>CM035843.1:122244970-124688720 GCA_020510985.1 Pholidichthys leucotaenia | reverse complement strand
GGCATCTGGAAATTGTACCCAAAGATGAACCAGACTTGTGGAGGTCCACATTTCTCTTCTTGATATCTTGGCTGATTTCTTTTGATTTTCCCATGCCACACAAGGAAGCAGTGTCAAATACAAATAGAAATAATTCTGATAATCCTAATTGACTTAAAACAAGAGAAGTTTAGTCTGATTTAATGTCACACTGAGGAAAAAAAGGTTGTCTTTTTGTACATCTGGTTTCAACTGTACATTCCCAGTCTATGTCATACAAAATTATGACTTTTGTATCGACCACTCCGACAACCAATTAAAGTGTGCTTAACTACTTTACCGCATTACTGTAAACGATTTCATGTCACTTAAATCGCTTTGATATAATAGAGATTGCATTTAACTGACTTCAAATTCACAATTGATGCCCACATCTTCTGGATACCACACAGTATTATTAAATATAAAAATAATTATTCCATCCACACTGGTGAAAAAGTAATATTAATATTTTGAAAACAGTGTCAATGTTTAAAATTGAAGTAAAATGTGGCCATTCAGTCCTACAAAACGCTGCCACCGTTGTTCTGTTTGGGTTTATTTCATGTTTACTTTATGTCCATTAGGTTGCCCTAGCATGAGCAATTAATTTTAAATGTCATAGTAACTCTTAAGTTATTGAAGAGCTATTATGTGTGACCACCACACCCCAGAAGACTATGTTAGCACATTAATGTTAGCTAGCTGAGCCAGTGTTGCCAGACATACAATAATTATTGTATTTGTATGATAGTTTTGCCCTCTGTGCAATGTATGATCAATAATTCCAAAAATCTCATAATGTACGATAATTTGACCCCTTCATTAGGTAGCTAAGTTAATATATTAGCAAACACAATCAGAATACGGATCCTGCACATACAGTACTGTTTTATGAAAATATTTAGACAGGTTCGTGAGGAGTCGGCGCACAGGAAAGAATTCACACTGAGACAAGAACTGCTAGAATAAGCTGTATTCCCTTATTCCCCACAGACCATATCTTCATATACAAAAGATCAATGCACTTCATGTCATTTCATCAGCCCTTACCAATAATACAGAAGACCGGAGAGCCTTTGGCAGTCTTTTGGCAGGCGCGTGCATCAATCAGCTTGGCAATTCGCGCGAAATCCACAGCAGACTCTACTGTTTGGCAAAACACCTCTGCTTTTTAAAGGGTAGAGTTACGTACACAACGAAGGAGCCACTCTTCGTTGCCAGGCAACTCCCCCCCCCATGGAATCGCGTAGAGAGCGGGGGGGCTAGTCCCCGCTCCCAGGCGATTGCGGCCAGACTCTCAAAACATATAACATCTGTTCTATCTCATTGCACACACACAAATATGTGAGAAATAAAGGTTAAGCCTTGTTTTATAAACATGCCACAGTGATTCAAGGAGTGAGAAACTTGCTGTGCTGAGGAGTATCAGTTTCTAAGAACAGGTTATACTGCCCAGGTCATTATGTACCTTAAGATAAATCCATCATGGGAAGAGAACTGAACTGGACCGTCAAAACATATTAAAAACAACTGAGAAACAAATCAGGGCACACATTAAAAACACATTTATATTACAAGTACATACTACGCTTGTTTTTACGCATCACCTCACGTGCGTGGGCTGCAAGGAAAAGAAGACGCGTCGCAGTAGCAGAGCAGAGAGGCAGCCTCAGATGGAGGCTAGTGATGGGATCCACAGTTCACTGAAACATACTGGGTCAAGCTAAAATGATCCGTGGTACACTAAATCACTCAGTGCCATACTGGAGCTCCAGCTGTTTACCACTCACTGACCTGAGAGTCAGATGAACAGAGTAGGCGGGGCTTGTTTGCTGCTCAGGTGGGTGATTCAGCTGCTGATCCCTGGCTTCCACTACAGCTCTGGTGAGTAATTCATACAGTACGTTCACCCATAAAAACTAGTACACTCGATCAAATCATTTGTGTACATTACAGCACTAATGCAGGCACGGCAGACTCAACAAGTAAGCAGCATCACCAGCAGTTTTACTGGGTAGTTCAAACCTGTTGGCATTAGCACTGAAGTTTTCTGTTGCTGCTGCAATATGAAAATGTCTGCAAAAATGTCACTGGATTGTGGTTCTCAATAAAACTACAGCCGGTTTCTACTTAAATTATCAGAGGCATTTTAGCAGTAGTTTAGGTGGATTGATTTTGATGTTTATTCCTAATGTATAAACAGAGCACTTCTCAAAATATTTATGAGGCAAGACCTTGATATATGATGATTCAACAGAAGATATAGAAGACAGTTAATTATGACTGATATTCTGGGCTGTTCAGTGCAGGCCAGGGGCTCATCCTGTACTCCACACAGGTAGAGGCGCTTTTTTAAAACTGATCTGTTAGATTATTTAAAGGTGAAACGGCGTCATCGGCCATAATATGCACGATCTGTGATAATGTTACTGAAACAGATGGTCCTGAGCCACGCCAGAATGAAAACTGGGTGTGTACGATAATTTCCCTCAAAATACAATAATTTTGAGCTGCTGGTACGATACTTCAACATTTCCCATCTGGCAACATTGAGCTGAGCTGTGTTAAATACATCACTGTTGCATGGTGAGCTTGGCAGCTGCCTGCTGACCCTTTTGTTGTTACAGGGAACAAAATCTTTCCTGTTAACAGTCTTGACCTGCTTCTGTTGAACATCTCTTTCCCCTGCATGTCCAGGGAATCTGTGTGAACTGTACGGTCTCAGACAGACATGCGTTGTGCAGTAAAGGTTTGCATATTTCAAATTCTGCTTGCCCCCCCCTAAAGTTGACATTTGCTACTGCTGCTGGATCACCTGACAACTGCACACATTCTTTCCAATTTCCATTACATTTTTGATAAGTGATATTAAATAAAAAAGGAAATTAAATAAAACTACACAACTTGCTTTTAATCAGGTGCACAGAAGTCATCAGAGCAATGGCGGCTTGTTTACGTCCAGTGTTTGGTTGAATTGGTCAACAGTATAATATGAGTGGTTCTTCCCAATTTTCTAAATTTGCTTCGGGGAGTGACCATCTCTGATACAAAAATGTTTGCAGATACGTCAATCATGAGCGCTCATCCGCAAAAGTCAGTTAACTCAAATTCCCTGTTTACACAACAGCTTTTATACCAAACATCACACTTCTCTTGTGGTTCAGCTGTCCGTTTACATGACGACGGCGTTTCAGGTTCCAGAATATAATCTTCTATAGAGTCTATAGAGTCCTAATCTAAAGAGCAATCCTGATGTTGCCTTTATGAACACTAAAACACATTTACTATCTGTTTTAGTCTTTTCTTACCAAGGAACATGGAACCGGCGCTCTGCCCCAGCAGGGTGAAGTGAGGATAAGAACCGGCCTCCACCAACAGGCGGTGGCGCAGGAAAACAAAGGTGACCGGTCGAGGCAGGGTGATGTTGAAACGCTGCCGAGCCCGCTCTAGAATCTGCTCCCCAGTCACTCCCTGGTCCCCCGTGTAGACCACAAACGAAACACCAGGGTATCTGTGATAAGGAAATGTTTTATTAAAATGAAGGAGTTCAGAACAGACACCCTCTCTGAGATGGGAGAGACTCTGATACCAGTTGCCTCTGATAAAAGTTGCAAATTTACAAGAAAATAGTTGAAAATTTACAGGAAAAGACAAAAATTAGCAAGAAAACAGCTGCAAATTTACTGGGGAAAAAAATAGCAAATTTATGAGAAAATTTGTAATTTTTCAAAAAAGTCACAAATTTTTGAGAAAAAAAATTCTAAATTTTTGAGTTTCAAATCTGAGAAAAAGTTTCAAATTCATGAGAAAAGGCTGTAATAAACAGTTGCAAATTTCTGAGAAAAAAAATGTAACTTTACAAGAAAAAAGTTGTAAATTTGCAGGAAAAAAGGCACAGATTAACAAAAAAGTTAAAAATTTACAAGAAAAAGTTCAAAATTTACGATAAAAAGTTGCAATTTTGCAAAAAAAAAAATCAACAAATTTATGAGAAAAAAGTTGCACATTTTTTTGAAAAAAGTTGCACATTTATGAGAAAAAAAAACTGCAAATGTAACTTTTTTTATGTTCATGGTCAGCATTGGGCCTAAATTTAAACTCTGCACCCCTTAAAATTGGAGTGAGAAAAGTTGTGATTATAAAATTTTAGTTTGTCTTTGACAAGCTGAAATAACATCCAAAACGTATTCAGTAGTTTGTCATTTAAACTTTTTAAAAATGAAAACACCCCCAGCCACACAAATGGTATGGTCCCTCCTCTCACACACGTTCTCTTCCCTGCACCTGTGCATGCTGGAGCCCTGGCACGTGCGCACACACATACAGTTAGGCCCAAAAATATTTGGACAGTGACACAAGTTTTGTTATTTTAGCTGTTTACGAAAATGTATTCAGGATACAATTATATAATCAATATGGACTTAAAGTGCAGACTCTCAGCTGTAATTTGAGAGTATTCACATCCAAATTGGAGCAAGGGTTTAGGTATTACAGCTCTTTAATACGTAGCTGCCTCTTTTTCAAGGGACCAAAAGTAATTGGACAATTGACTCAGAAGGCTGCAAAAAAAAAAAATAACAAGGCTGCATGGGCTCTTCCCTCGTTAACCTGTCATCAATTAAGCAGTTAAAAGGTCTGGAGTTGATTCCAGGTGTGGCGTTTCCATTTGGAAGCTGTTGCTGTGAATACACAACATGCGGTCAAAGGAGCTCTCAATGGAGGTGAAACAGACCATCCTGAGGCTGAAAAAAAGAAGAAATCCATCAGAGAGATAGCAGAAATGTTAGGAGTGGCCAAATCAACAGTTTGGTACATTCTGAGAAAAAAAAGAGTGCACTGGTGAGCTTGGGAACTCAAAAAGGCATGGACGTCCAAGGAAGACAAATGATGGCAGAATCCTTTCCATGGTGAAGAACAACCCCTTCACAACATCCACTCAAGTGAAGAACACTCTCCAGGAAGTAGGTGTATCAGTATCTAAGTCTACCTTAAAGAGAAGACTTCATGAGAGTAAATACAAAGGATTCACCACAAGGTGCAAACCATGAATCAGCCTCAAAAATAGAAACTTTGCCAAAAAACACCTGAAAAAGCCAGCCCAGTTCTGGAACGGCAATCTTTGGACAGATGAGACTAAGATCAACCTGTACCAGAATGATGGGAAGAAGAAAGTTTGGAGAAGAATTGGAACAGCTCATGATCCAAAGCACACCACATCTTCTGTAAAACATGGTGGAGGCAGTGTGATGGCATGGGCATGCATGGCTTCCAATGGCACTGGGTCACTTGTGTTTATTGATGATGTGACAAAAGACAGAAGCAGCCGGATGAATTCTGAAGTGTATAGGGATATACTTTCTGCTCAGATTCAGCCAAATGCAGCAAAGTTGATTGGACGGCGCTTCACAGTACAGATGGACAATGATCCAAAACATACTGCAAAAGCAACCCAGGAGTTTTTTAAAGCAAAGAAGTGGAATATTCTGCAATGGCCGAGTCAATCACCAGATCTCAACCCAATCGAGCATGCATTTCACTTGCTCAAGACAAAACTTAAGGCAGAAAGACCCACAAACAAGCAACAACTGAAGACAGCTGCAGTAAAGGCCTGGAAAAGTATCACAAAGGAGGAAACCCAGCGTTTGGTGATGTCCATGGGTTCCAGACTTCAGGCAGTCATTGCCTGCAAAGGATTCTCAACAAAATATTGAAAAGTAACATTTTACTTAGGGTTATGTTTATTTGTCCAATTACTTTTGAGTCCCTGAAATGAGGAGCGTTTGTATAAAAATAGCTACAATTCCTACATGTTTAATCATATATTTTTGTTCAGCCCCTTGAATTAAACCTTAAAGTCTGCACTTCAATTCCGTTGTAGTTGTTTCATTTCATATCCAATGTGGTGGCATGCAGAGCCCAAATCATGAAGTTTGTGTCACTGTCCAAATATTTCTGGGCCTAACTGTAGGTCCCTCCCTATCCCAACAGCAGGAAAAAGGGATTGGAGAGTTCTCATAAATTATGAGAACTCTTATGTACATAGTTCCACCTACGCAGCCACTACCATACCTGTGTGTATTTCCATAATCCTGGGCCATTTTTATTTTTATTTCAGTCGTGTGTTTAACCGTGTGTTCTGTAACCATGTTTTATCTAATCCTTCTCCCTTTCTTTATTGCACAGTAGCCTGGTGGAGCACCCACAACTTCCTTGTACTGTACTACTGTCGGGGCAGCACAGTGGCGCAGTGGTTAGCACTGTGGCAGCACAGCAAGAAGGTCACGGGATCGATCCCACCCCCAGACCATCGGTGACCCTTCTGTGTGGAGTTTGCATGTTCTCCCAGTGTATGTGTGGGTTTCCTCCCACAGGCCAAAGACATGCAAGTTAGGTTAACTGGCATCAAACTGGGGATTCTAAATTGTCCTTACGTATGAATGTGAGAGTTAATGGTTGTCTGTCTCTCTGATGGGCTGGTGATCTGCCCAGGGTGTACCCTGCCTCTCGCCCAAAGGTGCTGGGATAGGCTCCAGCCCCCCACGACCCGAAAAGGATTAAGCGGTAGAAGATGAATGTACTACTGTCCAGTGACAATAAAGCCTATTCTATTCTATTCTAAATTACCTACCTTTTCTTTTGATTATTTTTATTCTTTTTTAATTATAAACTTTTTAAGAAACTTCATGAAATTTGAAACATTGTGAAAAATTTTTGCTGATGGATTGACATTTTTTCTTGAATTTGTGACTTTTGCCTCAAAAACTGTCATCTTTTTTCTTCCATCTTTGCATTTTTGCCTCAATAATTTTCTCTCATCTTTCCACTGATTTTTTTTCCTTAATTTTTTTTAATAAATGCACATGAGCTACATTTCTCTTGTGATTTTCCTTCCTTTGTCTCAACAATTTATTCATTTACTTGTTCCTGCCTAGTAACATTTCTTAAAAGCTGAACTACTTGTTACCGGTTCATGAGGGATCTCAGGGAGCACCAGAGGACCCTCTCACCGCCTCCTCCTGCGTTGCAGTAGGGGTGGAAGAAGGCCACCGCGGGCCCACTATCCTGAGCCTGGCGGGCCTTGCGGCGGCCCTGCACCCACACACGGACTCCCAGCAGGAGCAGCAGCATCAGCAGGGTAAGCAGCAGGCTGAGGTAGACACAGGGCACCAGTAGGGACCACAGCAACCTGCGGAGGGAGACACAGGAGTTACTCCGCAGGTACATGGACACTTTCTGATAACATGGCTACAGTGGGAGAGGCAACATTTAGTCCGTTACCATAGTTACTGTACGAGTAGCGACAGTTAATAACTACAAATTAAGATTAACCAGCTAGCTGCTAATTAGGCTAAAGTTAGCTGTCCGATTACCGAGAGAAAACTGATACAATTCTGTAACAGCATTTCATTTATGAGTAATTTCGCCACTAAAGCACATAATGATGATAATAATAATAATGTAGCTGTCCAATATTACCTCATTAAATCACAGAAACATAAGGAGAAGTGATGATGGTGGTTATGGTCGTGTCCCTCCATTTTAACAACACACCCGACTCTAGCTGTCACCTGACCATGCTGCTGTTCTGTGATTGGCTCAGTGTTTGTTTACCTCTACGTCATCGACATGTGACTATGGGGTACGGTCACATGGCTAGCTGCTGAGACTAGCCAATGAGGTGCAGCGCGAAACCAGTCAATCACGTATCTAGATTCTAAGATCAGCCAATCAGGTGCAGCGCGAGACTAACCAATCATGTGTCTAGGTGCTGAGACCAGCCAATCACGTCTGTAGATGCTGCTTCTGTAGCGACTCCTACTTGGTCCAGCGCCGAGCCGTATGACCTGTATCCACCTTATTCCTTATTGGTTGTTAAAGGTACAGGTACATCTCAGAAAATTAGAATATCATGAAAAAGTTCAATATTTTTGGTCACTCATTTCAGAAAGTGAAACCCATCTATTATATGAATGAATGAATGAATGAATGAATGAATTAATTTATTTATTTATTTATTTTTAATTTCAACATTTCAGAAAGTGAAACCCATCTATTATATAGATTGATTACACAGAGAGTGAATGAATGAATTGAATGAATGAATTTATTTATTTCGGATAGTACAGTACAGGTTAAAAGAAACTGTATAATATAACAACAAGGTCAAATTAGACAAAGACTCCTTCTACTATACAATTCCACGTGAGTTATCCGAAATGGGTGATGGCTGAAGCCGCAGCTTATATTGCCCACCCATATTCCATCCAAGAATTCAAAAGAGAAAAAAGAGAAAACAAGACAAGAGCGATTACAATTTAAAACAAAGCTAAGACAAAATGTGACTGAGAGAAAAAAAAAAAAAAGAAAAAAAAAGAAAACTAAGCTAAGCTAAGTTAAGCGGTTACTATTCAAAACAAATCTAAGACAAAATGTCACAGAAAAAAAAAGTGATATATTTCAAGTGTTTATTTATTTTAATTTTGATGATTATGTGGCGTAACATTATGTAGCTCACATATTCCTTGGCAGAGACCCAGACATGAGGGAACTTTGAGCTCACAGTGTGTATTGACATCACGCCCCAGATGGACATTGAGTCTGGACCCCCTGCGGACTAGAGGAGAAGTGAGAAGATCTGAGAGTGAACCTGAAGAGACGGTCTGACTCCTAGGGTCAGACAGAGAAGCCGAGAGGACAATGGGAGGATTAGTTATGAATGGAATTCTGTGTTTGATGTGAATGTGATTTGTGTCTGTTGTAACGGTATAAAGGTATGTGGTTTATCTCAGCTCGCCCTCTTCATTCCCTGACTGAGAGAGGAGCTGTAGGACTTGATATGGAATAAACCAATACTGAAAAATCATTCAGTCTCTTCATTTCGAGTTTCCTACATTGGTGACCCACACGTGAGAAATATGGAAAGACTTGGAGGTCGTCTCTCCGACTCCGAACCTGACTCACCGGAGACCGCCCGCACCGGTGTAAACTCCATTAGACTCCCCGAGTTCTGGCAAGAGGACCCGCACTCATGGTTCCAACACGTGGAATCATGGTTCGTGCTTAACGGGGTATCAGAGGATGACATTAAATTCCACAATGTCATCGCAAGACTCGACAGCTGCACAGCCCGGTGTGTGCGGAGCCTGGTGCAGCAGCCGCCCGCTGCTGGCAAATACGACGCCCTGAAAGCCGCCCTCATTTGGAGCTTTGTACCATCGGCCAAGGTGAGGGCCAGAACACTCCTGGACCTGCGCGACAGAGGAGGACGCAGGCCGACCGTCCTCATGGAGGACATGCTGCAGATGATCGGGGCAGACAATAATGCGTTTTTATTTAAGCACATCTTTTTGAGGACCCTTCCAGCGCACATGAGAGGCTCCCTGTCCAGCATGAGGTGTTTGGACCGGCAGGACTTCTGCGCGCTGGCTTTGGAAGCGGAGCGGCTCCTGGACGCATGCGGCGAGCAGGAGACGGCAGCGGCAGCAGCAAACCTCGGCGCGGCGACCCAGGGCGACGGAGAGCCGGCGGCAGCAGAGCCGACCCCAGCGACAACAGCGGCAGTGCGGTCACGGAGCAGAGGAGAGGACGAGATGTGCTTCTACCATCGACGATTCGCGCACAAGGCTCACAGATGCGTCCCGCCACGCAACTTCAGGAAGCAGGGAAACGCAAGAGCCGGAGGTTGTTAGCAGCTTCGACCCTCGGCGAACGGAACAAGCTGCTCTACCTGACGGATGCGAGCTCCGGACGGCAATTCCTCGTCGACACCGGGGCACAGAGGAGTTTCATAACCGCAACCTACGCGGACCGGGCGGCCGGTCCCCGCGGAGATGGAGCAACAGCCGCAAACGGCTCGTCGATCAAGACGTTTGGCGAAAGAACTCTGCGCCTGTCCTTGCACGGCCGCAGCTATGAATGGACCTTCATAGTAGCGGCGGTGAGTTTCAACATGTTGGGCGCCGACTTTTTGTGTTCACATGGCTTGTTGGTAGATCTGGCTAATAGACGCTTGGTTAATGCACTCTCTTTTTGTTCTATTCCCTGTGCAGCGCGAGTGTCCCCGCCGTCAGTACAGGCCAACGCCGCCGCAGCAGGAGGTAAGTTCCACACTCTCCTAAACCAGTTCCCAGCACTCACAGTTCCCACGCTTTCAGCTAAGGTGGTGAAGCACGGGGTGGAGCACTTTATAACCACAAGTGGCCCACCAGTTTTTGCTAAGGATCGGCGCTTGGATGCAGCTAAGCTCTCTATTGCGCGTGAGGAGTTCGCCAACCTGGAAAGGTTGGGCATAATTCGCCGCTCGAAGTCCGCTTGGGCTTCCCCCCTCCACATGGTCCCTAAGGCGGACGGCTCATGGAGACCGTGCGCCGATTATCGCAGGTTAAACAATGCCACAGCGCAGGACCGCTACCCAATCCCGCATATCCAAGATTTTTCGGTGCATTTTTTTTTTTTTTTTTTTTTTTTTTTGTTACTTATTTGTACCCGTAGGTAGACTTGGTTTTGCAGGCTGGTGACAAGCCACCGGCTGCTGGTCGCTGCGTGCGCGAGCGCCCTAAACCTACATGTTTTTGGTGTGCAGGAGGAAACCGGAGAAATCCCGGAGTAAACACGGGGAGAACATGCAAACTCCACACAGCTCACTGTTGGTCGGGGGCTGGGATCGAACCCACGATCTCATGATCCCCGCGGTCCCTCGGCCGAGGGTAAAACTGTGCTGTTACAGTGCTAAACCACTGCGCCACCGTGCAGCCCAGCATTTGACCAAGGCGCAAATTTTTTCTAAAATAGACCTGGTCCGCGGTTATCATCAGGTCCCGGTCCGATCAGAGGACATTCCCAAGACAGCGGTAATAACCCCTTTTGGGCTTCTTGAATTTTTACGCATGCCTTTTGGCCTTAAAGGCGCTGCGCAAACCTTCCAACGCATGATGGATGCCGTTTTGCGCGACCTCCCTTTCGTTTTTGTCTACTTAGACGATATTTTAGTCACCAGCGCCTCTGAGGAGGAACACGAAAGTCACCTCAGAACTGTTTTTCAGAGGTTGGGAGCGCACGGGTTGATAGTCATCCCAGCCAAGTGCCATTTCGGCGCAGCACAGATCGATTTTTTAGGGCACCGCGTCTCCCCAGAGGGTGCAGTTCCGCTGCCTTCCAAAGTACGCGCAGTGGCTGAGTTTCCCCAGCCACAAGCGGTAAAAGCGTTGCAGGAATTTTTAGGTATGGTAAACTTTTACAACCGTTTCATACCTCACGCGGCGCAGTTCATGCAACCGTTGTATGTCGCGCTAAAAAAACAGAAGCCCTCAAATGCGATTGAGTGGTCCCCTGAGCGGGAGCGCGCATTCACTGAGGTTAAGAAAGCACTAGCGAACGCAGCACTGCTGGCTCACCCAGACCCGGCAGCCCGAATAGCGCTAACCACAGACGCGTCAGACGTGGCCATAGGAGCCGTGGTAGAACAGCAAGTCGCCGGAGCTTGGCAACCACTCGCTTTTTTTAGCAGAACCCTACGCGATGCTGAGCGAAAATATAGTGCGTTTGACAGGGAACTGCTAGCGCTCCACCTGGCCATTCGCCATTTCCAGTTCTGGTTGGAAGAGCGGCGTTTCACCGCATTTGTCGACCACAAACCATTAACTTTTGCAATGTCCAAAGTCTCTGAACCGTGGTCAGGCCGACAGCAGAGGCAGCTGGCTGCAATTTCAGAATTCACCACCGATATACAGCACGTAGCCGGTAAATTTAATGTGGTGGCGGACTGCCTCTCGCGAGCGGTAACAGCACCTGTCCGCGCGGATGGGGGCTGTAGCGCCACAGACGCGGAGCGCGGTAACAGCGCGGACGCGCACGCGGCTCCGGTGCACGTGGGGATAGATTACGCGGCCATGGCAGCAGAGCAGGGCGAGGACACAGTCGTGCGCGCGCTCCTGTCAGGACCAACAGGGTTAAGGCTGGAGAACGTAAGTTTACAAACCGGTTCACCCCCGCTTATTTGCGATGTATCCACCGGGCGACCTTGCCCAGTGGTGCCGGCAACGTGGCGCCGTCATGTTTTTGACGCGGTGCACTCCCTGGCACACCCGGGAGTACGCGCTTCGGTGAAAATGGTAGCAGAGAAGTTTGTTTGGCCGAGCCTGCGCAAGCACGTGAAGGAGTGGGCGAGAGCCTGCATGTCCTGCCAGCGGGCCAAAGTTCACAGACACACAAAAGCCCCTTTAGAGCCTTTCCACATCCCGGCTAAGAGGTTCGATCATGTGCACGTAGATCTAGTGGGACCCCTGCCGCCCTCGCAGGGGTTCACACATCTCCTGACAATGGTGGACCGGACCACGTGTTGGCCTGAAGTGGTCCCATTGCAGTCTACCACAGCAGCAGAGGTAACTCGCGTTTTTTTAACAGCCTGGGTAGCGCGGTTCAGAGTCCCGTCGGACATTACGTCCGATAGGGGTCCGCAGTTCGTTTCAGAGCTATGGTCAGCCATGGCCAGCGGCTTAGGGGCAACAGCTCATCGCACCACCGCTTATCACCCACAGGTCAACGGTTTATGCGAGCGTTTTCACAGGTCGTTGAAGGCAGCCCTCAGAGCGTCGCTCACGGATACAAATTGGGTAAACAAACTACCATGGGTTTTATTGGGGTTGCGTTCAGCACCCAAGGAGGATTTAGATGCCTCACCTGCTGAATTAGTGTTTACTCAACCTCTCAGGCTGCCAGGAGAATTCCTGCCAGCCCATGCAGCACCCGAGCGCCCCCCGGTGTGGGGACCTCTACGCGGCACGGGGGCAGAGATGCTCCCGGGCCCCGCTCATCACATGTTCCCGTGGGTTTTTGTTCCCAAGGCTTTGCAAAACGCAGAGTTTGTTTTTGTCAGGCACAACGCCCAGCGTCACAGTCTCCGCACACCTTACGATGGTCCGTTCCGAGTGCTGGAAACCGGGAAGAAATATTTTGTACTGGACTTGGGGGGCAGGAAAGAGACAATCAGTGTTGACAGATTAAAGCCTGCTTTTGTGTTACGTGACGAACCTGTACGGCCGGCGGGGGCGCCTCGACGCGGCAGGCCTCCCAAGGGACAGCCCCTAGTTCCCCAGCAGGGGGTAAATAACCCTTCTCCCCCTCATTCCACAGGCACACAGCAGGACGGCACAACACAGGCTGCGAAGCCTGCGTTCAGCAGATTCAGGAGGAGATTGAAGCCTAAGCAACGGGCAGAGTGATGTGAATTTTGATCAACCCGTGTAAATTGTGCTGTAGATCCTGCAAAGGGGGGGGATGTAAGGGTGTAATGTGTATGACTGCCCATTATGGACATGAGGGCGGTGTGTGTGTGTGTCCTTTCTTGACATAGTGTGTATGACTGTCCATTATTGACTTAAGGTTGGTGTATGTCCGTTCTTGGGCGTTTCGGGGGGAGTGATGTGGCGTAACATTATGTAGCTCACATATTCCTTGGCAGAGACCCAGACATGAGGGAACTTTGAGCTTACAGTGTATATTGACATCACGCCCCAGATGGACATTGAGTCTGGACCCCCTGCGGACTAGAGGAGAAGTGAGAAGATCTGAGAGTGAACCTGAAGAGACGGTCTGACTCCTAGGGTCAGACAGAGAAGCCGAGAGGACAATGGGAGGATTAGTTATGAATGGAATTCTGTGTTTGATGTGAATGTGATTTGTGTCTGTTGTAACGGTATAAAGGTATGTAGTTTATCTCAGCTCGCCCTCTTCATTCCCTGACTGAGAGAGGAGCTGTAGGACTTGATATGGAATAAACCAATACTGAAAAATCATTCAGTCTCTTCATTTCGAGTTTCCTACAATTATGGCTTACAGCCCATGAAAACTCCAAATTCAGTTTCTCAAAAAATTGGAATATTACATAAAATTAATGTAAAAAATAGTTTTTAATAGAAATGTTGGCCGACTGAAAAGTATGTCCATTTACACACTCAATACTTGGTCAGGGCTCCTTTTGGATTAATTACTGTATTGTGGAGCGTGTAAATGAAGAGGCGGATTTGACTCAGACGATTTATTACACATCTCACACAAGAAGCATAGACAGAATGACATCTCAGCAGAGACTCTTCTCTTAAATAACATGGCATTCCTCTAGAACAGGGGTGTCAAACTCATTCCATGGAGGGCCAAGACCCTGCAGGTTTTACTTCCACCTGCAAAAGTTAAAGATTTTCCTCACTTACCAATCCATGCAGATATCTACACCCCACCCACTGCCCGACTTTCATCCAGACGGCCGATTTGGAAAAACCCTCCCCCAGCTGACTTTACCATCCAGACAGCTTGGCAAGAGGAATGGGAGACCAAGGAGGTCCCAAACAAACAGCTGGTGATAAACCCCAACCAAAAGGTCCCGGGCACCAACCTCCCAAGGAGACAGTGGTCTACACTCAATCGCTTCAGGACTGGACATGGCCCCTGCTTGGCCAGCCTTCACAGATGGGGCAGTAGCCCTAGCCCACTGTGCGCATGTGGAGAGGAGCAAACTATGGAACACATCATAGAGGCTTGCCCGCTCCAAAGACTGGAAGGAGGATTACACACCCTCCATACAGCAAACCAGGAGGCAACTGCTTGGCTTAAGGACTTTGCATTCGCTAAATAAATAAATAAACTTCCACCCAGTCTCTTCAGCAGGTGTTTTCACTGATCAGCAATCAGTGGGAAGAAATTCAGAGAAAACACCTGTTGAAGCCACTGGGTGGAGGTAAAACCTGCAGGGTCTTGGCCCTCCATGGAATGAGTTTGACACCTGTGCTCTAGAAGCTTCTAACACACAAAAGGCGTCACATTGCATTCACTTCATTCATTCTTCACACCTCCCTGTTATCTCACTAGGGAACCACTGCTCTTGGTTCTTGTCTAAGATGGTAAACAATTGTGCTCTCCCCATGTGCCGCCATACCACCCCCCCCGAGTATCTTGGATAGAACAATTGAATAACAGTCCGTATCACCATTAAACATCAGTCCACATGCGGCTTGGGCTTCAGTCTTCTCCCGTATCTGCTGTAACCAGGGTTCATCGCCTCCGCGTCGCCGTCATGCTGGGGGGTTGATGTTTGGGGGGGAAAACTTTTTGTCTGTCCGTGTGGGTGCACTGGGGAATCCTTTCTCTGGGGAGCTCCCCATGGGGGTCTTCCACGCCGAGGGGCCCTCGCCAACAGCACCTGCTAGTCCGCCACAACGAAAGCGGGTTTGAGTCTGTCTATGCCAATCTTTTCCCTCCTACCCCCCAAGTCTAGCAAAAAATGCTTATCCCCTGTTTCCAGCACTCTGAACGGTCCATCATAGGGTGGGCGCAATGGGGGGCGGTGGGCGTCGTGTCTGACAAACACGAACTTCGTGTTTTTCAAAGTTTTAGGCACAAAAACGCGTGGAAAACTGTGGTGGGCAGGGCCCGGCAGCGTGCTTGTGTCTATGCTACGCTGCAACAGCTGAGACGGGGAACTGTCCAGTGTGGGATTATCTGGCAGAAACTCCCTGAACAGCCGGAGTGGTTGCGCAAAAACGAGTTCTGCCGGGGAAGCTTCCAGATCCTCTTTAGGCACAGAACATAACCCCAATAAAACTCACGGTAGCTTGTCTACCCAATTTGCATCCGTCAGTGAAGCCCTGAGAGCCGCTTTCAATGATCTATGAAAACGTTTGCATAACCCATTAGCCTGTGGATTGTACGCGGTTGTGCGATGAACTGTGACACCCAGGCTGCGGGCCATTGTCGACCAGAGTTCGGAAACAAATTGAGGGCCTCTGTCGGACGTAATGTCCGACGGGACTCCAAAACGCGCCACCCATGCTGTTAAAAATGCGCGCGCCGGACTTCCGGTCTGGACGCCATGGTGATAGCAACCTAACGCTGAAACTCCCAGACCCAATCCAAGGAAAACATCCTCAAAATCAGACCTAATGGATTTTTGGAAGATTAAAAATCAAAAGACAATAACACCATGCCTAACCAAAAGCAGAAGAAACTGACATTCCCCAGGTCAGGACGCGCAGCGGCCGCAGAATCTGAACCGGAGGACCTCCGTTCAGAAGACGAGGACCTGGGCCTAGCTAACAAAAGGATTAGCTTGAAATCGCTATTTGACGAATTACGACAATTTCGGGCCGAATTTCTTGAATTCAGAGAGGATCTAAAAAGGACGAACAGCAGAATGGACCAGGCCGAAAACCGAATCTTGGAAGCTGAAGAAAGAGTAAAAGTGCTTGAAGATTCTGTGCTGGAATTACACAGAAAACAGTCAAGGCTGGAGGCTAAGCTAACCGACCAAGAAGGAAGACAGAGACGAGATAACATCAGAATTCACGGTCTGAAAGAAGGAGCTGAAGATAGTTTCAACACAGTGGCGGAATGCGTGGAATCCTTATTGAGAGAGAAGTTGGATATTCCACAAACCACCGATTTGAAGATAGAAAAGGCCCATCGTACATTAGCCACTAAGCCAGCGCCGGAAGCGCCCCCACATTCTGTGGTGGTGAGATTCGCCAATTTCAAAATAAAACAAGAGGTTGTAAGACGGGCTTGGCAGAAAAAAGGATTTATGCATCATGAGAGAAAAGTCTTCGTGGAGCACGATTACACCCCTGAGGTTCTTAAAAAGCGACGGGAATATAACGACGCCAAAAAGGTTCTACGGGAACAGAATCTACACTTTCAGACGCCATTTCCGGCGAAGCTAAGGGTCTTTTACGGTGAAGAGTCATGTCTTTATAATTCAGCGGAAGAAGCAACAACTGACATGGCAAGAAGAGGGCTTCCGGTAACGGTGTTTAAACCCGCAGCGAATCTGAGCGAAAAGATCAGAGCTCAAACGTGGTCCACTCAGAGACCTTCAAAATCCACGGGCCAGCAGCGGGAAATCCAGCCCCAGAGCTACAAAGATAAGCTTTCCAGTTCCAGGAAGGAATAGTGACCTTTTTGGGTTTTTTTTTCCTTTTCAGTCACTCTGCACTTCCACCCCCCCTCCTTCAAGGTAACAAACATTAAAGGAGATGCAGAATCAGCATGTGGTAAAACCTTTCATGGAGCAGTTATAGCATTAGAAACAAATGTCTTCTTAATTTAAAGGGAAAAAAAAAATCATGTTAAAATAGAAACGTAACAATGACCCACATGTTCTCCCCACACTAACAAATACTGTATTAGAGTGAATGTTTGCTGTGATGGGGGTGGGAGGGTGCACACAATCTCATAGGGTATAGGCATAAAAAAAAAAAATCATTACAAATTCGGATTGGGATCTGAAATTCACGTTAAAAACATGAGACAACTTACAGGGGTAAGAGAGGGCCCTCAACACGTAACAGAGTTTGAGGAATTTCCCTCAGAGCCTACACTCCATCAGGGCTCTTACAGGGTCTTTAAAGAGACCCCAGCTCAGGAAATTTTTTTGACAGTTTTTTGTTTTAAAGTTTCGTACACTATGTTCTTAATGTTTTTTATGTTCTTAATGTTCTTTCAGTTTCTGAGTAGCAAAAAAGAGGGCCACCACACTGTTATACTAAATAAGAAAATACAATGGAGAAACAGGGTGTAACCAAAATAGCCTCATATAATGTAAAAGGGATCCTGAATCCAGTTAAAAGATCCAAGATTCTACGCAAAATGAAAAAAGACAAAGCAGAAATAATATTTTTACAAGAAACCCACCTAACAGACGTGGAACACACTAAACTCAATAGACAAGGGTTTAAAATGATCTCTTCATCTTCATATAAATCAGGGAGGAGGAGGGGAGTAGCGACATTGATATCAACCAAAATTACATTTGAAAAAAAATCAGAACACAAAGATAAAGAAGGGAGGTACAGTTTGGTAACTGGGCGGCTAGAGGGAGAAGATATCACCCTGCTGAATGTATATGCACCACCAGGGGCTAAATGGAAATTTTATAAAAATGTATTCGACCTAATGATAACTAAAGCCCAAGGTTTAGTGATATGTGGTGGAGACTTCAATCTAAGACTGAATCCATACTGGGATGCAACAGGTAATTCTTCACATCAAAATAACACCCAAAATAGGAATACTCAGATGCTACTAAAAGAAATGGGAATCTGTGACGTATGGAGGGAATTCAACCCCAATGTAAAAGATTATACTTTTTATTCAACGCCACATTCATCTTACTCAAGGATTGATTACTTTTTTATGTTTAATAGAGACATTGGAAGAGTAAAAACATGTAAAATAGGACTGATGGATCTCTCTGACCACAGTTCGATCTATATGGACTTAAACATCCAAAAATACACAAATAATACATTTTCCTGGAGGTTGAATTCAAATGTCCTGAAAGGGCCACTGAAAGATGAATTGGAATCAGATATTCTCAGATATTTGGAAGAAAACGATAATGGAGAAGTATCCCCTTTAATACTGTGGGATGTGTGCAAAGCTGTAATAAGGGGAAAAATTATTGCAAAACTGGCAACCCAAAAGAAACTGAGACAAGAAAAACTAATCACACTAGAGTCAGAACTCAAGAACCTAGAAAAAGAACACAAAGACAACACTCATTCTAATGGCTCGCTCAAGATTAAAGAAATTAAAAATCAAATAAATGAGATCTACACAATAGAAATCCAGAAGAAACTTACATTTCTGAAACAAAAACACTATGAAGCAGGCAGTAAATCGGCAAAATTACTAGCCTATAAATTGAGGAAACAACAAACAGAAAGAGCAATCTACAAAATCAGAGACCCAGTATCAAAGGAAATAAAATTCAGAATTCAGGATATTCTTAAAAGCTTCGAGAATTACTACAAGAACTTATACTCCCACAAAAAACATAAAAACGCATCCGAGACATTCCTAAACACATTAAACCTTCCCCAACTTACGGAATCACAAAATAAAACCCTACTGTCAGAAATACAACCTAAAGAATTGGAAAAAGCAATTATGAAACTTAAAGCTAACAAATCCCCAGGAGCAGATGGCTATACAGCAGAATCGTACAAAACCTTTAAACAGCAACTATCTCCTCTCCTCCTGAAAACATTTAACTACGTCCTCCACACAGGGGAAATCCCCCCCTCCTGGAGAGAAGGGGTCATTGCTAAACCTGAAAAGGATAAACTAGAATGCTCCAACTACAGACCAATCAGTGTATTAAATCAGGACTATTGTGGCGGTTTGGGAAACCCCCCACAAACAGACTAAGGACAGACAGCTCGCTACTCCTGGTTTTTTCCGCTACACTACTGTGATAATGTTACCTTTCATGCATTGTGTTCATGCGTCCTGTCCTTACTGTAACCTAGAGACTCAGATCAATATGTAGATGTGCCTGTTAACCTCTTTGTTCTGCAGCTGGAGCAGAGTCTAGCAAATCTGCCTATTGTGATGTATGTCTCACAAATGCAAATATCTCATGCCTGTTCTGCAGTCCCTTTGATCAGACCAACCGCTGTGAATTTGCTTTGATGTATTGTTTGAGTTGGGTATAAATACTGCACAGGTTCTGTAACACTTCCTCCCACTCACACTTCAACCTCTGCTGCAGACACTCACTCTGTGTCTTCTTCTCTGAGAGCCAGAGGATCCCGCTCCAGCCTGCACACACTTGGGCTGGAGAGGGGATCCCGTGACGGCGGTATGATAATAAAACTCTACTTAAAACCTCCAACAACGCCGCCTTATTTCATGCCGCCGCACTGGTGACCCGACGCTGAAACGAACGCGCTGCCAGCGAACGTAACACCCGGCGGTGATTCTCCGACGACCAGCGAACGCGGCAGCCTGACTGATCTGCCCTCCCTTCTGCTTCAGGGAGACCTCAACGCGGAGTTTTCCAGGCGAAACTCCCCGGAGAACACCCACGACCGGGAAAGCTGAGCAACGTTTCATGGTGAGATCTGCACGCCTAGATCGGCACATCCACGCTGGACCGGCCGCGCTCACAGCTCCTCCACACGTGAGCGCATGCACCTCGTCCCCTCTCCACGACGGCGATCCCCATGGCCAACGGAGCACACGTGGACCTGAACGCATCATGACCGAGCGAGTGACAGAGCGTCTACTTCCCTTCACCGCTCCAACACGCTGAACAGGGATGATCAAGCTCCCTGACCCTGGTTCTCCTCTCCAGCTGGCCCACCCATCACGGAACCCCGGCGCACGCACCGGGGAGTTACGAGGACGGCGCACACCACGCACGGGACAAATACGGCTTTTCTGATCGCCTTCCTTCTGCTGCACACTGGCCCTTCAGGCTTGCTCGTTCACCTGAGGCACGCAGCTTGCTCACTGGATTTTATGGTCTTAGCCACGGCACACAAGGGGAATTTAGCGGTTTGCGGTTCCCGAGAGCTTTAAGGTTGTGCCCACACCTAAAGCCAACACGCCAGTCCCTCTGCTCTCATCACAGCCGCCACGCAGCCTCGTCTTTTCTTCATGGCCGCCATTAATCCTTGCAGGACTTAATCGCAGGAGAGCCAGTGACTAATTTTTCTTCTTGTGGACCTCTGCACGTTCAACGGGACCAGCCCTTCGACATCGTGGACCCACAAGCAATTTTTGCGCGGCCCGGACGTTTTCATCGTCTCCGGCTGGCTTTTACTACCCCCACCCCCCTCCACCCCCTCCTGCACAGAGCTTTTCCCTGCTCGCTGCCCAAGCTGCACTATCGAGGTCTCGACCACCTGCCGAGCCCTCTGGGGGGGAGCTGTGGCGGTTTGGGAAACCCCCCACAAACAGACTAAGGACAGACAGCTCGCTACTCCTGGTTTTTTCCGCTACACTACTGTGATAATGTTACCTTTCATGCATTGTGTTCATGCGTCCTGTCCTTACTGTGACCTAGAGACTCAGATCAATATGTAGATGTGCCTGTTAACCTCTTTGTTCTGCAGCTGGAGCAGAGTCTAGCAAATCTGCCTATTGTGATGTATGTCTCACAAATGCAAATATCTCATGCCTGTTCTGCAGTCCCTTTGATCAGACCAACCGCTGTGAATTTGCTTTGATGTATTGTTTGAGTTGGGTATAAATACTGCACAGGTTCTGTAACACTTCCTCCCACTCACACTTCAACCTCTGCTGCAGACACTCACTCTGTGTCTTCTTCTCTGAGAGCCAGAGGATCCCACTCCAGCCTGCACACACTTGGGCTGGAGAGGGGATCCCGTGACGGCGGTATGATAATAAAACTCTACTTAAAACCTCCAACAACGCCGCCTTATTTCATGCCGCCGCAACTATAAGCTTTTTACCACTATCCTTGCCAAAAGGTTAGAAAACATACTGACAGACTTAATTCACTTAGACCAAACAGGTTTTATAAGACAAAGACAGACACAAGACAACATTCGACGCACTTTACACATAATTCATCATATAAAAAAATATAACTTAAATGCAGTCATATTGGGATTAGATGCTGAAAAAGCATTCAATTCGGTTGACTGGTCTTTCCTATATAGAATCTTATCCAGTTTCAATTTTCATAACAACTTCAATAGAACTATACAGGCATTATATTAAAAACCAACAGCTAAAATAAGGATTAACGGTAATTTATCATCATCTTTTGAGCTGGAAAGAAGATGTCGTCAAGGCTGCCCCCTGTCTCCACTGCTCTTTGCAATCTTCATAGAACCTCTGAGCCAATGGATAAGACAAAATCAAGAAATTCAAGGTATTACACTTGGTCAGAAGGAACATAAAATAGCACTCTTTGCTGATGACATTTTAATATACCTAGGGCAGCCAGACACTTCTCTACCAGAACTAACCTCAGTTTTTTTAGACTATGGAGATTTATTGGGGTACAAAATAAACATGCATAAAACCCAAGTTTTAACATTCAACTATGACCCAAATCATTTTTCACTAAGTGAACTCAAAACTAACTGGGAGTTGGAATCTATGAAATATCTGGGGGTCAATATCCCGAAACAACTCGACAAAATTATAACACTAAACTATGATCCACTGGTGACAAAAATAAAATCTGACATAGCAAGATGGAATATGATACCATTCTTAGGTACTGCACAAAGAATTGAAGCAGTCAAAATGAATATACTTCCACGTCTTCTATACCTTTTCCAAACAATACCGGTAGAACCTCCCAAAAAAACATGGCAGGAGCTGGACAGAAGGATCTCAAGATTCATATGGCAGGGTAAGAGACCTAGAATCAGATATAGAACCCTACAGCTAAACAAAGACAAAGGTGGGCTCGCGCTGCCAAATATCAGGGACTATTTTATAGCTGCACAAATTAAAACTTTAGTAGAGATATGTAACCCAGTCTACACTGCACAATGGAAGGAGATGGAATGCCAAATAACAAGTGACGTCCCCCTACAGGCGATAATAGGGAACAATGCCTTAACTAAACTCTTGAATAACACTAACCCGTGGATAGAGACCCCGCTAAAAATTTGGTTTAAGATAGTCAGAGAGAATCAAGCCAAAGAGCCCTATCGACTTCTGCAATGGATTGCCTATGATCAAGACTTTACCCCCAATAAAACAGACACTAGATTTAAAGAGTGGAAAGAGAAAGGGCTGATAAAATATTACGATTTTTTTAAGGGGCAAACTTTAAGAAGTTTTGAAGATTTAAAAAAACAAGGTCTAATAAATCAAGATCTTTACAGGTTCTTTCAGCTTAGACACCACATAAACAATATACTTAAAAAGGAGGATTTGGAAAGGGCCCAGTCAGGTGTTCTGAAGGTCTTCTTAATGGCATATAAAGGGATCCCAGGGATCAGATACATTTCTAAAATATACCAAGGTCTTCAAGACTTAAAAGGAGACAACACATCATATATAAAAGAGAGATGGGAAAAAGAGGGGAATTTCACTTTACAATTGGAAATATGGGAAAAGCTAAATAAACAGCAATGGAAAAGTACCTCATCCCTGCAGTGGAGAGAATTTGGATGGAAAAACTTGGTAAGATTTTTCAGAACACCTGCACAAAACAAATTTACCCATAAGGGGTTGAACTGTTGGCGCTTGTGTGGTGAAAAGACTGCAAATCATTTTCATGTGTTTTGGTCATGCCCAGTTATCCACCAATATTGGACCAACGTACAGACAATATTGGGGAAAATATTCAAAATAACAGTTCCCTTTTCTTTTGTAACTTTGTATTTGGGTTTACTACCGGACTCACTGGAAAGATGAGGAGATAAATACTTATTCAATGTTTTAATATTGGCAAGTAAAAAAGCCCTAACTAAAAAATGGATGCTGAAGGACTGTCCTACACCTGAAGATTGGATTAACGTGATTCAAGACATTTAATCGATGGAAAAGTTGACATTCGCACTGAAACAGGACATGGATGGGTTCATGAACTTTTGGCAACCCTGGATCGCATATGTGTCTTCCATTAGATCTAATCTTTGACAAATACCATTTCAATAATGGTCCCGCTCTTTGTTCCAACGCTACTCAGTTGCTCTTTTACTTTTAATTACTTAATTTTCTGTTTTTGTTTTTTGCTGTTTTGTTTGTTTGTTTATTCGTTTTTTTTGTTTGTTTTTTTTTAAATTCTCCTTAATTTCACTTTTTCTTTCACTTTAAAAAAAAAAGGGGGGGGTGTGTTGTAATAACTATCCTACCAATGTTGTCAAATAGCAAAAAATAAGGGAACATGTGATGAAAATGTAAACAATGCAATGCTGTAATGACCTGTATACCCTTTACAAAAACTTAAATAAAAAAAAAAAAAACGCGCGCGCCACCTCCTCGGCTGTGGTTGCCGCCAGCGGAACCGCTTCTGGCCAGCGCGTGGTGCGGTCCACCATTGTCAGGAGGTGCGTGTACCCCTGTGATGGCGGCAGGGGGCCCACGAGGTCCACGTGAACATGGTCGAACCTCTTAGCCGGAATGCGAAACGGCTCCAAGGGAGCCTTCGTGTGTCTGTGTACTTTGGCTCGTTGGCACGCCATGCAGGCTGCCGCCCACTCTCTCACTTGTTTGCGAAAGCTCAGCCACACAAATTTCTCTCCTACCATTTTGACCGACGCACGCACTCCTGGGTGCGCCAAAGAGTGAACCGACTCAAACACACGGCGGCGGCACGCAGCCGGGACCACGGGACGTGGGCGACCCGTGGAGACATCGCAGATTAGGGGGGGCATACCATCCTGCAGCACCCTGCTCTCCAGCCTTAACCCTGTTGGTCCAGACTGGAGCGCGCGCATGTCCGCATCACCAACCTGCTCCGCAGCCATGGCTGCATAATCTATCCCCACGCAGACCGGGGACACCATGGCGCGCGAGAGGCAGTCTGCCACTACATTCAGTTTGCCCGACACATGCTGAATATCGGTAGTAAACTCTGAGATCGCGGCCAGCTGTCTCTGCTGCCGGCCCGACCACGGTTCTGAAACCTTGGCCATCGCGAATGTTAGTGGCTTGTGGTCAACGAACGCGGTGAAACTGCGCCCTTCCAGCCAGAACTGGAAGTGGCGAATGGCCAGGTGGAGAGCCAGCAACTCTCTGTCGAACGCACTGTATTTACGTTCACTGTCGCACAAAGTCCTGCTGAAAAAGGCGAGCGGCTGCCACGCCCCGGCAACGCGCTGCTCCACAACAGCCCCTATGGCCACATCTGAAGCGTCAGTGGTGAGCGCTATATGGGCCGTTGGGTCTGGATGTGCCAGCAATGCGGCGTTTGCCAGGGCTGCTTTGACTTCCGAGAACGCCGGCTCTCACTCCGGGGTCCATTCAACCCTATCCGCGGGTTTCTGTTTTTTGAGCGCAGCGTACAGTGGTTGCATGAGCTGCGCTGCGCGGGGAAGGAAACGGTTATAAAAGTTCACCATTCCCAAAAATTCTTGTAGCGCCCTGACCGTTTGCGGCCGGGGAAAATCTGCCACTGTGCGCACTTTGTCAGGCAGCGGGACCGCTCCTTCGGGAGAGATGCGGTGCCCCAAAAAATCAATCCCCGTCACCCCGAACTGACATTTCGCTGGGTTGATTATTAACCCATGCTCTTCCAACCTCCGGAAAACCGTCGTGAGGCGGGTTTCGTGTTCGTCTTTGGACACGCTGGCTACTAAGATATCGTCCAGGTAGACAAACCCGAAAGGGAGATCGCGCAGCACTGCATCCATCATGCGTTGGAACGTCTGTGCAGCCCCTTTAAGCCCAAATGGCATGCGCAAAAACTCGAATAAACCAAACGGAGTTATTACCGCTGTTTTGGGTATGTCCTCAGTGTGCACTGGGACTTGGTGGTAACCGCGGACCAGGTCTATTTTAGAAAAAACGCGCGCTCCTGCAAGGTGAACGGAGAAATCCTGAATGTGAGGAATTGGGTAGCGGTCGTGCGCTGTGGCGTTGTTCAACCTGCGGAAATCCCCGCAAGGTCACCATGATCCCTCAGCTTTAGGGACCATGTGTAGTGGGGAAGCCCATGGGCTGTTTGAGCGCCTGATGATGCCCAACCTCTCCAGGTTGGCGAACTCCTCGCGCGCTATGGCCAGTTTAGCTGCGTCCAAGCACCGAGGTCTTGCAAAAACGGGTGGCCCGGTGGTGGTGATAAAATGCTCCACCCCGTGTTTAGCGATAGCTGCCGAAAACGTCGGGACAGTGAGTGCTGGGAACTGAGTGAGCAGTGTGTGGAACTTACCGCATGTAGCTGTGACGTTGGCTTGTGCTGTTGGCCGGGTCACTCGAGCTATACAGGGGAGAGAGTCAAAGGACAGTGCATTAACTAGGCGTCTGTTAGCGACATCTACCAACAAACCATGTGCACATAGAAAATCAGCCCCCAGTATATGGAAATTCAATGCTGCTATGACAAAAGTCCACTCAAATGTACGGCCGTGTAGAGACAAGAGTAGAGTCCTCTCACCAAAGGTCTTAATCTCTGAGCCGTTTGCTGCCGCCATCTCGGGGCCGCTAGATCCTGCCAGCCGGTCAGCGTAGGTCGGCCGGATGAAACTCTTCTGGGCGCCGGTGTCCACGAGGAAATGCCTCCCCGAGCGTGCGTCCATCAAGTAGAGCATTTTGTTCTCCTCCCCGAGGGTCGCGGCTGCTACCGACCCCCGGTCTTGGCGTTTCCCGAGTTGCTTGAATTGGCACGGTGGTATACATTTGTGTGCCCTCTCTGCGAAGTGGCGGTGGTAGAAACAAAGCGTGTCTCCCCCGCGTTCCTTGGCCCCCGCTGCTGCTGCCGTCGGTGGCTCTGCTGCTGCCGTCGATGGCTCCTCGCCTCCTCCGGTCGTCGCGCCGTGCTCCGTCGCTGCCGCAATGGTCGTGAACTCCCTGGTGGCAACGATGATCCGGTTTGCTTCCCGGGCTAGTGCACGATAGTCCCGCTTGGCCAGCAACGGCGAATTGGCTAGGGTCGCTCTCGCCGCTGACGGAAGGTTCCGGAGGAAGAGGTGGGTAAAAATAAAATGGTTGTCGTCTGTGCCCTTTAACCTCAGCATCTTCTCCATCAGGTCTATGGCCGACCCGTCTCCCAACCCGGTCCGCGTCAGGAGTCTCTCTGCTCTCTCACCATCCGAGAGTGTGTAGTGCTGGATGAGCGCAGCCTTCAGCGCACCGTACTTGCCGTCGGTGGGTGGCTGATCGAGCAGGCTCTCTACGTGCTGAGCCGTGCGGGCGTTGAGCGCTGCGACCACATAGTGGAACTTGGTGTCATCCGCCGATATCCCCCGGAGGGCGAACTGCGCCTCGATTAGGTGGAACCAGGAGCGCGGGTTGTACTGCCAAAAATCCGGTAGCTTGATCGCAACAGCACATGTGTGGCTGGGGGTTCCCGTCGAGGTTGGCTCCGGGGATCTTTCATCGTGTTCCATGATTCGTCTTGGGTCACCAGTGTGGAGCGTGTAAATGAAGAGGCGAATTTGACTCAGACGATTTATTACACATCTCACACAAGAAGCATAGACACAATGACATCTCAGCAGAGACTCTTCTCTTAAATAACATGGCATTCCTCTAGAAGCTTCTAACACACAAAAGGCATCACATTGCATTCACTTCATTCATTCTTCACACCTCCCTGTTATCTCACTAGGGAACCACTGCTCTTGGTTCTTATCTAAGATGGTAAACAATTATACTCTCCCCATGTGCCGCCATAGTATCAATGTGGCGTGGCATGGAGGTGATCAGCCTGTGGCACTGCTGAGGTGTTATGAGAGGTCCAGGTTGCTTTGATAGTGACCTTCAGCTCGTCTGCATTGTTGGGTCTGGTGTTTCTCATCTTCCTTTTGACAATACTCCATCGATTCGCTATGGGCTTTAGGTCAGGAGAGTTTGCTGGCCAATCAAACACAGTGATGCCATGGTCATTAAACCAGGTTTTGATACTTTTGGCAGTGTGTGGGGGGGTGCCAAGTCCTGCTGGAAAATGAAATCAGCTTCTCCATAAAACTTGTCAGTAGAGGGAAGCATGAAGTGCTCTAAAATTTCCTGGTAGATGACTGCACTGACTTTGGTCTTGATAAAACGCAGTGGACCAACATCAGCTTATGACATGGTTCCTCAAATCATCACTGACTGTGGAAACTTCACACTAAACCTCTAGCAACTTAGATTTTGTGCCTCTCCACTCTTTCTCCAGATCAGATTCTGGGACTTTGATTTCCAAAAGAAATGCAAAATTTACTTTTATCTGAACAGAGGTCATCTGCTGGTGTTTGTCCACTGTGTTTTATCAAGACCGAAGTCAGTGCAGTCGTCTACCAGGAAATTTTAGAGCACTTCATGCTTCCCTCTGCTGACAAGCTTTATGGAGAAGCTGATTTCATTTTCCAGCAGGACTTGGCACCCCCCCCCCCCCCAACACTGCTAAAAGTATCAAAACCTGGTTTAATGACCATGGCATCACTGTGTTTGATTGGCCAACAAACTCTCCTGACCTAAAGCCCATAGAGAATCGATGGAGTATTGTCAAGAGGAAGATGAGAGACACGGGTGGCACGGTGGGGGAGTGGTTAGCACTGCGGCAGCACAGCAACTCATCCTTAGCCAGGGGATCCTGGGTTTGATCCCAGCCCCCGACCAACAGTGGTCTGTGTGGAGTTTGCATGTTCTCCCTGTGTCTGCGTCCTGGGTATGACGTTAAACTGCATCCGGGCGAGGGGGTCTGTTGGACTAGGAGGATGATGGAGTGCCTCTTAACCCTCGCTGATACTCCCAGGTGTCCCTTGGGAAAGGACTAGTACCTGTTAGCCTCCCTTACCAGGGTTACGGTAACCCCCCAACAACTTTGTGTGTTATAATTCCCTAAGGGGACCAAGGGTTAAAGTGGTTCCTAGCACCCCCTTGCTGATCATATGAGGTCACAAATGGGGCAACTTGTTTGCCGTGAGTTGCGACCCATGTCAGTGGAGGAAGAGATCCTGGTTCTTGAGGAATGTGTCTTGCTGCGGCTTTCACAAGTCCAACACAGTGCTTTGGCTCCTACTTCACTTAGACGGGAGGTTGGAAGGGCCCGGTCCAATCAATCGGCTTGTCAAGGTCTACTCTGGGATGTCTTTTGGCAGCATAACATCTCCTAATCCCAGAAGCCTATGGCGGAGGGTCAATTGAGTAATTTGCACTTTGGTGCTTTATTTCTCAAGTATACCATCCCTGTATCCCTGGTGCATAACCTGCAGGAAGTCCGTGGCTCTGTGCATCCCCATGTAGGGCTCCGAGGAGGGTGGGGAGCAGGGATGATGAATCATACTCTTATCAGATATGGCTACTAAACGAATGTTGGAAGACGATGTGGATGACCCAGGAATTAGCAGGATGGCTCTTTCAAATGGTGATAATTGGCCGAGGCTTATTGTTTTAGAGTTGCTCTCATCAGATATGCCTCTTTCTAAGCTGTCCCCTTTTGCTGTACAGAAAGGAATTTCAGGTATTGCGGGGTCAGTTAAAGATGTTAAAAAACTGAGGTCTGGCCAGATTTTGGTGGAATGCTTAAAGAAATTCCAATCTGAAAATCTGTTGCGGTGTAATGTGCTGGCTGGTGTTCCAGTGAAGGCTTTTCCTCACCCTTCTCTAAACAGCTGCAAAGGAGTGATTCGTACTCGAGAACTCCACGGTATGGAAGAGGATGAAATAGCCTCAAAACTGCAACAACAAGGAGTAACACATGTGAAGAGGATAACCATTAAAAAAGATGACCGAACAGTAAAAACTGGCACTTACATTCTGACATTCAACTGGCATCAGCTTCCAGAAAGAATCCAATTAGGATATCTGAGTGTAACTGTCGATACCTTTATTCCAAACCCGTTGAGATGTTTTAACTGCCAAAAGTTTGGCCATGGCTCTGCAGGATGTAGGAATAAACCAGGCTGCTGCAAATGTGGACAGGAAAGGCATGAGTTGGCCTGCACAACACCTCCCAAATGTAGTAACTGTTTAGGCAATCATGCAGCATCATCGAAGGAATGTCCTTGTTGGATCAAGGAAAAAGAAATTCAAACTGTCAAATGTACTAAGAAAATTAGCTACCCTGAGGCACGTAAGCTGGTAGAAGGTTTCCCAAGGTACAAATTCCAGCAGACTTTCTCCCCTGTTGTGAAACCTAAGATGCAGCCTGCTGAGTGCCAGACAGATCTGACCTGGTTAACTAAAGATAAACCCTCATTATTAAGTAGTATTAAAATATTCCGGAGTCCCAGTTAAAAGTAAAACAAGCACTCAAAGCCTGACTACAATGAGTAAAGCTTTAAGTCAAAGTCTAAGCAAGTCCGCAGAACAAAACCAATCATCAAAAGAAAAGAAAAAATCCAGCTCCTCTACTCAGGCAAAATCAAGCCAAGAAAATAAATTGCAAAAGAATGGTAATCCAGAAGATACAGAAATGTCTGAAGTCATGACTTGCCGTAGTCGCAGCCCCTCCCCCAAAAGCAAGCATAAGGAGCGTGCTTTTGTTCTACCTACCTGATGGTGGGTAGCCACATTATCCAGTGGAACTGTCGTGGCTTTAAAGCCAGTTTCTCTGAATTGCAGCGTTTAGCTGCTAGTTTTAATCCCCTTGCTTTTTGCCTTCAAGAAACTCTCCTACTATCAACCAACCCCATGTCTCTGAAACATTATACTATGTATAATACATATGGTCCAAATGTGCATCGCCCATCTGGTGGTTCAACAATTTTAGTAAGGAATGACCTAATTCACAGCCACTTGGCTTTAGTCTCCAACTTACAAGCAGCAGCAGTTCGTCTAACCTTGCATAAAGCAATAACCTTATTCTCTGTCTATATGCCACCAGATATGATTGTGACACCAGAAAATCTTGATGACCTTCATAATCAGTTGCCATCCCCATGCATCCTTATGGGTGATTTTAATGGACATAATCCTCTGTGGGATGGAATTTGCTCAAATGCAAAAGGCAAGATACTGGGGGATTTTATTGCTAAAAATGATCTATGCTTTTGGAACGATGGGTCTCACACATACCTTCACCCAGGGCATGGAACCTATACTGCAATTGACCTATCTATATGTGATCCTGAGCTAGTGCTGGAATTCTCTTGGCGAGTCTTGGATGATCTTTGTGGAAGTAACCACTTTCCACTATTATTGACATCTACAGAAGTGGATGTGCAATTAAGAACTCCGTGATGGCAACTCAAAAAAGCAAACTGGCCTTCCTTTGTTTCTGTGTGCAAAGAGAAATTTAGCCAACAACTTCAACCACACTGTCACTCTGTTCAGAGCTTTACTCAAACCTTAATTACAATTGCAGATAAAACTGTCCCAAAAACATCAGCAAAGCCAAATCACACGTCCAACCCATGGTTCAACGATAACTGTAAAAAGGCCATTGAGGCAAGGAAAAAAGCAGAGAGGGTGTTCAATAAACATCCAACAACAGAAAACCCGACCAGATTTAAAATCTGTCGAGCTAAAGCACACAGGATCATCAGTGAAGCAAAGAGACAGAGCTGGAGGGAATTTGTATCAAGCCTCACATCTAACACATCTACCAAAAAGATCTGGGATTTAATTAGAAAGATGAAGGGTAAGGAGAATGGACTTCAAATACAGCATATTAATCATCAGGGTAATCTGCTGACAACAAAATATGAAATAGCTAATCAACTAGCAAAATTGTTTGAGAAGAATTCATCTATTGGTAACTATCGCCCTGAGTTCCAAATCATACAAGCACAAGAAGAACAAAAAGAAATAAACTTTTCTTCAGATAACTCAGAACCATACAACCAAGATTTCACTATGGAAGAACTTTTGTTCTCAATAAGGAACTCTCATGACACTGCTGTGGGGCCAGATAAAATTCATTATCGGTTTTTAAAACACTTACCCCCCTGTGCACTATCCACTCTCCTGACGGTTTTCAACAATGTCTGGAAGTCAGACAGTATCCCTGAAAGCTGGAAAGAAGCAGTAGTTATACCCGTTCCAAAACCCGGGAAAGATACTGATACCAACAACTACCGTCCAATAACTCTGACAAGTTGCCTCTGTAAAACCATGGAAAGAATGGTAAACAATCGCCTTGTGTGGGTGCTTGAGTCTGAAGGCATTTTAACTGATTACCAGTGTGACTTCAGATGTGGTAAAAGCACTTTAGACCACCTTATCAGATTAGAGGCCTATATATGTGATGGTTTTATTAGAAAAGATCATGTAGTTGCTGTATTTTTTGATTTAGAAAAAGCATATGACACAGCATGGAAATATGGTATTTTAAGAGACCTACATGGCATGGGTTTTAGGGGACATTTGCCTTTTTTCATTTCAGACTTTTTGTCCAATAGACGCTTCAGAGTCTGAGTAGGAGATACCCTTTCAGAGCCCCATGTGCAAGAACAAGGAGTCCCCCAGGGAAGCATCCTCTCAGTTACTCTCTTTAGCATTAACATTAATAGTGTAGTTGGTGCTCTTAGACCAAATACCTTTTGTAGTCTTTATGTAGATGGCCTCTGTATTTGCTACAGGGGGAAAGACATGAGCACAATCGAAAACCATCTACAGCTGTGCATAAACAAGATTAATAGGTGGTCAGTCAGTAATGGTTTTAAATTTTCAAAATCAAAAGCTGTGTGCATGCACTTTTGCCTGCTGCGGTCTCTTCTCCTCGACCCTGAGCTTTTCATAGATGGAGAAGTTGTCAAGGTGGTAAAAGAAACCAAATTCCTTGGACTTATTTTTGATAATAAGCTGTCTTTTATCCCACATATAAAACTTTTACGAATCAGATGTTTTAAAGCCCTTGATATTATTAAAGTGTTGGCTAAAACTAAATGGGGTGCAGACTCTACTGTGCTGCTGCATCTCTATAGAGCACTTGTACGATCTCGGCTAGAGTATGGGAGCATAGTTTATGGATCAGCAAGGAAAACCTACATCAGGGCGCTAGAAACCGTCCATCACCAGGGGCTAAGGCTTGCCTTGGGGGCTTTCAGAACCTCTCCTGTTAAAAGTTTGTATGTTGAAGCAAACGAGCTTTCACTTCACAACAGGCGCCTGAAATTAGCTCTCCAGTATATGGTTAAACTTGAAGCAGACCATAGAAATCCAGCCTACTCTGCAGTTTTTCACCCTCGATTTCTGCAGATGTATAAGGTCAGACCTAAGAGCATCACTCCTTTTGGACTCCGTATAGAACCTTACCTGGTAAAATTAAACCCTGATATAAGCAATGTAACACAGACGCAGTTTTGTCCCATTCCTCCATGGAGTTTAAGGAAACCCAATATAATTCTGGATCTGAGCCAAAACAAGAAGAAAGACACTCACCCAAATGTGTACCAGCAGCAGATCTTGGACATAAAATGCCGTTTTCCTCACCATATTTCCATATACTCGGATGGTTCCAAAGTGGATGGCTCAGTCTCTGCTGCAATTGTTACCGGGCACAATCAGTATGGTTTGCGGCTTCCCAAACAATGTTCAATTTTTACAGCAGAGGCTCGTGCTTTGCTTCTGGCATTGGAGCACATCGAGAGAACCAAACAACAGAGCTTCTTAATTTTTACTGACTCCAGATCCTGTCTTCAGGCACTTGGGTTTTTAAAGACTGATCACCCCATTATTGTATGGATTTTAGAGAAACTAGGTTTTTTACAGAAACGTGATTTTAATATCATCTTCTGTTCCATCCCCAGCCATGTTGGCCTGTCAGGTAACGAGCAGGCAGATAATGTTGCCAAGAGAGCCCTTACCCAAGAAGTCACTCAATGCCCGATCCCAGCCTCAGACCTCAGGCCTCTAATAACCTCCTATGTTTTAAAGAAGTGGCAGACTGAATGGGACACATGCACTGCAAATAAACTGCATGATATTAAACCTGCCATAAGCCATAGACATTTACATCACTTTCAAAACAGACATGACGAGGTAGTGTACACTAGATGCCGTATTGGCCACTCTAGGCTTACGCACAGCTTTTTATTAAAAGGTGAAGCACCACCATCTTGTCAGTTTTGCGGAGGTTTTGTATCAATAAAGCACATTTTCCTTGACTGTCCTGCTCTCATGACAGCAAGACAACGTTTTTATACTCAAAGGTCACTGAAGGATATTTTTAATAAGGTACCACCAAAGAAAATTTTAGGGTTTTAAGCACATGTGCATCTGAAGCATCTTATTTAATTTTTCTATTTTATTGTATCTACATATGTATCTCGCTGTATTTATTTATTCTTTCATTTATCATACTGTCTCTATTTAATTTTTAACTCAATTTTCTTATTAGTTTTAATTTTGCCATGAAATAGCCATAGATGCTGACATGGCACTAAACCAGAACACTCACTCACTCACTCTCCCTGTGTCTGCATGGGTTTACTCTGGGATTTCTCCGGTTTCCTCCCACATGCCAAAAACATGCAAGTTAGGTTAATTGGCATCAAAACTGGGGATTCTAATTTGTCTTTAGGTATGACTGTGAGAGTGAATGGTTGTCTGTCTCTCTGTGTTGGCCCTGTGATGGACTGGCGATCTGTCCAGGGTGTACCCTGCCTCTCACCCAAAGATGCTAGGATAGGCTCCAGCCCCCCCACGACCCGAAAAGGATTAAGCGGAAGAGGATGAATGAATGAATGAATGAATGAATGAATGAAAGATGAGAGACACCAGACCCAACAATGCAGACGAGCTGAAGGTCACTATCAAAGCAACCTGGACCTTCATAACACCTCAGCAGTGCCACAGGCTGATCACCTCCATGCCACGCCACACTGATACAGTAATTAATCCAAAAGGAGCCCTGACCAAGTATTGAGTGTGTACATGGACATACTTTTCAGTCGGCCAACATTTCTATTAAAAAACTATTTTTTAAAATTGATTTTATGTAATATTCTAATTTTTTGAGAAACTGAATTTGGGGTTTTCATGGGCTGTAAGCCATAATCATCAAAATTAAAATAAATAAACACTTGAAATATATCACTCTGTGTAATGAATCTATATAATATATGGGTTTCACTTTCTGAAATGAGTGACCAAAAATATTGAACTTTTTCATGATATTCTAATTTTTTGAGATGTACCTGTAGATGTTAACTGCCATGTTTATCAACCATCTGTATCACACTTCTGTACCTTTACATTTGTTCCCAATCCACCTTATTCCTGAGGGCGCTGCTGTAGAAATGGTTATGGGGGCAACTCCTGGTTTCGGCTGAAATAGTGTTAAATCAGTCAACTAGAGTGTAGTAGTGGGACATTTAAAAATAGCTTTTTTAAAAGTGTTTCAAATTCGTTTTAATGTATAGTCCACATACCTGTTTTGCAGTCAAGTGTCAGCTAATTTCAGCACTTGTGGACAAAGGAGGCAGGCGAGGCAACGAGCTAGACGACACAGAAGCTTTATTCTTTCTCCAACATGAAGTACAGCAAACAGTGATCCCGGGTCTCTGTGCACTCCTCTTTTATCTCTTTATTTCAATGCACTAAGACCTGGAACTTCCGACCATAACTGTTGTTTGAACAAAGGAATGTGTGGCACATTAACATGACATTACTCCGAGGCCGCTCTTACACCCTTCTACCCTCAGCGGCTCTGACAGCTCTCACTCTCCCCGGGGGGCGCATAGACCCAACAGTCCCGTCTGATACCCCCCAGTGACACCTCCGCTTTCGGTCCATTGTTCCCCCTTCTCCCTGCCTTCTCTGGGTGGAGAAACCCCCACTGTGCCCCCACACACTTGTAGTTTTTGTATTTTTGAATGTTTTTGTATAGTTCTAGTACTTGCTGCTGTTCGTGGTGTGAGGCCTCTCACAAATAAGCACAGCTAAATCTGTGGCTTCAACAGCAATGCGTAGATCATGCACCAAAAACTAAAAAGGATTGTTGGTGTGATTGGTGGTACAGACGCAACAACACCAGGTATGTTTTCACTTGTATGAATGTCACAGATCCATCCATCCGTCCATCCATCCATCCATCTTCTGCCGCTTTTCTGGAGGTCCGGGTCACGGAGGCAGCAGTTCAAGCAGAGAAGCCCAGACTTCTCTCTCCCCAGCCACCTGCTCCAGCTCTTCAGAGAGGATGCCAAGGTGTTCCCAGACCAGCTGGGAGACATAGTCTCTCCAGTGAGTCCTGGGTCTGCCCCGGGGTCTCCTCCCAGTGGGATGTGCCCGAAACACCTCAAGTGGGAGGCATCCAGGAGGCATCCTGATCAGATGCTCACACCACCTCAACTGGCTCCTTCCTTTCCTGTCACAGATGTGTGTGTGTATATATATATATATATATACGTATATATATATATATATAGAGGCAAGTTTGCCTTTTCCACCGCTCTAGATGATACATGCCATTCCACACTTCACTACGGCACAACGTGCACCTGGCATAACGGAGATTTAAAGCTTAAAGCACACTATAAACGGCAATTGTTCAGGTGTGACAGTACTGTCTCTATACAAAAGCATGGCAGCTACCGGAATGTTTGGTAGTCGTGAACGTTGAACTCACATAGTCCACACATGCGCACTCGTAATGCGGAAGTCGCTCTTATTGATGGCCAGATGAGGCTTTCTGGAGGACCTGAGACCTTTCATCAAAATGTCTCAAATAGACGAGGCCTCATGTGAAACTTCATTCTCTCTACCAGGCCATCTAGTGGACAAAATGTATATAACATGCAGATTTTTATGAGGGTATGATTGGTTTAATGCGTATTTTTTCATTTCAATAAATGCACTGTCTTTTAAGAAATATCAGTGATCATAAGGCAAAAAAATAATAAAACAGGTGACTACAGTGAATGTGCTTGTGCTGCTTATCCATTTTTATTAAGAAATAACTTTTCAATAGTGTGTGGACTAAGGCAATTTCTTTTTTTATTTTAGATTATTTCTCCAGTTTTGGAGGATACTCTCTCAGAGCACAGATGATGCAGGTGTGCAAAAGAAGGCTACTACAAGTTTGTACAGTGTAGGATAGACACATTTCTGTCTCTCCCAGTACATTTATCTCTGTCCTTATTGTCATTTAGGGCACAATAGTGCCTCAGCATAATGATCCAAGCTCTTTGAAACACAACAGACACTTCACTTTGCAAATAAAAATAAATTATAGGACTTACGGTTATGGCGGCCACGTAGGAAGACGTGTTTCACACTGCTCTGCTCCTAAAAATAAAAAGTTTACGAAAACTCTCTTAATTGGAACAAAAACCCATCCCAGCGTTTAGGCGCGGATATGGTAAAGACCAAGGCTGGGAAATTAGGTGGAGGAAAAAGCAATTCGACAAAACAACCCAAGCTAACAGACTTCCACGCTCGAGGCAAAACAGAAAAAACTCCAGAGACGATGGCGGAGGATGGAGCCAGCGGCGGAGCGGGAACTGCTGAAGAGGGGACAAACGCAGTTCTCACTGCCATCAACTCCATGAGAACAGAGTTTTCGTCTAAATTTGATGGGATTATAGCAGCGATAGAAGGAATGAGAAAGGAAATAAGCGACTGTATGGAACGAGTGTCGCAGGCGGAGCTCCGAATTTCAAGCGCTGAAGATGACGTCACCAGCCTACAAACTAATCTTCAAGCACTGGAATTAAAATGTAAACGTCTGGAAGATAACATCCTGGACTTGGAATCCCGCTCGCCACGGAACAATTTGAGGCTGGTGGGCCTCCCGGAGAGAGCGGAGGGACGGGACTCATGTTCCTTTTTGGAAAAGTGGATCCCAGAAGCGCTGAATAACGTGGATCTGCAGTCATCGGTCGTTTTAGAGAGCGCTCACCGAAATGGCCCACCGAGAGATAATAAGACACCACCGAGGACGCTGATTATGAAGTTCCTCAACTACAGAGACAAGATGACGGTCACCAATGCGGCGCGAGCTAAAGGGGAAATTAAATACCAGGATCAACAGGTGCGGTTCTACCCAGATTTGGCCACAGGAATTCAACAATTAAGGAGGCAGTTCGACCCCGCCCGCAAAGAGCTGCGCAACCTCGGGATTCGTCACGGAATGATTCATCCGGCAAGACTGCTGGTCACATATAAGGGGAGAACCCACATCTTCAAGACCCCTCAAGAGGCGCAGGAGCACATCAAGCAGATCCAAAAGGAGACTGGTGGGAGCTAAGCATGAACATGACAAAGGTAGAACATTTAAGCATTTGTACAGGCATCTGATTGATCTGAATCATATAACATGTCTACAAAATACAGACTGTATTAAAAAAAAAAAGGCTATGATGTACAAAGTTGCTATAAAACTTTGAAGTTATGTTGAAAAAACTACAGAAGAGAGTTAATGTCATAAAAATAGTAGTAGAGTCAGGGTGATTGAGAGGAGAAAGAGAGAGTGGTTTGACTGATCCTCGCAGGTGTGGAACAGTCACTAGCTATAACGGGAGACGGAATTTTTTTGATTTTGGGGGGATTACCACGAATGTGGGGAAAGGGAATTTGTTTTTGTGTAGTTTGTAGGATGAATGTTCCATCATCCATGTTTTTGCTTCTCTGTAAGAGTATGTTCATATTGCAAGGTAATCTCAAACTCCTTACTGATCATAGATCAAAGCGTTAATCTTAATTTAACTTCATGGAATTGCAGAGGTCTACAAAATCTTAAAAAACTTAAACAAGTTATGAATAAAATAAAAGACATAGATTCAAAAATTGTATTTTTACAAGAAACTCATCTATTAGAGGAGGATGTAAAAAGAATTAGGAGAAGATGGCAAGGTAATGTGTTCACCTCATCATTTTCATCCCGAGCTAGGGGAGTTATGACTCTCATACATAAAACAGTCCCATTTCAAATGAAAAATGTAATTAGAGACAAATTTGGAAGATATCTAATCATCCAAGGATCTTTGTTATTAGAAAATATAAATCTGGTGAACTTATATGGCCCCAATATTGATGATCAAAACTTCTTTGATAATTTATTCCTCACTTTATCATCACTTACAGGGCAACATATAATAGCAGGGGATTTTAATTGTACATTGAATCCCAGTATAGATAGATCAACAGGACTGGACTGTACGCACAATGGATGTAGGATGATGATTAATCATTTTATGAAAGAACTGAGGTTGCTAGATATATGGAGAGAAATGAAACCACAAGTCAAAGCTTATTCTTGTTATTCTAATACCTATAAGACATTCTTACATATTGACTATTTTTTGATCTCTACAGAATTAAGGTTCAAGATTCAAAACTGTTTCTATGATAATACTGTGATCTCTGATCATGCACCCTGCTGTCTAATATATGTAGATAAGAAATTGACAAAGGACCCAGTTAGGTGGCATTTTCAACATAAATGGCTTCAAGATGAGGAATTTGTTAAGTACATAGAAAAACAGATAGATGAGTTCTTTGATATCAATACTACACAAACAACGGCATGTATAAAGTGGGAGGCTTTCAAAGCTTTTATTAGGGGGCATATTATTAGTTATACAGGTTCAAAATCTAAGAAGACCCGAGAGGAGAGAGTCCAATTGGAACGTAAAATAAAAATCCTTCAAGAAAAGGTGTATGCAGGAAGTAACCCACAGTTAGAGAATGAATTACTGATTCTGAGAGCTGAATATGACAAAAAATCAGCGAATAGAGCTGCCTCGATCTTCTAAGATTGAAGCAAACTTTTTACGAACAAGGTGAAAAATCAGGAAAATTATTGGCATGGCAGATTAAACTATTAGAATCTAAAACACCAATTACCAGTATTATAAGTAACGGACAGGTAGTCATAGATCCTTTAGAAATTAATAGTGCCTTTAGAGATTATTATGGAAAACTATATGATACAAAAATGAAACTGACTTAACAAAATTAAATGGGTTTTTGGGTGGATTATCTATACCATGTATTCCAAATGAAAACAGGGAGATACTGGAGTCTAAAATTAGTCAAGAAGAAGTTGGGCTAGCCATTGATAATATGAAATGAGGAAAAAGAGCAGGACCAGATGGTCTTCCAGTTGACCTCTATAAAAAATTTAAGACTAAATTAATAAAACCACTGTTGGAAATGGTTTTAGAAGCATTTCAAAATGGTAATTTACCACCATACATGAATAATGCCTTAATTATACTGTTACCAAAACCAGGTAAACCCTCTAATAAATGTGAAAACATGAGACCAATAAGCCTATTAAATGCTGATCTTAAAATAATCTGTAAAATTTTAGCGAAATGACTACAAGAAATATTACCAAATATTATTAACTGAGATCAGAATGGCTTTATAATGGGAAGACAAGGATTCCATAATGTAAGAAGACTATTTAATATTATTTATTCCAATAAAGAAGCACCAGATACAGCTCTCTTATCATTGGACGCCGAAAAGGCCTTTGATAGGGCCATTCGACCCTATCTTTTTGAAGTCCTACAAAAGTTTGGACTTGGAAATAATTTCATAAAATGGGTCCAGATAATATACAATAATGCTACAGCAGAAATCCTAACAAAGAGCAATATCTCAAAATCAATAAAAATCAATAGAGGATGTCGACAAGGCTGTCCACTTTCAATTCAATTCAATTCAACTTTATTTATATAGCGCCATTTCACAACAACAGTCATCTCATAACACTATCAACTGTAGGGGGAACCCCCACAGTTGCAGAAAGACCCCAGCAATCAGGCGATCCCCTGTGAGCAAGCACTTGGCGACGGTGGAGAGGAAAAACTCCCTTTTAACAGGAAGAAACCTCCAGCAGAACCAGGCTCAGGGAGGGGCAGTCATCTGCTGCGACTGGCTGGGGGGTGAGGGGATAGAGAAGATGAAAAGAACAGACATGTAGAGAGCAAACAGCACGATGGGGACTCAATCTATGGGAGAGAACAAACAAATGTTAATGACCAGCAAAAAAAATATTTCATTGAGAGTGAGGAAAGGAGTGAGGCCCAGTGCATTACTGGAGGTCCCCCGGCTGACTAAACCTATTAGCAGCATAACTAAGGGAGGGTTCAGAAACACATGATCCCTCCCTAATTGTAGGCTATATCAAAAAGGTAGGTTTTAGCCCTATTGTTAAAAACAGAGATCGAGTCTGACTCCCGAATCCAGATTGGCAGCTGGTTCCACAGGAGAGGAGCTTGATAACTGAAGGCTCTGCCTCCCATTGTACTTTTGGAGATTCTGGGTATTACAAGTAATCCTGCATTTTGGGAGCGTAGTGCTCTGTTAGGATAATACGGTAGTATCAGATCTTTTAAATAAAAAGGAGCCTGATTGTTTAGAGCTTTGTAAGTAAGAAGAAGGATTTTAAACTTAATTCTAAACTCTATGGGAAGCCAGTGAAGGGAGGCCAGAACCGGAGAGATATGATCTCTCTTTCTAGTACCTGTTAAAACTCTTGCTGCAGCATTTTGGATCAGCTGAAGACTTTTTAAAGATGTTTTAGGACAGCCTGATAATAAAGAATTACAATAATCTAATCTCGAGCTAACAAAAGCGTGGATCAGTTTCTCAGCATCATTCTGAGACAAAATGCTCCTAATCTTGGCAATATTACGCAAATGATAGAAGGCAGTCTTAGAAACAAATTTAATATGTGAATTAAAGGACAGATCTTGATCAAAAATAATTCCAAGGTTCGTCACAGAGCTATTAAGAGAAAGAGTAACCGCATCCAAACTGAAAGTTTGATTTGGAAAGGTATTTTTAAGGTTTTTTGGACCAACAAGAATGACTTCAGTCTTATCTGAATTTAATAGCAGGAAATTACAAGTCATCCAAGCTCTGATTTCCTTAAGACAGGCTTCTAACTTGGCTAGTTGATTACTATCATCTTTCACCCTTATTGTTTACTATGACAATTGAACCTTTAGCGATGGCAGTACGTTTACATCCACAAATATATGGAATTAAAGTAGGACCAACAGAACATAAAATCTCCCTGTATGCCGATGACATAATTTTGTTTATGTCGAATTTTAAAAAATCAATTCCGACCTTGTTAAATTTAATAAAGAACTTTGGGGATATATCAGGATATAAAATAAACAAAACAAAATCTTCAATATTAATGCTAAATGAGACCCAGAGAAATCACCCAGCTCCTGAGGTAAACCAATTCAATGTTGTAAATCAGTTTAAATATTTAGGAATTCAAATTTTGCCTAAGCTAGAATCATTCGCCAGTGCCAACAATGAAGCCTTAATGACAGATATTAATGACTTCAGAGATGGATGCCACTACCAATGTCGATGATCGGGAGAATTAATATACTTAAAAGTAATATCTTACCAAAAATACTTTATTTATTTCACAACATTACTTTACCACCACCTTCAGATCTATTTTCAAGAATTAAAAAAAGTTAGTGGAATTTATATGGAACAATAGGAGGGCTAGATTACGTTTGTCCTTACTATATTTACCATTTGATCGTGGAGGTCTGAAATATCCAAACTTTATGTTGTATTACTGGTCAGCACAACTGAGGTCTATGACATATTATTTTTCATCAAATGATCTTCCTCACTGGACTGAAATGGAATCATACAATTTACCTTTACCTCTTCCCTTATTCATATACTCAGACTCGGCTAAAAAACTACAGAAACAAGTTAAAAATCCAATTGTAAAACACATGATCAAAATATGGTGTGAAACCAAAAAATATTTAAAAGAACCACACTCACTGTCACAATTTAGCCCAATATGGGGTAATCAATATTTTACACCAGGGAGAGCGGATACTGCATTTAAAATATGGAATATAAAAGGGATTCAAAAGATTTAAGACTTATATTTGTCACGCTTCAGATAACATAATGTCTTTTGAAGAACTGAGGATTAAATTCAATCTTAATAGAACACACTTGACATAACGTTCGGCTCAGGAGACGCACACACACAGGCTCAGAGTAGTTCAAACTGTTTATTAACAACAGGGATGTTTGGGTGCGTGTCTGCGGAATGTTAATGTGTTGGTGGTGGCGTCTGCTTCGGACCCAGAGGCAGGAGACCGTTCAGCCGGCAACCCTATGGGAGAAATCAGACACAGGGTGATGAGCACACACCAACACGGGAGGAGAATAGGCGAGGGAGAGAAGCTTACTTGTTTGGGCAGATGACTGGCGCTTCAAGGATGGAAGCCCGGGAGATAGCCACCTGCAGGGCTCGGTGCAGCAGCGAGGAGAGACGAGGGACGGGATTGTCCGCCGCCGAGGAATCCACCTGTGCACAGGGGAGCAGACTGGAGAGATGAGGTAAGTGAACTTCTTACCGGAGATGAGGATGCTGAAGAGAATGTGGTAGAAGTCCATACAAAGGAAATGAAGTCTACGGCTTCAGGCCGACGCTCAGGGCGAGGCGGCTTTTATCCTTCGCCGCTGACGAGTAGCAGGTGCGTGAGCAGGTGGCGCCGCTGATGAATGGCGCGGCGTGACAGTACTCCCCCCTCTAGCAGCGCCTCCTGGCGATGGCTTATCCGGGTGCGCTCGGTGGAAGTCCGCGATGAGCGATGGGTCCAACACAAACGACGGGGGCACCCACTGTCGATGCTCGGGCCCATAGCCCTCCCAGTCCACCAAGTATTGCAACCCACGACCCCGGCGCCGGGAGTCCAGGATGGAGGAGGCGGACCAGGCCGGATGGCCACCAATCATCCGGGGCGCGGGTTGCGCTGCAGGAGGAGGGCAAAGGGGGTCAGTAACCGCCAGTTTCACCTTCGACACGTGGAAAGTAGGATGAATGCGGAGGGAGGGGGGAATAGCCACGCGCACAGCCACCGGGTTGATGATCCGGGTGATGGGGTAGGGACCCATGAAGCGCTGTGCCAGCTTTCTCCTCTCGCCTTTTAGAGTGACGTCCTGGGTGGAAACGTAAACAAGCTGCCCAACTCTGTACGCCGGGGCAGGTCTCCTACGCCGGTCCGCCACAGTCCTGTTGCGCTCCGCTGTGTGCAATAGCGCATGGCGCGCGGCAGCCCAGGTGGAGCGGAACTGCCTGAGATGGGCCTTAACTGACGGGACAGTTACCTCACTCTCCTGCTCCGGAAACAGCGGGGGGTCGTAACCCAGGGACGCCTTGAAGGGGGACATCCCTGTAGCAGAAGAGCGAGCGGTGTTGTGGGCATATTCAACCCAGGCAAGATGGTTGCTCCAGGACGCGGGTTTGGATCTGGACACACAGCGGAGCGCAGCCTCCAGCTCCTGGTTGGTCCTCTCACACTGCCCGTTGGATTGGGGGTGATGGCCAGAGGAGAGGCTCACCTTGGCTCCGATGGCGTTGCAGAAAGACCTCCAAACCTCAGATGAAAACTGGGGGCCCCGGTCCGAGACCACGTCCACCGGAATCCCATGCAGCCTGACCACGTGTTGGACGAGGAGGTCCGCCGTCTCCAGGGCAGTAGGGAGGCCTCGCAGGGGGACGAAGTGCACGGCCTTGGAGAAGCGGTCCACGATGGTCAGGATGGTGTCATAGGAGTTGGAGATGGGGAGTCCGGTGACGAAATCCAGAGCGATGTGCGACCAGGGCCTGCCAGGGACGGGCAGGGGCTGGAGCAGACCCGCTGGAGGGGCATTTCCCGACTTGCAGGTGGCACAGATTGGGCAAGCCCGGGCGTAGCGGGCTGCATCCCTCCGCAGGCCTGGCCACCAAAAGGACCGTTGGAGGAGATCTATCATCCGGGAGGTGCCAGGGTGACAGGTGAGCTTGGAGGTGTGGAGCCAGTGGATGACCTCTCCTCGGACCGCGGATGGCACGAACAGCCTCCCCTCCGGTCCGCCGCCAGGGTCAGGTTCCACCTCCTGTGCCTTCCGGATCTTGCTCTCAATGTCCCACGAGATGGCTCCCACGACGCACGACCTGGGCAGGATGGAGTGGGGCGCCTCCTCCGACTCCACGGGGGCGAACTGCCTGGAGAGGGCGTCAGGCAGGACGTTCTTAGAGCCAGGCCTGAAGGTGATGGAAAATTGGAACCTGGCGAAGAACAGGGACCAGCGCGCCTGGCGGGCGTTCAGGCGCTTGGCAGACCGTAAGTACTCCAGGTTCTTGTGGTCCGTGAGGACCACAAACGGCAGGCTTGCCCCCTCCAACCAGTGGCGCCACTCCTGCAGGGCGAGCTTGATGGCCAAGAGCTCTCTGTCCCCCACATCGTAGTTCCTCTCCGCCGGGGACAAGCGCCGGGAGAAGAAGGCGCACGGTCGCTTGGCGCCATCGTCCGGTGACCGCTGGGACAGCACTGCTCCCACTCCCGTGTCCGAGGCGTCTACCTCTACAATGCACTGCAGCGCGGGGTCGACCTGGCGAAGGACCCGGGAGGAGGAGAATTCCGCCTTCAGCGCCTCAAAGGCGGCAGCGACCTCTTCGGTCCACCGGAACGGGACCTTCGGGGACGTGAGGCGGGTCAGTGGTCCCACGATGGCACTGAAGTTGGGGACAAAGCGGCGGTAGAAATTGGCGAAGCCAACAAATTGCTGCACCTGTTTCCGAGATGCAGGTGTGGGCCATTCCACCACCGCCTTTACCTTCTCTGGGTCGGGGAGCACCTTATCGTGGGCGATGATGAACCCCAGGAAGGATGTACTCCTGGCGTAAAATTCACACTTTTCCGCCTTAACGTACAGACGATTCTCCAGCAGCCTTTGGAGGACCCGCCTCACGTGGACCTGGTGCTCATCCCTGGACTTGGAGAAGATGAGAATATCGTCCAGGTAGACGAACACGAAAAGGCCAATGAAGTCCCGGAGGACGTCATTAATGAGGCGCTGGAAGACTGCAGGAGCGTTGGTCAACCCGAACGGCATCACCAGATATTCAAAGTGGCCGTTCGGGGTACGGAAGGCCGTTTTCCACTCATCTCCCTCCCGGATCCGGACGAGGTGGTAAGCGCTGCGTAGATCCAGCTTGGTGAACCAGGTCGCCCCCTGGAGGGAGTGGAAAGCAGTGTCCATAAGAGGCAGGGTGTAACGGTCCCTCTCCGTGATATTGTTGAGGGCCCGGTAGTCGATACAAGGGCGGAGGGACCCATCCTTTTTCCCCACAAAGAAGAACCCTGCCCCCACGGGTGACGATGATGGGCGGATAATCCCAGCACTTAATGACTCCTTCAGGTAGGCGTTCATCGTCTCCTTCTCCGGCGCAGACAGGCTGTAAAGGCGACCAGAAGGTAAGGGAGCCCCCTGGCGGAGGTTGATGGCGCAGTCATAGGGCCGATGAGGGGGAAGAGACATAGCTTTCGCTTTGCTGAACACTATACCCAGGTCGTGAAATTCTGGGGGCACCAGAGACAGGTCCGGGGGTGCAGCGTCCGTAGCAGGGGGAGGAGCGGACGGAGAGCAGGCAGCGGACTGAAGGCAGGTGCCCATACAGAACGTACTCCATGCCGAGATCCCAGCTGATCTCCAATCCAGGACCGGATTGTGAAGGCGGAGCCAGGGATACCCCAGGATGACGGGCGACACAGAGTTGGGAAGGACGTAAAAGGTCATTTCCTCCCGGTGGTTTCCCGAGATGATGACCGGTAGGGGAACAGTTTGATGTGTCACTCTCCCGAGGGTGGCACGGGAGAGGTGGATCAGGGAGATGGGAGTGTTGAGTGCCTGGCAGCGGATGCCCAATCGGGTTGCCAGGCTTTGTGAAATGAAGCTGCCTTCTGCGCCCGAATCCACCAGTGCGTGGGTGAGGTGCCCAGTAGAGTTATGGCAGAAACGGATGGGCAGCTTCAATTGAGTAAGTGATCCTAACCGATTGACATCCGCGAGGCTTCCAACAGTGACTCGCGGACCCCACCAACTGGCTTTCCGTGGACAACGCTCCACGGTGTGTTGGTCGCCTCCGCAATACATGCAGAGGCCCAACTCACGGCGGCGTTGTTTCTCCACAGGGGAAAGTTTAGTCCAGCCCGTCACCATCGGCTCCGACTCCTCGGGGCGCGATGCTGGCGGCGCCGCCAGGGGGCGAGCTTGGAACAGGTGCGGCGAGGCTCCACGAGGGCGAGAAGAAGAAGACCTCCGCCCCGAGGAGCGCTCGCGCAGCCTGTTATCCAAACTTATCGCTAAGGATGTCAGCTCCGCTAGCGTCCCAGGGATATCCCGACCAGCCAGTTCATCCCTCAGATCACTATTGAGGCTGCGGAGGAACAGGCCACAGAGGGAGCGTTCCTCCCAGCCCAATTCCTCCGCCGCTACCCGGAAGTCGACCGAGTGGTCCGCTGCCGACCGGCTTCCCTGCTGGAGAGCGAGAAGCCGATCGACCTGGACCGTTTCGGTTTGTGAGTGGTCAAAGACCTCCAGAAAGCGCCTCACGAATTGGTCATAGGTGAGGGTGGCATAACTGGGCCTCGCCATTACGGCGTAGGTCCAGGTTAACGCACGCCCCTCCAGAAGATTCCCTATGTAACCAATTCGGCTGTGATCCGAGGGAAAATCTCCGGGCACACGGTGGAACACGGACTCACACTGCATAATAAACCCCCGCGCTCCGCCGAGCTTACCGCTAAAGCGGGCGGGGGTCGGAATCGGCGTGAGCCGAACCGGTGCCACTGGAGCCGGCTGGACGGCCGCTGGAACAGCAGGAGCCGCGCCACCCTGGTGAGTCGGGAGGAACGGCTGTTGGGGGTCCAAGCGGTTCAATCGGTTAGTCAGTTCTAATAATTGATGAAGAACCACCTGTTGCTGATAAACAATCTGATCCACCCGAGCCTCGAGGATGGTAAACCGGTGTGCGAGCCCGCCGTCCGCCGAGCCGCTCTGCTGAAGCCGTACTGACATAACGTTCGGCTCAGGAGACGCACACACACAGGCTCAGAGTAGTTCAAACTGTTTATTAACAACAGGGATGTTTGGGTGCGTGTCTGCGGAATGTTAATGTGTTGGTGGTGGCGTCTGCTTCGGACCCAGAGGCAGGAGACCGTTCAGCCGGCAACCCTATGGGAGAAATCAGACACAGGGTGATGAGCACACACCAACACGGGAGGAGAATAGGCGAGGGAGAGAAGCTTACTTGTTTGGGCAGATGACTGGCGCTTCAAGGATGGAAGCCCGGGAGATAGCCACCTGCAGGGCTCGGTGCAGCAGCGAGGAGAGACGAGGGACGGGATTGTCCGCCGCCGAGGAATCCACCTGTGCACAGGGGAGCAGACTGGAGAGATGAGGTAAGTGAACTTCTTACCGGAGATGAGGATGCTGAAGAGAATGTGGTAGAAGTCCATACAAAGGAAATGAAGTCTACGGCTTCAGGCCGACGCTCAGGGCGAGGCGGCTTTTATCCTTCGTCGCTGACGAGTAGCAGGTGCGTGAGCAGGTGGCGCCGCTGATGAATGGCGCGGCGTGACAACACTTTTTAAAATATCTTCAGCTTAGAAATTTTATTTGATCAAATCAAAATAATGCTCTCACCCGACCTACTTATTCATTTTTGGAAAAAAATTTTGATGAAAGATAGTAAGAGAAAGGGTATTATTTCAGAGTTTTACAACTCATTGACACTATTCTCAAGTGAAAACTCACAGAAAAGACTGAATTATTGGAAAGAAGACCTGCAAATTGAAATTTCAGAGGAACAATGGGAAATGGCTTGTGCAGGAGCTCAAACCAAATCAATAAACGTACGTTTTAAACTGATATATTTTAAATGGTTAATGCAGATGTATGTTACACCAGTGGAATTAAATAGATATAACAAAAACATACCAGATACATGCACAAAATGTATGGAAAGTAAAGGAACCCTATTTCACTGTTTATGGGAATGTAGAAAAATCAGAATGTTTTGGGAAGAGGTGAGGGTAACAATTGAAAAAATAATTTCAAAACAAATCATATTGAACCCTAAATTGTTTTTGCTGGGTCTGTATCCAGAAAAACATAACTTTAATAAGAGTGAAAGAGCATTCATAGACCTCAGTTTGCTTAATGCCAAAAAATGTATTGCACTACTGTGGAAAAAGATTCATATACCAGATGTGACTCAGTGGTTAAGACAAATGTTAACAAACCTTCCACTAGAAAGAATAACATATATACTGAAATTAAAGGAAAATGTGTTTGAGAATATATGGAGACCTTTCATTGATTATGTAAAGAAATTAAACATAACGTCTGAAGAAGAAGGTGAATGATTTGTGTGGACCTTGCAAATTCCAAGCTGTTGAATGTATATTATGTATTCTTATGTAATAGATTACCTAGACTAAACAGAGGAGCATTGTTGTTGACTTGTGTTTGTTAATGGTTGTTGTTGTTGTTGTTGTTTTTATTATACATTTTTTTTTTGTCATTGTTCTTTTTAATTTTTAAATTACTTTTGTGTTAGTGTCTGATTGTTTGTGTTATGCTTGTATATAAAAAAGGTTCAATAAAAAATATTGTGGAAAAAAAATAAATTACAGGAATGGCACAGCTGGGACTTGAACCCCAGCTTCCTAGTTGCAGGACAGACATTTTACCTTTAAGCTACTACTTAGTCATGGGTAGTTGAGGCTTTCTTGAAGACTTGAGGCCTTTCATCAAAATGGTTCATATCGCCAAAGTCTCATGTGAAACTTCATTTGGTCTACTAGGCCATGAAGTTGACAAAACGTATACAGTATGCAGATTTTTACAAGGGAATTATTGGTTTAGTGTGTATTTTTTCACTTTCAATAAATGTGCTGTCTTTTAAGAAATATCAGTGATCATAAGTGAAAAAAGAAATAATAAAACTGGGGTGACTACAGTGAATGTGCCTGTGTTACTTGGTGTGCTTGTACTACTTATCCATTTTTATTAAGAAATAATAAATTTTCAACAGTCTTATACTGTCTTTCCCAGTATATTCAGCTCTGACCTTATTCTCATGCAGGGTACAATACCAATAGTGCCTCAGCATAATGATGTGTAATGTGGCTTATATTAATCATATATTCCATACCTTCATATGTATAGACATATTAGAATGTTTAGTGATTACATATGTGGAATGACCTCAAGCCTCAGAACAGGACAAGAGGTCTCAACCGCCAGCGAGGATCAAAGAGCAGACGGAGTCGCAGCGGTGGAGACCGGATCGATCTCCCTGACCACCCAGGGTCAGGTGGAGGAGACGGAGGACAGTGGAGGGGGGATTATGTTAATGTGGGATGTCGGCTTTGATATGCAATGTCTTTTGTTGAGTGTGGGTATAAGTATGAAGGTCTGACTGTGCTCAACCTCTTATTCTGCTTCTGCACCAAGATGAGACATGTTAGGGAGGTGAAGCTGATATTAAACTTTGGTTTATAAAATCATATCGCTTCTTCATTTCAAGCTCCCTACACTGGTGACCAGACGTGAGGATGGAACAGAGACGTTCTCCCGCGATTAACTCATCGGAGGCAACCCAGGCAAGCGCCGGCGCCCATGCAGACAGGGGAACGGATGGAAGACGTTCCCCCACGGCAGAATCTACAGAGAGGGCTCAACCGAGCACCATCACCAGCTCCGCCGTGAGAGCAGAAGAAAGGCGCTCTTACCCGGCGGACACATCAGGGGCAGCCCACACAAGCGCCGTCACCGTCAAGCTGCCAGAATTCTGGCAAAACGACCCGAGCTCGTGGTTCCAGCAAGCTGAGGCTCAGTTTGCACTGGCGGGCATAACGGCGGACGAGACGAAATTTTATCACATTGTCGCCAAACTCGACGCCGCCACGTCAAGATGCGCGCGGAGCATAATTCGACAACCGCCCGCCCACGACAAATACAGAGAACTAAAGGCGACCATCATTGAGAACTTTGTCCCCTCAGCCGAGGAGAGAGCAGAGAGGATTCTGGCGATCTACGGCCACAGAGGATGCAGACCCAAGACCCTCATGGAGGACATGCTGCAGCTTAAGGAAGAGGACAACGACAACTTCCTTTTCCAATATATCTTCCTCAGCACTCTGCCGCCACACATAAGAGGGACGCTGGTCAACATGCAATGCAACACCCAGCAGGACTTCCGCGCGCTGGCCCGAGAAGCACAGCGCCTCATCAACGCCTGCGGCGAACAGATGGCCACAGCAGCATCTGCAGATCTCAGCGCGGAAGCCCAGAGCAGCGGAGAACCGCAGACTATGGAGCAGAGCCCGCCCACCATGGCAGCGACACGACCAAGGCGCAGCAGGCAGAACGACCTCTGCTATTTTCATCAGCGTTTCGCCGGGAGGGCGTACAAATGCGTGCCCCCCTGCAATTCCAAAGCCCGGAAAACGTTGGCAGCTACGGCTCTCGGAGAGACGAATAAGCTGCTTTATGTGACTGACGGACACACCGGGAGACAGTTCCTTATTGACACCAGAGCTCAGCTGAGCTTTATCACCCCTTCCCACACAGACCGGGCCATGGGTCCCCGGGGAAATGGAGCGATGGCAGCCAACGGCTCGATCATCGACACTTTCGGTGAAAGGAACCTGCCTCTTTGCATCCACGGCCGCAACTATAGATGGACATTTATTGTAGCGGCGGTGAGTTTTAACTTGTTGGGCGCTGATTTTTTGTGTGCGCATGGGTTGTTAGTCGATCTAGCAAATAGGCGCTTGGTTAATGCACTGTCATTTTCTTCTATCCCCTGCTCAGCTCGAGTTTCTCCACCACCCGTGCAGGCCAGCGTCACAACAGCAGGAGGTAAGTTTGACCAACTCCTCACCCAATTTCCAGCACTCACAGTTCCAAAATTTTCAGCAACAGTAGCGAAACACGGGATTGAACACTTCATCCCCACAGCAGGCCCGCCCATGTTTGCCAAAGCTCGGCGCTTAGACGCGACCAAGCTCGCCATAGCACGGGACGAGTTTACCACCCTGGAAAAATTAGGCATTATTAGACGCTTGAAAAGCCCCTGGGCATCGCCACTCCACATAGTCCCGAAAACCGACGGTTCTTGGAGTCCTTGCGGCGATTACCGCAGATTAAACAATGCGACAGCGCATGACCGCTACCCAATTCCTCACATCCAAGATTTTTCACTACATCTGGCAAGTGCGCACATTTTTTCTAAAATAGACCTGGTCCGCGGCTATCACCAAGTCCCCGTTCGAGCGGAAGACATTCCTAAAACGGCTGTAATAACCCCTTTCGGTCTTATTGAATTTTTGCGGATGCCGTTCGGCCTCAAAGGCGCTGCTCAAACCTTTCAGCGTATGATGGACGCAGTATTACGCGACCTCCCCTTCGTGTTCGTCTACCTCGATGATATGCTGGTAGCCAGCCCGTCAGAGGAAGAACACGAACAACACCTCACTACAGTTTTTCAGAGACTAGAAGAGCACGGGTTAATAATCAACCCAGCCAAATGCAAATTCGGCGTGTCACAAATTGATTTTTTGGGACACAGTTTCACCGAAGGGGGCAGTCCCATTGCCAGACAAAGTCCGCGCGGTAAAAAATTTTCCACGACCACAAACGGTCAAATCGCTGCAAGAATTTTTGGGAATGGTGAATTTTTACAACCGTTTCCTCCCCCGCGCAGCTCAACTCATGCAGCCCCTGTATGCTGCGCTCAGAAAACAAAAGCCTTCCAATGCGGTCGAATGGACCCCGGAGCGCGAACGCGCCTTCGCGGAAGTAAAAAGTGCTCTAGCGAATGCCACATTGTTGGTTCACCCCGATCCCTCGGCCCGCATAGCGTTAACCACAGATGCTTCAGACCTGGCCATAGGGGCAGTCGTGGAACAACATGTTGGCGGAACCTGGCAACCTTTAGCATTTTTTAGCAAATCTTTAAACCAAACCGAGCGTAAATACAGCACTTTTGACAGGGAGCTGCTAGCGCTTCATTTATCCATGCGGCACTTCCAGTTCTGGTTAGAAGGGCGGCGCTTCATGGCTTTTGTAGACCACAAACCGCTCACTTTTGCGATGGCTAAAATTTCAGAACCATGGTCAGGCAGGCAACAAAGACAGCTAGCTGCAATTTCAGAGTTCACCACAGACATTCGACATGTGGCAGGCAAACTTAACGTGGTAGCAGACTGCCTCTCTCGCGCTGTGACATCGCCAGAGCACGAGGAGACAGATTATACTACCTCAGCCACAGAACTCTTCGCCAACACAGACGCATACGCGGCCCCAATTCACGTAGGGATAGATTACGCAGCCATGGCAGAGGAACAAAGCAGTGACGCGGACGTGCACGCGCTCCTGTCTGGACCAACAGGGTTAAGACTGGAGGAAAGGGGTTTACGTGACGGTGTACCCCCCCTAATCTGCGACGTTTCAACCGGCCGACCTCGCCCGGTAGTCCCAGCTGCATGGCGCCGCCGCATTTTCGACTCTGTTCACTCCCTCGCGCACCCAGGGGTGCGCGCCTCGGTTAAAACGGTCGCGGTGTGGCGGGTTGATTCAACCCCCCCACAACACACAGGACAGTCAGCTCTCTTCTCTTGGTTTTTCCCGCTGCACTACTGAGATGTAATGTGCCATGCATGTATTGTGATGTAATGTGCCATTCATGTATCGTGATGTAATGTGCCATTCATGTATTGTGATGTAATGTGCCATTCATGTATAGTGTTCATGCGTCCTGTCCTTACTGTGACCTAGAGGCTGAGATCAATATGTAGATGTGCCTTGTAACCTCTTTGTCCTGCACCTGGAGCAGAGGCTAGCAAATCTGCCTATTGTTATGTAAGTCTCTTAAATGCAAATGTCTCATGCCTGTTCTGCAGTCCCTTTGATCGTGCCAACTGCTGTGAATCCGCTTTGATGTATTGTCTGAGTTGGGTATAAATACTGCACAGGTTCTGTAACTCGCTCTCTCAATTCCACTTCCTCAACTGCTGCTGCTGGACACAGACTTTGTGTCCTCCTTCTCTGAGAGCCGCTTGGGCTCGCTCCCGGTGCGCATGCATGGCACCGGGAGCGGAGCTCGTGACAGCGGTATGATTAATAAAACCAACTAAAACCACAGCATCGCTGCTTATTTTTCCATGCCGCCGCAGCGGAAAAGTTTGTTTGGCCGGGCCTGCGCAAAAATGTAAAGGAATGGGCAAAAACTTGCATTTCTTGTCAGCGCGCCAAAATACACAAACACACAAAAGCTCCTCTAGAGCCTTTTCGAATCCCAGCCAGGAGGTTTGACCACGTTCATGTCGACCTCGTGGGACCACTACCTTCGTCTCAGGGTTTCACACACCTGTTAACAATGATAGACTGTACTACGCGCTGGCCTGAGGCGGTCCCTTTGGCGTCAACCACAGCTGCGGAAGTCGCTCGCGTTTTTTTAACAAACTGGGTGGCACGTTTTGGCGTCCCATCGGACATCACGTCCAATAGGGGGCCTCAATTTGTCTCAGAGCTTTGGTCAGCCATAGCCAGCAGCTTAGGGGCGACAATTCACCGCACCACCGCATATCACCCCCAGGCTAATGGGTTATGCGAGCGTTTTCACAAATCTTTAAAGGCCGCCCTCAGGGCCTCACTAACGGATACAGATTGGGTGAATAAACTTCCCTGGGTTTTATTGGGGTTGCGTTCTGCGCCTAAAGAGGATCTAGACGCCTCCCCAGCAGAATTAGTTTTTGCACAACCTCTCAGACTCCCAGGTGAGTTTTTACCAGAGAATCCAGAGCCTGGGCATCTTCCAGCCCTGAGGCCTTTAGGCAGCACCGGACCGGACACTCTCCCCGGACCGGCACATCACTCTTTTCCATGGGTTTTTGTCCCCCAAGCTTTAAAAAACGCCGAGTTCGTTTTTGTTAGACACGAAGCTTTAAAATCAACCCTCCGTCCACCATACGACGGACCATTCAGAGTGCTGGAACCTGGTGATAAGCATTTTGTGCTTGATTTAGGGGACAGAAAAGAAACAGTCAGCATTGACAGACTTAAACCTGCCTTCTTGTTGAGAGACGAACCTGCACGGTTGGCGAGAGCACCTCGGCGGGGTAGACCCCCCAAGAAAAAAAACTCAGCCCCCCTGCAGGGAACAAATAACCACTCTCCTCCCCAAGCTGCAGATTCCTTACAGGAGGGTCCCACCAGGACGCCAAAGCGGACCTACAGCAGATTCAGGAGAAGATTAAAACCCAGACGGCACAGGGACTGATGCAAATTGACCAAGAGTTATTAACTATGTTATCAGATTGTGCCGTGACAGTTTTAAGGCTGATTTGTGATATTACTATACTGTTGTGGTTACCACTGAATTCTCTTCAGGAGCATGACTGCTGGAAAGATTTTTCCTTGTTTTCCCTGTCAAGAGGTTTAACAGCATAATATGTCATAGAGATTATCTTAAACTGTAAACTTAATTTGATTGTCCTTTTCTTAGTCGTTTGGGGGGGGGGGCTGTGGCTTATATTAATCATATATTCCATACCTACATATGTATAGACATATTAGAATGTTTAGTGATTACATATGTGGAATGACCTCACGCCTCAGAACAGGACAAGAGGTCTCCACCGCCAGCGAGGATCAAAGAGCAGACGGAGTCGCAGCGGTGGAGACCGGATCGATCTCCCTGACCACCCAGGGTCAGGTGGAGGAGACGGAGGACAATGGAGGGGGGATTATGTTAATGCGGGATGTCGGCTTTGATATGCAATGTCTTTTGTTGAGTGTGGGTATAAATATGAAGGTCTGACTGTGCTCGACCTCTTATTCTGCTTCTGCACCAAGATGAGACTTGTTAGAGGAGTGAAGCTGATATTAAACTTTGGTTTATAAAATCATATCGCTTCTTCATTTCAAGTTCCCTACATGTAATAATGATGCAAGCGCTTTGAAACACAAGAGACACTTCACCTTGCAAATGAAAAAAATCAAATCACAAGGATGACCCAGCTGGGATTCAAACCCAGGCTGCCTCCTTGTTGAGCAGATTCTTTACTGCTAAGCCATCACCTCAGCTACAATAAAGAGCTACTGTTTGTGGGAAATACATCAATGGGAGAAATGCACTCAAAATGTTCCCAAAATCCGTGTTTTTGGTGCTGCTGCCATCTGAAAATTGGCTGTGACAAATCCCTTACACAGTCAAACATCGACAACACAAAACGTGAGGGACGGGGATTCCATTGTGTATTGCTGCTCACTTTATTTCATGTTGCGTGCAAAATTATGAATGGCTTCATGACCCAGTCACGTGGTACGACGTCAACACATACATCACAAAATTATGAATGGCTTCCTGACCCAGTCACGTGGTACGACGTCAGTACATACATCACAATACACGCCTCAAAACGCACTTTGCCAAATATTTCCTGAATAAGCTTGGAGCACCTTTTGAGCGCCGGAGTCTGCCGTCCCATCACTACCTTTTCTTCAATAGTCATGGGAAGTGGTATGATTATACAATATTACTCTTTTTGAGGTGCAAAAGGCTGTGTTCCAGCATTTTTGATGCCGAAGTATGTACTTCTCTGAAAAAATGCTGTGACATTAGAGCAGTACCCAGGGGCGTTTGGGGGGGGGGGTACTCTTTACCCAGGGCCCACTGCAGGGAAGGGCCCTCAAAAAGCTTGAAATGATTTTTTTGTGTGTGTGTGTGTGTGTGTGTGTTGCATTCTTTTAATTTCTAATTAATTATTATCATCATAGTAAAATTCACCCTGGCTGAATGAAGTGTTTGAGAGACTGAATTTTGCATTAACAGTAATGATAGCTGTTGTCTGAGGCCCCTATCACCCCTTTAAAAAGGTGCAAAATAGTTCAGTCCACACACCTGCACCCAGTTAATTAAACTGCAGGACCAGTTACACAGCAGCCTGCTGCCTATTTCTGCAGCACCTCTACTTCCGCAGTCAGGTTAGTGCATTGTTACCTGAAACCTTGCCTTTTATAGTTAGTTATTGCTTTTGTGGAAGTACACGTAGTAGGTGATTTGCTATTTTTTCCACAAAGGGGTTGTGGGTGATATTCATAAAATTCGCATTTGGTAGAATTGCAAAAGTATAAATGTAGTCTCAGTACAAATTTGCAAGAATAAAGGTGCAAAAATATGATAAAATATGGTAATTCACAAGTTAAAAACTCACTATTTACTATAAGCAAGTCCCAAATTTATGAGAAAACAGACTTTTCCAACAATTTTGTCCACGTCTGTCTGTCTGTCTGTCTGTATGTATGTACTGTATGTAAGTAAAAATTACTGCAGGTCCATTCTCAAAAAAGTGCATTATAGACAGAGGTTTAGAAATACTGATGACAGTAAATACAGTATATTCTCAAAGAGAGATAAACAAATGATATACAGTGGATATAAAAAGTTCCTGTTCAAATGCCAGGTTTTTGTGATGTAAAAAAAATGAGACCAAGATAAATCATTTCAAAAACTTTTTCCACTATTAATGTGACCTATAACCTGTACAACCCAAATGAAAAACAAACTGATATCTTTTAAGGGGAAAAATAAAAAATAAAAACTTACAATAACCTGGTTGCATAAATATGCATACCCTTAAACTAATACTTTGTTGCAGCACCTTTGGCTTTTGTTACAGCACTCAGTCTTTTTGGGTAGGAGTCTATCAGCGTGGCATATCTTGATGTGGCAATATTTGCCCACTCTTCTTTGCAAAAATGCTCCAAATCTGTCAGATTGTGAAGGCATCTCCTGTGCACAGCCCTCTTTAGATAACCCCAAAGATGTTCGATCAGATTCAGGTCTGGACTATGGCTGGGTCATTCCAAAACCTTAATTTTCTTGTGGTGAAGCCATTCTTTTGTTGATTTGGATGTGTGCTTTGGGTCATTGTCGTGCTAAAAGATGAAGTTCCTCTTCAGCTTTCTAGCAGAAGCCTGAAGGTTTTGTGCAAACACTGACTGGTATTTGGAACTGTTCATAATTCTCTCCACCTTGACTAAAGCCCCAGTTCCAGCTGAAGAAAAACAGCTCCAAAGCATGATGCTGCCACCACCATGCTTCACTGTAGGTATGGTGTTCTTTTGATGATGAGCAGTGTTGTTTGTGCCAAATATACCTTTTGGAATTATGGTCAAAAAGTTCAACCTTGGTTTCATCGGACCATATTTTCCCACATGCGTTTGGAAGATTTCAAATGTATTTTTACAAAATGTAGCTGGGCTTGGATGTTTTTCTTCATAACATAAGGCTTACGTTTTTCCACCCTAGACTGGAGATTGTTGTCACATGTACTAAACAGCCAGTACTTGCCAGAAATTCCTGCAGCTCTTCCAATGTTGCTGTCGGCCTCTGGCAGCCTCCCTGACCAGTTTTCTTCTTGTCTTTTCATCAATTTTGGAGGGACATCCTGTTCTTGGTAATGTCACTGTTGTGCCGTATTTTCTCCACTTGATGACTGTCTTCACTGTGTTCCATGGTATATTTAATGCCTTGGAAATTCTTTTTACCCTTCTCCTGACTGATACCTTTGAACAATGAGATCCCTTGATGCTTTGGAAGCTCTCTGCGGACTAAGGCTTGTGCTGTAAGATGTGACTACAAAAATATCAGGAAAAGCCTACTAGAACAGCTGAACTTTATTTAGGGTTAATCAGAGGCACTTGAAATGGTGGCAGGTGTGTGCTGACTTCCATTTAACATGAGTTTGAATGTGACTGGGGATATGGCTGTGTTCAGAATTAACCAGTTATAACAGGGTGTGCATATTTATGCAAACAGGTGATTGTAAGTTTTTTTTATTTTTCCCCTTAAAAATTTTAGTTTGTTTTTCAATTGGGTTGTACAGGATATAGGTCACATTAATGGTGGGAAAAAGTTTTGAAATGATTTATCTTGGTCTCATTTTTTTTACATCACAAAAACCTGGCATTTGAACAGGGGTGTGTAGACTTCTTATATCCACTGTACTAGCATCAAAACTGTCCATAACTAATTAACCAAGGCTTTTTATGGAAATGGCCCCATCTTAAACCATGGAATGTAAAATTGAAATTTGGTTTGTGTTTGAGGGGGGCCAACACACAGTGCTGTACCTGGGCTGTACCTGACCATGGCACATCGGACCAGCTCTTTACCCTCTCAAGAATTCTCGAGGGTTCGTGAGAGTTTTCCCAACCAGTTTACATGTGTTTTGTGGACTCGGAGAAAGCATTCAACCACGTCCCTTGTGGTATTTTTGTGGCGGGTACTTCAGGAGTAATGGGTATCGGGCTTGTTGTTACGAGCTATTCGGTCTCTGTATGACCATTGTGAGAGTTTGTTTCGTATTGCCAACACATGATCGAACTCATTCCCAGTGAGAGTTGGACTCCACCAGGGGTGCCCTTTGTCACGATCCTGTTCATAATTTTTATGGACAGGATTTCTAGGTGCAGCCAGGGAACGGAGGGTGTCATGCTTGGTGACCACAGGATCTCATCTTTGTTGTTTGCAGATGATGTTGTTCTGCTGGCTTCATCCAGCAATGACCTACAGGTCTTACTGGGACGGTTTGCTGCTGAGTGTGAAGCGACTGGGATGAGAATCAGCACCTCCAAGTCCGAGTCCATGGTCCTCAGACGGAAAAAGGTGGATTGCCCTCTCCGGGTTGGGGACAGGCTCCTGCCCCAAGTGGAGGAGTTTAAGTATCTTGGGGTCTTATTCACAAGTGAGGAGAGAATGGCGCGAGAGATTGACAGACGGATCGGCGCAGCATCTGCAGTGATGCGGACGTTGTACCGGTCTGTTGTGGTGAAGAGGGAGCTGAACTCTAAGGCAAAGCTGTTGATTTACCAGCCAATCTACGTTCCTACCCTCACCTATAGTCACAAGCTTCGGGTAATGACCGAAAGAACGAGATCACAGATACAAGCGGCTGAAATGAGCTTTCTTCGTAGGATTGCTGGACTCACCCTCAGAGATAGGGTGAGGAGCTCAGTCATCCAGGAGAGGCTCAGATTAGAACCGCTGCTCCTCCACACTGAAAGGAGTCAGTTAAGGTGGTATGGGCATCTGATCAGGATGCCTCCTGGACGCCTCCCTCTTGAGGTGTTTCAGGCACGTCCCACTGGGAGGAGACCCCGGGGCAGACCCAGGACTCGCTGGAGAGACTACATCTCCCAGCTTGCCTGGGAACACCTTGGTATCCTCTCTGAAAAGCTGGAGCAGGTGGCTGGGGAGAGGGAAGTCTGGTCTTCTCTGCTTGAACTGCTGCCTCTGCGACCCGGACCTCCAGAAAAGCGGTAGAAGATGGATGGATGGAGACTAGACTACTGTAGCTAGCATGCTATGTGCAAAAGTACAACTTAAACTTTAAAAACAGAGGGCAGTAATTAGAATGAACCATTTTGAACAGTTTTTGGTCTAAAACAAATGTATGGAGCTACAAAATAGCAGTGGCCTCTAAAATAATCATAATTTTAAAAAAGCCAACTTAATTATGAACTAGTATCTATATGCCCAGGCACTGTGGGTGCAAAATGGCAATTTTGCTACAACCTGCTACACAACATCTCTCCTTGTTTTATATAAGGTCAGTGTTTCTGTGTACATTGGCCCTTTTAAAATTAAATTTAGAAAATGAAATTAAACTAGCATGTCAAAAATAATCAGCAGCTGCTTTTGTCTCCCTAGAACTACAAGAAGGGAACCTTATTGATTTGGTTGTTAAATTTTAAATGGAGCCACATCTAACAATGAAAACTTCTGCAGGTAAGCACTGCCAGTACCTATTCACAGAAACAAATATATAGCATTCATTCATTCATTCATTCATTCATTCATTCATCTTCTTCCGCTTAATCCTTTTCGGGTCGCGGGGGTGCTGGAGCCTATCCCAGCATCCTTGGGCGAGAGGCAGGGTACACCCTGGACAGATCGCCAGTCCATCGCAGGGCCAACACAGAGAGACAGACAACCATTCACTCTCACAGTCATACCTAAGGACAATTTAGAATCCCCAGTTTGATGCCAATTAACCTAACTTGCATGTTTTTGGCATGTGGGAGGAAACCGGAGAAATCCCAGAGTAAACCCACGCAGACACGGGGAGAACATGCAAACTCCGCACAGATCACTGTTGGTTGGGGGCTGGGATTGAACCCAAGATCCCCCGGCCAAGGGTGAGTTGCTGTGCTGCCGCAGTGCTAACCACTCCCCCACCGCGCCACCCTAATATATAACATATATATTTTAATTTAAATATAACCCAACAGCAAAACATCTTTGTTTCTGTTCACCTGTTTTTGTCTCTGTGCCTCATTTGCCACACAGTTTTCTGTTACATCTGGCTTACAACCACTAAATATCTTAACAATTTTATTCTTCTCTTTAGCACCAGACAATAAGGCCAGCCGAATGGGGCACAAATTTTCAATAAAAAATTTTCAATTTTATGGTTTCAAAAAACCCCCCACAGTTTTATAAGAAAAAGTCAGATTTCCAAGAATAGAGTTATAAACCTACAAGAAAAGCTATAAATTTACAAGGTAAAACATGTAAAATTGTGGAAAAAATACTAAAACTGAAGAGGAAAAACTTTCTTATTACTACAGCTGACTGACCGGTTTATTGTTATAATACAAGTTACCTACTTTATTGCTTTTTGTAGAGCACAATAGAATATAGAACTGCTTTACCTTTACTTTAACATCCAATATGTTTTGTGGCTCCATGGAGCCCATAATTGTCCCCCAAATAATTTCTCTAGTAGAGTTGCTGACTCAAATGATGGCTAACTTCTGGATAACTACTAGCCCTAGTGACTGGTGAACAGAATAGTTAATGGAAACCCCTGTTTTTTTTTTTAATACCAGTCTGCTTTACTTTTTTCAGCCAAAGGAGAGTTTGGATAGTCAACCTTGATCTTAAGTAAATATTCTAATACTAGCAGCGATACCGATAGAATATGGCATGCAGTGTTTAATCCTGTTGATATTACAACAGCAGTCAATAGTAAGGTTATCCATCCATCCATCCATCCATCCATCCATCTACCGCTTAATCCTTTTCAGGTTGCAGGGGGGCTGGAACCTATCCCAGCATCTTTGGGCGAGGGGCAGGGTACACCCTGGACAGATCGCCAGTCCATCGCAGGGCCAACACAGAGAGACAGACAACCATTCACTCTCACATTCACACCTAAGGACAATTTAGAATCTCCAATTGATACCAATTAACCTAACCTGCATGTCTTTGGCCTGTGGGAGGAAACCAGAGTACTTGGAGTAAACCCACACAGACACGGGGAGAACATGCAAACTCCACACAGAAGGGTCACTGGTTATGATATAGAAAATGCCTGTTAACCAATAAACAATGTAGACTCATGATGGAAAATGATTAGACTGCTTAATAACATGGCCAAGGATTGCTGAGGCCATGACTGTAATGCTGCAAAGGTTATGGCAGGATGCTGTAGGGCTGGGCAATTTGACCTTTAATCAGTATCATGGTTATTTGAAGTTTTCAAATCGGTTTCAGTTTTTTTCCGCTCTCCTTTCTTCTCCCTTATAGTTCACCGACAAGGCTCTTAATTAAGCCACGAGAGTCCGGCATCAATGAGTATATCACTGCGGTGATTTGGTCGTAAATGAAAGTAATATAATAAAGAATAGGATCGTTGTCACCCTACACACATACATCCAAAATATACAGTGTGTGGTGCAGAAGTCAGTGTCCACACATAACTCTTGAGGGTCTGCAGGCCACTCGACTCACACCAATGGCCAGCCAGCTACGACCATGCCATCACCTCACAGGAACTGCAAATCTCCAATCGGGTTCTTAAATACAGACTTAGCTTGTCTACCCCCACTGCAAAATGGCTGATAACATGGACAGCAGTCAGTGGCCAATAGGAGCCAGCCTCGGCACACTGAAGACACCCTCCACGGACCCTACTCACACCCTCCCGGCATCCCTGGATGAAACAAAGAGTCAATCATCTCATACTAAGTGGACACTGAATTTTCAGTACTTTTGTGGCTGTGTTTTACTAACTAACTAACTAACTAACTAACCTGCACTTATATAGCGCTTTTCTAGTCACAAAGACCACTCAAAGCGCTTTCATTAATACTAACCCTCTATTCTAAGGGCCTATAGGAAACAGATATCTAGGGACAATTTAGAACAGCCAATTAACCTAACATGCATGTTTTTGGCATGTGGGAGGAAACCGGAGAAATCCCGGAGTAAACCCACGGAACACGGGGAGAACATGCAAACTCCACACAGATCACTGTTGGCCGGGGGCTGGGATTGAACCCACGATCCCACGATCCCCACAATCCCCCGGCCAAGGGTAAACTGTGCTGCCGCAGTGCTAACCACTGCGCCACCGTGCACATTACTGCCTCACATTCTGACAGATTCCGAGCACTTTTGCAAGAAAGAGTGAGGAAATATTGCAAAGTCAACAAAGTGTTAGTCTTAAGGTGTGCACACTCATACAACCAGCCATAACAGTTTGTTTAATTTGTTTGCTTTTCAGTTGAATTGTACCAGTGTGGTGACCCACCACAATCTACATGGACATTCAATCTTCACACTCAGCTAGCCGGCAGGAATCAGAGGACAATTTGCATACGGCCAGAGAGCCCCTAGGAGACAATCAGAACAATTGACTATTGTTATACATCCCTGGATTAAGGAGAGGAAGTCCGGGCGCCAGTTGGTCACGCGATTGATATGTATTGACTGATATGTATATCAGTATGGAAATGTGCCATGCATTCTCTCTCTTCGTATAACATGTATTAAAGAGCTTGCTATACATGCCTCAATAGCACACACAGTGCAGCACACACAGCACAGTGCAGCACCAACAGCACAGCGCAGCACACACAGCACAACACAGCGCACAGTGCTACAGTGTGTCTCATGATGTTGGAGGAAAATAAAATCCTGCCACCTTCCAGCTCGCCGCATCTCGCCTGAACTTATTTATTCCTCCACACCAGTCACATTAAAGGTGGTAAAACTTGGGAAATGATTTATCTTGATATCCTCTTTTAATTCACAAAAACAGGCATTTTAATAGGGGTTCATAAACTTTATATCCACTGTAACGGCATCATCAACGAGCCACTCCTCTCTCTATGGCACCTTGATGTCCCCGCAGCCTGGGACACAGCGGGGGGTCACCTTGACTTGTAAACCATCGTGCATTGCCATATAAAGACAAAACTCCTTTGATTCCTGTTTCTGAAGCGTCGCATGTTACTTCCTTCCTCCTAGGTTTGAATAGATGTGTTGTCACCCTCCTTCGGTGCCGACTCAGTTCTCTGTGTGTCGAGCAGTGAGCAGCGCGGCAGCCCGGCAGGACCAGCTGAGGAAGAAGAAGAGGAGAGAGAGAGACGAAGAGTAGCCCACCACACCCGGAGATCACCAGCTGCACCTCTTAGGTAAAGAAAGAGGAGATCAGGTGACCTCAGGGGTTTAGTGTTGGATTAGAGGAGCTCAGGAGGGACTCTAATTTATTTGGTGTAATTGCTCATCTTTGCACTAAAAAAAAAATCTGAGTATAAGAAATATAAAGAGCAAAAACCACAGTATGACTGTATTTGTTATGCCATCTTTTTGCATACTGTACTGCACATTTTCATTATCCAAACGCCAAGCTTTCTGCACTGCTGCTTTGTCCTGCTTCACAGAACAGCAACGTAAACTCATAAGCTGCAATGACTGCACTGTACAAGTCTGCTTGCGTGTTTGTCTTGAATCATTTAATACCAGTCATGTACAAATGAAAGATAAGGGAGCAGTTAGAGGCAGGCTGAGTGAGGCCTACAGGGGAGACGAAGAAGAAGTCAAACCAGTGCAGCGAGCTGAAAAGGAAGTTTGCGGTTAGCATTTCAACTGCAAGAAAAAAAAAAGAAAAGGCAGGGGGGGGTGGCAGACATGTAGAAGGTGCAACTCAGGGTATACTGTACAATGTTTCTTAAGGGTTCATACTTCATGCTGGGCAGGATGAAGCTAAACTGCTGTGGAAACTCTAGCCTGCACGAGGGCACATTGATGACAGTTGGGAACCTCTTCCTCTTTAAGCATTTTAGGAGGAAATATTGAACTCTTTTATTCTAGCTCCAGATCCAAACCTATGATTGTCTCATGACAGTTGCAGAAAAAAATTGGACATGTGCACAGTGTGATAAGGAAGTGTTTAAAAATAGAAACGAGTGTAAATATTGCAGATTGTTTTCCTGGTGTGTTAGGTGGATGGAAACTAGTGAATAAAGGATGACTGCATGAAGTGTCACATGAGCATGCAGCAATGAGGAAGCTATCCTCCTCCTCCATTTATCATCATAAAACAAGTTGAAATACCAGATTTGCTTCACCTTCTTCCCCACATCATCGTTCATGCCTTAAATTGAGCTATTCTGATGATGTAATCTCTGCAGAGGTTTAAGGTCAGGGCAGACTCAGGCTATTTGGAGGGCGAGGGGGTGAAGAAGTAAAAAGGGCACCCACCCATTGCACAATACTGATGCATCATGCTAATTCCATTAACATCCCCAAGCTTTCCTGTAAAGTATGTAGGGTCATGCTCAATGCTTTAAGTATGTAGGTGCATGCTTTAGAATGTAAGGAAGTTTCCACTCGAGGGGCACTTCACCAATCGGGAAATGCCTAAATGGGCACTTAATCATGTTTTCTCAACAGTGCAAGCAATCTAAACAGCTCGACATCCTATTTCTCTACTGAAAAGGGCACCTTTTGGGACATTCATCTTGGGGTAATGGTACCCTTTTCTATTGTAAAGGCACTTTATATGGCACAGAATCAGATTTTCTCCACTACAAGGGCACTCATTAAGACATATCAGATTTTTCCTACTACAATAATTTTTCCTCTAGTGAAGGGCCCTTCACATCACGATGGAACCCTATGGATGCCCTTCTAATTGGAAAAGGGGGCTGTCATGCACTGACTTCCACACTGTCTTACTTGACTACCCTGAAAAGTGCCCTTTTCAGTAGAGAAAAGGAGGTGTTTAGAGTACTCCTACTGGTGACAATTCATGATAAAGCTCCCAGTTACAGTAGGCGTTCTTTTAATGGCAAAGTGCCCCTCCAATGGAAACTTCATTGCATTCTGAAGCATGTCCCTGCATGCTTCAGAATGTAGGGACACTCCTCCTAAGACACGGCTTAGGGACAGTTCATTGATAGGGAATTTACTTTTGCTTTAGCCACTTTAGTGATGACTTTTCATTGGGGAAGGTTGGTTGCCTAATTTCAATGGACTTTAGCACACAGATGGGGTTTAAAATGAGTGGAATCCCTTCAGAAACAGAGTACCATCTCCTCTTTTCAACCACGAGATATGTGTTCAGACGTTGTTTAAGAAGTAAGACCCTTCTCACTACATCAGTTAATAATCACTGCAGTAATTATCCAATGGAAGGATATTACTTACTTGTTTAGTTAGAGTCAGGTGTTTTTTGTTTTTTTATCCAAAACTGTCTTACAAATAAGTAGCATACTGAATGTGCTTATGCATTTTTCCACAACTTTACATTTGTATAGGTCATATGTTTGAATAGGAATGATGCACTCAACCAAGATGCAGACCCATGCCTGTTGCAGCCCAGGTTCCCCCACCACACATATAGCTGCAATAAAAATTATTCAACCCCCACTGCAAATTAGTACAAACTCGCAGCTGTTTGCAACAAACAAATCAAACAAGAACAATTTAAATGGCTCACCACAACTAATATTACAAGTGGTTTCTCCAAATTCAACACAAAATGCCATGGTTAATGACCACTGCAGTTTCATAGTTATTCAACTCCTTTATGACAAGCATCTGCTTGGTAGAGCACCCTTTTTCCTGTTATGACCTGCTGCGAATGTGCTGCATAGCCAGACACCAGCTTCTGGCAGCGTTCCCTCCAAAAGAAAGCGGTTACAAGGTGAGAATAACTAAATATCTAATTTTATAATCAGCAACGCATGTGTGACATGTTCTTGCACCTGGAATCTTAAAGAAAAACAGAATAGACAGTTCATCAACCACGATCAATGGGCATGAAAAGACAATTCTTTTATAGGAATGCATATTATTGTTTCATATAAAAAAAGGTTTGACGTGATTGTTCACATGTAAAATGGAAATCTTTAGAAGGTTAGTAGCTTGAGCTGTCAAAAGTAATGACCACATCTCGGTACATAAATGAATCATTTGACTACAATGAGCTCATACAGAAGAGGTGAGAAATGAATGTTAAAGATGCACAGGCCTCTGCTTTAGCTCAGCTCAGTTTTACTTTTGCTTCCTGTTGCAGTCTGGACTTCTCTCTTTTTTCTTCCACATTATGAAAGAACTAAGTCCACATTGTGTATGTCCTCTAGAAGAATAAATACCAGTGAATCAAGAAGCATTAACTGCTTAATTTACTTGTCTCTGTGAAAAATTTAGCACATGGAACTGACTAATATTCCATCAGCAGATTTATTCTCCAATTGACTGATTACCAGTAAACACATCACAGTTTAAGGAACTTGTGAATGTGAATTTATTTGGTAATGAACATACATACAATAAAAACAACAAAAATATGTAGAAGACATAAAAGAACAACCGAAAGGGTGTAGGCTGAAGCTAGTGCTTATATAGTGCCTACCCCGTTACAATTTTAAAATCAATAACATAAAAATTTAAGTCATACCCAAAATCAACAAAGAAAATCAAATAGAACAAGTAGACAAAAACAAACAAAAACCTTTAAGTTATTACAAGTTTATCTTCTAGCATTTACAGTGAGATACTGAGAGATTTTCTCATCTTTGTACAATTTTTTGAATTGCTTCAGAGTAGAACATGTTTTAATATTTTCAGAGCAACAGTTCCACAGTTTAACTCCAGTGACAGACATGCAATGACACACTGTATTTGTTCTAACCTTTGGCTTATTAAAAACAGAGTTACCACTTAGCTCATATTTGAATCCCCTTTTTTTTAAACAGTCTCTGAATATTAACAGTTAATTGGTTATTATTTGCTTTGTACATGATTTGAATGACATTATAATCTACTAGATCTCTAAATTTAAGAGTACGTAATTGAATGAATATTGGATTTGTTGGTTCACGGTAAGGTTTCTTTGATACAATGCGCATAGCTTTTTTTCTGTAGAAAAAAGATTAAGTTTGTGTTTGTTTTGTAAGTGCTTCCCCAGATCTCCACACAGTATGTCATATAAGGAACTATCAGTGAATTATATAAAATGCTAAGAGATTTCTGACACAGGAGATCCTTAACTTTATACAATACAGCAATGGATTTAGACATTTTAGCTTTGACATAATTTGTGTGATTTCCAGTTTAGTTTGTTATGAACAATGACTCCTAGGAACTTAGTTTTCAAAACTGTCAGTTTCAACATTGTTTATTTTAATTTTTCTGTGAGTATATAATTTGCAGTTTCCAAATATTATACATTTTGTTTTTCCAAGGTGAATAGATAATTTATTGGCAGTGAACCATTGATTAAGTTCATTTTCTACTGAATCCAGAAGCTGCTTAAGATTTTCTCCACTACAAAAAAAAAGTTGTCATCTGCAAATACACTTGAGCAATTTAGACACAGAACATAAATCATTAACATACAAAATAAACAGCAATGGACCAACTACAGAACCTTGTAGTACCCCACACGTCATCTTCAGCAACTCAGAGTCTGTATTATTCACATGAACATATTGATATCTGTCTTCTAAACAGCTGTGTAACCAGTCAAAAGCAATTCCTCTGATGCCATACTTATGTAATTTACTGAGGAGTAATTTATGGTCCATCCATCCATCCATCCATCTTCTACCGCTTTTCCGGAGGTCCGGGTCGCGGAGGCAGCAGTTCAAGCAGAGAAGCCCAGACTTCCGTCTCCCCAGCCACCTGCTCCAGCTCTTCAGAGGGGATACCAAGGCGTTCCCAGACTAGCTGGGAGACATAGTCTCTCCACCGAGTCCTGGGTCTGCCCCGGGGTCTCCTCCCAGTGGGACGTGCCTGAAACACCTCAAGTGGGAGACGTCCAGGAGGCATCCTAATCAGATGCCCATACCACCTCAACTGACTCCTTTCAATGTGGAGGAGCAGCGGTTCTACTCTGAGCCTCTCCCGGATGACTGAGCTCCTCACCCTATCTCTGAGGGTGAGTCCAGCAATCCTACGGAGAAAGCTCATTTCAGCCGCTTGTATCCGCGATCTCGTTCTTTCGGTCATTACCCAAAGCTCGTGACCATAGGTGAGAGTAGGAACGTAGATTGACTGGTAAATCGACAGCTTTGCCTTAGAACTAAGCTCCCTCTTCACCACAACAGACCGGTACAACGTCCGCATCACTGCAGATGCTGCTCCAATCCGTCTGTCGATCTCTCGGTCCATTTTCCCCTCACTCGTGAACAAGACCCCAAGATACTTAAACTCCTCCACTTGGGGCAGGAGCCTGTCCCCAACCCGGAGAGGACAATCCACCTTTTTCCGGCTGAGGACCATGGACTCGGACTTGGAGGTGCTGATTCTCATCCCAGCCGCTTCACACTCAGCGGCAAACCGTCCCAGCAAGAGCTGTAGGTCATTGCTGGATGAAGCCAACAGGACAACATCATCTGCAAACAACAGAGATGAGATCCTGTGGTCACCAAGCATGACACCCTCCATTCCCTGGCTGCGCCTAGAAATCCTGTCCATAAAAATTATGAACAGGACCGGTGACAAAAGGCAGCCCTGGCGGAGTCCAACTCTCACTGGGAATGACTCCGACCGAGTGTTGGCAATACGAACTAAACTCTCACAACGGTCGTACAGAGACCGAATAGCTCGTAACAACAAGCCCGATACCCCATACTCCCGAAGCACCCCCCACAAAAATCCACGAGGGACGCGGTCAAATGCCTTCTCCAAGTCCACAAAACACATGTAAACTGGTTGGGCAAACTCCCACGAACCCTCAAGAATTCTCGAGAGGGTAAAGAGCTGGTCCGATGTGCCACGGCCAGGACGAAAACCACATTGCTCCTCCTGAATCCGAGGTTCGACCAACGGCCGGACTCTCCTCTCCAGTACCTTGGCATAGACCTTCCCAGGGAGGCTGAGGAGTGTGATCCCTCTAAAGTTGGAGCACACCCTCCGGTCCCCTTTTTTGAAGAGAGGAACCACCACCCCGGTTTGCCATGCCAAAGGCACTGCCCCCGACCTCCACGCAATGTTGCAGAGGCGTGTCAACCATGACAACCCAACAACATCCAGGGCCTTGAGGTACTCGGGGCGAATCTCGTCCACCCCCGGGGCCCGGCCACCAAGGAGATTTTTAACCACCTTGGCGACCTCAGCCCCTGTGATAGGCGAGTCATCCCCCTTGTCCCCAAACCCTGCTTCCTCTGTGGAAGGCGTATCAGTGGGATTGAGGAGATCCTCGAAGTATTCCTTCCACCGCCCGACGATATCCCCAGTTGAAGTCAACAGTGTCCCATCCGCACCATACACAGTGTGGACGGGGAGCTGCTTTCCCCTCCTGAGCCGCCGAACAGTTTGCCAGAATCTCTTTGAAGCCGACTGAAAGTCTTGTTCCATGGCCTCACCGAACTCCTCCCATACCCGGGTTTTTGCTTCAGCAACCACCCGAGCTGCACTCCGCTTGGCCTGCCGGTACACCTCAGCTGCTTCGGGAGTCCCACAAGCCAACCAAGCTTGATAGGACTCCTTCTTCAGCTTAATGGCCCCCCTCACCACTGGTGTCCACCACTTGGTTCGGGGGTTGCCACCACGAGATGCACCGACCACCTTGCGGCCGCAGCTCTGGGCCGCCGCTTCAACAACAGAGGTGGAGAACATGGCCCATTCAGACTCCATGTCTCCAGACTCCCTCGGAATGTGGTTGAAGTTCTTCCGGAGGTGGGAGTTGAAGACCTCCCGGACAGGGGCCTCAGCCAGACGCTCCCAGCACACCCTCACTATACGTTTGGGTCTACCAGGTCTGAATGGCTTCCTCCCCTGCCATCGGATCCAACTCACCACCAGGTGGTGATCAGTTGACAGCTCTGCACCTCTCTTTACTCGGGTGTCCAAGACATACGGTCGCAGGTCTGATGATACGATAACAAAATCGATCATCGACCTGCGGCCTAGGGTGTCCTGGTGCCAGGTGCACATATGGACACCCTTATGCTTGAACATGGTGTTCGTTATGGACAGACTGTGGTTAGCACAGAAGTCCAATAACTGAACACCACTCGGGTTCAGATCGGGCAGGCCGTTCCTCCCAATCACCCCCCTCCAGGTTTCACTGTCGTTGCCCACGTGCGCATTGAAGTCCCCCAGTAGGACAATGGAGTCTCCAGGAGGAGCACCCTCCAGCACCCCAGTCACAGACTCCAAAAAGGGTGGGTACTCTGAAACATCATTTGGTGCATAGGCACAAATGATGGTCAGGACCCGTTTCCCAACCCGAAGGCGCAGGGAAGCAACCCTTTCGTCCACCGGGGAAAACTCCAATATAGAGGCAGCAAGGTGGGGCGATACAAGAATACCTACCCCTGCTCGTCGCCTCTCGCCCGGGGCAACTCCAGAAAAGGCCAAGCTCCAGCCCCTCTCCAGGAGACTGGTTCCGGAACCGGAGCTGTGTGTTGAGGTGAGGCCGACTATATCTAGCCGGTATCGCTCAATCTCGTACACCAGCTCAGGCTCCTTCCCCACCAGAGAGGTGACATTCCACGTACCAAAAGCCAGTTTAGAAAGCTTGGGATCAGTCCGCCAAGGTCTCCGCCTTTGACTGCCACCTAATCCACATAGCACCGGACTTCCATGATCCCTCCTGCAGGTGGTGAACCTACTGGAGGGCGGACCCATGTAACTCCTTCGGGCTGAGCCCGGCCGGGTCCCATGGGTGGACTCTCTCAGAGAGTCATGACTGTTGACTCTCATGAGAGTCAACAGACTCTCATGATAAATTGTATATCAAGGATTCAGTGTAATTTATGGTCAACTGTATCAAATGCCTTTTGTAAGTCCAGAAATATTCCAACTGTGTATTCGCTTCTATCTGTTGTATCCGTAATCTGTTCAACAAAGTCCATGAGTGCCAGGGAGGTGGTCTGGTTCTTCCTGAATCCATACTGTTGTTTGCAGAGTATATTGTGCTTATCAATGAAATCATTTAGTCTCTTAACAAATATTTTTTCCAGTATTTTGGAGAACTGAGGTAACAATGAGATGGGTCTGTAGTTTGACAATAAATGTTTATCAACAGTCTTATACAGAGGAACAACTCTTGCTATTTTCATTTTCTTTGGAAATTTACCAACAGTAAGTGACATGTTGCATATGTAAGTGAAGTGTTTAACAATACAATCAATAATTGTATTGAACAGACTGAAATCATTACAATCAGTTGATTTTTTTGTCTGTGAATTTAACAATGTCAAGAATTTCTTTTTCATCTGTTTCTTTCATAAACGTTGAGTAAGCATTTATGTTGATGACTGTTAGCGCCACTTGTATTTGCTGATGATACAGTGGAGTTGGCGATCTTTTTTCCTTTATTAACAAAATATTCATTAAACATGTTGGCGATCAAGCTATTTTCGTTGATTATTCCATTTTCTGAATTTAAATAAGAGATGTGGTTGGAATTTAGTTTTCCTCGCTGTTATATTATTTAACACCTTCCATATATTACATGTATTAGTTTTATTTTCCAATAATTTACTATAATATATTTTTTTACTCAATCTTAAGATACTAATGAGTTTTTTTTTTATAAGTCTAGTATTTCTTTTCTGCTTCCACAGTTCTTAATTTCAGAAATGTTTTGTATAGCAAGTTTTTCTTTTTACAAGCATTTTGCAGGCCCTTGGTGATCCAAAGCTTATCTCTGTATTTAACTTTAGTTTCCTTTACTACTAGAGGGCAGTGTTTATTATATAGTTGGGATAAAATAGAGAAATTCTCCATATGCTGTGTCAATGTTGTCAACATAAACACTGCTCCAGTCTTGTATTTTTAGATCATTTCTAAGATAGTTGATTGCGGTTTTTGTTACAAGTCATTTAAAAACCTTATGTATTTCAACATTACGTGTTACACCAGTGTCTGAAGAAACAAAAACGGGCAGATGGTCTGTCACATCATAATAAGGCCAGCAGTTACATTCCCCTCTGTGACATTTGTGAAAATGTTATCAATAAGCGTTGCTGAATTTGTTGTTATTCTAGTTGGGGTATGTTATTGAAGGGTAGAAACCCATACAAAACATGGAATTTATGAATTCACTTATTTGGATTTGGTCATTTGGATTTAATAAATCAATATTGAAGTCTCCACAAATAAATACCAGCTTCTTATTACCTACTGCACTGAAAAGCTCAGACAATTTTTCTTTGAAAATGTCAACATCTGTACCCGGTGCTCTATAAATACAGCTGCTTATGATGTTTTTTTGTAGTTGTTGTAATTAATTCCACAGTTACACTCTCCATGATGTTTTCCATTTCAAAAGACATATTACTTACAACTTGGCTTTGGTAGCAGGACCTGATATATAAACCAACACCACCAACACCCCCCCCCCTTTTTTTTGACCTGCTTGGGGTATATAAATCATAGCCTCTCCTTTGCACTGTATGAAGTTGGTCATTTTTTAGCCAAGTCTCAGAAATTGCAACAGCAGAAAAATTTGTGTTATATTGCAAGAAACTGTCCTGGATTTTGGAAATTTCAAACTTGTAGATCTTATTAAAAGCTAAATTGTTGTCTTTATATGTGCAGTAATCTTGTTTTTTGTCTCCCATGGTCTGATGTAGACAAACTTCAGTAGGTAGTTGAGCAACTGGCGCATCCGCTAAAGCCGTCATGAAGAGCACTTTGTAACTTGCAAGTGCAAGCTGCTGCTTTTGACTGCACAGGATGTCTGTGTTCTCACTTGCTTTTTTCTTGTGAAACGTTTAGGTTGTTTGTTACAGTGCATGTGGCAGAACTCTTTCTTTTATTTATTTTAGTTGGCTTTGTAAGTTACTTAGATTTAAGTTTTAATGTCAATAGGCCCCATTACAATGATGTAAAACATGCATTTGCACTGCACTTTGCCTCTTGCGCCAGTGGTTTTGTTAACTTAAGTCAGTGCACTGTCTATTTTTCAGACTTTGCACTCTTTCCAGTTAAATTGCAATTAGCCGTGAGTGCACTTTACACTCAAAGGAGGGGATTTAATTAAAGTGGATACGACATAGGTGCAAACTTGGTGTGTTGCTATTATGTTGTATTTTCTAACAATGCACTTCTGATCAACAAAAAGTAGGTCTAAAGTCAGTGGTGTACCATCAGTCGTATTTAAGCAGCATATGGGTATGTACAGACACAGGCACATGAGGGAACACTCACAGGATGCACTGGAATTTTCCGTTATTTTAATGGACATAGTTGTAAAAGTTCTAATCAAAGTACAGTATTGTTACCAGTCATTTTAATTTTTATAAGACACAGAATAGATGGTTTTTCATTCACATTTTTATTTTAATCACAAACATACAGAAGGAGTATAGCCTATCAGTCCCTCCAGAATTTTGCAATGTTGTGATTGTACCAATTCCCACAACTTCAGCAGGTCCTGCATAATTTGAATTTTGTCCAATCACTGCAACTTTACCGCAGTTTTGGCCAATTGTCGTCAACTTCCGCCAGTTTCACAAATCACATTTGTCCCCAAGTAGCAGGCAAACATGTATGTTGTAGCAGATTTATGGTTTTTATAGGTATTTTATTGTTGGTACAAGTATTAATGTAAATATGAATGTGAGTAGGAATGAAGATTTATTTTCAATACATTCATATCCTTGTAGGGCACCAGTCCAGATAATGGACAATTTTGTTAACAATTCTTTATTTGTACCAATTATGAATCGGTCTCAGAGCAAACCCTTGTGAGTTCTTGTCTGCTGATAATCAAGAAAATGGACATGAAATCAAACAATAACTCCCATATGTCTTTCAATGGTTTAATAAGAAATGTCAGAATAGGTTAACATACAGTATATGGATAACTTTAAAGAATTCAACATGTATTATGAGCATCATAGACTGTTATTGAGTTACTGAGTATAACCTGTGAATCAAACATTGTTGGAACAAAATAAAGCATAGTTTAACTTGGCGATATACTGGAAATTGGAAAACCGTAAAATAGCATTGGTTAAGAAAAGTGGATGCAATTTTATGAAGAAAATGATGAGTAAACTATTTATAAAAACAGAAAATTGGTGTTATGCTGAAAAAGAACGTAAATTAATGAAAGGACTAAATGCATTTTGAAATTCTGATGGGGGTTTGCATGAAATTAAGTTTAAAGAACTTATACCAGGAATATTCTGAAGAATTAAGTTTAAATTAAACAACAGACCATCAGCCAAGCAGAATCATTGCATCAATCCGTGCATGGCTGCACGGTGGCGCAGTGGTTTAGCACTGTGGCAGCACAGTTTTAACCTTGGCCGGGGGACCGCGGGGATCATGAGATCGTGGGTTCGATCCCAGCCCCCGACCAACAGTGAGCTGTGTGGAGTTTGCATGTTCTCCCCGTGTTGCGCGGGTTTACTCCGGGATTTCTCCGGTTTCCTCCCGCATACCAAAAACATGTAGGTTTAGGGCGCTCGCGCACGCAGCGACCAGCAGCCGGTGGCTTGTCACCAGACTGCAAACCAAGTCTACCTACGGGTACAAATAAGTAACAAAAAAAAAATAAATAAAAATCCCTGGTGGCAGCAGGGCCCCCACATGCCAACCTTGATTCAGCTGGATGTCCATGGTTTCTGTTGATGAAGAGGCTGATAGATTCTCCCAGAAGGCTATGCTCCTGAGATCGCAATCGGGCTGTTCTTCAGCAAGCTGGGTGAGGTCTCCTCTTATGCACTGAAAAGGAATCTGTTTATTGTACAAAGTCCCATCAGAAATTCAAACTGGGACAAGAACTGCCACAGATCCGTTTCTTCCGATGTATTGTGGCTGGAATGGGTTGGTTTGAGCTAAAACAAACAAAAAAAATCAAACAAAATCTTCTTGCGCGGAAATTTAAAGAAAAAGATTAAAATTAGAAAAAGTGAACTTTAAAGAAAAGAAAAAAAATTTACAGAGCATGACGGGCTCTGGGCCTACTTGAAGATAGGGGGGGAAAAAATGGAAGAGCAGAGATGTCTGCTCCTTACAGCTTGACCAACGCCCCAAAAACTGAACAAAGGACACAAAAGCAAGTTTTTCCTCAGGTGTGGCAGGATGGTTCTAAACTTCATGACAACTGGGCTGAACCAATTACATTTGAGCTTCTTTGTTTGATAGAAGTGACTGAAAAGGCAATGAAGATAGGTTTGGGAGCCCACTGGTCAGTTCAAATTTCTGAGGTGGGCGTCTCCCACAGACAGAGGAGAGAAGGGAGAGAGACATTTGATATGAGAAGTGAGACACCCCCCCCCCCCAAGGCACATATGTTGCTGAATAAAGCATAAATTCCTTAAACTTTAGTGACTAAGATATTCTACTCAATAATAAGGGAACATACAATGTCTCTACATTGTAACTGTAATTAATTTGTGATAGTAAACATGCAAAAATTAATTTCTTCCTGAAAACAAAGCAACACATATCAAATTATATCAATAAAAGCATTTGAAACCACATTGTCCATCCCAAGAGTTCAACCATGTCTTCAGTAGTGGATACTGTCTTGAGAGAAAGAATATGAATTCATTTATTTATTCATCATGCATAAATTCCACTGCAAAGAGAAAAAAAAATATTCCTGATTTGTCCACCAGATAGCACTGTGAAACTGGTTATTTTCTGGAGAATCTTGACTCCCAAGTCTTGATTATATCAACCATAAACCTGTCGATTGAAATGTTCCTTTGCCAAAGAGCAGAAGCGGGAGAATGACTGAGTCCTGGAGAAGGGATCAACTTCCACTTTATGGCCGATGGATAGTGTTACAGCTCTGGTTCCTGGGTGATAGAAGCAGTTCATGACCAGACTTTTGAGTTGAAACAATTTTTCTTCAACAAAGAATGATTTTATAGATTGGAACTCAAGGTCAATGCTACATAACCCCCCTCTGTATCAATGGTGAGCTTTGGTCAGCTTTGGTGCACATCCTTGGTGGCTGGTTCCAACTGGCGATTCTTGACTCAACTGCTGAGCTAACGGTTCTGATGTCCATAAGCATTAGCTTGTAAACAGAATCTATTCCTGAGTATAGATCTTTAAGTTTGGTTTACCAAAACAAACTCGAAAAAAAAAATCTTCAAAAATAATTCACATATGGACAAATATAAAAATTGTAAAATTGTCTAAAATATACTAAAATCTCCCCCAGCCCACCGGTGAACGTCTTCTTGAGTCTCCATAATCACCACATGTAAGAAGTACCGGCTTTGTGTTGAAAAATGTCTGCCTGCCTGAAAGCACCCCCGTCTCGGGAGCGCACGTGAGGAAAGATGCCATAAAACCACAAACAAGCGAATCTAATACTACAGCTAGTGTTGTAATATTTTATACATCTTTAGAGTTAAGTCACTACTACATCTTGTCAATGAGTTTTAAAGCTGTGAATCTCTGGTCTGGACATGGACCAATGCTCAATTCAGACAAATTCCCAAGGACAGTCCCGCAATTTACCGCAACAATCAAAAAAAAAATAAAAATCCTGTGAAATCCTGCAGGAACTGGCCTATAGATTAGGCCTCAATTCATTTATTTTTTAAGTGAATGATTGAACAGGGGCTGTGTGTGTCACTTTTCACATTCAGGAGTGGTGTAGCGACAGGAGGGTTCATGCATGTTCACCAAACACCACTCTCCACTGAGCCTCTGGGTGGTGCAGCCTTGGTACTGGTGGTGGACAGAGAAGGACTCTGGCTGTTGGGCCCACACAAGCTGGAGGCTTGGTGGGGTATGGTTGTCTGGTTATCATACTTGGATCTCTCCTCCATTCACAACTGGTGAATGAAGTTACAGTATCCACATATACAGTGCATCCCGAAAGTATTCACAGTGCTTCACTTTTTCCACATTTTGTTATGTTACAGACTTCTTCCAAAATGGATTAAATTCATTTTTTCCTCTCAAAATTCTACACACAATGCCCCATAATGACAATGGGAAAAAGATTTTTTTTTTTTAATTTTTGCAAATTTATTAAAAATAAAACACTAAGAAATCACATGTATATACTGTAAGTATTCACAGCCTTTGCTCAGTACTTTGTTGATGCACCTTTGGCAGCAATTACAGCCTCAAGTCTTGTTGAATATGATGCCACAAGCTTGGCACACCTATCTTTGGGAAGTTTCACCCATTCCTCTTTGCAGCACTTCTCAAGCTCCATCAGATTGGATGGGAAGCGTCGGTGCGCAGCCATTTTCAGATCTCTCCAGAGATGTTCAATTGTATTCAAGTCTGGGCTCTGGCTGGGCCACTCAAGGACATTCACAGAGTTGTCCTGAAGCCACTCTTTTCATATCTTAGCTGTGTGCTTAGGGTTGTTGTCCTGCTGAAAGATGAACCTGGAGCAGGATTTCATCCAGGATGTCTCTGTACATTGCTGCATTCATCTTTCCCTCTATCCTGACTAGTCTCCCAGTTCCTGCTGCTGAAAAACATCCCCACAGCATGATGCTGCTACCATCATTGGGGTGGTTATGAATGGTGCCTAGAGTCCTCCAAACATGATGCCTGGCATTCACACCAAAGAGTTCAATCTTTGTCTCATCAGACCAGAGAATTTTGTTTCTCATGGTCTGAGAGTCCTCCAGGTGCCTTTTGGCAAACTCCAGGTGGGCTGCCATGTGCCTTTTACTAAGGAGTAGCTTCCATCTGGCCACTCTACCATACAGGCCTGATTGGTGGATTGCTACAGAGATGGTTGCCCTTCTGGAAGGTTCTCCTATCTTCACAGAGCAACGCTAGAACTCTGATCGAGTGACCATCGGGTTCTTGGTCACCTCCCTGACTAAGTCTAAGCCTCTTCTCCCCCAGTCGCCCAGTTTAGACGGCCGGCCAGCTCTAGGAAGAGTCCTGGTGGTTCCGAACTTCTTCCATTTGCAGATGATGGAGGCCACTGTGCTCATTGGGACTTTCAAAACAGCAGAAATTTTTCTGTGCCCTTCCCCAGATTTGTGCCTCGAGACAATCCTGTCTTGGAGGTCTACAGACAATTCCTTTGACTTCATGCTTGGTTTGTGCTCTGACATGCACTGTCAACTGTGGGACCTTATATAGACAGGTGCATGCCTTCCCAAATCATGTCCAATCAACTGAATTTACCACAAATGGACTCCAATTAAGCTGTAGAAACATCTCAAGGATGATCAGTGGAAACAGGATGCACCTGAGCTCAATTTTGAGCTTCATGGCTGTGAATACTTATGTACATGTGATTTCTTTGTTTTTTATTTTTAATAAATTTGCAAAATTCTCAGTTTTTTTCATGTCATGAATTTAATCAATTTTGGAATAAGGCTGTAACATAACAAAATGTGGAAAAAGTGAAATGCTGTGAATACTTTCCAGATGCACTGCAACTTCCCAGGCTTTAATGCCTGGCTTAATGCCAAGCAGCACAGAATGATGATGTTTGTGTGCATTTTAAATTTTTGAATGAATCAGTCTCCCCCAGCGAGATAGGTAAATGCCATCCAGAGGTTGCGTAAGATTTGTCCTTCATTGACAGATTTTTTTTTTTTTTTTTTCAGGAATGACTGAAATTCTGAAAGCTGTCTGTCATTTGACAGATAATACTGAGGGTGATCTAATTAAAGTCAGTTAAAAATGACAAATAATAATAGATTATGACAAAATGTTTACAAACCTGTCTGTCTAAACGACATAAAAGTATAGTGCAACCTTTGATGCCATTATAACAGCAATCTGCCTTAGCTCAGGATCTCCTGCTGTTAAATATGTGAAAAAGAGCCATGCTGATTGGGTTATTGCATATTAATAATAATAATAATAATAATACATCAGTCTTATATAGCGCTTTTCTAAATACTCAAAGACGCTTTTCAAAGCAGCATAGGGACAAACATACAGAGAACGGGTAAACAGACAAGGTAGGTACACATAGGTAGAAGAGGCAGTCAGTTTTTATAGGTAGATTTGAAAAGATGGGTTTTGAGTTGACTTTTAAAAGAAGCAAGTGTGTTGGCAGACCGGATGTGAAGGGGCAAGGAATTCCAGAGGGTTGGTGCGGCGATGGCGAATGATCTATCACCCAGGGTGCGGAATTTTGTCTTGGTGATGGGGGTAAGAAGGTGAGCGTCAGCAGAGCGGAGGAGACGAGTGGGAGAATGACGAGACAGAAGGTCCATTAGGTATGAGGGGGCGAGGTTATGAAGAGCTTTATAGGTGATGAGGAGGATCTTTAAGTTGATGCGCTGTTGAATGGGGAGCCAGTGTTGCTGACGGAGGAGAGGAGTGATGTGGTCTCTGGAGCGGGAGTGAGTAAGTAGGCGGGCGGCTGAGTTTTGGACATACTGTAGTTTTTGGAGGATGGTGGAAGGAAGTCCATACAGAATGCTGTTACAGTAATCAAGTCTGGAGGTGATGAAGGCGTGGATGAGTATTTCAGCAGCAGAGGGTGAGAGGGTGGGACGGAGGCGTGCAATATTACGAAGATGAAAAAATGATGTTTTGGTGATATGGTTGATGTGAGATTTGAAGGAGAGGGTGGGGTTCATGATAATGCCGAGGTTTCTGGCCAGGGGGGAGGGGGTGACTGAGTGACCATCGATTTGGAATGAAAAGTTCTGGGAAGAGGGTAAAAGTGATTTTGGTCCAAAAATGATGATTTCTGTTTTATTGCTGTTTAGCTTGAGAAAGTTGTTAGTCATCCAGGTTTTTGTGTCTGTAAGACAGTTGGTGATGGTGGAGAGAATGGCGGGGGTGATGGATTTAGAGGAGATGTACAGCTGGGTGTCGTCGGGGTAGCAGTGAAAGTGAAGACCATGTTGACGGATGATGTGACCAAGCGGAAGCATGTAGAGAGTGAAAAGGGTTGGACCGAGCACAGAGCCTTGAGGGACACCGTGTGAGATGGGGGTGGTGCGTGATTTATGATTGTTGATGGAGATGTACTGGAATCTCTGACAGGTAGGAGGTGAACCAAGAGAGGGCGGAGTCAGTGATGCCAATAGAAAGCAGACGACGGAGCAGGATGGAATGATTGATGGTATCGAAAGCAGCGCTGAGATCGAGGAGGAGAAGAATGGTGAGGGAGCCAGAGTCAGAGGTGAGCAGGAGGTCATTGGTGACCCTGAGGAGGGCGGTTTCAGTGCTGTGGTGAGAACGGAATCCAGATTGAAATGTTTCGTAGAGTTTGTTGGAGAGGAGGTGTTTCTTGAGTTGGGTGGCAACAGCTTTTTCCAATATTTTAGCCAGAAATGGGAGGTTGGAGATAGGTCTGAAATTGTTGGGGTCGTCAGAGTCCAGGCCAGGTTTCTTAAGGAGGGGGGTGATGGCAGCAATCTTAAGTGATGGGGGGACAGTGCCAGTGGTGAGGGAGGAGTTGATGGTGTCGATGATAAGGGGGGCAAGAGGGGTGAGACAGGCTTTGATAAGGGGGGAGGGGATGGGGTCCAGGGGGCATGTAGATGGTTTCATGCTGGAGAGTATTTCGGAAAGTTCATCAGTGGTTATGGGTGAGAAAAGGGAGAGCTGTTTATCTATGGGTGGAGAAAAAGTGGGTTCTGAGTCAGGGGTGATGGCTGGGGAGGAGGCAAGCTGGTTGTGAATATTGTCAATTTTGGAATGGAAAAATGATAGAAAGCTATTGCATTTTTCAGGGGTGAAGGATGATGAAATGATGTCCTGGGGTTTGAGGAGATTGTTGATGGCGGAGAACAGAGTGCGGGGGTTGGAGGATCCAGAGTGAATGATGCTGGAGTAGTAGGCAGAGCGAGCTTCATTGAGTGAGGATTGATATAGGTGCATCAGTTCTATGTGAGCGAGGGTGTGTACAGTCAGACCAGTTTTGTAGCTCAGGCGTTCAAGCTGTCGCAGTTGTTTTTTGAGTTTGTGAAGTTCTAAGGTGTATGCCAAAAACACGCCACTGAATAAGAGAATTAGGACAGCCCTTTAATGCGTTCCACCAGTGTAAAGTCTGTTTTTTTCCTCCATTGTAATAACAAAATGGACTTGGACATGTCCATAAATGAGTCTTGACAGAGGACTAAAGCCCGTTATGCCTTGAAAATTGTCCTCAAACAACTGAAAATATAGAAGTATTTGAAATTGTCATATTTACATTAAAGGAGAAGGAAAACGCCATTTTAGAGCAATTATTGCAAACATTATCCTCTTTGTACCAGTCTAGATTATTTGTATTTATTTTTTTTTCACCATTAATATGTAGAGGGTGTTTTATACATTCTGGCATTCAGACAATTATCTTCATTTAATAAAGAAAAACCATGAACAGTAAAATAACAAGTACCTCAAGTGAGAAGGACAATATCAGAACAATAGCATGGTGAAAACTAGGATCACTTCTTTTTAGCCATCTGACATCAGTCATTTCATCAATATCCTTCACAAAAAACCAGACCAGCTTAATCCCTTTATCTGGCAAAACATCACAGTACTTATGTATTAAACCTGGGTAAACCTGACTTTTACATTAGTTTTATCACTTCTACTTCTCTGTGGCAAGCTGTTCTGTTTGATATAAAAATACTGTATTGCAAAAGTTCACATTGGGGTAAAAGTAAAACACTTTTTAACAAATCCCATCTCCTTCCCTTCAATTTGAGTAATAGTCGGAAGAATTCATATGTTACCGCATTTCTGTTGCAGAAGCTGACATGGAGCAGACTGATAAAGTGCAGCAGAAACTGTTGTGGTGGGCTGCAGAAGGGAGTTTTTATTGCCCAGATTATTAAACTTAAGGGATTCGTTTAAACTCATGTACTGTAACTGTCACAGTTGTTTAACTGAAAGTTGAAACTTAAGAAGGAAGGGGGCGTTCAGAAAAAATGTCACTCTTAACAAAGGAGGAACAAATGTTGTTTAACAGCAAGCTGAGGTGAGATGTGTTAACTGTAAATCCCCACATTTACTAATCCTCTATTCTAAGGGCCTATAGGAGACAGATCCCTAGGGACAATTTAGAATGACCTATTAACCTAACATGCATGTCTTTTGATTGTGGGAGGAAACCGGAGCTCCCGGAGTAAACCCACATGGAGAACACGCAAACTCCACATGGAAAAGCTCCTACCCCTGCCAGCCTGGGGATTCGAACCTGGAACCTGTTGAGGCAACAGTGCTAACCACTGTACAACCGTGCTGCCCAACGTACAAGAAAATGTACACCCCCATAAATTTTAGAGAAAAATTGTGACTTTTCTTAAAATTTGCAAAATTCATGTGGATGCGGGTTAAATGTTCATTCTGCATGATGTTTCTTTCCTGTTTATTTAGAAATTGACTCAAGTTTATTTTTTAATGTTTTAGTTAATAAAGGAGATAACCCCCCCCCCCCCCCAGCCATTTTAAAGGGTTTGAAGTCCTCCCCATTCCAAAAATACTGTAGAGGCCCCCAAACACAATCTTGCATAGGGTCCCCCAAAAGCTAGAAACAGCCCTAAGCTGAGGACAGTTCAATCAAGTGAATAAATTTATGGCAATGGCGTAAACCATTACTTGTGTAATGCATTCTCCCTTTTGAATAATTATGATTTTAGGATTTGTTTCTTTTCTTCCATCAGTGCAATAAGCAGAATGACTCAGTATACTAAAGCTTGATGTCATTCGTTCTGTTTGTGGATTAAAACCTGTCCTTTTACCCATCTGTCTTAACATCCTTGTAGTCATTGGTGTTATCTGTGATCAGCTGTTCATCATCATATTTAACTACCAAAAAAGGATCTGCAAACCCATATGAGTGAATCATCAGACTGAAATAAAATGTTCAGTGTGTCATGTGATTGTCTCTTCTCAATTGCTTCACTCTTCCGCATGTTCAGCTTTTTCCGTTTCTGGCAGTTTCATTAGTTATATAATAAAACGACTCACAAAATCATAGGATATAGACCGAATAGCTCGAATAGCTCGACCGAATAGCTATTCGGTCTCTGTACGACCGTTGTGAGAGTTTGGTTTGTATTGCCAACACTTGGTCGGACGCATTCCCAGTGAGAGTTGGACTCCGCCAGGGCTGCCCTTTGTCACCAATCCTGTTCATAATTTTTATGGACAGGATTTCTAGGTGCAGCCAGGGAATGGAGGGTGTCATACTTGGTGACCACAGGATCTCATCTCTGTTGTTTGCAGATGATGTTGTCCTGTTGGCTTCATCCAGCAATGACCTACAGCTCTTGCTGGGATGGTTTGCCGCTGAGTGTGAAGCGGCTGGGATGAGAATCAGCACCTCCAAGTCCGAGTCCATGGTCCTCAGCCAGAAAAAGGTGGATTGTCCTCTCCGGGTTAGGGACAGGCTCCTGCCCCAAGTGGAGGAGTTTAAGTATCTTGGGGTCTTATTCACAAGTGAGGAGAGAATGGCGCGAGAGATTGACAGACGGATCGGAGCAGCATCTGCAGTGATGCGGACGTTGTACCAGTCTGTTGTGGTGAAGAGGGAGTTTAGTTCTAAGACAAAGCTGTCGATTTACCAGTCAATCTACGTTCCTACTCTCACCTATGGTCACGAGCTTCGGGTAATGACCGAAAGAACAAGATCACGGATACAAGCGGCTGAAATGAGCTTTCTCCATAGGATTGCTGGACTCACCCTCAGAGATAGGGTAAGGAGCTTAGTCATCCGGGAGAGGCTCAGAGTAGAACCGCTGCTCCTCCACATTGAAAGGAGTCAGTTGAGGTGGTATGGGCATCTGATTAGGATGCCTCCTGGACGCCTCCTACTTGAGGTGTTTCGGGCACGTCCCACTGGGAGGAGACCCCGGAGCAGACCCAGGACTCGGTGGAGAGACTGTGTCTCCCAGCTGGTCTGGGAACGCCTTGGTATCCTCTCTGAAGAGCTGGAACAGGTGGCTGGGGAGAGGGAAGTCTGGGCTTCTCTGCTTGAACTGCTGCCTCCGCGACCCGGACCTCCAGAAAAGCGGTAGAAGATGGATGGATGGATGGACAAAATCGTAGGGTCAGCAGTGCACTGAAATTGTGTTCAGATAGAGTGTAAGACATGATATAATGCATGGTGTTTTCAGGCATATATGAAATGCTTGCATTAAAAAATGTGATAAAACACAACTAAAAGTTAATCTACATGAAAATATACTGAGAGTCATTAAAAACCCAACACTGTATCAATTTCAGACAGTGATGGAAGTTGTCTCGGTTGACCTTGCATGCTACCAGTGTTCCAGTAATGCCTTTGCAAGCATCCTATTGTTGACCGATGGACTCCAAAATGTGCTGCCACTCTGGAGGGTAACATTCCAGCTCTGAATTTTTCAATGGCCTGGTCTCGATTGTCTTGTCAGTCATGGCATCAAACATCAAATTTTATAGACATGATCACAGTGTACAACATATACTTCACTCTCTGATCATGCTAAGATTATCCCTGCAAAGACTGGCCTACAACTGCAGTCCTCTACACTGAAGAAAAACCAGGAGAGTTTTATGCATCGAGATTATTTTATTACCCCTATGGCCACCAAACTTGGGACATAGATTGACATTAGGACTGGCACCTATGGCTATACTTTTGGGGTCAAAAGGTCAAGGTCAGAATGCCAGCAGCAAAGACAGCTAGGGTCACCAAACTGCCCTATGCCCTATTACTATAGAACGACTAAAACTAGAATCACCAAACTTGGTACACAGGTTTACCCTGACCGCTGACTATGGGTTTGGGGTCAAAAGATCAAAGGTCAAGGTTTTAAATCTGTAAGGCAGTTCTGGAAGAAGTAGATCATTTCACGCTTCGTGGTGCGAAAATCCACAGAGACGGTGATAACAGTAAAGAGATTAAACGGACACTGGCTATGGGTCTGAAAGCCCTGTGGGAAATGAGAAAGTTATGGAAAGGACAAGATAAACGCACAAAAGTGAATGTCCTCAGAGCATGTTTTTTTCCAGTAACAACATGTATATGCGAGACTTGGGTTTTAGGAAAGGCGGATGAGCAAAGAATTACTGCTTTCGAGGATAAGTGCTATTGCAGAGTGTTGAGAATCCCTTGGGTGAGATGTTGCACAAATGAAGATATTAGAAAGGAAATTAATGTCACTACAGATTGGTTATTACAATATGTTAAGGGAAAGAAATTAAAAGGTTTTTTGGTCATGTATCAAGACATGATGGGGTGGAAAGAGTTTTTGAAGCTTGCATTCCTGGGAAGTGAAAGAGAGGGAGACCAAGAATAGTGTGGGAAAAGATGGTGAATGAGGTTTTTGGTTTCACAGAGAAGACAACAGCAATGGCACAAAACAGACCACTGTATCGCGCTGCTGTAAGAGAAGCTATGTTCTGAACAGAACTTGACACAAAGAGGAAGACATGCATTAACACTGTTAAAAAAATCATTAACAGTTTCTTTGCATGTTGCATGGGGTGCACAAGTCATTGTACTCCTTGTGCCAGTTCTAAGCCTGGGTAAATGGGGAGGGTTGTGTCAGGAAGGGCATCTGGCATAAAACCTTTGCCGAATCAAACATGCAAATCATGAATGAGACATCCATACTGGATCTGTTGAGGCCTGGGTTAACAGCCACTGCCACCGGTGTTAACCGACATGGTGTTGGTGGAAATTTGGCTACTGTTGGTCGAAGATTGAGGAGGAGGAGAGGGGAAAAGCGCGTTTTGAGACAGTGAAAGAAAAGGAAACGTAGAAGTGTGGAGGTGAGAGTAGGGACTTTAAATGTAGGGACTACATGGAGAGGGATGGTGTTACAGAGGCAAGAGGAAAAGGATAAAGTGAGGTGGAGGCAGGTGATCTGCTGTGGTGACAACTAAAGGGATTGCCCCGTGAGGGCCAGTCTTCGACAAGCCACCTTGTCTGATATTCTGGGAAGGTACCCATAGAGATCTTCATTGGGGATGGGGTCTTGCCAGTTTACATTGAGGATGATGTGCAGCATCTGGGTGTAGGAGCGTCCAATGACCTCTGAAGGGAGACGTTTAATGACCAGCACTCACTTCCGTATAGCAGTATGGATTCCACTGTTGCACAGAAGAATTTAACTTTTAGCTCTCTTCACATGTTTGAGCACCATACAGCTTGCATGTCATTGACAGCACCCCACGTGAGTGCCTTGCGCACCTTCATATCATGACTAGTAGATCCTATTCAGGATCCAAGGTACTTGAAGTTGTTGACTACTTCCAGAGGGTTGCCGGTACTCGTCAACCGTGGAGATATAGAGTTAGAAGCATCCCCAGATGTTATCACTTTGGTCTTCTGGTCATTAATGGTGAGATCAATCCGACAGCATTCCAGCTCCACAAGCGACAACAATCTCTGTGCCTGTAAGATGTTGTTTGACAGCAAAGTAATGTCATCTACATACAGTGGTGTGAAAAAGTGTTTGTTCCCTTCCTGATTTCTCTCTTTTTTTTTTTTTGTATGTTTGTCACACTTACAGTAAATGTTTCAGATTATCAAACAAATTTAAATATTAGACAACGATAACACAAGTAAACATAAAATCTCAGTTTTTAAATGAAGGTGTTTATGGTTGGTTTTCGGGTTGGTTTAAGGTGGTTTTCGGGCTGCACGGTGGCGCAGTGGTTAGCACTGCGGCAGCACAGTTTACCCTTGGCCGGGGGATTGTGGGGATCGTGGGATCGTGGGTTCGATCCCAGCCCCCGACCAACAGTGATCTGTGTGGAGTTTGCATGTTCTCCCCGTGTTGCGTGGGTTTACTCCGGGATTTCTCCGGTTTCCTCCCACATGCCAAAAACATGCATGTTAGGTTAATTGGCTGTTCTAAATTGTCCCTAGATATCTGTTTCCTATAGGCCCTTAGAATAGAGGGTTAGTATTAATGAAAGCGCTTTGAGTGGTCTTTGTGACTAGAAAAGCGCTATATAAGTGCAGGTTAGTTAGTTAGTTAGTTAGTTAGTTAGTTAGTTAGTTAGTTTATTATTAAGGGAAAAAATTCAAACCTACATGGCCCTGTGTGGAAAAAGTGATTGCCCCCTAAACCTAATAACTGGTTGGGCCACCCTTTGCAGCAACAACTGCAATTAAGCATTTGTGATAACTGGCAATGAGTCTTTTACAGTGCTGTGGAGGAATTTTGGCCCACTCATCTTTGCAGAATTGTTGTAATTCAGCCACATTGGAGGGTTTTCGAGCATGAACCGCCTTTTTAAGGTTGTGCCACAGCATCTCAATCAGATTCAGCTCAGGACTTTGACTAGGCCACTCCAGAGTCTTCATTTTGTTTTTCTTAAGCCATTCAGAGGTGGACTTGGTGGTGTGTTTTGGGTCATTGTCCTGCTGCAGAACCCAAGTGCACTTCAGCTTGAGGTCACGAACAGCTGGCCAGACATTCTCCTTCAGGATTTTTTGGTAGACAGCAGAATTCATGGTTCCATTTACCACAGCAAGTTTTCTAGGTCCTGAAGCAACAAAACAGCCCCAGACCATCACACTACCGCCACCATATTTTACTGTTGGTATGATGTTCCTTTTCTGAAATGCTGTTATTTTTATGCCGGATGTAATGAGACACACACCTTCCAAAAAGGTCAACATTTACCTTGTCAGTCCACAGAGTATTTTCCCAAAAGTCTTGGGGGTCATCAAGATGTTTTCTGGCAAAACTGAAACAAGCCTTTATGTTCTTTTTGCTCAGCAGTTTTGTTTTTTTTTTGTCTTGGAACTCTGCCATGCAGGCCATTTTTGCCCAGTCTCCTCCTTATGGTGGCATCATGAACACTGACCTTAACTGAGGGAAGTGAGGCCTGTAGTTCTTTGGATGTTGTTGTAGGGTCTTTTGTGACCTCTTGGTTGGGTCGTCGTTGCACTCTTGGGGTAATTCTGGTCAGCCGGCCAATCCTGGGAAGGTTCACCACTGTTCCATATTTTCACCATTTGTGGATAATGACTCTCACTGTGGTTTGCTGGAGTCCCAAAGCTTTAGAAATGGCATTTTTTTTTTTACCTTTTCCAGACTGATAGCTCTCAGTTACTTTGTTTCTCATTTGTTCCTGAATTTCTTTGGATCGCAGCATCATGTCTAGCTTTTGAGGGTCTTTTGGTCTACTTCACTTTGTCAGGCAGGGCCTCTTTAAGTGATTTCTTGATTGAGAACAGGTGTGGCAGTAATCAAGCTTGGGTATGGCTCGAGAAATTGAATTCAGCTTTCCAAAGATGTGATAAACCACAGTTAATTTATGCTTTAACAGGGGGGCAATCACTTTTTCACACAGGGCCATGTACGTTTGGATTTTTTTTTTTAACCTTAATTAATAAACACCTTCATTTAAAAACCGTATTTTGTGTTTACTTGTGTTAGCTTTGTCTAATATTTTAAATTTGTTTGATGATCTGAAACACTTAAGTGTCAGAAACATACAAAAAAAATGAAAAATCAGGAAGGAGGCAAACACTCTTTCACACCACTGTCATCCAAATCTTCTATTGCTTTCGCCGGTATTCTTGGGGATCTACGAGGTGTTAACATTAGACCCAGCTCTGCTTCTCTCTAATCAATGGCTTTCCACAGGGCATGAGTCTGGGATGATTAAAAAAAAGGTTATCAGGGTTAGTACTTCCCCTCTATTCTAAGGGTCTATCAGAGACTGATATCTATGGACCATTTAGAGTCACCAATTAACCTAACATGCATGTCTTTGCATTGTGGGAGGAAACCAGAGCTCCCGGAGTAAACCCAAGCAGCACAGGGAAAACATGCAAACTCCACATGGAAAGGTTCCTACCCTTACCACCCTGGGGATTCAAACCTGAAACCTAGCTGTTAAGCAACAATGCTAACCACATTACCACCACGCTGCCCCACTGTACTACTTCTCAACACAAGAAGAGTCACAAAGCGCTTTGTAGAATTAAGGGTAGCACTGAGACTTTGCAATGCGATACCAGAAAAAGATGCCACCTTACTTCAGATTATGATCATTTAGTTTTATCAGTCACATTCCCATCGAGTCTCAAATTCAACTTAGTCATCTGATGTATGACAACAATCGTCGTTCTTCCATTGGTGTTGCAGTGCTTGGATCCCTGCAGTTGAAAAATAAACCACATCTGGTAAAATTTGACCAATATGAACTTTTCAGCCCCCCCATAGAACTCCTCATTGTAAACTACCAGCTCACACTGACTTTTTGCATAAATGCTGCCAAGATTTCTTCAGTTCTCAGTCATTGTGGTAAAGCACTATAAACTATAGGAAATAAATCAGTATGCAGCCTTTGAAGTTTAGTGTTTTGACTTTAGACTGATAGAGCCTGTTTCAGGACACCTGGGGGATCGATACATAAATGTTCAGACTACGAACAGCAGTAACTGACAAAGAGATGTGTTTTCTGTTATTAGATAGGAAGTGTTGCGGAATTAGGAAGTTACACACAAACAGAAGTGAGAACTGTAAGCTGTTTGATTCACCGTGCAGAATTGGGAGCTATCATCTATAAAGTTCCTCCTTTTTATTATAGCTGCTCAGTGAAAACAGGCTTCAAATTTAAATTAAAGGATGTTTTATTTTTGTTCTGTAACATTTTCAGGTTTTCGTCATGGCCACCACACCGATATCCTCGGAAGAGCTGGAAGAACTCAAAGAAGCTTTCGACAAAATAGGTGAGATGAATTGGAGGATGCAGTGACAGTGTTGCTGTCATTTGTTCTTTTTCCTTCTTTTTGTTTTTTGTTCATGAAGAACCAGTTATTGATGCAGGTGAAACTCCTGATACATCACCGCAGGTCTTCTCCTAAAATTAATGGCAACTGTTCAAGTTTAAGGTTGTTATTAATCTTATTTTCTCTAATGCGCTGAAACAATCTGTCTTCTTCAAAATTAATTAGGAGGAGCAATGTGGTTTTTGTCCTGGCTGTGGCACATTAGACAAACTTTTTACCCTCTCGCGAATCCTCGAGGGCTCATGGGAGTTTGCCCAACCAGGCCACATGTGTTTTGTGGACTTAGAGAAAGAATTTGACTGTGTCCCTCGTGGTCTCTTGTGGGGCGTGTTGCGGGTGTATGGGGTATCAGGCTTGTTGCTATGAGCTATCTGGTCCCTATACCACCGTTGCAAGAGTTTGGTTCGTATTGCCAACACTCAGGCGGACTCATTTCCAGTGAGAGTTGGACTCTGTCAGGACTGCCCTTTGACACCAATCCTATTTATAATTTTTATGGACAAGATATCTAGGTGCAGCCAAGGAACGGAGGGTGTCATGCTTGGTGACCACAAGATCTCATCTGTTGTTTGTGGATGATGTTGTCCTGTTGGTTTCATCCAGCAATGACCTACAGGTCTTACTGGGATGATTTGCTACTGAGTGTGAAGCAGCTGGGATGAGAATCAGCACCTCCAAGTCCGAGTCCATGGTCCTCCGCCCGAAAATGGTGGATTGTCCTCTCCGGGCTGGGGACAAGCTCCTGCCCCAAGTGGAGGAGTTTAAGTATCTTGGGGTCTTGTTCACGAGTGAGGGGAAAATGGTGCGAGAGATCAACAGATGGATTGGAGCAGCATCTGCAGTGATGCGAACGTTGTACCGGTCTGTTGTGGTGAAGAGGGAGCTGAGCTCTAAGGCAAAGCTGTCGATTTACCAGTCAATCTACGTTTCTACCCTCACCTATGGCCATGAGCTTTAGGTAATGACTGAAAGAATGAGATCGCGGATACAGCTGAAATGAACTTTCTCTGTAGGATTGCTGGACTCACCCTCAGAGATAGGGTGAGGAGCTCAGTCATCTAGGAGAGGCTCAAAGTAGAACCGCTGCTCCTCCACATGGAAAGGAGCTAGATGAGATAGTTTGGGCATCTGATCAGGATGCCTCCTAGACGCCTTCCACTTGAGGTATTTTGGGCACGTCCCACTGGGAGGAGACCCTGGGGCAGACCCAGGACATGCTGGAGAGACTGTCTCCCAGCTGTCCTGGGAACACCTTGGTATCCTCTCTGAAGAGCTGGAACAGGTGGCTGGGGAGAGGGAAGTCTGGGCCTCTCTGCTTGAGCTGCTGCCTCCACAACTCGGACTTCTGGAAAACCAGTAGAAAATGGATGAATGGAAAATTAATTAATTTGTCTCTACAGTTGTTGATAAATTGTATTTTTTAAAGGTCCTATATTGGGCATTAATTTTAAGTTCGGACATCCTCAGGACATATATATTTAGTTTTAAAGATCAAAAACCATTTCTCCACTTTTTTTAATACCTCCTCAAAAAAGCTGTCTATGAAGCTCTCCTCTGATCACTAATATTATGGCGCTTCCAATCAGATTGGATAAAGGGTTGTCTGAATGAGGTGCTACGTATAAGCCAATCAGGAGTAATGAGACTAAGCCCCCCCCCTTTACACAGCATGGAAATCGTTGAGAGATTGGACCAATTTTTGATCTTTGGAATCATATTGGAGAGCTTTGTCTGTTTTGGGAAAAAAAATTGGCCAGATCTCTCTATGATCTCTACTCCTGTGTAAAGGGGGTGTTACCAGCCAATGGGACAGCAATTGGAAGGAAACTGAAAGCAGGAGACTTGGCTCTTGTAAAGTTTGACTAGATTGTGAAAAGGCTACTTCTCACCTAGCACTATTAACTGTTCTCACAAAAAATAATCATGATAATAGTCACATTAAAGATCCCTTGACAGAAACGATGATTTATAATAATCAGCAACTGCGGGCCTTTGCTGAGCAGGGAGCTGTAGTTACAAACTGGACAGTCACAAAAAAGGTTTAACTAGATAAAGGCAGTGTGTGTTTTGTATGAAGTGAGTTTTAGGGACTTTATTACGACAGTCAGAAGTGCCAAGTCAAAACGTAAACATCATTTATGGGTGTGTTGAAGTCTGTTTTGCCATTGAAACGGTGGAAATAAACAGATTTTGCATTAGCAAAAACTGCAAAAAGGTTGTCCTAACTCTCTTAATTATTACCTCCACCAAGAAGGTAATGTTTTTTATGGTTTGTTTGTTTGTTTGTTTGGCTGTCTCTTAGCAGGATTTCATAAAAGCTACTGGATGGATTTTGAAATTTTTACTAGAGGTGGCCCTTGGACCACAGATGAACCTTCTGGATTCTAGAGGCGATCCGGTTTAGGATTCAGATTCTGGATCCCTTTTTCACTTTCTTTAACATTACGAGATAGGGCCTTGTTGGAGGTATGTGCTCATGGTATATAAAGAAATAGAGGGCACTTACAGAGCGCATACCTCTGCCAAGGTCCTAGCTCACAATGTTAAAGAAAGTGGAAAAAATGATCTAGAATCCACATCCTGGACTGGATCACCTCCACAATCTAATGGGTTCATCCACAGCCCAACAGCCACGATGGCTAAACATTTCATTAAAATCTGTCCTGTACTTTTTGTGTAATCCTGATAACAAACAGACAAAAAAAACCATACCAACATTCTGAGAGATTGGGCCTTTTTTTTTTTTTTTTTTTGTTACTTATTTGTACCCGTAGGTAGATTTGGTTTGCAGTCTGGTGACAAGCCACCGGCTGCCGGTCGCTGCGTGTGCAAGCGCCCTAAACCTACATGTTTTTGGTATGCGGGAGTGTGACAGAGATCATCCTGCGCAGTTCGCCCCACACGGGACACGAACCCGCGACCTCTCAGTCAACTAACACACAGTTCGAGCATGGGAGACACAGCACGATCGCGCTGAGCTAAAGGTCCGACCGGTAGCTCAGCGCTGCCGATACTGTATGAGGCTTTCGGGAGGGAGGTTTACTAACGTTCTACGCCGAACAGTACTAGTTGGCATCCGTTACAGGAGGAAACCGGAGAAATCCCGGAGTAAACCCGCGCAACACGGGGAGAACATGCAAACTCCACACAGCTCACTGTTGGTCGGGGGCTGGGATCGAACCCACGATCTCATGATCCCCGCGATCCCCCGGCCGAGGGTAAAACTGTGCTGCCACAGTGCTAAACCACTGCGCCACCGTGCAGCCCAGGCCTTGGCAAAATCTGCGCTCTCTTTTGTGTAAGTGAGTTGTCTGGTTCTGCTTGTCCATAACATTTCATTGCATTTTAGCCTGCATATGATAATTAAACAAACCTGACTTGATCTCTAGTTCAGAGATGTGTTTTGGGACAAACACGTAGAAAATCAAAGAAGATCCGCACACCGAAAAGTTCCCATTTGTTAGTTATTTATTAGTGTAATGTTTCGGGCCACTTGCCCTTCCTCAGACTTCTATCAATATACCAAAGGATAGTCACCATCTTAAATACCCACAGTCCAATTAATCACATGATTAAATAATGTGAAAATTCACAAAATAAAGAAATAACATCAAAAAATTCAGATTGACAAAATCATCAAACATTCACAAATAGAAAAATAATTATCTAAAAAGGGATATAAAGAAACCTTCTAAACAATATAGATATACTCATAATGGCCCCTACAGAAAACACGTCATCATATGGAAATATCAAAGATACCAGATCACTAATAAATGGGCATCAAACAATAATACACATTATAAAAATTAGGAATATTTAAAGTATCACATATCTTTAAAACTATCATCCAAAACGGTTCAAATGATTATCAAACCCACAAAGCTAAATGTCAAAAGTGACATTAAATAATAATAAGGACCCCTTACAATAATTAAAAATACATATGGATCACTCTGCAAGTGAAACTAGATAATAATACTGTATATCATGTTGATTTGCAAAAATGTGTATATATAGTAGATGAGATGAGGAACTTCATAAAAAATGCTTCATCACCTCATCTTTAAAAGGCAGGTGTGCGGGCTCTATGGCGGACTGCTGTTATAATGGTGTGTTTACCTGGAGGGTCAGATCAGTTTTCCATCTAGGAAACGGCGTGCTTGTTTTGTTTTGCATACTTTATTAATCCCAGAGGGACATTCAAGGGCATCCACCTTGTGTGCAAAGTCAAAATGCGCAAAAATGTAATTTGAGGAAGGAGGTGACGCAGGCATTGGATGAAATGGTGGAAAATGTGTCCAGAGCAAGTGACTCACTACTTGAATAGTGCTTAATAATGTGCCACTGACTTAAGACATGGTTTTTGTTGGTCAGAAACGCAGTGTCATTGCACTGCCATACACCAGCAATGCGCCAGCTTTGCACCCAACTGCACCCCTTTTTAAAGCAGCACTATGTAACTTTCTTGTTCTGGGTAGAAACACTAAAAAGACTACAACTATAGCAACTATGACCTCATTCCCAAAGGCCAATCACAGGGTGCTTAGTTGTTGGTGGCTAGAGTTATGCCCCGTGATTGGCTTTTGAACCTGAGGTCATCCTCACCATAGTTGTAGTCCTTTCATTGTTCCTCCCAAGAACAAAGCTGCTGCAGGCAATGTGGGCCCACTCAGTCTATGGGGGAAGTGACGTTCGCCTGGTCGAAGGTTGGTGTACCATCAAAATAATTTTGGAAACATTATTTTAAGGTGAAAATTGAACATGGTGTTGCTTTAATGACACCACTCCTATGAGTGTAAAGCACACATGAAGCCATTTGCTATTTGGAAGATGAAGGTGTATAGTGTTAAAATGGGAAATGCGCTGCCTGAGATGCCAAACATACTGGTAGAAGGTGCAAAGTGTGGTTAAAAAAATCATGCTTTAGATCACTGTATTACAGCCCTTAATGTTTTAATGGTGTACTCGTGATGTATTTTATAATTAAATCTCACAATAACACCATTTTGCTCAATGTAGAACCTTTAAGATACTGTTCACATACCTTTATCAACAGATGATTATTGGAAAATACTGTAATTCTCTGATCTTATCTATAGGTTGTATCTTGTTAATAAAACTTCAGGGTTCCTGCTGTGTGTGGAAGTCCCCTGAATATTCTGCTTTGACGATAATTTATCTCATCAGATGTATTTAAAGTTCCTCCGTGCACCAAGTGCAGTTAGCGTATCAGTGAATAAAGTCAGCATGGATGATTGTGGGATTACATTTTGGACTAAAATTTGATAATTGTAAGAACTTTTTTTGAAAAAGATTTGACGTTGCTAAAGGTTAAGATATGAAAACGAGGAAAAAGCTGAGCCATGTCATTACAGCAGTTCAGCACTGTGGGGTTATAATAAGGAAATGGTGTGACACTAAACTTAATAGCGTTTGTGAATGGATGATGTGTAGCTAGGTACGGAGGTGGGCAGAGGACTCAAATGAAAATTACCTTATGATAATTTTACTCAAGTACAAGTTGGAGTAGTCACTAAAAAGGTTACTGAAGTAGTAAGGACTTTATTTTCACCAGTTTACATGTGTTTTCACTTAAATTTATGCATTTTTTCTCATAAATTTACTGCTTTTTCCTCCTAAATTTGAATTTTTTTTCTCTCATAAATGTACTGCTTTTTTCTCCTAAATTTGAAATGTTTGCTTTTTTTTCTAATGTTTTTTTCTAATAAATTTGGGACCCTGTTCCTTGTGGTTATTTTTGTGACTTTTTTCCCACATAAATTTGCAAATTTATCCTCACCATTTTGGAAGGTTTTAACCATAGATTGTAACTCACAGTAAGTAAAGTACATGTGCTACTTGAGCATTGCCTGGACTAAACTAATTTGGGTGGCATCACGTAATTCTTCTGATCATTTCAGAAGAATGGACAGATTGTTCAAAAATCAAAGAGAATATGAAAAAATCAAAGAGAATATGAATACATTCTACAGCATTATTTAGTGAGTAAAACTTGCCTTTAACCGTTCCATCCTGTCCCAGATCTGGACAATGATGGAGTCATCAAACACGATGAGCTTGACATCGCCCTCAAGGCCAGCAACCTGCTGCTGCCGGGCTACAAGGTCCGAGAGATAATGCAGGAGCTGAGCAAGACCAACGAGGAGCTCACCTTTGACAAGTTTTCAGAGGTAAAACGCGACACCACATGTTCACAACTTGAAGAGCCCAAATTGTGTCTGTGACTGCTCTCAGAAATGGTCAATTTCGAGCCTGGTCATTATTGTTGAGCCCTTAATCTGATGGTTAAAATTTTTGAGTGACACACGCTAAGGTTAATATAGTAATAAAATACTGTATAATAGTATAGTAATATGTACATTTACATCTCAGGGACTACAGTCAGATGATGGATTAATTAGTCCTAAATAGACAAACAGAGGCGGATAATGGGCCAGCCTTGTTTTATTCCAGTCAGTGGTGCTAATGTTAGCTCTGATGCTAACAGGCCACTTGGATCCTCAGCTGTGGGTGGACAGTTTATGATCTGTTAATGTGTGTCCTCTCTGGGGGAAGAGGCAGTGATATGTGGACATTTTCGGTGAAAAGGTGCAAGATCTTTGGGTGGTCTTTGGCAGCACAGCCAATAGTACTGTGATGGGAGGGAAACTGAGTGTAGTAGTTGTTCATTTTGGATGTTATCAAAAACATGGAAGTGCAGTCCTCTCATTTCTGTCATTGTATTGAGTGTGGATGTTTTATTTTACTGGTACACATACTGTATGACCCATGGGGGTACTAATAAATTGCTAATATATTACTAATAAACTTGCAACTCTTTTCTCACCAGTCTGGTAAGTTTGCGACATTGTTCCCACAGTTTCATAAATTCAAAAATTTGTCATTTTTTTCTCCCAGTCTTGTAAATTTTTGACTTTCTTTCTCCACTCTCAAATGTGTGTTTTCCCTAAACTTGTAAATTTGTGACTTTTTCCCCAATTTTGTAAATCTGTGACTTATTCTCAGTTTTGCAAATTTGCAGCATTTCCCCCTCAGTCTCATAAATTTACAGCTTTCCCCCAGTTTCGTAAATATGTGAATTTTTTTTTCTAATTTTGTAAATTTGGAACTTTTCCCCCTTAGTCTTGTAAATTTGTGACTTTCCCCCTCAGTCTCATAAATTTACGACTTTTTTTCCCCAATTTTGTAAATTTGTGACTTTTTCTCCTAGTCTCGTAAATTTACAACTTTGCACTGAGTCTTGTAAATGTGAGACTTTTTTGCCAGTTTTTGTAAATTTATAACTTTCCCCCAGTTTTGTAAATTGGCAACTTTTCCTTCAGTCTCATAAATTTACAACTTTCTCCCCAAATTTGTAAAGTTGCAACTTTTTCCTTAGTCTTGTAAATTTGCAACTTCTTTCCCAGTCTCATGAATTTACAACTTTCTCCCCAATTTAGTAAATTGGCAACTTTCCCTCAGTCTCCCAAATTTACAACTTTCCCCCCAGTCTTGTAAATTTGCAACTATTTCCTCAGTCTTGTAAATTTATAACCTTTTCCCAGTCTCTTAAATTTGTGACTAGTTCCTCCAGCCTTGGAAATGTACAGCTTTTTCCTCAAGTCTCATAAATTTGAGTCTTACCCCCCAGTCTTGTAAACTTCTGACTTTCCCCCCCAGTTTCATAAAATTGTTTTTTATGAAATTTACGACTTTTCCTCAGTTTTGTAAATTTGCTCATTTTCCCCCAGCCCTGTAAACTCGTGATTCCCCCCCCCCCCCCCAGAAACTGTAATTTCCCCAGTTTGGGATCAATAAAGCACATCTTTCTCTCTCTCTCCCTCCCTCTCTCTCTCTCTCTCTCTCTCTATCTATCTATCCTTGTAACTTTTTTCACACTCATACAATGGATATAAAGTCTACACACCCCTGTTCAAATGCCAGGTTTTTGTGATGAGACCAATGCTAAATAATTTCAAAACTTTTCCCGCCATTAATGTGACCTATAACCTGTACAAGACTGGAGCGGTGGCCTACTTGGTAGAACATCCGTCCCACAACAGGGAGGTCGTGGGTTCAAATCCCGGCCGGGTCATACCAAAGACCATATAAAAATGGTACTTTCTGCCTTCTAGCTTGGTGCTCAGCATAACAGAGAATGGGGAAAGGAAAGTTAATGCACAGAGCTACCAGAAGACTGACCCCCCACTGTAGCTTTCACTACTTACAGTAGCTGTGTGGCCTAGGGTCAGAGAAACGAAGATAGACACCGTCCCTATACACCACATGGTATCCCACATGCTGTGGAAGAGGGGGGTATTAACTAACTAACCTGTACAACCCAATTGAAAAACAAACTGAAATCTTTTAAGGGAAAAAATAAAAAAGTTAGAATAACCTGGTTGCATAAATATACACACCCTTAAACTAATACTTGCAGCACCTTTGGCTTTTATTACAGCACTTAGTCTTTTTGGGTAACAGTCTATCAGCATGGCACATCTTGATGTGGCAATATTTGCCCACTCTTCTTTGCAAAAATGCTCCAAATCTGTCAGATTGCGAGGGCATCACCTGTGCACAGCCCACAGGTGTTCGATCAGATTCAGGTCTGGACTCTAGCTGAGCCATTCCAAAACCTCGATCTTCTTATGGTGAAGCCATTCTTTTGTTGATTTGGATGTGTGCTTTGGGTCATTGTTGTGCTGAAAGATGAAGTTTCTCTTCATCTTCAGCTTTCTAGCAGAAGCCTGAACGTTTTGTGCAAACACTGACTGGTATTTGAAACTGTTCATAATTCTTTCCCTTTGACTAAGGCCCCAGTTCCAGCTGAAGAAAAACAGCCCCAAAGCATGATGCTGCCACCACCATGCTTCACTGTAGGTATGGTGTTCTTTAGGTGATGAGCAGTGTTGTGTTTGTGCTAAATATACCTTTTGGAATTATGGCCAAAAAGTTCAACCTTGGTTTCATTGACCATAACACATTTTTCTCACATGCATTTGGGAGATTTTAAATGTGTTTTTACAAAATGTAGCCAGGCTTGGATGTTTTTCTGCGTAAGATAAGGCTTCTGTCTTGCCACCCTAGACTGGAGATTGTTGTCACATGTACTAAACAGCCAGTACTTGCCAGAAATTCCTGCAGCTCCTTCACTGTTGCTGTCGACCTCTTGGCAGCCTCCCTGACCAGTTTTCTTCTCATCTTTTCATCAATTTTGGAGGGACGTCCAGTTCTTGGTAATGTCACTGTTGTACCATATTTTGTCCACTTGATGATGACTGTCTTCACTGTGGTCCACGTTATATTTAATGTCTTGGAAATTCTTTTGTACCCTTCTCCTGACTGATACCTTTGAACAATGAGAGCCTTCTGACGCTTTGGAAGCTCTCTGCAGACAATGGCTTGTGCTGTAAGATGTGACTACAAAAATGTCAGGAAAAGCCTACTAGAACAGCTGAACTTTATTTGGGGTTAACCAGAGGCACTTGAAATGGTGGCAGGTGTGTGCTGACTTCCATTTAACATGAGTTTGAATGTGATTGGCTTATTCTGAACACAGCCACGTCCCCAGTTATAAAAGGGTGTGTATATTTATGCAACCAGGTTATTGTAAGTTTTTTATTTTTTCCCTTAAAAGATTTCATTTTTTTTTTCCAATTGGGTTGTACAGGTTATAGGTCACATTAATGGTGGAAAAAGTTTTGAAATGCTTTATCTTGGTCTCATTTTTTTACATCACAAAAACCTGGTATTTGAACAGGGGTGTGTAGACTTTCTATATACACTGTACCTTTGTGACCATTTAACCAAGTCTCAAATTTTCAACTTTTTTCCCTAGTTTTGGAAATTTGCAACTTTTTTTCTGACATATGCCAGATATTTTTTTTAATAAAAACAAGAGATGACAAAGACGAATGCCTGGCCCCTGGCTTTAGTCACTACCCTCTTGCTGGCCCCCAGTAAGATTTGATTTGACATCCCTGACCTAAAGCATAGACTAACGATGCCAGTAATGTTGTTTTAGACTCTGTTCTTGAACAAAAAAAGTTTGTGCTAACCTTCAGATTGCCCACGGACTGAAGAGCACCGAGGTGGCAAAGAGCTTCAGGAAGGCAATTAACAAGAAAGAGGGAATCTGTAGTGTGGCGGGAACCTCGGAGCAGAGCGGGACTCAGCACTCCTACGCAGGTAACAGACAATCACATGAACACAAACATGACTGAATGAATGAATGAATGAATGATGAAACAAGATCCTGTGTGTGCCTGTTTACACAAAGTTTAAAATCAGATAATCTAAGGTTATGGCAGAATCACTGAAACAACCCTTCATGGAAAACATTTTGATACTAGGCACTGATGTATCTGCTCTGTGGTCTGATTTGTCTCTGCAGAGGAGGAGAAGGTGGCCTTTGTGAACTGGATCAATAAGGCTCTGGAGAAAGATCCAGACTGTGCACACCTCGTGCCGATGGACCCCAACAGCAGCGAGCTGTTCAGCGCTGTGGGAGATGGAATCCTTCTCTGGTACTTTCTAATGGAAAACAAATCATGGACACACTCCCATATAGGGCTGTGCAATGTAACTATATACGTATATCGGGTGATGTGATAAAAAACATCTACCGTTTCAGATGAAATTGTATGGTCGGGATTTGAAAGACACGCACCCCTTTTCTACTTGTCACCGCCTCGCCTCTCCCCCGCAATGCGTCAGATGTGTGCAATAGTGGGTTCAGGTGATTAGCACAGCAGCTAACTGTAAGCTAATGTTTTGGCCTTTTCACAAATGCATGATGGCAGCTGCTCATGACACATTCGGCAAAGTATCCTGGGATTTTTTGGGGGGACAAAGCTGGGCCACATCAATGCACTGGCTATATATGTATTTCTAGAAATTTTTTTTATTTTAATATGTAAATTCTCATTGCAGGTTAAAGATTGTTGTATTGTACAGTATACTAGTATCCATTGGCGCTTTACCTGAGTGGACAATATACTCAGCTATGTATTACCATAAATATAGATTTATACTGTGGAGAGTGCAATAAAAAGACCAGACTTGGACGGCAGACGAACTTTATTCACTCTCTCACTTCATTCATACACAGAAAAAAAGCATCTGTCTCATATACCAGGATCTCTCCTTTTATATCACCCCACTCCTTCCCCCTGCTGCCTGAGATCTTGCATCACAATACATTTCACACATCATTACCCCTACTGTCCCTGCAGCTACTCCTTCCTGCTGCCTGGGGTTCTCCATCACCGTAACTTCTCCCATCACAATACCTATTGTCCTCATCTGTTTAATCCCCCACGTTCTACCGGCAGAAGGACTATTTGCCTCTCCTCTGCTTCCAGTCTGGGATGATTATCCCAGCGTGGGTTCCCCACACCGCCCCCCCCCCCCCCCCGAGTCTCAGACTGAGTGTCAACCCTCACGTCCTTTTGGCTTCAGTCTCCTCCCATATCTGCTGTAACGAGGGTTCTTCGGCTCTGCGGTGCTGCTGTGCCAGTGGGGGTGTGTGTCTGTCTGCGGGTGGACAATGGCGAGGGGGGGGTGAACACTCGACTTGCCCGTGTGGCTGCTCTGATGAATCGTTTACCTGGGGAGTTCTCAGTGGGGGTCTTCCACGCCGAGGAGCTCGAGCCAACATCACTTGCTCATCCGCCACCACAAAGGCGGGCTTAAGTCTGTCTATACATATTTTCTCCTGATGACCCCCCAAGTCTAACAAAAAATGTTTGTCCCCTGGTTCCAGCACTCTGAACGGGCCATCGTAGGGTGGGCGCAATGGGGGGCGGTGGGCATCGTGCCTGACAAACACGAACGCCGCGTTTTTCAAAGTTTTTGGCACAAAAGCGCGTGGAAAACAGTGGTGGGCCGGGCCCGGTAGCGTGCCTGTGTCCGCGCTATGCTGTGAACGCGGAGACAGATGGTTGTTCGGCGCGGGATTATCTAGTAAAAATTCCCTGGGGAGCCGCAGCGGCTGAGAAAGGACCAGCTCCGCCAGGGAAGCCTCCAAATCCTCTTTTGGTGCAGAACACAACCCTAACAGAACCCACGGCAACCGGTCTACCCAATTTGCATCCGTAAGCGAAGCCCTGAGCGCTGCTTTCAGTGACCTATGGAAATGCTTGCATAACCCACTGGCCTGTGGGTTGTACGCGGTTGTGCGATGAATTGCGACACCCAGGCTACGGGCCATCACGGACCAGAGGTCGGAAACAAACTGAGGGCCCCTATCGGACATGATGTCCGACGGGATGCCAAAACGTGCCACCCATGTTGTCAAAAAGGCGTGCGCCACGTCCATGGACATGGTTGCCGCTAGCGGGACTGCTTCTGGCCATTGTGTGGTGCGGTCCACCACTGTCAGAAGGTGCGTGAACCCCTGCGATGGTGGGAGGGAGCCCACGAGGTCCACGTGCACGTGGTCAAACCTCTTAGCCGGGATACGAAACTGCTCCAAAGGGGCCTTTGTGTGCCTGTGCACTTTGGCTCGTTGGCACGCTACGCAGGCTGCAGCCCACTCTTTTACCTGTTTGCGCAGGCCTGGCCATACAAACTTTGCTCCCACCATTTTGACTGACGCGTGCACTCCTGGGTGCGCCAGGGCGTGAACTGACTCAAACACAAGGCGGCGCCAAGCGACTGGGACCACCGGGCGCGGGCGTCCCGTGGAGACGTCACAGACTGGGGGGGGGCTCGGTCTTGCAGTGCCCTGCTCTCCAGCCTTAACCCTGTTGGTCCGGACTGGAGTGTCCACACGTCCGCATCGCCAATCTGCTCTGTGGCCATGGCTGCATAATCTATTCCTACGCAGACTGAGGCCACTACTGCGCGCGAGAGACAGTCCGCCACCACATTCAGTTTACCGGCCACATGCTGAATATCGGTCGTAAACTCCGAGATCGCGGCTAGCTGTCTCTGCTGCCGACCCGACCATGGTTCCGAAACCTTGGCCATCGCGTCCGTTAGCGGCTTGTGGTCCACGAATGCAGTGAAGCTGCGCCCTTCCAGCCAGAACTGAAAGTGGCGTATGGCCAGGTGGAGAGCCAGCAACTCTCTGTCGAACGCGCTGTATTTACGCTCACTGTCGCACAAAGCCCTGCTAAAAAAAGCGAGCGGCTGCCAAGAACCGGCAACACGTTGCTCCATGACAGCCCCTATGGCCACGTCCGAGGCGTCGGTAGTGAGCGCTATCCAAGCCGCCGGGTCCGGGTGCGCCAACAGTGCAGCGTTTGCCAGGGCTGTTTTAACCTCAGAGAATGCCTGCTCCCGCTCAGGAGTCCAGTCGACTCTGTCCTCCGGTTTCCGTTTCTTGAGCGCGGCATACAATGACTGCATGAGCTGAGCTGCTCGGGGGAGGAACCGGTTATAAAAGTTAACCATCCCCAAAAACTCTTGCAGCGCCCTGACTGTCTGAGGCTGGGGAAAATTCGCAACCGCGCGCACCTTGTCCGGCAAGGGTATCACTCCCTCCGGTGAGATGCGGTGCCCCAAAAAATCAATCCCCGTCACTCCGAACTGGCATTTTGCCGGGTTGATTATTAACCCGTGCTCCTCCAACCTCCGGAAAACCATCCTGAGGTGGGTTACGTGTTCGTCCTCGGACGCGCTGGCCACCAGGATGTCATCCAGGTAGACGAACACAAACGGCAGATCGCGCAACACCGCATCCATCATGCGTTGGAACGTCTGTGCCGTGCCTTTTAATCCGAAGGGCATGTGTAAAAACTCAAACAAACCAAACGGAGTTATTACCACCGTTTTGGGTATGTCCTCCGTGCGCACCAGGACTTAGTGGTAACTACGGACCAGGTCTATTTTAGAAAAAATACGTGCCCCGGCGAGGTGAACGGAAAAGTCCTGAATATGGGGAATCGGGTAGCGGTCGTGCGCTGTGGCATTGTTCAGTCTGTGGAAATCTCCACACAGTCACCACGATCCCTAGGCCTTAGGGACCATGTGTAGTGGGGATGCCCATGGGCTGTTTGAGCGCCTGATGATGCCCAACCTTTCCAAGTTGGCAAACTCCTCGCGCGCTATAGCCAGTTTAGCTGCGTCCAGGCGCCGAGGTTGTGCGAAAACGGGCGGCCCAGTGGTGGTGATAAAGTGTTCCACCCCGTGTTTAGTGATGGCCGCCGAAAACATCGGGACCGTGAGTGCTGGGAACTGGGTGAGCAGTGTGTGGAACTTACCACCTGGAGCTGTGACGTTGGCTAGCGTTGTTGGGCCGGCTCCTCAAGCTGTACAGGGGAGAAAATCAAAAGACATTGCATTAATCAGGTGTCTGTTAGTAACATCGACTAGTAGTCCGTGTGCACACAAAAAATCAGCGCCTAAGATTGGGAAACTGCATGCCGCTATGACGAATATCCATTGGTACATACGGCCGTGCAGGGATACAGTCAGTGTCCTCTCACCAAAAGTTCTAATGTCCGAGCCGTTTGCGGCCATCAGCTCGGGGCCGCTAGCTCCCGCTAGGCGGTCAGTGTAGGACGGCAGGATGAGGCTCTTTTGGGAGCCGGTGTCTATGAGGAACCGTCTCCCCGAGTGCGAGTCCGTCATGTAGAGCAGCTTGTTTTCTTCACCGGTGGTCGCAGCTGCTACTGACTACCGGCCTTGGCATTTCCCTAACACTTGAATTGGCATGGTGGCACACATCGGCGTGCGTCCTCTCCAAAGCGGCAGTGGTAGGAGCAGAACGCGTCTCTCTGGCGCTTCCTGGCTCCCGCCGCCGCTACTATTACCGGCTCCTCGCTTCTGCTGGCCGTCTCACTGGGTTCCGACGCCGCCGCGTTCACTGTGAGGGCTCTGGTGGTGAGGATGATCCGATCTGCCTCCTGGGCTAGCGCCCGGTAGTCACGCGCGGCCAGCAATGGCGAGTTGGCAAGGACCGCTCTTGCCTCTGTTGGGAGGTTCCGGAGGAAAAGGTGGGCAAACAGAAAATGCCCGTCATCCGTGCCCATCAACGCCAACATCTTCTCCACCAGTTTGACCGCCGACCTATCTCCTAACTCGGAGTGCCTCAGGAGCCTCTCTGCTCTCTCGCAGTCCCAAAGTGTGTAGCGCCGGGTCAGCGCGGCTTTGAGAGTCCTGTATTTATCATGGGCTGGGGGCTGTTGGAGCAGGCTTGCTACTTGCTGAGTCGTGCGAGTGTCCAGCACTGCGACCACATAGTAATGCCTGGTGTCATCTGCCTTTATTCCCCGGAGGGCAAACTGGGCCTCGGTGTGGAGGAACCAAGACTGCAGGTCGTGCAGCCAAAAGTCCGGTAGTTTGACCGAAATGGCGCACGCGTTGCTGGGACTTCCCGTCTGGGCCGACTCCGGGGTTTTTGCCTCGTGTTCCATAATTCGACAAGGGTCACCAGTGTGGAGAGTGCAATAAAAAGACCAGACTTGGACGGCAGACAAACTTTATTCACTCTCTCACCTCATTCATACACAGAAAAAAGCATCTCTCTTATAGACCAGGGTCTCTCCTTTTATATCACTCCACTCCTTCCCCCTGCTGCCTGAGATCTTGCATCACAATACATTTCACACATCATCACCCCTACTGTCCCCGCAGCTTCTCCTTCCTTCTGCCTGGGGTTCTCCATCACCATAACTTCTCCCATCACAATACCTATTGTGCTCATCTGTTTAATCCCCCACGCTCTACCGGCAGAAGGACTATTTGCCTCTCTGCTTCCAGTCTGAGATGATTATCCCAGCGTGGGTTCCCCACACCACGATTATAACTTGAAAATAATGGTCCTAATTTTTCTAACAGAAAAATGGTCTTACTCCATTTCAATGTAAAGTTCAGTATTTATTAATCTGAATGTGATCATGCGTGCTCAAATCTCATGACAGATCTGTTAGACTCCATGCAGCGCAGAATTATTTGATCATCATATCAGGTTATATTGAGCAGTGCATCCTTATATTGAGGTTATATTGAGCAATATATCCTCAGGTTATATTGAGCAGTGATCAGTTTGCCTTGGGTTAGATTTAGATGAGTGTTTTAACAATTTACTCTAAAGATTAAAGAGGCAGCTTTTAGTAGTTATAAATGTTCCATATATGCATTTGTCACTGCAGCCAAAACAGTGGATTTAAGCAGAAAATCTAAAATCTAATTGGCCGGATGCCGAAACTTGAATTACACTTTTAGCTTCTGACATTTTAAATATTTTTCATACAGTTGTGATTGGGCTCAGAGCTTTTAAAGAATGTTGCTTTCATCTTTTTCTTTTTTCTGTGCACCGGAGTGCATAATGTTGTGAGCAACACCAAGTACGTGGCGGTAATGCACCTGTAAGCTGGTTGCCAACCGTCAGTCAAATCTAAAAGAAGAAGAAGAAGAGAGTCAACATATCCAGTGTCAGCACTGTGGTAAATTAATTCTACAAAGACAAACTGTGGTAAATTTGCCTATTCTAAGAAGATATTTCTTTGACTAAGTCTGGTGTTACTAATTAATAACCGGTATCCATCATGGATTTTCTGGTTAACTCCAAAACTAGCACATCAGGCTCAGCGGCATAGCGCTCACAGCACAGCTGCAGTGACTGTATACAGTCCCCATATTGGGTTAAATAAATAAATAAATTTACCTGTATGAATGCTGTACGACAGCAAGTCATGAAAGTATTTTCACTCCTGCTCTGAATAATATCACACAGGAAAACTGTACAGAACAGCTGTGGATACAGCTGAGGGAAAGGGAGGAGGGGGGGATATTATTTCCTTTCTTCTTAAACATAAGTATAAATTCTTATGTTTGACAAGTATACTTTTAAAATGACCAGGCAACTAACACTTAAAACACTTTATTCACTTATTTCATCAAATGCATCTCAAATGCACATAAAAAACAATTTTGCAACAACACTGCAAAATTAAGAAGTGAAAAAAGGTGCATAAAATTAATGACAGATGAAGTTGTACACCTGATTTTTTTTTTCACTGTTATTTAAAATGTATAAAAAGAGATGGCCCTTTTTTATTGGTTATTATATATAAACTATAGAATTTACAGAAAATGTATATCAGGATATATTATCCTCAAATAAGATTACTTATATCATGATATAAAATTTTGGTCGTATCACACAGCCCTACTCCCATATTTGGGGAAATAATGTGTCGACTTTGCACCCACATGCATCTCTTTTAACAGACACTATTCCTATGAGCACAAAGCGATCATAAAATCATTTACTATTTGAAAGATGAGGACACAAAAGTGTGAAAATGGGAAATAACCAAAACCACTGGCAGAAGGCGTAGCGTGTGAGCTCTTAATGTTTTAATGGTGTAGTGCTGATGCATTTTATAAAGCTGAAACCCACAAAAACACAATTTTGCACAATGTAGGACCTTTAAGATGCTGACAACTGCCAAAGACTGATGATATGAGAAAATCTCTGTGAATTACTTAGACAACATTCAAGGGAGGAAATAAGTATTGAACATGTCAACTTTTTTTCCAGTACATATGTATATTTCCAGACTTAAATCCACATACAGGAAAAAAAAATCAAATCATTGATGTCCATAAAGTTGTGTGTAATAAAGTGAAATGAAACAGGAAAAAGTATTGAATACGTTAGAAAAAGCAGTATTACAAAGCAGAGTAAAGCAAGGACTCTGAAATGCATAAGTTGTTAGAAAGTAGTTTCACCCCCTATCTGTGGAAAAAAAAATATCAGCTGGGTAGATACTTCATGAGCTGTTAATCAAGTTTTTTTGTGACCAAGGTGTCATACAAGAAACATCTCATGATGGGCAAAAGCCAAGAGCTCTCCCAAAACCTTAACAACCTGATTGTTGCAAAGAACATTGACTCAATACTTATTTCCACTGTATTATTCACTGTATGAATATAGAAGTAGCTCAAACTTATATACTAAACACGAAAAAAAAAAAATTTAAGTTAGGTATAAAATGTGCTTAAGCATCAGTAGGTACACCAAAGTTGTTCAGCAAATGTCTTGCTCAACTCCAGACACCTACTTGATGCTTCCTGGCAGCTATTTGAGCATCAATCTTAACAAAGCATCTGTCTTGCTAATATTGTACTGAATTAATAAAAACAAAAAAACAAACAAACTTGAATTATTCAAGATTCTGCTAATGGTTGATAAAGACTTAAGGCAAAACACAGTCAAGAACCACTAAGATATAGTCACTAAATTTCATTTTGTTGAATTGTGTTTGCATATTTCTGTCCTGTGGAAATATGGCAATGTTAGACAAGATAACCAATGAATGTCACATTAGTTTATAAATGCGCTGAAAGTGATCTTTTATTAACCCATATTTGTTTTTCTCCTGTTAGTAAAATGATCAACTTGTCTGTGGCTGACACCATCGATGAGAGGACGATCAACAAGAAGAAGCTCACACCCTTCACCATCCAGGTGAGACAGGAAGTGACTCTGAGCAGGATGGTTTGGTTTCATTAATGACACTACTGAATACTTCCTGTAGCATGGTTGGCAGCCTTACGGAGTTTGTACACTGTGTCTGTTTAGGAAAACCTGAACCTGGCTCTGAACTCGGCATCAGCCATCGGCTGCCACGTGGTCAACATCGGTGCCGAGGACCTGAAGGAGGGCCGGCAGCACCTGGTCCTGGGTCTGCTGTGGCAGGTCATCAAGATCGGACTGTTCGCAGACATAGAGCTCACCAGAAATGAAGGTGTGTGACACTTAAAATGAGCAGGGTTTAAAATCATGTGTTTGTCATTTATTTTTCCTACGACCTTTATAGGTCGTAAATATACAGTATCAGCTGGCTTAAGAAAGGTTAAATGTGCTGGTCGGGGTATTGAGTTAAATTTGGACAGAGGCGGGATAACCGCCTTCCTCTTTTCCATCCCTACCAGCTACTATCACAGCCAATCAGTTTTGTTTAGGAGGTATCGTAGCTTTATTTTGAAGTTTTGTAATGTGTATTTGAAGAGCAGCTGTTTTCCCAGTAGGGCACACTGGTCTGGCAACATTTTTTTCCTCTGTGTAGTGAAAAACCCTGTTCTGGCTTCAAATAGTTAATATTTAACCCCTGAACAGAAAACATGGTTGAGTGTGTTTTTTCATTGTCTTGATTAAAGTTGTGGGTTGATACAAGATATTTGTCAGTTGTTCGTCCTGATAGCGCTATATTTTTCTACTATTCAAGCTAAACCTAGAACTTTGTGGTCATTCACTTTATTTGCTAATTGGCAATGACTATGAATACAGAAGCTGTATCCCTATATGAAATGTCTCTTGGTACGGAAGAGTTGACAATCCGACATAACCTTTTCAGATCAGCTCCAAGCCACCTGCTGCTGTGGCTTAGGTAGTTAGTACCTGCCTGTGATCAGAAGGTTGCTGGTTTGCGCCTTGCTATCGGCACCTTGTCCAAACCATTTTACTATGAGATGAAATTTAGACTTAAAATTAAGAGATTAGCCTGAGGATTTGGGAGTGGGTAAGGTTAAAAAGGTAGTAAATAGATACTGATTAAAATTTTGAAACAAATAAATGCCTCAGATTTCTGTACCTGTAGCCTACTGCTTTTACGATACGCATTAATAGAACTTACTGGCCAATCAGATTTGAGCCGTATCTGTAACAAGAATTCTATGGGTATGGTTCTGTAGCCATAACCACTGTCTTAGTAATTTAGGACCTTGAAGGTCAAGATGATCCATCAGTGACCTCAGCTACATGGCCACAATAATCTGGTAACTATGAATAATCAGATAATGGTAATTGGATTTGACATGTTTACATGCACTGAATAAATGGATTATTGGACAATCAGAATCAGAATCAGAATCAGCTTTATTGGCCAAGTATGCACAACACATACAAGGAATTTGACTTTGGCTAAAAACTTGCTCTCGTTGTTCAGGTGAAGGATTTAAATAAGGATTCAATGACAACCAGAGTATGTACAGTAAATTACAGTCTGTCCACGTTTCTATAAAAGGATGCAAATATATACAGGAATATATGCAGTTATTTACTCGGACTAACCACACTTTGCAGAAATATATGAAAAAATATACAATCACACAGTATTTCAATGTGGACTCAGATTCAGTGATATAATGTGAATGAAGTAAAAAGCAGTGTGAGAGTTATGTGCAATGTAATAATGGATGAAAAGTCATGAGTACAGCAACAGGTAGGACTAGGTGAATGTTAGGAGTTCATCAGAGTGATGGCTTGAGGAAAGAAACTGTTCCTGTGACGGGTGGTTTTGACCTTCAGTGATCTGTAACGACGACCAGAAGATAGAAGTTCAAACAGTTTGTGGCCGGGGTGTGATGGGTCAGCACAGATGTTTCCCGCCCGTTTCCTGGTTATGGACCGATATAAGTTCTCAATGGAGGGTAGGTCGGTACCAATGATCCTCTCCGCAGACTTAATGATCCGCTGCAGTCTGGTCTTGTCCTGTTTAGTGGCAGATCCAAACCAGACAGTGATGGAAAAGCAGAGGACAGATTGGATGATGGCGGTGTAGAAGACAACCAGCAGCTCCTGAGGCAAATCAAACTTCTTGAGCTGACGCAGAAAAAACAACCTCTGCTGGGCCTTTTTCCGGACAGTGTCAATATGGGAGGACCACTTCAGGTTCCGGGAGATTGTGGTACCCAGAAACTTGAAGGAGTCCACAGTGGACACTGTGCTGTTGAGGATGGTGAGTGGGGGGAATGAAGGGGGGTGTCGCCTGAAATCCACAGTCATCTCCACCGTTTTGGCTGGGTTAAGTTCAAGATGGTTCTGGCTGCACCAGAGGATCAGCTGCTCCACCTCCCGCCTGTATGCAGACTCATCCTCATCCCGGATCAAACCGATGACTGTGGTGTCGTCCGCAAACTTCAGGAGCTTCACCGAAGGGTCCTCTGAGGTGCAGTCGTTGGAGTAGAGGGAGAAGAGCAGTGGGGAAAGGACACATCCTTGGGGGGCGCCAGTACTAATTTTTCGGGAGCTGGATGTAAATCTCCCTAGCTTCACCTGTTGCCACCTGTCAGTCAGAAAGCTGGAGATCCACTGGCAGGTGGAGGGGGGCACCTTGAGCTGGAGGAGTTACTGATGAAGAATGCCTGGGATGATGGTGTTGAACGCTGAGCTGAAGTCGACAAACAGGATCCTGGCGTACGTCCCTGGGGAGTCGAGGTGTTGCAGGATGTAATGTAGTCCCATATTCACTGCATCATCCACTGACCTGTTTGACCGGTAGGCAAACTGCAGTGGGTCCATCAGGGGGCCTGTGATGACCTTCAGGTGGTTCAGCACCAATCTCTCCAAGGATTTCATGACCACAGAGGTCAGGGCAACAGGTCTGTAGTCGTTTAATCCTGTAATAGAGGGTTCCTTGGGAACTGGAATGATGATGGAGCGTTTGAAGCAGGAAGGCACTTCACGCAGCTCCAGTGATCTGTTAAAGATCCGGGTGAAGATGGGGGCCAACTCGTTGGAGCAGACTCTCAGGCAGGACGGAGACACACCATCAGGTCCTGCAGCCTTCTTGATCTTTTGTCTCTGAAAGACCCGGCGCACCTCCTCTTCACAGATCATTAGTGCTGGTGGGAGGTCAGAGTGGAGGAGGGATGGAGTTCCTGGGGCTGCAGATAATCCTTTTGTGTGGGTGGGAGGTGAGAACTGTAGGTTCTTTTCAAACCTGCAGTAAAAGCTGTTTAGGTCATTAGCCAGCTGGAGGTTTTCCGCAGGGTGGGGGGATGGTCTCCTGTAGTTGGTGATATTCCGTAGGCCTCTCCAGACAGAAGCAGAGTTGTTAGCTGAGAAGTTTTTTTGTAACTTCACACTGTAGCTCCTCTTAGCAAGCCTGGTCTCCTTCGTCAGCATGTTTCTGGCCCGCTTGTACAGAGTCCAGTCACCAGTCCTGTAGGCCTCCTCCTTGGTCTGACGTAGCTGCTTCAGTTTAGGAATGAACCAGGGTTTATTGTTGTTGTATATGCAGAAGGTCTTGGTCTGCACACACATGTCCTCGCAGAAACAGGTGTATGACGTCACAGTGTCAGTGAGTTCATTTAGGTTAATGGCTGCAGCTTCAAAAACACTCCAATCTGTGCAGTCAAAGCAGGCTTGTAACTTCAGCTTTGATTCCTCAGTCCATTTCTTCACAGTCCTTACAACAGGCTTGGAAGTTTTTAGTTTCTGTCTGTATGTTGGAATAAGATGGAGCAGGCAGTGGTCAGAAAAACCCAGAGCTGCACGGGGGACGGCATGATAGGCATTTCTTAAAACTGTGTAACAGTGGTCAAGTGTATTTGTGTCCCTGGTGGGACATTTAATATGCTGTCTGTATTTAGGAAGCTCATTTGTGAGATTAGCTCTATTGAAATCACCCAGAATGATAAGCAGAGAGTCTGGATGTTTTTCCTCCACCTCTGCTATCTGGTCAGCGAGGAGCTGCAGTGCCTCCGTTGTACAAGCAGCAGGCGAGATATAAATTCCGACCAGAATAAATGAGGAGAACTCTCGCGGTGAATAAAAGGGTTTACAGTTTATGAACAGTGACTCTAGGTTAGGGCTACAAAACTTCTTCAACACTGTGACATCAGTACACCAACCTTCGTTTATGTAGAAGCAGATTCCACCACCCTTAGTCTTTCCAGAAAATTCTCGGCTGCGATCAGCGCGAAACAATTGAAATCCGTCCAGACGCACCGCGCTGTCCGGGATGTGTTCACTCAACCAGGACTCCGTGAAACAAAGGGCGCCAGATCTGCTAAAATCCCGGTTTTTGTGAGTCAGGAGCAGCAGTTCATCCATTTTGTTCGCCAAACTGCGGATATTTGCCAGATGGATCGATGGGAGCGGCGTGCGAAATCCTCGTTTCTTCAGCCTGACTAACGCACCGGCACGTTTACCACGCCGCCTTCGTTTCCGGCCAGCGCCAATAGCCGCTGCTCCCACAGCTAAGATGGACTGAAAAAACTTCAGATCAGCAGCAGTAACTGGCGGAGAAGTTGCATTGGGAGGTAGTCTGAGTGAAAGTAGTTCCTCCCTTGAATAGGTGATTCGGACAGAAGAGCAGAAGTCCAAAAAAACACACAAAATTATCAAAAACATCAGAGAGCAGAAGCCAGTGGCTGCCATCCGCGGCGCCATCTTGGATTTTTTTTTTTTTTTTAATAAACTTACACACAGTTTATTTTCAATAAACTGTGTGTTAATGTAATTTCACTTTATGTAACACAATAATTGCCTTTTATCTGATTATTGTTTTTACATGACTATTTTAATAATTAGATAACTCCAGAAATCTGATTATAAAAGGTTTATTACCGTGCATGTAAACATGTCCATTTTGCATATCATCCTCTCATAAATATGTAGGAGGGCCCCAAAAATTGCTGTCACCCAGGGGCCCACAACCTCTTTAATCCAGCCCTGCGTCCAGGCCTACCTCATTTAAGCTTTTACATTCTGACATTCAGCCATTTTTATGTTAGTTAGTTAGTTCAGGCTGCATTGACTACGGTGCTAGCAGCTATCCAGTTAGCATTAGCCTCAATATGGCATCAACCTCAGGTCTCAGAAATAATGACTGATGGAGGGCGTTGTGAATTGGGGCTGATTGGCATTTAAAGAAGCATCAGCTGAAATGGGCCGTTTTGTGTAAGGTGGTTTCGGCTGGAACTTCGGAAGAACTTCAACCACATTCCGAGGGAGTCTGGAGACATGGAGTCTGAATGGGCCATGTTCTCCAACACCACTGTTGAAGCAGCTGCCCAGAGCTGTGGCCGCAAAGTCGTTGGGGCATCTCGTGGTGGCAAACCCTGAACCAGGTGCTGGACACCAGTGGTGAGGGGGGCCATTAAGCTGAAGAAGGAGTCCTATCAAGCTTGGTTGGCTTGTGGGACTCCCGAAGCAGCTGAGGTCTACCGGCAGGCCAAGCAGAGTGCAGCTTGGGTGGTTGCTGAAGCAAAAACTCTGGTATGGGAGTCCTGTGAGGCCATGGAACAAGACTTTCGGTTGGCCTCTAAGAGATTCTGGCAAACTGTCCAGCAGCTCAGGAGGGGAAGCAGCTCTCTGTCCACACTGTGTATGGTGCGGCTGGGGAACTGCTGACTTTGATTAGGGATATCATTGAGCGGTGGAAGGAATACTTCAAGGGTCTCCTCAATCCCACTGACACACCTTCCACAGAGGACGCAGGGCTTGTGGACGAGGGGGACGATTCGCCTATCATGGGGCTGAGGTTGCCAAGGTGGTTAAAAATCTCTTTGGTGGCTGGGCCCCGGTGGTGGATGAGATTTGCTCTGAGTGCCTCAAGGCCTTGGATGTTGTAGGGCTGTCATGGTTGACACACCTCTGCAACATTACGTGGAGGCTGGGAGCAGTGCCCTTGGTATGGCAAATCAGGGTGGTGGTTCCTCTCTTCAAAAAAGGGGACCGGAGGGTGTGCTCCAACTTTAGAGGGATCACACTCCTCAGCCTCCCTGGGAAGGTCTATGCCAAGGTACCGGAGAGGAGAGTCTGGCTGTTGGTCGAACCTCAGATTTAGGATGAGCAATGTGGTTTTTGTCCTGACCGTGGCACAACAGACCAGCTCTTTACCCTCTCGAGAATCCTCAAGGGTTCGTGGGAGTTTGCCCAACCAGTTTACATGTGTTTTGTGGACTTAGAGAAGGCATTTGACTGCATCCCTCGTGGTTTTTTCTGGGGGGGTGCTTCGGGAGTATGGGGTATCGGGCTTGTTGTTGTTACGAGCTATTCGGTCTCTGTACGACTGTTGTGAGAGTTTGGTTCATATTGCCAACACTCGGTCGGACGCATTCCCAGTGAGAGTTGGACTCCACCAGGGCTGCCCTTTGTCACCGATCCTGTTCACAATTTTTATGGACAGGATTTCTAGGCGCAGTCAGGGAACGGAGGGTGTCATGCTTGGTGACCACAGGATCTCATCTCTGTTGTTTGCAGATGATGTTGTCCTGCTGGCTTCATCCAACAATGACCTGCAGGTCTTACTGGGACGGTTTGCCACTGAGTGTGAAGCGGCAGGGATGAGAATCAGCACTTCTAAGTCCGAGTCCATGGTCCTCAGCCTGAAAAAGGTGGATTGTCCTCTTTGGGTTGGGGACAAGCTCCTGCCCCACGTGGAGGAGTTTAAGTATCTTGGGGTCTTATTCACAAGTGAGGGGAGAATGGAGTGAGAGATTGGCAGACGGATCGGAGCAGCATCTGCAGTGATGTGGACATTGTACCGGTCTGTTGTGGTGAAGAGGGAGCTAAGCTCTAAGGCAAAGCTGTTGATTTACCAGTCAATCTACGTTCCTACTCTCACGTATGATCATGAGCTTTGGGTAATGACCAAAAGAACGAGATCGCGGATACAAGCAGCTGAAATGAGCTTTCTTCATAGGAATGCTGGACTCACCCTCAGAGACAGGGTGAGGAGCTCAGTCATCTGGGAGAGGCTCAGAGTAGAACCGCTGCTCCTCCACATTGAAAGGAGCCAGTTGAGGTGGTATAGGCATCTGATCAGGATGCCTCCTGGACACCTCCCGCTTGAGGTGTTTCGGGCACGTCCCACTGGGAGGAGACCCCGGGGCAGACCCAGGACTCGCTGGAGAGACTATCTCCCAGCTGGTCTGGGAATGCCTTGGTATCCTCTCTGAAGAACTGGAACAGGTGGCTGGGGAGAGGGAAGTCTGGGCTTCTCTGTTTGAACTGCTGCCTCCGTGACCCGGACCTCCGGAAAAGCAGTAGAAGATGGATGGTTTCGGCTGGGTCAAAATGGTGCTGTAGTATTTAATCCTTGAAGTGTTTTGACCAAATTAATGCCTCTGCCATCTGTCAACATGTGAAAAATGTGCATAATGTGTCCCATTTTAATATTTACACTGACAATACTTGCTAGCCACACTAATGCCAGTTTGTCTGGCTTATGTTAGCAACAAGAGCTCGTTTTAGTCACATTTGATTATTTGAGGTTCAGTCAATCTTGTCAATTCCTGGTGATGTGATTAATGGTTGCTCACTTCTGTCCTGCTCAGCTGAGCACCTTTTGCTCTCTAGAGTTGGGAATCATTTAACATGGCTGAGTTCCTGTGAAGTCCACTTCATAGGGAATTACAAGGTGATCAGAAGGCACCTCTAGTGTATAAACAGTGTACATATGTGTTTGCAGCTCTGATCGCTCTGCTGTGTGACGGAGAGAGTCTAGAAGATCTAATGAAACTTTCTCCTGAGGAGCTGCTGCTGCGTTGGGCCAACTATCACCTGCAGAATGCTGGCTGTAGCAAGATCAACAACTTCAGCTCCGACATCAAGGTGAGACTTAGAACCTAACACTGCTGGGTTTCTGCCAGTGTGGTTTGCTAAAGAAATATTGACCAATATTCATCAGATCCCGTTGAGACTTCATAGATCTTTTTGTTATTTAAAGAATATCTGATCATAGTTAACCAAACTTTAGCACTTCATAACCATTTTTATTCCAGGACTCCAAGGCATACTACAACATTCTGCAGCAGGTGGCACCTACGGGAGAGGAGGAGGGAATTCCCTCTATCGCCATTGACATGTCAGGAATCAGGGTAAGAGACTCTAGGAATTCTGCAGCCATTTTTGACTGTTGTAATGAAAGATCCTCTGAGAGTAGAAGCGTTCTGGTAGACTGTAGACAAAAGATGGATACAGTTGCAGTAACGTCACCCAAGCAGTGGATCTGATTTAGAAAATTCCCACTTATTGGCAGGAAACGTTTGAAGTAACAATGTAAGAATCCTTAAGGAATATCCTGCTTTATATGTATGACAGTTTGTTTCATCCAAGCAATGTAATTGGACAGTAGGTGTTCTGGGAGCGTGTATACGTCACAGTAACCTTATGTGTCACTCCGCTTCCCAGGTTTTCTAATGATCTTTATCCTGCTTTATCGTGCAGGAGAAAGAAGACTTAAAGCGGGCCGAGTGCATGCTGGAGCAGGCTGAGCGGCTCGGCTGCAGGCAGTTCGTCATGCCAACAGACGTTGTCCGCGGCAACCCTAAACTCAACTTGGCCTTTGTTGCCAATCTGTTCAACAAGTACCCTGCTCTGAAGAAACCCGAGAACCAGGAAATCGACTGGAGCTCCATCGAGGGTGAGTTTGGACCTCCGCCTTTCCTCCACCATTGTGTTTCTGCGAACCTCCTGCCTGTTTTTATTTTAATCTCTGAATATTGACATTTTTTTCTCCAGGTGAAACCAGGGAGGAGCGTACCTTCAGGAACTGGATGAACTCACTGGGGGTCAACCCTCGCGTCAACCACCTCTACGCGTAAGAACCTTGAATGGTGTTCTTTCTCCTCTGCAGTCATAGAGGCCAATAAAGCTCTCTAAATGTTTGGTTAATTATTTTAAACCACAGGTGTCAGTACAGCCCTCCACAATAATTTGAACGGCACACTAATAAATTAGTGATTTTTTTTTCCCCAAGTCTTGTAGATTTCTGACTTTTGTCCCAGTTTCGTAAATTGGCCACTTTTTTCCCCTGAATCTTGCACATTTGCAACTCCCCTAAATCTGAAACTTTTACTAATTTTTGTAAATTTTCAACTATTTTCCTCTAGTCTTGTAAATCTAGGACTTTCCCCTAAATTTCTGACTTTTCAGCATTCTTATAAATATGCAACTTTTCCCCTGAATTTGCGACTTTTACCCCTCTCGTAAATTTGCAACTATTTTCCCTTTGTGGCTTTTTAGTTAAATTTGCAACTTTCTCCCCTTTTGTAATTTAGTGAGTAAACGTGCTACTGTAAGTTAACTGTAAATTTGCAGCTTTTTGGTCCAAATTTGTGACTCCCCTCAAATGTGCCAATTTCTTTTTGTCATTTGCTTTTATCCCCTTTTTTTCCTCTCTCTCTTCTGTTCGGAGGAGTGTTATGCAAGGTATTTGCAAGTATTATGCTATCCACATAATCAATAATGTCTGTGTTCTCTCAGTCATCTCCTTTGATTGACCGTTTGTCAGTTTGCACATGTGCATGTCATGTCCGGCGTAATAAAAAAGCTGATTATGGACTGCCTCCTTGTAATATGGCTTTAAGGGTTTTCCGGGGGGCGGGGGTAGTAGCTAAGTTTTGACTGCCCAGAACTAATATCGCCATCACTGTAATTACATACTACTTTAGTTGATATTGTCAGAGTTTGAAGTATCTGCCATAAAAGCGGTTTGGAGTTAAATTCCCCCCAAAAGGCTAAACACTATTTGTTTTAGGGCATGGATTATTAACCCTTTTTTGTGCATTTTGAAGTATCTCTGCCTCCTGAATTTCTTGCACATTGGTGAAACATCTGTGTGTTACAGTGACATAGATGACGCCCAGGTCATCTTCCAGCTGTACGAGAAGATCAAGGTGCCAGTGGACTATGACAAAGTGAACAAGCCCCCATACTCTAAACTGGGCGGCAACATGAAGAAGGTACGGTAGCTAATTAAAGTTACAGTCCGATATGAAGGCATAAAAGAAACGAACAAGATGAATGCTGATGGAGAATAAATACTGCATGGATGCCTTTAGTAGAAACTTCAACAGACAGGAGACTTTATTCATGCGACACTAATGAATAACTGTTGATTTCGACTAATAACTTTATTGTGAAAGTTGAGGTAATGTCAGCCATGTCAGGGTTCCTTTTAAAGAGCCCCTATTATGTTCTTTTTCACATTTTATCACAGCTTCTACAGGTGATAATGAAATTCTGTGACATGCTTTTATCAGAACAACTTAGGGTTTAATTGTTGCAGCACAATTTTACAGATGGAGAAGAAACTCTCCTTTATGGCATATTGCATTAAATGCTAATGAGCCCCAGCTCACCCCACCCTCCCCTTTTCATCATTTCTCTGCTATGTTTGAGGCTAATGTTAGCTTTTAGCTTCGGTTGTTGAACTAAGTAACATACTAACAAATATTGACAGAATATGAGAATGTAACACCCCATATCAGAGTGGTGGTTTGAGTAGTCAGTAGCACATGACTGGTTCCTTGCATGTAGTAAACACAGAAACAGCCATCGTTGAGTGAATGGCTAACTCTACTAAAACTAATGCTAATTGAGGAGTTATAAGATCCAGAGTCTAGTGAACTATAATAAAAGAAAGTGAATATATGGTCAAGGGTTGGTAGATTATCAGGCTGGGAAATCAGGTGTGTAGCAAGGATGGACAGAACATATACATAGAAAAAATATATGAACTAATCTAGCAGCTAGGCTAGTGGATTCCTCTCTCAGTTCATACAGTGGGGTAAAAAAGTATTTAGTCAGCCACCAATTGTGCAAGTTCTCCCACTTAAAAGATGAGAGAGGTCTCCAATTTTCATCATAGGTATACCTCAACTATGAGAGACAAAATGAGGGAAAAAAAATCCAGAAAATCACATTGAAGGATTTTTAATGAATTAATTGGTAAATTCCTCAGTAAAATAAGTATTTGGTCAATAACAAAAGTTCATCTCAATACTTTGTTATATACCCTTTGTTGGCAATGACAGAGGTCAAACGTTTTCTGTAAGTTTTCACAAGGTTTTCACACACTGTTGCTGGTATTTTGGCCCATTCCTCCATGCAGATCTTCTCTAGAGCAGTGATGTTTTGGGGCTGCCGCTGAGCAACACAGACCTTCAACTCCCTCCAAAGATTTTCTACGGGGTTGAGATCTAGAGACTGGCTAGGCCACTGCAGGACCTTGAAATGCTTCTTACGAAGCCACTCCTTCGTTGCCCGGGTGGTGTGTTTGGGATCAATGTCATGCTGAAAGACCCAGCCACGTTTCATCTTCAATGCCCTTGCTGGTGGAAGGAGGTTTTCACTCAAAATTTCACGATACATGGCCCCATTCATTCTTTCCTTTACACGGATCAGTTGTCCTGGTCCCTTTGCAGAAAAACAGCCCCAAAGTATAATGTTTCCACCCCCATTCTTCACAGTAGGTATGATGTTCTTTCTCCTCCAAACACGACAAGTTGAGTTTTTACCAAAAAGTTCTGTTTTGGTTTCATCTGACCATATGACATTCTCCCAATCCTCTTCTGGATCATCCAAATGCTCTCTAGCAAACTTCAGACGGGCCTGGACGTGTACTGGCTTAAGCAGGGGGACACGTCTGGCACTGCAGGATTTGAGTCCCTGGCGGCGTAGTGTGTTACTGATGTAGCCTTTGTTACTTTGGTCCCAGCTCTCTGCAGGTCATTCACCAGGGCCCCCCATGTGGTTCTGGGATTTTTGCTCACCGTTCTCGTGATCATTTTGACCCCACGGGGTGAGATCTTGCGTGGAGCCCCAGATCGAGGGAGATTATCAATGGTCTTGTATGTCTTCCATTTTCTAATAATTGCTCCCACAGTTGATTTCTTCACACCAAGCTGCTTACCTATTGCAGATTCAGTCTTCCTAGCCTGGTGCAGGTCTACAATTTTATTTCTGGTGTCCTTTGACAGGTCTTTGGTCTTGGCCATAGTGGAGTTTGGAGTCTGACTGTTTGAGGTTGTGGACAGGTGTCTTTTATACTGATAATGAGTTCAAACAGGTGCCATTAATACAGGTAACGAGTGGAGGACAGAGGAGCCTCTTAAAGAAGAAGTTACAGGTCTGTGAGAGCCAGAAATCTTGCTTGTTTGTAGGTGACCAAATGCTTATTTTACTGAGGAATTTACCAATTAATTCATTAAAAATCCTTCAATGTGATTTTCTGGATTTTTTTCCCCCTCATTTTGTCTCTCATAGTTGAGGTATACCTATGATGAAAATTGGAGACCTTTCTCATTTTTTAAGTGGGAGAACTTGCACAACTGGTGGCTGACTAAATACTTTTTTGCCCCACTGTAATTAGAAGGTCATTCTCGAAGTCGGTCAGAAATGCCGACTGTGGCTGCCCAGACCAGCTAATGTTTCTATTACAGCCAAAATATAGCAGAATAACCCAGAATGGTACAAGATATATAATCAACTGTAGATTAATGAACAAGCTGGCACTGATTTGCATCGAAAAACTAGCAGTGCTAACAGCACTGGTATCCGCATCATGCTGGGGGAAAAAAACAAACAAAAACAAAATAGGCCAGAATGACGTGAGATAGTTTATTTATAAACAAGCTGGGACCATTGATGTCAAGTGTGGAGACTAGAATTTTCAGAGAAGAGCTCTAAAAACCACAGTCAGGCTGCTAGCTAATCTAGCTGCACTGTAGCTATGCTAGTTTTGATACTTCAAGGGCCTATATCATGCAAAATCGACTTTTTTGAGCTTTTAAGCATGTTATAATGTTAATTCCTCACCAAAAACACCCCCAAAGTAGTATTTTGCTCCATTCACGCATCTCTGAGTATTCCTCCTCAACCCTGCTCTCTGAGCTGCTGCTCCGCCCTGTCCCTGATAATGACTGGGTCCCCACGTTCATACGTATGAACGTGGGTGAGCCGCCCACTCCAGGAAGTGCCTGTGCTGCCAGCACCGCCCCCAGGCTAACGCACACACCCACTTTCTCCGCGCAGCTAACGGAGCGGTGATCGGCAAAACTTTCACTTTAGCATTGACGCTGTGAAGAAGTAGTTCCTCTCGCACCTAATCTGCTCAGTGACAACAACTGTTTGCTTTTTTACGTAAGACAATGTCTTCTAAGTTTTCGTGGGCGGAACCCAGTGACACGCTGCAGCAGCCGGCTCAGGGGTTACATCATGAAATGGGCGGCAGCCACAAGAAGGAGAGGCTGAGCCTCAGAGATCGAGGCATCTTACTTCCGGGTTGGAAAAGTAGCTCGCGAAAATAACTCATATTTCATAAGAAATTCATTCTCCAGTGTACCAAAGGTAATATACTATCATATACATGCATATAGTTTACTCTGAAAGACTTAAAATAGCATGATATAGGCCCTTTAAGTGGGAAGCTTCCTCTTCTCCTCTGAGGAGAGCGCCTGCCAGACTAGCCACAGGTCAGGTCAGTATCAGGTCTGTTTAGTAATGATGTGATAAGTAGGAAAGCAGAACCATATAATGTTGCAAAAATTCTACAAAATATACTAAAAATAGGAGAAACCACAGAAAGTATAATAGGAGATCTTTAAATTATCCTTCCCAGGCCTCACCAAGCTGATCAGTAACTAATCACAAATGTAATCCTTGCTTCTGTGTTCCAGCTGGAGAACTGTAACTACGCTGTGGAGTTGGGCAAGAAGGGGGCCAAGTTCTCCCTGGTCGGCATCGCCGGTCAGGATCTGAACGCAGGGAATCGAACTCTCACCCTTGCTCTGCTCTGGCAGCTCATGAGGAGGTAACAGCGCTACTCTAAGGCACACATCTATCACCATACCTAGTTATGTCAAAAACGCAGAATCAAACTGGAAATCTGCTGTGTCCCCCCACCCTATAGGTATACTCTCAACATTCTGGAGGACCTCGGTGATGGTCAGAAAGTCATTGACGACACCATCGTGGCCTGGGTCAACGGAACACTCACACAGGCTGAGAAACCAACCATCTCCAGCTTTAAGGTAACACGCCACTACAACCACTCTGCATACTAGAGGTGGACATTTCAAGTAAATACAGTATCCTATAGACCAATCCAGCAACCCATTTGCGTGTTGCACCACCATTACTGCAGTGAACAGTGATTAGAGTTTGTTTTCTGACAGCAGGATTGGATATTGAATTGACGATATTAAGCAGTGACAGCAGTTCACACAACTGCACTCAACTACTTTACATTACTGCATTACTGTAAGCTGTTTAATATCACTTAAATTATATCAGAGATTGCATTTGATCAACTTAAAATCCCACAACTGAATGTGCTGCCCACAATTTTAAATGTCATACATGTGGCTCATGTATTCATGCCTACATATGTATAAGCACAAGGGGATGTTTAAGATTGCATATGTGGACTGACCTCACGTCTTAGAGGAGGACAATAGGTCTGGACCGCCTGTGGAGAACAGCAGGGAGACAGAGACACGGCAGTAAGGACCTGAAAGGACTTCCTGACCCCCTGGGGCCAGGTGGAGGACTGAAGGAGGACTGAAGGACATTGAGGGGGAGTTATGGTCAATAAGGTGATTCGACAAGGATGTGTGATTTGGCTTTTGATGTTGTATGTATAAATAAGGGGGTCCTGACTGAGTTCAGCCTCTTCTGTTTCCGAGAGATATGTTGGGGATGTGACTACAACATTAAAACCTGAATTATGAAACAATTCAGCTTCTTCATTTCATGCTCCCCACATTGGTGACCAGTTACGTGAGAATGGATGAAAGGAGGTCCCACGATGCAGACTCGTTGGAGGCGGCCCAAGCGAGCGCCATCGCCCTCAAACTACCAGAATTCTGGCAGAACGACCCGGACTCGTGGTTCCTCCAGGCCGAGGCGCAGTTCGCGCTCGCAGGAATAACGGCAGATGACACTAAGTTCTACCACGTCATCGCCAAGCTCGACGCCCGCACAGCGCGATGCGTGCGGAGCGTGGTACAGCAGCCACCCGCCGACGACAAATACGGCGAGTTAAAGGCTACCCTCATCGAGTGTTTCGCGCCCTCAGCCGAAGAGAGAGCTAAGAGGCTACTGGCTATGTACGGCCAAGGAGGGCGCAGACCGATCACCCTGATGGAAGACATGCTTCAGCTGAGGGAATCAGACAACGACAGCTTCCTCTTCAAGCACATCTTCCTCAGCAATCTCCCGACGCACATGAGAGGCACCCTATCCAGCATGCGTTGTGAGACCCAGCGGGATTTCGGTGCGCTGGCCCGGGAAGCGCAGCGGCTCCTCAACTCCTGCGGCGAGCAGACAGCCACAGCAGCAGCGGCAGACCTCGGTGCGGCGGCCCGGGGCAACGAAGAGTCGGAGACAACGGAGCCGAACCCACCCACCATGGCAGCGGCGCAGCCACGACGCAGCGGAGGAGATGGCCTCTGTTATTATCACCGGCATTTCGCAGAGAAGGCACACAGGTGTGTGCCACCGTGCAGTTACAAGAGCTCGGGAAACTCCAAGGCCGGGATACGTTAGCAGCTTCGGCTCTCGGCGAGACCAATAAGCTGCTCTACATCACTGACGAGAGCTCCGGGCGGCATTTCCTCATAGACACCGGAGCTCAGATGAGCTTCATCACCCCGACCTACGCTGACCGGGTGGCTGGCCCCCGCGGCGACGGGGCAACGGCGGCGAACGGCTCGAGCATCAACACCTATGGAGAAAGGACTTCGTCTCTGTCCTTACACGGCCGCACTTATGACTGGACTTTTATCATAGCGGCGGTGAGTTTCAACATGTTAGGTGCTGATTTCTTGTGCTCACATGGGTTGTTAGTTGATCTTGCCAACAGACGATTAGTAAATGCACTGTCTTTCTAGTCTATTCCTTGTGCAGCTCGAGTGTCCCCACCACCCATGCAGGCCAACGTTACCACAGCAGGCGGTAAGTTTGACACACTCCTCACCCACTTTCCAGCACTCACAGTTCCCAAATTTTCGGCAACAGTGGCGAAACATGGGGTGGAGCATTTTATCACCACAACTGGCCCCCCCGTTTTCGTGAAAGCTCGGCGCTTAGACGCTGCCAAGCTCGCCATAGCACGCGATGAGTTCGCTAGCCTGGAAAAGCTGGGCATTATTCGTCGTTCGAAAAGCCCATGGGCTTCGCCACTGCGTATGGTCCCTAAAGCTGACGGCTCCTGGAGACCTTGCGGCGATTACCGCAGACTTAACAACGCTACAGCGCATGACCGCTACCCAATCCCACACATTCAGGATTTTTCGGTGCATTTAGCGGGGGCGTGCATATTTTCTAAAATAGACCTGGTTCGCGGCTACCATCAAGTTCCAGTCCGACTGGAGGATGTCCCTAAAACGGCCGTAATAACCCCTTTTGGGCTTTTTGAGTTTTTGCGCATGCCGTTTGGTCTTAAAGGCGCAGCACAAACATTCCAGCGTATGATGGACGCTGTGTTACGCGATCTCCCCTTCGTGTTCGTCTATCTCGACGACATTTTAGTCGCCAGTACGTCCGAGGAGGAACACGAAAAACACCTCACTACAGTTTTTCGGAGGTTGGGAGAACACGGGTTAATAATTAATCCAGCCAAGTGCCAGTTCGGCGTGGCGCAGATCGATTTTTTGGGACACCGCGTCTCCACAGAAGGGGCAGTCTCATTGCCCGATAAGGTGCGCGCAGTGGCAAATTTCCCCCGACCACAAACGGTCAAATCATTGCAGGAGTTTTTGGGAATGGTAAATTTTTATAACCGTTTCCTGCCCCACGCAGCTCAGCTCATGCAACCATTGTATGCCGCGCTCAGAAAACAAAAACCCTCCAACGCGGTCGTGTGGTCCCCGGAGCGGCCGGAGCGGCCATCAGATTTGGCCATAGGGGCGGTCGTGGAACAACACGTGGACGGAGTTTGGCAGCCGTTAGCATTTTTCAGCAAATCCTTGAACGAAACCGAGCGCAAATACAGCACGTTTGACAGGGAGCTGTTAGCGCTCCATTTGGCCATTCGCCATTTCCAGTTCTGGCTGGAAGGTCAGCGTTTCACGGCTTTTGTCGACCATAAACCGCTCACTTTCGCGATGTCTAAAATTTCAGAACCTTGGTCGGGCTGGCAGCAGAGGCATCTAGCCGCAATTACGGAATTTACTACGGACATTCAGCACGTAGCGGGTAAACTCAACGTAGTGGCAGACTGCCTCTCCCGCGCCGTGACATCACCAGGGCACGCGGAGGCAGATTATACTACCGCAGCCGCAGGGCACAAGAGCAACGCGGAAGCGTACGCGGCCCCAGTTCACATAGGGATAGATTACGCGGCCATGGCAGCGGAACAGGGTAGTGATGCGGACGTGCGCGCACTCCAGTCTGGATCAACAGGGTTAAGGCTGGAGAGCAGGTGTTTGCAAACCGGTATGCCCCACTTAATCTGCGACGTGTCAACTGGGCGACCACGCCTGGTAGTCCCGGCCGCGTGGCGCCGCCGCGTTTTTGACTCTGTTCACTCCCTGGCACACCCGGGAGTGCGCGCTTCAGTGAAGATGGTTGCGGAAAAGTTTGTTTGGCCGAGCCTGCGCAAGCACGTGAAAGAGTGGGCACGAACCTGCATGTCTTGCCAGCGGGCCAAAATTTACAAGCACACGAAAGCCCCTTTAGAGCCGTTCCGAATCCCGGCCAAGAGATTTGATCATGTGCATGTCGACCTCGTGGGCCCTCTACCATTGTCGCAGGGGTTCACACATCTTTTGACAATGGTGGACCGAACCACGCGTTGGCCAGAAGTGGTCCCACTAACATCAACCACGGCTGCAGAGGTGGCACGCGTTTTTTTTAACGGCCTGGGTAGCGCGTTTCGGGGTTCCGTCGGACATTACGTCCGACAGAGGACCTCAGTTTGTCTCCGAGCTTTGGTCAGCGATGGCCAGCAGCTCAGGGGCGACAATCCATCGCACTACCGCGTATCACCCCCAGGCTAACTGTTTATGCGAGCGTTTTCACAGGTCTTTGAAGGCACCCCTCAGAGCGTCGCTTACGGATGCAGATTGGGTAAACAAACTACCGTGGGTTTTATTGGGGTTGCGTTCTGCGCCCAAGGAGGATCTGCATGCCTCCCCAGCAGAGTTAGTTTTTGCACAACCTCTCAGGCTGCCCGGTGAGTTCTTACCAGAGCATCCAGAGCCAGAGCGCCTCCCAGCTCTGACACCACTAAGCGGCACGGAAGCGGACATGCTCCCGGGCCCCGTTCATCACACTTTTCCGCGGGTGTTTGTTTCTCAGGCTTTAAAAAATGCCGAGTTTGTTTTTGTTAGGCACGAGGCTTTAAGACCGACCCTCCGGCCGCCATATGATGGTCCATTTAGGGTGCTGGAAACTGGTGATAAGCATTTTGTGCTAGATTTAGGAGACAGGAAAGAGACAGTCAGTATTGACAGACTAAAGCCTGCTTTTGTGATGAACGACGAGTCTGTACGGGTGGCGAGGGCACCTCGACGTGGCAGACTCCCCAGGGAACACGTCCCGGACCCCCACAGGGATCAAATAACCACTCTCTTCCTCAGGCTGCAGATTCTTTGCAGGACAGCGCCGCTGGGACGGCGAGGCCTGCGTACAGCAGATTCGGAAGACGGTTGAAACCCAGACGACGTACAGACTGATGTTTGATGTGATCATGTGGCATAGGCTATGCTGTTGGTGTTATCACTGAATTTTTTTAATGCGAGCACGTTGTGTAGACTATGCTGTTGGCGTTATCACTGAATTGTTAATGTGATCATGCTGTATAGACTATGCTGTTGATGTGGTCGCTGAATTTTTTTTAATGTGATCAAGTTGTATAGTTATGCCATTGATGTCATCATATTTTGTGAACCTGAATATATTGTCCTTTCTTCGATGTTTGGGGGGGGCTGTGGCTCATGTATTCATGCCTACATATGTATAAGCACAAGGGGATGTTTAAGATCGCATATGTGGACTGACCTCACGTCTTAGAGGAGGACAATAGGTCTGGACCGCCTGTGGAGAACAGCAGGGAGACGGAGACACAGCGGTAAGGACCTGAAAGGACTTCCTGACCTCCCTGGGGCCAGGTGGAGGGCTGAAGGAGGACTGAAGGACATTGAGGGGGAGTTATGGTCAATAAGGTGATTCGACAAGGATGTATGATTTGGCTTTTGATGTTGTATGTATAAATAAGGGGGTCCTGACTGAGTTCAGCCTCTTCTGTTTCCGAGAGATATGTTGGGGATGTGACTACAACATTAAAACCTGAATTATGAAACAATTCAGCTTCTTCATTTCACGCTCCCCACAATACACAGTATTATCAGATATAAAAATACCTATTCCATCCACACTGGTGAATGATGATGTTCTTTGAAAAGGTTGTTGATGTTTTAATTTAAAATGAAATGTAGGCATTATTAGCAGTGTTGAGTTACTTCAGTCCTAAGAAATATGACTGCTACTGTTTTGATTCCTTGATGTTTACTGTGTTCAATTTCATAATAACTAACAACCACCACAGCCCCTGGAGAGTATGTTAGCCCAATAATGTTAGCTAGCTTAGCAGCCACTGCTGTAATGTTGGCTTGTTTAATTCTGGTATTTCACTGTATTGGTCTATAGTTGCTGGGTACTATTTGAATGCTGCCATCAACCAAGTCAAGCCCAACCTGTACTTTGGGTGTTTTTAGTTTCCTCTACTCTCACCAGTTGTACTACATTTGCCACAACAGTAAAGCTAGTATCTCACAGAGCGGAAAATGCTGACAAACACTGCGATTTTTAGATTTGCCAACTTTTCTGAGGAATGTTCATGAAAATCAGGGTTCGCCTCTGTCAATGGTGACAATTAGCAACATTTGCTGGAATGTTTGCAAAAGTATTTGTGAAAGACAGTTGGTGAATATTAACAACTATTAGCAAATGTTAGTGATAGTGTTTGTGACAATTAGCAACTCTTTTGCCACAGTTTGGAAACATTTGTGACCGTTTGATAACTCCAGGTAAAATACCAGGTGAACGGCAGGCACATCTTGGACCCAACCCTACAAAAAGGGTGGGCAAACCCTCCCCAGCATTCAGATTTCAAGGGTTCAGAAAGGTTCTTAAACAGTTGCTAGTGTTCACTATTTGGTAGGGCTCAGCAGTTTGACCTTAAATTGGCATCACAGTTAACTGACCCTTTCAAGTCAGCTTTGTTGTCTCAATCCTTTCTTCTCATTTATGCTTCACTGACGAGGCTTGCAATTAAGCAGTTTTACACAAGAGTGTGGTATCAAATCACAGTGACACGGTAGTAAATGAGCATGATATAATAAAGAATAGACCTATTGTCATTTCATACACAAATTAAACATTATCTAGTACAGAAGTCAGTGTTTGTTTACCGACATCTTGAGGATTTGTGGGACACATGACTTGCAACGTGGATAATTAGCTTGTTAGCTGCATTGAAGGAGTCCTTCACACAGCCATGATTGCGTTACCACCACATAGTGGTTATGTGTCTGTCTCTTATCGGGTTCTTAAATGCAGCCTTAGCTTGTCCATTTTCCACTGGAAAACAGTTCAGATGACACAGACAGCAGTTAGTGGCCAACAGTGACTTAGCTTCAGGCATCTACATATGTTAGTTTCTGCGCCGTTTGTGTGCTTTTTCTTGACATCTTCAGATGAAATAGAGTCAATCATCACATACTATGTGGACAGAGACAACATTTTGTTTTGTGAAAAGCCTTGTTATGAATGAATGAATGAATGAATGAATCTTTATTTCGGATAGATTAAAAGTAAAGATTAAAAAAAAGAAACAACAATATAACAAAGGGGGGAAAAAATCCAACAAGATCAAATCAAACAATAACTCCTCTGATTATACAGTTCAGCATAAGTTATCCGAAATGGGTGATGGCTGAAGCCGCAGCTTATATTGCCCACCCATATTCCATCCAAGAATTCAAAAGAAAAGCAAAACAAGTGCGATTACAATTCAGAACAAAACTAAGACAAAACGTGACAAAAAAACTAAGCAACAACACAACACAGACTGGATATGACAATCTTTATGTGATTTTACATATCATCTTGTATATATGTTTGGAGTATTTCTTCCTTTAGTTTTTGTTTAAATTGTCCAAGCATTGTACATGATTTTAATTCAGGTCCAAAAGCGTTCCACAATCTGACTCCCTGCACTGAAACACAGTGTTGCTTGGTGGTAGTTCTCATTGAAGGTTTATGAAATATACATGTTGCTCTGAAATGATATTGTTTCTCCCTTATTTGGAACAACTTTTGGATATTTGCAGGCAGTGATAGATTCTTCACTTTAAACATTATTACTGCAGTTTTAAAGTCAACCAGATCTTTCAACTTGAGAGCTTTTAATTTAAGAAAAAGTGGGTTTGTTGGTTCTCTGTAAGCAGCTTTGTTTATTATTCTAATAGTTCTCTTCTGAAGCATAAAGACTGGATATATGTTTGTTTTATATGTATTTCCCCATACTTCAGTACAATATGTCATGTATGGGAGTATTAGTGAATGATAGAAAGTATATAATGTGGGTTGATTCAGCAAATATTTCACTCTGTGTAGTATTGCAATTGATTTAGATATTTTACCTTTAATATAATTAATATGTGACTTCCAACACAGTTCATTATCAATTATTACTCCAAGAAATTTAGTTTCGGATACCCTTTCAATCTCTACACCATTTACACTGAGTTTAGATACTAAGTTGTTGTGATGGTTGTTAAAAACTATAAATTTTGTCTTACTTAAATTGAGCGTTAATTTGTTTGAATCAAACCACAGTTTAAGTTTTCCTAATTCCTTTCCGAGTGTATCCAAAAGTTGTTCCAAATTACTTCCACTGTATAATAAATTAGTGTCATCGGCAAACAATATTAAATCCATTTTTTCTGAGACTTTACATATATCATTTATATACATATTGAATAACAGTGGCCCCAAAACTGAACCCTGTGGGACTCCACAAGTAACCTTCAGTAACTGAGTTTTTGTTACCAACACATACATACTGATATCTGTTCTTTAAGTAACTACATAACCAGGACAGTGCTACCCCCCTAATACCACAATTTTGTAGTTTCTTTAATAATAAATTATGATCCATTGTATCAAATGCTTTTTTAAGATCCAGGAATACCCCAACTGAATACTCTTTATTTTCAACAGCAGTTGATATTTTTTCTATAAATTCCATTAGAGCAAATGCAGTTGTCCTCTTGTGTCTGAACCCATATTGCTGCTCACACAATAAATTATTCTTCATTATCAAGTTGTCAATTCTCTCACAGAATATTTTTTCAAGTATCTTGGAAAATTGCGGCAATAGTGAAATTGGTCTATAGTTTGAAAATTCCCCTCTGTCACCCGTCTTGTATATCGGAATTACTTTAGCTATTTTCATTGCATTGGGAAATATACCTGTTTGGAGAGACAGGTTACAAATATACGTCAGTGGTTTCACTAAGCATTCAATAATAGTTTTGACTAAGAGCATGTCAATACCATCACAGTCCGTAGATGTTTTACTTTTAAATGATTTAACAATTTCAATGACCTCTCTCTCGTCTGTGTTCTTAATGAAAATGGAGTCTTTTATAGCAATGTTTTTGCTTACTGTATTACCCGTAGGTGCCGTAATGGGTATTTCTCGAGCCAAATTAGGACCACTGTTAACAAAAAGTTATTAAATTCATCTGCAGGTGAGACTGCATTCACACTCAGTCGTTTTATTTTTTTTTTTTTTGAAAAATTGGTTGGGTAGCTTGTACTTCTATTTTTATTTCCAAGAATATTGTTAAGTATTGTCCATGTATTTTTAATATTGTCTCTGTTTTTCTCCAGTTCTTTACTGTAATAGTCTCTTTTACTACATCTCATTATACTATATGTTAACTTATTTTTGTATGTTTTATACCGTTGCTCTGCTTCTTTTGTCCTTTTCTTTAGAAAAGCTTTATATAATAAATTTTTCTTTTTACACGCCTTTTGTAATCCTTTGGTTAACCATGGCTTGTCGACAAATTTATGTTTTAGCTTTTTCTTTACTAATGGACAATTTTTTTCATAAAGAGTGGTTACAATGTTCATAAATGTGTCATAGGCTTCATTTACATCTGATACATAGACTTTTGTCCAGTCTTGCTTCATCAAGTCTTCTTTAAAAGAACTGATTGCATTTTGTGATTTGTATCTGAAAGATTTTAAGGTTTTTTCTGTATTGGCCCCCGTGCGGCCATGGATAAGTGCAAAGGTTGGCAAAAGGTCACTTATATCATTTATCAATAATCCACTTTCTGGACAGGTAGTTATAGATCCTTTAGAAATTAACAGAGCCTTTAGAGATTACTATGAAAAATTATATGATACTAAAAATGAATTTGATTTAACAAAACTAAATGGGTTTTTGAACGAACTATCTATACCGTGTATTCCAAATGAAAACAGGGAGATATTGGAGTCTAAAATTAGTCAAGAAGAAGTTGGGCTAGCCATTGATAATATGAAATCAGGAAAAAGTGCAGGACCAGATGGTCTTCCAGTTGACCTTTATAAAAAATTTAAGAATAAATTAATAAAACCTTTTTTGGAAATGGTTTTAGAAGCATTTCAAAATAATAATTTACCATCATACATAAATAATGCCTTAATTATACTGCTGCCAAAACCAGGTAAGCCCTCTAATAAATATGAAAATATGAGACCAATAAGCCTATTAAACGCCGACCTTAAGATAATCTGTAAAATTTTAGCAAGATGAATACAAGAAATTTTACCAAATATTATTAATCGAGATCAGAATGGCTTTATAAAGGGAAGACAAGGCTTCCATAATGTAAGAAGACTATTCAATATTATTTATTCTAATAAAGAAGCACCGGATACAGCTCTCCTATCACTGGACGCCGAAAAGGCCTTTGATAGAGTTGAATGGCCCTTCCTTTTTGAAGTCTTACAAAGGTTTGGACTTGGAAATAATTTCATAAAATGGGTTCAAATAATATACAATAATGCTACAGCAGAAATCCTAACAAATAACAATATTTCAACCCATAAAAATCAATAGAGGATGTCGACAAGGCTGTCCACTTTCACCTTTACTGTTTACTATGGCAATTGAACCTTTAGCGATAGCGATACGTTTACATTCACAAATATATGGAATTAAAGTTGGACCAACAGAACATAAAATCTCCCTGTACGCCGATGACATAATTTTGTTTATGTCGAATCTAAAAAAAATCAATTCCAACCTTGTTGAATTTAATAAAAAATTTTGGGGAAATATTAGGATATAAAATAAATAAAACTAAATCTTCAATATTAATGCTAAATGAGACCCAGAGAAATTACCCAGCCCCTGAGGTAAATCAATTCAATGTTGTAAATCAGTTTAAATATTTAGGAATCCAAATTGTGCCTAAGCTAGAATCAGTCGCCAGTGTCAACTATGAAGCCTTAATGACAGATATCAATGAGTTAACTCAGAGATGGATGTCACTACCAATGTCGATGATCGGGAGAATCAATATACTTAAAAGTAATATTTTACCTAAAATACTTTATTTATTTCAATACATTCCCTTATCACCACCTTTAGATTTATTCTCAAGAATAAAAAAAAAGTTAGTGGAATTTATATGGAACAACAGGAGGGCTAGATTACGTCTGTCTTTATTATATTTACCATTTGATCGTGGAGGTCTGAAATGTCCAAATTTTATGTTGTATTATTGGTCGGCACAACTGAGGTCTATGACATATTATTTTTCATCAAATGATCTCCCTCACTGGACTGAAATGGAATCATACAATTTACCTTTACCTCTTCCCATATTCATATACTCAGATTCGGCAAAAAAATTACAAAAACAAGTTAAAAATCCATTTGTAAAGCATATGATCAAAATATGGTGTGAAGCTAAAAACTATTTAAAAGAACCACAGTTACTGTCACAATTTAGTCCAATATGGAGTAATCAATATTTTAAACCAGGGAGAGCGGACGCTGTATTTAAAGTATGGAATTTAAAAGGGATACAAAAGATTCAGGATTTATATTTGCCATGTGCAGATAACATAATGTCTTTTGAAGAGCTGAGGATCAAATTTAATCTCAATAGAACACATTTTTTTTAAATATCTTCAACTTAGAAACTTTATTCGATCAAATCAAAATAAAGCTCTCACTCGACCTATTTATTCATCCTTGGAAAAAATGATGATGAAAGATAGTAAAAGAAAGGGTATTATTTCAGAGTTTTATAACTCATTGACACTATCTTCAAGTGAAAATTCACTGAAAAGATTAAACTACTGGAAAGAAGATCTGCAAACTGAAATTTCAGAGGAACAATGGGGATTGGCTTGTACAGAAGCTCAAACCAAATCAATAAATGTACGCCTTAAATTGATACATTTCAAATGGTTAATGCGGATGTATGTTACACCGGAGAAGTTAAATAAATATAACAAAAATATACCAGATACATGCACAAAATGCATGGAAAGTAAAGGAACTCTATTTCATTGAATATGGGAATGTAGATTAATAAGAATGTTTTGGGAAGAGGTGAGGGTAACAATTGAAAAAATAATCTCAAAACAAATCATATTGAATCCTAAATTGTTTTTGTTGGGTCTGTACCCAGAAAAGCATAATTTTTTTTTTCCACAATATCTTTATTGAACCTTTTTTTTTTTTTTTTTTAACAAACATGATACAAACAATCAAACACTAACACTAAAGTACTACAAAAAAAAAAAAAAAATGCCCTAAAAACACCAACAACCACCAACAAAATCAAGTCTTCAACAATGCTCCTCTGTTTAGTCTAGACAATCCAATATATTAGTATACATATTATGTTCACCAGTTTGGAATTTACAAGGTCCACACACATCATTCACCTTCTTCTTCAAGAGTTATGTTTAAATTTTTTACATAATCAATAAAAGGTCTCCATATATTCTCAAACACAATTTCCTTTGATTTCAGTATATATGTTATTCTTTCTAATGGAAGGTTTGTTAACATCTGTCTTAACCACTGAGTCACATCTGGTCTATGAGTCTTTTTCCATAATAGTGCAATACATTTTTTGGCATTAAGCAAACTGAGGTCTATGAATGTTCTTTCACTTTTATTGAAATTATGCTTTTCTGGGTACAGACCCAACAAAAACAGTTTAGGATTCAATATGATTTGTTTTGAGATTATTTTTTCAATTGTTACCCTCACCTCCTCCCAAAACATTCTTATTAATCTACATTCCCATAAACAATGAAATAGGGTTCCTTTACTTTCCATGCATTTTGTGCATGTATCTGGTATATTTTTGTTATATCTATTTAACTCCTCCGGTGTAACATACATCCGCATTAACCATTTGAAATGTATCAATTTAAGGCGTGCATTTATTGATTTGGTTTGAGCTTCTGTACAAGCCAATTCCCATTGTTCCTCTGAAATTTCAATTTGCAGATCTTCTTTCCAGTAGTTTAATCTTTTCAGTGAATTTTCACTTGAAGATAGTGTCAATGAGTTATAAAACTCTGAAATAATACCCTTTCTTTTACTATCTTTCATCATCATTTTTTCCAAGGATGAATAAATAGGTCGAGTGAGAGCTTTATTTTGATTTGATCGAATAAAGTTTCTAAGTTGAAGATATTTAAAAAAATGTGTTCTATTGAGATTAAATTTGATCCTCAGCTCTTCAAAAGACATTATGTTGTCTGCACATGGCAAATATAAATCCTGAATCTTTTGTATCCCTTTTAAATTCCATACTTTAAATACAGCGTCCGCTCTCCCTGGTTTAAAATATTGATTACCCCATATTGGACTAAATTGTGACAATAACTGTGGTTCTTTTAAATAGTTTTTAGCTTCACACCATATTTTGATCATATGCTTTACAAATGGATTTTTAACTTGTTTTTGTAATTTTTTTGCCGAATCTGAGTATATGAATATGGGAAGAGGTAAAGGTAAATTGTATGATTCCATTTCAGTCCAGTGAGGGAGATCATTTGATGAAAAATAATATGTCATAGACCTCAGTTGTGCCGACCAATAATACAACATAAAATTTGGACATTTCAGACCTCCACGATCAAATGGTAAATATAATAAAGACAAACGTAATCTAGCCCTCCTGTTGTTCCATATAAATTCCACTAACTTTTTTTTTATTCTTGAGAATAAATCTAAAGGTGGTGATAAGGGAATGTATTGAAATAAATAAAGTATTTTAGGTAAAATATTACTTTTAAGTATATTGATTCTCCCGATCATCGACATTGGTAGTGACATCCATCTCTGAGTTAACTCATTGATATCTGACATTAAGGCTTCATAGTTGACACTGGCGACTGATTCTAGCTTAGGCATAATTTGGATTCCTAAATATTTAAACTGATTTACAACATTGAATTGATTTACCTCAGGGGCTGGGTAATTTCTCTGGGTCTCATTTAGCATTAATATTGAAGATTTAGTTTTATTTATTTTATATCCTGATATTTCCCCAAAATTCTTTATTAAATTCAACAAGGTTGGAATTGATTTTTTTAGATTCGACATAAACAAAATTATATCATCGGCGTACAGGGAGATTTTATGTTCTGTTGGTCCAACTTTAATTCCATATATTTGTGAATGTAAACGTATCGCTATCGCTAAAGGTTCAATTGCCATAGTAAACAGTAAAGGTGAAAGTGGACAGCCTTGTCGACATCCTCTATTGATTTTTATTGGTTTTGAAATATTGTTATTTGTTAGGATTTCTGCTGTAGCATTATTGTATATTATTTGAACCCATTTTATGAAATTATTTCCAAGTCCAAACCTTTGTAGGACTTCAAAAAGAAAGGGCCATTCAACTCTATCAAAGGCCTTTTCGGCGTCCAATGATAGGAGAGCTGTATCCGGTGCTTCTTTATTAAAATAAATAATATTAAATAGTCTTCTTACATTATGGAAGCCTTGTCTACCCTTTATAAAGCCATTCTGATCTCGATTAATAATATTTGGTAAAATTTCTTGTATTCGTCTTGCTAAAATTTTACAGATTATCTTAAGGTCGGCGTTTAATAGGCTTATTGGTCTCATATTTTCACATTTATTAGAGGGCTTACCTGGTTTTGGCAGCAGTATAATTAAGGCATTATTTATGTATGATGGTAAATTATTATTTTGAAATGCTTCTAAAACCATTTCCAAAAAAGGTTTTATTAATTTATTCTTGAATTTTTTATAAAGGTCAACTGGAAGACCATCTGGTCCTGCACTTTTTCCTGATTTCATATTATCAATGGCTAGCCCAACTTCTTCTTGACTAATTTTAGACTCCAATATCTCCCTGTTTTCATTTGGAATACACGGTATAGATAGTTCGTTCAAAAACCCATTTAGTTTTGTTAAATCAGGTTCATTTTTGGTATCATATAATTTTTCATAGTAATCTCTAAAGGCTCTATTAATTTCTAAAGGATCTATAACTACCTGTCCGTTACTTATAATACTGGTAATTGGTGTTTTAATTTCCAATTGTTTAATCTGCCATGCTAATAATTTTCCTGATTTTTCACCTTGTTCATAAAAAGATTGTTTCAATCTTAGAAGACTCGAGGCAGCTCTATTCGCTGATTTTTTGTCGTATTCAGCTCTCAAAATCAGTAATTCATTCTCCAACCTTGGGTCACTTCCTGCATACACTTTTTCCTGAAGACTTTTTATTTTATGTTCCAATTTAGCTCTCTCCTCTCGAGTCTTCTTAGATTTTGATCCTGTATAACTAATAATATGTCCCCTAATAAAAGCTTTGAAAGCCTCCCACTTTACACATGCTGATGTTTGTGTAGTATTGATGTCAAAGAACTCGTCTATCTGTTTTTCTATATACTTGACAAATTCCTCATCCTGAAGCCATTTATGCTGAAATTGCCATCTACCTGATTCCTTTGTCAATTTTTTATCTACATATATTAGACAACAGGGTGCATGATCAGAAATCACGATGTTATCATAAAAGCAGTTTTGAATCTTGGACCTTAATTCTGTGGAAATCAAAAAATAATCAATACGTGAGAATGTCTTGTAGGTACTGGAATAACAAGAATAGGCTTTAACTTGTGGTTTCATTTCTCTCCATATATCTAACAATCTCAATTCTTTCATAAAATGATTAATAGTCATCCTACATCCAATGTGCGTACAATCCAGTCCTGTTGATCTATCCACACCTGGATTCAATGTACAATTAAAATCCCCTGCTATTATATGTTGCCCTGTAAGTGATGATAAGATGAGAAATAAATTAGCAAAGAACTTCTGATCATCTATATTGGGACCATATAAGTTCACAAGATTTATATTTTCTAATAGCAAAGAACCTTGAATGATTACATATCTTCCAAATTTGTCTCCAATTACATTTTTCACCTGAAAAGGAACTGATTTATGTATGAGAGTCATAACTCCCCTGGCTCGGGATGAAAATGAAGAGGTGAATACACTTCCCTGCCATCTACTCCTAATTCTTTTAACATCCTCCTCTATCAGATGAGTTTCTTGTAAAAACACAATTCTTGAACCCATGTCCTTTATTTTTACACTTTGGTCCATGATCAATAGAGAGTTTGGGATTACCTTGCAGTGTAAACATGCTCATATAGAGAAGCAAAAACATGAGTGGTTGAACATTCATCCTACAAACTACACACAAACAAATTTCCCCTTCCCACACTTGTGGCAAACCCCCCAAAATCAAAAGAAAAATTCTGTCTCCCGATATAGCCATCGATCGTTCCACACTCACGGGGAACAGCCTAAGCCACTCCTTCTTCATCCTCCCAATCACCCTAACTCTACTGCTTTTAATGACGTAACATTAACTCTCCTCTGTAGTTTTCCAACTTAACTCCAAAATTTTTAACAACTTTGTACATCATAGTTTTTTTTTTGTTTGTTTTGTTTTTGTTTTGTTTTTTTAATATATAATACAATCTATATTTTGTAAACTTACTATTTACTTCAAGTCAGTCAGATGCCTGTGCAAATGCTTAATTATTCTACCTTATATTTTGTTCATGCTTAGCTCCCACCAGTCTCTTCTTCTTCTTTGATCTTCTTGATGAACTCCTGCGCCTCCTCTGGGGTCTTGAAGATGTGGGTTCTGCCCTCATACGTGGTCAGCAGTCTCGCAGGATAGATTACACCATGACGAATCCCAAGGTTGCGCAGCTCCTTACGTATGGGATCAAACTGCTTCCTCAATTGCTGGATTCCTGTGGCCAAATCTGGGTAGAACCGCACCTGCTGGTCCTGGTGTTTAATCTCTCCTTTAGCACGTGCAGCGTTGAAGATCTTCATCCTGTCTCTGTTGCTAAGAAACTTCATAATTAAGGTCCTCGGCGGTCCCTTGTCTCTCCGTGGGCCAATACGATGTGCTTTTTCCAGAACCACTGCTGATTGCAACTCCTCGCTGCCCAGCACCTCCGGAATCCACTTTTCCAGAAAGGAACATACGTCCCGACCTTCTGATTCCTCTGGAAGACCCACCAGCCTCAAATTATTCTGTCTCGACCGAGATTCCAAATCCAAAATATTATCTTCCAGAGATTTATTTTTTTTTTCCAAAGTGCGCACCTTTAATTGAAGACGGGTGACGTCATCTTCAGCACTAGCGAGATGGAGCTCCATCTGCGCCGTTCGTTCTACACAGTCACCCAATTCCTTTCTTATTCCTTCCAACGCTGTCATAATCCCATCAAATCTAGAGGAAAAGTCCGCTCTCATTGAACTCATGGCAGCCATCAGCGCATCTGCGCCATTCCCCGCAGACATCGCACCGCCGCCAGCCTCCTCCGCCATATATGGAGTTTTGTTTGCTGCGTCACAGACCTGAAAGTCCGTTAATTTGGACTGTTTCGGCGGCTCGCTTTTTCCTTTTCCTGGTTTTCCAGCCTTAGGCTTCGCCGACATATCCTCGCCCAAATGCTGGGATACGTTCTGTCCCAAATGAGAGAGTTATTTGCCGATTTTTTTTCTCCAGGAGCAGAGCAGAGCGAGACACGTCCGTCCTACGTGGCAGCCATAACCGGAAGTCAGAAAAGCATAATTTTAATAAAAGTGAAAGAACATTCATAGACCTCAGTTTGCTGAATGCCAAAAAATGTATTGCACTATTATGGAAAAAGACTCATAGACCAGATGTGACTCAGTGGTTAAGACAGATGTTAACAAACCTTCCATTAGAAAGAATAACATATAAGGAAATTGTGTTTGAGAATATATGGAGACCTTTTATTGATTATGTAAAAAATTTAAACATAACTTTTGAAGAAGAAGGTGAATGATGTGTGTGGACCTTGTAAATTCCAAACTGGTGAACATAATATGTATACTTATGTATTGGATTGTCTAGACTAAACAGAGGAGCATTGTTGAAGATTTGATTTTGCTGGTGGTTGTTGGTGTTTTTAGTGCATCTTTTTTTTTTTTTTTTTTTAGTACTTTAGTGTTAGTGTTTGATTGTTTGTATCATGTTTGTTAAAAAAAAAAGGTTCAATAAAGATATTGTGGAAAAAAAATAATCCACTTTCTATTTTCTTATCAATAATATTAACAAACAGGTTATCAATAAGTGTAGCAGTGTGAACTGTGATTCTGCTGGGATGCGTTATTGTGGGATATAGACTCATACTGTACATAGAATTCATGAACTCTGTAATTACATTTTGTTGAAATGGATTTAGTAAATCAATATTGAAATCTCCACAAATTACAACCATGTTCTTACTAGTAATATTATTGTACAGCTTGACTAATTTTTCTCTGAATGTCTCAATGCAAGTTCCCGGCATTCTATATATACAGCTTATAATTAGTTTTTTTGTTTTATCTTGGTCAATCTCAACAGTAACACATTCCAGAATCCCTGGTAGTGCAAAGGACATTCCATTTACAAGCTTACACCTATACAAGTCATCAATATACAGTGCAACACCACCACCCTTTTTTTGAGATCTGTTAATATGAAACATTTGAAACATTCTTCTTCCGGCTTTCAGAGAGAGCAGACGCATTTCTTCCCCTCTCCCTTCTCCTCCTCCCTTCACTGTTCCCAGCTTGCTGTGTCCTGTCTGTGTTTCGCTCTTCTTCTGCTGCATCTCGTCCCAAACGGAAATTATGGAATTGAGCTGGGCTTTAAATGCAATTGACATCATTTTAAAAGAAGATCGGGCCAGGGGGAGCCCAAGTGGGGAGACTCATGGGACAATTGGAAACTCATGTGTCTGTGTGATTCGACTGAAGATGTGGAAGACATCTATCTGTTTGGCTTATGATCACAGGATTTCTACTGTTTGGCTCTGGTGTTTCCTGGTGTATCGGAAATTAAAGAAGTTGGAAGAGCTGGTCAAAATGCGGACCCGGCGAAGCTCCTTCGACCAGCTGGGGAGAGCGCTGATAGCGGCAATGGTGAACTGAATGGCGAACTGAATCAGAAGGTGGGATACATCTCGGAGTTGCTGGGTGCTCTCCAAGGAATGATTTTAAAGCCTGTAAATGTGTGATGCACAGAATCGCATGAGAGAGGAAATTTTTATGCTCCAAGTATACTGTGCTCATCTGGCCTTGATTCGGCGTCCTTGGGAGACTCATTCCTCCAGGAGTAGAGATAAAGCAGAAGGGAGTTTTGGCTTGGCTTCTCTTAACCCAAACAATTGCTGATGTGCAACAATCTGAACTCTCCAAGGACAGCCATGTGACTAACATGGAAATTACCATCTGGCATGAACTGAGAGACGGACTCTGTGGACATGTTATCTATGTTTAGGACACTAAAGACATAACATCTAGCCGTTGCCTAGGAGACGAGTTTTGTTGTCCACCAGTAACTGATACTTCACACACTGCACTCACACTGATATCATATGACTGACATACACACACTGGTCTCTCTCTTGCTTTTTGCTTTGTTAATGTGTGGATCTGTATTGTCTGCTAATTGTTCAATTAGGGTTTTTTTTCTATGTGATCACAATCTAGCTCATTCGAGCTATATTATGATAACTATGTTTTTTCTCTCTGCCCAATGTATCATCCCCTCCCCCTCCCCCTCTTTACCCCACACTGTATGAGGCGCCTTGTATGGCTGCCGCGTCATTAGGGGGCGCTTAACATGAGCGCACCTTGGTGATAAGTGAAATTCCTTGTGTGTGTAAGCATACTTGACAATAAAGTTGCTTCTGATTCTGATTCTTCTGATTGATATCCCTCTATTGCCATCAGAGAAGCCTGCTCTTCATTAAGCCAAGTTTCAGAGACTGCAATAGCTGTAAATTTTCTGTCTAGCTGTTTTAAATAGTCCTGAATCTGTGGAAAGTTTTTGTTAAGACTTCTGCTGTTGAAGTGTATAGTTGATAGTTTACCATCTAGTTGCACTTGACTTTTGAATTGCTTTTCAGCAATTCAAAGCATTGTTTTCTACAGTGTTCTGTTACTTAATGGTGCTAACTGCACTGCTTCCAGGGCACCTCTTAAAGGGGAAGTACATGAAAACATCTCTATACACACACGCAAACAACAGGGACAGGGGAAAAACTGACATGAGCAAGATTAGTGGTGTGAAAAAGTGTTTGCCCCTTCCTGATTTCTCATTTTTTTGTATGTTTGTCACACTTAAATGTTTCAGATCATCAAACAAATTTAAATATTAGACAAAAATAACACAAGTAAACATAAAATGCAGTTTTTAAATGAAGGTGTTTATTATTAAGGGGAAAAAAAATCCAAACCTACATGGCCCTGTGTGAAAAAGTGATTGCCCCCTAAACCTAATAACTGGTTGGGCCACCCTTAGCAGCAACAACTGCAATCAAGTGTTTGCGATAACTGGCAATAAGTCTTTTACAGTGCTGTAGAGGAATTTTGGCCCGCTCATCTTTACAGAATTGTTGTAATTCAGCCACATTGGAGGGTTTTCGAGCATGAACCGCCTTTTTAAGGTCATGCCACAACATCTCAATCAGATTCAGGTCAGGACTTTGACTAGGCCACTCCAAAGTCTTCATTTTGTTTTTCTTAAGCAATTCAGAGGTGGACTTGCTGGTGTGTTTTGGGTCATTGTCCTGCTGCAGAACCCAAGGGCTCTTCAGCTTGAGGTCACAAACAGATGGCTGGACATTCTCTTTCAGGATTTTTTGGTAGACAGCAGAATTCATGGTTCAATTTACCACAGAAAGTCTTCCAGGTCCTGAAGCAGCATAACAGCCCCCAACCATCACACTACCACCACCATATTTTACTGTTGGTATGATGTTCCTTTTCTGAAATACTGTTACTTTTACGCTGGATGTAATGGGACACACACCTTCCAAAAAGTTCAACTTTTGTCTCGTCAGTCCACACAGTATTTTCCCAAAAGTCTTGGAGATCATTAAGATGTTTTCTGGCAAAACTGAGATGAGCCTTTGTTCTTTTTGCTCAGCAGTGGTGTTCGTCTTGAAACTCTGCCATGCATGCCATTTTTGCCCAATCTCTTTCTTATGGTGGAGTCATGAACACTGACCTTAACTGAGGCAAGTGAGGCTTGCAGTTCTTTGGATGTTGTTGTGGGGCATTTTGTGACCTCTTGGATGAGTCATCATTGCACTCTTGGGGTAATTTTGGTCGGCCGGCCGGCCAACCCTGGAAAGGTTCACTGCTGTTCCATGTTTTTGCCATTTGTGGATAATGGCGCTCACTGTGGTTCGCTGGAATCCCAAAGCTTTAGAAATGGCTTTATAACCTTTTCCAGACTGATAGATCTCAATTACTTTTTCTCATTTGTTCCTGAATTTCTTTAGATCGCAGCATGATGTCTAGCTTTTGAGGATCTTTTGGTCTACTTCACTTTGTGAGACAGGTCCTATTTAAGTGATTTCTTGATTGAGAACAGGTGTGGCAGTAATCAGGCCCGGGTGTGGCTAGAGAAGTTGAACTCAGCTTTCCAAAGATGTGATAAACCACAATTAATTTATGTTTTAATGGGGGGGGGTCACTTTTTCACACAGGGCCATGTAGGTTTGGATTATTTTTTGTCCTTAATAATAAACACTTTAATTTAAAAACTGCATTTTGTGTTTACTTGTGCTATCTTTGTCTAATATTTAAATTTGTTTGATCTGAAACATTTAAGTATGACAAACACAAAAAAATGAGAAATCAGAAAGGGGGCAAACACTTTTTCATACCACTGTACGTCGGTTTTACACCACGAATGTCAGTTTCATTTCCGTTAATCACTCACAGCTGTTTTGCAAATATTTACAGAAAAATAAATTTGCAAAGAAATTTTGAACATGTTTGCGTCAAGAAAAACTGTTTGTGAACCGTTTTGCAGCCTTAAACAAACCTTGATGAAACTCAGAAATCTCAACATTCATCAGCATTTGCTGCTCCATGAGATACTAGCTTAAATATGTAGGCTATACTGAACTAAACACTTGTGAAATATTTAAATGTAGTGTGATATCTGTGTAGGATGGATCAATCAGCACCAGCATGCCGGTTCTGGACCTGATCGATGCCATCCAGCCCGGATCGATCAAATATGACCTACTGAAGACTGAAGACCTAACCGAGGAGGAGAAGTTCAACAACGCAAAGTATGTTCAGGTTTATATTTTAGAAGATTTAAAAAAAAAGCTCTTGTCACTTAATGCTGACTGGGTTCTCTGTGTGGTCAGGTATGCCATCTCCATGGCCAGGAAGATTGGCGCCCGGGTGTACGCTCTGCCCGAGGACCTGGTGGAGGTGAAACCCAAGATGGTGATGACGGTGTTCGCCTGCCTCATGGCGCGCGGCATGAAGAAGGCTTAAAGACCACGAGGCAGACCTAAAAGAAGCCCACGTGGATTTGGATCTACACCGACGCACTCTACACATTCCTGATGGGACAAAATGAACTTTAACACACCCGAAAATATAAATTCTGACATGTTTAAACATGACTGAGTGGTAAAGCTCCATTTCTACACCAATTTTAAACACTGCCCAGCCCTAATGGGATGAAAATGAATTACACTGTATTGAAGAAAAAGTTCCAAATTGGGGTAAGAGAGCATTGTTTAACTATCCACTTTAGCACACAAAACCTCAGATGTTTAGGTGCCAGTGTTAAAAAAATGACTGTTACAGTAGCTGATGAAAATGATTTAAGCCTCAAACTGACAGAAGTCACACTGGGAATTACTGGAACTACATAGTCACCCCAGCGTCATTATGAGCAGCACAATCACCGAACTCATGCAGTTTGGCTTAAATGTAAAGTTTGAAATAAAAAGCTGACTGCAGCATGAATGGCAACCTCTGACTTCCTGTTACAGTATTATTTATGTCACTTTTCAGCCAGTATGTCAGTTTTTACGGGCTTTTCATCAACTCTAAACATGAATTGTTATTGCTTCACTTTTATCACATTTTTGTTACATCCACAAGTCATTACGGGATTTTTAGTCAATGATGACATTTCCACATAGCTTACTGCTTCGGGTTGATGATTCTTTAAATGTGAAACAAATGATTGCCACTCCCGATTGTTTGGGGTCCTCTCATATTTTAAGGGTGACGAGTCCTACAGTTTAAAGTGCTGTGTTTCTCTTTACATTTTAACTGTGCAACAAGACATTGCACAGTCAGAACCAGAAATGTTCTATAAAATTACACAACAAATAAACTTTTTTTTTTTTTTTTTTAACTAAAATTGTGTTGTGATGATTTAAAGGCATCCAAAGTAAGTTTTCCCAATGGCGAGCCTTTGGTGTAAATGTAAAAAAATGCCTTTTTTTTGTGTAGCAGCCAGAAAGTGTACTCCAGTAAAGTAGGTGTTACTGAACATACAGTCGTGAAAAAATTAGGACATCCTGTATTAGCCTGTTTTTTTTTTTTTTTTTTTACATATTTGGACATATGGATATTTAATATCAATGTTAAAATATTGGCAGATTCATGTAATACAAATAAACAATTAAAAATGAATTAAAGACTTTTTCCAAATTTTCTGTAAAATCTAATTCTAAACAAATAGTGAGGAATAAATTTGGACATTCCCATCTTTTTTACGACACCCCCACATTCATTCCCACTTAAAATGGCAAAAATGTTAAAAAATGCAAATAAAAACAAAAACAAGGTTAGACATAGATATGTAAACTTTTCTTAAAGAAATGAATATTTAATGGGGTGTCCTAATCTTTTCACATGACTGTACACTACTCACAAAAAGTTAGGGATATTTGGCTTTCGGGTGAAATTTACGGAAAATATAAGTTCACGCTACAGTGATATATCATGAAAGTAGGGCACTTAAGCAGAAGCATACAATGGTGATTTCTTCATCTCAAACAATTTATTGAAACAAAAGCCAGCAACAGTTTTAGTTGTATACCACAACTAAAAATGTCAGCATCTCAGTAACTTGTCATGTGCCTTTGAGCATCAATTACAGCTTGACAACGACGTCTCATGCTGTTCACAAGTCAACTTATTGACTCAATGAGCTGGAACATTGTCATCCATGAAGATGAAATTAGGCCTGTGTTGTTCATGCAGGGGCACAATGACTGGATTAATGTTATTCAGGTAGTATCGGCTTGTCACTGTACCATTCACAAAGTGTAGGGCAGTTCTGTATTGACTAGACACACCTGCCCAGACTGTAACATGGTGACAACATTGCCTGATGCATAGTACTCAACACCTCCAACGCTGGAGATGTTGGTGGCCATCATTTCGGCTCAACGTGAATCCACTTTCATCAGAGAACAGCACTGAGGCCCACTGGTCCCTTGTCCAGTGTAAATGGTCCATGCAAGACGATGATGCCTGTGTCTGGTGGTGTGGTCAAGTACCCTTGCAGGTCATCGAACACACAGACCACGCTGATTGAAATGGTTTCGAATGGTCTGACGTGACACTTGAGTGCCTCTCACCTCCCTTAAATTTGCCTGGAGTTGAGCAGCATTCATTATCCGGTTCCGCAGGGCACTGTTCACAATGAAGTGGTCATCAGCGTAGGATATGGCCAAAGGACGTCCACTTCTTTGCCTTTCTGTGACTCATCCAGTCTCTCTGTTGCAACCTGCTGATGACACTGTGACATTCTCAGCTCAGTGGCCACTTCCCTCTGACAACATACTGTTTGAAGCCTCGTAATGGCGAGGGACTGTTGATCAATTGTTAGGTGTCGTCTTGTTCTCATGATGCCAAAATGTGAACAGCATAAGAGGACTGTTTAAATACCAATTCTAATGGAACCAGAACATTTACTGGTCAATTCACGGATCAAACACCTGTTGTAAATTTTGCCGCACCTTGTTAGAGAACAGCAAGTTATGCAAAAAGTATTGAAACATTGAACAGTTGGGAATTGTGCATTCAAAGGGTTGGAGAAGGTCAAATTAAGTCAACCTGTAAAGGTTATAGAGCATCCTGAAATTTCACCCGAAAGCTGAATATCCCTTACATTTTGTGAGTAGTGTAAACTATTCAAGCATAAGCAAGGATAAACAAAAAAAAAATATTTGAGAAAGACAGTACAAAAGTTAAAGTACAATCAAACCCCAATTCTAATGAAGTTGGGATGTTGTGTAAAATGTAAATAAAAATAGAATATAATGATTTTCTACACTACAAAAACATACAGTGCATCCGGAAAGTATTCACAGCGCTCCACTTTTTCCACATTTTATGTTACAGCCTTATTCCAAAATGGATTAAACTTTTTTCCTCAAAATTCTACACACAACACCCCATAATGACAACATGAAAAAAGTTTGAGATTTTTGCAAATTTATTAAAAATAAAAACCTAAGACATCACATGTACATAAGTATTGACAGCCTTTGCTCAAAACTTTGTTGATGCACTTTTGGCAGCAATTACAGCCTCACGTCTTTTCGAATACGATGCCACAAGCTTGGCACATCTACCTTTGGACAGTGTCACCCATTCCTCTTTGTAGCACCTCTCAGCTCCATCAGGTTGAATGGTAAGTGTCGGTGTAGAGCCATTTTCAGATCTCTCCAGAGGCGTTCAATTGGATTCAAGTCTGGGCTCTGGCTTGGCCACTCAAGGACATTCACAGAGTTGTCCTGAAGCCACTCCTTTCATATCTTGGCTGTGTGCTTAGGGTCGTTGTCTTGCTGAAAGATGAACTGTCGCCCCAGTCTGAGGTCAAGAGCGCTCTGGAGCAGGTTTTCATCCAGGATGTCTTTGTACATTACTGCATTCATCTTTCCCTCTGTCCTGACTAGTCTCCCAGTTCCTGCCGTTAAAAAACATTGCCACAGCATGATGCTGCCACCGCCATGCTTCACTGTAGGGATGGTATTGGCCTGGTTTCCTCCAAACATGGCACCTGACATTCACACCAAAGAGTTCAATCTTTGTCTCATCAGACCAGAGAATTTGTTTGTCATGGTCTGAGAGTCCTTCAGGTGCCTTTTGGAAAACTACAAGTGGGCTGCCATGTGCCTTTTATTAAGAAGTGACTTCCGTCTGGCCACTCTACCATACAGGCCTGATTGGTGGATTGCTGTAGAGATGGTTGTCCTTCTGTAAGGTTCTAATCTCTCCACAGAGGAACGCTGGAGCTCTGACAGAGCGACCATCGGGTTCTTGGTCACCTCCCTGACTAAGGCCCTTCTCCCGATTGCTCAGTTTAGACAGACGGCCAGCTCTAGGAAGAGTCCTGGTGCTTCTGAACTTCTTCCATTTATGGACAATGGAGGTCACTGTGCTCATTGGGACCTTCAAAGCAGCATAATTTTTTCTGTACCTTTCCCCAGATTTGTGCCTCGAAACAATCCTGTCTCAGAGGTCTACAGAAAATTCCTCTGACTTCATTCTTGGTTTGTGCTCTGACATGCACTGTCAACTGTGGGACCTTATATAGACAGGTGTGTGCGTTTCCAAATCATGTCCAATCACCTCAATTTACCACAGGTGGACTCCAATTAAGCTGTAGAAACATTTCAAGGATGATCAGTGGAAACAGGATGCACCTGAGCTCAATTTTGAGCTTCCTGGCAAAGGCTGTGAATGCATATGTACATGTGATTTTTTAGTTTTTTTTTCTTTAGTAAATCTGCAAAAATCTAAAAAAAACTTCACATGTTGTCATTATGGGGTGTTGTGTGCAGAATTTTGAGGAAAAAATGAATTTAATTCATTTTGAAATAAGGCTGTAACATAAAATGTAGAAAAAGTGAAGCGCTGTGAATACTTTCCAGATGCACTGTATTTAATGTTCAAACTGATAAACTTTGTTTTTAGGCAAATACTCACTCATGTGCACTCATTTTGCAACACATTCCAAAAAATTCCCCCTCATGGATAGTCACCTTATCGTGGTGGGGGGGTTTGCGTGCCCCAGTGATCCCAGGAGCTATGTTGTCCGGGGCAATTTGCCTCTGATAGGGTCACCCAAGACAAACTGGTCCTGGGTGAAGGGCCAGACTAAGAACGATCCAACAGACTCTCATGATAAATTCTATATCAAGGATTCAGTGTACCCCGCCCGGTATGGGGTTACCGGGGCCCCACCCTGGAGCCAGGCCTGGGGGAGGGGCTCGAAGGCTAGCGTCTGGTGGTCGGGTTTCCACCCATGGGACCCGGCCGGGCTCAGCCCGAAGGAGTTACATGGGTCCGCCCTCCAGTGGGCTCACCACCTGCAGGAGGGATCATGGGGGTCCGGTGCTATGTGGATTAGGTGACGGTCAAAGGCGGAGACCTTGGCGGACTGATCCCAAGCTTTCTAAACTGGCTTTTGGTATGTGGAATGTCACCTCTCTGGTAGGGAAGGAGCCTGAGCTGGTGTACGAGGTTGAGAGATACCGGTTAGATATAGTCAGCCTCACCTCAACACACAGCTCCGGTTCCGGAACCAGTCTCCTGGAGAGGGGCTGGAGCTTGGCCTTTTCTGGAGTTGCCCCGGGCGAGAGGTGACGAGCAAGGGTGGGTATTCTTGTATCCCCCCACCTTGCTGCCTCTATATTGGAGTTTTCCCCGGTGGATGAAAGGGTTGCTTCCCTGCGCCTTCGGGTTGGGAAACGGGTCCTGAGCATCATTTGTGCCTATGCACCAAATGATGGTTCAGAGTACCCACCCTTTTTGGAGTCTGTGACTGGGGTGCTGGAGGGTGCTCCTCTTGGAGACTCCATTGTCCTGCTGGGGGACTTCAATGCGCACGTGGGCAACGACAGTGAAACCTGGAGGGGGGTGATTGGGAGGAACGGCTTGCCTGATCTGAACCCGAGTGGTGTTCAGTTATTGGACTTCTGTGCTAACCACAGTTTGTCCATAACGAACACCATGTTCAAGCATAAGGGTGTCCATATGTGCACTTGGCACCAGGACACCCTAGGTCGCAGGTCGATGATCGATTTTGTTATCGTGTCATCAGACCTGCAACCGTATGTCTTGGACACCCGGGTAAAGAGAGGTGCAGAGCTGTCAACTGATCACCACCTGGTGGTGAGTTGGATCCGATGGCAGGGGAGGAAGCCATTCAGACCTGGTAGACCCAAACGTATAGTGAGGGTGTGCTGGGAACGTCTGGCTGAGGCCCCTGTCCGGGAGGTCTTCAACTCCCACCTCCGGAAGAACTTCAACCACATTCCGAGGGAGTCTGGAGACATGGAGTCTGAATGGGCCATGTTCTCCACCTCTGTTGTTGAAGCGGCGGCCCAGAGCTGCGGCCGCAAGGTGGTTGGTGCATCTCGTGGTGGCAACCCCCGAACCAAGTGGTGGACACCAGTGGTGAGGGGGGCCATTAAGCTGAAGGAGTCCTATCAAGCTTGGTTGGCTTGTGGGACTCCCGAAGCAGCTGAGGTGTACTGGCAGGCCAAGCGGAGTGCAGCTCAGGTGGTTGCTGAAGAAAAAACCCGGGTATGGGAGGAGTTCGGTGAGGCCATGGAACAAGACTTTCGGTCGGCCTCGAAGAGATTCTGGCAAACTGTCCGACGCCTCAGGAGGGGAAAGCAGCTCCCTGTCCACACTGTGTATGGTGCGGATGGGACACTGTTGACTTTGACTGGGGATATCGTCGGGCGGTGGAAGGAATACTTCGAGGATCTCCTCAATCCCACTGATACGCCTTCCACAGAAGAAGCAGGGTTTGGGGACGAGGGGGATGACTCGCCTATCACAGGGGCTGAGGTCGCCAAGGTGGTTAAAAATCTCCTTGGTGGCCGGGCCCCGGGGGTGGACGAGATTCGCCCTGAGTACCTCAAGGCCCTGGATGTTGTTGGGCTGTCATGGTTGACACGCCTCTGCAACACTGCGTGGAGGTTGGGGGCAGTGCCTTTGGCATGGCAAACCGGGGTGGTGGTTCCTCTCTTCAAAAAAGGGGACCGGAGGGTGTGCTCCAACTTTAGAGGGATCACACTCCTCAGCCTCCCTGGGAAGGTCTATGTCAAGGTACTGGAGAGGAGAGTCCGGCCGTTGGTTGAACCTCGGATTCAGGAGGAGCAATGTGGTTTTCGTCCTGGCCGTGGCACGTCGGACCAGCTCTTTACCCTCTCGAGAATTCTTGAGGGTTCGTGGGAGTTTGCCCAACCAGTTTACATGTGTTTTGTGGACTCGGAGAAGGCATTCGACCGCGTCCCTCGTGGTTTTTTGTGGAGGGTGCTTCGGGAGTATGGGGTATCGGGCTTGTTGTTACGAGCTATTCGGTCTCTGTACGACCGTTGTGAGAGTTTGGTTCATATTGCCAACACTCGGTCGGAGTCATTCCCAGTGAGAGTTGGACTCCGCCAGGGCTGCCCTTTATCACCGATCCTGTTCATAATTTTTATGGACAGGATTTCTAGGCACAGCCAGGGAATGGAGGGTGTCATGCTTGGTGGCCACAGGATCTCATCTCTGTTGTTTGTAGATGATGTTGTCCTGTTGGCTTCATCCAGCAATGACCTACAGCTCTTGCTGGGACGGTTTGCCGCTGAGTGTGAAGCGGCTGGGATGAGAATCAGCACCTCCAAGTCTGAGTCCATGGTCCTCAGCCGGAAAAAGGTGGATTGTCCTCTTTGGGTTGGGGACAGGCTCCTGCCCCAAGTGGAGGAGTTTAAGTATCTTGGGGTCTTGTTCACGAGTGAGGGGAAAATGGAGCGAGAGATTGACAGACGAATCGGAGCAGCATCTGCAGTGATGCGGACGTTGTACCGGTCTGTTGTGGTGAAGAGGGAGCTTAGTTCTAAGGCAAAGCTGTCGATTTACCAGTCAATCTATGTTCCTACTCTCACCTATGGTCATGAGCTTTGGGTAATGACCGAAAGAACAAGATCGCGGATACAAGCGGCTGAAATGAGCTTTCTCTGTAGGATTGCTGGACTCACCCTCAGAGATAGGGTGAGGAGCTCAGTCATCCGGGAGAGGCTCAGAGTAGAACCGCTGCTCCTCCACATTGAAAGGAGTCAGTTGATGTGGTATGGCCATCTGATTAGGATGCCTCCTGGACGCCTCCCACTTGAGGTGTTTCAGGCACGTCCCACTGGGAGGAGACCCCGGGGCAGACCAAGGACTCGGTGGAGAGACTATGCCTCCCAGCTGGTCTGGGAATGCCTTGGTATCCTCTCTGAAAAGCTGGAGCAGGTGGCTGGGGAGAGGGAAGTCTGGGCTTCTCTGCTTGAACTGCTGCCTCCGCGACCCGGACCTCCGGAAAAGTGGTAGAAGATGGATGGATGGATGGATAGATTCCAAAAAAGCTGGGACAGGGTCACGTTTACCACTGTGTTGCATCACCTTTCCTTTTAACAACACTCAAGCATTTAGGAAGTGCAGACACTAACTGTTGAAGCTTTGTAGGTGGAATTCTTTCCCATTTCTTGCTTGGATGTACGACTTCAGTTGCTCAACAGTCTGGGGTCTCTTGTATTTTGTGCTTCATAATGCACCACACATTTTCAATGGGAGACAAGTCTGGACTGCAGGCAGGCCAGTCTAGTACCCACACTCTTACTACGAAGCCATGCTGTTGTAACACATGCAGAATGTGGCTTGGCATTGTCTTCCTGAAATAAGCACAGACGTCTCTGAATAAGACATTGCTTGGATAGCACCATGTTTCTCCAAAACCTCTATATACTGTTCAGCATTAATGGTGTCTTCACAGATGTGCAACTTGCTATGCCATGGGCACTAACACATCCCCATACCATCACAGATGCTGACTTTTAAACTTAATGCTGATAACAACCTGGATGGTCCTTTTCCTTTTTAGCCCAGAGGACATGACACCCATGATTTCCAAAAACAATCTGAAATGTGGACTCACACCACAGCACACTTTTCCACTTGGCGTCAGTTCATCTCAGATGAACTTGGGCTCAGAGCAACCAGTACCCTTTTGGATGTTGATTTATGGCTTTCGTTTTGCATGGTAAAGTTTGAACTTGCATTTGTAGATGCGGCAGCGAACTGTTAACTGACAATGGTTTCCCTAGTGTCCCTAAGCCCACGTCGTAATATCTTTTACAGAATGATGGGTTTTAATACAGTGCCACCTGGGGGATCGAAGGTCATGGACATTCAGTGTTGGTTTTTAGCCTTGCTGCATATATGCAGAAATTTCTCCAGATTTTCTGAATCTTTTGATGATATTATGGACTGTAGATGATGAAATCCCCAAATTCCTTGCAATTGTATGTTGAGAAATGTTCTTAAACTGTTGGACTATTTGCCCGCACAGTTGTTCGAAAAGTAGTGAACCTCACCCCATTCTTGTTTGTCAACAACTGAGCATTTCTGAGATGCCACTTTTATACTCAATCGTGACACTCACCCTGTTTCCAATTAACCTGCTCACCTGTGAAATGTTCTAAAAAGGTCTTTTTTGAGCAGTCTTTTATTGCCTTTCCCAGCAGTTTTGGAACATGTTGCAGGCATCAAATTCAAAATGAGTGAATATTTGCAACAAAACAATGAAGTTTATCAGTTTGAATATTAACTATCATGTCTTTGTAGTGTATTCAATTGAATATAGAGTGGATATAAAAAGTCTACACACTCTTGTTCAAATGCCAGGTTTTTGTGATGTAAAAAAAATGAGACCAACATAAATCATTTCAAAACTTTTTCCATCATTAATGTGACCTATAACCTGTACAACCCAATTGAAAAACAAACAAATCTTTTTAAGGGGAAAAATTAAAAACTTAAAATAACCTGGTTGCATAAATATGCATACCCTTAAACTAATACTTTGTTGGAGCACCTTTGGCTTTTATTACAGCACTCAGTCTTTTTGGGTAGGAGTCTATCAGCATGGCACATCTTGATGTGGCAATATTTGCCCACTCTTCTTTGCAAAAACGCTCCAAATCTGTCAGATTGCAGGGGCATCTCCTGTGCACAGCCCTCTTCAGATCACCCCACAGATGTTCGATCGGATTCAGGTCTGGACTCTGGCTAGGCCATTCCAAAACCTTAATTTTCTTATGGTGAAGCCATTCTTTTGTTGATTTGGATGGGTGCTTTGGGTCATTACCGTGCTGAAAGATGAAGTTCCTCTTCATCTTCATAAGAATGTGATTTGGGGTTGGAGAAATTATCTGAAAATTCAGCAGGGGGTCTGGGGGACGCAGTCTCCCAGCAGGGTCCAGGGCAGAGCCCCGGTGGGGGGGGCAAGGGGGGTGAAGCCCCCTGAAGCTCCTGGGTTTTTATGATTTTTAAGTACCAGAACTGTGCTTAAATGACATAAAACAAACAGCTGAATGCCACTTATTACTGTATAATATTGACTTATGTTCCAAGAAGATAGCATTCCTAAAATATTCCAACAAGCATTATCCATCACATGCTTTAACACTTTTTTTTTTTTTGTTACTTATTTGTACCCGTAGGTAGATTTGGTTTGCAGTCTGGTGACAAGCCACCGGCTGCCGGTCGCTGCGTGCGCGAGCGCCCTAAACCTACATGTTTTTGGTATGCGGGAGGAAACCGGAGAAATCCCGGAGTAAACCCACGCAACACGGGGAGAACATGCAAACTCCACACAGCTCACTGTTGGTCGGGGGCTGGGATCGAACCCACGATCTCATGATCCCTGCGATCCCCCGGCCGAGGGTAAAACTGTGCTGCCACAGTGCTAAACCACTGTGCCACCGTGCAGCCATTTGATGCACACTTGATCAAATCAAAATCAGTTAATTTTATCTATTCCATAATAGAATAAAATTCCAACATACCATTACTTTTTATAATTTCAGCATTCATTTCAGATCACCAGTTTCAATCTCCATTGAGTCTTGAGCAGTTCATTTTGCACAATCACTGATGTAGCCAAGTCTTAGAAATATTCAAAAGTTATGAGTCAATGTCCACTGTGCACTGTCAATTTCAAACTGTTTGGAATCATAAAAGTAATGTAACTAAATTGTTTTGCTATTTTTTTCTCCTCAACATCAATGTCAGGGCGCTGCAGGAGTTTTTGGGGACGGTTAACTTTTATAACCGTTTCCTCCCCCGCGCAGCCCAGCTCATACAGCCGTTGTACGCTGCACTCAAGAAACGGAAACCGGCGGACAGAGTCAACTGGACTCCTGAGCGGGAGCAGGCGTTCTGAGGTTAAAACAGCTCTGGCGAACGCTGCACTACTGGCGCACCCAGACCCGGCGGCTCGGATAGCGCTCACCACCGACGCCTCGGACATGGGCATAGCGGCCGTCGTGGAGCAATGCGCTGCCGGTTCTTGGCAGCCGCTCACATTTTTTAGCAGGTCTGTGCACGACTGAGCATAAATACAGCGTGTTCGACAGAGAGTTAATGGCTCTCCACCTGGCCATACGCCACTTCCAGTTCTGCCTGAAGGGCGCACCTTCACTGCGTTCGTGGACCACAAGCCGCTAACGTACTTAACGTACTTTATCTTCCTGGAAGATAAAAAAAAAAAAGCGGAATTCCGCGAATTAGCGGAAAAATCACATCCCTAATCTTCAGCTTTCTAGCAGAAGCCTGAAGGTTTTGTGCCAACACTGACTGGTATTTGGAACTGTTCATAATTCCCTCCACCTTGACAAAGGCCTCAGTTCCAGCTAAAGAAAAACACCCCCAAAGCATGATGCTGCCACCACCATGCTTTACTGTAGGTATGGTGTTTTTTGGTGATGAGCAGTGTTAACGTTGGTGCCAAATATACCTTTTGGAATTATGGCCAAAAAGTGCAACCTTGGTTTCATCGGACCACAACACATTTTTCCACACGAGTTTGGGAGATTTCAAATGTGCTTTGCAAAGTTGGGGTTGGATGTCTTTCTTCAGAAGATAAGGCTTCCGTCTTGCCACCCTACCCCACAGCCCAGACATATGAAGAAGACGAGAGATTGTTGTCACATATACTAATAAAAAGCCAGTACTTGCTAGAAATTTCTGCAGCTCCTTCAATGTTGTCGTCAGAATCTTGGCAGCCTACCTGAACAGTTTTCTTCTTGTCTTTTCATCAATTTTAAAGGGACGTCCAGTTCTTGGTAATGTCACTGTTGTGCCATATTTTCTCCACTTGACTGTCTTCACTGTGTTCCATGATATATTTAATGCCTTGGGAACTCTTTTGTACCCTTCTCCTGGCTGATACCTTTGAACAATGAGATCCCTCTGATGCTTTGGAAGCTCTCTGCAGACCATGGCTTGTGCTGTAAGATGTGACTACAAAAATGTCAGGAAAAGCCTATTAGAACAGCTGAACTTTATTTGGGATTAATCAGGGGTGCTTTAAATGGTGGCAGGTGTGTGCTGACTGCCATTTAACATTGAGTTTTAATGTGATTGGTTAATTCTGATCACAGCCACATCCCCAGTCATAAGAGAGCGTGCATATTTAGAGAGATAGCAAAAAAGACGTAACAAACTAATAGTTTTTTGAATGCAGAAGATGCAATAGACTTACACAGTGGTCCTCTCCGGCATACAACTAGGAGCATGCCGGTCGCTATGGAGGGTGAGAGTGTGTATGGGCACATAATCATACCATGCAGGATAGCTGGGTAGACGGTTATGCTGTTTCATTCCATCTAGCGGCAATGCTCTGCACTGTGTGTGTTTATATATTTGCATATTTGTTCCGTCTAGCTGCAATGCTCCGTACTGTGGGTGTTTATATATTTATATATCTACATGTTATTCCATCTAGCTACATTGCTCCGCACTGTGTGTGTTTATATACTTGCATATTTATTCCACCTAGCTGCAATGCTCCGTACTGTGGGTGTTTATATATTTACATATTTATTCCATCTAGCTACAATGCTCTGCACTGTGTGTTCATATATTCATATATTATTCCATCCAGCTACAATGCTCTGCACTGTGTGTCTGTGTGTGTGTGTATATATATATATTTTATAGTAATACGTACATATGTTTATTAGCTGCTCTTGCTTGCTTGTTTTTTTTTTTTTTTTTTTTTTTTTTTCTTGCCTTCTGATTGTTGCTCTGAGTGTTGCTATCCCTGTGCTGTTGCAATCCTGGAATTTCCCCGTTGTGGGACTAATAAAGGCTTATCTTATCTTATCTTATCTTATCTTATATTTATGCAACCAGGTTATTTTAAGGTGTTTTTTTTTTAAATTTTTCTCCTTAAAAGATTTCGGTTTGTTTTTCAATTGGGTTGTACAGGTTATAGGTCACATTAATGGTGGAAAAAGTTTTGAAATGATTTATCTTGGTCTCATTTTTTTTACATCACAAGGGGTGTGTAGACTTTTTATATTCACTGTTGGGTGAAGGATTTTTAAATTATATTTTGCTTTTATTTACATTTTGTCCAGTGTCTCAACGTCACTAGAATTGTGGTTGTAACATCAAAAGCGCAAGATGGCAGCACCCTAAATCCAGGCAGTAGAGCTTCACTTTTCTACAATGGAAGTAAGTGACAGCACGTTGTTGCTCAGTGAGCAAGAATATTGTAAAAAAGCTTTTTTTCCCTACCATATAATCTAGAGATATAGATATTAGTATTCATTACATGCACAGCAAAATATTCAAGCCTTTTCCATCTAATTTTGATAGTTATGATTAAAGGTTTTTTTTTATGAAATTAATAAATCATAATATTCTAATTTACTGAGATGCACTAGTACAGTCTATGGTCAAGCTCTGCAGTCAGAGTGAGAGCAATGTGATACCTTTTTCCTTCGGTTGCTTGCAGTAAAATTCCTCAATGAGAAAATCAGCTGTGTGACAGCCCATGTTCCAAACCAGAGGTCGACACGTACAAAGCAGTCCACACTGACAACACAAAAACACAGCTCAGAAGACGACCAACATATACTCCAGTGGTTTATTTCCAAAGAGACGGGTGCTGATTAAAAAAAAGCAGATGATTTAGCTGTGAGAGTAATTAAACAAACATATATACACAACTTTCACTCCCATCTGTGTTCTGCCTCCGTCATGTACAAACATGAAAATATTTCTGCTCCCTCAGGAGGGAAATGCTTCTGTGACGACAGTCATTTGGCAGGTTTGGTCTCTGTGGGGTTTTCTCCGGTGTCCAGCGTCTTCAGGAGTCGGAAAAGGCCAGCGGCTTCACGGATGCGGCTGAACTCAATGCAGAAGGCCTGCACCTCGATGAAGAGGTCCTGGACATTGATGATCTTGTTTCGGATCAGCGATTGCAGGAAGACGCAGACCAGGCGCACCAGACGATTCTGGAGAGGACAAGCAGAAACAATGAAGAGACAGCCGTCAGTAAATCATTAGGAACAGGACCTAAATAATAAAAATCTATAAAATGAAGGTAAAACAGCTGACTTTTAAGCAGAAACTGACCTGACAACAAACTTTTTCCTCTCATAATTTTTTAATCTGAAACATCTGACATTTAATCATCAGTTTGTTGCTTTATTCTTATATTTTTAGGTTTTTGTCTGAAATTTAGAGCTTTGAACATTTTTTTTCCACAAAAATATGCAAATTTATGAAATTGTGACTTCCCTCAAAAGCTTTAAACTTTGTTTACATTGTAGAAAAGGCTGCTGCTCCACCCAGCTTGAGGACTTTGTAAGGTGCTGGACAATCAATCAAGTATAAATAGAAATAAAGACGTCCGCACACTTAGTCAGTGCAAAGTTTCACTTTACTGCTAAGCTTTTGGTTTTGTCAAACCTTCATCAGAGCATACAGACTATAGCAATGAACAAGCTGAAATGAGAGAGCATTCCCCTATTAGTCATTAGCAGTATACAGTACACCTGTGTACACACCCCTGTGGCAATGCCAAGTCTTCTGGCAAACGTAGTCCCAACTATCAGAATTAAAGAAAGGTGGCATAACATACCTCAGACTTTAAGAAATAAGGGGAGGTGTGTCAAAGGTAAACAGAAAGAAACAAATAAAGTACAATAACATTACCAATATCAATAAATAGGACAAGATACCATTTTTAAAAATCTCAGAAGAAACAAGAGCTATAAAAACATCAGGCTAAGGCTATCATAAACCATAGATCTCAAGTTTCACAATACAAGAACTGAAAAGAAGGGCTGGAACACATCCTGAATCACAGCACAACACTCATATAAAATGGGCTGCACGGTGGCGCAGTGGTTAGCACTGTGGCAGCACAGTTTTACCCTCAGCCGGGAGATCGTGGGTTCGATCCCTGCCCCCGACCAACAGTGATCTGTGTGGAGTTTGCATGTTCTCCCCGTGTTTGCGTGGGTTTACTCCGGGATTTCTCCGGTTTCCTCCCACATGCCAAAAACATGCAGGTTAGGGAGTTAAGGGGCGCTTGCGCACGCAGCGACCGGCAGCTGGTGGTTTGTCACCAGACTGCAAAACAAATCTACCTACGGGTACAAAATAAGTTTAAAAAAAAAAATCTTCATTGAGACCTTTAGGTTGAAGCGCATCTAGAGCAGGAGTGTCTAATCATGTGCCATGGAGGGCCAAGACCCTGCAGGTTTTCTCTTCTACCTAGACTATTCAGCAGGTGTTTTCACTTATCAGCAACCAGTGAGAAGGAATTCAGTGAAATCTGCTGTTGAAGACCCTGGTTGGAAGTAAAGCCTGCAGGGTCTTGGCTCTCCATGACACATGACTGGACACCCCTCATCTAGAGTGTCAATCCAAAAAAGTTTTCTCTTTACCTTCTCTGAAGCTGAGCGGATTTTGTTCCCAGCTGTTAAGATTTTTGGGAACCACCCTTCTTCATCTTAAGAAATAAAGATAAAATTAATCCGTCTTAAGAAGAAAGATCTATCAAACTCCATGGCTCTACCATGAGTGAATACTGGCACAACAAACAGATCCCACAAGGACTTCACATCCAAAAAGTTCCAACTATTGGTAAACAAAATGAGAACTTCAACAAGAAATGGTGTGAAATACTGAATAAATGTTCCATGGCTCTTATGCTGTTGATCATTCAAGAGGTCTTACAACAGAGGGAGGACATACTGAAAGATATTGCCAATCATGAAGTACTTATGAGAGAGAAATTCGGCGATAACATTTCCAGTGTTGTCGACTCTATTAAACAAAGACGTACAAAGATGGTCTAATGGCAACAAAAGTCAAGAAATACAAACAGGACACCCTGGACTATATCCAAGGAAAAGTCTATAAGTGGGTCCAAACAGAAGAGCCTCAACATTCCACTGTGGGCCATCAGAATCAGTCTGACACCACCACAGCTGAGAGTGATTTCCCTAGTCACTCTGACTCTCAGGCCAATCTCATTTTCCTCCCTTGCAGACTCGTTGACTTTAGGTGCGTTCACGTGAAGCGAAGGGCTGTCCCAATCTGAAATCAGGAAATGGCTGACTGCTCACTTGCAGAGGGCTTAGGGAGGAGATTGAGATTCGGCCTAACAGAAGCTACCAGCATTCAGGATGAAGGAATCACCCTCCAAAAAATGGCGGACAACATGGAAGAAAACCAGGAGGGGGAAAAAGAAACCCCGGCCCCAGCAGGAGCAGAATCTTCACCCGCCAGCAGGGGAAACTCCAGTAATCAACCTCTCTGATAAGGTACTGACTCGTCATCAACTTTCTGCTCTCTCCAAAGGATTTTTTTGTTCCTACATGTATAACAACTTCTTTTGATGTAAAGACTGACTTATTCCGTTTCTTTAGAAAGATTAAACTAAGACAAACGCTTGGCAACTCTAATTTACAAAGGTCTGATAAACCTGTTTTTAAACCAAAAAGTACATTTATGCCTGCAATGATAAATCCTTCTATTTTAACTTTTTACATAATAGTTGAGCAAGAGACCTTTGGGTCATTTAAAAAAAGGAAAAAAAAACCCTGGTTTCTCTAACTTGAGTCAAGATGAACATTTGGCAATTCAAGAACCTTTCAAAGACACTGAGATTATTATTAAGCCTGCAGATAAGGGAGGAGCAACTGTCATTCAGAATATGTTGGATTATAAAGAAGAAGCCTGTCGACAACTGACTGATGGAAACTTGTATAGAAAATTGAAGACCAATCCAACTTATGATTTCCAAAAAAAGATCTGGCATTATCTGCCATGCTTTCAAACTGAAATGGATCTCTAAGAATGAATATGACTTTTTGAACTGTAAACATCCTGTAATTCCTGCATTTTACTTGCTGCCTAAAATCCATAAAGGTTTAGTTAAACCTAAAGGGCGAAACATTGTAGCAAGTAATGATTCCCTTCTTGAGCTATTGTCTAACTATGTTGATTATGTTTATTAAGCCCTATGTCCAGAAACTTCCCGCATATATTCAGGATTCTACTGATCTTATTAATAAAATATCAACATTAGAAGATCTACCTAAATACATCATTTTGGCTACACTAGATATAGAAATCCTTTACACAAACATTGATCATGACAGAGGCATAGAGGCTCTTGAATATTATTTAAAAGACCGTCCCGAGGAGTCTCTCCCACCCAGCACATTTATTTATGAGTTGACCATTGTGGTTCTTAAACTGAACTACTTCACCTTTAATGGGGATTTTTTTCTGCAATGTAAAGGCACAGCGATGGGTTCCACTTTTGTCCCAGAGTATGCAAATTTGAATGTGGATTTCTTTCAACATCAGTTCATTTTCAACTCAAATAGAAACCCCTTTTTCCCCTAAGATTCTTAAATGGTTGAGATATCTTGAGGATGTCCTTTGCATTTTTTAGGAAACCATTGATGAGCTGACTGATTTTGTCCAGCTCCTCAATAGTGTAAACCCTGACCTCATGTTTGCAGTTGAATACTACAATAAACGTGTCTTTTTTGGATATGTGGGCTGAATTCTCTAATGGCAGCCTTATCACTTCCCTATACCAAAAAAGACTGATAGAAACACTCTTCTTTTGGCCAACAGTTTTCATCCCAGAGGTCTTAACTATAGTTTACCAAAGAGTCAGTTTTATAGGCTGAGACGCCTCTGTCACGCTGATGATTTCAGTGAGAAAGCTGTTTTCATGAAAAAAACGCTTTCTAGATGGGGCTATTCTACACAGTGTGTTGAGGAGGCTTTTCAAGTTGCTTTTTCTAAGTCCCGTTCTGAACTTTTACAGAAAAATGTCAAAAAAGAAAAGAGTTTCTCTGATTCTTGTATTACTACATACAGTGGGGCAAAAAAGTATTTAGTCAGCCACCAATTGTGCAAGTTCTCCCACTTAAAAGATGAGAGAGGTCTCCAATTTTCATCATAGGTATACCTCAACTACGAGAGACAAAATAAGAAAAAAAAAATCCAGAAAATCACATTGAAGGATTTTTAATGAATTAATTGGTAAATTCCTCGGTAAAATAAGTATTTGGTCAGTAACAAAAGTTCATCTCAATACTTTGTTATATACCCTTTGTTGGCAATGACAGAGGTCAAACGTTTTCTGTAAGTTTTCACAAGGTTTTCACACACTGTTGCTGGTATTTTGGCCCATTCCTCCATGCAGATCTCCTCTAGAGCAGGGATGTTTTGGGGCTGTCGCTGGGCAACACGGACTTTCAACTCCCTCCAAAGATTTTCTATGGGGTTGAGATCTGGAGACTGGCTAGGCCACTCCAGGACCTTGAAATGCTTCTTACAAAGCCACTCCTTCATTGCCCGGGGTGTGTGTTTGGGATCATTGTCATGCTGAAAGACCCAGCCACGTTTCATCTTCAATGCCCTTTCTGGTGGAAGGAGGTTTTCACTCAAAATCTCACGATACATGGCCCCCATTCACTCTTTCCTTTACACAGATCAGTCGTCCTGGTCCCTTTGCAGAAAAACAGCCCCAAAGTATGATGTTTCCACTCCCATGCTTCACAGTAGGTATGGTGTTCTTTCACCTCCAAACACGACAAGTTGAGTTTTTACCAAAAAGTTCTATTTTGGTTTCATCTGATCATATGACATTCTCCCAATCCTCTTCTGGATCATCCAAATGCTTTCTAGCAAACTTCAGACGGGCCTGGACATGTACTGGCTTAAGCAGGGAGACATGTCTGGCACTGCAGGATTTGAGTCCCTGGCGCCGTAGTGTGTTTCTGATGTAGCCTTTGTTACTTTGGTCCCAGCTCTCTGCAGGTCATTCACTAGGTCCCCCCATGTGGTTCTGGGATTTTTGCTCACCGTTCTCGTGATAACTTTGACCCCACGGGGTGAGATCTTGCATGGAGCCCCAGATTGAGGGAGATTATCAGTGGTCTTGTATGTCTTCCATTTTCTAATAATTGCTCCCACAGTTGATTTCTTCATACCAAGCTGCTTACCTATTGCAGATTCCGTCTTCCCAGCCTGGTGCAGGTCTACAATTTTGTTTCTGGTGTCCTTTGACAGCTCTTTGGTCTTGGCCATAGTGGAGTTTGGAGTCTGACTGTTTGAGGTTGTGGACAGGTGTCTTTTATACTGATAACAAGTTCAAACAGGTGCCATTAATACAAGTAACGAGTGGAGGACAAAGGAGCCTCTTAAAGAAGAAGTTGCAGGTCTGTGAGAGCCAGAAATCTTGCTTGTTTGTAGGTGACCAAATACTTATTTTACTGAGGAATTTACCAATTAATTCATTAAAAATCCTTCAATGTGATTTTCTGGATTTTTTTTTCCCTCATTTTTTCTCTCATAGTTGAGGTATACCTATGATGAAAATTGGAGACCTCTCATCTTTTAAGTGGGAGAACTTGCACAATTGTTGGCTGATTAAATACTTTTTTGCCCCACTGTATACTCCCCAGGCCTATATTCTGAAAGACACCATTCTTAAGCACTGATCTATCTTGACCTCTGACCCGGCATTATCTGTTTAAAGATCCTCCTCCTTTTGTTTATAGAAGAGGTCCAAATCTACGTAACAAGCTGGTGTGGGCCAGTTTTAAAGCAGGTCCAAAATGGGCGGTGTGGTGGTGCAGTGGTTAGCACTGCGGCAGCACAGTGACTCACCCTTGGCCATGGGATCCCTGGTTCGATCCCAGCCCCTGACCAACAGTGATCTGCGTGGAGTTTGCATGTTCTCCCCATGTCTGCGTGGGTTTACTCTGGGATTTCTCTGGTTTCCTCCCACAGGCCAAAAACATGCAGGTTAGGTTAATTGGAGACTCTAAAAGTGGCCCTAGGTGTGAATGTGTGTGTGAATGGTTAAGGGATAGCGCCGTACTGTGGCTGCTTCATCCATCCAGGTGGATGCCCTCAATTTCCCCTCTGGGGATCAATAAAGTATAAAAAAAACAAAACAAAACAGACTTTTCTTGCCCCATACCAAATGGGAATTATCCCTGTGGCCATTGTGCTCAGTGTCACAACACATGGAAGACATCTGTTTTTTCACATCCAAGATCAGGCAAAAGCTTTCCTGTTAAGGGTGTTATCACATGTAGTACAGAAAATGTTATTTATCTGTTAAAATGCCCATGTGATGAGATTCATATAGGCAAAACAACTCGCATGTTGAAACAAAGGATTAGTGAACAAGCGTTCCATCAGACGAAATGTCAACTATCCTGTAGCTTGTCACGTTAATGAATATTCACACCCAGTCTCCTCCCTATGTTTTCAGGGTATTGAACATGTTGTTCTGCCAAGAGGGGGAATATCGAAACCAAGATATGCCAGAGAGAACTTTTTTGGATTGACACTCTAGATGCCCTTCAACCAAAAGGTCTCAATGAAGATTTTGATACGAGTGTTATGCTGTGATTCAGGATGTGTTCCAGCTTTTTTTCAGTTCTTGTATTGTGAAACTTGAGACCTGTGTTTTATGATGGCCTCTCCCTGATGTCTCCATAGCTCTTGTTTCTTTTGAAATTTTTAAAAATGGTATCTTGTCCTACTTATTGATATTGGTAATGTTATTGTACTTTATGATTTGTCTTTCTGTTCACCTTTGACACACCTCCCTTTTTTTCTTAGAAAAGTCTGCGGTATGATATGCCTCCTTTCTTTAATTCTGATAGTTGGGCCTACATTTGCCAGAAGACGTGGCACTGCCACAGGGGTGTGTGCACAGGTGTACTGCATACTGCTAATGACTAATATGAGAATGCTCTCCCATTTAAGCTTGTTCATTGCTGTGGTCTGTATGCTTTGAAGGTTTGACGGAACTGAAAGCTTAGCAGTAAAGTAAAACTTGCACTGACTAAGTGTGCGGACGTCTTTATTTCCATTTATACTTTGTTTACATAAATTAGCAAATTTCTCATGTAAATTTGCAAAATTCTCAAAGTTTTTATTTTTGCACATATACAGTAATTACAATATTTTTAAGAAATTCTGAAAAAAGTCTTAAACCTGTCACCATAAATCTGACTGTTGCTGATTAAGCATTTTCCCCCTCATAAATCTGTGACCTTTTCCTCATGTTCACCCCTCCCCCCAACATAAATCTGATTTTTTTTCCTTCTAAATTTGTCACTGATATACATTTAAGGAAAATCCCTGACCTTAAACAGTCATCAGTATGGTGACGGTGCTGTACTGTACCTGCATGTATTTGTCTTTGATCTGCTCACATGTGGAGATGCAGTTGGAGATGTAAAGGTGGATGAACTCAGGAGGAAGATCGACGGCTGTGGTCAACCTGAGGGAGGGAGGCAGACAGGCAGGATGACAAAAGACAATGAACTCATACTTCTTGCTTTACGACCATATAGCTGCAGTGGCATTAATAAAAAATAAGATATTAATGGTAAAGTTCTGGCCAGATATCAGTTTTTAAAATAACCGTTTAGCCAGTTTCCTAAGGCATTTTTCTGTCTTTTTTTATATTGATGTGTCCCAGTAAAATACCGTAAATACCACAGGCATCCTCTTCCTGTTTGTCTATGTAAGTTATGTCATACTTGTACAAGGAAAGTGATTTAAATATATCTAAACATGTGTGGTGCAGGTTTAAGGACACATGGTCAGTCTGGTTTCAACTTTTTAGTTCTTCCTCAGAGGATAAACAGTCAGTCAAAATCAGAATGACCCATGTGTGTTCATTTTACGCGTAACAGAAAATACTTTCTACATGACATAAAAACATTATATTCTTGTCCTTATGGATGTTATTTTCACCCACCTGTTGACAACCTCCATGGAGTGCAGCGACATGTCCATGTTGACCAGCACTGAGAAGTACTCGGTGATCTGGCTGCTCTGCATCAGCTTCAGCAGCATCTCGATGGCCACCAGTGGGTTGTTCTCCACCAGGTCGGGCAGCTTGGCCGGGGACAAGCCGATGTGATAGACCAGCTTTGGATCCTTCTCCAGCTCAGCCAGCAGCTGCAGGAGGAGTCAGTGAAGGAGGAGAGTTACAGGCTGCAGTTATACTACCACCTTTGAACAAGAGCACTCTACGACGAGTTCAAAATCCCCCACATCAGTTTTCTTTGGAGATTCCAATACTTACTGAAGGAGAGCAGTTTTCAGCTTTTCAATATAATTACTGTGACAGAACGAAATTATGATAAGCCCATCATCCATGAATATACAACAAAGTATACAACCCATAGTTGTAGGTCAGGATCCCAAGGTGAACCTGTGTAGCAAGTATGGTGACCCTAGAGAGAGTTACACATTCTATAGTAAGAGATCATAGTGAGTGTCAACCTCGACCTTTGAACCCCAAACCTGTAGTCACAGGTTATGATCTGAGAGTGAACTTGTGTACCAAGTTTGGTGGCCCTACTTTTCTTTGTTGTTGAGATATAGTTTATAAGCCATGCTGATGTTGACCTTTGACCTTGTGATCCCAAAACCACAGTCACACTTCAGGGTCACAGAGTGAACCTGTGTACCAAGTTTGGTGACCCTAACTTCACTCGTTTTACAATAATAAGGCATAGGGAATGTTAACCTTGACCTTTTTGATCGATTGATTGACTTTATTTGAACATCCAGACAAAAAAGAAAAAAATTTTAAAAACAAAAATCAAAACCAAAAAAATAAAATGTTCAAAAGGAGTGGGAAGAAGCCGACGCTTATATAGTCCCACCCCTTCTCCATACCCAATAAATTATATCATTCTAGTCATTATTCATCCCACAATTACATTCATTATACAATACCATAATACACCTTATAATTAAATTATGCAATCAAAATGATACAACAATGATATTTTATACTGACAATAATACCAACATCTAATAATAATTGTAATAATAATAAATTAATACTTCTGGTATGTTTAATATAATTATAGACAATATTATCATCTTAATCACCATATATACCACCATATACCCCCACATGGCTTACAATACCTAGGTGCAATAAATAACCATATAATAATAACCATAATAATAGGTAGCCATATGGTAGTTACAATAACAATAATACCACCTGGCCTATATAATACTTCAAGTAATTCCATCCTAACAACAATCCTAATACTACAATTCTAGTAATAATGATATCAATAATAACAGTACTCAGCATATATATTCACAATAACAACCTTTCTTCATTGAAGACACATTGTAATATTACTGTCCTTCATTTTCATACTGCTCAAAAATCATTTCTTTATATGTTGATTTAAATATATGGATGTTTGGACATTGCCTGTGTTTCTTCCCCAACCCACTCCACAATTTTACCCCACACACAGGCACACAAAAACCCTTCCTAGTAGATCTTACTAAGTGCATTTTAAATTTTGTGTCCTCCCGTAAATTATATTTCCCTTCTCTCTCACTGAAAAGATTTTGTACATTGTGTGACAAAAAGTTTTTACTGACTTTAAACATTAATTGTGCTGTACAATAATCAACCAGATCCTGTAATTTCAATAACTTTGAATGTAAAAACAATAAATTAGTATGTTCAAGATACCTGACTTTGTGTATAACACGGACTGCCCTTTTTTGTAATATTAGCAATGAATTAAGTTTACTTTTATAATTGTTACCCCAGACCTCTATACAATAGGTCAAGTATGGAAGTACTAATGAGCAATACAAGATATGAAGCGATTTGTAATCTAGGACCTGCTTAATTTTATTTATAATTGCAATATTTTTTGCGACTTTGTTTTCTGACATGTGGTTTCCAACTAATTTTATCATCTAGTATTACACCCCAAAATTTGATCTCAACATTTTTAATAATTACATTATCTATATGAATATCTATATCTTCTTTATTTTTACAATTACCAAATATCATTACCTTAGTTTTATCTATATTTAGTGATAATTTATTACAATCCATCCATTTTTGAGCTTATTTAATTCATTATTTAGCGCATGGATTAGTTGATTATAATTATTTCCAGAATAAAATACATTAGTATCATCATCAAATAATATTATTTTCAATAATTTAGAAACTTGGACTATATCATTTATATATATGTTAAATAATTTGGGACCCAATACTGACCCCTGGGGGACCCCACAGGCAATTCCCATACACCCAGACAGATATTCTCCCATCTTCACAAACTGTTGTCTCTCAGATAAATAACTTCTTACCCAATTCAGTGCCACTCCCCTAATACCATATACAATTGCAGTTTATCAAGAAGTATTGAATGATTTATTGTATCAAATGCTTTTCTAAAATCTATAAATACACCAATTGCATATTTTCCTTGATCTAATGCATTTATTATTTGAGATTGAGATTCAACTTTATTGTCATTACACATGTATGAATACAAGGTAACGAAACGTGACTTGGCATTTGGGCACGCTCTGCAGAGCGCATCCAAGGCCGGGGCAGCCGATAGGCGCCAGTCATGAAGAAAGAAAAAAGGGAAGGGATATGACACAGTAGGCGAGAGAAAAAAAAACATGTTTTATCAAAATGGCGCTCAGTGAGTGAGCGAAATTTTGATTGCAGGCAAAAAACCCCTCAATGCACATTTAGCAGACAACAGAACCAAAAGTCAGAGAGGATCAGTGAATGAATGAATGTAATTCAGTATATGTAAATCAGTGTGTTCGTGTATGTTGAATGCAGGTGGGTGTTTATCAGTTACTGGAGGCAGCAATCTCTCCCAGCCGAGATGTTATGTCTTAGTGTCTGAAACTCGGAAGCATGTCCTTGAGGCATGGCAGATGGAAATTTCCTGAGCCAGTCACTGTCCTTGAGAGTTCAGATTGCAGCCCACCAGAATGTTTATGAAGAGAAGCACAATCTTCTGTTGTGTCTTAATCCAGGAGGAAAATAGTCAACAGGGCACCGAATTCAAGGTCTGATAACACAGATCACTCAGAGCATAGAATTTACAGCTCTTGCAATCCTGTGTTCATAATTTTCATACATAGGCTTTAAATCCATTCTTGGAGGGCACCAAAACGACTCCAGATGTTTCCCTTCTAAACATGGGAAGCATGTCCGGCAGAGTCCATCTCTCTACAGTGCATGCCAGATGGTAATTTCCATGTTAGTCTTGCCGTTAGTTAGTGCTCTCCCCGTCTAGTCGAATTGTTGAAGAAGCGAGCTACACCGGGACCGCTTTGATTAACTCTTCTAGTTAAATTTTCGATACACCAGGAAAACTCCAGAGCCAATCAGCAGAAAAAATCCTGTGATCGTGCCAAACCAGATAGATGTTTCCACATCATCAGTCGAATCATGCAGACACATGTGTTCCAATCCATGGGTCTCTCCATAGGGGCTCCCCCTGGCCCAAATTTATGTAAAAAGTTGTTAATTTTATTAAAGCCACTCACCAAATCCATTTTTTTCCATTTGGATCAAGATTCAACCAGAAGAACAGTGACGCAGACAAGACAGCAAGCTGGGATTCTCAGTTAGGGAGGGTGGAGGAGGGTGAAAGAGGGAGCTGAAGAAAAAGCGACCGTTCTCTCTGAAGGGCAGGGCTCCTCTGTTGCTTCCATTATTGCCAACGATGTTGTACTCTTTGGTCTAAATCCATATTGATTCTGATTAAGCACATAGTGTTTATTTAAAAACTCCTCTAATCTGTTGTTGAAGAGTTTTTCCAGAATCTTTGAAAATTGAGGGAGGAGCAATACTGGTCTGTAGTTTGTGTAGTGGTGTTTATTTCCTTGCTTTCCTTTGACCCCAAACCCATAGACAGAGGTGATGATTCCAAGGTTGAACCTGTATGCCAGGTTTTGTGGCCCTAGCTTTACTTGTTTTATAGTAATAATAAATGTGGCATTTACCATAGTGCAACTGCAAAGTTAACTTTGAACCTCTGACCCCTTGTACCCAAACCCATAGTTAGGTGAGGCTGCAGTTCACTCCACCCTCCCTCTTACAGGTGTAAACTTTACTTACTTTTTTGTTGATGTGTTCCATGAATCAAAAAATATATTCATAACTCGATCCACAGAGCAATTCAGTGTTTTTCCTTTCATAAATTACAATAAATGCTGAACAGAGATGCATCAAGATGCATTATGAATCATTTTGCATTTGAATCGTTAATGATGGAATTGTAATCAAATCGTGAGACCACTGAAGACTGACCCCTCTAGAACCTAGAGGAACCAAGGGTCGGCACCTATGTGGATAGAACAGGGAGGGATGCCCTGGTCTGTCCACCCAGGGCGTCATACAAGCCAGGATCGCCACTGTGATGGAGTCAGGACAGGACGCTGTCAGCACAGAACAGGAACCCACCTGTGACTGCTGCTGGGCCGACAGCGGGCTCTTGAAGGCCTTGGACATGATGCGTTTGATCTCCACACCGGTGCTGTTCTTCACACACATGGAGCGATCCCACTGCATGCTGTGGTCGGGCTCGGTCGGATTCAGCCACGCCAGCTCATCCTCACACACATGGAGGGGCGGCGGTGGTCGAATGAACTCGGGGCGGAAGTGACCTGAGGGACAAAAAAAAAAAAAAGGAAGTGGGTGGGTAACGGTGGGTGACAACCCCAGCGGCCATGAGAGGAGTCCTCATATCAGAGAGTCAGCACCGAAGTGTCAGAGTGAGAACAGCAATGCATTATAATTTCAGGACACAGACCTAGCATCTATGGCTAGGACATTTTCTTCCCTCAGAAATATGTGCTTTTTGTTTTTACTTGAGTACATGTACTAGTTCACTGTAGCTAATTACTGCCCACCCTCAGCACAGAACAACCTCGAAATTAAGGAAACGACAATCCCAACTTTATTTTTGAAGCTAATAAACATCAAAAAGGACATTTATACACACCCAACAGCTAACATACATTAGCTCTACATATTAAAACACTTACTCTCCAGTGGAGGACGTCGCCCTGTGACCAGAGACTCTATGATCTGATTGGCCACTGAGCTGTCGAATCCCGAGTTGGACGAGTCTGGATCGGGGTCGTTCAGGATGCTGGGGAAGCTGGCTTTGCTCTGAGTGGGAAGTTCTGACTGACGTTCTGGACAACAAAAGACACAACAAACACATGGAGCCTCAGATTAGGTTTTATTTACTTAATTACACTGATGCAGATTACAAGTCTTTATATCAACTTGGTTTTAATTGTTCATCCAATCTGAGGTCTTCTTTCTGAGTTTTATGTGGTAACTTTGGTTCACTAATGCTTATGACAGAGCCGATGCCACAGTTTTACACAGACAAAATTCAATGAGGAAGACCTGAGGAATTTGTGTCTTTAAAAATGAAATATACTTTCTATTAAGACTTTTTCTTTGTTTTGATCTGCAAAAGCAAACTATAAAGACTTAAAAATATTGATATTAGCTAATTCATCAATAGTGGCCCATTACTTTATATATTACAATCCGTGCATCTTTACTACAGATTCATTCTGCTAGAATCTTAAGGTCTTGTTTGATAGTTATCTTTCTGAAAACTTGTCCCTCTGCCTGGCACCAAATAGATGATTGTTGGTCCTCCTGAGACTCTCACTGGTTGCTTGGGTAAACCAGGAGCCAGTAATGCATCCAAATGAAAACCTAGTCAGGGTAGTACGTATCTCACTGGGCTGTGACAGCTGGCGACTAGTTGGAGATAAAAACCTTGCAACAAATACGCAGATTGGTGACAATTTTCACTTGGAATCGCACTCAATTGACACATTAGTGCATGTCACATGAACACTGCGCGAATGTCACATGGATGCTCAGTGAATTTCGGGCCAATATTTGCTTGGAGTTCACATACATGCCCTGTGCAAGTTGCACAACATTCTCGCAACAAAATTGTGCATTTTTCTGCACTTACGACTGTCCGCACAGCAGTTATCTGTAATAATTGCCAAATTGGGACCATATCTCCCCATTCCAGCAGTCATTTTATCATCGGACGTCAAGTGAGATTGACCATAGAGAAGAAGTGCAGAAACTGCTGGATGAGGAGGCTGCCTCAGAGTAGGGCTGCAACTAATGATTGTTTTTGTTATAGACTAATTTGGTGATTTTTTTTTTCCAGTTAGTCGTCTATTGTCGATTTGGTCTATAAAACAGTTAAAGAAAACACAATATCCCAGAGCTCAAGGTGACCTCATCAAATGCCTTGGCTTGTCATACAAACATTACAAAACCTAAATTTATTTAACTCGTAATGCAAAAACAAGAAAAATGATTTTTCCCCATTTCAAATCCTGAAATATAATTTTTTTTTTAAGAATCTTTCCAGAAAAATGTACACAGTCGGTCAACTATCAAATTAGTTGTCGATTAGTTTTCTGACAATCGACTAGTCGACTAATCGCAGCAGCAGTCCTCCGCATCAGATACAGCAACCCCTGGGTCTGGCTCTGTTTCCTCTGTAGGGGCTTGTAGAGCAGGGACAGCAGCCCCCCATCCCTAGCCTTGACTTTCTTGTGCTTGGGTGGCATGGTGACGCTGTCTGCCGTAGCTGCATCAGCGTGTGCTATAAAATGACTGGGGCAGTCGCGCCTGTCTCGCACACGGAATGTCCAATCAGTCACAATTTAGTTTGATAAAAACCAGAGTGGTGGCCTAGAGGTAAAGCATAGTTGTGGGTTCAAGTCCTGGCCGGGTCATACTAAAGACCATATAAAAATGGTACTTCCTGTCTTCTAGCTTGGTGCTCAGCAAAAACAGAATGGAGGAAGGAAAGTTGGTAACTCATCCACAGGGGGTGCACAAGCCAGTGTACTCCCTGTGCTGGTCCCAAGCCCGGATAAATGGGCACGGCTGTATCAGTAAAGGCATCCGGTGTAAAAATGCTTGCCAAATCAACATGTGGATCATTGCAATATAAGGTGATGACACACTGTGGCAACTCCGAAAGGGAGCAGCCGAAAGACAAAAAAAAAAAAAAAAAAAGGTACAATTTAGTTTCATAGGTCCCCAACCCCTCGCAAAGGTGTCTAACTTTTCTTGCACTTTCTGACTCATGGAAACTACACTGACAAGGCTTCAAGATGGGTCTGCGACACCCACAATGACTCCGTGACTATTTTGAGAGAAAATCTGTAGCACAATTTCTTTTTTGACATGTCCATTCTCCAACTAGTTGGATGCTGTTGCAGCCCACTGAGACACCACCCTTAGGGTGCTGGCTCAACCAACAATAAAACTCCTCTGCGGGAGACTTGCTTCATTCAAAGATCCTCTCCAGCGTGTGCGCGCCTCAGCTGGATGATTCTGACCTGCTAAGGCAAGCTGCAGCCCGCTGATGTCTATGGACTGGGGCATGTTGCCGACATCCATGCAGGACACCTGCCTGGGTGTCTTCTTAAAGAGATCCCGGGGCGGCGCCAGCATCAGCTGGGACAGGAAGAACTTTTCAGGCTGAGTGATGGGAGGCAAGAAGCCTGGACACAAACACACAAAATCATGGAAGGTGAGAGAAAGTACTAGAACAGTGACCAGCGCAAGATAAACTCTTGTCAACTTCATCATCTTGATGTACCACAACTGTCAGAGAGATTGATTATCTCGGCAAAGAATAATTGTTTTTAAATGGCAAAAAAAGTTTGAAGTTTCAGCCATCGTCGGACCTACCGGACAGCACCTTCTCCGGCTCCTCCCCTGCGGGAGCGGGGTTCAGCAGGTGAGCGAACACGGCGGCGAACGGGTTTGCGGCCATGGGCTCGGTGCGGTACATCTCCCAGAGCAGGTAGAGAGCGGTGAGCCGCTGCGGGGAGCTGGGCAGCAGGTCCGGCTGCTGGAGCAGCATGACCAACACCGAGCCCACCCTGAAGTGGTCCGCCTTCCCGAAGTAGTGGTGGAGGTGAGCGGAGAGGCTCTCGAAGGAGCTGGAGCAGGCCTCCTCCGAGATGATGCTCAGCAGGTTGGACAGGTCCTTCGGGGCCAGCGTCATGGTCTCACCCCGAGTACGTTCGGCTGCGCAGCGTTTTTACAAAAGGTTGCAAAAACGGGTGAGCCACCACGGGGGGAAGCCCACGGATTCAGTTCATCTCCCAAGAAGAAACCGTTCAAGTTAGCTTAGCTTAAGCAGCAGCATTCACTGTCAAAAAAACACCGCAAGATTACATCAAAATTAAATACATTGTCCAGCTGTTGCCACTGCGGTGGGTTATGGGACTGCATAAGTCTAATAAAATAAATAGAAACACAAACCAGTAGAAATATCAGAGTTTGTTCAAGACATTTGTGCTCTCCGCAGCTAGTTTCCGTTTAAATTCATAGTTGACCTCTTTGGTGAGGCGCATTATGGGTGTTGTAGTTTTACCTTTTAGGGTTTCACTTCCTCCCAAACGTAAGCGTCTAAAAGTGTTTAAAAATCTAAGAATATATATATATATATATTTACATACGTTTGAATGATGAACTAATACTACTAACACACACAAACCGGTCACTGCTAAAAAACAAAATAGCTGTAAAAATAGCCTTAGCCTTGTTGCTTATGCTACTCAGTTTCCAATACGCCCTTGCGGCACTTGTTCCGGTTTGTCTATCAAATTAAAAGAGCCCAAAGCGTATTATATTATAGAGTGAAGTACGCGGCGGTGGTGCACCTGTGGGCTGTTTGCCAACTGCCAATCAAATCTAAAAAAGAATTATATTTAATATTTGCTTTTTATGTTTAATGTCTCCCAACATATTTCCCCTTCTCTTTGATTCCTTTTATTTATCAATTTAACTTATTTTTTTTTTAAATATTTCCTTTAATTCTTGTCTACAGTCTGTGTCATATCATTTAACTTTAACAATATACAGTTTAATTTTAAACCCAGATATACTGAATATGGCACCAGCAACACTCGCCTGTTTCTATTTCAAAGCAAAGGTCACACTTTCATCTTTAGACAATATTATTTTCAAGTAAAATACATGACATTATGTATATAGACTAATTTCCAGAAATTTCATAAAACTACATAGTCCAGTCAGGTGATAAAATTGCAGAGATGCTGTTAAAACATTTACTTTGTTTTTTTTTTTGTTTGTTTTTGTTTTTTTCACATGGAGTATCATGCCACAAAAGAGCAGTGTGCTTTCAGTCATTGTTCACGTTGGAAGGCAGACAGCTTCTTTGGTGATGTATTTACCAGGAAGTTCCTGCAGATTAGATTTAAATAAAGGGGGGGGGGGCATTTTGTAATATATAAATATTTGATTCTGCTCCTCAGTGTTGTTTTAATTTACAACCTGAACAGACTTAGAGCTTATTTTGTAAACCTGGGTCTATGACAGTGACGTCTGTAGTGATGATGATGATGATGATGCAGATTCCTGGTAAAGATCACCCTCAGAGAAGCCATTTGTAATATTTCACAGATCATTTATTTAATCAGTCCACATGTTAAAGGGATATTGCAGGCAAAATAAAAAACCAGAGTAAGTCACAGTGAAGAGGAGCCACTATCAGATCAGAGCTGTTTCTGGCTATAAAGCACAGTACACAAATGCAACGAGGCCCTTCAGCCACTAGCTGCAGTAATTTTTGGTGGGAGAATTAAAATTACTTTCAACTTTTATGTCCTTGCAAATCTGCAACTTTCTCCTCATAACTTTATACCTTTTTTGTAAATTTTTGTAGTTTCTTGTAAATTTTCAACTTTTTTTCTCATACATGTGCAACTTTTTTGCTGTAAATTTGCATCTTTTGCTCTTAAATGTGATTTTTCTTGTAAATTTGAAAATTTTATCACAAAAATTTGTGATTTTTTTCTTGTATTTACCTTTTTTTTTTTTTTTATAAATTTGCTACTTTGTCCATCATAAACTTCTGACTTTTTTCTAGTAAATTTTCAATTTTTTCTTGTAAATTTTTGACAATTTTTTTTCTTCTAAATTTGTGACTGTTTTCCTGCAAATTTGGAACTTTTTTCTCATAAATTTGTAATTATTTTGTAAATTATTGTAGCATTTTTCTTGGAAATTTGCAACTTTCTCACACAAAGTTGTGAAAATTTTCTTGTAAATGAACTTTTTTTTTGTAAATTCGCTACTTTTTCCATCATAAATCGACTTGTCAGAAATTTTCAATTTTTTCCTGTTAAATTTCTGACTATTTTTTTTCTTGTAAATTTGGAATGTTCATATGGATGCTAGTTAAATTTTTATTCTATGTGATGTTTTTTTTTCTGTCCCTCTAGACAGTGACACAAGTTTTTCTTGTTAATTATTTCACTGGAAGGGAAGATATTTTATTTTATTTTTTTGAATTTCATTTTAAAGGGTTTGAACTCTTCCCCATTACAAAAATAGTGCACAGCCCCCCCCCCCCCCCACACACACACACACAAAAAAAAAAGCTAGAAACGGCCCTGGATCTGATTATCTACTTGAATATGGTGATGTGGTCGTTGACATTCTTTCCTGCTTCTGACCTCATCACTTTATAAGTTTGTGACAGTACTGTGACCCACTCTGGTTTTTGTGCTAAATGCCTCTTCAGTACCACAGTACAGCAAAGACGTTTTCAGGTTCACGTTCACTTCACTCCACAATGGAAGTTTTGATTCAGAGCACGCACACTTGCTTCACTCACGCCACAACGATTAAAAATATGGCAAGAAAGTCATCCTGCAGAGTTCGTGTGAAGCCCCGGCACACAGGACTCCAATTAAAGGGCTGTTACGTCGAAAAAAATAAACTGCACAAAAACGTCACAACCTCCAGCTGTTTGTACAGGATAAAACAAGCTGGTCATATGATAGAAATAAAAAAATACAAATGTAAAGATATAAAACTATGTTGAATAAAATGGTTAATTATCATGCAGACACACACGCGCACACACACTGTAAACACTCGTCAACAGAATCTTGGCCTGCCGATTTGTTCAGGTCCACTTCACTGCACAATAACAGAAGCACAATAAGGTCAGACTGAGGAGCGTCCATGAATGATCCAAAGTTCAGTTTCCTGTTATGGATTGAATCATATGAATATATGTATACTGTATGGTCTGAGTTTGTCTGATCAAATTCCATGCATCAAATGTTACACATTAAAGATGCATTAAGTTAGTTTTTGCCCTTTTTTTTATTAGAATAAATGAATAACTGAAATCTTCAGCTGTGGCTGAGTGCTGTCAGTCACTGCAGTGAACTGACACCCTCTGGGAGTCTTTCTGTTATTTTCATGCACTTGTTTACTCTGCTGGCCACAGCAAGTCATCCAGGTCCTGAAGCAGCAAAGTAGCCCCAGAGCATCACACTACCACCACCATGTTTGACTGTTGGTATGATGTTCTTTTTATGAAATGCTATGTTAGTTTTACACCAGATGTAACATGATGCACGCCTTCCAAAAAGTTCAACTTTTGTCTCATCAGTCCACAGAATATTTTCCTGTTTTTGCTCAGTCTCTTTCTTAGTGCTGACTCATGGACCAGTGTCCAAACTAAGGCAAGTGAGACCTATAGTTCTTTAGATGTTGTTCTGGGTTTTTGTTTCTCATCTATTCTTGGAATCTTCAGCTTGCAGTATGATGTGTTGCTTTTTGAGATCTTTTAACCTACTTCACTTTGTCAGACAGGTTCTATATAAGTGATTTCTTGATTCAACAGGGCTGGTAGTAATCAGGCCTGGGTGTGGCTAGTGAAATTGGACTCAGCTTTTCCAAAAAATGTGGTCGCGGTTAATTCTTGATGTAATGGGGGGGGGGATTACTTTTTCCACATAGGGTCAGGTAGGTTTGGATAGCTGTTTTTCCCTTAATAAATGAAATTATAGTTTAAAAACTGCATTTTGTATTTACTTGAGTTATCTTTATCTAATATTAAAATATTTTTGATGATCTGAAACATTTAATTGTAACAAATATGCAAAAATATAAGAAATCCAGAAGAGGGCGAATACTTTTTCACAGCACTGCATACTGTTTCTTATAAGAAGGATGAGGGAAAAATAAAGCTCACGAGAAAGGATGAAGATGCAGCTAAAAAAGTAAAACCATAATAAAATGTTAATGTGCTGACATCAAGGACGAGAGACTGAGCGGGTGGGACGACAGGCGGCACCGTTAAAGTCAGACAGGCTACAATTTAAAGCATTAAGGCAGCGATGATTACTGTATGTTTCAACCAGATTTTTCTTCTCGAGTTTAAAACTCAAGAAGAGTTTTAAACTCTTCTTGAGGCGGCGCGGTGGGGGAGTGGTTAGCACTGCAGCAGCACAGCAACTCACCCTTGGCCAGGGGATCCTGGGTTCGATCCCAGCCCCCGACCAACAGTGATCTGTGTGGAGTTTGCATGTTGTCTGCGTGGGTTTTCTCCGGGTTTCCTCCCACATGCCAAAAACATGCAAGTTAGGTTAATTGGCATCAAACTGGGGATTCTAAATTGTCCTTAGGTATGACTGTGAGAGTGAATGGTTGTCTGTCTCTCTGTGTTGGCCCTGCGATGGACTGGCGATCTGTCCAGGGTGCACCCTGCCTCTCGCCCAAAGATGCTGGGATAGGCTCCAGCCCCCCCACGACCCGAAAAGGATTAAGCGGAAGAAGATGGATGAATGAATGAATGAGTTTAAAACTGAATTTGAAATGTGGTTAGCTTCATTTTCTGCTTCATTTTTTTTAAATATTCTGTTTTTACTTTTTTCATGGACATTGGATGGTTTCATAAATGTGAGAGAAACAGAAAAAATAGTGAATGTGTGTTGTGATAAAATCTTCAAATCAATAAAAATAAGCAATCTTTACCCATGATGCACCTTTACTCTTTCAGTGTAACTCTTTGAGGAGCTGAAAAATGGGATTTGTGGCTTTTGTAGCTTCTGATTTTTTAAGCTGGCTTAGTTAAGGTGCTTGAGTTTAGAATTGAAGTATTGCTTCTTGCTAAGGCTGGCTGTTATATTCTGACTAGTCCATAATGCCAGGGGAGACCTGACAGAAATGGTTAATAAAAACAAACTGCAGTAAGAGGAAAATTATAACATAAAATATTTTTCTCTACCTTTCAGCCCTTATTGTTCCCAAATAATAAAAAAAAATGTTTGTCTTCTGCTGTTAGCCAGATATTCTGCTGTGGACGCATCACATTTAGCTAAAACCAAGACACTGAAATGGCTCTCCATGTAGAAAACATATCTAAGAACATAACACAAAATCCACCAAAATGCAAGGCCTTATAACAGAATCTAATAAATAATACTGATATTCATAAAACTGATTGGTTAGTTTGAATCTAAAGAGGACAAATAGAAAAGCAGAAATGCTCCGTTGCAACGTTCCACTTCAAGTTCAGATCCGAAAACACGACTGATAGCTGTGACTCCACCCCGGCGTGACTGCTCTCCTCAGTCGGCATAGTGCATGATGGACTCCACGTAGTTTCCGGGGAAGAGGCCGGTGGTGGCGTTCATCACTCCCTCAAACCAGCCGTCCTCGTTCTTCTTGATGACATAGATGATGGCTCCCTCCTGGAAGGACAGCTCGTCCTCCTTGTCTGCCGTGTAGTCATAGATGGCCACCACTGGAGGGCGACAAAAACAAAGTCATGTCTGATGGAACAGTGTGATTGTTTTCTTAGGAGAAGTGCTGCGGTGAAATTCACTCACAGATTGACAAATGAGCCGATTATTCACTAATAACGCACCACAGGTCTTCACTGTTACACTTTATCTCCATTCTCCAAAATGTCCCTTGTTCTCAAGACGATACAGACTGATGATTAAAATGATCATTTTGTGGAGAAAGGAAACGGGCGAGGCAGTGAGCTGGATGACATATGAACTTTATTCTTTCTCTAACATCAAGTACAGTAAAAAGAGCTCCCGGGTCTCTGTGCATTCCTCTTTTATACCTTTAATTCCATGCATTGAGACCTGGAACTTCTGACCATAATACATCGTTTGGAACAAAGACCTGTGTGGCACATTAACATGACATAATGCCGGCACCGCTCTCACACCCTTTCCTCTTCCAGCGGCTCCGGCAGTTCCTCCTCTCCCCGGGGGGCGCATAGTCCTTACTGTCCTGTTTGATACCCCCCCGGTGACACTTCCTCCTTCGGTCCATTGTTCCCTCTTCCCCAGCTGCCCTCTCTGGGTGGAGAATTCTCCATCCATACCACTACCCCCCCCCCCCCCATCCTTTGGGCTTGAGCTGGCGCCCATAGCGGCTGTAGCGGGGGGTCACCGACCCAGTCAAAATATCCTGCTGGCGAGGTGTACAGGAGGGCACGTCAGTCTGTGGAGGGAAAAAGGGAGGGGAAGGAAACACATCAGCTTTGCGGCAGCAGGTCCCTACCGAGGGAACACCAACTTGCGAAGCTACCAACGGTGGGTGTCCACACCGGGGAGCTTGGGCCAACACCACCTGCTCGTCTGCCAACACAAAAGCAGGCTTCAGCCTGTCGATGCAGACGGTCCCCCCCCCCCCCCCCAAAGTCTAACACAAAATGTTTCGCCCCAGGTTCCAACACCCTGAACGGTCCATCATACGGTGGATGCAGCGGGGTCCAGTGCGTATCGTGCCTGTCAAAAACAAAGCTGGCATTCTGTAAACTCTTGGGGATGAAAGTGCGGGGAAAACAATGGTGGGCCGGGCCCAGCACGTTTAAAGCCTCCGTGCTGTGCAAAAATTACGTGGGCGGATCAGCCTCGGGGTTTTCCAGTTAAAACTCTCCGGGGATCCGCAGTGGCTGAGAAAAAACGAGTTCTGCTGGGGAGGCTGCCAAATCCTCCTTAGGTGCGGAGCGCAACCCTAAAAGAACCCAGGGCAGGTGGTCAACCCAATTTGTGTCCGTGAGCGAAGCTCTGACCACTGCTTTAAGCGACCTATGAAAACGCTCGCATAACCCGTTAGCTTGGAGGTTGTACGCAGTAGTGCGGTGAATTTTGACCCCCAGGCTCTGGGCCATCGCGGACCAGAGCTCCGAAATGAATTGCGGACCCCTGTCGGAAGTGATGCCCGACAGGGATCCGGACCGTGCAACCCAAGCTGACAAAAAAGCGTGAGCTACTTCCGCAGACGTGGTAGAAGCCAGCGGAACCACTTCAGACCAGTGCGTGGTGCAGTCCACGATTGTCAAAAGGTTGGTCCCACCAAAAGGGGTCCCACCAAATCCACGTGGATGTGGTTGAACCTCCTGGCCAGGATTTGGAAGGGCTCGGGGGGGGCTCTGATGTGCTTGTGCACTTTGGCCCACTGGCACGCGACGCAAGGCACAGCCCACTCTTTAACGTCATTGCGCAATCGCGGCAAGACGAATTTCGCCCCCACTAGCTTCACCAAAGCACGCACGCACTCCCGGGTGAGAAAGGGAGTGGACTGACTCAAAAATACTGCGGTGCCAAGAGCTTGGAACCACCGGGCGCGGGCGGCCGGTGGAGATGTCACAGAGCAAGGGAGGGCACCCTTCTTGCACCACCCTGCTCTCCAGCCTTAACCCAGTAGGCGCCGACTGGAGCGCGCAAATGTCCGTGTCCCTGGCTTGCTCTGCGGCCATAGCAGGGAAATCTATTCCCATGTAAACCGGGGAGACTAACGTGCATGACAGACAATTGGCCATGATGTTGAGCTTACCGGCAATGTGTTGAATGTCGGTCGTAAACTCCGAGATCGCAGCCAAATGCCATTGCTGCTGGGCAGACCCCGGTTCCGAGACCTTTGACATCGCGTACGTCAGCAGCTTATGGTCCACGAATGTGGTGAACTCGCGCCCTTCTAGCCAAAACTGGAAATGGCGTGTTGCCAGATGTAGAGCCAATAACTCTGTCAAACATGCTGTATTTGAGTTCGTTGTCACGCAAAGTTCGACTAAAAAATGCGAGCTGCTGCCACGAACCGGAGACGTACTGCTCCACCACTGCTCCTGTGGCAACATTAGACATGTCCGTAGTGAGCGCTATCCGTGCTGACAGATCCAGATGGGCTAGCAATGCGGCATCCGCCAGCACTGTTTTGGCATCCGTGAAAGCCTGGACTCGCTCGGGAGTCCAGTCGATGTTTTCCGCGGGCTTCTTTTTTTTCAGCGTGGCATACAACAGCCGCATCAGCTGGGCTGCCCGGGGAAGGAAACGGTTATAAAAACTGACCATTCCCAAAAACTCCTGCAGGTATCTCACAGCCTCTGGACGCAGAAAGTCCGACATGGCGCGCACCTTATCCGGTAGCAGAATCGCGCCCACCAGCAAAATGCAGTGGCCCAAAAAATCAATCACTGGCACACCGAACTGGCACTTCGCTGGGTTCACTATAAGTCTGTGTGCTTTCAACCTCTGGAAAACCATCTTGAGATGGGCGATGTGCTCCTCCTCAGACGCGCTAGCTACCAGAATGTCATCTAAGTAGACAAAAACGAAGGACAAGTCGCGAAGCACTCCGTCCATCATCCTCTGGAAAGTCTGCGGCGCACCTTTTAATCTGAACGGCATGCATAAAAACTCAAAAAGGCTGAAAGGAGTTATTACCGCTGTTTTCGGAACATCTTCCGCGTGCACCGGGACCTGATGGTATCCGTGGACCAGATCCACTTTTGAAAAAACACGCGCCTTGGCCAGGTACACAGAAAAATCCTGGATATGCAGAATAGGATAATGATCGTGTTCCATGGCGTTGTTCAAGTGCCGGAAATCGTTGCATGGTCGCCACGATACATGAAGTGGGGATGCCCACCAGCTGTTGGAATGCCTGACGATGCCCAACTGCTCTAAGTTGGCAAACTCCTTGCGTGCGCTGGCCAGCTTAGCTGCGTCCAGGCGCCGAGGATGCGTGAACACCGGCGCGCCTTTTGTAGTTATGAAATGTTTGACCCCGTGTTTTGTTATCGTAGCCAAAAAGGTCAGGACCGTGAGTGCTGGGAACTGTGCGAGTAAATGTTGGTGCTTACCCCCTGGAGCTATAACATTAGCCAATGTTGTTGACTCAGCTCCCCGAGCTGTGCAGAGGAGTGAGGAAAAAGAGACAGCATCCACTAATCGCCTATTAGCAACATCGACTAACAACCCATAAGCACATAGAAAGTCTGTGCCTAAAATGGGGGCAGCACATGCAGCTATCACAAAGTCCACTGGAAATTGCGTCCATGCAAGCATATCGTCAGTGTCCGTTCGCCAAACGTCCTGATGGTGGATCCGCTGGCGGCCGTGAGCTCAGGACCGCTGCCTCCTGCCAACCTGTCTGCATTGACCAGCAGGATGAAGCTCTTCTGGGAGCCGAAGTCCACCAAAAACCGTCTCCCCGAATGTGTGTCTATGACATAAAGCAGTTTGCTCCTGTCGCCAGTGGTTGCAGCTGCAACTGAATGCTGAACGTGCCATCTTCCTGGCTTCTTGAATTGGCATGATGACAGGCAGCGCTGGGCATTCGAGCTGAAATGGCGGCGATAAAAACAGATCGCCCCCGTTCCTTCATCTCCTGGTGTCCGTCCCGGCTACCACCAACGGCTCCTCGACCTCGCTGGAGTCCCTCATGGATGCCGGTGCCACTGCCTACACGCTGAGAGTTCTGGTCGCCAAAATGATGCGGTCCGCTTCCTGCGCTTCCTGCCAAGGACTACCAGGGTGCGGTAGTCCTTGGCAACCAGCCGCGGCGAGTTGGCCAGGATCGCCCTCACCGTAGCCGGTAGGTTCCTGAGGAAGAAGTGGGCGAACAGGAAAGATTCATCATCCTTCCCCCTCAACGCCAACATGCTCTCCATGAGCTCCACTGCTGATCTGTTACCTAACTCAGAACGCGTTAGGAGTCTCTCTGCCCTCTCACTGTCAGAAAAGGTATAGCGCTGGAGTAGCATCCTCTTGAGCGTTTCATATTTCCCCTGGGCCGGCGGCTCCTGGAGCAGGCTCATCACCTGTTGCGTAGTGCGCGCATCCAGCGCGCCGACCACACAGTAATACTTGGTATCATCTGTTGTTATCCCGCAGAGTGCGAACTGGGCTTCTATGTGCAAGAACCACATGGTCGGGTTGTGAAGCCAGAAGTCTGGGAGCTTGACTGAGACAGCGCACGCAGCGCTGGTGCTCTCCCTCCAGGTAGTCTCCGGGGCGGTGCTCGGCTCGCTTTCCATTGGCACGTCTTCGGGTCACCAATGTGGAAAAAGGAAACAGGCGAGGCAGCGAGCTGGACGACACACAAACTTTAATCTTTCTCCAACATTAAGTACAGTAACAAGAGCTCCCAGGTCTCTGTGCATTCCTCTTTTATACCTTTGATTCCATGCATTGAGACCGGGAACTTCCGACCATAATACATTGTTTGGAACAAAGACCTGTGTGGCACAATAACATGACATAACGCCGGCACCGCTCTCACACCCTTTCCTCTTCCAGTGGCTCCAGCAGTTCCTCCTCTCCCAGTGTTTGTGTGTGTGGGGGGGTGCATAGTCCTTACTGTCCCGTCTGATACCCCCCCGGTGACACTTCCTCCTTCGGTCCATTGTTCCCCCTTCCCCAGCTGCCTTCTCTGGGTGGAGAATCCTCCACCCGTACCACCACAATTTGGCTGATAGCTGACACCCAGTGGATGAAATTTGAAGGGGGATGAGGGGGGGATGCCATCCCCCTTCTTAGCAGAATGAACCAAAATCATCCCCCTTGTTAACATGCCATCCCCCCATCGCAATTCATAGGTGTAAATCAAGGGGGAGTGCACCCCCACCCTAGAAAAAAGGGAGAATTGTCCCTCGCAGTATCACTGTAAACCTTTTTATCATATTATAGAACTGAATAGCACCATGCACCAATTCTAAGTAGAAATGCAAAGAAAAAAAATCTTATTGTTGCCTCTTTTTCTCATAAAATTCCAACTTCTTCCTCATAATTTTGCAACTTTCTTCTTGTAAATTTGCAACATTTTCTCATAAAATTGTAACTTTTTTCTCATGAATTTGCAAGACTTTTCTTGTAAATTTGCAACTTTTTTTCTCATGAATTTGCAACTTTTATCTTGTAAAATTGCAACTTTTTCACATAAAAATGTAACTTTTTTCTTCTCTCATGAATTTGCAACTTTTTTCGTGCAAAACTGCAACTTTTTCTCATGAATATGCAACTTTTTTCTTCTTTCGTGAATTTGCAACTTTTTCTTGCAAACTGCAACTTCCTCTCATAAATTTGTAACTTTTTTCTCACAAATTTGTAGCTTTTTTCTTGTAAATTTGCAACTTTTTTCTTGTAAATTTGCAACTTTTCCTCATAAATCTGCAACTTTTTTCTCATGACAAAAATATGCAAATTTACAATGAAAAAAGTCCAAATTTAGCATAAACAAGTCAAAAATTTATGAGAAAAATTTTCAAATTTGTGAGAGAAAAAACAAACTCAGGAATGAGGGGAGGAAAAAAAAACATTTTCAAGAAAAAAAAAAAATCACAAATTTACAATAACAGTATGTTTATAATCAATGCTGTGTTATTTATTGATTACATTCTTAAATGATGAACACAACAAACAAAACAAGACGGAATGAGAAATGAAAAAGAAGACATTTACTAAATTTTTCTACATGTTGACACACTTCCCACTGGTCTTTATTAAATGTCTCTTACATGCTTTGGTCAAAATGCCTCAGGGTTTAATTACTACAGCACCATTCTGACACAACTTTTGCAGCCTTCCTCAGAACGACTTATTTCTGTGCATGTCTCTTTAAATGCACACGAACATATGTTGACACCATATTGCTAATATTAACGGGCTAGCTCCTAGCTGCAATTTCCCAGTTTGGAATGAAAAAAGTACATCTATCTATCTGTCTGTCTGTCTGTTTGTGGTAACGAACACAGCCTAAGCTAACCAACATAAAATCGTCTGAAAGAATGAATAAAATAAAGGATCACTGGTGGACGGGGGTGTGTTTAAACAGTCACTGAGTGAGAAATAAGATATTATATTATTATACTATTATATAATAAAAGACTAAATAATCTGTAGAAAAGGATGACACTTTTTACTGCAGGAGATCAAAGTCTGGACTACAGTGGAGAGATTTAGAGGCATACCTTTCTCCAGGTAGTTCCTGGGGGCCCACGGCGGGTCTTCTTCTGCATATGGATCGTTGTACTCCACCACGGCCGAGTCCTCTTCTCCGTGTCCGTCCTCCACTGGCGTAGGAGTGGACAGTGGCTCCTCAGGTCCTGATTGGCTCTCTGTGGCTGGTTGAGAGGAAGGAGGAGGAAGGGGAGCGGTGGCGTCTGAAACTGGATATGTGGGAAAATGATGAGAACAGCACTGAAGCAGACATTATGACGCACAGATGTGTTAGATATATAGTAGACACACTCCTATTCACAAAAAAACAACTCTTGATTGAAAAAAAAAACCTAGAAAGACTAGAATGCTCCACATGTGTACTTACTGGACTCCTGAACTCTGGCAACAAACCCCATCAAAGGAAGCTGAGGTGTGAACTGGAGGAGGGAGGGCGGCGGTGGGGAGGCTGTGGACAGGAAGCTGGAGTTAAATAAGGATTCTAATAGACATTTATCATTATGCTTTGCTAATACCCCTTTACACGAGGGTGGAGATCGTTGACAGATTGCTGAGTGATGACTAAAAGGCCAGATCTCCAAATGATCACTGATCTCCTTGAACTCTCTTTGACCAATCTCAGCAATCTTTCAATGAACACCAAATTTTTCCACCCTGTAGGTAGAGGTGGGTGAAGTATCACTGAGTGTTCGAAGAAAGACCAATACAGTTCACTGAAAGACTGCTGAGATCACTGGGAGATCGATGAGATCATTGAGCGCTCCTTAAGAGTTCATTGAGAGATCGCTTTCCTTTGGTGGTCAATGAGAGATTGTTTTGGACTGAGTTAAATCAATCTCTCAGCTATGGAGATCACTGAGAGATCGTTTAGAGCCATTTTTTCATAAAGGGCATTCACTTATATAGCGCTTTTTACTCATCTCTAGGTGACCAAAGCACTTAACAGACCCTGCTATCCACCCATTCACACACTGATAGCAGCACAGCAGAGGCGGTTCATCAACAGAGGGCGCAAATGCGTTGCCCCCATAAAATATTCAGAGATAAAAATATTTCCTGAATAAATCAATCATGATACGTACAATAAATGAGAGACATAGCATGTCCATCTGTAGTTGATATGCAAGCTTCTGTAGCAGCAGCCATTTTAAATAACATTTCACTATGTACGCTTGCATTATAGACCACTGCCTGGTTAGGGGCACTGGTAGAACTTATCATAATGATCGCTCCCACAGTTGATTTCTTCACACCAAGCTGCTTATCTATTGCAGATTCAGTCTTCCCAGCCTGGTGCAGGTCTACAATTTTGTTTCTGGTGTCCTTTGACAGCTCTTTGATCTTGGCCATAGTGGAGTTTGGAGTCTGACTGTTTGAGGTTGTGGACAGGTGTCTTTTATACTGATAACGAGTTCAAACAGGTGCCATTAATATAGGTAACGAGTGGAGGACAGAGGAGCCTCTTAAAGAAGTTACAAGTCTGTGAGAGCCAGAAATCTTGCTTGTTTGTAGGTGACCAAATGCTTATTTTCCACCATAATTTGCAAATAAATTCTTTAAAAATCAGCCAACGTGATTTTCTGGATTTTTTTTCCCCATTTTGTCTCTCATAGTTGAGGTATACCTATGATGAAAATTGGAGACCTCTCTCATCTTTTAAGTGGGAGAACTGGCACAATTGGTGGCTGACTAAATACTTTTTTGCCCCACTGTATATTGACCATTTTCTGTATTTTAACTGGAACTTTATCAACAGATATTAATGGAGTCTAACGGAATATGCCCACCAGTATTCATCCAGCCAAAGACTTCTCTCCAGAAATTATTTGAAACAGGACAAAACAAAAACAAATGTTCACTTGTCTCTGGATGCTCTGTACAGAACACACAGAGATCAACTTCAAATTTAAAACATTTTTGTAACGTCTCACTTGCAGAATAATTATTTATTATCTAGATCACAGGTGTCAAACTCATTCCATGGAGGGCCAAGACCCTGCAGGTTTTACCTCCACCCAGTGGCTTCAACAGGTGTTTTCTCTGAATTTCTTCCCACTGATTGCTGATCAGTGAAAACACCTGCTGAAGAGACTGGGTGGAAGTAAAACCTGCAGGGTCTTGGCCCTCCATGGAATGAGTTTGACACCCCTGATCTAGATAAAGGTCTCTTTGACTTAAGGTGCAACAGGCCATTTTACATATTTATAGATTGCCTTCTGTGGTAAATTGTTATCCAGCAATTCCACTCTCCCTGGTGATCCAAAATCAGCAAAAGGTTTTTGTTTGAATGCATTTCCAATTATTTTATTATTACATTCCTTTTTCTGAATGTTGATTCCCATATTTTTAATTAAGGCAACTGAGCAGACACCATGGAGTAATTTAGCATATTCTTAATTATTAGGTGAAGCAGGGGGAGTGGAATTGCTTTACAGATAGATTTATATTCTCTATTAGACACATCGAGAGCAAATTTTCCAACAAACTGTTCATAGTCCAGAATATTTCCACTGTGGCCCATCAAATCACTTACATACAGAACATTTGTGTTTACCAACTCTGTCTTGAACTGTTTTCCTGTTTAACTGTCATAACTCGATTATTCCTGGTGTGAAATTACCATTTTCCAGCGATGCAGTTCTTGCTTGTGGAAATCTGATAACTTAAGTGGCAATTTTGAAATTTCAATGTCACATTTCAGTAAAAAATTTACACCTCCTACTTTTTCAAACAATTTTTTGGGGGGATATGAAACCAAAGGGAATCTAGGAAACGTGGAGCTGGCGCTAGCGGAGTGGCTAGTTTCATAACAAACACCATTTTGATGCGGGAAAATAAGAGGATAATGGAGTTGGGACCTGATCGTCCAGATTTAATCATCCAGCAACAGACCAAAGATCATGGGTGGACTTGTACAAGGAGTTTCTCTCAGAATGCAACCATAAAAAGGATTGCTGCAGAGGTGAGTTTGTGTTTTTATTTATTTATTTATTTATTCAGATAAAAATGACACTAGATATGGTATACAAACATAAAAAATTTAAATATACATATGAAACATCATACAAAATCCAGGATGACACATGAAAGTGAAAACACTTATTTCCAGTGTGGTGCTGTAGAAAGTTAAGAAAAAAATGGCTGGAATTGTGAATTTAAAATTCAAATTAAAGATCACAAGTTGATCCAAGGAATTTAAAACTATAGAAAATAATAATAAAAGTTACAGAAGAGGCTTCTCTGTGTCTATAAGTGCAATAGATGCAGTATTTTTATAATTTCCCAGTTTGGGATCAATAAAGTACATCTATCTATCTTCCTCAAAAATGTTTACTTTCAATTCAGAAATCATACTTCTTCAATATAAACCAAAGTGAGGGTCCTTAGATGAGTTCACCCATCACATCCAAGTACACCCCAATTTTTTTTTTTTTATCATCCACCACCACAGCAAAGCTGTCATGCCAGGCACTGGCCCACCAGGGGGTTCAGTGTCTTGCTCAAGGACACTTCAACATGCAGATAGAGCAGGAATCAAACCCCTGCTCCTCCAATTAGTAGTCAACCGCACTACATCTGTACCACAGCCTCAATAGACTTTCAATGATCTCCACCCCTGTATGAAGGGATAGAAGAGCACTACAAACCTCTCCTGGTGATCTCTCAGTGATGTCTCAAGGATCTTTGAAAGATCTCTATAGATTGCCATGAAAATCTTACAATGATCTCCCAAACTTTAACACAGAAAAGACTTTTTTGAGGCCTTAGGAGATTGTTGAGAGATCTAATCAATTTTTGATCTCTCAATGGCCAACCAACAATCTCCATCTGTGTAAAGAGGCCCTCAATTTTACAGTGCCTACCTGGACTCTGGTTGTAGTAGGGGCCGCCGTTGACCTGATTCTGATTCTGTGATGCGATTGGCTGACCGGTCACAGATGGGGGGCGGCGGTAAGGCAGTGACCCCCCAACCTGCGGAGTCTGCTGTCGAGGCTGAGGCCGGTTCATGCTGTAGAACTGAGGGACGATGGGACCTGATGAAGAAGACAGAGCTGAAGTCAGACGCCACAATTTCTGATCCCAGGAACAGAGGGCGGACTCACCAGCATTTTAATTGTGTGAACGCTGTTAAACATTCACACTATTGCTGTGGGAGTCAAACATTTTTTATTAATTTTCCAGATAGTTTTTGGGTGCTGTATCCTTCTGCATAATTACTAAAAGCATCAAAAGGGGGAATCCTTTCTCACTGGTGAGGTTTACTAAAGTGTAAACATTTGTTTAATGTTCTTGTTCCTTAAAGAACTGCTAAGATTGGAACCCAGTCAGTCCCGTTTGCAAGACAAGAACTTCCACCAGTTAAACCACAATAACACTGCGAATAATTTTTAAATAAAAACTTCGATTTTTTTCCCTGTTCAGTTTTGCTGCAAATCCTGTTTTGCCCAGTAGTCCTCACAAGATTTGTGGATTAAGGCCAAAAAAAAAAAGTTAAACTGGTTCTTACTGTATTACAAGACACCTCATAGTGCTACATGTGTTGACTACATTTCCTTCTTTTTAAGGCTCAAATATACGGTTACATCTCAAAAAATTAGAATATCATGATAAAGTTCAATATTTTTTGTCACTCATTTCAGAAAGTGAAACCCATATATTATATAGATTCATTGCACAGAATGTGATATATTTCAAGTGTTTATTTATTTTAATTTTGATGATTATGGCTTTCAGCCCAAGAAAACCCCAAATTCAGTTTCTCAAAAAATTAGAATATGACATAAAATTAATTAAAAAAAATAAGTTTTTTAATACAAATGTGGACCGACTAAAAAGTATGTCCATGTACAAACTCAATACTTGGTCGGGGCTCCTTTTGGATTAATTACTGTATCAGTGTGGCGTGGCATGGAGGTGATCAGCCTGTGGCACTGCTGAGGTGTTATGAAGGTCCAGGTTGCTTTGATAGTGACCTTCAGCTCGTCTGCATTGTTGAGTCTGGAGTCTCTCATCTTCCTCTTGACAATATTCCATAGATTCGCTATGGGGTTTAGGTCAGGATTGTTTGCTGGCCAGTCAAACACAGTGATGCCATGGTCATTAAACCAGGTTTTGACACTTTTGGCAGTGTGGGGGGGTACCAAGTCCTGCTGGAAAATTAAATCAGCTTCTCCATAAAGCTTGTCAGCAGAGGGAAGCATGAAGTGCTCTAAAATTTCCTGGTAGACGACTGCGCTGACTTTGGTCTTGATAAAACACAGTGGACAAACACCAGCAGATGACATGGTTCCTCAAATCATCACTGACTGTGGAAACTTCACACTAAACCTCAAGCAATTTAGATTCTGTGCCTCTCCACTCTTTCTCCAGACTATGGGACTTTGATTTCCAAATGAAATGCAAAATTTACTTTTATCTGAACAGAGGTCATCTGCTGGTGTTTGTCCACCGTGTTTTATCAAGACCAAAGTCAGCGCAGTCGTCTACCAGAAAATTTAAGAGCACTTCATGCTTCCCTCTGCTGACAAACTTTATGGAAAAGCTGATTTCATTTTCCAGTAGGACTTGGCACCCTCTCCAAACTGTCCTCAAAAAAAAAAACTTTGATAAATGGTTACTATACTACAGGGTGGAATTGGTGGTTACAGCACTCAAGGGTAACTTGAAGTTCCCCTGTTGAGCTTTGATGCAGTTCCAGTTTTTGGAGCTCATGGGTTCAAATCTCATTAGTACCTTGATCAGTGAATCTAATGAGGATTTGAAGATGAAATTTCAGCAGGGTGTAGTTTACAATGTCCTGTATTCAACCAGGGAAAGTGATTTTGCATAAATAGGATACATATTTGAGCCTTATAAAGAACGAAAAAGAAATGTGAGTGACAAGGAAGGCTTGGGTTTGAATCCCAGTGGTGCCTTGAGGCATTCATATGCGGTATGAAGGGTAATGTTTTAATCAGCGAATCAATTGAGGTCTACTGGGCAAAACAGAAAGGAACCTCAAATTCTCACTAGATTATCGAAACAATACTCTTCATATCTCAGATAAATGACTCAAAGAACTGTTTATTTTCTTTTTAAGGCTTGAATGTGTAATCCTTTGATGGTTAAAGAAAGTATTAGCTACTTTGGGCTTCGCTGGAATGACCTAAAAATTAGGTTATTTATGGCACTGCTGGGATTCAAACCCAAGCTATCCAGTTTACTGAACAGAAGAGTAAAGTACTAATCTTCCTACCTCAAATAAACATCTTAAGGTACTGCTGGGACTTAAACACATGAATTCTTGTGTAGTAGTCTTAAGAATAAATATGTTCCTGCAGTAATGAACTTCCCAAAATGTCCGTGTTGTAAATATGTCAAGTGTTTCTGATGGGGCGATAATTAGTGTGACACATCTGGGAACTTCCTCACACGCTGGAAGCCTGGGAAGGGGTAAGTTGTGTGTAATTCCTCAGGGAACGAAATTGATTAATGTGATTGATTTACTGTAGTTTTCTTTAAGTTATTGTACTAATTTTGATTGTAAGATTTTCTGTTACATTTTCGTTTGCAATACCAATGTAAAATATTCAAAGTAGTGTCATAAATACCGATGATTGATGGCTAGTTAAGTAGGCGCTAACGAGTCCATTGTTCTGTAGGAATGCCAGCACTTGTCCCCATTCCCGTGTCATGTGTAAATTGTCTGCCCCAATCTGTTTCAGGTATGTTAAAATGTTAAATGTACTGTTGTAAAAAATAGAAAAAACGATCAGTCATGTAACTCTGTCATGTAATGCTGTCATGTATTTGGTGCTAAACTTTTTCTTTGCTTGTGGTATACTGTAACTATACGATCTAAAGTTATGTAGTCCAAGTAGCTGTAAGCTATGTTTCTCACACGCTGGAAGCCTGGGAAGGGAAATAAACAGACTACTGACTGATCGAGATCCTGCCTGACGTCTACTTCTCTGCATCGGCCAAGATTTATTTTATTTTGTTATTTTAATGTAGCTGACTAGTTCGAGTCCGTTACATAAACTGGTGCCGTGACCTTTCAAGGATTCTTCTGATCAGCCACAGCTGATCTCCGGGGTCCAGCTGCCTGCTGAGTGGAGGTTCGCAAGGAGAGTCCAGTCTTTATCAACACAACGCATCCTTCAGTTATTTAAGGTTTTTGACAGAAGCTCATTCAGTATTATTTGGCTTTGAATTTTATTTTATGTGTGTTATATCAGAGTAGCCTGTTTTGAAATTTCTATTTTGTGTTTATTACCATTTAATTGAGCTAGTTTTTAGTAATGGATGGTGATATGTCTCATAGCCTTTATTCTCACACCCCTGTAGCTGGGGCAGGTAGAGGCAGGGGTCTTTTTTTGTTGAGGGGTGGGGGAGTTAAACAGTTAACTTTCACTGACATGGTGGGAGAGGGTGGTACTATGCATACACACCCAGTGGGGGCTACTTATGTTGTACAGACACCACAGCCACATATCAGTGATGGGGAGGGGGATTTACCAGCACAGGCATGTGAGGTAGGGCCCGCATCCTCCACGCCCATGTTTCCTCCTGGTAGCAATGACCCCTCAGCTGAGCTGCGTGATCTAATTACTGAATTAGGGAATCGAATTGGAGATTCCATAGCCAGTCGGCTGTTACCCTCTACTCAGCCTGTCACACAGTCATGTGACCCAGTCTCTCCAATGGCGCCAGACAGGCATGAACAATCTAGTAACATCAGTGGCACTCTTGATCTCACCAATGTCAATGTGGTAGTCAAGTCAGATGTTCGTGAGCCTGCTGTGTTCAGAGGGGAGGGGTCTGATAAATGCTCAGTACAGGAATGGATAGAGCTGATGGAAATGTATTTACGCAAAAAGAAATTCCCCACTTCGGATCAAGTTGATGAGATCCTGAGTCATCTGATGGGAAAGGCCAAGAAAATAGTTAAAGTGGGAATAAGGAGTAGCTTAACCCCAGACCATGCAGTCCAGCCAGATATGATCTATGATATCCTGCGGAAGTATTTCAGTGAGTCCCCTGCATCATGCTTACCGTTGGCTGATTTTTATGCCACTCAGCCCAGTGTGGGTGAGAATCCAGTGGATTATTGGGTGCGCTTGAATACAGCAGCAGAGCAGGCAGATCGTCTCCTGAAAAAGCAAGGCAGGAAATTGGAGAACATGAATGCTGAAATATCCATGATGTTTATTAGGAACTGCAATGATCCTGAGCTGTCCAGTGTATTTAAGAGTAAACCTATGAGCAAGTGGTCTTTGACAGAGGTGCAGGAAGCGATCGATGAGTATCAGAGGGAGTTCCTGTCCAAGAGGAAGCCAGTGGAAGTTAAACCATCTAAGGTGACCGCGGCTGTCGCTTACTCCATGCCAGACGTTAAGGAGGAAGTGAGTGTTCGTGAGCCTAGTGCGTCTAGCCCGTCCAGATTCAGCGAGTCCTCCAGTGCGGAGGGGGGTGCGTTTGAGCGTGTCCTGTGTATGCTGGAGAGGGTGCTGGAGAAGACAAACCAGGCCACAGCACCGGGTGTTGCGCAACCAGCCCAGTGGGTTCGAGTCACTCCCTGCCGCGTCTGTGGCGACAGCACCCACTCTACAAGATCGCACTGCATGAGAGAAAAGCGATGCCTTGCTTGCTTTGAAACTGGACATCAAAAAAAGGACTGCTCCAAGCGCAGGACAGCAATGCCCAATACCACTGCGCCTGTTCAGGGAAACTAGGCCACCCACATGTGGGAGGGGACGATGTGGGTGCATTTAGTCAGTCCCTCAGTTTTGAAGATGATGTGCAATCTGCTTATGAAGAAAAATGCAAGTGTGCTCCTGCTGGAAATAAGATTGTTTATCAAAATGTGCACAAATTAGCAAATTCCGATAGTCTCTTTTATACTGACGTCTCAGTGAAGAACCAAGTTTTGTTGCATGCATTAATTGACAGTGGGTCCATGGCCTGCACAATGAATGAAGAGGCCGAACAGAAACTACGTAGTGTGGGCTTATGTGCTGAGAGCATTACTGCAGACACAGGCATGGTACTGGTGGGGTGTGGTGGGGTTCAAGTGAAGCCGAAGTGCATTTATCAGCTGGAGATGACTGTGTATGGACAGGATGTGAGTGTTCCCACACTGGTCGTGCCAGGTCAGTGTGACGAAATGATCCTGGGCTCCAACGTGATAAAGCACTTGATTCATCACCTCAAACAAAACTCCAGTTACTGGAAAGTGATTGAGAAGCCTGAATCAACGAATGACCCAGGGGTTGAACATTTTCTTAACATGTTATCTGGAATTAACAGATGGAGGGGGAATGTGATTCCTGACATGATAGGTACAGCCAAGCTGACACAAGCCGTAACACTGCTGCCACATCATGAACACCTTGTGTGGGGTAGGGTCCCAGCCAACTCACCTGTTTCAGCAGGGAGCGCTATTCTCGTTGACGCTCCAAGTTCCAACACACACAAGAAGGGTATCATGGTGGGGAGGGCTGTCGCTACAATGTCAGGGGACAGATGGGTACCTATTAAAGTGATCAATCCAAGTGACAAACAAATTACATTGAAGCGAAACACTAAGTTAGCTGATGTGTTCCCGTGTGTTGCGTTGGAAGACCTGGATGTACCCACTTCCAAAACCCCCCCAAATGACCTTCTGGTGAACAGCCAGAGCCTACATGATGCTGACTCATCCTCCTCTACCCCTGATTTCAGTGATGCTCTGAATCGACTCGGATTGAGTGACCTCGACATTGATTCATGTGATGTTACAGATTATTGGAAAGGCCAGTTGTTCGACTTGATACGGAAATATGAGAGCCTATTTTCTAGGAACAAGTTGGACTGCGGTGAGGCCACCGGTTTTGTTCATCGGATCCACCTGACTGATCCTCGGCCATTCAGACTCCCGTATCGACGTGTCCCACCTGGTCATTACCAAAAGCTGAGACAGGTGCTGTCTGAGATGGAGGAAAAAGAAATCATCCGTAAGTCTTCCAGTGAGTGGGCGTCACCTCTGGTACTCGTATGGAAGAAGAACGGTGATCTGAGGGTTTGTGTGGATTACAGATGGCTGAATTCCAGGACTATCAAAGATGCCCACCCATTGCCTCATCAGGCGGATTGCCTGGCTGCTCTTGGGGGGAGTGCATTCTTCAGCACCATGGACTTAACATCAGGATATTACAATATCCCCATGTGTGAAGAGGATAAGAAACTGACTGCCTTTACCACGCCCATGGGGCTGCATGAGTTCAATCGCATGCCTCAGGGGCTATGTAATGGGCCAGCCAGCTTTATGCGCCTCATGACAAACATCTTTGGCGACCAGAATTTTTTGACTCTGTTGTGTTATTTAGATGACCTCTTGGTTTTCGCACCGAACGAAGGTGAGGCACTGAAGCGGCTCGATGTAGTGTTCAGCAGGCTAAGTGCGCACGGATTAAAGCTTGCGCCCAAAAAGTGCCATTTTCTTCAGCGCAGTGTGAAGTTTCTGGGCCATGTCGTTGACGAGAGTGGAGTAGCGACTGATCCGGAGAAAGTACAAGCAATTGCTGCCATGACTGAACAAGCACTAATGCATGAAGATGGCGTGACCCCATCCCCAAGAAAAATAAAGTCCTTTTTGGGCATGGTCATGTATTATCAGCGTTTCATTCAGAATTGCTCTAGCATTGCTAAGCCTCTCTTTGCCCTCACTGCAACGCCAAAGAAGAGTAAAGGCCAGACAAGGCATGTGGCTTTTAAGAAACTCAAGCCGAGTGACTGGACAAGTGACCAACAGAAATCTTTTGAGCAACTGAAGTTGGCCCTACTCGAGTCAGTCGTCTTAGCTCATCCAGATTTCAGCCGTCCCTTTATCCTGTCCACTGATGCGTCATTAGATGGGTTAGGGGCAGTCATCTCTCAAGTCCCGGAAGGGGAGAACAAGGCCCGTCCGATTGCTTTCGCAAGCAAGTCTCTGACGCAATCCCAGACCAAGTACCCAGCGCATCGTCTGGAGTTCTTGGCCCTTAAGTGGGCAGTCTGTGATAAATTTAGTCATTGGTTAAAAGGGCATGAGTTCACTGTCTGGACGGATAATAATCCATTGACATATATACTGACTAAGCCGAAGTTGGACGCATGCGAACAGAGATGGGTTGCGAAGTTAGCCCCGTACAACTTCAGTATCAAGTATATTCCTGGCAAGAAAAACATTGTGGCGGACGCCCTCAGCAGGCAGCCTTTCGTTCAGGGCTGTGTCAGCAAGAGGCTTGTGTCTGAGCCATATGGAGCGCTGCTGGAAGAAGCACAGCTGATTAAGGACAATATGATACAGGAAGTCTTTAGACTGAGTGCCAACCACCAGGGGGTCAGTTGTCTCTCACAAGTCTCCAGGCTGGAGCGTTCCTCACTCGACAGCGAAACAGTGAAGGCCGTGTTCGAGGGTCATGCTGAGTGGGAGATGGGATCAGCTGAGAGAGCCTCGTGTTGGCTTGTCCAGGACGTGCAGCAGCTGGCTGCCTGTGGTCAGAACCCCTTACCTGTGTTTTCCATTCAGGAGTTGCAAGGCCAGCAGCAGCAAGATGCCTGCCTCTCCAGAGTCATCTCTTTTGTGACACGCGGGAGACGACCGTCGCGAAGAGAAAGGCCTCACGAGACAGATGGCGTCTTGAGAATGTTGAAGCAGTGGGACAAACTCAAGATGTTAGATGGGCTACTGTACAGGGTGAGCAAAGATCCACTGACTGGCAAGAAAAGACACCAGTATGTTGTTCCAGCTTCATTGGTTCAGCGAGTGCTGCAAGGCATCCATGATGACGCAGGCCACCAGGGCCAGCAGAGAACTTTATACTTGGCAAGGCAGAGGTTCTTCTGGACTGACATGGAACGGGATGTCCGTGAATATGTGAAAACATGCAAGCGTTGTGTGGTCAGTAAGACTCCTGAACCGGAAGCCAGAGCGCCCCTCGAAAGCATTAAGACAACGAGCCCATTAGAACTTGTGTGCATTGATTTTTGGTCCGCGGAGGACAGCAGTGGGAAAAGTGTGGATGTGCTAGTGGTCACTGACCATTTTACTAAAATGGCCCATGCCTACCCCTGCCGTGACCAATCTGCAAAACAAGTTGCCCGCCAGCTCTGGGACAAATACTTTTGTGTGTATGGGTTCCCTGACAGAATTCACTCAGACCAGGGTGCCAATTTTGAAAGTGAGCTGATCAGGGAATTGTTGCAAGTTGCTGGGGTCAAAAAGTCCCGAACTACTGCCTATCACCCCATGGGGAATGGGAACGTTGAACGGTTCAATAGAACTTTGGGCAGCATGATAAGAACCCTTCCCCCTAGAGCAAAGCAGAAATGGCCGCAGATGCTACAGACTCTAGCGTTTGCTTACAACTGCACTGCACACGAGTCCACCGGTTACGCGCCATTCTTTTTAATGTATGGCAGAGTGCCACGTCTACCGGTGGATGTCATGTTTCAGAATGCTGTAAGGGACTGCGACACTGTGGACTATGACCAGTATGTTGCTAGGATGAGACAAGATCTGAAGGAGGCTCTGTCAGCTGCTCAGGCCAACGCTCTTTCAAGCCAGGAACGTCAAGCAGACTTGTACAATAGGAGAACTAAAGGACGTGACATTGTGGAAGGTGATCGAGTCTTGTTGGCAAACAAGGGTGAACGGGGGCGCAGGAAATTAGCAGACAAGTGGGGGTCCACCCCGTATGTCGTCGTCTCTGCCGACCCTAGGTGCCATACTTACCGTGTCAGGAACACAACCAATGGGCAAGAAAGGATTGTTCACCGCAATCTGCTTCTCTTGGTCAACTTTCTGCCAATTGAAATGGACCGTGCTGCTCATGAAGTGACCCTGAGTGAGTCGTGTGAGTCAGGTGATGATCTTGAGTCACATGTTGCTGCATCAGAGATCGACAGGACTGCTTGGACAGCCAGTTGGGTGGCAAGGGCCTCTGCCTCCAATCAGCTACAAGAGGCTTCATGCACACAAGATTTTGACCTGCCCGTGCAGTTGAACACAGCGGAGACTGTTCAGTTGACCAATGATCTTTCAGAATTGCCCTGTCTATCTGCCAGTTTTTGTGGTGACCAAAGATCTGAAGTGTCCATGCCGCCTTCCAGCATTGGGAGTTCCCCTAGTAGTACAGTGGGCGCAGTGAGAACCAGGTTTGGGAGGGTAGTTAAACCAGTGAATCGGCTGATTCAGAACATGGCCCAACAGTATACTCAACGGTCAAACAGTTCAGTTCTTAGTTTGGCTAGGGCACTGATGCCGTAGGGGAAGACACACACACACACACACACCACATAGGCCTTCTGTCCAGTTGAAGAATGACAGATTTGTTCTTTTTCTTTGTTTTTTCTTCTCTTTATTTCCTTTTCTCCAATTCATGTGAAGTCAACTGGTGGTATTTAGTCTGGTATGATATGGGTAGTGTATACGGCACTCCTGTAGCAAGTACACTATGGGGGGGGGTCTGCGCAGCCCTCCGTAGTCGCTTTCCCTTTGAATTGGGTGACATACATGTTGAAATATACTGTGGGATATACTTATCCAGTGGTTTTTTGGTGGTTGACTTGTAGTGGTATTTTGGTGAAGTTCAGAGGGGAGTATGTAGTAGTCTTAAGAATAAATATGTTCCTGCAGTAATGAACTTCCCAAAATGTCCGTGTTGTAAATATGTCAAGTGTTTCTGATGGGGCGATAATTAGTGTGACACATCTGGGAACTTCCTCACACGCTGGAAGCCTGGGAAGGGGTAAGTTGTGTGTAATTCCTCAGGGAACGAAATTGATTAATGTGATTGATTTACTGTAGTTTTCTTTAAGTTATTGTACTAATTTTGATTGTAAGATTTTCTGTTACATTTTCGTTTGCAATACCGATGTAAAATATTCAAAGTAGCATCATAAATACCGATGATTGATGGCTAGTTAAGTAGGCGCTAACGAGTCCATTGTTCTGTAGGAATGCCAGCACTTGTCCCCATTCCCATGTCATGTGTAAATTGTCTGCCCCAATCTGTTTCAGGTATGTTAAAATGTTAAATGTACTGTTGTAAAAAATAGAAAAAACGATCAGTCATGTAACTCTGTCATGTAATGCTGTCATGTATTTGGTGCTAAACTTTTTCTTTGCTTGTGGTATACTGTAACTATACGATCTAAAGTTATGTAGTCCAAGTAGCTGTAAGCTATGTTTCTCACACGCTGGAAGCCTGGGAAGGGAAATAAACAGACTACTGACTGATCGAGATCCTGCCTGACGTCTACTTCTCTGCATCGGCCAAGATTTATTTTATTTTGTTATTTTAATGTAGCTGACTAGTTCGAGTCCGTTACACTTGTGTATAAGGTCAAGTCTTGTAAGCGGGAGACCCTGGGTTCAAATCCCAGTAGTCCCTTCAGTGATTTACTGTATATGAGGTGAAGGGGGAACACCATATTTTTAGAGAAAACCGTACAATATTCAGCTTGGTTGTATTCAACTGACTTCTTTTCATTTATGTATTTTTTTGCACAAATGGGAGTCATATTGGAGCTTTAAAAAGAAAGAAAAAGAAATGGTAGTGACAAGGAGATCCTGGCTTTGAATCCCAGTGGTGCCTTGAGTCCTTTAAGTGAGGTATGAAGGGCAATGTTTTAATCAGTGAATCAATCAAGGTCTACTGGGCAAAACAGAAAGAGACATGAAATTCTAACAAGATTATTAAAACATTGTTCTTCATCTCAGTGTACTCTGCTCAGTATGGGGTTATCGGGGCTCTGCCCTGGAGCCAGGCCTGGGAAATGGGCTCAATGGCTAGTGTCTGGTGGCTGGGTTTCTGCCCATGGGACCCGGCCAGGCTCAGCCCAAAGGAGTTACATGGGTCTGCCCTCCAGTGGGCTCACCACCTGCAGGAGGGACCATGGGGTTCCGGTGCTTTGTGAATTAGGTGACGGTCGAAGATAGAGACCTTCACGGTCTGATCCCCAGCTTTTGGGCAGTGGAACATCAACTCTCCGGTGGGGAAGTAGCTGGAGCTAGTGTACGAGATTGAGAGATACCGGCAAGATATAGTTGGGCTCACCTTAACGCACAGCTCTGGTTCTGGAACCAGTCTCCTGGAGAAGGGCTGGAGCTTGGCCTACTCTGGAGTTGCCCCAAGTGAGAGGCGGCGAGCAGGGGTGGGTATTCTTATATCCCCCCGCCTTGCTGCCTCGACATTGGAGTTCTCCGCGGTGGACGAAAGGGTAGCTTCTCTGTGCCTTTGGGTTGGGAAATGGGTCCTGACCTTCATTTGTGCCTATGCACCAAATGATGGTTCAGAGCACCCACCCTTTTTGGAGTCTCTGACTGGGGTGCTGGAAAGTGCTCCTCTTCGAGACGCCATTGTCTTACTGGGGGACTTCAATGCGCATGTGGGCAATGACAGTAAAACCTGGAGGGGTGTGATTGGGAGAAATGGCCTGCCTGATCTGAATCTGAGTGGTGTTCAGTTATAGGACTTCTGTGCTAACCAGTTTGTCCATAACGAACACCATGTTCAAGCATAAGGGTGTCCATATCTGCCCCTGGCACCAGGACACCCTAGGTCGCAGGTCGATGATCGATTTTGTTATTATATCATTAGACCTGCGACCGTATGTCTTGGACACTCAGGTAAAGAGAAGTGCAGAATTGTCAACTGATCACCACCTTGTGATGAGTTGGATCAGATGGCAGGGGTCGACGCCACTCAGACCCGGTAGACCTAAACATATAGTGAGGGTGTGCTGGGAATATCTGGCTGAGGCCCCTGTCCGAGAAGTCTTCAACTCCCACCTCCGGAAGAACTTCAACCACATTCTGAAGGAGTCTGGAGACATGGAGTCTGAATGCACCATGTTCTCCACCTACATTGTTGAAGCAACTTCCCAGAGCTGAGGTTGCAGGGTCGTCGGTGCATCTTGTGGTGGCAACCCCCAAACCAAGTGGTGGACACTAGTGGTGAAGGGGGCAATAACCCCTTAACGCCTGAATTTATTTCCAATTATGAAAAAAAAAATTCACTTGTGTTTTTGCTTTCAAGTAGATGCTAAATTAAGTTGAGAAAGTTAATTTGACTATAGCACATAAAATAGATATAATTTTAGGTATGATGCAAATTAGCGACAACAGGCATCTATGGTAAAAAATGGTAAAAAAGCACCTGTTCCCATCTCAAGTATGAAGAGTCTTTTATTTATGCAACAAAGTTATTTTCAGTATTTTCAACTCTCATGACTGCCAAACTATAACCCTAACCCTAAACCTAACCCTAACCCTAACCCTAGCAATCAGGAAATGGATGGTGCTCCGTCTCTGACTGTTCCTACTAGAAACTAATGCTTGCAAAAGGTTCCTAGGTATGTGTTGGAAGTGCTCCAACCGGAAGTGGAGGAATGCAGACGGTATTTTGGTTGCATTTGGAGCGGAAGCGGTTTGATGCGAATTCGCGACAACAGGCGTCAAGGGGTTAAGCTGAAGAAGGAGTCCTATCAAGCTTGGTTGGCCTGTAGGACTCCCGAAGCAGCTGAGGTGTACCGGCAGGCCAAGCGTAGCGCAGCTCGGGTGGTCGCTGAAGCAAAAACTTGGGTGTGGGAGGAGTTTGGTGAGGCTATGGAACAAGACTTTTGGTTGGCCTTGAAGAGATTCTGGCAAACTGCCTGCGACTCAGGAGGGGTAAGCAGCTCCCTGTCCGAACTGTGTATGCTGCGGATGGGGCGCTGCTAACTTCGATTGGGGATATCGTTGAGCAGTGGAAGTAATACTTTGAGGATCTCCTCAATCCCACTAACATGCCTTCCAAAGAGAAAGCAGGGTTTGAGGACAAGGGGGACGACTCGCCCATCACAGGGGCTGAGGTCGCCGAAGTCGTTAAAAACTCTTTGGTGGCTGGGCCCCAGGGGTGGATGAGCTTCGCCCTGAGTACTTCAAGGCCCTGGATGTTGTAGGGCTGTCATGATTGACATGCCTCTGCAACACTGCATGGGGGTCGGGGACAGTGCCTTTGGCATGGCAAACTGGGGTGGTGGTTCTTCTTTTTAAGAAGGGGCCGGAGGGTGTACTCCAACTTTAGGGGGATCACACTTCTCAGCCTCCCTGGGAAGGTCTATGCCAGGGTACTGGAGAGGAGAGTCCAACTATTGGTCAAACCTCAGATTCAACAGGAGCAATGTGGTTTTCATCCTGGCCGTGGCACATCAGACCAACTCTATACCATCTCAAGAATCCTCGATGGTTTGTGGGAGTTTGCCCAACCAGTCCACATGTGTTTTGTGGACTTGGAGAAAGCATTTGACTGTGTCCCTCATGATCTCTTGTGGGGGGTGCTGCAGGAGTATGGGGTATCGGACTTGTTGTTACAAGCTATCCGGTCGCTATACGACCGTTGCAAGAGTTTGATTCGTATTGCCAACACCCAGTTGAACTCATTTCCAGTAACAGTTGGACTCTGCCAGGGCTGCCCTTTGTCACCAATCCTGTTAACAATTTTTATGGACAGGATATCTAGGTGCAGCCAAGAAACGGAGGTTGTCATGTTCAGTGACCACAGGATCTCATCTCTGCTGTTTGCAGATGATGTTGTCCTGTTGGTTTCATTAAGCAATGACCTACAGGTCTTACTGGGACAGTTTGCTGCTGAGTGTTAAGCAACTGGGATGAGAATCAGCACCTCCAAGTCCGAGTCCATGGTCCTCAGGCGGAAAAGGGTGGATTGTCCTCTCTGGGTTGGGGAAAAGCTCCTACTCCAAGTGGAGGAGTTTAAATATCTTGGGGTCTCATTCACAAGTGATGGGAGAATGGAGCGAGAGATTTGCAGGCAGATCGGAGCAGCATCTGCAGTGATGTGGACGTTGTACTGGTCTGTTGTGCTGAAGAGGGAGCTGAGCTCGATTTACAGGTCAATCTATGTACGTTCTTACCCTCACCTGTGGTCATGAGCTTTGGGTAATGACCAAAAGAATGAGGTCATGGATTCAAGTGGCTGAAATGAGCTTTCTCCATAGGATTGCCGGACTCACCCTTAGAGATAGGGTGAGGAGCTCAATCATCCGGAAGAGGCTCAGAGTAGAACTGCTGCTCCTCCACATTGAAAGGAGCCAGTTGAGGTGGTTTGGGCATCTGATCAGGCATGTCCCACTGAGAGGAGACCCCGAGGCAGACCCAGGACACGCTGGACAGACTACATCCCCCAGCTGTCCTGGGAACGTCTTGGTATCCTCTCTGAAGTGCTTGAAGCAGGTAGCCACGCAGAGGGAAGTCTGGGCTTCTCTGCTTGAGCTGCTGCCTCCATGACTTGGACCTCCGGGAAAGTGGTAGAAAATGGATGGATGGATATTCTTCATCCCTCGAATAAATGAGTCAAGGAACTGTTTAGTTTCTTTTTAAGGTTCAAATGTGTTACCCTTTGATGGTTAAAAAAAAGTATTAGCTACTTTTGGTTTTGCCGGATGATCTAAAAATTACTTATAGCACTGCTGGGATTCAAACCCAGGCTGTCCTGTTTTCTATACAGAAGAGTAAAGTACTAATCTGCTTACTTCAGAGATTTAAGGTTCCTGTTTAGTAAGCAAGAGATCCTGGCCTCAAATCATAGAAGTGCTTCAAATTGTTTATATGAGGTAAGAAGTGTTATTGTTTTTTAATACGTGAATCTAATAAGGATTTCAAGGTTAAAAAACATATTTTAACCAAGGAAACTTTAATTTTAGGGGTTTTATTTCTAAACAGGTTACATATTCGAGCCTTAAAAAAAAAGAAATGCTAGTAATGAGGAACTCCTAGGTTTGAATCCCAGTGGTGGCCTGAGTGATTTAAGTGAGGTATGAAGGGTAATGTTTTAATGAGCAACTTTTGCATCTCGGCTTGTGCAAAGCATCATGGGAACGTGGCTACCAAACACACTCTATCGATACATTTAATTTATGGAAAGTTCCTGATCTACGAGCATATTGTATGCGTAGGGGTCTTCCCGGTTGTACCCGCAAATGTAAGGATGAACTAGATGCGCTTGCATTCGCGGCCACGTTGCAGAAATTGGCCAAAATGGCCCCCCTGTACGTACGCTGACGTAGCAGATTTTTTGTTGTCAAAGGACCAAGCACCCTTACTTGTGAGACTCCGAAACGACTACAAAGAAGGTAAGTGAGTGGTTTGACAGCTCAACTTTGGTTTTGTCATTTTGAGTAAATTTCACTACAAGGCATAGCCTGCTTACTTAGATCTATAGGTTGATACTACTATAGTTTAAGTACCACACGTTTTCAATGATTTGCAATTTTATTTTATACCAGTCTACTTATCAATGGCCTTAATTACATGTGTGTGCAGATCAAGCTTCATTACCAATATACAAAGAACTATATCCTAGATCCAGGGCTGCCTGTCCATACCTACTACTTCAGGGTTTAGACTCGTCTCAATTAGGCTAGAACTTGAACAATACACAACACTATTTAATTATGTTATAATATAGACTTACTGCTTTAATCCAACAATTACGTCCGTCCGGATCCTTCAGCTCCGTGGGGAATGTATATAATGTGAATGGCGGCAGACATGTGCACACGCTGGTCCCAAAGTTACATGCATGTATGCTGTAAGTTTGCTTTTTCCACCGCTCTAGATGATACATGCCATTCCACACTTCACTACGGCACAATGTGCACCTGGCATAACGGAGATTTAAAGCTTGAAGCAGACTTTAAATGGCAATTGTTCAGGTGTGACAGTACTGTCTCTATACAAAAGCAAGGCGGCTACCGGAATGTTTGGTAGTCATGAACTTTGAACTTACATAGTCCGCACATGCACACTCGTAATGAAAGTCACTTATTGGTGAATCGCTTGAGGACTACAGGGCAAAACAGAAGCATGAAATTCTCACTGGATTCACTGATTAAAGCATTATTCATTATCACACTTCAGATACATGACTCAAGGTACAACTGTGATTTGAATGTAGAATTTCATTTTATGAGACAAGCACTTTACCCAGCTAAGAGGCCATGCACACGACAACATATTCACAAACTGTGGAAGTCTTCCTTGGGTACTGTATTCATCTGGTAAAGGACAGCGTTTAGTTTGTGTTTTTTTTTCTTTTGTATAAATGGTCTACATAGTCAAGCCTTAAAAAGACAGAAAAACAATCATTTTGGAGAGCAGTGAGGCAACTTTATAGGAAAAGCAGCATTTTTTTTTTTTTTAAAGAAATCATGTGTCCTCAGACCTCTTGACCTTAAGCATAACCTGGATGCTGACCAACCTGAGGATGCTTATGATCAAGTTTGGCATGCATCAAGGCAATTTCCTCAGAGGGGTAGTGATTTTTCTGAAATCACATGACCTTGAGCACAACCTGGGGATCATTGTGAGTAAGTTTGGGGCAAATGTTTACTTTTTAAAGATAGTTTGTTTAACTAAAAATACTCTTTTGATTCAAACCATTACACTTCTTACTGCACATAAACAAATCAAGGCACTGCTGAGATTTGAACCCAGGATCTCCTGTTTCGTCAACAGGCACTGTGGCTTAGTTGGTTAAAGCGCCTGCCTAGTAAACAGGAGATCTTGGGTTCAAATCCCAGCAGTGCCTTAACTGAAATATGTGAGGTAAAGGTTAAATCTAGAGAACATTTGGAGGGGAACAGCAAGATTGTTACAACATCCAGCTTGGGAGCTGTGTCCAAATAAATCTTTCTTGCATAAATGGGTTACATATTCGAGCCTAAAAAAGAAGGAGAAATGCTAGTCACAAGGAGATCCTGGGTTTGAGCAAGTGATGTTATGCTCAACACTGATTTGAGCAATGTAAAACAGAAGTGCCATGAGCAGTGCATCGAGTGCTGTTTCAGCACGCCCACAGTCATGTGACCATAGCAAGCAAGGCCTTGTTATGCCGGTCACATCATGTGACTTGAGGGCTAGTGGGAAATTTGAGAGGGTTCTGTTGGAATTACGTTTTTTTTTGTATTGTTTGTTCCTGCCATCCAATTTTGAATAGACCTCAGATGGCAAAATGTGAAAAAAAAAAAAAAAGTATTGAGATTTTTTCAGGTTTTCCACTCAGATGCAGTTCTGACACTCAGTCAGCAGATGACACTCTTTATTAAATGTTTCATAACACTGTGCTGATCATGAAGCAATTGTCTCAAAGTTGTTCATTGTTTCATTGGGCCTCAGTTTCACCATCACTCGTTTGAGTACAACCTGGATGCAGACCATCCTGAGGATCACTGTGAGTGAGTTTGGTGAATAGTGAGGCAAATGCCTAGCAGCAGTAAGAATTTTGGTTAAATGTGGATGAACGCTGGATGCCGCTTCATCACATTAGCTCCTTTCACCTTTGTGGAATGACTTAAAACTCACTTAAGACACTGCTGGGATTCAAACCCAGGATGTCCTGTTTACTAAACACAAGAGTGAGACACTCATTAAAGGATTAATCTTCATATCTCTGACAAATGATTCAAGGCACTGCTGGGATTTGAACCCAGTCCAGAAAATAAATAAAGTTTTCAAGCCCAAATATTTTTTTATACTACAGGTATGGAGGCTATTATGCGTTAGAACACCCAAGCAGGAACATCTGAAGTTTCCCCATTGAGCTTTTATGCAATTTAAAAGGAACTCCGATTATATTGGCATGTTAGCTCTATATGCTTTATTTATATGTTAGTAACATAACTATAATATAATTTTTTTGAAAATAATTCCCAGTTTTATATATTTTTAAAAAACTTTATTACGATGTAAATCGCCATTTTTGTTTACGTCGCAATGCATTCTGGGTAGTGACGTAGAATGGTTGCAGCCGTTTTTTCTGTCTTATACAAGCCAAGAAGCGAAGCTACTAACTACTGCCATTTGTCAGTGAAAATGCCACATTGCGCGGCTTTTGGATGTAATTTCCAATCAAAGGGAAATAAATAGAGCGGGGTAAGCCTCCATAGCTTTCCTAAAGAGGGAAAGTGGAGGAAAAAGTGGGGCGGCAGCGGCTCAGCAGGTAGAGCAAGTCGTCTAATAACCCGATGGTTGGCGGTTCGCATCACGCTCTCCCCAGATATCCTGCCGTTGTGTCCCTGGGCAAGACACTTCACCCGCATTGCCTCCAGTGCCCATAACACTGGGTATGAATGTATTGTGACGTTTGCAAGGGTTCACACAAAAAGACAATGGAGCAGATGGCTGTGATCAACCTGATTTATTTTACACACACCCCGACCCCCAACCTGCTTCTGTGCTACAGAGTGGAGTGGAGGTCATTCTCCCAGACCTCCGTTTCAATCATGGTTACACACACATGATACATCTTGCCCTAATCCTGCTAAACACTGCTGGGTCATTATAATGCAGTTATAATGACACAGCAGTATAACTCAGAAGTAACACATTTAACACACACAGTAACGTTTCAAACTGGCAAAGCATGCTGGGAAATCCCTGGCTCCCTTAAAATGGCCCCGACGTTACAGTATAAAAATGTTTAAATGCTTGGTGGTGGCCGGAGAGGCCGTTAGCACAGATTGGCAGCCACATTTCCGTCACTCTGAGTGTCTGTGATCGCACACTTGATAAAGCTGACATATATATTAATCATGCTGTGATAAAGCACAATATCACTCAAAGCATGCGCATGAGACATGTCTGTGATCACACGCTATAGCGCACCCCTGATAAAGCTAACATATGTATTAATCACGCTGTGATAAAGCACAATATCGCTCAAAGCACACGAGCGTGCGCGAATCATGGTTCAAATTTTGTCATGGCATACCTGTCAGTTTCGCCGTATTTTAATACGGGGAAAATGCAATTTTAGCAAATACGGGCATATTGCCATTTCTGTACACCAAAAAGAAAAATATACGGAAAAAAATTATTGAGAGTGTGGAGGAACACCTCGTGTGTGACCCCCACAGCGTACGGGGCTGGCAGAGCGCTCAGCGTGAGCAATTATCAGAACAGTGAGAGGTATGGACTGATCATTATGCAGATGCGCCTCGCATCTTGATCACTGGCATTGTTTGTTGTTGACTTTGAGACACAGGGCTCGCTCCAGCATGCTGCCACAGCGAGCGAGCCTCGTGGAGGATGAATAAAATACCCTTTTAAACTTCAGTTCGCCGTGTCCGCCTGCACTTATTTTGTTCCTCCACAAGAGAACCTAAAATCAACTGAACAGTAATTCGATGCCTGGCGAAATTGAGCGCACCTAACCAAGTTCATCCAAGTGCATTAGTGTAACAAAGTTGACAATTTAAAACTCTTTAACTCCAAGTGTATATATCTAGCTGACAATTAAGAACTATATTAAGAATTATTGTTATTGTGTACTTTCAAATTAAGCAATCTACCTTGTGCTAATGTAAATTTGAAAAATATTGTTTATTATTTAGCACGATATCACTCAAAGCGCGCGCATGAGACATGTCTATGATCACGCGCTATAGCGCACGCCTGATAAAGCTGACATATGTATTAATCACACTATGATAAAGCACGAGCCCTGTGTCTCAAGGTCAGCAACAAACAATGCCAGTGATCAAGATGCGAGGCGCATCTGCATAATGATCAGTCCATACCTCTCACTGTTCTGATAACTGCTCACGCTGAGCGCTCTGCCAGCCCCGTACGCTGTGGGGGTCACACACGAGGTGTTCCTCCACACTCTCAATAACTTTTTTCCTGTATATTTTTCTTTTTGGCGTGCAGAAATGGCAATACGCCCGTATTTGCTAAAATTGCATTTTCCCCGTATTAAAATACGGCGAAACCGTATCACTTGACAGGTATGCCGTGACAAAATTTGAACTGTGATTTGTGCATGCTTGTGTGCTTTGAGCGATATCGTGTTTTATCATAGTGTGATTAATATACTGTATATGTCAGCTTTATCAAGTGTGCACTATAGTGCGTGATCACAGAGTGACGGAAATGTGGCTGCCAATCCGCGCCAATGGCCTCTCCGGCCACCACCGAGCATTTAAACATTTTACACATTCATACCCAGTGTTATGGGCACTGGAGGCAATGCTGGTGAAGTGTCTTGCCCAGGGACACAACGGCAGGATATCTGGGGAGAGCGTGATGCGAACTGCCAACCATAGGGTTATTAGACGACCTGCTCTACCTCCTGAGCCGCTGCCGCCCCACTTTTTCCTCAACTTTCCCTCTTTAGGAAAGCTATGGAGGCTTACCCCGCTCTCTTTATTTCCCTTTGATTGGAAATTACATCCAAAAGCCGCGCAATGTGGCATTTTCACTGACAAATGGCAGTAGTTAGTAGCTTCGCTTCTTGGCTTGTATAAGACAGAAAAAACGGCTGCAACCATTCTACATCACTACCCAGAATGCACTGCGATGTAAACAAAAATGGCGATTTACATCGTAATAAAATTTTTTAAAAATATATAAAACTGGGAATTATTTTCAAAAAAATTATATTATAGTTATGTTACTAACATAAAAATAAAGCATATAGAGCTAACATGCCAATATAATCGGAGTTCCTTTTAACTGATTCAAGGCACTGCTGGGATTTGAACCCAGTCCAAACGATCAATGAAGTTTTCAAATAGCTTTTATACAACAAGATATTGCTAGCTACAGCACCCAAACAGGATAACTTGAAGTTTCCCTGTTGAGCTTTTATGCAATTCACATTTGGCCCAGTAGTCCTCAACAGACTCTCTGATAAAAGCATTACCAGTCTCCCCTCACTTAAATGACTCAAAGCTCTGTTGGGATTTGAACCTTGGATCTCCCACATACTTAATAGGCACTGTGGTTTAGCTGGATAATGTGCCTGCCTTTTAAATAGGGAATTCTACCTACAAATGGCTCAGGGTACTGCTGGGATTTGAACCCAAGATCTCCCACCATCTCTAAAGGCACTGTGGCTTAGATGGTTAAAGTGCCTGTCTAGTAAACAGGAGATCCTGGGTTCAAATCCCAGCAGTGCCTTAACTGATATTAGTGAGGTAAAGGGTACATTTAAAGTGGACAGAAAACCTTTACAATATCCAGCTTGGGAGTTGGGTTCTCACAATATTCTTGCATGAATGGGTTACATATTCAAGCCTTAAAAAGAAAGAGAAATGCTAGTAACAAGGAGATCCTGGGTTTGAGCACAACCTGGATGCAGACCCTCCTGAAGATCACTGGGAGTGAGTTTGGTGAACACTGGGGAAAATGCATAGGAGGAGTAACAACTTCAGTGAATTGTGAATGAATGCTGGACACCGCTTCAGTGGAATAACTTAAAAATCACTTATGACACTGTTGGGATTCAAACTTAGGATGTCCTGTTTACTAAACAGAAGAGTGAGACACTGATTAAAGGATTAATCTTCATACCTCAGACAAATGATTCAAGGCACTGCTGGGATTTGAACCCAGTCCAAAAGTTCAATAAAGTTTTCAAATAGCTTTTATACAACAAGCTATTGCTAGCTACAGCACCCAAACAGGATAACTTGACAGTTCCCTGTTGAGCTTTTATACAATTCCCGTTTGGCCCAGTAGTCCTCAACAGACTCTCTGATAAAAGCATTACCATTCTCCCCTCACTTAAAAGGAACTCCAATTATATTGGCATGTTAGCTCTATATGCGTTATTTTGATGGTAGTAACATAACTATAATTTAATTTTTTTGAAAATAATTCCCAGTTTTATATATTTTTAAAAAACTTTATTACGATTTTTGTTTACGTCGCAATGCATTCTGGGTAGTGACGTAGAATGGTTGCAGCCTTTTTTTCTGTCTTATACAAGCCAAGAAGCGAAGCTCCTAACTACTGCCATTTGTCAGTGAAAATGCCACATTGCGCGGCTTTTGGATGTAATTTCCAATCAAAGGGAAATAAAGAGAGCGGGGTAAGCCTCCATAGCTTTCCTAAAGAGGGAAAGTGGAGGAAAAAGTGGGGCGGCAGCGGCTCAGCAGGTCGTCTAATAACCCGATGGTTGGCGGTTCGCATCACGCTCTCCCCAGATATCCTGCCGTTGTGTCCCTGGGCAAGACACTTCACCAGCATTGCCTCCAGTGCCCATAACACTGGGTATGAATGTGTAAAAATGTTTAAATGCTTGGTGGTGGCCGGAGAGGCTGTTGGCGTGAATTGGCAGCCACATTTCCCTCACTCTGAGTCTGTGACCACGCGCTGTAATGCATGTCTGATAAAACTGACACATGTATTAATCACGCTGTGATAATAGCACAATATCGCTCAAAGCACACGCATGAGACATGTCTGTGATCGCACGCTTGTGTTGACCGTTCCTGCCTTTCGTCTCCTAACTGTGGTTTTGGGACGCAGGGGAGATGTATCTTTCTCCGCGGTCAATTCCCGAGTAAACCTCACTCTTGTGGTACACAGAAGCACAGGCCGTTTTGCTGAAGCGTTGGGGCTTTATTTATATACCGCACTGTTGTCAGCAACAAATTCTACCTGCTCCCGTCGCCTCGCCCTTTCTACTCGTCCACACCAAATCACACACCGTTCGCCACACACACCGGGGAGGGGGGGGGGGGGCCTCGGCTGCGCAAACGCTCCCACTCACTCACGTCCACGTACCGAGCTGCCCCATCCAAACACACGCACCAGACACATCCCACAACACTTGATAGAGCTGACATATGTATTAATCACGCTATGATATCGCTCAAAGCGCGCGCTTGGCTTGACATGTCGAAGATCTGGCTGGCAACAGTCAGAAAAAAAAAAAAAAGTGGATCGACTGTGGAGCGCTGCTTATGGACGTTCAACCCGCAGTCTGAGAAAGCAACAGAGAAATTGCTTTATGTTGCTCAGAGTCCATGTTTATCAGTTCAGTGCCCATCATGCTTGTAGACAATTTTTTGTGTTTGAGCATTCTATTGTAAGTAAATCAACAATATTGTAACGTCGGGGCCATTTTAAGGGAGCCAGGGATTTCCCAGCATGCTTTGCCAGTTTGAAACGTTACTGTGTGTGTTAAATGTGTTATTTCTGAGTTATACTGCGATTCATCGCTCAGCCGGGAACGGAGTGTAGAGCTGAGACGCCGGCCCCTGGAGAGCTTCGCCGCGATGGACGGAGCAGAGCAAACCAGCCCCGTTTCCCGCCCTTTTCAGGGCAGGACGGGCTGGCGATTCCAGAGCCGCTGGGAGCGGCAATCGACTGGGAGATAACAGTCTCATCCATCCAGCAGCGGGCCAAGATTCCCCGCTACAACGGCGAGAACCTGTTGGATGACCGCCTGGCCCAGGTCGAGTTGGCTGCCGCGCTGATCATCAGAGGAACCACCGTGCTGAGAGCGAGCGGAGGAGGAGCTACGGCAGATCACAGCAGCGCGTGCACGAAGGAAACAGCCGTGGCGACGCGAGGAAGGACGGCTTCCGCTGCACAGAGCCAGGGTACATGGCATGGTACTGCCCCGCACACAGCGCACGACAAACTGGCCCCTCGCCGACGTTAAATTAGAGCGAGGTGGCATGGACGGGGAAAAAGCCGCCTCCTGCAGATGCTTCCCCCGGCAGGTGACGTCACAGAGGCCTTTGGAGCGCAGCAGCAGTGGAGCGAGCAGGACAGATCCGGTCTTTTCTCGGGATCGGCAGGGGCTGGATGCCTGGGCGCGGGCCGGCGGCCGACTGGGAGGTCCTGGCAGCGGTGGGAGTCATTGGACTCCCGCTGCCAGAGGAGGAACTGTGCGTGTCCTACCGCTACCCGATGTTTTTCCTTTCGGTGACGTCACGGAGGCCCTCGGCGCAGGAGCGACGCAGCGGAGCGAGCAGGACGAAGATGCGGCCACTTTCCAGGCGCGGCAAGGGCTGGACGCATGGACGCGGGCCAGCGGCCGCCTGGGAGATCTGGCAGCGGTGGGAGTCGGCCGGAGCCCTACCCCAACCAGATACTCTGACCGAGACTCAGATGGCCCGTGCATGCCGCCCTGGCACCGGGCTGACTCGCGTTTGATTTCTGAAAGTGGACTTTGAATTTTCTGGGGACAGAAACCAGTCCGGGGGGGGGGGGGGGGGGCAGTGTAACGGGCAGTGTAACGTCGGGGCCATTTTAAGGGAGCCAGGGATTTCCCAGCATGCTTTGCCAGTTTGAAATGTTACTGTGTGTGTTAAATGTGTTATTTCTGAGTTATACTGCTGTGTCATTATAACTGCATTATAATGACCCAGCAGTGTTTAGCAGGATTAGGGCAAGATGTACCATGTGTGTGTAACCATGATTCAAACAGGGGTCTGGGGGAATGACCTCCCCTGCTCTGTGTACTAAGTAGCAAGTTGGGGTTGGGGTGTACAAAATAAATCTGGTTGATCACAGCCATCTGCTCCATTTTCTTTGTGTGAACCTTGCAGACGTCACAATATATAAGTTTCACTCCGCTCCGCAAGTGTCTCTCCACTTTGTGTCTCAAGCATGCGCTCGAGGAAGCATTATTTTAAGATGATACTTATATATTGTTGATTTACTTACAATAGAATGCTCAAACACAAAAAATTGTCTACAAGCATGATGGGAACTGAACTAATAAACATGGACTCTGAGCAACATAAAGCAATTTCTCTGTTGCTTTCTCAGACTGCGGGTTGAACGTCCATAAGCAGCGCTCCACAGTCGATCCACTTTTTTTTTTTTTTCTGACTGTTGCCAGCCAGATCTTCGACATGTCAAGCCAAGCGCGCGCTTTGAGCGATATCATAGCGTGATTAATACATATGTCAGCTCTATCAAGTGTTGTGGGATGTGTCTGGTGCGTGTGTTTGGATGGGGCAGCTCGGTACGTGGACGTGAGTGAGTGATGGCGTTTGCGCAGCCGAGGTGCGCCCCCCCCCCCTCCCCGGTGTGTGTGGCGAACGGTGTGTGATTTGGTGCGGATAAGTAGAAAGAGCGAGGCGACGGGAGCAGGTAGAATTTGTTACTGACAACAGTGCGGTATATAAATAAAGCCCCAACGCTTCAGCAAAACGGCCTGTGCTTCTGTGTACCACAAGAGTGAGGTTTACTCGGGAATTGACCGCGGAGGAAGATACATCTCCCCTGCGTCCCAAAACCACGGTTAGGAGACGAAAGGCAGGAACGGTCAACACAAGCGTGCGATCACAGACATGTCTCATGCGTGTGCTTTGAGCGATATTGTGCTATTATCACAGCGTGATTAATACATATGTCAGTTTTATCAGGCATGCGCTGTAGCGCGTGATCACAGACAGAGTGATGGAAATGTGGCTGCCAATCCACGCCAACAGCCTCTCCGGCCACCACCGAGCATTTAAACATTTTTACACATTCATACCCAGTGTTATGGGCACTGGAGGCAATGCGGGTGAAGTGTCTTGCCCAGGGACACAACGGCAGGATATCTGGGGAGAGCGTGATAAGAACCACCAACCATCGGGTTATTAGACGACTTGCTCTACCTGCTGAGCCGCTGCCGCCCCACTTTTTCCTCCACTTTCCCTCTTTAGGAAAGCTATGGAGGCTTACCCCGCTCTATTTATTTCCCTTTGATTGGAAATTACATCCAAAAGCCGAGCAATGTGGTATTTTCACTGACAAATGGCAGTAGTTAGTAGCTTCACTTCTTGGTTTGTATAAGACAGAAAAAACGGCTGCAACCATTCTACGTCACTACCCAGAATGCACTGCGACGTAAACAAAAATGGCGATTTACATCGAAATAAAGTTTTTTAAAAATATGTAAAACTGGGAATTATTTTCAAAAAATGTATATTATAGTTATGTTACTAACATAAAAATAAAGCATATAGAGCTAACATGCCAATATAATCGGAGTTCCTTTTAAATGACTCAAGGCTCTGTTGAGATTTGAACCTTGGATCGCCCACATACTTAATAGGCACTATGGTTTAGCTGGATAATGGGCCTGCCTTCTAAACAGGTGATTCCACCTATAAATGGCTCATGGTACTGCTGGGATTTAATACCAGAACCTCCTGTTTACTAAACAGGTGCTTAAACCACAGTACCACCTACTACTACTCATACTGTCCCTTTGTGGCGGTTTGGGAAAACCCCCACAAACAGACTAAGGGCAGACAACTCGCTACTCCTGTTTTTTTCCGCTACACTACTGTGATAATGTCACCTTTCATGTATTGTGTTCATGCATCCTGTCCTTACTGTGACCCAGATCAATATGTAGATGTGCCTGTTAACCCCTTTGTTCTGCACCTAGAGCACAGTCTAGCAAATCTGCTTATTGTGATGTATGCCTCTCAAATGCAAATGCCATACTCCCTGCTGTGAATGCCTTTCATGCATTGTTTGTAACTGGTATTTAAGCTGACTGAAATCCATGCTCTCTCTCTCACACACACTTCAGCCTCTGCTGCAGGACACAGACTTTGTGTCCGCCTCTCCTCTCCTTCTCTGAGAGCCAGAGGATCCCCATCCAGCCTGCACACACTTGGGCTGGAGAGGAGATCCCGTGACGGCGGTATGATAATAAAACTCTACTTAAAACCTCCAACAACGCCGCTTTATTTCATGCCGCCGCACTGGTGACCCGACGCTGAAACGAACACGCTGCCAGCGAACGCAACACCCGGCGGTAATTCTCCGACGACCAGCGAACGCAGCAGCCTGACTGATCTGCCTTCCCTCCTGCTTCAGGGAGACCTCAACGCGGAGTTTTCCAGGCGAAACCCCACGGAGAACACCCACGACCGGGAAAGCTGAGCAGCGTTTCATGGTGAGATCTGCACGCCTAGATCGGCACATCCACGCTGGACCGGCCGCGCTCACAGCTCCTCCACACCGTGAGCGCATGCACCTCGTCCCCCTCTCCACGACGGCGATCCCCATGGCCGACGGAGCACACGTGGACCTGAACGCACCATGGCCGAGCGAGTGACAGAGCGTCTACTTTCCTTCACCGCTCCAACAGACAACAGGGATGATCTCCAGCAAGCTCCCTGACCCTGGTTCTCCTCTCCAGCGGCCCACCCACACACGGGACCCCGGCACACGCACCGGGGAGTTACGGGCACGGCGCACCACGCACGGGACACATACGGCTCCACAGACTGCCTTCCTCCTTCGCCGCTGCCCTTCAGGGCTGCTCGCTCACCTGAGGCACGCATGCAGCATGCTCGAAGGATTTGTTAACAGTCTCAGCCATGGCACACATAGGGAATTCAGCGGTTTGCGGTTCCCGAGCGCTTTAAGGCTGTGCCCACACCTAAAGCCAACACGCCAGTCCCTCTGTTCTCATCACAGCCGCCACGCAGCCTCGTCTTTTCTTCATGGCCGCTATTAATCCTTGCAGGACTTAATCGCGACAGGAGCCAGTGACTAATTTTTCTTCTTGTGGACCTCTGCACGTTCAACGGGACCAGCCCTTCGACATTGCGGACCCACAAGCAATTTTTGCGCGGCCTGGACGTTTTCATCGTCTCCGGCTGGCTTTTACTACCCCCACCCCCCTCCACCCCCTCCTGCACAGAGCTTTTTCCTGCTCGCTGTCCAAGCTGCACTATCGAGGTCTCGACCACCTGCCGAGCCCTGTGGGGGGGAGCTGTGGCGGTTTGGGAAAAACCCCACAAACAGACTAAGGACAGACAACTCGCTACTCCTGGTTTTTTCCGCTACACTACTGTGATAATGTCACCTTTCATGTATTGTGTTCATGCATCCTGTCCTTACTGTGACCTAGAGACTCAGATCAATATGTAGATGTGCCTGTTAACCCCTTTGTTCTGCACCTAGAGCACAGTCTAGCAAATCTGCCTATTGTGATGTATGCCTCTCAAATGCAAATGCCATACTCCCTGCTGTGAATGCCTTTCATGCATTGTTTGTAACTGGTATTTAAGCTGACTGAAATCCATGCTCTCTCTCTCACACACACTTCAGCCTCTGTGGCAGGACACAGACTTTGTGTCCGCCTCTCCTCTCCTTCTCTGAGAGCCAGAGGATCCCCATCCAGCCTGCACACACTTGGGCTGGAGAGGGGATCCCGTGACGGCGGTATGATAATAAAACTCTACTTAAAACCTCCAACAACGCCGCTTTATTTCATGCCGCCGCACCTTTTAATTTCTTTTTAAGGCTTTAATTCATTTAGGCTGAAAGAAAGAAATGTTTACTATACTACTAAAACGGTTTAGACTTTATTGTCCCCAAGGGGAAATTCTTTACTATACTAAAGTTCAGCTATTGGTGGTTACAGCACTCAAGGATAACTGAAAGTTTCCCTGTTGAGTTTTGATACAGTTCCAGTTTGGTCCAGTAATCCTCAGTAGAACTGCTGATTAAAACATTACCCTTCATACCTCACTGAAATGACTCAAGGCACTGCTGGGATTTGAACCCAGGATCTCCCACCAGCTCTACAGGCACTGTGGCTTAGTTGGTTAAAGTGCCTGTCTAGTAAACAGGAGATCCTGGGTTCAAATCCCAGCAGTGCCTTAACTAATATTGGTGAGGTAAAGGGTGCATTTGAAAAGGACAGCAAAACCTTGATAATATCCAGCTTGGGAGTTGGGTTCTCATGAATGGTTTACATCAGGGGTGTCAAACTCATTCCACGGAGGGCCAAGACCCTGCAGGTTTTACCTTCAACAGGTGATTTCACTAAATTTCTTCCAAATGATTGCTGATCAGTGAAAACACCTGCTGAAGACACTGGGTGGAAGTAAAACATGCAGGGTCTTGGCCCTCCATGGAATGAGTTTGACACCCCTGGTTTACATATTCAAACCTTAAAAAGAAAGAGAAATGCTAGTCATCAGGAGATCCTGGGTTTGAGCACAACCTGGATGCAAACTTCCTGATTATCACTGGGAGTGAGTTTGGTGAGCACTGGGGAAAATGCATAGGAGGAGTAACAACTTCAGTGAATTGTGAATGAATGCTGGCCGCCGCTTCATCACATTAGCTCTTTTGGGCTTCAGTGGAATAACTTAAAAATCACTTATGACACTGTTGGGATTCAAACTTAGGATGTCCTGTTTACTAAACAGAAGAGTGAGACACTGATTAAAGGATTAATCTTCATACCTCAGACAAATGATTCAAGGCACTGCTGGGATTTGAACCCAGTCCAATAAAGTTTTCAAATAGCTTTTATACAACAAGCTATTGCTAGCTACAGCACCCAAACAGGATAACTTGACATTTCCCTGTTGAGTTTTTATGCAATTCACATTTGGCCCAGTAGTCCTCAACAGACTCTCTGATAAAGCATTACCATTCTCCCCTCACTTAAAGCTCTGTTGGGATTTGAACCTTGGATCTCCCATCTACTTAACAGGCACTGTGGTTTAGCTGGGTAAAGCGCCTACCTTTTAAACAGATGAGTCTACCTACAAATGGCTCAAGGTACTGCTGGGATTTAATCCCAGAACCTCCTGTTTACTAGACAGGTGCTTTAACCAAATAAACCACAGTACCACCTACTGCTACACATACTGACCCTTTCAATTTCTTTTTAAGGCTTTAATTCATTTAGGCTGAAAGAAAGAAATGTTTACTATACTACTAAAATGGTTTAGACTTTAGTGTCCCCAAGGGGAAATTCTTTACTATACTAAAGTTCAGCTATTGGTGGTTACAGCACTCAAGGATAACTGAAAGTTTCCCTTTTGAGTTTTGATACAGTTCCAGTTTGGTCCAGTAATCCTCAGTCGAACTGTTGATTAAAACATTACCCTTCATACCTTGCTGAAACGACTCAAGGCACTGCTGGGATGTGAACACAGGATCTCCCACCATCTCAAAAGGCACTGTGGCTTAGTTGGTTAAAGTGCCTGTCTAGTAAACAGGAGATCCTGGGTTCAAATCCCAGCAGTGCCTTTCCTATATGACTTTACGAGTGTTTGGTGGGAAACAGCAAGAGCTGTGATCAATTAGCTCATTTTGGCTTTGTGGAATGACTTAAAAATCACTTAAGACACTGTTGCGATTCAAACCCAGGATGTCTTGTTTACTAAACAGAAGAGTAAGGCACTGATTAAAGGATTAATCTTCATACGTCAGACAGAGACAGATTCAAGGCACTGCTTGGATTTGAACCAAGGTAAAAAGATGAAGTTTCCAAGTCCAAATACTTTATTATACCACAAATACACTATTGTTAGTTACAGCACCCCAGCAGGATAGCTTGAAGTTTCCCCATTGAGCTTTTATGCAATTTGAGCTTTGCCCAGTAGTCCTCAACACTGATTGAAACGTTACCCTTCTGACCTCACTTAACTGATTCAAGGCACTGCTGGGATTTGAACCCAGTCCAAAAGATCAATGAAGTTTTCAAATAGCTTTTATACAACAAGCTATTGCTAGCTACAGCACCCAAACAGGATAACTTGAAGTTTCCCTGTTGAGCTTTTATGCAATTCACATTTGACCCAGTAGTCCTCAACAGACTCTCTGATAAAAGCATTACCAGTCTCCCCTCACTTAAATGATTCAAAGCTCTGTTGGGATTTGAACCTTGGATCTCCCACATACTTAATAGGCACTGTGGTTTCGCTGGATAATGTGCCTGCCTTTTAAATAGGGAATTCTATCTACAAATGGCTCAGGGTACTGCTGGGATTTGAACCCAGGATCTCCCACCATCTCTAAAGGCACTGTGGCTTAGTTGGTTAAAGTGCCTGTCTAGTAAACAGGAGATCCTGGGTTCAAATCCCAGCAGTGCCTTAACTAATATTAGTGAGGTAAAGGGTGCATTTGAAGTGGACAGAAAACATTTACAATATCCAGCTCGGGAGTTGGGTTCTCACAATTTTCTTGCATGAATGGGTTACATATTCAAGCCTTAAAAAGAAAGAGAAATGCTAGTAACAAGGAGATCCTGGGTTTGAGCACAACCTGGATGCAGACCCTCCTGAAGATCACTGGGAGTGAGTTTGGTGAACACTGGGGAAAATGCATAGGAGGAGTAACAACTTCAGTGAATTGTGAATGAATGCTGGATGCCGCTTCATCACATTAGCTCTTTTGGGCTTCAGTGGAATAACTTAAAAATCACTTATGACACTGTTGGGATTCAAACTTAGGATGTCCTGTTTACTAAACAGAAGAGTGAGACACTGATTAAAGGATTAATCTTCATACCTCAGACAAATGATTCAAGGCACTGCTGGGATTTGAACCCAGTCCAAAAGTTCAATAAAGTTTTCAAATAGCTTTTATACAACAAGCTATTGCTAGCTACAGCACCCAAACAGGATAACTTCACAGTTCCCTGTTGAGCTTTTATACAATTCCCGTTTGGCCCAGTAGTCCTCAACAGACTCTCTGATAAAAGCATTACCATTCTCCCCTCACTTAAATGACTCAAGGCTCTGTTGAGATTAGAACCTTGGATCGCCCACATACTTAATAGGCACTATGGTTTAGCCGGATAATGGGCCTGCCTTTTAAATAGGGAATTCTATCTACAAATGGCTCTGGGATTTAATCCCAGAACCTCCTGTTTACTAGACAGGTGCTTTAACCAAATAAACCACAGTACCACCTACTGCTACACATACTGACCTTTTTAAGGCTTTAATTAATTTAGGCTGAAAGAAAGAAATGTTTACTATACTACTAAAATGGTTTAGACTTTATTGTCCCCAAGGGGAAATTCTTTACTATACTAAAGTTCAGCTATTGGTGGTTACAGCACTCAAGGATAACTGAAAGTTTCCCTGTTGAGTTTTGATACAGTTCCAGTTTGGTCCAGTAATCCTCAGTAGAACTGCTGATTAAAACATTACCCTTCATACCTCACTGAAACGACTCAAGGCACTGCTGGGATTTGAACACAGGATCTCCCACCACTTCCACAGGCACTGTGGCTTAGCTGGTTAAAGTGCCTTCCTAGTAAACAGGAGATCCTGGGTTCAAATCCCAGCAGTGCCTTAACTAATATTGGTGAGGTAAAGGGTGCATTTGAAAAGGACAGCAAAACCTTTATAATATCCAGCTTGGGAGTTGGTTTCTCATGATTTCTTTTAATTCTTCCATGAATGGTTTACATATTCGAACCTTAAAAAGAAAGAGAAATGCTATAATAAGGAGATCCTGGGTTCGAGCACAACCTGGATGCAGACCTCCTGAGTATCACTGGGAGTGAGTTTGGTGAGCACTGGGGCAAATGCCTAGGAGGAGTAACAATTTCAGTGAAATGTGAATGAATGCTGGACGCCGCATCATCACATTAGCTCTTTTGGGCTTTGTGGAATGACTTAAAAATCACTTATGACACTGTTGGGATTCAAACTCCCGATGTCCTGTTTACTAAACAGAAGAGTGACACACTGATTAATCTTCATACCTCAGATAAATGACCCAAGGCACTGCTGGGATTTGAACCCAGTCCAAATGATCAATGAAGTTTTCAAATAGCTTTTATACAACAAGCTATTGCTAGCTACAGCACCCAAACAGGATAACTTGACATTTCCCTGTTGAGTTTTTATGCAATTCACATTTGGCCCAGTAGTCCTCAACAGACTCTCTGATAAAGCATTACCATTCTCCCCTCACTTAAAGCTCTGTTGGGATTTGAACCTTGGATCTCCCATCTACTTAATAGGCACTGTGGTTTAGCTGGATAATGCGCCTACCTTTTAAACAGATGAGTCTACCTACAAATGGCTCAGGGTACTGCTGGGATTTAATCCCAGAACCTCCTGTTTACTAGACAAGTGCTTTAACCAAATAAACCACAGTACCACCTACTGCTACACATACTGACCCTTTCAATTTCTTTTTAAGGCTTTAATTTATTTAGGCTGAAAGAAAGAAATGTTTACTATACTACTAAAATGGTTTAGACTTTAGTGTCCCCAAGGGGAAATTCTTTACTATACTAAAGTTCAGCTATTGGTGGTTACAGCACTCAAGGATAACTGAAAATTTCCCTGTTGAGTTTTGATACAGTTCCAGTTTGGTCCAGTAATCCCCAGTAGAACTGCTGATTAAAACATTACCCTTCATACCTCACTGAAATGACTCAAGGCACTGCTGGGATTTGAACCCAGGATCTCCCACCAGCTCTACAGGCACTGTGGCTTAGTTGGTTAAAGTGCCTGCCTAGTAAACAGGAGATCCTGGGTTCAAATCCCAGCAGTGCCTTTCCTATATGACTTTAAGAGTGTTTGGTGGGAAACAGCAAGAGCTGTGATCAATTAGCTCATTTTGGCTTTGTGGAATGACTTAAAAATCACTTAAGACACTGTTGCGATTCAAACCCAGGATGTCTTGTTTACTAAACAGAAGAGTAAGGCACTGATTAAAGGATTAATCTTCATACGTCAGACAGAGACAGATTCAAGGCACTGCTTGGATTTGAACCAAGGTAAAAAGATGAAGTTTCCAAGTCCAAATACTTTATTATACCACAAATACACTATTGTTAGTTACAGCACCCCAGCAGGATAGCTTGAAGTTTCCCCATTGAGCTTTTATGCAATTTGAGCTTTGCCCAGTAGTCCTCAACACTGATTGAAACGTTACCCTTCTGACCTCACTTAACTGATTCAAGGCACTGCTGGGATTTGAACCCAGTCCAAAAGATCAATGAAGTTTTCAAATAGCTTTTATACAACAAGCTATTACTAGCTACAGCACCCAAACAGGATAACTTGAAGTTTCCCTGTTGAGCTTTTATGCAATTCACATTTGACCCAGTAGTCCTCAACAGACTCTCTGATAAAAGCATTACCAGTCTCCCCTCACTTAAATGACTCAAAGCTCTGTTGGGATTTGAACCTTGGATCTCCCACATACTTAATAGGCACTGTGGTTTCGCTGGATAATGTGCCTGCCTTTTAAGTAGGGAATTCTATCTACAAATGGCTCAGGGTACTGCTGGGATTTGAACCCAGGATCTCCCACCATCTCTAAAGGCACTGTGGCTTAGTTGGTTAAAGTGCCTGTCTAGTAAACAGGAGATCCTGGGTTCAAATCCCAGCAGTGCCTTAACTAATATTAGTGAGGTAAAGGGTGCATTTGAAGTGGACAGAAAACCTTTACAATATCCAGCTTGGGAGTTGGGTTCTCATAATTTTCTTGCATGAATGGGTTACATATTCAAGCCTTAAAAAGAAAGAGAAATGCTAGTAACAAGGAGATCCTGGGTTTGAGCACAACCTGGATGCAGACCCTCCTGAAGATCACTGGGAGTGAGTTTGGTGAACACTGGGGAAAATGCATAGGAGGAGTAACAACTTCAGTGAATTGTGAATGAATGCTGGATGCCGCTTCATCACATTAGCTCTTTTGGGCTTCAGTGGAATAACTTAAAAATCACTTATGACACTGTTGGGATTCAAACTTAGGATGTCCTGTTTACTAAACAGAAGAGTGACACACTGATTAAAGGATTAATCTTCATACCTCAGATAAATGACTCAAGGCACTGCTGGGATTTGAACCCAGTCCAAATGATCAATGAAGTTTTCAAATAACTTTTATACAACAAGCTATTGCTAGCTACAGCACCCAAACATGATAACCTGACATTTCCCTGTTGAGTTTTTATGCAATTCACGTTTGGCCCAGTAGTCATCAACAGACTCTCTGATAAAGCATTACCATTCTCCCCTCACTTAAATGACTCAAGGTTCTGATGGGATTTGAACCTTGGATCACCCACATACTTAAAAGGAACTCCGATTATATTGGCATGTTAGCTCTATATGCTTTATTTTTATGTTAGTAACATAACTATAATATAATTTTTTTGAAAATAATTCCCAGTTTTATATATTTTTAAAAAACTTTATTAAGATGTAAATCGCCATTTTTGTTTACGTCGCAATGCATTCTGGGTAGTGATGTAGAATGGTTGCAGCCGTTTTTTCTGTCTTATACAAGCCAAGAAGCGAAGCTACAAACTACTGCCATTTGTCAGTGAAAATGCCACATTGTGCGGCTTTTGGATGTAATTTCCAATCAAAGGGAAATAAAGAGAGCGGGGTGAGCCTCCACTGCGGGTTGAACGTCCATAAGCAGTGCTCCACAGTCGTTCCAAATGACTGCCAGCCAGATCTTCGACATGTCAAGCCAAGCGTGCGCTTTGAGCGATATAGCGCTTTATCACAGTGTGATAAATATATATATATCAGCTTTATCCAGCGTGCGCTATAGTGCTTGATCATAGACACTCAAAGCGTGTGCTTTGAGTGATATAGTGCTATATTATAGCATGATAAATGTATATCAGTTTTATCAAGCATGTGCTATAGCACTTGATCATAGACACTCATAGAGTGATGGAAATGTGGCTGCCAATCTGCACCAATGGCCTCTCTGGCCACCACCGAGCATTTAAACATTTTTACACATTCATACCCAGTGTTATGGGCACTGGAGGCAATGTGGGTGAAGTGTCTTGCCCAGGGACACAATGGCAGGATATCTGGGGAGAGTGTGATTCGAACTGCCAACCATCGGGTTATTAGACAACCCGCTCTACCTCCTGAGCTGCTGCCGCCCCACTTTTTCCTCAACTTTCTCTCTTTAGGAAAGCTATGGAGGCTTACCCCGCTCTCTTTATTTCCCTTTGATTGGAAATTACATCCAAAAGCGGCGCAATGTGGCATTTTCACTGACAAATGGCAGTAGTTAGTAGCTTCACTTCTTGGCTTGTATAAGACAGAAAAAAACGGCTGCAACCATTCTACGTCACTACCCAGAATGCATTGCGACGTAAACAAAAATGGCGATTTACATTGTAATAAAGTTTTTTAAAAATATATAAAAGTGGGAATTATTTTCAAAAAAATTATGTTATAGTTATGTTACTAACATAAAAATAAAGCATATAGAGCTAACATGCCAATATAATCGGAGTTCCTTTTAAAACATTACCCTTCATACCTCACTGAAACAACTCAAGGCACTGCTGGGATTTGAACCCAGGTTCTCCCACCACTTCCACAGGCACTGTGGCTTAGTTGGTTAAAGTGCCTGTCTAGTAAACAGGAAATCCTGGGTTCAAATCCCAGCAGTGCCTTAACTAATATTAGTGAGGTAAAGGGTGCATTTGAAGTGGACAGAAAACCTTTACAATATCCAGCTTGGGAGTTGGGTTCTCACAATTTTCTTGCATGAATGGGTTACATATTCAAGCCTTAAAAAGAAAGAGAAATGCTAGTAACAAGGAGATCCTGGGTTTGAGCACAACCTGGATGCAGACCCTCCTGAAGATCACTGGGAGTGAGTTTGGTGAACACTGGGGAAAATGCATAGGAGGAGTAACAACTTCAGTGAATTGTGAATGAATGCTGGATGCCGCTTCATCACATTAGCTCTTTTGGGCTTCAGTGGAATAACTTAAAAATCACTTATGACACTGTTGGGATTCAAACTTAGGATGTCCTGTTTACTAAACAGAAGAGTGAGACACTGATTAAAGGATTAATCTTCATACCTCAGACAAATGATTCAAGGCACTGCTGGGATTTGAACCCAGTCCAAAAGTTCAATAAAGTTTTCAAATAGCTTTTATACAACAAGCTATTGCTAGCTACGGCACCCAAACAGGATAACTTCACAGTTCCCTGTTGAGCTTTTATACAATTCCCGTTTGGCCCAGTAGTCCTCAACAGACTCTCTGATAAAAGCATTACCATTCTCCCCTCACTTAAATGACTCAAGGCTCTGTTGAGATTAGAACCTTGGATCGCCCACATACTTAATAGGCACTATGGTTTAGCCGGATAATGGGCCTGCCTTTTAAATAGGGAATTCTATCTACAAATGGCTCTGGGATTTAATCCCAGAACCTCCTGTTTACTAGACAGGTGCTTTAACCAAATAAACCACAGTACCACCTACTGCTACACATACTGACCTTTTTAAGGCTTTAATTAATTTAGGCTGAAAGAAAGAAATGTTTACTATACTACTAAAATGGTTTAGACTTTATTGTCCCCAAGGGGAAATTCTTTACTATACTAAAGTTCAGCTATTGGTGGTTACAGCACTCAAGGATAACTGAAAGTTTCCCTGTTGAGTTTTGATACAGTTCCAGTTTGGTCCAGTAATCCTCAGTAGAACTGCTGATTAAAACATTACCCTTCATACCTCACTGAAACGACTCAAGGCACTGCTGGGATTTGAACACAGGATCTCCCACCACTTCCACAGGCACTGTGGCTTAGCTGGTTAAAATGCCTTCCTAGTAAACAGGAGATCCTGGGTTCAAATCCCAGCAGTGCCTTAACTAATATTGGTGAGGTAAAGGGTGCATTTGAAAAGGACAGCAAAACCTTTATAATATCCAGCTTGGGAGTTGGTTTCTCATGATTTCTTTTAATTCTTCCATGAATGGTTTACATATTCGAACCTTAAAAAGAAAGAGAAATGCTATAATAAGGAGATCCTGGGTTCGAGCACAACCTGGATGCAGACCTCCTGAGTATCACTGGGAGTGAGTTTGGTGAGCACTGGGGCAAAGGCCTAGGAGGAGTAACAATTTCAGTGAAATGTGAATGAATGCTGGACGCCGCATCATCACATTAGCTCTTTTGGGCTTTGTGGAATGACTTAAAAATCACTTATGACACTGTTGGGATTCAAACTCCCGATGTCCTGTTTACTAAACAGAAGAGTGACACACTGATTAATCTTCATACCTCAGATAAATGACCCAAGGCACTGCTGGGATTTGAACCCAGTCCAAATGATCAATGAAGTTTTCAAATAGCTTTTATACAACAAGCTATTGCTAGCTACAGCACCCAAACAGGATAACTTGACATTTCCCTGTTGAGTTTTTATGCAATTCACATTTGGCCCAGTAGTCCTCAACAGACTCTCTGATAAAGCATTACCATTCTCCCCTCACTTAAAGCTCTGTTGGGATTTGAACCTTGGATCTCCCATCTACTTAATAGGCACTGTGGTTTAGCTGGATAATGCGCCTACCTTTTAAACAGATGAGTCTACCTACAAATGGCTCAGGGTACTGCTGGGATTTAATCCCAGAACCTCCTGTTTACTAGACAAGTGCTTTAACCAAATAAACCACAGTACCACCTACTGCTACACATACTGACCCTTTCAATTTCTTTTTAAGGCTTTAATTTATTTAGGCTGAAAGAAAGAAATGTTTACTATACTACTAAAATGGTTTAGACTTTATTGTCCCCAAGGGGAAATTCTTTACTATACTAAAGTTCAGCTATTGGTGGTTACAGCACTCAAGGATAACTGAAAATTTCCCTGTTGAGTTTTGATACAGTTCCAGTTTGGTCCAGTAATCCCCAGCAGAACTGCTGATTAAAACATTACCCTTCATACCTCACTGAAATGACTCAAGGCACTGCTGGGATTTGAACCCAGGATCTCCCACCAGCTCTACAGGCACTGTGGCTTAGTTGGTTAAAGTGCCTGTCTAGTAAACAGGAGATCCTGGGTTCAAATCCCAGCAGTGCCTTAACTAATATTGGTGAGGTAAAGGGTGCATTTGAAAAGGACAGCAAAACCTTTATAATATCCAGCTTGGGAGTTGGGTTCTCATGAATGGTTTACATCAGGGGTGTCAAACTCATTCCATGGAGGGCCAAGACCCTGCAGGTTTTACCTTCACCCAGTGTCTTCAACAGGTGATTTCACTAAATTTCTTCCAAATGATTGCTGATCAGTGAAAACACCTGCTGAAGACACTGGGTGGAAGTAAAACATGCAGGGTCTTGGCCCTCCATGGAATGAGTTTGACACCCCTGGTTTACATATTCGAACCTTAAAAAGAAAGAGAAATGCTAGTCATCAGGAGATCCTGGGTTTGAGCACAACCTGGATGCAAACTTCCTGATTATCACTGGGAGTGAGTTTGGTGAGCACTGGGGCAAATGCCTAGGAGGAGTAACAATTTCAGTGAAATGTGAATGAATGCTGGACGCCACATTAGCTCTTTTGGGCTTTGTGGAATGACTTAAAAATCACTTACAACACTGTTGGGATTCAAACTCACGATGTCCTGTTTACTAAACAGAAGAGTGAGACACTGATTAAAGGATTAATCTTCATACCTCAGATAAATGACCCAAGGCACTGCTGGGATTTGAACCCAGTCCAAATGATCAATGAAGTTTTCAAATAGCTTTTATACAACAAGCTATTGCTAGCTACAGCACCCAAACAGGATAATTTGACATTTCCCTGTTGAGTTTTTATGCAATTCACATTTGGCCCAGTAGTCCTCAACAGACTCTCTGATAAAGCATTACCATTCTCCCCTCACTTAAAGCTCTGTTGGGATTTGAACCTTGGATCTCCCATCTACTTAACAGGCACTGTGGTTTAGCTGGGTAAAGCGCCTACCTTTTAAACAGATGAGTCTACCTACAAATGGCTCAGGGTACTGCTGGGATTTAATCCCAGAACCTCCTGTTTACTAGACAGGTGCTTTAACCAAATAAACCACAGTACCACCTACTGCTACACATACTGACCCTTTCAATTTCTTTTTAAGGCTTTAATTCATTTAGGCTGAAAGAAAGAAATGTTTACTATACTACTAAAATGGTTTAGACTTTAGTGTCCCCAAGGGGAAATTCTTTACTATACTAAAGTTCAGCTATTGGTGGTTACAGCACTCAAGGATAACTGAAAGTTTCCCTTTTGAGTTTTGATACAGTTCCAGTTTGGTCCAGTAATCCTCAGTCGAACTGTTGATTAAAACATTACCCTTCATACCTTGCTGAAACGACTCAAGGCACTGCTGGGATGTGAACACAGGATCTCCCACCATCTCAAAAGGCACTGTGGCTTAGTTGGTTAAAGTGCCTGTCTAGTAAACAGGAGATCCTGGGTTCAAATCCCAGCAGTGCCTTTCCTATATGACTTTAAGAGTGTTTGGTGGGAAACAGCAAGAGCTGTGATCAATTAGCTCAGTTTGGCTTTGTGGAATGACTTAAAAATCACTTAAGACACTGTTGCGATTCAAACCCAGGATGTCTTGTTTACTAAACAGAAGAGTAAGGCACTGATTAAAGGATTAATCTTCATACGTCAGACAGAGACAGATTCAAGGCACTGCTTGGATTTGAACCAAGGTAAAAAGATGAAGTTTCCAAGTCCAAATACTTTATTATACCACAAATACACTATTGTTAGTTACAGCACCCCAGCAGGATAGCTTGAAGTTTCCCCATTGAGCTTTTATGCAATTTGAGCTTTGCCCAGTAGTCCTCAACACTGATTGAAACGTTACCCTTCTGACCTCACTTAACTGATTCAAGGCACTGCTGGGATTTGAACCCAGTCCAAAAGATCAATGAAGTTTTCAAATAGCTTTTATACAACAAGCTATTGCTAGCTACAGCACCCAAACAGGATAACTTGAAGTTTCCCTGTTGAGCTTTTATGCAATTCACATTTGACCCAGTAGTCCTCAACAGACTCTCTGATAAAAGCATTACCAGTCTCCCCTCACTTAAATGACTCAAAGCTCTGTTGGGATTTGAACCTTGGATCTCCCACATACTTAATAGGCACTGTGGTTTCGCTGGATAATGTGCCTGCCTTTTAAATAGGGAATTCTATCTACAAATGGCTCAGGGTACTGCTGGGATTTGAACCCAGGATCTCCCACCATCTCTAAAGGCACTGTGGCTTAGTTGGTTAAAGTGCCTGTCTAGTAAACAGGAGATCCTGGGTTCAAATCCCAGCAGTGCCTTAACTAATATTAGTGAGGTAAAGGGTGCATTTGAAGTGGACAGAAAACCTTTACAATATCCAGCTTGGGAGTTGGGTTCTCACAATATTCTTGCATGAATGGGTTACATATTCAAGCCTTAAAAAGAAAGAGAAATGCTAGTAACAAGGAGATCCTGGGTTTGAGCACAACCTGGATGCAGACCCTCCTGAAGATCACTGGGAGTGAGTTTGGTGAACACTGGGGAAAATGCATAGGAGGAGTAACAACTTCAGTGAATTGTGAATGAATGCTGGCCGCCGCTTCATCACATTAGCTCTTTTGGGCTTCAGTGGAATAACTTAAAAATCACTTATGACACTGTTGGGATTCAAACTTAGGATGTCCTGTTTACTAAACAGAAGAGTGAGACACTGATTAAAGGATTAATCTTCATACCTCAGACAAATGATTCAAGGCACTGCTGGGATTTGAACCCAGTCCAAAAGTTCAATAAAGTTTTCAAATAGCTTTTATACAACAAGCTATTGCTAGCTACAGCACCCAAACAGGATAACTTCACAGTTCCCTGTTGAGCTTTTATACAATTCCCGTTTGGCCCAGTAGTCCTCAACAGACTCTCTGATAAAAGCATTACCATTCTCCCCTCACTTAAATGACTCAAGGCTCTGTTGAGATTAGAACCTTGGATCGCCCACATACTTAATAGGCACTATGGTTTAGCCGGATAATGGGCCTGCCTTTTAAATAGGGAATTCTATCTACAAATGGCTCTGGGATTTAATCCCAGAACCTCCTGTTTACTAGACAGGTGCTTTAACCAAATAAACCACAGTACCACCTACTGCTACACATACTGACCTTTTTAAGGCTTTAATTAATTTAGGCTGAAAGAAAGAAATGTTTACTATACTACTAAAATGGTTTAGACTTTATTGTCCCCAAGGGGAAATTCTTTACTATACTAAAGTTCAGCTATTGGTGGTTACAGCACTCAAGGATAACTGAAAGTTTCCCTGTTGAGTTTTGATACAGTTCCAGTTTGGTCCAGTAATCCTCAGTAGAACTGCTGATTAAAACATTACCCTTCATACCTCACTGAAACGACTCAAGGCACTGCTGGGATTTGAACACAGGATCTCCCACCACTTCCACAGGCACTGTGGCTTAGCTGGTTAAAGTGCCTTCCTAGTAAACAGGAGATCCTGGGTTCAAATCTCAGCAGTGCCTTAACTAATATTGGTGAGGAAAAGGACAGCAAAACCTTTATAATATCCAGCTTGGGAGTTGGTTTCTCATGATTTCTTTTAATTCTTCCATGAATGGTTTACATATTCGAACCTTAAAAAGAAAGAGAAATGCTATAATAAGGAGATCCTGGGTTCGAGCACAACCTGGATGCAGACCTCCTGAGTATCACTGGGAGTGAGTTTGGTGAGCACTGGGGCAAATGCCTAGGAGGAGTAACAATTTCAGTGAAATGTGAATGAATGCTGGACGCCGCATCATCACATTAGCTCTTTTGGGCTTTGTGGAATGACTTAAAAATCACTTATGACACTGTTGGGATTCAAACTCCCGATGTCCTGTTTACTAAACAGAAGAGTGACACACTGATTAATCTTCATACCTCAGATAAATGACCCAAGGCACTGCTGGGATTTGAACCCAGTCCAAATGATCAATGAAGTTTTCAAATAGCTTTTATACAACAAGCTATTGCTAGCTACAGCACCCAAACAGGATAACTTGACATTTCCCTGTTGAGTTTTTATGCAATTCACATTTGGCCCAGTAGTCCTCAACAGACTCTCTGATAAAGCATTACCATTCTCCCCTCACTTAAAGCTCTGTTAGGATTTGAACCTTGGATCTCCCATCTACTTAATAGGCACTGTGGTTTAGCTGGGTAAAGCGCCTACCTTTTAAACAGATGAGTCTACCTACAAATGGCTCAGGGTACTGCTGGGATTTAATCCCAGAACCTCCTGTTTACTAGACAGGTGCTTTAACCAAATACACCACAGTACCACCTACTGCTACACATACTGACCCTTTCAATTTCTTTTTAAGGCTTTAATTCATTTAGGCTGAAAGAAAAAAATGTTTACTATACTACTAAAATGGTTTAGACTTTAGTGTCCCCAAGGGGAAATTCTTTACTATACTAAAGTTCAGCTATTGGTGGTTACAGCACTCAAGGATAACTGAAAGTTTCCCTGTTGAGTTTTGATACAGTTCTAGTTTGGTCCGGTAATCCTCAGTCGAACTGTTGATTAAAACATTACCCTTCATACCTTGCTGAAACGACTCAAGGCACTGCTGGGATGTGAACACAGGATCTCCCACCAGCTCTACAGGCACTGTGGCTTAGTTGGTTAAAGTGCCTGTCTAGTAAACAGGAGATCCTGGGTTCAAATCCCAGCAGTGCCTTTCCTATATGACTTTAAGAGTGTTTGGTGGGAAACAGCAAGAGCTGTGATCAATTAGCTCATTTTGGCTTTGTGGAATGACTTAAAAATCACTTAAGACACTGTTGCGATTCAAACCCAGGATGTCTTGTTTACTAAACAGAAGAGTAAGGCACTATTAAAGGATTAATCTTCATACGTCAGACAGATTCAAGGCACTGCTTGGATTTGAACCAAGGTAAAAAGATGAAGTTTCCAAGTCCAAATACTCAATTATACCACAAATACACTATTGTTAGTTACAGCACCCCAGCTTGAAGTTTCCCCATTGAGCTTTTATGCAATTTGAGCTTTGCCCAGTAGTCCTCAACACTGATTGAAACGTTACCCTTCTGACCTCACTTAACTGATTCAAGGCACTGCTGGGATTTGAACCCAGTCCAAAAGATCAATGAAGCTTTCAAATAGCTTTTATACAACAAGCTATTACTAGCTACAGCACCCAAACAGGATAACTTGAAGTTTCCCTGTTGAGCTTTTATGCAATTCACATTTGACCCAGTAGTCCTCAACAGACTCTCTGATAAAAGCATTACCAGTCTCCCCTCACTTAAATGACTCAAAGCTCTGTTGGGATTTGAACCTTGGATCTCCCACATACTTAATAGGCACTGTGGTTTCGCTGGATAATGTGCCTGCCTTTTAAATAGGGAATTCTATCTACAAATGGCTCAGGGTACTGCTGGGATTTGAACCCAGGATCTCCCACCATCTCTAAAGGCACTGTGGCTTAGTTGGTTAAAGTGCCTGTCTAGTAAACAGGAGATCCTGGGTTCAAATCCCAGCAGTGCCTTAACTAATATTAGTGAGGTAAAGGGTGCATTTGAAGTGGACAGAAAACCTTTACAATATCCAGCTTGGGAGTTGGGTTCTCATAATTTTCTTGCATGAATGGGTTACATATTCAAGCCTTAAAAAGAAAGAGAAATGCTAGTAACAAGGAGATCCTGGGTTTGAGCACAACCTGGATGCAGACCCTCCTGAAGATCACTGGGAGTGAGTTTGGTGAACACTGGGGAAAATGCATAGGAGGAGTAACAACTTCAGTGAATTGTGAATGAATGCTGGATGCCGCTTCATCACATTAGCTCTTTTGGCCTTCAGTGGAATAACTTAAAAATCACTTATGACACTGTTGGGATTCAAACTTAGGATGTCCTGTTTACTAAACAGAAGAGTGACACACTGATTAAAGGATTAATCTTCATACCTCAGATAAATGACTCAAGGCACTGCTGGGATTTGAACCCAGTCCAAATGATCAATGAAGTTTTCAAATAACTTTTATACAACAAGCTATTGCTAGCTACAGCACCCAAACATGATAACCTGACATTTCCCTGTTGAGTTTTTATGCAATTCACGTTTGGCCCAGTAGTCCTCAACAGACTCTCTGATAAAGCATTACCATTCTCCCCTCACTTAAATGACTCAAGGTTCTGATGGGATTTGAACCTTGGATCACCCACATACTTAAAAGGAACTCCGATTATATTGGCATGTTAGCTCTATATGCTTTATTTTTATGTTAGTAACATAACTATAATATAATTTTTTTGAAAATAATTCCCAGTTTTATATATTTTTAAAAAACTTTATTAAGATGTAAATCGCCATTTTTGTTTACGTCGCAATGCATTCTGGGTAGTGATGTAGAATGGTTGCAGCCGTTTTTTCTGTCTTATACAAGCCAAGAAGCGAAGCTACAAACTACTGCCATTTGTCAGTGAAAATGCCACATTGTGCGGCTTTTGGATGTAATTTCCAATCAAAGGGAAATAAAGAGAGCGGGGTGAGCCTCCACTGCGGGTTGAACGTCCATAAGCAGTGCTCCACAGTCGTTCCAAATGACTGCCAGCCAGATCTTCGACATGTCAAGCCAAGCGTGCGCTTTGAGCGATATAGCGCTTTATCACAGTGTGATAAATATATATATATCAGCTTTATCCAGCGTGCGCTATAGTGCTTGATCATAGACACTCAAAGCGTGTGCTTTGAGTGATATAGTGCTATATTATAGCATGATAAATGTATATCAGTTTTATCAAGCATGTGCTATAGCACTTGATCATAGACACTCAGAGTGATGGAAATGTGGCTGCCAATCTGCACCAATGGCCTCTCTGGCCACCACCGAGCATTTAAACATTTTTACACATTCATACCCAGTGTTATGGGCACTGGAGGCAATGTGGGTGAAGTGTCTTGCCCAGGGACACAATGGCAGGATATCTGGGGAGAGTGTGATTCGAACTGCCAACCATCGGGTTATTAGACAACCCGCTCTACCTCCTGAGCTGCTGCCGCCCCACTTTTTCCTCAACTTTCTCTCTTTAGGAAAGCTATGGAGGCTTACCCCGCTCTCTTTATTTCCCTTTGATTGGAAATTACATCCAAAAGCGGCGCAATGTGGCATTTTCACTGACAAATGGCAGTAGTTAGTAGCTTCACTTCTTGGCTTGTATAAGACAGAAAAAAACGGCTGCAACCATTCTACGTCACTACCCAGAATGCATTGCGACGTAAACAAAAATGGCGATTTACATCGTAATAAAGTTTTTTAAAAATATATAAAACTGGGAATTATTTTCAAAAAAATTATGTTATAGTTATGTTACTAACATAAAAATAAAGCATATAGAGCTAACATGCCAATATAATCGGAGTTCCTTTTAAAACATTACCCTTCATACCTCACTGAAACAACTCAAGGCACTGCTGGGATTTGAACCCAGGATCTCCCACCACTTCCACAGGCACTGTGGCTTAGTTGGTTAAAGTGCCTGTCTAGTAAACAGGAAATCCTGGGTTCAAATCCCAGCAGTGCCTTAACTAATATTGGTGAGGTAAAGGGTGCATTTGCAGAGGATAATAAATCTTTTACAATATCCAGCTTGGGAGTTGTGTTCTCATGATTTTTTTTTTTTAATTTTTGCATAAATGGGTTACATATTTGAGACTTAAAAAGAAAGTAACAAGGAGATCCTGGGTTTGAGCACAACCTGGATGCAGACCCTCCTGGGGCTCACTGTGAGTGAGTTTGGTGAGCGCTGGGGAAAATGCCTAGAAGGAGTAAGGATTTTGCTGAAATGTGGATGCATGCTGGATGCCGCTTCATCACATTAGCTCCTTTTGGCTTTGTGGAATGACTTAAAAATCACTTATGACATTGCTGGGATTCAAATTCAGGATGTCCTGTTTACTAAACAGAAGAGTGAGACACTGATTAAAGGATGAATTTTCATACCTCAGACAAATGAATCAAGGGACTGCTGGGATTTGAACCCAGTCCAAATGATAAATAACATTTTCAAGTACAAAGTGTTTTTTTACACTACAGATAGGCTATTGCTAGTTACAGCACCCAAGCAGAACAGCTTGAAGCATCCCCATTGAGCTTTTATGCAATTCACATTTTGCCCAGTAGTCCTCAACAGGCTCTGATTAAAGCATTACCATTCTTCCCTCACTTAAACGACTCAAGGCTCTGTTGGTATTTGAACCCTGGATCCCCCACATGCTTAACGGGCACTGTAGCTTAGCTGATTAAAGTGCCTGCTTTGTAAATAGGAGTTTCTGGGTTTAAACCCCAGCTACTCTTATGTGTATGTGAGGATTTGAAAGCAAAAACTAAATTTTAACAGGAAATCTTCAACATCCTGCTTGGGTTCTGTATTCAACCAGTAAGTTATTTTTTTGCATAAATGGGCTACATATTCGAGCCTTGAAAAGAAAGAGAAATGATCAGTTTGATGAGCATCGAGGCAACCTAGCAATTTTTTTGGAAATCACATATGTCCTCAGATCTCCTGACCTTGAGCACAACCTGAGGATCATTAGGAGGGAGTCTGGTGAGCACTGAGGCAAATACCTAGGAGGAGCAGTGATTTCCATAGAATTTGGACAGATGCCATGTCATTAGATCCTTTTGGCTTCACCGGAATTACCTAAAAATGGTTCATAGTGCTGTTAGGGTTTAATCCCAGAACTTCCTGTTTACTAGACAGGTGCTTTAACCAAATAAGCCACAGTACCACCTACTGCTACAGTACATATAGTGACCCTTTTAATTTCTTTTTAAGGCTTTAATTCATTTAGGCTGAAAGAAAGAAATGTTTACTATACTACTGAAATGGTTTAGCTTTATTGTGCCCCAGGGGAAATTCTTTACTATACAAAAGTTTGGCTATCAGTGGTTACAGCACTCAAGGATAACTTCAAGTTTTCCTGTTGAGTTTTGATGCAGTTCCAGCTTTGTCCAGTAATCCTCAATAGAACTGCTGATTAAAACATTACCCTTCATATTGCACTGAAATGACTCAAGGCACTGCCAGGATTTGAACCCATGATCTCTTTTGCAAGCAAAAGGCACTGTGATTTAGCTGGTTAAAGTGCCTATTTAGTAAACAGGAGAGGGCGGCACGGTGGCGGAGTGGTTAGCACTGCGGCAGCACAGCAACTCACCCTTGGCCGCGGGATCCTGGGTTCGATCCCAGCCCCCGACCAACAGTGATCTGTGTGGAGTTTGCATGTTCTCCCCGTGTCTGCGTGGGTTTACTCTGGGATTTCTCCGGTTTCCTCCCACATGCCAAAAACATGCAAGTTAGGTTAATTGGCATCAAACTGGGGATTCTAAATTGTCCTTAGGTATGACTGTGAGAGTGAATGGTTGTCTGTCTCTCTGTGTTGGCCCTGCGATGGACTGGCGATCTGTCCAGGGTGGACCCTGCCTCTCGCCCAAGGATGCTGGCATAGGCTCCAGCCCCCCCGCGACCCGAAAAGGATTAGGCGGAAGAAAATGAATGAATGAATGAGATCCTGGGTTCAAATCTCAGCAGTACCTTCCCTATATGAGTCAGAGTGTTGGTGGGAAACAGCAAAACCTTTACAATATCCAGTCTGTGATCAATTAGCATCTTTTGGGTTTGTGGAATGACTTAAAAATCACTTATGACACTGTTGCGATTCAAACCCAGAATGTCCTGTTTACTAAACAGAAAAGTAAGGCACTGATTAAAGGATTAATCTTCATACCTCAAACAGAGACAGATTCAAGGAACTGCTTGGATTTGAACCAAGGTAAAAAGATGAAGTTTCCAAGTCCAAATACTTTATTATACCACAGATACACTACTGCTAGTTGCAGCACCCCAGCAGGATAGCTTGAAGTTTCTTCCCCATTGAGCTTTTATGCAATTCGAGCTTTGCCCAATAGTCCTCAACACTCTCTGATTAAAACGTTACCCTTCTGACCTCACTTAAATGATTCAAGGCACTGCTGGGATTTGAACCCAGTCCAAAAGGTCAATGAAGTTTTCAAATAGCTTTTATACAACAAGCTATTGCACCCAAATAGGATAACTTGAAGTTTCCCTGTTGAGCTTTTATGCAATTCATGTTTAGCCCAGTAGTCCCCAACAGACTCTGATAAAAGCATTACCATTCTCCCCTCACTTAAATGACTCAAGGCTCTGTTGGGATTTGAACCCTGGATCTGCCATGCGATCCACAGGCACTGTGGCTTAGCTTGTGGAAGTGCCTGCCTTATTAACAGGGGATCCTAAGTTCACATTTGAACCCAGGATCTCCCATTTACTAGACAGGTGTGGTCTATATTTATCATATATTCCATAACCTACATATGTTGAAGCATGTGAGAATGTTTGGTGATTACATATGGCGACTTCACACCTCAGAACAGGACAAAGTTCGTTTGCTCTCTACATGTCTGTTCTTTTCTTCTTCTCTGTCCCCTCACCCCCCAGCCAGTCGCAGCAGATGACTGCCCCTCCCTGAGCCTGGTTCTGCTGGAGGTTTCTTCCTGTTAAAAGGGAGTTTTTCCTCTCCACCGTCGCCAAGTGCTTGCTCACAGGGGATCGCCTGATTGCTGGGGTCTTTCTGCAACTGTGGGGGTCCTCCCTACAGTTGATAGTGCTATGAGATGACTGTTGTTGTGAAATGGCGCTATATAAATAAAGTTGAATTGAATTGAATTGAAAGGGATCTCAACCGCCAGTGAAGATCAAAGAGTTTCCCAGACACTGCGGTGGAGACCGGAGGAGCTACCCTCACCCCCCAGGGTGAAGAGGGGGAGTACTAAGACAATGGGGGGATTAAGATAATGAGGGATGTCAGCCTTTGATATGCATGTCTTTTGTTATGTGCAAGTATAAGTTCACAGAGCCGGAGGTATTCGGCCTCTTTTCTTGCTTCTGCTTCTGCACTTAGATGAGACTTGTTAGAGGAGCTGATAAAAAACTTTGGTTTATATATCATACCGCCTCGTTCTTCCAAGCTCTTCTACACTGGTGACCCTGACGCGAGTATGGACCAGAGGCGTTCCCCCACGATCAACTCATCTGTGGCGACCCAGGCAGACGCCGGCGCCCACGCAGACAGGGGAACAGATGGACGACGTTCCCCCCCCCCCGGCAGAAGTGATAGAGAGGGCTCAACCGAGCACCAGCGCCGCTGAGAGAGCCGAGGCAAGGCATTATCACCCTGCGGACACAGCAGTGATGGTCTACACAAATGCCGTCGCTGTCAAGCTGCCGGACTTCTGGCAGGAAGACCCCGCCTCGTGATTTCAACAAGCTGAAGCCCAGTTTACACTGGCGGGCGTCACGGCCGAAGATACGAAGTTCTATCACATCGTCGCCAAACTCGACGCCGCCACTTCGAGGTGTGTGCGGAGCATAATCCGGCGGCCACCGGCCCAAGACAAATATGAAATACTGAAAGCAACCATCGTGGCAAATAACGTCCCCTCAGCCGAAGAGATTGCCGAGAAGATCCTGGCGGTCTACGGCCACAGAGGATACAGACCTAAAGCCCTCATGGAGGACTTGCTGCAGCTTAAAGAGGAGGACAATGACAACTTCCTCTTCCAATTCGTATTCCTCAGCACGCTTCCGCCACACATGAGAGGGACGCTCGCCAACATGCGATGCAACACCCAGCAAGACTTCCGCGTGCTGGCCAACGAAGCTCAATGACTCGTCAGCACCTGCAAGGAGCAGACACCCACAGCAGGATCCGCAGACCTCAACGCTGATGCCCAGAGCCACGGCAAGCCTCAACCCACTGAGCAGATCCAGCCCGCGGTGACAGCGACACGGCCAAAACGTAACAGACGGAGCAATGTTTGTTATTACCACCACCGCTTCGCCGAGAAGGCTCACAAATGTATTCCCCCCTGCAAATTTACGATTTCGGGAAACGCCAAAGCCGAGAGCCGTTAACGGCAGCGGTTCTCGGCGAGAAAAGTAAGCTGTTATATGTGACGGATGGACACACCGGCAAGCAGTTCCTTATTGACACAGGAGCTCAACTAAGTTTTGTCATGCCCTCCCAAGCAGATCGAGCCATAGGCACCCAGGGCAACGGAGCGGTGGCAGCCAACGGCTCCAACATTGACACTTTTGGCGAAAAAAGCCTGCACCTCCACATCCACGGCCGCAACTACAGATGGACATTTGTTGTAGCGGCGGTGAGTTTTAACTTGTTGGGCGCAGATTTTTTGTGTGTACATGGGTTATTAGTCGATCTAGCAAACAGACGCTTGATTAATGCACTGTCCTTTGCTTCTATTCCCTGCTCAGCCCGAGTTTCTCCGCCACCTGTGCAGGCTAGCGTCACCACAGCAGGAGGTGAGTTTGATCAACTCCTCACCCAATTTCCAGCACTCACAGTTCCCAAATTCTCAGCCACAGTGGCTAAGCACGGGGTTGAACATTTTATTCCGACAACGGGCCCACCCGTATTTGCCAAAGCTCGGCGCTTAGACGCGGCCAAGCTCGCCATAGCTCGGGACGAGTTTATTACCCTTGAAAAATTAGGCATTATTAAACGTTCGAAAAGCCCCTGGGCCTCACCACTTCACATGGTTCCGAAATCCGACGGTTCTTGGAGACCGTGCGGCGATTACCGCAGATTAAACAATGCGACAGCGCATGACCGCTACCCAATTCCTCACATTCAGGATTTTTCACTGCATCTGGCGGGTGCGCGCATTTTTTCAAAAATAGACCTGGTCCGCGGTTATCATCAAGTCCCAGTTCAAGCGGAGGACATTCCTAAAACAGCTGTAATAACCCCTTTCGGCCTTTTTGAATTTTTGCGGATGCCTTTCGGCCTCAAAGGCGCCGCCCAAACTTTTCAGCGGATGATGGACGCAGTATTACGCGACCTTCCTTTTGTTTTCGTCTACCTCGACGATATGCTGGTAGCCAGCTCGTCTGAGGAAGAACACGAGCAGCACCTCACTATGGTTTTTCAGAGGCTAGAAGAGCACGGGTTAATAATCAATCCAGCCAAATGCAAATTCGGCGTGTCACAAATTGATTTTTTAGGACACAGAGTTTCTCCGAAGGGGGCAGTCCCACTTCCAGACAAAGTTCACGCGATAAAAAGTTTCCCACGGCCACAAACGGTCAAATCGCTGCAAGAATTTTTAGGAATGGTTAATTTTTACAACCGTTTCCTCCCCCACGCAGCTCAGCTCATGCAGCCCCTATATGACGCGCTCAGAAAACAAAAAGCTTCCAACGCGGTCGAATGGACCCCGGAGCGCGAACGCGCCTTCGCGGAAGTAAAGAGCGCTCTAGCTAATGCCACATTGTTGGTTCACCCCGACCCCTCGGCCCGCATTGCACTAACCACAGACGCTTCGGACCTAGCTATAGGGGCAGTTGTAGAACAACATGTCAACGGGATCTGGCAACCTTTGGCATTCTTCAGCAAATCGCTAAACCAAACTGAGCGTAAATACAGCACTTTTGACAGGGAGCTGCTAGCGCTTCATTTATCCATCCGCCACTTCCAGTTCTGGTTAGAAGGGCGGAGTTTCACGGCTTTTGTAGACCACAAACCGCTCACCTTTGCCATGGCTAAAATCTCAGAACCATGGTCAGGCAGGCAACAAAGACAGCTGGCTGCGATTTCAGAGTTCACCACAGACATTCGACATGTAGCAGGCAAACTTAACGTGGTAGCAGACTGCCTCTCTCGCGCTGTGAGGAGCGTGAGGAGACAGATTATACTACCTCAGCCGCAGAACTCTTCACTAACGCGGACACATACGCAGCACCAATCCATGCAGGGATAGATTATGCAGCCATGGCAGAGGAACAAAGCAGTGACGCGGACGTGTGCGCACTCCTGTCTGGACCAACAGGGTTAAGGCTGGAGGAAAGGGGTTTACGCGACGGCGTGCCCCCCCTAATATGCGATATTTCAACCGGCCGACCTCGCCCGCCACATGGCGCCGCCGTATTTTCGACTCAATTCACTCCCTCGCGCATCCAGGTGTGCGCGCCTCGGTTAAAATGGTCGCCGAAAAGTTTGTGTGGCCGGGCCTGCGCAAAAACGTAAAAGAATGGGCAAAAACTTGCATTTCTTGTCAGCGCGCCAAAATACACAAACACACAAAAGCCCCTCTGCAGCCTTTTCCAATCCCTGCTAGAAGGTTCGACCACGTTCATGTCGACCTCGTGGGGCCACTACCTTCCTCCCAGGGTTTCACACACCTGTTAACAATGATAGACCGCACCACGCGCTGGCTAGAGGCAGTCCCTCTGGCGTCAATTACAGCGGAGGAAGTCGCTCGCGTTTTTCTGACAAACTGGGTGGCACGTTTCGACGTCCCATCGGACATCACGTCCGATAGGGGGCCTCAATTTGTCTCAGAGCTTTGGTCAGCTATGGCCAGCAGCTTAGGGGCGACAATTCACCGCACCACCGCTTATCACCCTCAGGCTAATGGGTTATGCGAGCGTTTTCACAGGTCTTTAAAGGCTGCCCTCAGAGCCTCACTAACGAATACAAATTGGGTAAATAAACTTCCCTGGGTTTTATTGGGGTTGCGTGCTGCGCCTAAAGAGGATCTAGACGCCTCTCCAGCAGAATTAGTTTTTGCACAACCTCTCAAGCTCCCGGGTGAATTTTTACCAGAGAACCCAGAGCCAAGGAATCTTCCAGCCCCGAGGTTTTTAGGCAGCAACGGACCGGACTCTCTCCCTGGTCCGGCTCATCACTCCTTTCCACGGGTTTTTGTCCCACAGGCTTTAAAGAACGCTGAATTCGTTTTTGTTAGGCATGAAGCTTTAAAACCAACTTTCCGCCTACCATACGATGGGCCATTCAGAGTGCTGGAACCTGGTGATAAACACTTTGTGCTTGATTTTGGGGATAGAGAAGAAACAGTCAGCATTGACAGACTCAAACCTGCCTTCTTGTTGAAAGACGAGCCTGCACTGTTGGCGAGAGCACCTCGGCGGGGTAGACCCCCCAAGAGAAAAGACTCAGCCCCCCTGCAGGGAACAATTAACCACTCTCCTCCCCAAGCTGCAGATTCCTTACAGGAAGGTCCCAGCAGGACGCCCAAGCGGACCCACAGCAGTTTCGGGAGAAGACTAAAACCCAGACAGCACAGGGACTGATGCAAACTACTCAACAGTTGTTCACTAATTGTGCTGTAACAGTTTAGGACTGACTTGTGATTTTACTATGCTGTTATGATTACCACTGAACTCTCTTAGGAGCATGGCTGCTGGAAAGTTTCTTCTGTGGCAAGAGGTAGCAGTTAGTATGTCATAGTAATTATCTTAAACTGTGAATTTTTCTATTGTCCTTTTCTTAGTCGTTTGGGGGGGGGGCTGTGGTCTATATTTATCATATATTCCATAACCTACATATGTTGAAGCAAGTGAGAATGTTTGGTGATTACATATGGCGACTTCACACCTCAGAACAGGACAAAGGGATCTCAACCGCCAGTGAAGATCAAAGAGTTTCCCAGACACTGCGGTGGAGACCGGAGGAGCTACCCTCACCCCCCAGGGCGAAGAGGGGGAGTACTAAGACAATGGGGGGATTAAGATAATGAGGGATGTCAGCCTTTGATATGCATGTCTTTTGTTATGTGCAAGTATAAGTTCACAGAGCCGGAGGTATTCGGCCTCTTTTCTTGCTTCTGCTTCTGTACTTAGATGAGACTTGTTAGAGGAGCTGATAATAAACTGGTTTATATATCATACCGCCTCGTTCTTCCAAGCTCTTCTACAACAGGTACTTTAATCAACTAAGCCACAGTGCCACCTACTGCAACATAAACTGATCCTTTTACTTTTGTCTTAAGGCATTACTATGTACCTAATTTAGACTGACTGGGAGGGAGGGCATGGCCTGACTGCTTGCAGTTCAGATGGCCCAGGGGAAGAAACTGTCAGTATGAGGTAAAGGGTGAGGTTTGAAGGGGAAACCCCCATATCTTCAACAGGGAAAACTTTACAGTTGTAGCTGTATCCAATCAGTTTGTTTTTTCATAAATGGCATTCACATTCAAGCCTCAAAAGAAAATAAAAAGAAATGCTAGTGACAAGGAGATCCTGGGTTTGAATCCCAGCGGAGCCTTGAGTCATTTAAGTGAGGTTATGAAGGGTAATGTTTTAATCAGTGAATCAATCGAGGTCTACTGGGCAAAACAGAAAGGAACATGAAATCCTCACTGATAAAAATAAGAGTCCTTATCATATGTCAGATAAGTAACTCAACATGCTGCAGGGATTTGAACCCAGGATTTCCTGTTTACTAAACAGGCACAGTAACCAGCTAAGGCAGAGAACCTCACTGGAAGACATCTCACGACCACTTTCCCTTCCTTTTAATGCTCAAGTATGTAACTCTTGCAAACCAAAAGAAAAAGAAAATTAAGTCAAAATGGTTCTTATGTATGGGGAAAAAGAACAGTATGAGACACAAGTTGAAACTCCCAGCATTATCTTCCTCTTTTATCTTTACAAGACTTGTGACAGTTCAGTAATTTGTTAGCTTAGCATTAAAAACTGAAAACATGCTAAAATATTCCAAAGAGGGAGGAGTTAATGGGGAGGAACTCACCTTCAGCTGGTGACGAGGAGGAGGAAGAGGAAGAGAGAGGAGGAGGGGGAGCAGGAGGAAGGAGTCCTGACTGCACTTCGGAAGCGCTGAGGGAGGGGTTAGAGGGAGGGGAGGAGTTAGTGTTTGGTGCGTTTGGCTGTGGGGGTGAGTCGGCGTGCTGTGAGAGCGAGTTTGGTGGCAGCAGTGCGTTGGGTTGCGTTAAGGTCGTGGTGGAAGAGGAGGAGGAGGAGGAGAAGGAGGAAGGAGTCGGGGAGGGGGAAGGGGAGGAGTTGGGAGCGGTGGAGGAAGAGCTGGCAGGTCCGGCGGTCGGGGAAACTTTAGGTGGGAGAAAAGGGAGGGAGGGAGAGAGGGAGGAGTTAGGAAGGAAGGGTTAGCAAGGGAGTGACGGTGGCGATCCAGATATTTAAACGACACATCACAAGATTACACGGATTCACTTAGCTGCTTATAGTAGATGGCTTTTATAATATTTACACGTAAAACATTTTAAAGGTCCCATTCACTAAGCCCTTGTAACCTTCTAAAATGCCTTTTTGGATCATATTATGAGAGGAAAAACATTATTTTGTTCTGCCAAGAAAAACAGTTCCTTCTAATTGTACGCAGTTAACTGTTGCGAAACACCTCAATGAGCACAATATAGAAAAGAATAGACCTATTGTCATTTCCACACATGGAAACAAATTAAATATTGTCCAATGCAGTAGTCAGTGTTTATAATACATACCGATCACCTGGTGAGTAGGTTTGTGGTCACCTTGACAGGTGACTCATGCTAGTGATTTGGCATCAGCATACTTTGCTCACTTTTTCTTGGGATTTTCAGATGAAATAAAGAGTCCATCACCACAAAGGTGTTGCGATTTGCTGCTCAAGACAATAAATCCAACTCTAGCTTATCTTTTTCTTCTTTCTTCTCTTCTTTCTTTTTTTTTTTTTTTTAAAGGAGTGAAATATCTTGCAGATGTTTACAAGGGTAGGACTTCCAGGTCACGGAGGTATGATTTCTTTTCAAACAGCGCTTCACTGTGGAAATTAAGGTATCCAACACAGTATCACAATTCTCATATAAGATGCTACTAATAGTACTAATAATAGAGTTCAGCGTAAATAACAGTTAGTAATTAATGGTGACCAGAACACCTCTGAAGCGGAGTGATACATATCCAGTGAAACGTTGGAGTGTGATTATCAGGGAATATATACTGTATATCTCCTGGAATCTCCCCAGACTGCTTGGCCGGAAGTAACTGTTGTATAATTTTAACATTTTGGCAGAATGGGCAGAAGCCGGTATAGCTCCTCATGGTTCCATTTCCATATGTTGTCAACCCATCACAGTGCTATTGGCTGTGATAACAATCCAGTCCTCACCCAGAGTTTCTGAGACCAAGGCATTAGCTTCAGAGCTAACAGTGTGCTTAGCAAGCACAGTTTTCATTGTTATTTTCTTAAAATTTCAGTCACCCTAACAGACATCACTGTTCCTACCTAGTTAATTGATTCACAGCTGATAATAGACCTTGTGTCATTTTGGCTTATTTTTTTATATTTTCACCATAATAGCTGGTAGATCAAACTGTCTGACTGCTTAGCCAAGCTGATGCTGAGTCTGACTGCATTACAGCTTGCCTGGTCATACAGGCCGCCTAGCATTATCTTAACGGTTGAATTGTGGCCAGTTTTGGTTGCTATTTTCTATAAATGATTTCTATAAATTAACATTTGACCATTCACTCATTAAGGGTTGTTTCTGTTCTTATTGTACTCTAGGGACTGGTCATATCCTACCAACCACTGGATCACAACGGAAATAAGTGCTTGCACTTTTTTGTGTTATCCATTTGTTTTAATGATCAGGGATGGCAACAGGAAATTCTGATTTCAGCTGAAATCTAATTTGGTCGATTGACTTATGGGGGGGTGCAGCCCCCCTGAAGCTGGGAGGTTTTCAGTAAAACAGAAGTAATTTAGACTGAAAAAAATGATAAAAAAAAAATGAAATACTAGACTTAGATAAATCATTAAATTTAATGAAAAGTTAACTTACTTTTTCTTCAATGTTGTCTCACTGTCTTTAGTCCAACATATTTAACAGTTCTATCAGAGTTTATTACACTATTTACACTGGTCACCAAGTCACTTCTAATGTGAAACTTTCTTCCTTTTGGCAGCAAGCTGTGTCAGTCTCTCAACTCTGAACTTCATCTCCTTTTCTGGTTTCTTCAGAAATTGTCCGAGTGTTTCTGTTACCTCGTCAAACTTTGAGCCACTTTTCACCTTTACCGTCACTTTTCTCTCAAGCCAATTCCATCGGAACTTATTTTTGACACTTTTGTCTATTTCTAGCACTGATGACTCCTGATCCTTCGATAAAAATCTCATAATTCTGCTGAAAACAATACCGAAAGCTCAGAATTCCAACACGAACCAGCGATGTGATTTGGGGTTGGGGAAATTATCTGAAAATTCAGCAGGGGGTCTGGGGGACACAGTCCCCCATCGGGGTCCGGGGCAGAGCCCCGGTGGGGGGGCAAAGGAGGCGAAGCCCCCCGAAGCTCCTGGGTTTTTATGATTTTTAAGTACCAGAACTGTGCTTAAATGACATAAAACAAACAGCTGAATGCCACTTATTACTGTATAATATTGACTTATGTTCCAAGAAGATAGCATTCCTAAAATATTCCAACAAGCATTATCCATCACATGCTTTAACACTTGATCAAATCAAAATCAGTTAATTTTATCTATTCCATAATAGAAATAAAATTCCAACATACCATTACTTTTTATAATTTCAGCATTCATTTCAGATCACCAGTTTCAATCTCCATTGAGACTTGAGCAGTTCATTTTGCACAATCACTGATGCAGCCAAGTCTTAGAAATATTCAAAAGTTATGAGTCAATGTCCACTGTGCACTGTCAATTTCAAACTGTTTGGAATCATAAAAGGGGATGGTTAACTTTTATTACCGTTTCCTCCCCCGCGCAGCCCAGCTCATACAGCCGTTGTACGCCGCCAGTAACAGAGAGTTAATGGCTCTCCACCTGGCCATACGCCACTTCCAGTCCTGCCTGAAAGGGCGCACCTTCACTGCGTTCGTGGACCACAAGCCGCTAACGTACTTAACGTACTTTATCTTCCTGGAAGATAAAATAAAGCGAGATTTGACGAATTAGCAGAAAATCACATCCCTGAGAACACGCCGCCATGAATTTTTGAAAAAGCATACAACAAGCCATTTGATTGGTCCAGTCGTTTGCAACTATCCAATCGCAGGGCTGTTTACAATACAGCAGCAGCTTGAACACAACACATCCGGGTTATCGCGGGAGACGACTTCCGGGGAAGCGCCGAGCTTTGAAAATCGTGTTGATTTTCGCTAAAATCGGTAACAATAAGGTACCTTACCCCCCCTAAAATTTTCTCAACGGATTTAGACGATTCACAGAAATGATCAATTTGAAAATAAATCGGCAGAAATCCGCGGATCGGCGGAAAATTGCCATCCCTGAATGATTTAGTATATTTACACAGTCATTTTAACAAAGAACAAATAAACTAAACTAAAACTAAACTACTGAAATCACACACCCCTGTCCACCAGTGATGCTTTATTACATTCATTATTTAAAATGAATCTGCATTAGCTCAGGCTGTGTTCACTGTATGAACTAGCAGCTAGCCAGCTACATTAGCAATATGGTGTCAAAAACTGACATCGTAAGTGATGAAAGAGGGAGGGTAGGGTGAACTGGAGCTCATGAGTACTTAAAGAGACATGAACTGGAAAGAGCTGTTTGAAGAAAGGTTGTAAAATATGGGTCATAACCAGGGCTTGACATTAACTTTTTTGCTCACTGTCACTGTGGCTAGTGATTTTCCAAAGTTATTAGCCACTCAGCCTTTTCACTAGCCACAATTTTGTGGATAGAAAATTATGTTTAATATGATCAAATTTGACTATTGCATGCTAAATTTTACTTGAACTAAATTTACCTTTTAAAATCTAAATGACCTTTATACATACATAAAAACAGCAAGAGAAACATTGTTTAATTATTAACACGAGTAAATACTGTAAAGCAGTTGAGAAAAATATTTGCAATATGAGAGTGACGTACAAGTAGATTTGAGGTCCGTCCCAATTCTCATTTGTACCCCTTCCCCTTTGTCAACCCCACCCCTTGGTCCTTGAAATCAAAGGCCAAGGGTTAAGGTTTAAAAATGACTCCTATGAACTGGGACACCCCTTCAGGGTTGCACAGTGTCATTAGTAATTGCTGATGGATTTAATCTAAATGGACACTACCTGTTTTCACTAGAAAAAAAAAGAAAAAGAAAAGTGATTAGAAAAAAGTCTCATCTTAAGGAGAAAAATGTCTCAAATTTACATGAACAATTCTAATCAGTAGAAAAAGTCAAGAAATTTACGAGAAATAAAGCTGTAAATTCAGAGAAAAACTTGGACCCCTGGTGGGCCGCTTTTGGCCTTCGGGCCATATGTTTCACACCCCTGGACCAGCACATTAAGAATACATAATTAGCAGTTTTACTTCCATGAAATAGCTGTATATCACAGACATCACAGATAATCACAGATAAACAAAAGTTCACCTCAGAAGAAGCTTCATTTGCTCTTTACAGCAACAAAAAGTCACTTTTTCTCTCTGTCATATGAAAACTTAAATTTGCACAATTGCGGACAGTAAACAGGAACTTCTTGCTCTAAAAATAATCATATTTAACTACAGAAGCAGGAGCTGATGTGGGGGGGAGAGCGCAGGTTATTCTCATCGCTGGGATAACAGGAGATCAGGGGCAGTCGTTCCCATGATCTGATCGCTGAGAGCAGCTGCTGTCTGCTCATCGCCGTTCTCCAGACTGGAAAGAAAATGAGCCGACCTGCGGACCCAGTCTGCTGGGGTGCAGCTGGCTGACAGTGGAGCAATGAGAATACACTGTGTGTGCGCAGATAGTGCTTATGGGAGTTGTAGTTCTGCAGTCTCACTTTGCGATAGGTTTATCATTTAGATGTTGTTTGTGAAAACTACAACTCGCCAAAGTGGTTAGTGGGAGTCGCCATCTTACCCGCCACAGCTGAAATATACACGCCAATGGCGGGTGGGCGGGCGCTAATGTCAAGCCCCGTTCATAATAATGCTGCAATAATTAAACAATTAATGGCAATTAAACTAAAGTATGTCACATTTCACTAAGACCTGTGGGAGCTGTCAACATGTGGAAAAAAGTGCAGTGAATGGGACCTTTAAATTTCATATTTATAACTTATGGTACGCATCCATCTAGGCAGGGTTTTCTCGGAAGGAGATTGTGCTCCTGGGGCAGGCATGCATGGGGCGTAGCCATTGCTGGAAATTAACTTTTCACCCACTGTGGCTGATGGATTCAAAACTCTGTCAGCCACATATACAGTATTTTTTTTAACCAGGCACCATTTTGCACCTGCAGTTTAAGTGTTTGCTTGCATTGAGGAAAAAAGTGGGAAAAAAAGCAGTTTTTCTCCTCTTAAAGTGGTTTAAAGTCAAACTAGAGTCATCAAAAACTAGTTTGTCACAAACCTCCCCATAGTCCGTTCTTCTCCTCACTGGTTTTTAACCTGTCATCACCTGCTCTCTTTATTCCTGTAATATGATGAAATATTTTAGCCTTAAAAAAGTTTACCTGCTAGGCTAATCCATTCTCTACTTATGATTGAGTCTTATTTTATATTTAATATTGAGTGTCATTACTGCCTCCTACAACTCTGGAGTAGGGCTGGGCAATAGAGTTAAAAAAATGTATCACGATATAATTTCTCCATATCACCATATGCATTTCATGTACCGAATGTCCTTTAAAATTTGGTTTTACTTACACTTTATTAGAAAAAAAATCATAAATAATGCACATTTTATATATACAGTATAGCCGCCAAGAGCAATCATTGGGAACTGCAAGGCTCTGTCCTTCAAAATTCACAACACTCTGACCAGAATGCATTGCCAAGCGTTCTACATGGGACAAAGAATGAGACATGGGGAAACACGCCTAGGTGGACAAGTACCACTGTTTGAATTAAGTATTGACTCACATTCCAATATTCAAATTTTTTGGCTGCATATGTTTGTACAGTTATAATGTAAGGTTAGAGCAAGAAGGACAGAAGTGAAGTGTGCGCATGCTTCCCGTGTGTTGAATATGTGTGTGTTACCAGGGAAGGTGGAGGGTGGCGATGGCGTGGGCACTGCGATGGGAACACCCACACTGCCGCTGCCGCTGTTCTCCCGGCTGCTGCTGCGGCTGCTGCTGCTGGGATGGCTCCCTCCGCTACTCCCGCTGCACACATGGCGATACAATCAGTGATCTTGTTTCTGACTCAAACAAACTCTGATCAAACCCTGTCACTCCTGTTCCGTCCCTTTAAAAGAAACAAACAACTGCGCAAAAGCTTGAAGCAGAGTATTTACAGTTACTAAAGGAATATGTCTTTAGTTATATATCTACTATCAACTATGAATCAGCTGTCCATATATGGTACATGTCCTGCACCACCCTCACATACTTCTCTGCCACTCCTGACTTCCTCATACAGTATCAAACTTCCTCACTTGGCACCCTGTGATAGGCTTTCTCTAGATTCACAAAGACACAGTGTGGCTCCTTCAAAAATAAACATATTTTAATTTCTATTTAATTTCTACTGGTGAAAACAATTAGAAATTAAAATATGTTTATAATTTCTACTGGTGAAAACACCTTTCAGTTAAACACTTTGGGCGGCAAACAGTAAAGGGACAGAAGAGGACAGGCTCACAGGTAGGGAACGAGACAAGCAGACTGGCAAAAAGTCAGTCACATGTTAGAGAACGAGCAGAGCAAACGGTAGCAGTGAGTCCAGTTAGAGCGACACAATCAATAAAACAATGCAAAGGAATGAATGCAAAATGGTGCATTCTGATTGGCTGAAGGCTGCAAAACAACAGACGCTGAGGTGGTGATTGAATGGAAAAGGACTGTGCTTTGAAGCAGAGCTACAATTTTTAACACTGTATTCTTCACGCTCTCAGTTGTAACATTAAATGCCTTTTGTCAGTTAATTTAAAAGCTGTTCTTTGATTAGCACACAAACACTGATAAATGATCAAAAATGCATTAGTTATGGCCTAGATTTAAAGCTGTGCTGTCCAAATATTTGTCTTCCTCTCCAATCCAGAACACCAACACACTGGCAAAGCTACAAGTTAAAATTTCAGAGAAAAAAAAACAAACTGCAGAGTGAAAATGAATCAGAGGATGAGAATAAATCAGTCAGCTGATGCTGTGAAGATGGAAGCAGAATGTTAGCACCATTTGTCCTCCATGTTCTCACAGCAGTAACACAACTATGACTAATGTAGTCAAATCACAAATGTTGTGGTCAGACAATGATGCACTTTTGGGCATTTTTGGATTTTAATTAGCTTTAAACTAAAGATCAAAACTACTTAGGGATTAACTACTGTATAAGTCACTTCAGTCACACATGAATTAAACCACATTAAACCAATTTAGCAATAAACAATTAGAATAAAAATCACTTAAAATAGAGTATGGCTGCTTAATAAAAGCACAGAGTGGTCAGCAGCTGGTGTTAAAACCACTGAGAAGCAGAAAGAAAAGTCATCAAGTTCAACTACAAAGCTGAAGAAAGGTGACAATTCAGGAGCAAAGATTTGGGATAATGTAGCTGCAAATTCTTCAGACTGTTAATCAATTATGCACTGTAACTATAACGACTTAAATTCTATGTCAAACACCCAGGTAGTTGCTTTGAATCTGCGTATAATTTGACTAATATTACAGCTAATAGTTTTGATTGTTTTCAGAAACATGTTTTGCTGTTTAGTTTTGAAGATAATAGAGAAAGTTTACCATCCCGATGCCATCCTGGACGCAGGTGAACAGATTTGAACACTTCTTCTTCTTTTAGATTTGATTGGTGGTTGGCAACCAGCTTACAGGTGCATTACCGCCACGTACTTCACTCTACAGTATATCATCACTCTAGCTGGTCAGGAGCTCACTCTATACCATCCCACCCACCAGGTGGTGCTCTTTTAACAAGAGGGATAGGGTATTCACAAATTCAGCATAAGGCACAAATGTATAAATGCAAATTAGGTACACATTTGTGAGAATAAGGGTACAAAAACATGATAAAAGATGCCAATTTAAAAATTAAAGTTGGAAATTACAGTTTAATTACATAGAAAAAATGGAAACAGCATCCAGATGAACACTGCACATTTACTAGAAAAAAAGTTTGGAATCTGGGGGAAAAAAAAGTCACAAATGTGTGAGAATAGTTGCAAGTTTTTGAGAAAAAAGTTGCAAGGTTTTTGAGAATAAAATCGCAAATCCAAGAAAAGACATTGCAAATTTATGAGAAAAAAGTTGCAAATATACAAGAATTTTTTTTTTTTAAATTACAAGAAAAAAGTTGCAAATTTACTGGAAAAAAGTTGCAAAATTTCAAAAAAGTTGCAAATTTATAAGAAAAAAGTTGCAAATTTACTGGGAAAAAAAGCTGAAATATTACAAGAAAAAAGTTGCAAATTTATGAGAAAAAAGTTGCAAATTTACTGGAAAAAAAGATGCAAAATTACAAGAAAAAAGGTGCAAAATCACAAAAAAAGGTTGCAAATCTGCAAGAAAAAAAAATCACAAATTTATGAGGAAAAATTGCAAATGATTCAGAAAAAAGTTGCAAATTTATATATATAGGTCATTTAGATAACAAAGGGGACGGCATCCCCTCTCATATCACCCACTGAGTAAATGTGAGTCATTTGTTATGGCTCCAGCGGTTGCGCCCCATTCACGCTCCTGACAGACCTCTGAAGCAGAGGCGGCGCGGGGACCATCTGTCAATACCACACTGCTAGCTGGACCTTTTCTTAACACTCATACACTGATGACATTTCATGTTACTTCTCACAAAGGATGTTCACTTAAAGAGCAATAAAAACAGTTCCCTAACAAAATGTACAATACTTTTTAAATGTTTTAAGCACATTTTGATGATTATCGTAAGAATATCTTTAATCGCACTTATCTTTGGCCAGAAAAAGTGTGAGATGAAATTTTAAAAAGTCCCATTGCTAAATGCAGCAATTGTTGCATGCAATTTGTAACATCTAATTGTGATGGCTGCAGCAATTTTTAGGACAAAATAAAAGTCACAAGCTCTGATTCTCCTGTAGGCTATATATTTTTATGCTCTATTTGTTAGTTCTTATTAAAACTGTGGAGTGTTGTGTAAAGCTTGCTCGGAAATAGGGAGATGGTTTTTCACATGCGAGTCTCTCTCTATATATATCCTGGAATAAAGTCCACACTTGTTTACTTCATCAGAATAAAAAAAAAAGATGTAAGAAAATAGCTATGTGATTCTAAACTGTCTGTCCTAAATATCTGCTCATGTTTTGTCACCCTTCTAAAACAGAAAAGCTGTGAAAGAGCAAATGAGTGTGAAAAAAAAATAATTAAAACTTTGAGACATCAAACATTGAAATAAACAGTCAGGATGCATGGATGGTCTCATGGATGTGAAACGGTAAAAGCTGTTAAAGCGTGAGAAGCTCGGCGATCCAGTTTGGCCACAGTCACATCCCGACCCAGCTACCTGTATGTTCGGGGCCGGTGGTTGAGGGTGGCGGTGCGGGCCGGGCTAGGAAGCTGTCCGCCCGTCGTACTGTTTCTGGTCGGGCTGGAGACATAGTCGTTGGGAACCACCGGAGGGCGCACAGGCTCCAGGGTCCTGTAGGGGGAGTTCTTCCTGCACACGCGACATAGGCAGGGGTTGAAGAAATGGTTACCATGGAGACAAACATGGGCACCTAAGTGAGGGTCATGCAACGCGTTCCCACCACAGAAACGTTCCGAACATGAGAGGGGCTCACCGGGAGCTCCTTTTTAACCCTGTGTGCTCCCACTAAGAGAACCAATGACCATTTTAGTTTTAGGAACCTTTTCTAGCTCCAGCTCCAGAGGCGGTACCGTCCACCCAGAGCCGTATCTGGCTATAAAGCAGACTGTGCAAATGCTACGGGCCTCCTCACCCACTAGGGGGCTCCCCAAGCTACAAGTTAACCCTCAGAATTAAAATTACAATAAGAATTAAAATTACCTTCAACTTTTTTCTCATAAATTTACTATAAATTTCCAACTTTTTCCTTGTAAATTTGAAACCTTTTCATATAAATTTGTGACTTTTTAAATTATAAATTTACAACTTATTTTGTCATAAATGTGTTACTTTTTGCCTTGTAAATTAGTACCTTTATTCTTGTAAATTTTCAACTTCATTCTTCTAAATTTGATAACTTTTTAATGCAAAATTGGAACTTTTTTCATCAAGAATTTGACTTTTTTCCTCATAAACTTGTCACCTTTTTCCATAAATATGCAACTTTTTCCTTGTAAATTTGAAACGTTTTCTCATAAATCTGTGACTTTATCATAAATTTTCAACTTATATTGTCATAAATCTGCTACTTTTTGTCTTGTAAATTTGGAACTTCATTTTCCTAAATTTGGTAACTTTCTTTTATGTAAATTTGCTACTTTTTCCCTCAAGAATTTGAGTTTTTCCTCACAAATTTGTCACTTTTTCATTAACCAATTAACTAATTAATTAACTTCTTCCTTGTAAATTTGAAACTTTTTCTCATGCATTTGTGACTTTTTAAATAATAAATTTACAACTTCTAGTGTCATAAATTTGCTACTTTTTGTCTTGAAAATTTGAAACTGTTTTCTCCTAAATTTACAAACTTTTTATGTAAATTTGCTACTTTTTCCTCAATAATTTGTGATCCGTCCCTCATAAATTTGTCACATTTTCTCATAAATTTGTAATTTTTCTCTTGGAAATTTACCTGTATTTACTTGTAATTTTAAAAAATACTTTAATTTCATAAATTTACAACTTTTTTGACATACATTTTGAACTTTTTCTTGAATATTTGTGACCATTTTCTTGTACAGTAAATGTGTAACTCCTTTTTTCATAAATATGAGACTTTTTGTAAATTTGTAAATTTTTCCTCATAAATGTGCTACTATTTCTCATAATTTAAATTAAAAAAAGTCTGTGCTACTGTTCATCCAAAAGGGACTACTAGAAATCAGCATTATTTGCTTTTCAAAGCCAGTAAATTAAATGTCACATTAAATGGCAACGAGCACATCTATAGCATAATTACTGATGTAATTAGGCATCAGGGCATAAAGCACAGGCTGGGTTTTGTCTTGTTCTTGCTGTGAAACAGAAAGCAGAAAACTGAAAGATCATGTTCAAAGGTCACTGTGTATTTTTAGAGAATTACATCTCCTCCAGTATTGCTGAGAAACTGCACAGAAGAACAGATGAAGAAGAAAAACAAAGCAAAGTCAGAGTGGAGACAGAGAGGAGTCAACGTGAAAGTAACTGTTAAAAAAATCCATTCTCTTAAATAAACATACATGTCATTTACCCAGAGGAGAATCATACACACAGACTCCCAAGTTAAAAATTAAATTGATTCTGATATGGAAACAAATATTATGAAAGTCAGAATCTGAAGCACCTTCTGTAATTTTAACGATTTCAGACTGATAATGGGGGGAAATTAATACTGAATGCATTAACATTTTTCTTCAGCTCAAATTTCCAATGAGGCTACGCAAATGGAATTTTCACCAGGACTTAGTACTAACTCAAACTATCCACAAATAAAAAGAAATTGAAACATTACGTTCATATATAAAGTTATGTGCAATAAAGTGGAATGAAATAGGGGAAAAAGTATTGAACACATTAGAAAAAGCAGTCCACCAAGGCATGGAGTTAGAAAGTAGTTTTACTTTTTTAACCTTTATTTATACAGGGTAGTTCCATTGAGAGGCAACCTCTCTTTTTCAAGGATGCCCTGTTCACATTCACACCTGGAAGCTGTCCAGTACAACCACAGACTGACCTGTGGCCACTGAACAGCTCCACTGGAGCAGCTGGGGTTAAGGGCCTTGCTCAAGGGCGCCACAGTGGGGTGAAGCAAACACTGCTACGTTAGATGTTCCACCCAGATCTGATCCTGCCAGTCCAGGGACTGAACCGGCAACGTTCCGCTCACCAGTCAACATCCCTAACCATTAGGCCACCACTGTGGAAATTAGCACAGCTCAGGACAAGTCAGAAAGAGCTCTGGGAAGACCTGGAGGCAGCAGGTAGACTCCTGACTGAGAAAACAGTAGGCAATGCACTCCACCATCATGGGCTCCATGCACACTTAGCTCACAAGGCTCAGTTATTTATTTATTTCAGTGTTTCCCCTACCATTACATTGCCCCCAATGGCGACCCCCACTGCCATGTACCGCAGTATTCTTAGAGGAATCTGCTGCCATCCAGCAGGATGATGAGGGTGAGATGGAAGTGGACCTTCCCAGCAGAACAAAAGAAACTTTGGTTTACAGCAAAGAAAATCAAGTTGTTGGTTATGGTTCAGTCCCTCAACCGAAATTGAAAACTGTCCTTCAGTGACAGATTTTTTTTTTTTCCAGCAGTGACAGACAAATCTGGAAGCTGTCTGCCATTTTGACAGATTACACTAAAGCTGACTGAATTAAAATCAATTTTAAAAAATGGCAGGTAATAATAGATTATGGCAGAATTTTCACCCTGTCTGTTAAAATGACAGATAGCAAAAAAGTCTAGTGCAACCTCTCCACCCGAACCAAAGATTAGGTTTCACAAGAATCTTCAGGACTTAAAGTCAGTCTGTTTAAAACAGGGACGGGCAGTGAGGGCCATTCCACCGCAGATCTTCTGTTCCACTCAGTCTCTTCAACAGGTGTTTTCACTGATGAGCTTCAAGGATTGCTAAATGGAGAAAGCAACTGCTGAAGAGAGTGGGTGGAACAGAAAACCTGCAGTGGAATGGCCCTCCATGGCACATAGTTGCCCATCCCTGGTTTAGAAGAACGGGCCAAACTCCCACCTGAGCACTGCGGAAGATTAGTTTCTTCATACAGGAAGTGTCTCCAAGCTGTCATTGAAAAGAAAGGCTTTGTAACTACGTACATATTAAATACACTTCCTCTCCCCCATGTCATTCTACTTTATTACACTTAACTTTATTTATAAATTTGAATGTTTTGATTTCTTTCTATGTGTAAATTTCTTGAATTAATAAGGGATAAGGACCTGTACTTATATAGTGCTTTTTCTAGTCTCAAAGACCACTCAAAGCGCATCACTAGTACTAACCCTCTATTCTAAGGGCCTATAGGAGACAGATATCTAGGGACAATTTAGAACAACCAATTAACCCAACATGCATGTAAGTCTGGTGAAAATTTCACATGAGTCGGCTCACTGGAAATACATGTGCTGTTCTTTTCTTCATCTTCTCTATGCCCTCACCCCCCAGCCAGTCGCAGCAGATGACTGCCCCTCCCTGAGCCTGGTTCTGCTGGAGGTTTCTTCCTGTTAAAGGGGAGTTTTTCCTCTCCACCGCTGCCAAGTGCTGCTCACAGGGGATCACCTGATTACTGGGGTCTTTCTGCAATTGTGGGGGTTTCCTCTACAACCGAAAGTGCTATGAGATGACTGTTGTTGTGATATGGTGCTATATAAATAGAGTTGAATTGAATTGGAAAAAAAAGGTTGATGTGTTCAATACTTAATTCCCTGTTGTACTGTATTTACAATACAACCATTGAAATGCTTCATGTTGTTCTACGTCAATTCTGTCCACAGTCATGTCCATCATCAGTCCTCGGCACACCAATGGTGCTTCAGATGAGAACAAATGGAGAGTGCGAGGATTGCGTCTGCGTGTTGTGAGGAGGTCTGTTGATTTCAGCACGATGCCAGCTCGCTACTGTGTGTTTGTTCCTCGTCTCAGCGTGTTCATTTGTGTTTGTGTGTGCGTACGCGTTTGGACAGAAGAACTTGGCTTACTGACCACAGCTCTGTTCCAACCAACTGCTGAGCTGCTTCTGTTCACTCTTTCTCACAAATGTAAACAGCTCCTCATGTCATTCCTAATAAAACTGGTGCAAACACCTGTAAGAGTGAGGATCATCTTACAGTCGAGCATCAATGATAGCACGGCTGTGCAACATGGCCTTCGGCAGAGTTACTTTATGGGTTGTTTGTAGCCTGATTTTTTTATTGACTTCTAATACATGACAAGTCTTTCAGCAAGCAAACAATCCTGCCATGCTATTAAAATTCAGGGTAGAACAGGCGGCTCAGCTGCAGGTTGCAGGAAATAAGACAGAACACAGCCAACAGGAGAGATCAGACGAGGCCAGCTGGCTCTGTGACAATAAACCTTTCTCCTCACAACTAAACAGGAATATGGAAATATCATAATGCATTTTACTACTAAGTACAAGCAAATCACAGCAGTGATATATTGATAATGCTTGACTTCATGTGTAATATTACTTTCATACAACAGCTCCAGAAGCAAAACTTATTAACTGACAACAATGCATGACAAAAAGATGATGATTTTTTTTGAACCAGTTATTGTATCAGACATATTGTGACATACTGTGTTTAAGTTGGAGAAATCATGTATATATAATACGAGGGCTGCTCCTTAAAGATTTCCTATGACCCACTTCCAGTCACTGTAGGAGGCTGAAATTGCACATGTATAAATAATACATATCTCTATAGGTCACGTGGTAATTTGCAGCTCTGAACTCCTAAGAGTTTCTATTTGACAGGTGCGAAGATGGAGTAAGGTGTGAAAATGGAGCCAGTTGAATGCAGAGCGGTCATCAAGTTCCTGTACTTGAGAGGCTGCAGACCACAGAAGATAACCAATATGATGATACAGACTTATGGGGAGAAACTCCACTGTATGACACGAAAAAACGCTAGCATCGACAGTTTAAATGTGGTCGGCATTCGGTGGAAACTCCTGGGCAACCACAGTGTGCCACTGATGAAGACAACATCTGGAAAGTGGAATCCACTATTATGGATTTCCTGAATTTCCCCATAGGGATTAATAAAGGTATCTATCCATCTATAACCGTTCACCAACTACCCCAAGACATCAAGATCAATATGGGGTCTGTGGGAAAAATCATCCGTGACAATTTGCACATGCGGAAGTTGTCTGCACGATGGATTCTCCACTGTTCACACCCTTCCAGAACTGGAAACGAGTCACCTTCTCCCAGGCTCTTTTGGACATGTGCCAAGAAAACGATTAGGACTTCTTCAACAGATTAATCATGCAGGATGAAACATGGGTCCATCCCTATGAGACTAAAGCCCAGTCGAAGCAAACAAAGCATTATGATTCACCACCTCTGAAGAAGGGACCAGCATGGAGAATTAATGATGAATTTCCTGGCAAAGGGTAAGACGACTACCAGGACTTACTACATTTCACTGCTGCAGAAATTACGGAAAGCCATCAAACCCAAGAGGCATGGCATGCTGACTAAAGGTGTCTGCCTCGTATATTGCCCAGATGATGAGTCAGGGGAAATCTTTAGTGAACAGCCCTGTTTTGCTTTTGTAAACAGTTAAAAGGTTGTAAATTCTGCCAGTAAATATAACATGTAATGGGGCGGAATGATTTGGATTGGAGCAGTATATTGAATCAGTCATGTGGCACATCAGAAAACACTAGTGACATATCTAAACATTGCTTATCAACTGCTAACTTTAAAAAAAATCATAAAATAAAGGAAGAATTAATGTGACACATCTGATATGACAAAGAAAAAAAAATGTTCTTACTGACTGTTCCGCTTATAAGCCAGATCTTATGGTGACTGTTATTGTCCCAGACAGGTACGCTGCTGTCATTATGTTGGAAAGTTGATATATTTTTGCACGCTCCTAAAACACATTTTGCTGGGAAGGGTATGAGTCATGCAGACACAACCAATACAAGAGTGTATTTTTAAAAATGACTTCTCAAACCAATGAAGTTTGCAAATTACACTCCTTTTCAGAGGCATAGCTCATTCATATGTAAACAGACTATGGGCAGATATTTCATTTCACTGTTGGGGGGGGGGCAATAAATAGAACATTTTTAAAAGGAGCAAATATTGAGGAGGACACAATCAGTATTATTTGTGCTATTGAAAAATAGCACAAATTTAGGAGACAGAAGTTGCACAATTATACACTACTCCCAAAAAGTTAGGGATATTCAGCTTTCGTGTGAAATTTCAGGGTTGTGTCAGGAAGGGCAGCCGATGTAAAACCTTTGCCAAATCAAACATGCGGATCATGATGAATGAGACTTTCATACCGGATCAGTTGAGGCCCAGGTTAACAACGGCCGCCACTGGTGTTGTTAACTGACCGGGTGCCTTTGGAAATTGGGCTACTGTTGGTCGAAGATCGAGGAGGAGGAGAGGGGGAAGGCGTGTTAGGTGGGAGAGAGAGAAAAGGAAAGGTAGACGTATGGAGGTGAGAGTAGGGACGTTAAATGCAGAGTTGGCTGATATGATGGAGAGAAGAAAGGTAGATATACTGTGTGTTCAAGAAACCAGACGGAAGGGAAGCAAAGCTAGGGGCACTGGAGGTGGATTTAAACTGTTCTACCATGGTGTAGATAGAAAGAGAAATGGAGTAGGAGTAATCTTGAAGGAAGAGTATGTGAAGCGTGTTCAGGAGGTAAAGAGAGATTCAGACAGAATCATGAGTTTGATGCTAGAAGTCAAAGGTGTGATGTTGAATGTTGTCAGTGCGTATGCCCCACAAGCTAGATGTCAGGTAGAAGAGAAAGAGGAATTCTGGAGTAAGTTGGATGAAGTGGTAGAGAGTGTTCCCAGGGGGGAGAGAGTGGTGATTGGAATGGACTTCAATAGGTGAGAGATAGGAGACTGCAAGGTAGTGGCAGGGGAGAATGTAGCTAGATGGCATTGGATGGTAGTCTGTAGGATTACTGCACCTGAGGAGGTACAGGAAAGTATTCAAAGGAAGAGGTTAGCAAAGAAAAAGTGGGATAGTCAGGGAGATGAAGAAAGTAGACAGGAGTATTTGGAATCTAGGTGCATGACAAAAAGAGAGGTGGCAAAGGCAAAAGAAAAGGCATACAGTGAATTGTATGAGAGGCTGGACACTAAGGAAGGAGAAAAGGAGTTGTATCAACTGGCTAGACCAGGGGTCGGCAACCCGCGGCTCCGGAGCCGCATGCGGCTCTTTCATCCCTCTGCTGCGGCTCCCTGTGGCTTTGGAAAATAAATAATGAGTATTTAATTAAAATGTATTTTATTTTAGTTCATTAGTTTTTAAAATGTAATTCTAAATTTGAAGATTATGGTGATCTTGTAAAATCTAAAAAAAAATGTGTTAAAGTTTAATCACCGTCAGCGAAAAGCAACACGATTACATAAGCGCTCGGCGCTTCCCCGGAAGTCGTCTCCCGCGATAACCCGGATGTGTTGTGTTCAAGCTACTGCTGTACTGCAGTAGCTTGACAGCCCTGCGATTGGATAGTTGCAAACGATTGGACCAATCAAATGGCTCGTTGTATGCTTTTTCAAAGATTCATGGCGGCGTGTTCTCAGGGATGTGATTTTCTGCTAATTCGCCGAATTCCGCTTTATTTTATCTTCCAGGAAGATAAAGTACATTAAGTACGTTAGCGGCTTGTGGTCCACGAACGCAGTGAAGCTGCGCCCTTTCAGGTAGGACTGGAAGTGGCGTATGGCCACTTCCGGTAGTCAGTATGGCTAGGTGGAGAGTCATCAACTCTCTGTTACTGGCGGCGTACAACGGCTGTATATGAGCTGGGCTGGCGCGAGGGAGGAAACGGTAATAAAAGTTAACCATCCCCTTTTATGATTCCAAACAGTTTGAAATTGACAGTGCACAGTGGACATTGACTCATAACTTTTGAATATTTCTAAGATTGGCTACATCAGTGATTGTGCAAAATGAACTGCTCAAGTCTCAATGGAGATTGAAACTGGTGATCTGAAATGAATGCTGAAATTATAAAAAGTAATGGTATGTTGGAATTTTATTTCTATTATGGAACAGATAAAATTAACTGATTTTGATTTGATCAAGTGTTAAAGCATGTGATGGATAATGCTTGTTGGAATATTTTAGGAATGCTATCTTCTTGGAACGTAAGTCAATATTATACATTAATAAGTGGCATTCAGCTGTTTGTTTTATGTCATTTAAGCACAGTTCTGGTACTTAAAAATCATAAAAACCCAGGAGCTTCGGGGGGCTTTGAGCCCCCCCCCCACCCCCAACGGGGGCTCTGCCCCGGACCCCGCTGGGGGACTATGTCCCCCAGACCCCCTGCTGAATTTTCAGATAATTCCCCCAACTCCAAATCATATCGCTGGTTCGTGTTGGAATTCTGAGCTTTCAGTATTGTTTTCAGTGGAATTATGAGATTTTTATCGAAGGATCAGGAGTCATCAGTGCTAGAAATAGCACTCTCCTTTCAACCCAATGTCAACCTTCAACCCAATGTCTTTTTTTTTTTCGGAGTTCAAAATGTTTTTGTTGCATGCAGAAATGTAATTTTGTTTTCTCTGCAGGAGTTCCCTGATTTCATAAATGCAACACATTATAGTTTGTTTATACATAGCATAAAGGGAAAAAAGTTATATGCAGTGTTATTTCATTTTAAGTGTCAAAAGGGTTTTTGTGGCTCCCAGTGTTTTCTTTTCTGTGGGAAACGGGTCCAAATGGCTCTTTGAGTGGTAAAGGTTGCTGACCCCTGGGGTAGACAGAGAGATCAAGCTGGAAAGGATGAACAGCAGGTTAGGCTGATTAAGGACAGAAATGGTAATGTATTAACAGATGACGAGAATGTGTTAAGAGGGTGGAAGAAGTACTTTGAAGAGCTAACGAATAAAGAAAATGAGAGAGAGGGAAGGATGGATGAAGGAAAGATGGTGAACAAGGAAGTCCAGAGGATTAGCAAGGCAGAAGTGAGCACTGAAGAGGAAGAAGAATGGAAAGGCGGTTGGTCCAGATGACATACATGTGGACGTATCGAGATGTTTAGGACACATGGCAGTGTACTTTTTAACCAGATTGCTTAACACAATCTTGGAGAGTGAGAGGATGCCTGAGAAGTGGAGAAGAAGTGTTTTGGTACCAATTTTCAAGAACAAAGGTGATGCTCAGAGCTGTAGTAACTACAGAGGCATAAAGTTGATCATCTACACTATGAAGATATGGGAAAAAGTTGTTGAAGCCAGGTTAAGAGGAGAGGTGACAATCAGTGAGCAGCAGTACGGTTTCATGCAAAGAAAGAGTACTACAGATGCAATGTTTGCTCTAAGAGTGTTGATGGAGAAGTATAGAGAAGGTCAGAAGGAGTTGCACTGTGTCTTTGTGGATCTAGAGAAAGCATATGATAGGGTGCTAAGAGAGGAAGCGTGATACTGTATGAGGAAGTCAGGAGTGGCAGAGAAGTATGTGAGGGTGGTGCAGTACATGTATGAGGACAGAGAGACGGTGGTGAGGTGTGCTGTAGGAGTGACGGATGGATTCAAGGTGGGGGTGGGATTACATCAGGATTCGGCTCTGAGCCCCTTCTTGACAGGTTGACAGATGAGGTCAGGCAGGAGTCTCCGTGGACCATGATGTTTGCAGACAACATTGTGATCTGTAGTGAGAGTAGGGAGCAGGTGGAAGAGAACCTGGAAAGGTGGAGGTATGCTCTGGAGAGAAGAGGAATGAAAGTCAGTCGAAGCAAGACAGAATACATGAGTGTGAATGAGAGGGAGGTGGGTCTAACGGTGAAGATGGAAGGAGTAGAGGTAGTGAAAGTAGATGAGATTAAGTACCTGGGGTCAACCATCCAATGCAATGGAAAATGCAAAAGAGAGGTGAAGAGAGTGCAGGCAGGGTGGAGTGGGTAGAGACGAGTGTCAGGGGTGATTTGTGAAAGAAGGATAGCATCTAGAGTGAAAGGGAAAATTTACAAGACTGTAGTGAGACCTGTTATGATGTATGGTTTGGAGACTGTGGTTCTGACAAAAAGACAGTAGGTGGAGCTGGAGGTGGCAGAGTTGAAGATGCTAAGATTTTCCTTGGGAGTGATTAGAAGGGACAGGATTAGAAATGAGTATATCAGAGGGACAGTTCAGGTTGAGCAGTTTGGGGACAAAATAAGACAGGCAAGGCTGAGATGGTGTGGACATGTGCAAAGGAGGGATAATGGATATACTGGACAAAGGCTGTTGAAGATGGAGCTGCCAGGCAGAAGGAAAAGAGGAAGACCACAGAGAAGATTCATGGATGTAGTGAAGGAGGACATGGAGAGAGTTGGTGTTACAGAGGAAGACGCAAGGTGAGATGGAGACAGATGATCCACTGTGGTGACCCCTAAAGGGAACAGTCAAAAGAAAAAGAAATAAAAGGAATGAGATGCTAATTTAGGGGCAGCGGAGTGGCGGAGTGGTTAGCACTGCGGCAGCACAGCAACTCACCCTTGGCCGGGGGATCCTGGGTTCGATCCCAGCCCCTGACCAACAGTGATCTGTGTGGAGTCTGCATGTTCTCCCCGTGTCTGCATGGGTTTACTCTGGGATTTCTCCGGTTTCCTCCCACATGCAAGTTAGGTTAATTGGCATCAAAATTGGTTTTATTTTATTTTTGATTGACCATGAGTCTGGAATAAAGTCTTTGACTGATTGATTGATTGATTGAAAACTGAGGATTCTAAATTGTCCTTAGGTATGACTGTGAGAGTGAATGGTTGTCTGTCTCTCTGTGTTGGCCCTGCGATGGACTGGTGACCTGTCCAGGGTGGACCCTGCCTCTCACCCAAAGATGCTGGGATAGGCTCCAGCCCCCCCGCGACCCGAAAAGGATTAAGCGGAAGAAGATGGATGGATGGAGATGCTAATTTACAAGAAAAAAGTTGCAATTTTTTTAAAAAAATGTGACATTTACCAGAAAAAGTTTCAAATTTAAAAGAAAAAAGTAACAAATTTACAAGAAAAAAGTTGTAAATTTATGAGAAATGTTCCAAATTTATAATCATCTTTTCCATTTAGTATTATTGCTTCAAATGTATTTTATTCTGTTATATACACTACAGGACTGACCCCCCACCGTAGCTTTCACTACCTGCAGTAGCTGCGTGGCCTAGGGCCTCGAAAGGGAGACAGGCGCCGCCTTACGTCAAAAGTCACTGGCATGAGAATAACTTAACTTAATATACACTAATATAGAGAGTTTTATGATGGTATTGGGGAAAGAGGGACAATTCTCTTTTTGTTCCTGGTTGTGGGAGACATGTCCCCCAATTGAATTGAATTGTCCTCCCCCTGATTTACACCAATAAAACAGACATGATTGAAGCTGGAAAATAAAAATGCAACAAATCTTCATTAAATGAAACTGAAATCTCTCTATCTAAAAATCCACTGGCTGTGACTGAAGAGGTCTTCTTTTGCCAAACAAAACCCAATGTTAGGGTCAAAATGAGAAAGGATGAAAGAGTGGAATAAAACCAAACAACGGGAGTAAAATTATGAAAAAGAATGAAGAGACAAAAAAGGAGATACAGCTGGGTGACCTAGATGTTTGTGGAAAAAACACAGCAAGCTTTCACAAAGCATGACGTTATTCCTCCGAGCACTGAGTGTGTGTCTGCCTGGTCAGATCTGTAATCAGCTCGCCGCAGGACACGTCTTCCCTCCACCAGAGACAAACACACAAATTCAGAATAAAGATAAGCCTTTATTATCAGTCCCACAACAGAGAAGAGCACACGTGTACATTTGTCAGAGCGGGTTTGTCTTCCTGCTTTACATTCAGAATGACGATATAATTAACACCACATCACTCACTGACAACAGTGGAAACACCAGGGATTGGTTCAGGTAAGTACAGACGGACAGACGTGTGTGGGCTGGTGTCAGGTCGGGTACATACCCTAAGATGCCCTTTCCTGCCCTCGGGGGGCTGGGTGGTTTCTGGTTGGGGGGGTTGGACCTGGACAGTCCAAGTTTCATGTTCTGCTGACCGTTGACCTAGGAAAGCAAACACAATTTTAAATGGTAGCTCTTATATAGACTGAGACTTTTCGAAAAGGCACAATGTGTGGAACTTAATGCAATTGTAAGGGCTGTCCCCCAATATTTAATTAAATTTTAGCTGATGAGAAAAATCTTGGCTAAACTGTCATTGGTCAGTTAGTACAGGGACACTAGATTTTTATTTATTTATTTAACCTCTGTTTATACAGGGTAGTTCCACTGAGAGGCAACCTCTCTTTTTCAAGGACGCCCTGTTCATACTCACACAGTTACACATTCACACCTGGAAGCTGCCCAGTACAACCACTGACTGACCTGTGGCCACTGAGCAGCTCTACTGGAGCAGTTGGGATTAAGGGCCTTGCTCAAGGGCACCACAGTGGGTTAAGTAGGGTGGGGCAAACACTGCTATGTCATCTGTCCCACCCAGATCTGATCCTGCTGGTCCTGGGATTGAGCCAGCAACCCTCACCAGTCCACATCCCTAACCATTAGGCCATCACTGCCTAATGGTGTTAGGTGAAATGAGCAAAAAAAAAAAAAAAATTCATGCCACATTTGATTTTTGATTTACAGCCCCAATTCTGGTGAAGTTGGGACACTGTGTAAAACATAAATAAAAACAAAATACAATGATTTTAAAATCTTTTTCAACCTATTTTCATTTGAATACACTACAAAGACAAGATATTTAATGTTCAAACTGATAAACTTTATTGTTTTTTGCAAACATTTACTCAGTTTGAATTTGATGCCTGCAACACATTCCAAAAAAGCTGGGACAGGGTCTTGTTTACCACTGTGTTCCATCACCTTTCCTTTTAACAACACTCATTAAGCATTTAGGAACTGAGGACACTAACTGTTGAAGCTTTGGTGGTGGAATTCCCATTTTTGCTTGATGTAGGACATCAGTTGCTCAACAGTCCGGGGTCTCCGTTGTCATATTTTGCATTTCATAATTCAATTCAGCTTTATTTATACTGCGCCATATCACAACAGAAGCTGTCTCGTGGCGCTACAGTGCAGAAAAAAAACGTACTGTCTCAGAAAAACCCAGCAATCAGACGATCCCCTATGAGCAAGCACTTAGCGACAGTGGAGAGGAAAAACTCCCATTTGGCAGGAAGAAACCTCTAGCAGAACCAGGCTCAGGGAGGGGCAGTCATCTGCTGCGACTGGCTGGGGGTGAGGGGATAGGGAGGATGGAGTGGACAGACATAAAGAACATAACAGTAAGGTGTCAAGTACATTATTGGAGGTCAACCAGCAGTATGGATCAAATAACAACAGAACAAGAGTGGGATTAAGAGACACAAAAACCCTCCTTAAACGTAAGCTATATTAAAAAGGAAGGATTTTACCCTGTTCTTAAAAACAGAGACTGAGTCTGGCTCCCGGACCCAGAGTGGTAACTGGTTCCAGAGAGAAGGAGCTTGGTAGCAGAAGGCTCTGCCTCCCATTGTACTTTTGGAGATTCTGGGCACCACAAGTAGTCCAGCATTTTGGCAGCGTAATGCTCTATTAGGATGGTAAGGTAATATCAGATCCTTTATATACTGTATAGGGGGGCCTGATTATTAAGAGCTTTGAAAGTGAGAAGAAGGATTTTAAACTTGATTCTAAATTCTATGGGAAGCCAATGAAGGGAGGACAGAACCAGGGAGATATTATCTCTTTTTCTAGAACCAGTTAAAACTCTAGCAGCAGCATTTTGAATCAACTGAAGATTTTTTAAGGATATTTTAGGACAACCAGATAATAGCGAATTACAATAATCTAATCGAGAGCTGACAAAGGCGTGAATCAGTTTCTCAGCATCATTCAGAGACAAGATGCTCCTAATCTTGGCAATATTGCACAAATGATAGAAGGCAGTCTTAGAAACAAATTTAATTTGTGAATTAAAGGACAGATCTTGATCAAAAATAGCTCTAAGGTTCTGCACAGAACTATTCAGAGTGAGAGTGGTGGCATCTAAATTAAGGGCAAGATTTGGGAAGGAATTTCTAAGATGTTTTGGGCCAACAAGAATGACTTCAGTCTTATCAGAGTTTAATAGTAGAAAATTACAAGTCATCCAAGCTGTGATGTTCTTAAGACAGGCATCTAACTTGGCTAATTGATTACAATCATCAGGCTTCATTGACAGGTATAGTTGTGTGTCGTCTGCATAACAGTGAAAATGTATACAGTGCTTTCTGATGATATTGCCTAACGGGAGCATATATAAACTAAAAAGAGTAGGGCCCAACACAGATCCCTGTGGAACTCCGTGACTGAGCTTAGAACTGGAAGAAACTTCATCGATGATGTGAACAAACTGAAATCTATCGGACAAATAAGATCTAAACCACTGCAACGGAGTTCCATTTAGTCCAACAAAGCGTTCTAATCTATCAAGTAGAATGGCATGATCGATAGTGTCAAAGGCTGCACTGAGATCTAAAAGAACAAGAACAGAGACAAATCCATTGTCAGATGTGATCAGGAGGTCATTAGTGACCTTTACTAAAGCAGTTTCAGTGCTGTGATTAGCTCTGAACCCAGATTGAAACACCTCAAACAAACCAACTCTCTGCAAATGGTCAAATAATTGCACAGCAACAACTCTTTCCAAGATTTTTGAAATGAAAGGCAAATTAGAGATTGGTTGATAATTGGCCAAAACTCCCAGATTGAGAGTCGGTTTTTTGAGTAAGGGTTTAATTACAGCAGTTTTAAAGGCCAGTGGTACATAACCCAGAGTTAAAGAAGAATTAATTATAAGAAGAATACGGCTACCAATAACTGGGAAGATAATTTTAAATAACCTGGAAGGAATAGGGTCTAAAAGGCAAGATGAAGACTTAGATGAGGAAATTATTTTATCCAACTCTAAGAGGTCGATTGGAGTAAACTTATCTAAGCAGATATCAATTGAGGGAGCTGTAGTAGTTAATGTACTTGAGTTTACGGTAGGAAGAATCTGACAGATTTCATCTCTAATAGATAAAATTTTTAAGATTGAAAAAGTTCAGAAAGTCCTGACTAGAAAGCCCAGGGGGGATGCGAGGATTGACTGAGTCCTGGCTCTTTGTAAGCCTGGCTATAGTGTTGAAGAGAAACCTGGGGTTATTCTTGTTCGCTTCTATTAATGCAGAATAATAGCTTGATCTAGCTTTTCTAAGAGATTTTTTTATAGATTAAGAAATGATTTCTCCACGCTAAGTAGAATTCATCTTAATTAGTTGAACGCCATTTCCTTTTCAACTGACGAGTTTTCTGTTTTAAGCCACGAGTTTCTGAGTTAAACCAAGGGGTTAGAAATCTCTGGTTAGACTTTTTCTTTTTTAAAGGGGCTACCAAATCTAGAGTCCAATGCAGACAGGCTGTAACACTATCAACCATGCTATCAATCACGAATGGAGCTGACTCTCCATCTTTTATTTCTGTTGTGTTGACCCATGGCATAGAGGAGAAAATCTGCAAAAACTTGACAACAACGTCATCAGAAAGACATCTGCTGTAGTAGTATTTTTCTTTAGGAAACAAGTGATCCGAGATAATGAAATCAAAAATTAACAGACAATGGTCAGACAGTACAGGATTATGAGGGGACACTACCAGATTTTCGATATCAATACCATAAGTCCTCGTAATTTCCCAGTTTGGGATCAATAAAGTACATCTATCTATCTATAAGTCAAAACAACGTCCAATATATGGTGGAAATGATGGGTAGAATTTTTTACTTTCTGGGAAAACCCCACTGAGTCTAAAATTGAACTGAATGCCTTATTAAGACAATCACTCTCTACATCAACATGTATATTAAAGTCCCCTACAATAATTATTCTATCGGATTTCAGCACTAAATCAGCTAAAAATTCGGCAAATTCAGATAGAAACTCTGAATAGGCCGAGGGAGGACGACAAACTATGGCAAAGAAAACTGGGTTCAAGCCAATATTGCCAACAAGCCCCACACTGAGGACCAAACCTTCAAAAGAATTAAAACAGAATTTTTGCTTAACATTAACTAGTAATTTAGAATGGAAAATTGCCGCTACTCCACCACCACGACCAGAACCTCTGGGGTTATGACAGTTTAAATACCCAGAGGGAGTTGATTCATTCAGACCAACATAATCATCTTGCCCAAGCCAGGTCTCTGTGAGAGATAGTAGATCGAGCTGATGATCGATTAATAGATCATGAACCAGAAGAGACTTAGAAGTTAGAGACCTAATATTTAATAGACCACATTTAATTTTTAAATTTTGGGGAGGAACAGAGGCCAATTTATTAATTTTAGGGACTTAAGGTTGGAATTGAATTTTACCAACATTTTGTTTAATCAATTTGGGATGTTTATGCATTCTATTTTTATTAACTTTTTTATTAACTTTGGAGGGAGCAGAAAAAGGTTCTCTAAGGGAGGAGACAGGGGCAAAGTTGAAGGGTGGAGGATGAGGAGGAGCTGCAGAAGTGCGTGTGTTTTTCAAGTTATGTTGTATTTGTCCTGGGTTACAATATTTAGGGCAACGGGAGACAGACACAGTCTCTGTAGGATTATAAATCAAAGGCTAATCCAAACGGTAAAGACCACCTGAATTAATGGGATCGATACAAAAAGTGGGAACAGAACCAAAAAAGGGAAGTTTGGCAAACCCAGAAGCTTCAGAGCGAGTAAACACGCCAAGTCCCAGTCACTGTACCAAAAAACACCGAATGGAATATAATAGATTGTCTCTTAAAACACGTGCACCAAGTCTATTTGGGTGGATGCCATCAGGCCTCATAAGTGATGGGCGGTTCCAAAATAAGTTAAAATTGTCAACAAAACCAAAGTTAAAAATAGGACAAGTAAAACACAGCCAAGTATTAAGACTGAGAGTTCTGCTAAAACAATTGCAGCCTCGTCTGAGAGGTGCCAAAGGCCCAGAGATGAGTGCACGTCTGCCACAGTTCATAAGAGTGGACAGAAGTCTCCTGAAGTCACTCTTTAAAATCTCCGATGCTTCATCTGGGATGTTATTACATCCCACATGCACAACGACAGTTTGTACGTGGGGGAATTCATTCAGCAGGTCAGGGATAAGAGCCTCAATGTCAGAGACTCTAGCCCCAGGAAAAAAATCGAGTAACACAGTACCTGCTTCTGACGTTCCTCACGATCGAGTCACCAATTACCAGCGTCGTCTGGGGGGTTTTTGTCGGTAGATTCTGACCAGGAGAGTAATTTTGTAGACGGTGATGTTGTTGCGAAGGCGGGGTGAAGCGCTCTCTTCTATCTGGAGCTGGTGTGTGATTTGACATACCCAGGGTGGTCTTTATCCGGAGTTTGCGGACATGAGCCGTCGCTGAAGAAGAGGAGGGAGGACGAGGGGCGTCCATGGGCGGATGGCCAGGGACCAGATGAGGAAAATCCTCCAGAGAAAGAATATCAAATCTGTTTTCCAAGGACACGGGAAGAGAAGAGGCGCGGCCCTTGCTGGTCGATCGACGATGGTTGTTAGCTGGTTGAACCAAGGTCCAGGGCGTGCATTGAGGATGAGAGGGACCAACCAAGGCTTTGGGTTTAGCCCCGAGAAGAAGCCAGTGTTTATTGCTTTGGTCATGGACGTCTGCAGAGGTTGGAGCAGGGGTAGAGGTGGATGGAGAAGCGCTGAGCTCACCCAAGTAAGTAGCCGTCTCTGCCAGCTGCGAGTCGGTAGCCGGAGACTATGTTCGCCCGAGAATGATGATATCGAGGTGGTCTTCGGCCTCCCGAATCTTATAAAGGTTGGAGAGCCTCGTTTCCAACTCAGAGACCTTACCGAGGAGAGATAAACAGCGAGTACATGTCGGAGAAGGAGCCATGGTGTTCCAGGCGCTGAGATGGATAGTCCGCCAGCTCGCCAAAAACAGCTAAAATAGCTAAAAACAAGTTAGCTGAAAGTTAGCTAAAAACAGCTGAAACGCTAAAAACAGGCTAGCGAGTAGCCTAGCCCAGTAAAAAGCAGCCCAGCCGGGGATCGGACCTACTCGCGCGTCCAAATGGGCTTTTAGGCGAAGCCAATACCGAGCTAACAGCAAACAAAGACTAGTATCAACAAACCAAAGATAAAAAATTAAAAATTACAAATGAAATCAGTGACAACAAACAAAAGCAGAGAAAACAGTACTCTGACGCGATGAAGGCTGCACAGCTGTCAATCCTGTCAATACTGTAATGCAATGGGAGACTGTGAAGAAACTGTAACAAAAAAAAAAAAATAATGTGCCACACATTTTCAATGGGAGACAGGTCTGGACTGCAGGCAGGGCAGTCTAGTACCCATACTCTTTTACGATGAAGCCACGCAGCTGTAACATGTGCAGAATGTGGCTTGGCATTGTCTTGCTGAAATAAGGAGGGATGTTCCTGAAAAAGAGATTGCTTGGATAGCAGCATATGTTGCTCCAAAACCTGTACCTTTCAGCATCAATGGTGCCTTCACAGATGTGCAAGTTACCCATGCCATGGTCACTAACACACCCCCATACCATCACAGACGCTGGCTGAACTGAATGCTGATAACAATCTGGATGGCTGTTTTCCTCTTTAGCCTGGAGGACATGAAGTCAATGATTTCCAAAAACTATTTGAAATGTGGACTCGTCAGACCACAGCACACTTTGTGTCAGTTCATCTCAGATGAGCTCTGGCCCAGAACATCCAGTGGTGTTTCTGGGTGTTGTTGATATATGGCTTTCGCTTTGCATGGTAGAGTTTTAACTTGCACTTGTTGATGTAGCAACAAACTGTGTTAACTGACAATAGTTTTCCGAAGTGTTTGTGAGCCTCCTTTACAAAATGATGTTGGTTTTTAATGCAGTGCCATCTGAGGGATCGAATGTCACAGGCATTCAATGTTGGTTTTCAGCCTTGACACGTGCAGAAATTTCTCCAGATTCTTTGAATCTTTTGATGATATTATAGACTGCAGATGATGAAATCTCTAAATTTCTTGCAAATGTACATTGAGAAATGTTCTTAAACTGCTGGACTATTTGCCCATGCAGTTGTTCATAAAGTAGTGAACGTGACCCTCGCCCCATCCTTGTTTGTGAACGATTGAGCTTTTTGGCGATGGCCCTTTTAACCTGTTCACCTGTGGAATGTTCTAAAAAGGTGCTTTTTGAACATTCCTCAACTTTCCCAGTCTTCCCTTGCCCCTGTGACAGCTTTTTTGGAACGTGTTCCAGGCAAATTCAAAATGAATGAATATTTGAAACAAAACAATAAACTTTAGTAATTTGAACATTAAATATCTTGTCTTTGTAGTGTATTCAATTGAATATAGGTTCAAAAGGATTTTAAAATCATTGTATTTTGTTTTTATTTATGTTTTACACAACGTCCCAACTTCACCGGAATTGAGGTTGTAGATCAGTATTTTTTAGACTTAAAACAACAAGGAATTATTTTAAATACGCTGTTTTTATTTCGAACAGACATAATTCCTTGTTGGCAATAAAGTGCAAACCCTTCTTTAACTACACCAATCCATTAAAAATATATAGGTTTAATAAAAAAAAAATTACTCCACCAAACTTTTACTTTTTTCTGTACAGTTTTCTAGGTTTGAAGGTGGGCTTTTTTTCAGCTGTCATGGCACTGGGTGATGAAGAAGCCACAGAAACCACACTAAAACCAGACCGTCGATGTAGTACTTCATTCCAGCCTGATGAAATCCCCCCAGGAGTACTCAGATCTCCTAACCGTTGACCTTGACCTTAAACTCAGCCTAGATACAGACCCATCTAACTTGTGCTTAAAGTCAAGGTCAGTGGCCTAGCTGGAATAATGTTTTTCATGAAATTGTGAATGCCCAGATCTTCTGACCTTTGACAATGACCTTGAGCACAACCTGGATGTAGACCCACCTGAGGATCATTGTGAGTTTAGCAATCATCACCTCAAATTCCTACGAGGAGTTGAGATTTTTCTGAAATCACATAAGTCCCCGAATCTCCTCACCTTTGAACTTGACCTTAAGCTCAGTCTAGATACAGACCTATCTAAGATGTGCTTAAAGTCAAGGTCAGTGGCCTAGGAGGAATAACGTTTTTCATGAAATCGTGAATGCCCTGATCTCCTGACCTTTGATCTTGAGCACAACCTGGATGTAGACCCACCTGAGGATCATTGTGAGTGACTTTGGTAACCACTGGGAGACATGCCTCGGAGGCAGATGGACAGACGCATGACGTAACATCACATTAGCTCAGAATGAGCTAAAATGGCTTGATCAAATTTAAATGAAGCTGGCAATTTTTCTTGTAAATGTGCAGCATTTCTTCTTCTTTTAGATTTGACTGGCGGTTGGCAACCAGCTTACAGGTGCATTACCGCCACATACTTCACTCTGTATCTGGTTAGGAGCTGCCTTCTTCTTCTTTTAGATTTGATTGGCAGTTGGCAACCAGCTTACAGGTGCATTACTGCCACTGACTTGATTATCATCAATCTATATCTATGCGTAAGGAATTCTGAACAACTCCTTATGTGTGAAAAAATTATCTGTCCTCTATATAATTAAAGAAATTTGTGTGTGTGTGTGTCTGTGTCTGTCACGACCATAGGACTCGCTAAAAGATCATAGGATTGCCTATGATGTCTACATGACGTCTATATGACGTCATGTAGACACCATAGTATAGAGTGATTCAAGAAAATCTGTGTGTGTCTGTGTGATCAAAGGCAGGCATCACTCACGATCATAGGACTCGCTATGACATCATCAAAGATCATAGGACTTGCTATGACATCATCAAAGGTCAAATGCAGGCATCATAGGACTCGCTATGCCATCATCAAAAATCACAGGACTCACTATGACACCATCAAAGATCAAAGGCAGGCATCACTGAACGAGTGCTGACGTGCTTGCTTACACCTGCTTTCTACAGGCATGCAGAAATACTTGCTTATACTTGGTTTCTACAGGCATGCACAGGTATGCACGGGCATTTTTTTTTTTTTTTTTTTTTTGTTACTTATTTGTACCCGTAGGTAGATTTGGTTTGCAGTCTGGTGACAAGCCACCGGCTGCTGGTCGCTGCGTGCGCGAGCGCCCTAAACCTACATGTTTTTGGTGTGCGGGAGGAAACCGGAGAAATCCCGGAGTAAACCCACGCAACACGGGGAGAACATGCAAACTCCACACAGCTCACTGTTGGTCGGGGGCTGGGATCGAACCCACGATCTCATGATCCCCGCGATCCCCCGGCCGAGGGTAAAACTGTGCTGCCACAGTGCTAAACCACTGCGCCACCGTGCAGCCCGTATGCAGGTATGCACTAGTTTCTTATAAATTTCCTAGTTTTCTTCTTTAATTTGGGTTTTTACCCTAGTAAATTTGCTATATCGTTGTATTAATTTGCTAATTTTTTTCTTATAAATGTGCAAATTTTTTGTATTTTTTTCCCTTAACATTGTACATTTTCTTGTAAATTTGAGATTTTTGTCAAAACCAAGAAATCCACAGGGTAGAAGAGCTGCATGTGGCCCTGGAGCCACAATGTGCAGACCTGTAGATCAGAATAGCTGCAGAAACCTATGGGGTATGGTACACGTTGTTAAGACTGTAAGAAGCCATGAAGACATAGTGGCATTTAGTCACAGGCCAGTCAATAAAACACAATATCACCAGGTTGGAATAATTAGTTACATTTCTTAGGTCATTACTGGCATTGTATCATTTTCCTTGTGCTGTGTGGGTGTGAGGGTGCATCCTTACCTTGTGCCTCATTAACCACTTAGCACATCAGTGACAGCAGAAGGTAGAGAAAGAGGAGAAAAAGATGTGTCAAGGTTAGTGACAGAGCAACAGCATCATGCACATGTCACTGGCTATTAGAAACACGAGGCAGGACTAACACAGCAGAGAGAGGGGGAGAGAAGCATACAGATAAAGATGAAACAAAGCAGGAGAAAAGATGAAGCGAAACAACACTATAACACTTAGGCTATGCTGCACCAATCTAAAATTAGCGCTAATCAGAGTTTAGCAAAACTACATATAAATTTAAGTCAAACTCTGTGAAACCCTTTGAAATTCATCTTGGTTTAGTAAGGTCACATTTATTCAGAGGGGGCTATCAACTTTTTTATTAACTTAATTTATGGCTGCTTTTCCCAAACAAAACATCACATTGCTGATAGCTAGCTAGTAACATTGCTACCTTGACAGTACTCATGATCACTCAGCAGAGGAACTTAAATTTTTCCTCCCCTGATAAAAGCTTGTTGGCTGAATTAATGTAACAATATGAATAAAAAATGTAACAATATGAAAAAAGATTATAGTTTAAAGAGCCCCTATTATGAACTTGACACAGCTCACAGAGGTGTTGATGAAATGTCTGTGACATGCTTTGGTTAAAACAACTCAGGGTTTCATTACTGCAGTACCATTTTACACACAGGGAAGTTCTCCTCAAAATGGGCTGTTTTATGGCATACTGCTAATAAGCCCCCAGTTCTGCCACAATGCCATGTTGTGTAGATCAGGGATGGCAACAGGAAATTCTGATTTCAGCTGAAATCTAATTTGGTCGATTGACTTATGGGCGGGGGGCTGGGGGGGGCGCAGCCCCCCTGAAGCTGGGAGGTTTTCAGTAAAACAGAAGTAATTTAGACTGAAAAAAATGATAAAAAAAAATGAAATACTAGACTTAGATAAATCATTAAATTTAATGAAAAGTTAACTTACTTTTTCTTCAATGTTGTCTCACTGTCTTTAGTCCAACATATTTAACAGTTCTATAAGAGTTTGTTACACTATTTACACTGGTCACCAAGTCACTTCTAATGTGAAACTTTCTTCCTTTTGGCAGCAAGCTGTGTCAGTCTCTGAACTTTGAACTTCATCTCCTTTTCTGGTTTCTTCAGAAACTGTCCGAGTGTTTCTGTTACCTCGTCGAACTTTGAGCCAATTTTCACCTTTACCGTCAGTTTTCTCTCAAGCCAATTCCATTGGAACTTATTTTTGACACTTTTGTCTATTTCTAGCACTGATGACTCCTGATCCTTCGATAAAAATCTCATAATTCCGCTGAAAACAATATCGAAAGCTCAGAATTCCAATACGAACCAGGGATGTGATTTGGGGTTGGAGAAATTATCTGACAATTTAGCAGGGGGTCTGGGGGACGTAGTCCCCCAGTGGGGTCTGGGGCAGAGCCCTGTTGGGGGGGCAAGGGGGGCTTGCCCCCCGAAGCGCCTGAGTTTTTATGATTTTTAAGTACCAGAACTGTGCTTAAATGACATAAAACAAACAGCTGAATGCCACTTATTACTGTATAATATTGACTTATGTTCCAAGAAGATAGCATTCCTAAAATATTCCAACAAGCATTATCCATCACATGCTTTAACACTTGATCAAATCAAAATCAGTTAATTTTATCTATTCCATAATAGAAATAAAATTCCAACATACCATTACTTTTTATAATTTCAGCATTCATTTCAGATCACCAGTTTCAATCTCCATTGAGTCTTGAGCAGTTCATTTTGCACAATCACTGATGCAGCCAAGTCTTAGAAATATTCAAAAGTTATGAGTCATTGTCCACTGTGCACTGTCAATTTCAAACTGTTTGGAATCATAAAAGTAATGTAACTAAATTGTTTTGCTATTTTTTCCTCCTCAACATCAATGTCAGGGCGCTGCAGGAGTTTTTGGGGGATGGTTAACTTTTATTACCGTTTCCTCCCCCACGCAGCCCAGCTCATACAGCTGTTGTACGCCGCACTGAAGAAACGGAAACCGGCGGACAGAGTCGACTGGACTCCTGAGCGGGAGCAGGCGTTCTGCGGTTAAAACAGTTCTGGCAAACGATGCACTACTGGCGGCTCGGACATGGGCATAGCGGCCGTCGTGGAGCAATGCGTTGCCGGTTCTTGGCAGCCGCTCACCTTTTTAGCAGGTCTTTGCACGACAATGAGCGTAAATACAGCACGTTCGACAGAGAGTTATGGCTCTCCACCTGGCCATACGCCACTTCCAGTTCTGGCTGAAAGGGCGCACCTTCACTGCTTTCGTGGACCACAAGCCGCTAACGTACTTAACGTACTTTATCTTCCTGGAAGATAAAATAAAGCGGAATTCGGCGAATTAGAGGAAAATCCCATCCCTGAGAACGCCGCCATGAATTTTTGACAAAGCATACAACGAGCCATTTGATTGGTCCAATCGTTTGCAACTATCCAATCGCAGGGCTGTTTACAATACAGCAGTAGCTTGAACACAACACATCCGGGTTATCGCGGGAGACTTCCAGGGAAGCGCTGAGCGCTTATGTAATCGTGTTGATTTTCGCTAAAATCGGTAACAATAAGGTACCTTACCCCCCCTAAAATTTTCTCAACGGATTTAGACGATTCACAGAAATGATCAATTTGAAAATAAATTGGCGGAAATCCGCGGATCAGCGGAAAATTGCCATCCCTGGTAGATTTACAATGTTATCCGGAGGCGCACAGAACTGGGAAAATATCACTGCCTCTTCCAGAAACTCCACCTAGATGACAGTTCTTTGTTTACACTGCTAGCCCTCATTAGCTGACTAGAATCTGAAGAGCTAGACTAGCTCTCTAATTAAGCTAGCTACACTGTAGCTATGTGAACACCGAGGCTCAGTGGGAAACTTCCTCCTCTCCTCCTAGGAGAAGGCGTGTCAGACTATCCAGGAGGCAGGTCTGTATCAGGCCTGTTAAGTAATGATGTGATAACCTCACAGAAGAAAACGGCAAATGCATATTTGTAGTCCTAATTTCTGTGGGAGGGAAGAACTCCTGTGCAGGAGGACTTTGGGCTGTTTAACTTTGCAGACCATATAATGTCACAGAAATCTGACATGACCCACTAAAATAAAGGTGAAACCCCAAGAAACATAACACAGGTTCTTTAGTGTAAGAACTAAACTGCGTATAAAGAGAGGATTAAATTCAGGCTTTCATATTTTTGACTAGTTTGGCCCAACAGAATTTCAACTGCTAAGATTTCACTGAGTTTAAAAGTTAAACCTTGATGCTGCAAGGCTGTACTAAGAAGTGTAACTAAAAAAATGACCCTAACTGCATGCTAACTAAATGGATGTTTTAAAGATGCAACGGCAGATGTGTGTTCAGTGTAAAGCCTTAATCTTCATTGAATGTATGACATCTCCTACAGAAATATTCATCCCAATTATCAATGATGCCGACCTACCTTGACTCCGTGTCCTATGTCGTCCAGCATGCCGTAGTCTATTGGCTTCCTGATGTAACGCACCGGCCTCTCCGGATTGGATGGAGCAACGATTTTATGAGAGCGGCAGGTGTTTTTGTTGGTGGTCAGGATGCCGATCTCCCGCCTCGCCACCTTTTCCTTATGAATATCGACCGTCTGAAAGGAAAAACACAGACGTGGTTCAGCAAACTGTCATAAATCTGCTTTACAGCACTAATAGCTCATCAAAAAAATGAAAAAAGAGATTCTCTTCCTTAACACTTTGCATTGCCTCCTGTTATATTTCAAGAATTTATGATGTTTTAACATTTAAAAATTGACATCACAGTCTGGACCAAGGTTCATGTTTTTGCCTTGTCAACACTGGGGCAGTTAGGTTTGGTTTCACACCATTTATCCAAGAACCACCAAAAAAAACTGCATTACAAATGTATGTCCTGTTGTCATGACGACACCTGTCTAAAGTTACGTACACCTAGTAGGTGATTTATCATTTTTTAACAAGGGGGAGGGGTACAAAAGCATGAAGTACAAAAGTATGAATGTAAATTAGGTACAAATTTGCAAAAATAAAGGTTCGACGATATGATAAAATTTTAATTTTTAAATTTAAAAAAGTCATCAATCATAGTTTAATTACACAGAATAAACATTTAACCAGTATCCAGATAAGCACTGCAAATTTACGAGAAAAAAATTGAAAATTTACAGGGAAAAAAATGGCAAATTTGAAAAAAAGGTTCCAATTTTATAAGAAAAAACTGCAAATTTATGAGAAAAGGATGAACATCTACAGGGGAAAAAAATTCTAATTTTTGCAACTTTAAGAAAAAAGTTTCAAATTTACACGAGAAAAGTTGCAAATTTATGAGAAAAAGGGTGGAAATTTACAGGAAAAAGGTAGCAAATTTATGAGAAAATGTTGCAAATTTATGAATCAAAGTTGCAAATTTTTGAGAAAAAAAGTCACATTTTTGAGGAAAAAGTTGCAAATTTATGAGAAAAAAATTGCAAATTTTTAAGAAAAACTGCAAATTTATGAGGAAAAAAGTCACAATTTTTGAGAAAAAAGTCAAGTTTTTGAGAAAATTCAAGTTTTTGAGAAAAAATTGCAAATCTATGAGAAAAAAGTTGAAAATTTATAGGAAAAATTGCAAATTTATGGGCAACGAATTGTAAATTTAGGAGAAAAAAGGTAAAAAAAAGTAAGAAAAAAGTTGCAAATCTACTGAAAAAGTTCAAAATTCGTAAGTTTTTGTTTGGGGAGGCATTTCTTTTTAGAATTGGTGGTTCAAAGTCATGTTATTCAGTTATGTAACTTGATACCTCTACCATGTAGAGGTATCATGTACCATGTACCTCTACCATCGTCCCTGTCCCCAAGAAGCCACAGATCACTGGACTTAACGACTACAGACCTGTAGCGCTTACCTCTGTAGTCATGAAGTCCTTTGAGCGCCTGGTCCTGCCCCACCTCAAGACCATCACCACTCCCCTCCTGGACCCGCAGCAGTTCGCCTACAGAGCCAACAGGTCTGTGGACGACGCAGTCAACCTGGCCCTCCACTCCATCCTGCAGCACCTGGACTCCCCGGGAACCTACGTCAGGATCCTGTTTGTGGACTTCAGCTCTGCATTCAATACCATCCGCCCCGCTCTGCTCCAGGACAAGCTGTCCCTGCTCAACGTGCCTGACTCCCTCTGCAGGTGGATCACCGACTTCCTGACGGACCGGAGGCAGCATGTGCGGCTGGGAAAGACTGTCTCAGACTCTGTTAGCATCAGCACCGGATCACCCCAGGGCTGTGTACTTTCCCCCCTGCTCTTCTCCCTGTACACCAACTCCTACACCTCCAGCCACCAGTCTGTCAAGCTGATCAAGTTTGCGGATGACACCACCCTCATCGGGCTCATCTCCAACGGCGACAAGTCCGTCTACAGGAGAGAGGTGGCCCAGCTGGCGTCCTGGTGCAGCCACAACAACCTGCAGCTGAACGCTCTGAAGACAGTGGAGATGATCGTGGACTTCAGAAAAGTCAAAGCCCCTCTGCCCCTCCTTACCCTCACAGACTCTCCCATCACCACTGTGGATTCCTTCCGCTTCCTGGGCACCACCATCACCCGGGACCTCAAGTGGGAGCCGACCATCAGCTCCCTCATCAAAAAGGCCCAGCAGAGGATGTTCTTCCTGCGGCAGCTGAGGAAGGTCAAGCTACCCACCAAGATGTTGGTACAGTTCTACACGGCCATCATCGAGTCCATCCTCACCACCTCCATCACCGTGTGGTACGCAGGAGCCACTGCCAGGAACAGACTAAGACTGCAGCGCGTTGTGCGCGCTGCTGAGAAGGTGATCGGCTGCAAGCTCCCATCCCTCCAGGACCTGTACATCTCCAGGACCCGGAGGCGTGCAGGTCGGATCATAGCCGACCCTTCACACCCTGGAAACGCACTGTTTGGAAGATATGGCGATGTTCCGTGCCGACAGGGAAACGGCGAGCTCCGGTAAGAGCCGGGGGGGTGGGCTATGCATCTATGTTAACAAGAACTGGTGCATTAATGCCACGTTAGTGTCTAAACACTGCTCTCCGTTGGCGGAGTTCCTTATTGTAAATTGTCGGCCTTATTATCTGCCTAGAGAATTCAGCAACGTGTTTGTAGTCAGTGTTTACATAGCGTCGAGCGCTAACGCTAAAGCTAATGCTAAGAAGGCACTCGGGGAACTGCACAATGCAATCAGTGAAATCCAAACTTCACACCCGGATAGTTTTGTGGTGGTTGCGGGGGATTTTAACCACACCAGCCTAAAGACTGTGCTCCCCAAGTTTAAACAATGTGTAGACTTTAAGACCAGAGGAGAGAATATGTTGGACTTAGTGTACACAAACACAGATGCATATAAGGCGATACCCCGCCCCCATCTCGGCCGTTCTGATCACATATCCGTGATGCTGGTGCCTGCCTACAAACCTTTATTGAAGCGCAGCAGGCCAGCAGTGAAACAAATCAGGATTTTGCCAGAGAGTGCAACCCCTGCACTGAAAGACTGTTTTCAGCACACAGACTGGAAGGTCTTCAAAATAGCAGCCTCCCAGGAAGATAGGACAGATGTGGAGGAGTATGCTGATTCGGTCACCAGCTACATCGCGAAGTGCACAGAGGATTTCACTACAGTGAAGACCATCACTATGCGGGGTAATCATAAGCCCTGGATGACTGCAGAGGTGCGCTCGCTGCTCACAGCCAGAGATGCAGCCTTCAGAGCGAAGGACAGGATCGCCCTCCGCTCAGCCAGGTCTGCGCTTTCTAAGGGAATTAAGGCGGCAAAGCGCGCCTATGCGGAGAAAATCCAGGGACACCTCTGTAACACCAGGAACACCAAGCAGATGTGGCAGGGAGTTCGGACACTGACGGGCTTTAAGCCTAGGCAGGGGGTCGATGATGACGACGCTTCGCTTCCAGACAGGCTTAACGACTTCTTTGCACGTTTTGAAGCATCAAACTCGACAATCAGAGGGAGGGCTGGCCCTCCCCCACCATCGGTCGGACCAGCTTTTACCATCAACACAGCGGACACACGGAGGACCCTAACCAGAGTCAACCCACGCAAAGCTGCAGGTCCAGACAACATTCCGGAACGTGTGCTCCGAGACTGCGCGAGCGAGTTGGCAGATGTCCTGACTGACATTTATAACATCTCCCTGAGTCAGGCCATCGTTCCCAGATGCTTCAAGACCTCTATCATTGTACCGGTGGCAAAGAAACCAGTGGTGTCCTGTTTGAATGACTATCGTCCTGTTGCACTGACACCAATTGTGATGAAGTGTTTTGAGCGGCTTGTCAAACCACACATTTCAGCCTGCCTCCCTGCATCACACGACCTGCTCCAGTTTGCATATCGTTCAAACCGCTCCACGGAGGATGCTATAGTCACCACCCTACACTCTGTCATCACCCACCTGGACCAGAAAGACACCTACGCCAGACTCCTGTACATTGATTTCAGTTCAGCATTCAACACCATTATTCCCCAGAGACTGATGGAGAAATTACTCCTTCTCGGTCTGAACACCGCCACATGTCTCTGGATCCTGGATTTTCTGACTGAGAGACCTCAGTCTGTCCGGGTTGGAAACAACACCTCCAAGTCTGTCACGCTGAGTACCGGATCCCCTCAAGGCTGTGTACTCAGTCCACTGTTGTTTACACTTCTAACACATGACTGTGTATCCAGACACGAGGGGAACCAGATTATTAAGTTTGCAGATGACACCACGGTGGTGGGACTTATCCAGAGGGATGAGGAATCAATGTACAGGGAAGAAGTGAGAGACCTGGAGGGCTGGTGCAGGGAGAACAATCTGGTGCTCAACGTGGACAAAACGAAGGAGATGAATATCGACTTCCGGCGGTCGCAGCCTGAGCACGCCCCCCTCAGCATCGGCGGCCGTTTAGTGGAGAGAGTAGAGAACATCAAGTTCCTCGGAGTGCAGATCTCGCAGGACCTGACCTGGAGCAAGAATTCCTTGGAGATCAGGAAGCGGGCTCAGCAGAGACTGCACTTCTTGAGGAAACTCAAACAGGCCTCTCTCCCCATCTGCATCCTCAGGACCTTCTACAGAGGTGTGGTGGAGAGTGTTCTGACGTACTGCATTGCTACATGGTACTCCAGCTGCAGTATGTCAGACAAAAAAGCCCTGCAGAGGATAGTCAAGGGGGCGGAGAGGGTAATTGGAGTCTCCCTCCCCTCTGTCCAAGAACTTTTTCAGAACCGTTGTAGGAGCAGGGCACTGAACATTGTCAAGGACCATTCTCACCCTCTGCATAAACACTTTGAACTTCTTCCATCTGGTAAACGATTCCAGAGCATCAGAGGCAGAACCACCAGACTGATCAACAGCTTCCTTCCACAAGCTGTCAGGATGCTGAACAGTTGACCCGGAATCTCTCATACACACTACGGTCATTTTGTATATTATAGTTAGTTATTCTTCTTTTTCCCCAAGTATGTCTCAGGGATGTGTGAATGGATGGGGGGGGTGGGGGTGGGGGGGCTATGTGGGAATGTGTCTTAAATCATGCTGCTTCTTATATGGATGCCGAGAGAAACGCAATTTCATCTTGCCTGCACTACAGTTGTATGTACAGCAATATGACAATAAAGTTTGATTTGATTTGATTTGTTTGTCCCCCTCCCCTCAGGTAGAAGACTTCGGTCCATTCAGACTAAAACCTCCCGCTACATGAACAGCTTCTTCCCCTCTGCCATCAGACTGCTGAACACTAAGTGACTTATTAGACTCTCGTGCACTACGTACAGCAGCTCAACCGGACTCATGACAATTATCACTGTTTTCTTTTTGCACTACCGACTGCACTATGTGGAACTCCACAATATCTGCTGCTTGTTAATATATTTAAAAATTGCATAGATTAGTATTACTTATTCATATTCTACCTTTTATTGCATGCCTAGTTTTTTTATCTTTAGTGCTACTCCATGTTTAATGTTGCAGCATTGCACCGAGACAAATTCCTAGTTTGTGTACTATATGAACAATGGCAATAAATCTCATTCTGATTCTGATATAGAAAGGTTTATGATGATATTGGGGGACATTGTTTACTCTTTTTTTCTTTTGAATTCTTGGATGGAATATGGGTGGGCAATATAAGCTGCGGCTTCAGCCATCACCCATTTCGGATAACTCACGTGGAATTGTTTAGTAGAAGGAGTCTTTGTCTAATTTGACCTTGTTGTTATATTATACAGTTTCTTTTAACCTGTACTGTATTATCCGAAATAAATAAATTCATTCATTCATTCATTCATTCACAATGCTCTCTTTTTTCAGGTTGAGAGGGGCAATGTCCCCCCTTGATTTACACCTACTGTATGAATGGTGATGGAGGATGGCAGGTTAACAAGGGGGATGCTTTTGGATCCTTTTGCTAACAAGGGGGATAGCATCCCCCCTCAAATCACATACTGCCTACACCCATAACTGAAAAGTGCTTGTTGTAACGATTCACTATTCAGTTTGTCGAAATATTGTTTTATTTTTACCATCATATACAAAACCCAAAAGGTATTCAGTGTGAGAAACACATTTTACAGAACCCTGTGTTCTCATATTTTAGAGGAGTGAATTTTAATATGGATGACCACCTGTTCCTCATGTCAGGAGTTGGAAAGGGAAAAAACATCATTTTACCATTTACCTTCAGATAAAGTCAACTTGAGCCAACATGAGCTACAGAAAGGAACATTAGTCACATGCTTACAAGGTTTTGGGAGAGTTTGGTAAGAAATTCAGTGTTCAACAATAGCGCCATGTTCACTGTGCTAAACAATCTTAACCCTTTAAGGTTCTGCGCAACCGTTTGGTCGACCACACTTTGAGTCACAATATCTCATTAAATAATGCATTGAGATTAACTCAACCTGAATGAGCCATCTCTGCCACTTGGTGTGGTTGCGCTATGCTAAAAAAATCCTCTAGATGTCACTGCGTGTTTGAGCAGTCCCTAATCTTAACCCTAACCCTAAGCCTAACCCTAACCCATGAGCAAATTCTACTCATTTGTTGAAGAAAATTAGCAATTTATTTGACTTGTTCTCAATGTTTTTTGTATGCATTTAAAGGTATATAACAGACCTCTCAACCGTTTGGTAGAGGCCTATATCTAAAAAAAACTGTGGGGTCTGATTTTGGAAAAACAGTTGATTGTTGTTATTGCTATCCTAAGTGAGTAAAAAATGCAAAGAAAATTTTTTTCCATTGCTTTTTTCTTGGTGCGGACCTTAAAGGGTGAAACAGCCCCTATTATGCTATTTTTTTATTTTTTTTATTTTTTTGGGGGGGGGTCCTCCATTATTCACTGAGTTATGTAGGATTTTTATGACATTATATTGTCTACAGAGTCAAACAGAGTGGAAGCCCTCTGCACAGGAGTTCTCTCCCACAGAAACATGGACTACAACTCTGTCTGAAATACCTCCTTTGGATTTGCTGTTCTCTTCTTTGATGTTATCGGGCCATTACTTAATAGACCTGATACAAACCTGTCCTGTGGCCTGTCTGGCATGCCCGCTCCTCAGAGGAGAAGAAGTTTCCCACTGACCCCTGAAGCTCACATAGCTACAGTACAGCTAGCTTAGCTAGCTGCCCAACCGTGGTCATGATGAATTGCTTTATTCTCTGTCCCACTCTACGTATGTGTGCGTTAATTCCTCTGCTGGCTCGTGCAGCATGAAACACAAACCAGAATCTGAAAGATCACTGCACAGGGTGTTCGCCTACATAACAGATGTGACTGTCTCACTGAGCAGAAAGTGGTAATTATGACGCGCAACCACACTCCGGCCTGACATAACAGAGAAAGAGAGAAGCATCTCATTATTTGTGCAGGCAGAATATTCTGATTATACCGAGGAGGAGAATGGACCCCCTGTACTGCTGAGAACTACGACTTTATTCCTCTAAGTAAAAGGACTGTTGGGGATTTGAATATTCAGTGAATGAAAACACTTTTCCCCACTGTGAGATGTGTCAGCCTTCTCGGTTTGTCCAGGAATAAGAATATCTTGGAGGCAGCTGCAGTGTGAGATGTGTGGGTGCTGAGTGTTGTGTAAGTGCTGCAGCACCTCACCATTCTACTACACTGGTGAGCACGATCACACCCACAGGTGGTTTTATTTGTCTGACCGGCTGCCAAACACGAGGATGACTTGTTTGCTTCTTCTTCCCACACAATGCGTTTAAACCATAATGCAGATCGAGGATGCTTTCAATCCTGTTTGTTTGCTCTGGTCCCAATCACTTAATAAATTTGTAAACTTGTAGCATTTTTCCCCAGTGGTTTTTGGTTGATGACTCCACACATAAAACGTGGGATCCTCTTGACAGAGAATGGACCAAAAGTCATCTGTCATAACTCTGGCTCTCACGAGCCAGGAAAGGAGATACGAGGGCGACCAGTGAGTTAGCGTAGTTTATTAACAAAGCACACACTACACTAAATAACGAACAGAAAAGTAAAGAGCCACGTGGGGCTAAAACACACACAGAACTAAGGGTAACATACCACCCAGGGAGAAAGGCTAGAGAGGCGGCGAGGGAAAAATACCCGCCGAGTCGCAACACTTACTTTGGGTGAAGCGCCGAGGTAACGGCGGACTGAAGCTAGTCGTAGGAGCTAACAGTCGTGGGAAACACAAGGAACGTCTTCCCATAGCGAGGTCGCAGCGACGAGTAACTCTCGGCTGCTCGCTTAAATGGGGGAGATGATTGGGAATAGGAGACAGCTGTCCCAGCGCAGCTGAACTAGACAGCTGGCAATCAGCTGGGCGCTGTCAAAGAGCGGGCCATGGAAGACGCGGCACGGACTACCCCGGAGCAGGAGCGAAACTGGACAACCTGAACGCAGAGAAAAGATAGCGTTCAGGTCGTGACAGTACTCCTCCCCCGAGCCGCGCCTCCTGGAGCGGCCTAACCACCCCCCCCCCCCGAGGGAAGACCAGGGAGGGCGGTGGGGGCCAGATCTGGGAGAAAGGGAGGGACCAGAAAAAGGAGGCAGGGAAGAAAAAAAAAAACCTAGATACAGTATAGGGTCAGATACCATAATAATCTTAAACCCCCCCCCCAAAAAAACCATCACCCCCTCCCCTGCAGAGGCCAGACGGTCTGTGCAGGTGACCACAGGAGGTGGGGAGAAACGACAAGAACCAAAATGCAGAAACATAGCGACACAGTCATGGAAAAAGTTCACAATAACTTAGGGTGAGGACAATAAAAAAAAAACTCATGTCCCGAAGGCCAAAAACTACAAAACTCTGAACATATGGTTAAAATAGACTTACACAAGTAAACCCCGACCAAAACAGAATATACAAAGGATGCAAACCGGGCATAAGATCCAAAAATAGAGCCTGGAACTGCAAATTGGCATGAAGATAAAAATACAAAAGGAACAACTCCTCAAACACATATTAAGATAAGATAAGATAAGATAAGATAAGCCTTTATTAGTCCCACAACGGGGAAATTCCAGGATTGCAACAGCACAGGGATAGCAACACTCAGAGCAACAATCAGAAGGCAAGAAAAAACAAGCAAGCAAGAGCAGCTAATATACATATGTACATATTACTATAAAATATATATATACACACACACACACACACAGACACACAGTGCAGAGCATTGTAGCTGGATGGAATAAATATATGAATATATGAACACACAGTGCAGAGCATTGTAGCTAGATGGAATAAATATGTAAATATATAAACACCCACAGTATGGAGCATTGCAGCTAGGTGGAATAAATATGCAAGTATATAAACACACACAGTGCGGAGCAATGTAGCTAGATGGAATAATATGTAGATATATAAAAACACAGTGCGGAGCATTGTAGCTAGATGGAATAAATATATAGATATATAAATATAAACACACCCAGTGCAGAGCATTGTAGCTAGATGGAATAAATATGTAAATATATAAACACACACAGTGCAGAGCATTGTTGCTAGGTGGGATGAAACAGCATAACCGTCTATTTAGTTATCCTACATGGTATGATTATGTGCCCATACATATTCTCACCCTCCATAGCGACCGGTATGTTCCTAGTTGTATGCCGGAGAGGACCATTGTGTAAGTCTATTGCATCTTTTGCATTCAAAAAAAACTATTAGTTTGTTACGTCTTTTTGCTATCTCTGCGAGCAGCCCTGCTTAGGTTGTACAGTCTGACAGCCGTTGGTAGGAAGGACCTACGAAACCTCTCGGTTGTGCACCTGGGATGATGTAGTCTGCTGCTAAATGAGCTCCTCAGTGCATCCAGTATGTCCTGCATAGGGTGGAACTCGGACTCCAGCAGAGATGACAGTTTAGCCACCTTCCTTCTCTCTCCTATCTCCTCCATCGGATCAAGGCGTTGCCCCAGGACAGGGGCAACGCCCCTTAGCACAAAAGTGTCACTAAACAGTCTGGAGGAGGATATAAATACAGAAAAACAAGACTACTCGGAATGAGGCCAGGCAATGTGAAGCAAATGCTACTTAAGGGAGAAATTAGAATAGGATCATACTGGGATTATAAAACAAAGAAAATAGTCCAAGGAAATTTTAACTGGGATAACCCCACAATAAGGACTCTAGGGCAGAGAGTTCTTTGATGTCCTGAAAAGTATTAAATTAGGGAGGACAATCAAACGCAAAGCAACAAACAGTCAGTCAATTCTTCCAGGACGTCAGCAGGTGGAGCGGGGCAGGCGATGACAGCTTGTCCGGCGGGCGGCCCGAACTCCACCAGGCCAGGAACCACAACACCAGTTCGGGTGGCCTACCCGAGTCCCAGGCTAGGAGACACAGTTTCTCCGGAGGCCGACCCAGATCACCGAACCAGCCAGATGGCTTCCCAGGCGGTCGTCCCGTGACCTCAGACCACGGAGAGCTGAGGGAGAAGTCTTGGTGCAGCTCCCTCCCTGAGGGAAAAGGCAGGAGGAAACTGACCCAGGTGAGAAAAACCCCCACAGTAGTAGGGGGAGAAGAGATGGAGGCCAGGGGCAAAGTTAGCCTGCCATCTAATGGCAACAAGGGTAGGGGGAAACTGGCCCGGGTGAGAGGAACCCCAACAGCGGCAGGAGGAGAAATGATGGAGGCAAGGGACGAAGTCAGCCTGACGTCAGGCGAACACAATCCTCCAGCTCCCACACTAACCGTTACCCGGACCGGCGCAGCACCCCCGGTGGACCCCGATCGGGCCGGCGCAGCACCCCCGGTGGACCCCGATCGGGCCGGCGAAACACTCCCGGTGGACCCCGATCAGGGCCGGCGAAACACTCCCGGTGGACTCCAGCTGGACCGAGACAGCACTCCCGGTGGACTCCAGCTGGACCGAGACAGGACTCCCGGTGGCCCTGGGGAGAGGCTCAGAGGGACAAAAGGAACCGGGATCAGGATCACCGGCAGCGGCAGAGCCCGGCGGAACAGGCTCGAGCGCAGCAGACGGCTGCACCCGGCCCGCCCCCCCCGAGAGACAGGCAATAATGCTCCAGAATAGAGAAGAGAAAAACAAAATAGAGCACTTGCCTGATCTCGGGTTCTACCGCCATCCAGGACTTCGATGCTCCGGGCTCAGCGTGCAGGACTCCGTCCTCCGGCTCCAACTCGACTGCAAATGGCTCCGCAGCCGGCATGATGGTTTCCACAGTCAAACGACCTCCAAATGCCGAAGACCGCGTCGACAGCCCACCTGGCGTGGGGGCAGGAGATCTGGACTCTGCTGGGCCGAACCATTCCTCCGTGGAGACCCGGGGACGCTTAATCGTCGGCGCTGGCTCCAACAGGCAGTTCGACCTTCTCCTCTGCCCATAACGTGGCTGCGGGGCTGGGGCAAAACCCTCCAGGGCCGCAGGCCGCCTCCTCCTCGCGCAGCGGTGTACACCTGGCACCGGGGCACACTCAAGGGGAAGAGACACAGAGGACGCAGGTTCATATTCAGTTTTTGCAGCGGGAGGAGAGAGCTCAGGGGACTGTGAACCCTGAACTCCTCCCCCAGGAATCAAACAAGGCAATTCACTCATAATGGAAGGAGAATGAAAGGACACTTGCCTGATTCCCGGAGGGCCGGTGGAACCCGCTACAAGGGACTCGAGTCTCTCTTCTCCCAACCGGATAGAAGTGGGGAACCCCCCGGACAGATGAGGCGGTGCTACCCGCACCGGATCGGGACCTGGAACACCTGGAGATGAATTTGCGCTTCTCCCAGCGGCCGGAGTGAATGACGAAGAGGGGGGTGAAACAGCTGAGGAGAGCCGGGGGCCCAAAGCTGACGGGACAGCAGGGAGAGCGGGCCCAGGAGCGGGAGCAGCTGATTCACTTCTTCGGCGAGACACGGGAGCAACAGCAGGCTGGGAGGCGGAATTCGTGTGGTTTCCTGGAGCGGGATCCGGACGGGACTCTTGCTGAGATGAGTGGGGAATTTGGGAGCGACGTCTTCTGAACGTGAGGTCGGGAAAACGCCGCTCCTGTGCGATGAGCGAAGCCAACAGGTCAGCGTATTCCGGATAATCGTTCAGCTCCGGGTTCTTCTCGACCAGCCTGACCGCCGCAATCACGTTCTTCATGGCTACGGGAGGAACGGCGGCGGAAGAAGCGGCTGCCACTAGATCCGCAATGCGCATCGCTGTCACTCTCATCTTCTCCGGGGGAAACCCGGTTGACGTCACTCTATCCTGGGGATCACCCCTGGGTGAGGCGAACTCCTGGACTGGATCGGCGGCAGGAGCGGGATTCCGAAGCGAGGAGCGAAGGCGTCCTGTCCTCGGCTTCCTGCCGGAGTTCTCCTCCAGCCTACGGAGCCTCTCCCAGGCCACAGAGATGTCTGCCCTCCTCGCCTTAACCTCGGGGAGAAGGAAGTAGCGAGAAAAGCAGTTAAGCATACCCTCGGCGAGCTCCAGGCGCCAGCATATCTCGCTGGGGGCATCGTAGAGGTCCGTGGTGAACAACGTTCCGTCCACAAGGTCCAGAGTCTCCGAGAGATCGTGGCCTGGGTGCCGCATGAGTCTCTTGGAGGGAGACATGATACTGGCTCGCCCGTACCCAGAGGAAGAGAAAAAAAGGCGTCGAGTCCTTACAGCCAACTCACGGTCGCGGCCGTCTCACTATGGCTGCGACCTACTGTCATAACTCTGGCTCTCACGAGCCAGGAAAGGAGATACGAGGGCGACCAGTGAGTTAGCGTAGTTTATTAACAAAGCACACACTACACTAAATAACGAACAGAAAAGTAAAGAGCCACGTGGGGCTAAAACACACACAGAACTAAGGGTAACATACCACCCAGGGAGAAAGGCTAGAGAGGCGGCGAGGGAAAAATACCCGCCGAGTCGCAACACTTACTTTGGGTGAAGCGCCGAGGTAACGGCGGACTGAAGCTAGTCGTAGGAGCTAACAGTCGTGGGAAACACAAGGAACGTCTTCCCATAGCGAGGTCGCAGCGACGAGTAACTCTCGGCTGCTCGCTTAAATGGGGGAGATGATTGGGAATAGGAGACAGCTGTCCCAGCGCAGCTGAACTAGACAGCTGGCAATCAGCTGGGCGCTGTCAAAGAGCGGGCCATGGAAGACGCGGCACGGACTACCCCGGAGCAGGAGCGAAACTGGACAACCTGAACGCAGAGAAAAGATAGCGTTCAGGTCGTGACATCATCCAGCATTCAAAGAAGAGCTGTGGAAAGCCATTGAAAAAGCCTGGAGAGCTAGTCCTTAAAACAAGAACGCTTGTCTAAAAGAGCTCAGCTTCACTGAAAAATAAAGATGGTCAGAGCAGATATAAACAGACCAATAAACATGTCAAATTTAAGGCCTGTGGGCCAAATCCACCAGTTGGTCCTTTTAAAGCCAGCCTAAAAGTTATCCACTTTTTTGGTTAGCAAAAGATGAAGTTTGACACCCCTAATATATGGAAATGAGGAGTGGCTTGAGATATTTGTACAGTAGTCAGTCATCTGACCAGATGTCTGTTAGATAGGGGACCTCTCTATGACTCCTGCAGAATGTTTTGAGTGTACATTCAAAATAAATTAAAATCCACCCATAATCCAAAGACCTCAAACCATGTGATCCATAACTTTTGGTCTCATTTTGGTTTGGTATGCCTTCTTACCACACTACAGTTTAACTTGGAGGAGGTGGGGGGAGTCGCAGTTTGGTTGGTTTTGGTATACAAGCATTTTATAGCACACACAAATGGCAGCTTTCAATAGCCTCCATATTGGTAGACAAGCTGTAAATGGGCATGTAGTGCTGCCAATGCATTTGTGTTAGGTTAGAGTGGCATAAATTTCAACTCTGACCATGGTCACTACAGGTGTTGCAGTAGATTGCCATAATAGGCAAGATAATGTCATAGGAAAGTCTTCTTTTTGTTAAATCGCTTTCCATCGGATCCAGTTCGGAATGTCAAGTGGGTAGCGGCACTCAGACAGGAGGGTTGGCAGCCTCAAGTCAGATCTGCAGCGATTATTTCATCAAGGGTAAGTATATGTATGAACACGTGTCTAAGCTACGAATGACAACCTGAGAATAGTGAAGGCTGGTCTTAGACTTTAATTTGGCATTTTATTATGCAGGAAAGCCTATTGTCTCCCAACTACATTCCCTTGCTGTTTAAACATACAGATTCACCTCAAAAAAGAAAAGCAAGACTATTTTTCAAAGACTGACATCAACAAAACGGAGGAGGCAACTTATTATATTGTTTTGAAACTTTGTTAGGGGCTAATTGTTTAGGTCGAGAGGGGAAAAACCTTTCCCCCTTGAGACTGGGTTGTTTATGTGCCTGTATTTTAAATAAATTATTAACAAAAAAGTTGGCAGAATTTTTTTCAACCACTCTGCACTGCTCACTGTCTGTTCATGAAATTTGGGATATTCTTCTGTTGAATAGTTGAAACAATGGGGCTCCATAGTTGGCAAATGGGGCAGACAGGCTGTTTTGCTGCCAGCAGCTGACTGGCTGGTAAGTTCCAGCGGCCACATGAAACCAGCAAAGGAACTCCGAGAGATCGGTCTCATCAGTGGTTGAGGGTGTGTCGAGGAAAGCCGGTGATGACATGATCCAGAAACTGTCTCTGCTCACTTGAAAAAAAAGTTCTACAAGTACAGTATAAATACAATATAAACTTGGGAAGGTGAAAAAAATAAAAAGGTGAACAGCACCAGGAGGCTGAATAGTGAAGTCTTCCCCAGTGTGGGTTGCTCAGCTGAATGACAGCTAACACCATCTACCCCACTTGAAGCCTCTGCTCCACTCTCGTGTGACCTGTCCATGCTGTCTTAAAATAAAGGATGTATCCAATATGTGTGTCCAGTTTTGTTTGTTACATAAGTCAGACTTGTATCTATAGCGCAATACAGTGGAGATCAAAATTAGAGAACAATGTATTTAATATTTGATTTGTTCAGAAATATTGATATTTTTCATTGTTCAGAATTTGACAGAAAAACAGCTAGACAGAAAATTCACAGCTATTGCAGTCTCTGAAACTTGGCTTAACGAAGAGCAGGCTCCCCTGATGGCAATAGAGGGATATCAGATGTTTTATATTAACAGAACTCAAAAAAAGGGTGGTGGTGTTGCACTGTATATTGATGACCTGTACAGGTGTAAGCTTGTAAATGAAATGTCCTTAGCACTACCAGGGATTTTGGAATGTGTTACTGTTGAGATTGACCTAGACAAAACAAAAAATCTAATCATAAGCTGCATATATAGAATGCCGGGAACTTGCATTGAGACATTCAGAGATAAATTAGTCGAGCTGTACAATAATATTACTAGTAAGAAAATGGTAGCAATTTGTGGAGATTTCAATATTGACTTACTGAATCCTCATCAACAAAATGTAGTTACAGAGTTCATGAACTCTATGTACAGCATGAGTCTATATCCCACAATAACACATCCCAGTAGAATCACAGTTCACTCTGCTACACTTATTGACAACCTGTTTGTCAATGTTTTCGATAAGAAAATAGAAAGTGGATTATTGATAAATGATATAAGTGACCACTTGCCAACCTTTGCACTTATCCATGGCCACACGGGGCCCAACGCAGAAAAAACTTCAAAATCGTTCAGACACAAATCACCAAATGCAATCAGTTCTCTTAAAGAGGACTTGCTGAAGCAAGACTGGACAGAAGTCTATGTATCAGATGTAAATGAAGCCTATGACACATTTATAAACATTGTAACCACTCTTTATGAAAAAAACTGCCCATTAGTAATAAAAAAGCTTAAACACAAATTTGCTAATAAGCCATGGTTAACCAAAGGACTACAAAAGGCGTGTAAAAAGAAAAATTTATTATATAAAGCTTTCCTAAAGAAAAGAACAAAAGAAGCAGAGCAGCGGTATAAAACATACAAAAATAAGTTAACATATATAATAAGATGTAGTAAAAGAGATTATTACAGTAAAGAACTGGAGAAAAACAGAGACAATATTAAAAATACATGGACAATACTCAACAGTATCCTTGGAAATAAAAGCAGAAATACAAGCTACCCAACTAATATTCCAAAAAATAATAAAACGACTCAGAGTGTGAATATTGCTTCACCTGCAGATGAATTTAATAATTTTTTTGTTAACATTGGACCTAAACTGGCCCGAGAAATACCCACTACGGTGCCAACAGGTGATACAATATGCAATAACACTGCTGTAAAAGACTCCATCTTCATAAAGAACACAGACGAAAGAGAGGTGATTGAAATTGTTAAATCGTTCAAAAGTAAAACATCTACTGACTGTGATGGTATTGACATGCTACTAGTCAAAACTGTTATCGAATGCATAGTAAAACCACTGACGTATATCTGCAACCTGTCTCTCCAATCAGGTATATTTCCCAATGCAATGAAAATAGCTAAAGTAATTCCGATATACAAGACGGGCGACAGAGGGGAACTCTCAAACTATAGACCAATTTCACTATTACCGCAATTTTCCAAGATACTTGAAAAAATATTCTATGAGAGAATTGACAACTTCATACTGAAGAATGATTTATTATGTGAGCAGCAATATGGGTTCAGACACAAGAGGACAACTGCATATGCCCTAATGGAATTTACAGAAAAAATATCAACAGCCATTGAAAATAAAGAGTATTCAGTTGGAGTATTCCTAGATCTTAAAAAAGCATTTGATACAGTAGATCATAATTTATTATTAAAGAAACTACAAAATTCTGGTATTAGAGGGGTAGCACTGTCCTGGTTAAGTAGTTACTTAAAGAATAGATATCAGTATGTATGTGTTAGCAACAAAAACTCAGAGTTGCTGAAGGTCACCTGTGGAGTCCCACAGGGTTCAGTTTTGGGACCATTATTATTCAATATGTATATAAACGATATATGTAAAGTTTCAGAAAAAATGGACTTAATATTGTTTGCCGATGACACTAATCTGCTATGCAGTGGAAACAATTTGGAACAACTTCTGGATACACTCGGGAAGGAATTAGGAAAGCTTAAACTGTGGTTTGATTCAAACAAATTAACGCTCAATTTAAGTAAGACAAAATTTATAGTCTTTAACAACCATCACAACAATCCAGTACCCAAACTCAGTGTAAATGGTGTAGAGATTGAAAGGGTATCTGAAACTAAATTCCTTGGAGTAATAATTGATAACAAACTGTGTTGGAAGTCACATATTAATTATATTAAAGGTAAAGTTTCCAAATCAATTGCAATATTACACAGAGTGAAATATTTGCTGAATCAACCCACACTATACACCTTGTATCATTCATTAATACTCCCATACATGACATATTGTAATGAAGTATGGGGAAATACATACAAAACAAACATATATCCACTCTTTATGCTTCAAAAGAGAGCTATTAGAATAATAAACAAAGCTGCTTACAGGGAACCAACAAACCCACTTTTTCTTAAACAAAAAACTCTCAAGTTGAAAGATCTGGTTGACTTTAAAACCGCAATAATAATGTTCAAAGTGAAGAATTTATCACTGCCCGCAAATATCCAAAAGTTGTTCCAAACAAGGGAGAAACGATATCACTTCAGAGGAACATGTATATTTCAAAAGCCTACAGTGAGAACAACCACCAAGCAACACTGTATTTCAGTGCAAGGAGTCAGATTATGGAACGATTATGGACCTGGATTAAAATCATGTACAACGCTTGGACAATTTAAACAAAAACTAGAGGAAGAAATACTCCAAACATATATACAAGACGACATGTAAACTCACATAAGGATTGACATTTCCAGCCTGTGTTGTGTTGTAGCTTAGTTTTTTTTTGTTTTTTTTTTTTCTCTCTGTGACATTCTGTCTTAGATTTGTCTTGAATAGTAACCGCTTAACTTAGCTTAGCTTAGTTTTCTTTTTTTTTCTCTCAGTCACACTTTGTCTTAGCTTTGTTCTAAATTGTAATCACTCTTGTCTTGTTTACTCTTTTTTCTTTTGAATTCTTGGATGGAATATGGGTGGGCAATATAAGCTGCGGCTTCAGCCATCACCCATTTCGGATAACTCACGTGGAATTGTTTAGTAGGAGTCTTTGTCTAATTTGACCTTGTTGTTATATTATACAGTTTCTTTTAACCTGTACTGTATTATCCGAAATAAATTCATTCATTCATTCATTCATTCTGTGGCTATACCACTGCTGTACTAGCATGTTTTTTTTTTTAATAACCAAAGCACTTCAACACAAACATTTACTTTGTAAAAAAAACAAACCGTGAGCAAAATTAGAGAACAGTAACTACTCTGTCAGAAGAGAAGATTTAAACACTGTTTTTTTGTTAGGGCTATAGCATTAAAAAATGTAGAGGCCCTTGCTTTGAATGACTTCAGCACATCTGCACCCACAGAACATCACTAGTTTCTCACACTGCTCTGGTTTATCGTAATCCATTCTTCTTTCAGTCTCTTCAACACGAAACTTAAGATTTAAGACAAAATTAGGACACACTGGTACAGCCCTAAAGGTATTTACCCAGGAATTTTGCAGTCAACGGAACAGAAATAAAGAGGGTTCTCTATATGCATTTACTACAATAATACCTCCCCTGAATATTTAGTCTTGAGAAAATGCTCTGGTTATTGTCCTCCAACAGTGAAATTAAATATCTGCCCATGTCAATAAGTATGTGTTCTTTTGACTGTAACCCTAGCTTTGATCATACAGGCGTCTACAGTGTTTTTAATGGAGCATAAGCCACTTAAACTTCCAGTCCACTTTATTTTTACATCATTTATAAAATGTACCACTGAAGATTTTCTTCATACAGAGCCACATTGCTGGGCAGGTCCTTTTAAAGTGTTAAAACAGCCATCTGCTGCTACGGCCACTGTTGCTGATAATGGTGCTATGAAAACAAAGACCAAAACTGAAGTAGTTTGGATTTGTAGCCTGATACTATAAGCATCAACTAAAATTCATAAGCAGAGAAATGTAGATTGAGCTGAATTCCAGAAGCACATTTCACATCAAACTCCACTTTTACATTAAGATTTACATAAATGTTGTTGAAATATTGATTTAAAGAAACAAGATCTGTTCACTCCAACTCTGACGGACTCCTGGGTGCAAAGAAAAACATGTTTCTCCACTGTAGCCACTTTCTGATGATGACTTACTTCTTTTATAGTTTATCATCGGTGCATGTTCTGAAGTTTGTCTTGCTTCAGCTAAGTGCAAAGTCCTTGTGAGATCAGTTCTGGGCTGATGCGTTCAGCTTGAAACTGTGAAGGAGAGTGCTGTGCTGTATTCCTGATTTCACATTTTGTGCTTTGGGTCACGAGTGTTCACTCTCTGCATAACAAGGCCATGTATGATTTTATGCACCATGTGTTCACAGGCCTTTGCATATGTAAAACTTTTCGGCATGTGAATTGGTTATATATTTTTCATGATCACAGTATGTGAAAACTTCTTCTTTCGGCTGCTCCCTTTAGAAGTAGCCACAACAGATCATCTGCCTCACCCTATCCCTTGCATCTTCCTCTGTAGCACCAACCCACTCCATGTCCTCGTTCACTACATCCATGAATCTTCTCTGTGGTCTTCCTCTTTTCCTCCTGCCTGGCAGCTCCATCTTAGTTAGTTAGTTTGTTAGTTAGTTTATTGGTTTATTTGTCAGGGACCATGTACAGAAAAAAAACATTAAACACAGGGTAAAGATACTCTGTACCAGATAAAAGCATTCTCACAAATTTCCATCTGTAGTCCCTGAGGCAGGCAGGAAGATATTAAAAGAAAAACAGCACATATAGACAGCAATTCAGGTCGGAGATCAGAAATCTGTTGTCCCTGAAATAAGCAGGGAGTAAGTTTAAAAGGTAAAAAGATAAGAGAAACAGCACACATAAAACCAATTTAAGAGTACAATTTCAAATCCCATTTAAGGGAGAGAGTCAATGCTGGCAGGCTTGATTACTTAAAATCCATTTTTTAGTCTCTGTGGAAAAGTCTCTGTAATTTGTTCTGGTCTTCAAAGCAGTGGGGAGTTTGTTCCATTTCATTATAGCTTTGTATGAGAAGGCTGATTGTCCAAAAGCAGTTTTATGTAGGGGGATGCAACAATGCCACCTAGAGGAAGTCCTTGTTATTCAGGTACAATATTTTGTTCAGAAGTTAAGTACATAAAAGTCGGGGGTGCAGAACCATGGATAATTTTAAAAAACAACCGTATATTTGCATACATGATCATATTTTCAAAGCTTAACATCTTGTGTTTGGCCAGTATATGACAATGGTGATACTGTCATGTCTTCTTACCCAGAATTTTGATGGATTGTTTATATAGGGATTCCAAGGGTTCCAGAGTCATACTACTGGCTTGTGACCAGCATGAGATGCAATAGAAGAAATGTGTCAAAATCATGGCATTCAGAAAGGTTTTTGATCCTTTCAGAGTAAGTGAGTTTCTGATCCATCAAAAATTTGCAAGGTTATATTTCAGAGTGCGTCTCATCCGTTTTATGTGCTTTTTAAAGATGAGGGTGGGATCTAATGGAATGCCCAAATACTTAAACTCTGTTACATTTTCTATATTTGCTCTATTTACAGTTATACTTGGATAGGGCGTATGATTTTGTTTGTTGTAAAATACATGGTAGCTGTTTTCACTACGTTCAGAGTGAGGCATGATTGATTAAGCCATTTTGATACTTTCTCCATTGCCATCATTAACTTGTCAGCCACTTGTTTGGCATCCTTCCCATGTGTGTAGATGACTGTGTCATCTGCATACATCTGAATTTTTATGTCATTTTCACATACTGATGGCAAATCATTTATGTACAAAGTAAACAGCAATGGGCCTAAAATTGAACCTTGTGGTACTCCCATGGTGCATGCCTTTGATTGGGATACAGTATTGTTTATGCGCACATACTGGGAATGACCAGATAGATATGAGTTTAACCAGCTAAGGGTATTCATGGACAGTTTACATCCTGATAGTTTAGAAAGAAAGACTGAATGATTGACCGTATCAAAGGCTTTAAGTCTAAAAAGATGGCTCCTACTCCACCCCCCCAACCAGACTTTCTTTAATTGTCTCAATAAAGTAACAAGATGCCGTCTCTGTTGAGTGGTTCGGCCTGAAACCAAACTGCATGGGATGTAGCAGCTGGGCAGATTCAAGATGTTCTACCACTTGGTCTACTACCACCTTTTCAATGGCTTTTGACAAAACAGGAAGTATACTTATTGGCCTATAATTACGAATTTCCTGTTTGTCTCTGGCTTTGTGTGTGGAGGTTACAATGGCAGGTTTCAATGTATTAGGAAAGATATTTTCATGTATTGATTGATTTAGTTCTGTAATTAATCAATACATGAAAATATGATTTAGTTCTGTAATTGGAATTATTTTTTTAGTTTATATATGCTTCCGTTAGGCAACATTATTAGAAAGCACTGTATACATTTTCATTGTTATGCAGATGACACACAATTATACCTGTCAATGAAGCCAGATGATAGTAATCAATTAGCCAAGTTAGAAGCCTGTCTTAAGGAAATCAAAGCTTGGATGACTTGTAATTTCCTGCTAGTAAATTCAGATAAGACTGAAGTCATTCTTGTTGGTCCAAAAAACCTTAGAAATACCTTTCCAAATCAAACTTTCAGTTTGGATGCGGTTACTCTTTCTCTTAATAGCTCTGTGGGGAACCTTGGAATTATTTTTGATCAAGATCTGTCCTTCAATTCACATATTAAATTTGTTTCTAAGACTGCCTTCTATCATTTGCGTAATATTGCCAAGATTAGGAGCATCTTGTCTCAGAGTGATGCTGAGAAACTGATCCACGCTTTTGTTAGCTCGAGATTAGATTACTGTAATTCTTTATTATCAGGCTGTCCTAAAACATCTTTAAAAAGTCTTCAGCTGATCCAAAATGCTGCAGCAAGAGTTTTAACAGGTACTAGAAAGAGAGGTCTTATCTCTCCGGTTCTGGCCTCCCTTCATTGGCTTCCCATAGAGTTTAGAATTAAGTTTAAAAGCCTTTTTCTTACTTACAAAGCTCTAAACAATCAGGCTCCTTTTTATTTAAAAGATCTGATACTACCGTATTATCCTAACAGAGCACTACACTCCCAAAATGCAGGATTACTTGTAAAACCTAGAATCTCCAAAAGTACAATGGGAGGCAGAGCCTTCAGTTATCAAGCTCCTCTCCTGTGGAACCAGCTGCCAATCTGGATTCGGGAGTCAGACTCGATCTCTGTTTTTAAGAATAGGGATAAAACCTACCTTTTTGATATAGCCTACAATTAGGGAGGGATCATGTGTTTCTGAACCCTCCCTTAGTTATGCTGCTAATAGGTTTAGTCAGCCGGGGGACCTCCAATAAATGCACTGGACCTCACTCCTTTCTTCATTCTCAATGAAATATTTTTTTTTGCTGGTCATTAACATCTGTTTGTTCTCTCCCATAGATTGAGTCCCCATCGTGCTGTTTGCTCTCTACATGTCTGTTCTTTTCATCTTCTCTATCCCCTCACCCCCCAGCCAGTCGCAGCAGATGACTGCCCCTCCCTGAGCCTGGTTCTGCTGGAGGTTTCTTCCTGTTAAAAGGGAGTTTTTCCTCTCCACCGTCGCCAAGTGCTTGCTCACAGGGGATCGCCTGATTGCTGAGGTCTTTCTGCAACTGTGGGGGTTCCCCCTACAGTTGATAGTGCTATGAGATGACTGTTGTTGTGAAATGGCGCTATATAAATAAAGTTGAATTGAATTGAATTGAATTATTAAAGTATCTTTATGTTTTTTCAAGAATACATTGTCTAGTCCATGACTATCCTTAGCTCTGGAACTTGACAGAGATGATAAAAACTTGTTAAGCTTCACCTCATTTGTAGGTTTAAGGTTTAAATCAATTTCATGATTTATTTTAATTTGTTGCGGGTATATTTGGGTAAAAGTCAGACCCAGTTCTTGTACCGAACTGATAAAATACTCATTAAAATTGCTGGATATAACTAAGTTATCTGAGTGAAGTTTTCCATTTAAACTGAGTTGTATGACTTCATTTTTTTTGCATTATTTTCCTGTGGGTTTATCAATACATTTCCAGAGTTTTTTTGTTGTTCCCCTTTGCATTTTTGATTATGTCTAAGAAAAAATTTGCTTTTGCTTTTGGAGCTCCATGGTGACTTCATTTCTAAGCCTTTTAAAAATCAGTCTATCCGTACTTAAATCAGTTTTTAGCCATTTTTTAACAGCTAAATCTAGGAGCGGGAATCGTGAGGGACCTCACGATTAGATTCGGGACGCGATTTTTGGGTCACAATTCGATCCCATCATGATTCAACGCTAATCACGATATCACGATAATCGAGTATCACAATCCCATTCTTCTTCATCTTTCGGCTGCTCCCTTTAGGGATCGCCACAGTGGATCATCAACCTCCATCTCACCCTATCGCTTGCATCTTCCTCTGGAACACCAACCCTTTCCATGTCCTCCTTCACTACATCCATGAGTTTTCTCTGTGGTCTTCCTCTTTTCCTCCTGCCTGGCAGCTCCATCTTCAACATCCTTTGTCCAATATATCCACTATCCCTCCTCTGCACATGTCCAAACCATCTCAGCCTTGCCTCACTTACTTTGTCTCCAAACTGCTCAACCTGAGCTGTCCCTCTGACATAGTCCTTTCTAATCTTGTCCGTCCTAGTCACTCCCAATGAAAATCTTAGCATTTTCAACTCTGCCACCTCCTGCTCCACCTTGTCTTTTTGTCAGTCCCACTGTCTCCAAACCATACATCATAGCAGGTCTCACTACCATCTTGTAAATTTTCCCTTTCACTCTATATGCTATCCTTCTATCACAAATCACCCCGACACTCGTATCCAGCTCATCCACCCTGCCTGCACTGTCTTCTTCACCTCTATTGTGCATTTTCCATTGCTTTGGATGGCTGACCCCAGGTATTTAAACTCACCTACTTTCACTACCACAACTCCTTCCATCTTCACCGTTGCACCTGCCTCCCTCTCATTCACACTCATGTATTCTGTCTTACTTCTACTGAATTTCATTCCCCTTCTCTCCAGAGCATATCTCCACCTCTCCAGGTTCTCTTCCACCTGCTCCCTATTCTCACTACAGATCACAATGTAGCCTGCAAACATCATGGTCTGTGGAGACTCCTGCCTGACCTCATCCATCAGCCTGTCCATCACCATGGCAAACAAGAAGGGGCTCAGAGCCAATCCCTGATGTAATCCCACCCCCACCTTGAACCCATCCATCACTCCTACAGCCTGCGCACCTCAGCACTGGCCCTTTCATACTCTGTAGCAGAATATTGTGCCCCTGTCTGGTCCAGGTCATCTTACACACACCATGTAGACACCCAGCTCAACTCAACCATGAGAACTATAACTGGAACAATCCGCTCAACACCACTCCCCTGGCTCTCTGTACTGTCAAACATAGCCCCTCCACACATCCGGCGAGCAGCATTAACTCAAAGGATGCTCCAAAAAGTTAAAGATTTTCCTCACTTACCAATCCATGCAGATATCTACACCCCACCCACTGCCCGACTTTCATCCAGACGGCCGATTTGGAAAAACCCTCCCCCAGCTGACTTTACCATCCAGACAGCTTGGCAAGAGGAATGGGAGACCAAGGAGGTCCCAAACAAACAGCTGGTGATAAACCCCAACCAACAGGTCCCGGGCACCAACCTCCAAGGAGACAGTGGTCTACACTCAATCGCTTCAGGACTGGACATGGCCCCTGCTTGGCCAGCCTTCACAGATGGGGCAGTAGCCCTAGCCCACTGTGCGCATGTGGAGAGGAGCAAACTATGGAACACATCATAGAGGCTTGCCCGCTCCAAAGACTGGAAGGAGGATTACACACCCTCCATACAGCAAACCAGGAGGCAACTGCTTGGCTTAAGGACTTTGCATTCGCTAAATAAATAACTCCTACAGCGCACCTCACCACTGTCTCGCTGTCCTCATACATGTCCTGCACCACCCTCACATACTTCTCTGCCACTCCTGACTTCCTCATACAGTACCACACTTCCTCTTTTGGCACCCTATCATATGCGTTTTCTAGATCCACAAAGACACAGTGCAACTCTTTCTGACCTTCTCTATACTTCTCCATCAACACTCTTAGAGCAAACATTGCATCTGTAGTACTCTTTCTTTGCATGAAACCGTACTGCTGCTTACTGATTGTCACCTCTCCTCTTAACCTGGCTTCTACTACTCTTTCCCATATCTTCATAGTGTGGCTGATCAACTTTATGCCTCTGTAGTTAATAGAGATCTGAGCATCACCTTTGATCAAAACAAGTCTTAGAAAAGTCAAAGTTGAGTTGGTAGTTGTAAAAAAAAAATTAAAAATCTGTTACTATTATTTTAACTCTACACCACTCTTTTTGTTTAAATCTTCAAATTTATAAATAAAGTCACAAACTTATGATTTAAAAATTGTAAAATTGTTTGAAAATATTAATAAATTCATCACAAAAACACCACAGATTTATAACAAAAAGTCATTTCAAACTTTTTGGAAAAAGTCAATTTTTTATGAAAAAAATATTGGAAATTTATCAGAAGAACCATAAGCTTATTAGAAATCAGTGACAGAGTAGTTCAGTGCAGCCTGATGAATTCCCCCCTTCAGTGCTCAGATCTCCTGACCACTGATCCCGACCTTGAGCACAGCCTAGATGCAGAAACACTTGAGGATCATTGTGCCTGAATTTACAGAACACTGGGGCAATTGCCTAGGAGGAGTAGCTATTCCTGTGAAATGTGGATGGACGAATAGACAGACAGACAGACAGACGGACGGATGATGGACACCACGTCATCGCTTTAACTCCTTTGGCTTCACCGAAATGATCTAAAAACTACAAATCTACAAGAAAAAAGTAGCAAATTTATGATCGGAAAAAATCTTAAGTTTATCAGAAAACGGGTGTAAATTTATCAAAAAAAAAAAAAAAATCCCAAATTCTCAATGAAAACTTCAGAAATTAGAGAGAAAAAGTTTACAAGTTTGCAAGTTTACAAGGAAAAAGGTCCCAAATTTATTTGAAAATGGCAGTAAATTTATGATTTCATTTTTGAGAGAAGAGTTGCAAATTATGAGAAAAATCTCATTTATTGGTGAAAGTGAAGCTGTTACTAATCAAGTAACTTTTTCATTTTGTTATTGTTACTCTGGTAAATTTCTGTGACTACTCTTATTTGTACTTGAATAACAAATATCATTCTTGTGTTTTTTCATGATCTGGTTGGTTTGTTCTGCATTCTATAAGTAGTCTTTTAGACAGTAATGTTCTTGTGATCATCTGAATTATCTGTCATGAACCCCAAGTCTAAAACATGGTGAGTGTAGGTCTGTTTTACAATTAATGTTAACCTGTTAAGCCCCTGATCTGGCCTCAGTTTTGACCATCAGTTTTCATGTCTGTTGAGTAACAGCAGTTTAGAAACATGTTTGCCAGTGTGCTGTAGATTTGGGAAACGGTAACACCCCTGAGCTTCTTCAAGAAGGTCAAAAACATAAAAAAAGAAGCTTGCTGACCTGTGAAATATGATTGACTGAGCTCTCCATGCGGCGGAGCTGCGAGGCCTGGATGTCCAGCATCTGCAGCATGTTGTTGGCCAGGGTGTTGATGAGGTAGGCAACGCTGGCCAAGGACTGGGTGGTGTAGCTCTTCGTCTCCTCCAGTGCCTGTTGCTTGTCTGCAGACTGTGGAGAGAAAGGAGACATGGGTCACACAGTGGCTCTATTTTAGTCACCTTTACACAGAAGAAGAAGAATAGGGACTAAAAGTATCAAACAGTGGCAGGTCGCATGACTGACAGATTAGATGAGACAAAGTAGTATGTCAGAATACATCTAAACACTCATCTTTTTATGTGGATGTCATTATTTATTCAACAAAAATCAAGGTAAAATGCAAAATCCATGTATGAAAAACTAACTACGCTCCATGACTTGATGGCATGTAGAATCACCTTCAGCAGCAGTAACTTGAAATAATAATTTTCTCCATGTATTTATCACTCCCTTACATCATTGTGAAGGAATTGTGACCCACTCTCCTTTACAACGTTGCTTCAGTTCATTGATGTTTGAAGATGTTTATTTTTTCCCCCTTGTCCTGTCAAGCAGCTAGGTAAGCAGAACAGAAATCTGCTTCCCTTATTGTGCCAAACAGAAGTACTTTGCCAAAAGCAGCTTTATATAGCACATATATACAGTGGGGAAAAAAAGTATTTAGTCAGCCACCAATTGTGCAAGTTCTCCCACTTAAAAGATGAGCGAGGTCTCCAATTTTCATCATAGGTATACCTCAACTATGAGAGACAAAATGAGAAAAAAAAAATGCAGAAAATCACATTGAAGGATTTTTCAATTAATTCATTAAAAATCCTTCAATGTGATTTTCAGGATTTTTTTCCTCATTTTGTCTCTCATAGTTGAGGTATACCTATGATGAAAATTGGAGACCTCTCTCATCTTTTAAGTGAGAGAACTTGCACAACTGGTGGCTGACTAAATACTTTTTTGCCCCACTGTATGTACTGTATATTATTTATAAACTCTTCTTGAAATAACTTTTAATACTTTATTTAAATTGTTTTACCCATGATGGACCCGACAGGGGGAATGGGGAAAGGAGGGGTGGGGAAGGGGAAAGAAAAGAGGAACAAACAGAGAAGACAAACAGACTAACACAATTGAAACATAAAGAGGACAAACAGTTTCTTCTACTGAAAAGGTCTCATATCTGCACCTGTTAAAGGAGAGACGTGTGTGTGTGCATGTGTGTGCGTGTGTATAAGAGCGCGCACAAAGTAAGTGTGTGCGTGTCAGTGGTTTGCCAGGAAAGATACAAAGAGGGTGGCAGGTCACAGCAACACCCTTCCCCCCCGGAAACCGCGAGCAAGCAAGGCAGCACCATCAACCCCCACAGAGCACAAATGTCCTGAGGCCAACAAGCCCCTGGACAACCAGGCATCAACCCCAGGAGGGAAGTGGCACAACCCCACCCCCGGAACAGCCAGCCCCCGCCGCCCCCAACAGGGCCAACGCCAACCCTGGTGCCAGAATGCCAGCCCCCCCCCCCCCCCCCCCCGGGCCAGAGAGACCCCCACAGCGGACCCGCGCCCACCTCAGCACCCCCAATACACACCATGGGAATTCCCAGGCCCCCATGCCTAAGGAAGGTGGCAGCAAGGCACAGGAGCCCCATGGGGGGCCAGCCCCCCCAGCCCAAGAGAGCCCATGCAGCCAGGAGGTGCCACCCCCTCAGTCCAGCATGCCTGACCAGCACATACACATTCCCACCCACTTACACCCTCATGCTCTCACACGCACACACTCGCACCCACACACACTCACTCACTCACTCTCACTCACCCCCTCCCCCACACAATCCCACACTCACACTCCCACACCCAGACCCACCCACTCAATCTCACTCCTACTCCCACTCGCCCTCACAGTCGCCTGCACCCACCCACACTCACCCATATACACTCTCACACGCGCTCCCCCACACATTCACCCACACTCATTCACCCTTAACACTTGGGGCAGCTGCAGCACAGACGTAGCGGGCATGAACGCGCACCAATGCCCGGCAGCAGCCAGGGAGACCGCCAGCACAGACCAGAAGGCACACCTCTGCCAATCTGCCCCGGGGCGGCCGTGGCCACAGAAGCAGACCACCACCACCAACAACACCCACCCGGAGTGGTTGATCAACGGACCACTACAAGCGTTCCGAGATGCCACCCGACACACAAAGCACCATACAAATCTGACCCACCACCACTATCTCCACTCATCACTCCCTCACTCTCACTTACTCATTTGCTCAGTCACTCACACCTGATCAACAGCTTCCTTCCACAAGCTGTCAGGATGCTGAACAGTTGACCCGGAATCTCTCATACACACTACTGCACCTACGGACATTTTGTATATTATTTGTATATTATAGTTAGTTAGGTTTTTCCCAAGTATGTCTCAGGGATGTGTGAATGGATGGGGGGTGGGGGTGGGGGGGGTGAAGCTATGTGTGAGTGTGACTTAAATCATGCTGCTTCTATTTATATGGATGCCGAGAGAAACGCAATTTCATCTTGCCTGCACTACAGTTGTATGTACAGCAATATGACAATAAAGTTTGATTTGATTTGATTTGATTTGATTCATTCAGCAGCACCCAGGGATGACGACAACATGACAGGCCCCAGAACACCAGTCAGGCCCCAGGCCTCCGGCTGAAGGAGGGAAGCAGGGGTGGGGAAAGACCCCCATCCCCCACCCCCATGCGCAAATCGTGATGGGTGAATATTAGTTGTGTGGTGTGATTGTGTGCAGGTGTGTGAATTACCAAAGTGCAGTAAAAATTGGGGGGACAATGTGTTAGGGCACTGCTAGCCACTGCTATGGGGACCGGGGCTCCCATCCCGGCAAGCCCTCAGTGTCTACAGTGCAATTAAAATTGAGGTGAGGGTGGCCCCACTGCGCAGTAGACAGAGGGAACCTTTTCACCAACACCGTATGGCACACCCCCACCCCAAAACTCTAAGTGTATCCAATAACATGCATGATCCACCCAGAATTGGGGGGTGGGTGGGTGGGTAAGACTGGGAGGGAGGCGGTCCCAAAGAGAGTCCGTCCACCCCAGAAGCCAGCTCCCAACCTGGCTCTGGAGGCCACCCACTGCCCCCAGATCCCATCCCAGGGCGAGGACCACCAGGCTGTGCAAACTAGGACCCACCAGCATCACACCCTGGTGCTCACCAGCACCACAGGCATGATGGGGCAGTCACACTCACACTTACTCTAACACGTCTTGTACACACAAACATAATAATAATAATAATAATGGGTTGGACCCATACGGCGCTCCACATGCCAAGCGACATTCCAGAGCACCCACCGCGAGCCCACCAACCATCCACCCCAGTCAGGCACTAACAGCAGCAGGTTACCCTGCAGCCACAGCCGCCCCAGAGCAAACCGATGGAAATGCGTCCACCAACCCGTGCCAACACCCCCCCGGGCACCCACACACACCCATACCCGGCGCCACGGACACCGGAGGCAAGGCGGCAAAGCGTCCCGCTCTGAGACAACGGCAGGATGGCCGGGAAGAGCAGGACCCAAACCGCTACCCCCAGGCCACCCAACGAGGTCTGCCCCTCCACATACACACCCTCCACCCCTGCATGTCCACCCACAAGTACTTGCACCCACACATACACGTGCCCACCCTCATGTGTACACACACATACTCACCATATAGTATGTCCACCTACACTCACACACAACCTCACATGTTTACACACAGCACACATACCCACACCTTCACACACACATGTACGCACCCCACCGCGCCGGGGCCAGCCCATACCACCGGCGCACACCCAACCTCAGCCCAGTGGGGGACGGCACCCCCTCCCCCCCCCCCAGCACCAGGGGCCCAAGGCCAGACCCAGCCCCACCTGGGAGGCAAGACCGGCTGGCCCGGGGTCACGCCTCTCCACCCGCCCCACCAGTCCCCCCAGGCCAGAGGAACAGCCACCTCAGGACAGGTGCCCCAAACACCGGCTCTAGTGGGTCACAGAAACCCTTCGCGATCAGGGCGCAGCCAGCTGTCAGAGGCGCCATGGAGAGTGAGCCACCACCCGCCACCCCTCAGGTTACAGAAACAATAAGCGGGGACCAGAGACAATTGAATTCAGCTAATTGGTTTTTAGGAGGCAGACATTCTCTCCAGACTAATATAATCTAATAGGAGGTTGTTATAGTGAGCTGTACATAAATTATTTCTTGATTTGTTTATGGACAGCTCTCTTAAGGACCTACCACAATGTTTCAGTCAGGTTGAGGTCTGAACTTTGGCTTGGCCATCTCAACTGCTCAATTCTCCCCTCACTCGTGAATAAGACCCTGAGGTCATTGAACTCCTCCACTTGGGGCAGGAGCTTGACCCCAGCCCGAAGAGGACTGTGGACCCTTTTCAACTGAGGACCATGGACTCATTCTTGGAGGTGCTGATTCTCCTCCCAGCTGCTTCACACTCAGTAGCAGTCTTTTTCTAATTGCACTATCATGAGCTAGGACATTTAACACCCTAACTGAGGCTGGTAGAGTCTTAGACATAGATCGTTTTTTGTTTTTTTTTACAACTTCTCTGAGCATTGCACGGTCTTGTTGTGAATGTGTTGGACTGTCAACTCCTGGGATGATTAGCAGCAGTCTTGAATGTCTTCCACTTGTGAATAATCTTCATCCCTATAAAATTAAGTATTTCAGATTGTTTAGAAATGCCCTCATAACCATAAATTGATGGACAGCAACAATTGCTTCTCTAAGGTCACTGCTGAGGTCTTTTCTTCTTGACACTGTGATAACATACACCTGAAATCCCTAAAGTAGCAAACTCTGAAAACCTCTACTTTTATAGAGATGGTGACACACACTGATAACACTGGGCAACACCAAATTTATTGTCTAAGTTTTTTTAGCTGATTTAGGACAATTTTGATGTGCTGAATCCATAAATCAAATTGGTTTTGCTCAATCAGGTCAACTTTTTGAATTATGGCCACATGTTGTTTTATACATTTTTGTTTACATGTACGGGTATTTTCGCTTTATCCATCCATCCATCCATCCATCTTCTTCCGCTTAATCCTTTTCGGGACGCGGGGGGGCTGGAGCCTATCCCAGCATCTTTGGGCGAGAGGCAGGGTACACCGTGGACAGATCTTTATATGATGCAAAATTCTTTTTTATGTCTTGAAATTCTCTGAATTTTGAACAATGATGATGTAACATTCAATTTACATGTACTTAAGTACATGCACAATACTAAGTACAGGTTTTTACTTAGCACCTGATCGAGAGAAATGGATGTCATTTTTGGATTCAGCGGTGCAAAATTGTCTCAAATCAGTTGAAAAAACACAGACATCTTACAAAAAAATTATTTCTGTAACCCTGGGTAATCAATTAAACAGCTGCATGTGATCAGGAAGATCTAGTTGTTGATCATCTTAATTCCAATGCATTGAGTAAGGGTGTACTTATTTTCTTGCACAATGACTGACTTTTCATTTTGGCTCAATGGCACATGGAATGTGTTGTGCATTATTGGTCAGTTGAGGCTGTGTTTACCATATTTTAAAATTTGCTATAGTACACATAGGATTTGTAGTGAAACACCACATTCTGCTTTTTAACTCCATGACCAGACTGTGGCTATATTTGCATGACTGCATTTGTCAGTGCTCATCAGCATGTATGTAACTACATGCGTGAGTACACTAATCTTTAACTGAGTATATACCAAATGTGCATATAATGTAGCCGGACTGATGTGGGGATTGTGTATATGCTGGAGCACAATGTAGGTCAGTGCCAACTCATTCATGCCCAAAGTTGACAAGAAACATGCTGACACCCACGTGCCCCCCCCTCTCTCTCTCACACACACGCACACACACACACACACACACTGAGATGAACAATATTACAAGAGACACACAGTCCATGTCACAGGTTCAGATGACCCAGATCCCTACATTCATACACGAGCAGAATGCAATGATTTACAGTTAGTGACAGTGACACGAGTTTTGTATGTTTTTAACTGTTTTCAAAAACATATGCAAGATACAATTATACAATCATTATAGGCTTAAGGTTTAGACTCTCAGCTTTAATTTGAGTGTATTCATGTTCAAATTAGAGTTATGGTTTAGGAATTACAGGCATTTGTACACAAAATCTCTTCATTTCATGTCATATTCAGGTGAGCGTGCACTCCCCCTCCCTTCCTGCAAGACTTTCTCCAGCTCCGCAGGCAATCACTGCACCTGCATGATGAGACACACCTGCTACCTCTTCCCTGCCAGCGCTTATAAGAACCAATTTGTCAAAGCTTCAGCACTGGCTCGTTGGGTATACTACCTTTAAACAAGCAAGTAAGTGTTTATTTGCTCTCGGAGGAATTATTATTAAATTCCTTTCTCTTCTCCTCCTTTTCCAGGTTACTGCCATCTTCGTGGTGCATCTCCAGGGTTCATTGTGCGCTCACCTGCCCCATCATCATCATCACCAATTCAGCTGCCTCATTCCACCCAGTCAGACACCTCACCCAGCTCTACTCCTGCCCACCAGCACCCTCTTCTGGTTCGCAGTTTCATGCTGGGTTCCACTGCTGGGTTCTCAGCTCATCCCATGTGAGTGCTGTCCTATTTTCCCTTTAACTGTCTCCCTCCTGTTCTAACTCGCTCTCGTCTCCCCTTACAAGCTGAGTCCTCCTCTGGTGAGTGGCGTCTTTCTTTAACGAAGCTCCATTTTTGAATCAATAAATTGTGAAAACTAGTTTCTCTGTGTGCTTCGTGTGTTTACTTTGGTGTTCCCTGCATGTGAGCTGTTTAATCCTGCCAATCATGACAGAACGACCCAGCCACAGTAGAAGCTCAGCGGGAGCGGCATCAGCAGAACACTCGGCTTTAGATCTCAAGGCCACAGAGAGGTAGGTGGCCGTGCTTATGCAGCAGCTGCAAACAGTTACGCAGCAGCTGGGCACGGTCGCCGAGCATTTGGCACACCCATCTCGTCCGGGTTCTCCCCCCCACCTGTTCCCTCCGCTTCTTCCACCGTGCGTCGAATCACTTCCATTCCCTCGCCTGCCCCGTACGTGGGTGAGGTAGTGAAATGTAAGGGGTTTCTCTGCCATGTTTGACTTTATTTGGGCCAGGTGGGTGGGGAATACCCGAACAATACATCTAAAATTTATTTTATGACCCTCCTGCTGCAGGACCGGGCCCTCAGGTGAGCTCAGGCTATTCTCGACAGTCCAGAGGGCCCAAGTTATTCATTCGAGAGATTTGTTAGTGAATTTGCCCACGCATTCGACCAGACAGAGAGTGAGGGCAACATCGTGAGCCGTGTAATGTCACTTCGCCAGGGTAGTCGATCTACCGCCGACTACTCTGTAGAGTTTCGGGTCGCTGCGGCGGACTCTGGATGGAATGATGTTGCGCTACGTAGCATCTTCCTCCAGGGTTTAAAGAAAAACCTCTGCGACGACCTAGCGGTTCATGTGGTTCCCTCCGCCCTGGACGGTCTTATTGATCAGACCATCCATCAGTCTTGACAACCGATACCGTGAGCACATGAAGGAGCGCAAATCCTCCACTCATCTGCCCGTCGCGTGTGTGCCAGTCCAGGCTACTAACACAGAGTGGAGCAGACTCCTCCTCCGAACCCATGGCGCTCGGCCGAGCCCGTCTGGCTCCGGAAGAGCACCAGTGACGGAGGAGGGCCAGCGTGTGCATGTATTGTGGCTCTATGGAGCACACACTGCTAAAATGCCACCTGAAGCCAAAAGACGCGGCCCGTCAGTAGCCGTGGGGGTCTGACGGGCGTGAATTCTTTTCATCCCCCCAGTAACTTCTCGATTTTGGCCCTCATCCAGTTGCCGGGGGTTGAGAGGAGGGTTATGGCTTTAATAGATTCAGGAGCAGAGCAAAATTTTATTTCCTCACGGCTCGTGCAGGAAGTAGGCATCCCCACGATCAAATTGCCCGCATCCCTTAACGTCACCACTCCGTTGGGCGGTAACGTAGCTTCCACTACCGAAAGCACGATGCTGGTCTCCGTCCTTTCCGGGAACCACAGGGAGACACTTTCATTCCTTATTCTCCCTAAATCGTCACACCTGGTGGTCCTGGGATTCCCGTGGCTCCGGAAGCATAACCCCATTATTAATCGGGCAAATAATTCCATCTCTACCTGGAGCCCATACTGTTTGGCATCCTGTCTCAGTTCAGCTGAGTGTTCACCTTCGTGACCCATCTCCTCCCCTCCGGTAGAGTTGCCGGACTTCAGCCTCATACCTGAGGTCTATCATGACCTCGGAGAGGTCTTTAGCAAGTCGAAAGTTTTTCTTTACCTCCCCATCGCTCTTACGACTGTGCTATAGACCTTCTGCTGGGTGTGCGGCTGCCGTCCAGCTGACTCTACAGTATTTCTGGACTGGAGAGGGAAGCGATGGAGAGCTACACTACCGGTCAAAAGTTTGGGGTCACTTAGAAATTTCCTTATTTTTGAAAGAAAAGCACTTTTTTCAATGAAGATAACTTTAAACTAATCAGAAATACACTCTATACATTGCTAATGTGGTAAATGACTATTCTAGCTGCAAATGTCTGGTTTTTGGTGCAATATCTACATAGGTGTATAGAGGCCCATTTCCAGCAACTATCACTCCAGTGTTCTAATGGTACGATGTGTTTGCTCATTGCGTCAGAAGGCTAATGGATGATTAGAAAACCCTTGTGCAATCATGTTAGGTCTGCAATGCTGTAATTGCTGCAAATGGAGGATTCTTTGACGAAAGCAAAGTTTGAAGGAAAAAATTATTATTTCAAATACAAATCATTATTTCTAACCTTGTAAATGTCTTGACTATATTTTCTATTCATTTTACAACTCATGGTGGCAAATAAGTGTGACTTTTCATGGAAAACACAAAATAATTGTCTGGGTGACCCCAAACTTTTGAACGGTAGTGTATATTAAAGATTCTTTGAAAGCCGGCCTCATTCGGCCCTCCTCGGCCCCTCTTGGGGCAGGATTCTTTTTTGTCGGGAAGAAGGACGGATCCTTGCGCCCATGCATATATTACCATGAGTTAAATGCTATAACTGTCAAGGACAAATATCCTCTGCCCCTGATAAACTCTGCGTTTGAGCTCCTTCAGCATGCGCGAGTATTTATCAAATTGGATTTGCGTAATGCCTACCATCTGGTTCGCATTTGTGATGGGGACAAATGGAAGACAGCCTTAAAAACACACTTGGGGCAATTTGAATACCTGGTTATGCCGTTCGGGTTCACCAATGCCCCCGCCGTCTTCCAGCCTATGATCAATGACGTCCTCCGCGACATGGTAAATCAATTTGCTTTTGTCTGCCTTGACGACATTTTGATTTTTTCCCGCACGCCAGAGGAACACGCAGTCCATGTCAGGGCCGTTCTACAACGGCTCCTGGAGAACAAGCTTTAAGTTATAGCCGAGAAGTGCAAGTTTTGCACCCGCTCCATTTCATTCCTCGGTTTTATCGTAGCTGAGGGGAAACTGAGGGCCGACCCGGCCAAGGTGAAGACTGTGCTAGATTGGCCTACACCCCACTCCCGCAAGGAACTCCAGTGCTTCTTGGGGTTCGCAACTTTTTATCGCCGTTTCATTTGAAACTATAGTGGGGTAGCACAGCCTCTTACCTAGATGACCTTGGTTAAAGTGCCCTTCAGTTGGTCCGAGGCAGCTGAACAGGCTTTTTCCACATTGAAGGGTCTGTTCTCCAACACCCCCATCTTGGCCCAGCTCGACCCCAAGCTCCAGTTTATTCTAGAGGTGGATGCTTCTGACTAGGGGGTGGGTGCTGTCCTATCACAGTGCATGGCCTCTGATCAGAGGCTCCATCCATGCGCGTATTTCTCTTGGCGGCTCTCGCCTGCTGAGAGGGATTATAACATAGGGGACCGAGAGCTCTTGGCCATTAAGTTGGCCCTCGAGGAGTGGAGGCACTGGCTGGCGGGAGCGGCCCAGCCTGTCATTGTGTGGACCAACCACAAAAATTTAGAATATCTTCGGTTGGCCCACAGGCTGAACGCCAGGCAGGCCCGTTGGGCCTTATTCTTTGCTAGATTTAATCTTACCATCACTTACAGGCCTAGCTCCCGTAATGTTAAACCGGACGTTCTCTCCCGCCAGTTCTACCCTGACCCCCCTACCCTTCACTCCCTTCCCCAACCCATTGTCTCACCCTCTTGCATCCTTGGAGCTCTTACGTGGGACATTGAGCAGAGGGTCCGGCGGGCTCAATCCTCCGAACCCAAGCCTGAGGTGGTCCCCGACGACCGTCTATTTGTCCCAGCCGCCCTCCGCAGTGATGTCATCAAGTGGGGCCACACTAGCCACTTCGCCTGCCATCCTGGTGTCTCCCGGACCATCAACCTCATCCGGCAGGCGTTTTGGTGGCCCACCCTGCGGATGGACATCCAGGACTACTTCAAGGCCTGCCAAATCTGTGCCCGCAATAAATCTGACTCCTCTCCCCCTGCTGGCCTCCTCCACCCACTACCCATCCCTGGTCGACCTTGGTCCCACATTGCGCAAGACTTCATCACTGGACTTCCCCCCTCTCAAGACAATACAGTCATCCTCCCCTTCGTGGATCACTTTTATAAGGCAATCCATCTGGTTCCCCTCCACAAACTGCCTTCCGCCGCTGAAACTGCGAAACTCCTCACCACCCACGTCACCCGCCTGTGTGGTATTCCAGTGGACATTGTGTCTGACCAGGGCCCTCAGTTCACCTCCCAGGTATGGAGATCCTTTTGCCGTTCCTTGGGCACCACCACCAGTCTCACATTTGGCTACCATCCACAAAGAAACGGGCAGGCTGAGCGCGCCAACCAATCCCTGGAGGCCGCTCTTAGGTGCATAGCAGCCTCCAACCCGAGTATGTGGAGCACCCATCTGACCTGGGTGGAATACTCGCTCAATTCCGCAGTCTCAGCGGCTGCTGGACTCATGCTGTTTCAGGCTTCCATGGGGGTATACTCCCCCTTTGTTGCCTATGGCGGAGAGGGAGGTGGGTGTTCCATCGGTGGGGGCTCATGCACGTCACTGCTGCCGGCTCTGAAGGGCCATTTGAGCTGCCCTCACCCGCTCAGCCAAGCGGAACCGCCAGTACATGGACCGCAGGGGGACACCGGCACCCAAATACTGGGTCGGGCAGCACGTGTGCTTGTCGGCAAACCAGATGCCCCTCAAGACGGAGTCCAAGAAACTCTCCCCTCGCTTCCTGGGCCCGTTCCCCATCTCCCGGGTCATTAATGATGTCACGGTCCGCCTGAAGCTTCCACCAACGCTTTGGATTCATCCCACCTTCCACGTTTCCAAGGCCAAGCCCCTCTCCGCCAGCCCTCTCTGCCCCCCCACCCCCCGAAGCTGCCTCCTCCCCCTCGGGTCCTCAGTGGAAGGGCTATGGACCAGAAGAAAGATCCTGGATCCCTGGTTCAAACTTCCACGACAAGGGGACGGTCCGGGCCTTTCATAGCACTCACCCCAACAAGCCCAGTGGACCGCCAGCAGGTGCCCCTTGAGGAAGGGGCACTGTCATATTCAGGTGAGTGCTCACTCCCCCTCCTGCAAGACTTTCCCCGGCTCCGCAGGCAATCACTGCACCTGCGTGATGAGACGCACTTGCTACCGCTTCCCTGCCAGCGCTTATAAGGACCAATTCGTCAATGCTTCAGTGCTGGCTCATTGGGTATACTACCTTTAAACAAGCAAGTAAGTGTTTATTTGCTCTCCGAGAAATTATTATTAAATTCCTTTCTCTTCTCCTCTTTTTCCAGGTTGCTGCCATCTTCGTGGTGCATCTCCGGGGTTCATTGTGCGCTCACCTGCCCCATCATCATCATCACCAATTCAGCTGCCTCATTCCACCCAGTCAGACACCTCACCCAGCTCTACTCCTGCCCACCAGCATCCTCTCCTGGTTCGCAGTTTCATGCTGGGTTCTACTGCTGGGTTCTCAGCTCATCCCATGTGAGTGCTGTCCTATTTTCCCTTTACCTGTCTTCCTGCTGTTCTAATTCGCCCTCATCTCCTCGTACAGGCTGAGTCCTCCTCTGGTGAGTGGTGTCTTTCTTTAACAAAGCTCCATTTTTGAATCAATAAATTGTGAAAACTAGTTTCTCTGCGTGCTTCGTGAGTTTACTCTGGTGTCGTTCCCTGCATGTGAGCTGTTTAATCCTGCCAATCATGACATTTCAGGGGCTCAAAAGTAATTTTGCAAATTAACACTACCATATACAGTGCATCCAAAAAGAATTCACAGTGCTTCACTTTTTCCACGTTATGTTACAGCCTTATTCCAAAATGAAATGAATTCATTTTTTTCCTCAAAATTCTACACACAACACCCCATATGACAACTTCAAAAAAGTTTTTTTTTTAGATTTTTGCAAATTTATTAAAAATTAAAAAAAAAACTACGAAATCACATGTACATAAGTATTCACAGCCTTTGCTCAGTACTTTGTTGATGCACCTTTGGCAGCAATTACAGCCTCAAGTCTTTTTGAATATGATGCCAGAAGCTTGGCACATCCATCTTTGGGCAGTTTCGCCTATTCCTCTTTGCAGCACCTCTCAAGCTCCATCAGGTTGGATGGGAAGCGTCGGTGCACAGCCATTTTCAGATCTCCCCAGAGATGTTAAATTGGATTCAAGTCTGGGCTCTGGCTGGGCCACTCAAGGACATTCACAGAGTTGTCCTGAAGCCACTCCTTTGATATCTTGGCTGTGTGCCTAGGGTTGTTGTCCTGCTGAAAGATGAATTGTCGCCCCAGTCTGAGATCAAGAGCGCTCCAGGATGTCTCTGTACATTGCTGCATTCATCTTCCCTCTATCCTGACTAGTCTCCCAGTTCCTACTGCTGAAAAAACATCCCCACAGCATGATGCTGCCACAACTATGCTTCACTGCAGGGATGGTATTGGCCTGGTGATGAGCAGTGTCTGGTTTCCTCTAAACATGACACCTGGCATTCATGCCAAAGAGTTCAACCTTTGTTCTTCAGGTTCCTTGTTTTGGCAAACTGCAGGCAGGCTGCCATGTGCCTTTTACTTAGGACTGGCTTCCGTCTGGCCACTCTGCCATACAGGCCTGATTGGTGGATTGCTGCAGAGATGGTTGTCCTTCTGGAAGGTTCTCCTCTCTCCACAGAGGAATGCTGGAGCTCTGACAGAGTGACCATCGGGTTCTTGGCCACCTCCCTGACTAAGGCCCTTTATTTTACCATTATTTAACCAGGAAAGATCCCATTGAGATCACAGATCTCTTTTGGAAAAGAGTCCTGGCCAAGAGGCAACTTCACAACCTACATCAAAAAGCAAAGAGACTATAGTTAAAGCAGCTAAGAAAAATCATAAAAAGAAAAGAAATAGAGTGAAATATCTAAAAATGACAAGTCATTGGTTGCTTTTCCAGCTCCTTCAGAAAAAAAACAAAAAACAAAACAGAAATGATCCAGAGAAACAAGATTTCTAAGTTTTAGGTTCAGGTACAGGTTCAGGTTCCTTTATTTGTACACGTAGGTAGATTTGTTTTGCAGTCTGGTGACATCCATATTTACAAACCACAAATTACATTCAACATAGACACAAACACAGGCACATATGAAGCTGACTATAAACATGATAAAAATACTCAAGGCTCCATCAGTCAGGGTATAAAAAGACAAAGAGATGGGAGAAAAACCAGAGGTAAGAGAGAAGGGTCATATTAAAAGTTAAAAACTAGTCAAAGAGGTTAAAAACTCAAAGGTCTAAAACCCAAAATATTTAGAACCCAATTAACATCCTACAAAAATAAGTAAATATAAAATGGAGTTAATAAATAGGTACCTAAATTATGTGCAATATATTGTTACAGCTTGTTCAACTCTTTGACAGCAGCAGGAACAAAGTTGTTTTTGTAGCGCTGGGTTCTACTTTTTGGGACAGCAAACCTCCGTCTTGAGGGAAGAAGCTGAAAGTTGCAGTGCAAAGGGTGGGAGTCATCATTTAAAATGGAGGTAGCCATCCTCTGTACTTGTCTGGTGTACAGGGATATCAGGCTCAGCTGTGGCTCACCAAGCAAACGACTGGACCATCTAACTACCTGATCCAAGGATTTCCTCTGTTTCAGTTTTATCTGACCAAACCATGACACTAAAGAAAAGGATAAAACAGATTCAATAAAAGCCCGATAAAACATTGTCATTATGGTTCGGTCAATTTGGAAGCGTGCAAGTTTTCTCAAGCAATGCAAATGTTGCTGACCCTTTTTGCACACCCTTTCACAGTTCTCTTCAAAATTTAAATTACTATCAATAATCGTCCCAAGATATTTGTAGGATTGTACACATTCGGTGGTCTGGCCTTTTAGTACGGTGACTTTTAAAGTGCCTTGTAATTTGTTCCAGTCAGAAGGAGCACAATACTGAAATGCCATTTTCCCACTCTCTGTGAGAACACTAGGGACAATCAGAATATACAAGTCCTGTGATCATAGTCCATAAGGTCCATCTGATTTCTGCTGAAGATAGGCACAGAGGTAGGGAGGGAGCAGGCCAAGTACACCTTTATATACAAGTCTATACCAGTGCATTTGCCATCGAGTTTCTAGAGCAGACCATCCAGGCTAAGAATATAACTCACAGTGATGAATTTGAGGTTTACAAGTTGTAATAAATTGAAGGAAGGCATGATAAACCGAGTCAAGCATATGCAATGCCTGTACAGGGGCATGCATATACAGTATCTCACAAAAGTGAGTACACCCCTCACATTTTTGTAAATATTTTATTATATCTTTTCATGGGACAACACTGAAGATATGACACTTTGACACAATGTCAAGTAGTCAGTGTCATCATCATCATCATCGGCGGTCACTCGTAGTCGAGTATGACTGTCCTCCCTTTTGGTCCTTGTGGGTCTTCAGGTGGGCACAGAGGCCAATTCTGGACCCGATTATTCTGCTGCAATGTGGGCAGGGGAATGTAATGGTGGTGGGTTTGGGTTGGTCCTGATTGTTGGTTGCTCTCTCCTTCCTGAGTCTGCGTTTGTCTTGTGCAGCATGATGGAGGTCAGCGTTGTACTGTGCGGCACCCTCACGGACAATGTTTCTCCAGGTCACCCTGTCGGTTGCCACATTTTCCCAAGCTTTTAGGTCTATGTGGCACTTCTTTAGGTTTGTTTTTATGTTGTCCTTAAATCTCTTCTTCTGGCCTCCTGGAGCCCGCTTCCCTTCAGCTAGCTGGGAGTACAGGACTTGTTTCGGGAGGCGAGAGTCAGGCATTCGGATAACATGACCAGTCCATCTGAGCTGGTTTTGGGCAATGGTGGCAGTGATGGTGGGAAGGTTAGCCTCCTCCAAGACGCTGGTGTTGGTGCGTCTATCCTCCCAACTAATCCTGAGGATTTTTCGGAGGCATCTCTGATGGTGTGCCTCAAGTGCCTTTAAGTGCCTGCTGTATGTAGTCCAGGCTTCTGATCCATACATGAGAGTGGGGAGCACCACCGCTTTATAAACCAGGATTTTGGTTTTCACTTGGAGATCGCGGTTCTCAAAGACTCTCTTCCTTAGCCTTGAGAAAGCCCCACTGGCACTGCTGAGGCGGTGGTGTATTTCATCATCGATGACAGCTTTTGATGAGAGGAGGCTGCCAAGATATAAGAAGTGGTCCACATTTTCCAGTCGGATGTTATCAATGGAGATGTTTGGGGGTATGGCAAGTGTACTGCAGTTTGGTGATGGCTGGTGGAGAATTTGTGTCTTTTTTATACTGACGGCCAAACCGAGCTGTTTGTATGCTTTGGCAAAGGCAGACAAGATGCACTGAAGGTCCTCTTCTGAGAGGGCTACGAGAGCGTTGTCGTCAGCATACTGCAGCTCCATAATGGATATGGTGGTGGTTTGACCTTTAGCTCTAAATCGGTTGATATTGAGAAGTTGACCGTCGATTCTGTACGTGATTTTGACTCCCGGGGGCAGATGTTGGTTCGTGAGATGGAGAATAGCAGCAATATAGATGGAGAATAATGTTGGAGCGATGACACATCCCTGTTTGACTCCTGTGTCAACCCTGAAGGGTTCTGTTTTGTCTCCACTGCCACTGAGTACCGTGGCAGACATATTGTCATGCAGCAGTCTCAGTACCCGGATGTATTTTTCTGGCCTGCCAATCTTTGCCAGAACCGGCCAAAGGGCCTGACGGTTTACTGAGTCAAAGGCTTTGGTAAGGTCTATGAAGGCCATGTATAATGCTAGATTTTGTTCCCAGCATTTTTCTTGCAATTGACGAGCAATGAAAATCATGTCTGTGGTGCCTCTGTTTGGGCGAAAACCACTCTGGGACTCGGGAAGAATGCTCTCTGACAGGGGGGTGAGTCTATTGACCAAGACCCGGGCAAAGGCTTTCCCTATGGTGGACAGGAGAGAAATACCACGGTAATTCCCACAAACTGCCCTGTCCCCCTTTTTAAAGATGGAGACAATCAAGGCATCCCTGAGCTGTGCAGGGATTTCCTCTACTTCCCATATTTTCAGGAGCAGGGCATGGATGTGCTTCAGAAGATCAGGACCGCCTTTCTTCAGGACTTCTGCTGGGATGCCGTCAGGTCCAGCAGCCTTGTTGTTTCTCATCTTCCTGATGGCGTCCTGTACCTCATCCAAGCTAGGTGGTTTTCCCATGCTTTCCTCTATGGGCTGTTGAGGGAGTTGATCAAGGGCCTCCATCTCGGGAGTGGTGTCCCTGTTTAAGAGGTCCTTATAATGCTCTTTCCACCTGTCTGCAATTGCCTCCTTGTCCTTCAGAAGCGAGAGCCCATCTCTGGAGCGAAGGAGGGTTAGGCAGCGGTGGCTGGGGCCATATACCGCTCTTGTGGCATCGAAGAATCCTCTCGTGTCTCCAGAGTCGACAAGCTGCTGGATCTCCAGGGCCTTCTTTGTCCACCACTGGTTCTTCAATTTCCTAACAAGTGTTTGTACGGCTGCCTTCGCTTTGGCATGGGCTGCTCTTTTAACCTTGCAGTGAATGTTGTTTTGCCAGGTGATAAAAGTTTGCCGCTTGATGTCGATGAGCTGTTGGATCTCACTGTCATTCTCGTCAAACCAGTCTTGATGTCTCCGCTTTTTATGACCGAGGACACTTCTGCAGGAGTCCACGATGGCAGTGGAAAGTGTTGCTGTCCCCTCAAAATAACTCAACACACAGCCATTAATGTCTAAACCACTGGCAACAAAAATGAATACACCCCAAAGTGAAAATGTCCAAATTGTGCCCAATTAGCCATTTTCCCTCCCCGGTGTCATGTGACTCATTAGTGTTAAAAGGTCTCAGGTGTGAATGGGGAGCAGATGTGTTAAATTTGGTGTTATTGCTCTCACACTCTCCCATGCTGGTCACTGGAAGCTCAACATGGGACCTCATGGCAAAGAACTCTCTGAGGAGCTGAAAAAAGAATTGTTGCTCTACATAAAGATGGCCTAGGCTATAAGAAGATTGCCAACACCCTGAAACTGAGCTGCAGCACGGTGGCCAAGACCATACAGTGGTTTAACAGGACAGGTTCCACTCAGAACAGGCCTCACCATGGTCGACCAAAGAAGTTGAGTGCATGTGCTCAGCATCATATCCAGAGGTTGTCTTTTGAAAATAGACATATGAGTGCTGCCAGAATTGCTGCAGAGGTTGAAAGGGTGGGGGGGTCAGCCTGTCAGTGCTCAGTCCATACACCGCACACTGCATCAAATTGGTCTGTATAGCTGTCATCCCAGAAGGAAGCTCCTTTTAAAGACGATGCACAAGAAAGCCCACAAACAGTTCGCTGAAGACAAGCAGACTAAGGACATGGGCTACTGGAACCATGTCCTGTGGTCTGATGAGACCAAGATAAACCTATTTGGTTCAGATGGTGTCAAGCGTGTGTGGCGGCAATCAGGTGAGGAGTACAAAGACAAGTGTGTCTTGCCTACAGTTAAGCATGGTGGTGGGAGTGTCATGGTTTGGGGCAGCATGAGTGCTCCCAGCACTGGGGCGCTCCAGTTGAATTGAGGGAACCATGAATGCCAACATGTACTGTGACATACTGAAGCAGAGCATGATCTCCTCCCTTCGGAAACTGGGCCACAGGGCAGTATTCCAACATGATAACGACCCCAAACACACCTCCAAGATGACCACTGCCTTGCTAAAGAAACTGAGGGTAAAGGTGATGGACTGGCCAAGCATGCTCCAGACCTCAACCCTATTGAGCATCTGTGGGGCATCCTCAAATGGAAGGTGGAGGAGCACAAGGTCTCTAACATCCACCAGCTCCATGATGTCGTCATGGAGTGGAAGAGGATTCCAGTGGCAACATGTGAAGCTCTAGTGAACTCCATGTCCAAGAGAGTTAAGGCAGTGCTGGAAAATAATGGTAGCCACACAAAATACTGACACTCTGGGGACAATTTGGATATTTTCACTTAGGGGTGTACTCACTTTTGTTGCCAGCGGTTTAAACATTAATGGCTGTGTGTTGAGTTATTTTGAGGGGACAGTAAATTTACACTATTATACAAGCTGTACACTGACTACATTGTATCAAAGTGTCATATCTTCAGTGTTGCCCCATGAAAAGTTATAATAAAATATTTACAAAAATGTGAGGGGAGTACTCACTTTTGTGAGATACTGTATAAAAGGTCTCCATAATCCAGCACTGGTGGAAATGTGGCTGCCACAAGTCTCTTTCTTACATTGGACAAGAGACACAACTTGTTTCTAAAATAAAAACTTAATTTGAGATGCAGTTTTTTCACCAAAGAATCAACATGTGGTTTGAAAGTGAGAGAGTCATCAAGTAAAACACCCAAATATTTAAAACACTTAACTTCGATGACTGTTCTGTCATGAATGACCACTGATGGAAGAGATTCTGACCTGCTCTTACTTTTAGAAAACAGCATGACTTTAGTTTTGTTTGCATTAAGAGAGAGTTTTAGCTGAGAAAAATTATTTTGGACGTCACCGAAGGCACTTTGTAAGCAACCAATGGCTTTAATAAGTGATGGTGCAGAAGAATAAATCATGTCATCGGCATAAAAAATGAAAATTGGTATCAGTTATATCAAGCCCTACATTATTATGCTTTGGTGAAACAGAAGCATATGGTAATCACTCAATACATCTATGGCTGTATCTGTCTGTCTGTCCGCCTGTCTGTTCTAGCTCGCCCTGTAAAAATTAAGTGCAACTAAAGGCTTGCATCATTGTATCGCCATATTTTCTCGACTTTTAATTTGCCAGAATTCCAAGATAAGGCTTTGTTTTTGAAATAAACACAAATTTAACTCACCTTTACTGTCAATGGAACAGTATTGCAATAACTATGCCGGACCACTAGAGACAGCATTACAAGTCCCAACATTCCTCGCAAGCAAATGGTTGCAGTGAACTGCGCATGTGCTTGGAAACTCCCGCCAGAGGTAAGTACTGAGCAATCTGCCAATACTGGGTGAACAAATATCTGTCTATTTGCCCGTCCGTTTTCTTCCTTTGCCACTAAACAGCAAAAGCTCCTGTTCGTCTTGACTGTCATTGTATTCACGTACCTCCATCGCTTCTGTCATTTAAAATGTCTGCCACCGTGCTCTTCTTTTGTGTTTGGATTGCAGCTGTTCAAATCAGTTTGGTTGCTCTTGGCTGCCGCTGACAGTATGGGCATACGAACTGCAGATTATTTTCACTGCACATGCGTGTACTCCAAAACTACTGGATGGATTTGGACGAAATTTTTACCAGAGGTGGTCCTTGGGCTAGATTTACTTACTTACTTATTACTCCTGCGGGGTGAGGGCTGGGTGGCCATCACCATGCGTAGAACCAATAAGGTTAACCAGTGCGTGCCAACATTGCTGGTTTTGGGCCAGCTCTTCTGCATTGTCAACAGCGACTCTGAGCTGTTGGAGGTCTCTTTCCATCACATCAAACCATCTGGTGCATGGCTTGTCCCGAGGTCTTTTCCACCCTGAGGCCCTGGGGTCGAACATGAGGATGGCTTTTGTCGGGTGTTCTGGTGGGAGGTGGAGGACATGGCCAAACCAGCGGATACGCTGCTGTGTAATAAGGTGGGATGCTGGGGCTAGAGAGGAACCCATAACATTTTGGTGATGATCCTAGAACGTATACCTCCACCAAGGCTCTTATTACGCCTCGGTGAAACAGAGGCATACAGTAATCAGTTAGTGTTTCTGTTTGTGGCTGCGTGGGTGTGTGCATCTGTCTGTCTGTCCGCCTCTCTGTTTCAGCTTGCCCGTTCAAAATTAAGTGGAAACAAAAGGCTTACATCATTGTATCACCATATTTTCTCGACTTTTAATTTGCCAGAATTGTGAGATAAGGCTTTGTTTTCAAAATAAACACAAATTTAACTCACCATTTCTGTCAATGCAGCCGCGAAAAAAGGAAATGTAATAACGCCGGGCCAGTAGAAGTCGAAGTGCTACTTTTTTACAGTCGCCCATGCTACCATGCCACAGGCACCGAGGCACAGCATCTTGGTGCTTTTTATCTTCTCACAGTGTGTTAGCAAGAATACTCCAAAACTACTGGATAGATTTGGATGAAATTTTTACCAGAGGTGGTTCTTGGGCTAGAGGAACCCATAACATTTTGGTGATGATCTGAGGACGCATACCTCCACCAAGGCTCTGGCACCAAGGCAACAACACTTTGGTGCTTTCATTTATATATATTGTGAATAAGACTGGCCCCAGAATTGAGCCCTGTGGCACACCCCTCATGACTGGAAGAACATCTGAACAGTGGTTGTCATATTTGACAATTTGAGTTCTTTCAGAAAGATAATTTGAGAACCAGCCAACTGCTTGTTCAGAAAGACCTGTATCAAAAAGTCTCTGTTTCAGTATAAAATCGTCAACTGAGTCAAAAGCTTTTGACAAGTCAATAAAAAGAGATGCACAATGCTGCATTCTGTCAAGAGCAGTAGATATATCATTAATAACCTTTAATGTGGCTGTGATGGTACTGTGTTTTTTCCTAAAACCTGATGGGTAAGCGGATAAAGTACAATTTGAATCTAAAAATTCTTTGAGTTGTTCATGTATTAGACCTAAAATTTTGGATAAGACAGGTAATTCTGAAATGGGTCTGTAATTATTTAAAACAGTAGAGTCACCACCTTTAAACAAGGGGAAAACAAAAGCAGACTTCCAAATCTTAGGGATTTCCTTATTCACCAAAGTTTGATTAAAAAGATATGCAAGTGGCTCTGCAATAAATTCAGCAGCAATTTAAAAAAAATGGTTTAATAAGATCTAGGCCGTGTTCTTTTTTAGTATCAAGGCATTTTAATGCTTCATGAACCTCACCAACAGCAAAAGGTTGAAAACTAAATGTAGGGTGTTGAGATGTAGAAGGCACAAAACTATTTTTTACAGATACAGAACCAACTGAATTTCCCGAAAAGCCAGATGATATGAAATGCTTATTGAAACAATTTAGAATTTCATGATTGCCTTGGACAGCACTTGAGTCATGGACAATATAATGTGGTAAGGATGAAGATTTATTGCTTACAAAGAGAGATTTTATAGCTTTCCAGAACCGTTTTGGGTCATTTAAACTATCTGTGGTAATTGAGAGAATACTCAGATTTGGCCTTTCTAATTAAGGAGCAACATTTGTTTCTTAATTTCCTAAAAATAAACCAGTCATTACAGCAGCCTGTCAATCTTGCTCTCGCCCAAGCCACGTTACGTTCATGAATGGAATCTGAGTTCTGAAGAGAACCAAGGATTATCCCTGCCTTTGACTCTAAATTTTCTAAAAGGTGCATGTTTATTGACTACACTATTAAAAGTCTCATAGAAATATGACCAAGCTGTTTCCACATCTAGAATTAATTCAATTCTACTCCAATTACAACATTGAAGGTCAAAATGGAATCCTTGCTCATTAAAATGTTTAAAAATCTCTCTTGACAATAATACGTGGTTTTCCTGTTTTAATTTTTGTGTTTCTAACTGCTGCAACAACACAATGGTCACTTACATCATTACAAAACACTCCAGTGACAGCATATTTATGTGGAACATTGGTCAAGATCAGGTCAATTAAAGCAGACTTAGAATAACATTTTGAGTATGAGTGAGTGAATCCTTCTTCTTACTTACAAAGCTCTAAACAATCAGGCTCCTTTTTATTTAAAAGATCTGATACTACCGTATTATCCTAACAGAGCACTACGCTCCCAAAATGCAGGATTACTTGTAATACCTAGAATCTCCAAAAGTACAATGGGAGGCAGAGCCTTCAGTTATCAAGCTTCTCTCCTGTGGAACCAGCTGCCAATCTGGATTTGGGAGTCAGACTCGATCTCTGTTTTTAAGAATGGGGCTAAAACCTACCTCTTTGATATAGCCTACAATTAGGGAGGGATCATGTGTTTCTGAACCCTCCCTTAGTTATGCTGCTAATAGGTTTAGTCAGCCGGGGGACCTCCAATAATGAATTGGGCCTCACTCCTTTCTTCACTCTCAATGAAATATTTTTTTTTGCTGGTCATTAACATCTGTTTGTTCTCTCCCATAGATTGAGTCCCCATCGTGCTGTTTGCTCTCTACATGTCTGTTCTTTTCATCTTCTCTATCCCCTCACCCCCCAGCCAGTCGCAGCAGATGACTGCCCCTCCCTGAGCCTGGTTCTGCTGGAGGTTTCTTCCTGTTAAAAGGGAGTTTTTCCTCTCCACCGTCGCCAAGTGCTTGCTCACAGGGGAACGCCTGATTGCTGGGGTCTTTCTGCAACTGTGGGGGTTCCCCCTACAGTTGATAGTGCTATGAGATGACTGTTGTTGTGAAATGGCGCTATATAAATAAAGTTGAATTGAATTGAGTGGGAGAGACAATCAACTGTGTAAGACCAATAAGGTCACAGAGAGGTTTAAAATCATCAGATATCTAAGGCCATAAGGCCCTTCTCCCCTGATCGCTCAGTTTAAGACGGCCAGCCAGCTCTAGGAAGACTCCTGGTGGTTCTGAACCTCTTCCATTTACAGATGATAGAGGCCACTTTGCTCATTGGGACCTTCAAAGCAGCAGAAATATTTCTGTACCCTTCCCCAGAATTGTGCCTCAAAACAATCCTGTCTCGGAGGTCTACAAACAATTCCTTTGACGTTATGCTTGGTTTGTGCTCTGACATGCACTGTCAAATGTGGGACCTTATATAGACTGGTGTGCACCTTTCCAAATCACGTCCAATCAACTGAATTTACTACAGGTGGACTCCAATTAAGCTGTAGAAACATCTCAAGGATGATCAGTGGAAACAGGATGCATCTGAGCTCAATTTTGAGCTTCATGACAAAGGCTGTGAATACTTATGTACATGTGATTTCTTAGTTTTTTATTTTTAATAAATTTGCAAAAACATAAAAAAAAACAACTTTTTTTCACGTTGTCATGATGGGGTATTGTGTGTAAAATTTTGAGGAAAAAAAATGAATTTAATCTATTTTGGAATAAGGCTATAACTACAGCTGTCGCAATAACCGCAATTATGTAGTACCTCACTATGGACAAGCCTATCGCGGAGGAAAATGAGCAACCGCAACAACCAAAGTGTTCACTTTTTTTTGTGTGTGTGGCCAAATCTCATTGATCACATATGTGCCCATAATGATTAATAAATAAATTGTTCAATATTAGGTGTATTTTTATTGCCAACAGCATGTTTGCACCCGGTAGTGTAGAAGCTTCCACAGCACTCGGTGCTGTCGCTGCCAGCACCCGGCACCGCCGCCGTCAGCACCGGGTGGGGCAGTCTCTCTCCAGACGGACTCCAGCAGGCAGTTAGTGCCGGAAGCGTTTGGACGAATTGCTAAATACAGCCGTGACAGTGAGCACTGAAAGGGCACATAGCGTGTTATTTCCTTCTGAGTGGAGTGTTTATGATCCTGACAATTGAGCTCTGAGAGCGAAACAACTACTGCATAGTGCATTGCTTGTTTGAACGTGAATTTTTTGGACAGCGGCAAAAATCACGGAGACAAGAGCCACGCAGGGTCCTTTACGGAGGCTGTCCAGTTTAAATAAGCTGAATGTCACTGCAGTCTCCAGTCCACACACCGCGTAGTTGAAATACTGGAGTTGCTGCCACTGCTTTATGAAAATGATCGTTTTTTAAAAAAAATTTTATTTTGTTTTTTTAACAGAATCAGCAGTTCATGGCTGTAAAAAGACCGGAGTGCCGCACAATTGTCACACACTCACACACACACACACACACACACACACACACACACACACACACACACACACAAAGTTGAGAGTGGAGCTGCAGCGAGTTTCTCCCAGCTTCCATCATTTGCCACATAAATTATGAACCCTATTTAAATTACAATACCACAGGGTCCTAAAAACATTTGCAATAATACCGCCTATTTCGGTGTTGAGTTGTTCATCATCACCGCAGGAAAAATTCCTCTACCGCGACAGCCCTAGCTATAACATAACAAAATGCGGAAAAAGTGAAATACTTTAAGAATCCTTTGCAGGCAATGACTGCCTTAAGTCTGGAACCCAAGGACATTATCAAACATTGGGTTTCCTCCTTTGTGATGCTTTGTCAGACTTTAACTGCAGCTGTCTTCAGTTGTTGTTTTTTGTGGGTCTTTCTGCTTTAAGCTGGGTACACACTATAACGTTTGGACCGACAGTTACTGATGTTTTGAAAAATCAGAGAAATTAGTCCACACACATTGGTGAAATTACTTTTACAAACTTTTACGAACTTTTGCTACCATTTCCCAGTGTTGCATTCAGCGCTGTCAAACTTCAGGTTCAGGTTCAGGTTACTTTATTTGTACCCGTAGGTAGATTTGTTTTGCAGTCTGGTGACATCCATACTTACAAGCCACAATTACATTCAACATAAACACAAACACAGGCACACATGAAGCTAACTATAAACATGATAAAAATACTCAAGGCTCCATCAATCAGGGTATCAATCAGGGTAAACTTTTGTCAATTTAGGCTAGTGTATGTGTTGCCAACTTAGGTTAACTTAAGCTAAGAATACTCAACGCAGTTCAGCTGACATCAGCATCAGGTGACGCGCATATAAAGATCAGCATTTGTGGAGGCTTCCTGCCATCCTGGACCTGCTTTTTTGGGTGGATTCACACTACAACGTTTGGCTCAACTTTTACTGACAGTTTGGCAAGCATCTGGCTCTGCTGGCAAAAGTTGGTAAAAGTTAATGATAGTTGGTGTTTGTCGGCAAACAATGGCGAAAGTTGTATTCATTGAGAATTTTCAGCATGCTGAAACTTTGCAGACGTTTGGAAATAAACGTAGGTGAAAGCTGTGCTCAGTTTGTCAAAGTTCCTGAGTGCTGGGCTAAGTTATGCAGAGTTCACCTAAGTCAGCCTAAGTTAGGCTCCTCTGGCAAACTTTGACTGAAATGCTGGTGAAAACAGATGTTTTTAGATCGAAACTTACTTCAGACATGCACAGACGAAGGAGAAATAGAGAGAAGGGGGAATTTAAAAAATATATTTATGTAAGAGGACAATGTACAGTATTTGTTTGGTGATAACAAAGGTGTGTATGACATGTTTTTTAATTTTTTTTTAAAATCTACGGGATATATATATATAACGGGCATTTGATTAGTTTTGAGTTGTTTGTAGGTTTGTTTCCTCCAGGTGATGGGTGTGGTCTGGTGAGTGGTTTGGGATTTCGTGCCTTTGCAGTGTTATTTTTCTACCACGAGGCTATGCTGTTGAACAAACGTGTCTTTTGCCAGTACATGTTCCCTTGGAAACAACAGCTGAGACACTGATCTTTTTTTTTTACTGTCTGAAAAAACATTTTCTTGGTCCATGGAATAATGTTGTTTTTTTTTTTTCGTGAAATTTTCAGTCAGAGTCTGTCTACTCTCTGCCTGCAAAACACACACACACACACACACACACACACACACACACACACACACACACACACACACACACACACACACACACAAACAGAGTGGTGTGAAAAAGTGTTTGCCTCCTTCCTGATTTCTCATTTTTTTGTATGTTTGTCACACTTTAACGTTTCAGATCATCACACAAATTTAAATATTAGACAAAGATAACATAAGTAAACACAAAATGCAGTTTTTAAATGAAGGTGTTTATTATTAAGGGGGAAAAAAACAAACCTACATGGCCCTGTGTGAAACAATGATTGCTCCCTAAACCTAATAACTGGTTCGCCACCCTGAGCACCAACAACTGCAATCAAGCATTTGCAATAACTGGCAATGAGTCTTTTACAGCGCTATAGAGGAATTTTGGCCCACTCATCTTTGCAGAATTGTTGTAATTCAGCCACATTGGAGGGTTTTCAAGCATGAACTGCCTTTTTAAGGTCATGCCACAGCATCTCAATCGGATAAACTTTCAAAAGAAGTTGTATTTAAAAACACTGGACTAAAAACTAATTAAAATACAAGACATTGACTTCCGGGAAGATGGCGGAGAGACATAACGCTTAAACAGAGAGCTCTCCCTAGTCGGATTAAAAATCATTGGTAAATGGCCAACTCAACATAAATGAACCAATAAACCAAGGGATGAAAACACGAAGAAGCCGGGCACATGGACAAAAGCAGGGTAAAACTGAGAAATCCCTCTTCAACAACGCAGGAGAAATCGCTGTGCACGAGGCCCAGGGAAACGAGACAGCAACAGCAGAGAAAATGGAGGACGCCAAACTCGAGGCTATGAACACTGACATCGCCAATTTAGGTAAAGAATTAAAAAAGACTTGGAAGACTTTAAGCGGCAACTCCAACAGGATTTAGCGGCTCTTAAGGAAGAGCTGAAAAAAGAGATGAAGGAGGAAATTATGGGCCTCCGAAGAGAAATGGAGCGCAAACTATCAGAAAACATGGAGGAGCTGCGCTCTCAACGGGCGTGTATGACAGAAGCACAGGCCCGAATATCGGAGTTGGAAGACTGGAAGACCGAGGCAAACGAGCGGCTGCAGACCTTGACGACGCAAACACAGAGGATGCAGGAAAAAATAACCGACCTGGAGAGCAGGTCCAGACGGAGCAATATACGCATCTTCGGGATCCCGGAGGGCATTGAAGGCAACTCGATGACGAAATTCATGGATCATTTCTTAAAAAAAGAGCTGGAGCTGCCCGGTGAAGCGGATCTGCAGATTCAACGAGCGCACAGAGCCTCGGCACAGAACCCGCATCCAAACTCTACACCCAGGTCAGTTGTGGTGAACTTTCTGAAATATGACATAAAGGAAAGAATCTTGACACAAGCGTGGAAAAAAAAAGATACGAATCGGCGACAAACAGATAGTCTTTGATCATGACTACCCGGCAGAAATTGTGCAGCAGCGAAAGAAATATGCCAACATTAAAAAAATGCTGAAAGAGAAAAAAATTAGATTCCAAACGCCGCTAACAAAGATGAGGATTCATTGGGATGACAGCGTAAAAACGTACAACACAGCCAGAGAGGCAGCGCGGGACTTGACGGAGCGAGGCTTTGTGGTGAACGTACCCGAGGAAGGAGCTGAAGCAGCGGCGACACTGAACGCATCACAACAGCCGGAGTGGAGACAAGTGAGCAGCAGAAGACGGGGGAGAGACGTGACGCAGCGGGCCCAGGAAAAGCTGCAAGGCTTTCAACTGAAAGCCTAGATCATAACAAAGATTAAGAAAGACACAGAAGAAATGAAGGCCAAGAAGACAAGGTAAAAGAGAAACAAACGGCTAGGAGAGGGTTAAGTGATTTTTGTTGGACATTTCTAGACTAATGACTATTACTTGGATAGTAAATACAGGTCTAGGGAGGGCCCTTCACTCTGTGAGGACATTCCCTCCACCCTCCAACAGGGACCAGTGGGCAGAAGAAAGGCCCAAAGTACGGAGGTCGAGATTTGTTAATGTGTTTTTATATAAATATGTGTTAGTTTTGTTGTTAAGGGGGTTAGGAGCACAAGCTAAAAAAATGGAAAAACATGAATATGGGTAAAAATCTTAAGATAATGACACTAAACATGAATGGTCTGAACTCACCTGTTAAAAGGGAAAGAATAATAAGAAAATTCAAGAAGGAAAAAGCCGAAATTATATTTATGCAAGAGACACATTTGAGCAAGACAGAACATGAGAAACTAAAGAGATTTGGCTATAAGAACTCCTACTACAGTTCATTTAAGGGAGGAACTAAAAGGGGGGTTATGATACTAATTTCAAATAAAATACAATTTGAATGTGAACAAGAAATCCAGGATAAAGAAGGCAGATATGTAATAATAAAGGGAAGAATAGATGGTATGCAGATCACATTAGTGAACATCTATGCCCCACCAGAAAGTGACAAAGGTTTTTTTCAACATCTGTTTGATCTCATAACAACACACAGTGAAGGAGTCCTAATTTGTGGAGGAGACTTAAATGCTGTCATGGATCATGAAGTTGACACAACAAGTGTTAAGAAGACAAAAAAGCATGTAACAAAGTTCATAAGAACCTCACTGGCAGAAATGGGTATGATAGACATATGGAGGGACCTGCACCCACTCGAAAAAGACTATACACATTATTCAGCAGTCCATAAAGTACACTCTAGAATAGATTACTTCCTTATGAATGAAGGTGACAGACACAGGGTGAGAAATTGTCGGATTAGAGGGGCAGAAATATCAGATCATAACCCTATATACATGGAAATATATTTAAACAATAGAAAACGACAAACAACATGGAAACTTAATGTAGGACTGTTAAATGATGAGAAAATGAAAGAAAGAATAAAAGTAAACATAAACGAGTATATCCAAGAGAATGACAATGAAGAAGTGGACCCAACAATACTATGGGATGCACTAAAAGCCGTGTTAAGAGGTAAATTAATTGTTGAAACAGGAAAAGCAAATAAGTCTAAACTGGAAACATATGAACAAAGATGTGAGAGACTGAGGGAACTAGAACGTAAACATCAAAGCACAAATGACCCAAAAATATACCAAGAAATTAAAGAAGAAAAAATAAAGATAAAAGAAGCACAAATAGATGAAATTGAAAGGAAAAATAGATATCTAAAGCAAAAATATTATGAAATGGGGCCAAAAGCCACAAAACTGCTGGCAAAAAGGTTAAGAAAACAACAAACAGTGAATAATGTATATAAGATTAAAGACCCCATCACAAATAAAACCACAGTTAACCCAGAAAACATCGAAGAAATATTCCATAATTTCTATCAAGAACTATACTCGCAACTTGAAGAAACAAATACTAAGGATATTAAAAAATTTCTATGCACATTGGACTTGCCATCAATAGGAAATCAACAAAATGAAAAGCTAACAGCAGAAATAACAACACAAGAGATTAGAGATGTGATTAAGTCACTTAAAAACAGTAAATCACCAGGTAGTGATAAGATAAGATAAGATAAGCCTTTATTAGTCCCACAACGGGGAAATTCCAGGATTGCAACAGCACAGGGATAGCAACACTCAGAGCAACAATCAGAAGGCAAGAAAAAAAACAAGCAAGCAAGAGCAGCTAATATACATATGTACATATTACTATAAAATATATATATACACACACACACACACACAGACACACAGTGCAGAGCATTGTAGCTGGATGGAATAAATATATGAATATATGAACACACAGTGCAGAGCATTGTAGCTAGATGATGATGGGTACCCATCTGAGTTTTATAAACTGTTTATAGAAGAACTCACGCCACAGCTCCTAAAGTCATTTAATCCATCATGGAACGAAGCCATTATTTCAGTTATTTTAAAGCCAGGGAAAGATAGAGAACAATGCGGAAACTATAGGCCAATCTCTTTATTAAATGTGGATTATAAAATATATACAACAATTATATGTAAACGAATAAAGACATTCTTGACAGAATTGATAGAAGATGATCAAACTGGTTTCATAGAGGGACACCAAACACATGACAATATCAGGAGAACAATACATATAATTAATCAAATACATAAAGAAAAGAAAAGAAAAGCGCAGTAATAATGAGTTTAGACGCAGAAAAAGCATTTGACAGGGTTAACTGGAAATTCCTATATAGTGTGCTGGAACACTTTGGATTTAACGAAAAATCAGTACAATGCATAAAGACGCTGTATCAAAAACCTGTGGCAAGAATCAAGATAAACGGTAGCTTAACAGACAAAGTAAATATACAAAGATCAACCAGGCAGGGATGCTGCCTATCACCCACCTTGTTTGCTCTGTTCATAGAGCTACTGGCTCAAGCGATACGACAAAATAAGAAATTAAAAGGTGTAACAATAAAGGGAGCGGAACACAAGATTGGGCTATTTGCAGACGATATTATAGTTTACCTTGAACAACCAGATGAATCAATAATGGAAATGATGAACTTGATAGAAAATTTTGGAAAATTATCAGGATACAAGATAAACATAACAAAAACACGAATACTGACATTCCACTATAACCCTCTAAACCAGATAACTGATAAGATCAAACTAAACTGGAAACAAAAAGAAATAAAATACCTTGGAGTGAGCATACCTAAATATCTAAGCAAAATCTATAAAGCAAACTATGATAGGTTGGAACAAGAAGTAAAAAAAGATATTGATAGATGGTCAATCTTAAATATGGATCTGAATTCAAAAATTGAGACAGTCAAAATCAGCATACAACCTAGATTACTTTACCTCTTCCAGGCTCTACCAACAGAGATTCCAGGTGCCCAGTTCTCAAAGTGGGACAGGATGATATCGAGATTTGTTTGGGGAGGTAAAAAACCAAGAGTGAAATATAAAACTCTCCAGTTACCAAAAGAGAAAGGAGGCATGGGCCTACCGAGTCTAAAGGAATATTACTACTCAGCACAAATAAGATATATCATATGTTGGTGCGACGGAGGATATGAGGCAAAATGGAAAGAAATGGAAAAGGAAATTGAGGGACTCCCAGTACAAAGCATAATAGGAGATAAAGATGCATATAAACAAATCAAACAAATAGACCCAATCACTAAATTTACTTTGGAACTGTGGTATAAAATAGTACAAAAGTATAATATAAAGGAAGACATAAAACTATTGAAATGGGTAGCATTTGACAGTCAATTTGAACCGGCAAAGCAAGATGGGGGATACAAAAATCTGGTGAACAAGGGAATCACAGCATGGGGCAATATCGGAAAAAAAGATCTCGGGAGCTTTATAAACATCAGAAGAAAATTTAAACTAGAAAAATCGGAATTCTTCAGATATCTGCAGATGAGAGACTATTATATGAAGAAGATTAGGCATAACCTCCAAAGAGATGTGAGCGAGATTATACAATTCATTTTAAGCTCATATGCAGGAAATAAAATAAGAATTATTTCAAAGCTATATCAGAAACTTATGGCAAACAAACATTCAAGTAACTATATAAAGGAGAAATGGGAGAAAGAGCTAAATTTAAGCATAACAGAAGAAAGCTGGCAGGAAATATGGCAAACACAACACACATCAACAAATTCAAGGACATGGAGGGAATTTGGATGGAAAAACCTGATTCGCTTTTTCATTACACCACAGATTCAAAGAAAATATACAAATACCCAATCTTTATGCTGGAGGGGCTGTGAGGCTCAAAATGCAGACCACTCACATATGTTTTGGAAATGCTGCAAAATCTCATCATTCTGGAAATCTATACATGTGACAATACAGAGGATATTAGGATATAATATACCAATGAACTGTAACCTGATGTACTTATGTGATCTTAAAAGAGACAATGTAATACAGGCTGAGAACAGATATCTAGTTAAAATCTTGTTGATTGCATGTAAAAAAAAACAATCAAAAAAATGACGATCAGGACTTCCGGTCTGGACGCCATGGCGACTGCAGCTTAACACTGAAGCTCTCAGACTCAATCCAGGATAACACCTTGAAAATCAAACTTAACGGATTTTTGGAGGAGTGAAAATCAAAAGACAAAATCATCATGTCTAAAGGAAAACAGAAGAAACTGAAATTCTCCAGGCTAGGACACGTATCGGCCGGAGAATCTGAACTGGAAGATCCCCGTTCAGAAGACGAGGAGCTGGTGATAGCTAACAAAAGGGTTAGCCTGAAATCACTATTTGAGGAACTACGACGATTTCGCCGAGATGTTACGGCCGAATTTCGGGAATTCAGAGAAGAATTGAAAAGGACAAACAGCAGAGTGGACCAGGCCGAGAACCGAATCTTGGAAACAGAGGATCGAATAAAAGTGCTCGAAGATTCTGTGCTGGACCTACGCAAAAGACAAGCAGCTATAGAGGCTAAGCTAACCGACCAAGAAGGAAAACAAAGAAGAGACAACATAAGAATTCATGGTCTGATAGAAGGAACCGAAAATGGTTTTAACTCAATGGCAGAATGCGTGGAATCCTTACTAAGAGAGAAATTGGATATTCCACAAACCACCGACTTGAAGATAGAAAAGGCACATCGTTCATTAGCCGCTAGGCCGGCGGCGGAAGCGCCCCCACGTTCGGTGTTGGTAAGATTTTCCAATTTCAAAATAAAACAAGAGGTTGTAAGACTGGCCTGGCAGAAAAAAGGATTTATGCACCAGGAGAGAAAAGTCTACGTGGAACACGATTACGCCCCGGAGGTCCTTAAAAAGCGCAGGGAATACAATGACGCGAAAAAGGTGTTAAGAGAGAAGAAATTGCGCTTTCAGACACCATTTCCTGCGAAGTTAAGGGTCTTCTACGGCGATGAAACGTGTCTCTATAATTCGGCGGAAGAAGCAACAGCTGACATGGCGAGAAGAGGGCTCCCGGTAACGGTGTTTAAACCCGCAGCAGACCCGAGTGAGAAGATCAAAGCGCAAACATGGACAACACAAAGACCCTCAAAATCCACGGACCAGCAGCGGGAAACCCAGCACCAGAGCGTCGCGGATAAACTATCCGTTTTCAGGTTGGAATAGCGACCTTTTTTTTTTTTTTTTTTTTTTTTTTTTCCTTTCTCTTGAATCAATCCGCACATCCAACCCCCCTCATACAAGGTAACAAACATTAAAGGAGATGCATATTCAGCATGTGGTAAAACATTTCATGGAACAATCATATTATTTGAAACAAATAAGTCTTTGTAATAAAAAAAAAAAAAACTTGTTAAAATAGAAATGTGACAATAATCCACATGTTCTGCTCATACTAACAAATACTGTTTTTGCGTGAATGTTTGATGTGATGGGGGTGGGAGGGTGCACACAATTTCACAGGGTTTAGGCATAAAAGGAAAAAAAAAAAAAAAAAAAAAAATCATTACAAGTTTGGATTGGGTTCTGAAACTCACGTTAAAAGCATGGGACTACTTTCAGTGGTACGAGAGGGCCCTCAACACGTAACAGAGTTTGAGGAATTTCCCTCAGAGCCTTCACTCCATCAAGGCTCTTACAGGGTCTTTAAAAAGACCTCAGCTCAGGAAGTTCTTTTGACAGTTTTTTGTTTTAAAGTTTTTTACACTATGTTCTTAATGTTTTTCTTGTTTTTAATGTTCTTTCAGTTTCTGAGTAGCACAAAAGAGGGCCACCACACAGTTATACTAAACAAAACAACACAATGGAGAAACAGGGTGTAACCAAAATAATTTCATATAATGTAAAAGGGATCCTGAATCCAGTTAAAAGATCCAAGATTCTAGGCAAAATGAAAAAAGACAAAGCAGGAATAATACTTTTACAAGAAACCCACCTAACAGACGTGGAACACAATAAACTCAGTAGACAAGGGTTTAAAATGATCTCTTCATCTTCATATAAATCAGGGAGGAGGAGGGGAGTAGCGACATTGATATCAACCAAAATTACATTTGAAAAAAAATCAGAACACAAAGATAAAGAAGGGAGATACAGTTTGGTAACTGGGCGGCTAGAGGGAGAAGATATCACCCTGCTGAATGTGTATGCTCCCCCAGGGGCTAACTGGAAATTTTATAAAAATGTATTCGACCTAATGATAACTAAAGCTCAAGGTTTAGTGATATGTGGTGGGGACTTCAATCTTAGACTGAATCCATACTGGGATGCTTCTGGTAATTCCCCACATCAAAATAACACCCAAAACAGGAAGACTCGGATGCTACTAAAAGAAATGGGAATCTGTGATGTGTGGAGGGAACTCAACCCCAGTGTAAAAGACTATACATTTTACTCAACTCCACATTCATCTTACTCAAGGATTGACTATTTTTTTATGTTTAATAGAGACATTGGTAGAGTAAAAACATGTAAAATAGGACTGATGGATCTCTCCGACCACAGTCCGATCTACATGGACTTAAATATCCAAAAATACACAAATAATACATTTTCTTGGAGGTTAAATTCAAATGTCCTGAAAGGACCATTGAAAGATGAATTGGAGTCAGATATTCTCAGATATTTGGAAGATAACGATAATGGAGAAGTATCCCCTTTAATACTGTGGGATGCATGTAAAGCTGTAATAAGAGGAAAGATTATTGCAAAACTGGCAACCCAAAAGAAACTAAGACAAGAAAAACTATCCACATTAGAGTCAGAACTTAGGAACCTAGAAAAAGAACACAAAGGCAACACTCATTCTACTGACTCGCTCAAGATTAAGGAAATTAAAAACCAAATAAATGAGATCTACACAATAGAAATCCAGAAGAAACTTACATTTCTGAAACAAAAATACTATGAAGCAGGCAGTAAATCGGCAAAATTGCTAGCCTATAAATTGAGGAAACATCAAACAGAAAGAGCAATCTACAAAATCAGAGACCCAGTATCAAAGGAAATAAAATTCAGAATTCAGGATATTCTTAAAAACTTCGAGAATTACTATAAGAACTTATACTCCCACAAAAAACATAAAAACGCATCCGAGGCATTCCTAAACACATTAAACCTTCCCCAACTTACGGAGTCACAAAATAAAACACTACTGTCAGAAATACATCCTAAAGAATTGGAAAAAGCAATTATGAAACTTAAAGCTAACAAATCCCCAGGAGCTGATGGCTATACAGCAGAGTGGTACAAAACCTTTAAACAGCAACTATCTCCTCTCCTCCTGAAAACATTTAATTATGTCCTCCACACAGGGGAAATCCCCCCCTCCTGGAGAGAAGGGGTCATTGCAGTTATACCTAAACCTGAAAAGGATAAACTAGAGTGCTCCAACTACAGACCAATCAGTGTACTAAATCAGGACTATAAGCTTTTTACCATTATCCTTGCCAAAAGGTTAGAGAATATACTGACAGACCTAATTCATTTAGACCAAACAGGTTTTATAAGACAAAGACAGACACAAGACAACATTCGACGCACTTTACACATAATTCATCATATAAAAAAATATAACTTAAATGCAGTCATATTAGGATTAGATGCTGAAAAAGCATTCGATTCGGTTGACTGGTCTTTTCTATACAGAATCTTATCCAGTTTCAATTTTCATAACAACTTCATTAGAACTATACAGGCATTATATAAAAAACCAACAGCTAAAATAAGGATTAATGGTAATTTATCATCATCTTTTGAACTGGAAAGAGGATGTCGTCAGGGCTGCCCCCTGTCTCCACTGCTCTTTGCAATCTTCATAGAACCTCTGAGCCAATGGATAAGACAAAACCAAAAAATTCAAGGTATTACATTTGGTCAGAAGGAACATAAAATAGCACTCTTTGCTGATGACATTTTAATATACCTAGGGCAGCCGGACACTTCTTTACCAGAACTAACCTCAGTTTTTTCAGAGTATGGAGATTTATCGGGGTACAAATTAAATATGCATAAAACCCAAGTTTTAACATTCAACTATGACCCAAATCATTATTCACTAAGCAAACTCAAAACTAACTGGGAGTCGGAATCTATGAAATATCTGGGGGTCAATATCCCGAAACAACTCAACAAAATTATATCACTAAACTATGATCCACTGGTGACAAAAATAAAATCTGACCTAGCAAGATGGAATATGATACCATTCTTGGGTATTGCACAAAGAATTGAAGCAGTCAAAATGAATATACTTCCACGTCTTCTATACCTTTTCCAAACAATACCGGTAGAACCTCCCAAAAAAACATGGCAGGAGCTGGACAGAAGGATCTCAAGATTCATATGGCAGGGCAAGAGACCTAGAATCAGATATAGAACCCTACAGCTAAACAAAGACAAAGGTGGGCTCGCGCTGCCAAATATCAGGGACTACTTTAAAGCCGCACAAATTAAAACTTTAGTAGAGATATGTAACCCAGTCTACTCTGCACAATGGAAGGAGATCGAATGCCAAATAACAAGTGACATCCCCCTACAGGCGATAATAGGGAACAATGTCTTACCTAAGCTTTTGAATAACACTAACCCGTGGATAGAGACCCCGCTAAAAATTTGGTTTAAGATAGTCAGAGAGAATCAAACTAAAGAGCCCTATCGACTTCTGCAATGGATCGCCTATGATCAGGACTTTACTCCTAATAAAACAGACACCAGATTTAAAAAGTGGAAGGAGAAGGGGCTGATAAAATATTACGATTTTTTTAAAGGGCAAATCTTAAGAAGTTTTGAAGATTTGAAAAAACAAGGCCTAATAAATCAAGACCTTTACAGGTTCTTCCAGCTTAGACACCACATAAACAATATACTTAAAAAGGAGGTTTTGGAACGGGCCCAGTCAGGTGTTCTGAAGGTCTTCTTAATGGCATATAAAGGGATCCCAGGGATCAGATACATTTCTAAAATATACCAAGGTCTTCAAGACTTAAAAGGAGACAACACATCTTATATAAAAGAGAGATGGGAAAAAGAGGGGAATTTCACTTTACATCTGGAAATATGGGAAAAGCTAAATAAACAGCAATGGAAAAGTACCTCATCCCTGCAGTGGAGAGAATTTGGATGGAAAAACTTGGCAAGATTTTTCAGAACACCTGCACAAATCAAATTTACCCATAAGGGATTGAACTGTTGGCGCTTGTGTGGTGAAAAGACTGCAAATCATTTTCATGTGTTTTGGTCATGCCCAGTTATCCACCAATATTGGACCAATGTACAGACAATATTGGGGAAAATATTCAAAATTACAGTTCCCTTTTCTTTTGTAACTTTGTATTTGGGTTTACTACCGGACTCACTGGAAAGACGAGGAGAAAAATACTTATTCAATGTTTTAATATTGGCAAGCAAAAAAGCTCTAACTAAAAAATGGATGTTGAAGGACTGTCCTACACCTGAAGATTGGACTAACGTGATCCAAGACATTTACTCGATGGAAAAGTTGACATTCGCACTGAGACAGGACATGGATGGGTTCATGAACTTTTGGCAACCCTGGACCGCATATGTGTCTTCCATTAGATCTAATCTTTGACAAATACCATTTCAATAATGGTTCTGCTCTTTGTTCCAATGCTACTCAGATGCTCTTTTATCTTTATTTACTTACTTTTTCTTTTTGTTTGTTTTTTACTGGTTTGTTTGGTTTTTTTTTGTTTTTTGTTTTGTTTTTTTTTTCTCTTTAATTTCACTTTTTCTTTCACTTTAAAAAAAAAAAAAAAATAAGGGGTGTTGTAAGAATTAATCTTCCAATGTTGTCAGATATCAGAAAATAAGGGAACATGTGATGAAAATGTAAACACTGCATTGCTGTAACGACCTGTATACCCTTTACAAAAACTTAAATAAAAAAAAAAAAAAAAAAAAAAAAAAAAAAAAAAATGACGATCAGAAGTTCTTCCTGACCAAGAACAATGGACTGACATTGTTGAGGATATACGTATGATGGAAAAACTAACATATCGACAAAGAATACAAGAAGGACTATATGAAAAAAAATGGCGGAAATGGACACACTACAAAGTGCAACAACGAGACAGAAATTGAAAGAATAACCAAAGACACTGGAAAAACCAGAAGAATTAAGAGATGGAAACTAAAAACTTGATGCTCCAACATTTGTCCCCCCCCCTTTTTCTTTTTTTTTTCTTTCTTACTCTAGCTCCTTTTTTTAAATGTAGACGGTGATCTGAATGTAATATGTATGATGAAAAATGAATAAAATCTAAGTTACAAAAAAAAAATATACAAGACATTTCAGTGTTCATCCGAACACCATCATCAGTTGTCAGACTACAGCAGGAAGTGTCTCTGGACAATAAATAACCTGCAAGGAAGTCACATGACTTGTGAGAAACGTAGTCCATGGTATGCATCCAAAGAGGAGAGAATAAATAAATAAATAAAAAAATGTAGTCTATGGTATGTGACCAAAGAGGAAAAAGGAGAAGGAAAAGAAAGAAAGAAAAAAAAAATGTCTTGGTATGCATCCTCCATGGTATGCATCCTCTTTGGATACATACCATGGACTACATTCCTCACAAGTCATGTTGTTATTCAGCCACACTGGAGGGTTTTCGACCATGAACTGCCTTTTTAAGGTCATGGCACAGCATTTCAATCGGATTCAGGTCAGGACTTTGACTAGGCCACTCCAAAGTCTTCATTTTGTTTTTTCTTAAGCCATTCAGAGGAGGACTTGCTGGTGTGTTTTGGATCATTGTCCTGCTGCAGAAACCAAGTGCGCTTCAGTGTGAGGTCACGAACAGATGGCCGGACATTCTCCTTCAGGATTTTTTGGTAGACAACAGAATTCATGGTTCCATTTACCACAGCAAGTCTTCCAGGTCCTGAAGCAGCAAAACAGCCCCATACCATCACACTACCACCACCATATTTTACTGTTGGTATGATGTTCTTTTTCTGAAGTGCTGTGCTACTTTTACACTGGATGTAATGGGACACACACCTTCCAAACGTTCAACTTTTGTCTTGTCAGTCCACAGAGTGTTTTCCCAAAAGTCTTGGGGATCATCAAGATGTTTTCTGGCAAAACTGAGAGAAGCCTTTATGTTCTTTTTGCTCAGCAGTGGTTTTCTTCTTGGAACTCTGCCATGCAGGCCATTTTTGACCAGTCTCTTTCTTATGGTGGAGTCATGAACACTGACCTTAACTGAGGCAAGTAAGGCCTGCAGTTCTTTGGATGTTGTGGGATCTTTTGTGACCTCTTGGATGAGTCGTCGCTGAGCTCTTGGGGTAATTTTGGTCGGCCGGCCTCTCCTGGGAAGGTTCACCACTGTTCCATGTTTTTGCCATTTGTGGATAATTGCTCTCACTGTGGTTCGCTGGAGTCCCAAAGCTTTAGAAATGGTTTTATAACCTTTTCCAGACTGATAGATCTCAATTACTTTGTTTCTCATTTGTTCCTGAATTTCCTTGGATTGCAGCATGGTGTCTAGCCTTTGAGGATCTTTTGGTCTATTTCACTTTGTGAGGCAGGTCCTATTGAAGTGATTTCTTAATTAAGAACAGGTGTGGCAGTAATCAGGCTTGGGTGTGGCTAGAAAAACTGAACTCAGCTTTCCAAAGATGTGATAAACCACAGTTAATTTATGTTTTAACAGGGGGAGCAATCACTTTTTCACACAGGGCCATGTAGGTTTGGATTTGTTTTACCCTTAATACTAACTAACTACTAACTAACCTGCACTTATATAGCGCTTAATAATAAACACCTTCATTTAAAAACTGCATTTTGTGTTTATTTGTGTTATCTTTGTCTAATATTTAAATTTGTTTGATGAGCTGAAACATTTAAGCGTGACAAACATACAAAAAAAATAAGAAATCAGGAAGGGGCAAACACTTTTTCACGCCACTGTGTGTGCGTGTGTGTGTGTGTGTGTACACACATACGAACATGCTGACATTTGGGCAGCCAGAATGGCAGCTTCCAAATGCCACACCTGGAATCAACTCTCGACCTTTTACCTGCTTGATTGGTGATGGATTAAGGAGTGAACAGCCCATACAGCCCATGAAAGAGCCCCTGAAATGAGGAGTTTTGTATATAAATGGTTGCAATTCCTCAACCATAACCCCAATTTGGATGTGAATACCCTCAAATTAAAGATGAATTACTTGTGATTTCTGCCTTATGTATCTAGTGCCTTGACACAATTTTTGCTGTGATTAGGTGCTATACAAACAAAGTTGAACTGAACTGAATCAGTAACGGCACTGGTAAAATTCTGATCAATGGAAGTTGGGCCAGTAGCATAAAAACTCAAAAAAAGTCAGAGCTACACAATAAGAGGCTCAAGGATATTGAAAAAAAAAATCATAATATACACAGTAATTATACAATTGGACTGAGATGAGAAAGAAAATGAGATTTGAGAACTCTAAAAAATACACATAAAAATTTAATATTTAAAAGAGCTGTTACAATTTCCAGGATACTTACTAAAATTATTTAATATATTTCATTGCGCTTGTCAAGATATTTCTTTCTTTAAATTTTCTACTTTTTAAGGGTTTTGATGGAGAAGATCAGAAGGAGATACACCATCGTTGTGGATCTAGAGAAAACACTTGATAGGGTGTCAAAAGAGGAAATGTTGTATGTATGTGGAAGTCAGGAGTGGCAGAGAAGTACTGTATGAGGGTGGTGCAGGACATACAGTGGGGAAAGTAAGTATTGAACACGTCAACATTTTTCTCATTAAACATATTTCTAATGGAGTCACTGACCTGAGATTTTCACCAGATATCAGTAACAACCCAAGTAATCCATACATACCAAGAAATCAAGGCAACTGTGTTCACAAATCAAGTTATATTTAATAAAGTGGAATGACACAGGGAATAAGTATTAAACACATTTGGTGAAATTCTTTTAATATTTAGTAGAAAAGCTTTTGTTGGTAATAACAGTTTCCAGACACCTCCTGTATGGAGAAACTAGGTGCAGGCATTGCTCAGGAGTGATTTTAACCCATTCCACCACACAAACTGTCAAATCTTGAAGGTTCTGTGGGTGTCTTCTATGAACTCTGATCTTCAGTTCGTTCCATAGATTTTCAATTGGATTCAGGTCAGATGACTTACTGGGCAATTCTAACAGCTTTATTTTCCTTCTCTGGAGCCAGTCGAGAGTTTCCTTATCTTGCTGAAATGTCCACCCTTGTTTCATCTTCAGCATCTTGGCAGATGGCAACAGGTTCTTATCAAGGATGTCTCTGTACATTTGCCCATTCATCTTTCCTTCAATTATATGAGGTCTACCAGTACTATGTGCGGAAAAACACCCCCACACCATGATGGGATGTGCAATGCCATTTCTCCTCCAAACATGCTGTGTGTTGTGGCAGTGGCATCCAAAAAGTTCAATTTTGGTCTCATCTGACCAGACTATATTCTCCCAGTATTTTACTGGCTTGCCCAAATTTTGTGCAGCAAACTATAAACGAGCTTCCACATACTTTTTCTTCAGCAATGGAGTCCTGTGAGGTGAGTGGGCATAGAGCCCATGTCGGTCAAGTGCATTACTTATTCTTTTCTTTGAAACAGCAGTACCTGCTTACTCCAGGTCTTTCTGGAGCTCTCCACGAGTGGTCTTTGGCTCTTGGATAACTCTTCTGATAATTCTTTTGACTCCTCTGTCAGAAATCTTGTGAGGAGCTCCTGGTCATGGCCGGTTTATGGTAAAATTATGTTCTTTCCACTTCCGAATGATGGCTCCAACAGTACTCACTGGAACATTCAGCAGTTTAGAAATGCGCCTGTAGCCAATGCCATCATTATCTTTTGCAACAATAAGGTTGCAAAGGTCTAGAGAGAGCTCTTTGCTTCTACCCATTATGAGTTCTTCGTGGTGTGACAATCTGATATTCACAGACCTTTTAAAAGGCTATCAGTCAGGACTTAACCAGCTGAAATTAATTTACACTGATGGGGGATGGGATGGCTTCCTAAATTCTGATGGATTTAAGCTGGTTTCTTGGCTTTCTATGTCTTTTTGCACCTCGTTTTCTTCATACTGTAAGTTCAATACTTATTCCCTGCGTCATTCCACTTTATTAAATATAACTTTTTTGTGAACACAGTTGCCTTGATTTCTTTATATGTATGGATTAATTGGGTTGCTACTGATATCTGGTGAAAATCTCATGTCAATGGCTCCATCAGAAATATTTTTACTGAGAAAAATGTTGACGTGTTCAATGCTTATTTTTCCCGCTGAATATGAAGACAGTGCGACAGTGGGGAGGTGTGTTGTAGGAGTGACAGATGAATTCAAGGTGGAGGTGGGATTACATCAGTGATCAAATCTGAGCCCCTTGTTGTTTGCCATGTTAATGGACAGGCAGGAGACTCTGGACTATGATATTTGCTGATGACATTGTGATCTGTTGCGAGAGTAGGGAGCAGGTGGAAGAGAAATTGGAGAGGTGGGGAGATGAGGAATGAAAGCCATAGAAGCAAGATGAAATGTGTGTGCATGAGAGGGGGGCAGCTGTAATCGTAGAGATGCAAGGAGTAGAGGTTGTTGTGAAGGCAAATGAGTTTAAATACCTGAGGTCAACCATCCGAAGCAAAGAAAAATTCACAAGAGAGGTGAAGAAGAGACTGCTGGCAGGGTGGAGTGGGTGGAAACGAGTGTCAGGGGTGATTTGTGACAGAACGATTGCAGCCAGTGTTGCCAACTTGATGATTTTGTCATTAAATCTGACAACTTTTCAGCCCCCCTCGTCGACTTTTTTTCTTAAAAGCGACTAGCAACAAATCTAACAACTTAGTGGTGTTATCAAAGACTTTTCTGGTGTTTTGGACACTGATGTGAAAGTGCACAATTGTTCTGCAGTTATCATCCTCAACAAACAGTGGGTGGGGCCAGAGCAGGCGACATCGAGTCAAATTTGAAAATGCTGGCTAAAAGTAACTGTAAATATTCCACAATTGTTATTCACGCCGGCATTAATGACATCCGTCTCCGGCAGTCGGAAGTCACGAAACTTAATATAGAATCGGTGTGTGACTTTGCAAAAATGATGTCAGCCACTGTAGTATTCTCTGGGCCCCTCCCCAATCTGACCAGTGATGACATGTTTAGCCGCTCGTCATCCTTGAACCGCTGTCTGTCTGTGTGGTGTCCTAAAAATGACGTGGGCTACATTGACAATTGGAGCTCTTTTTGGGGAAAACCTGGTCTTATGAGACGAGACAGCATTCATCCCACTTTGGATGGTGCTTCTCATTTATCTAACAATCTGGCATCTTTTTTATCCAAATTTCCAAAACCATGACTACTCAGAGTTGGGACCAGGAAGCAGAGTCGCAGTCTTACACGCCTCTCTGCAGCTCCTCTTCATCCGCCACCCCTCAACTTAGCCCCTGTCTTCCCCATCAGAGAATCGTTGTCTGCTCCCTCCAAAGTGAATAAAAATATAATGTATAAGCATCCCAAAGTGATAAAGCAAAATATTGGTAAAACTCAAATTAAACATAAAGCCTCTAAATTGAATGATTTGGCCTCTGTTCCTCCTCATAATTTAAAAATTAAATGTGGTTTATTAAATATTAGGTCTCTAAGTCCCAAGTATCTGTTAGTCCATGATTTGTTAATTGATCATCAGATTGATTTAATTTCCCTTACAGAGACTTGGTTAGGACAAGAGGATTATGTTGGTTTAAATGAATCAACTCCCTCTGGTTATTTAAACTGTCAAAATCCCAGAAGTTCTGGTCGTGGAGGAGGAGTAGCAACAATTTACCATTCCAAATTACTAGTTAATGTAAAGCAAAAAACATGTTATAATTCCTTTGAGGGCCTGGTCCTCAGTATTGGGCACTTTAGCAATTTTAGGTTAAACCCAATTTTATTTGCCATAGTTTATCGTCCCCCATCAACCTATTCAGAATTTTTATCCGAATTTGCTGATTTCTTAGCTGATTTAGTGCTGAAATCTGATAGAATAATTATAGTAGGGGACTTTAATATACATGTGGATGTAGATAGTGACTGCCTTAATGTGGCATTCAATTCAATATTAGATTCGATTGGGTTTTCTCAGAAAGTAGGAAATTCTACTCATTACCTCCACCATACATTGGACCTTGTTTTGACATATGGCATAGAAATAGAAAATCTTGTAGTGTCTCCTCATAACCCTGTACTGTCAGACCATTGTCTGTTAACCTTTGATTTTACTATTTCTGACTATTTGGCTCCTAAAGAAAAATATTATTACAGTAGATGCCTCTCAGATGATGCTGTTTCCAAATTTATGCAGATTGTTTCCTCTATGCCATGTGTCAACACAACGGAAATAAGCTATAGACAGCTTGCTCCTTCTGTAATTGATAACATGGTGGATAGTGTTTCAGCTTCTCTGCATCAGACTCTAGACTTGGTGGCCCCCATAAAAAAGAAAAAGTCTAATCAGAGATTTCTAACTCCTTGGTTCAACACAGAAACTCGTACCTTAAAACAGAAGACTCGTCAATTAGAAAGAAAATGGCGCTCTACTAATTTAGATGAAATCTATTTAGCTTGGAGAAATCATCTTTTAATTTATAAAAAATCTCTTAGAAAAGCTAGAACGAGTTATTACTCTGCATTAATAGAAGAGAACAAGAATAATCCCAGGTTTCTTTTCAGTACTGTAGCCAGGTTGACAAAGAGTCAGGACTCTGTCAATCCTAGCATTCCCTTAGAGCTTACTAGTCAGGACTTTATGAACTTTTTCAATAATAAAATTTCATCCATCAGAGATAAAATCAATCAGATTCTTCCCACAGTTAACTTAAATACTGTAACTACTACAACTCCTTCTATTGATGTCTGTCTTGATGAGTTTACTCCAATTGACCTTTGTGAGTTAGACAAAATAGTTTCCTCATCCAAACCTTCAACTTGTCTTTTAGACCCTATTCCTACCAGGTTATTTAAAGAAGTCTTCCCACTTATTGGTAGCTTTATTCTTCATATAATCAATTCTTCATTAACTTTAGGCCATGTACCACAGGCTTTTAAAACGGCTGTAATAAAACCCTTACTCAAAAAGCCAACGCTAGATCCAGGAGCTTTAGCTAACTATAGACCAATCTCTAATCTCCCTTTCATTTCAAAAATCTTAGAAAGAGTTGTTGCTGCGCAATTATTTGACCACCTGCAGGGAAATGGTTTACTTGAAGAGTTTCAATCTGGGTTTCAATCTGGGTTTAGAATCCATCATAGTACTGAAACAGCCGTAGCGAAGGTCACTAACGACCTCCTCATTGCATCTGATAATGGACTAGTTTCTGTACTTGTCCTTTTAGACCTTAGTGTAGCTTTTGATACTATCGATCATAATATTCTACTTGATAGATTAGAACACTATGTTGGACTTAATGGAACTTCGTTGCAATGGTTTAGATCTTATTTATCTGATAGGTTCCAGTTTGTTCATGTAAATAATGAGTTTTCTTTCAACTCAAAGCTTAGTCATGGAGTTCCACAGGGATCTGTGCTAGGCCCTACTCTTTTTAGTTTATATATGCTTCCGTTAGGCAACATTATTAGAAAGCACTGTATACATTTTCATTGTTATGCAGATGACACACAATTATACCTGTCAATGAAGCCAGATGATAGTAATCAATTAGCCAAGTTAGAAGCCTGTCTTAAGGAAATCAAAGCTTGGATGACTTGTAATTTCCTGCTATTAAATTCAGATAAGACTGAAGTCATTCTTGTTGGTCCAAAAAACCTTAGAAATACCTTTCCAAATCAAACTTTCAGTTTGGATGCGGTTATTCTTTCTCTTAATAGCTCTGTGAGGAACCTTGGAGTTATTTTTGATCAGGATTTGTCCTTCAATTCACATATTAAATTTGTTTCTAAGACTGCCTTCTATCATTTGCGTAATATTGCCAAGATTAGGAGCATCTTGTCTCAGAGTGATGCTGAGAAACTGATCCACGCTTTTGTTAGCTCGAGATTAGATTATTGTAATTCTTTATTATCACGCTGTCCTAAAACATCTTTAAAAAGTCTTCAGCTGATCCAAAATGCTGCAGCAAGAGTTTTAACAGGTACTAGAAAGAGAGATCATATCTCTCCGGTTCTGGCCTCCCTTCATTGGCTTCCCATAGAGTTTAGAATTAAGTTTAAAATCCTTCTTCTTACTTACAAAGCTCTAAACAATCAGGCTCCTTTTTATTTAAAAGATCTGATACTACCGTATTATCCTAACAGAGCACTACGCTCCCAAAATGCAGGATTACTTGTAATACCTAGAATCTCCAAAAGTACAATGGGAGGCAGAGCCTTCAGTTATCAAGCTCCTCTCCTGTGGAATCAGTTGCCAATCTGGATTCGGGAGTCAGACTCGATCTCTGTTTTTAAGAATAGGGCTAAAACCTACCTTTTTGATATAGCCTACAATTAGGGTTCCAAGGGTTCCAAGGTTGTCATAGCCAGGAGCGGCACTGGGGTTAAGCTCCCAGTGCCCATAAAATGCTCCTTATGGCGTGCGTCTCGAAAAGCCTCTGGCAACTAAGTCCAACTCCTAGCCTGCCCGTGTGGTTTAGTCTCTAAGCCCGGCGGAACTGCTTTTACTAATAGGAGAAGGGGCGAGGGCGGATCTCTGGCGCCTTAAAACCAGATGCTTCGGGTAGATGGTGGCTCGTCAACCTGGGAAGGTAGCCCATCTAGGGGAAGGTAAACCCTGATTTCAAACCTCTGCTGCCTTGCGGCATACCCGGTCACGGGAAAGGCTTCGGGAGTCAACCCTGAGGAAAAATCCGGAGTCGGAGCCCCTAAGGCAGTTCTATGTTGTGCTCAACATCGTTCTGGCAGCTCCTGCAACGGCGCTGGTGCCAAACTGTAGCAGCCCTGCTGTTCCTTTGGATTCATCAGTGACGTGGAGAGGGGGGACATGCTGCATGGGCAACATCTTGTCCTCCATATCTTCCTGCCCAGGCTTGAATCCTACCAACGCCCAACGCTGGAAGGTAGAACACCGGATCACTGGAGAGGACACTCCAGCTTCGCCTTTGGCGTAGACAAAACACGGGGAATGACAGTTACCGGTTATAAGCCACTGCTCAATTGGCGTAGAGCGTGGCGCCAGGGGTTGTTCCCGACGGTGGGAGGGATCATCAGATCTCACTGGACAGCTACCGCCCGCCTCAAGCTGGGCAGCCCCCAGCCAATAAGGTGTTGTCCCGCCACAGCTTGCTTTCCTCATTGGGTGCATGGGGATAAGGAGAAATCCAAACAGCAGGCTGAGAACCTTCGCACCAGGCAAGACAATAAAACAAAAGAGACCAACTCTAAAACTGGGAACTTGGAACGTCTGCACTATGATGACAGGACTCGCTGCTAACCTCAAGGACATCAACGACACCAGGAAGACTGCCATCATCAATAATGAGCTGAAGAGACTGGGAGTGGATATCGCCACTCTCCAGGAAACACGGTTAGCTGATGCAGGCACACTGAGAGAGAAGGACTACACGTTCTACTGGCAGGGAAAGGGCAGTGACGAACACAGGGAACACGGAGTGGGCTTCGCAGTGAAGAACACTTTGCTGAAGATGGTGGAACCGGGCAGCACTGGCTCTGCACGACTCCTCACCCTCCACCTGAACACCACTCAAGGCCCAGTCACTCTCGTCAGTGTGTATGCCCCAACACAGACAGCCACACCAGAGGCAAAAGACGAGTTCTACGAGAATCTCGCAACAACTGTCAGGATCATCCCCAACTCTGAACAACTCATTCTCCTTGGAGACTTCAATGCCAGAGTGGGTGCTGACCACGACTCCTGGCCCTCCTGTCTTGGACCTTTTGGTGTGGGCAGAATGAACGACAACGGACAGCGGCTGCTCGAGTTCTGCACATATCACGATCTGTGCATCACAAACTCGTTCTTCAAGACCAAGCCCCAACACAAGGTTTCCTGGCAACATCCGCGCTCAAAGCACTGGCACCAGCTAGACTTGATCCTGACCAGGCGCACCTCACTGAAGAACGTGCTAATCACCCGTTCGTTCCAGAGTGCAGATTGCGACACAGACCATTCATTGGTGTGTTGCAAGGTCAAGCTGCAGCTGAAGAAATTCCATCGTGCTAGACAACCTGGAAAGGCACGGATTGACACCAGCAAGATGGCCCAACCAGAACTTGTTGAGCAGTTTGCCTCCACCTTTGAGAAGGAACTTGGTGTACCACAAGGAGGAGAATCTGCAAAGCAGAAGTGGGAAGAGCTGCGAAACACCATCTACCGCACAGCCTTGGCTACCTTTGGGAGGAAGACCTCAAAGTCACAGGACTGGTTTGATGCCAAGTTGACCGAGATGACCCCCGTCATTGAAGCCAAGCGCTCAGCACTTGCTGAGTACAAGAAGTACCCAAACGAGAAGAATCTCCAGATTCTCAGGGCTGCGAGAAGCAAAGTTCAGCAGACTGCTCGGCGCTGTGCCAACGAGTACTGGACTCAGCTCAGCCAAGACATTCAAACCGCTGCCATAACAGGGAACATCCGTGGTATGTACGATGGCATCAAGAAAGCACTTGGTCCGGCTCAGAGCAAGACGGCCCCCCTCAAATCTTCCACTGGGGAGATGATCACAGAGAAGAACAAGCAGATGGAGAGATGGGTGGAACACTACTCCGACCTCTACTCTAGACAGAACACCGTGACACCGTCAGCCCTTGATGCCATCGACTGCCTGCCATCCATGGACGAACTTGACGCCGAGCCAACCATCGACGAACTCAGTAAGGCCATTGATAGCTTGGCCGCTGGCAAGGCACCCGGCAACGACGGCATACCCCCTGACCTGATCAAGCACTGCAAGACCGCCCTACTGCTGCCATTGCATGACGTCCTCTGCCAGTGCTGGAAGGAAGGTGCCGTACCACAGGACATGAGGGACGCCAAGATCATCACCCTCTACAAAAACAAAGGGGAGAGAAGCGACTGCAACAACTACAGGGGCATTTCCCTCCTCAGTGTTGTTGGAAAAGTCTACGCACGAGTTGTTCTCGTTCGTCTACAGAAGCTTGCCGAACGTGTCTACCCCGAGTCTCAGTGTGGCTTCCGCGCTGAGCGATCGACGGTAGACATGATATTCTCCATCCGCCAACTCCAGGAGAAATGCAGAGAACAGAACATGCCTCTGTACGTCGCCTTCATCGACCTCACCAAAGCGTTCGATCTGGTCAGCAGAGAGGGCCTTTTCAAGATCCTGCCAAAGATAGGATGCCCACCAAAGTTGCAAAGCCTCATCGAATCGTTTCACACCAACATGCAGGGGATAGTGCAGCATGATGGCAACGTCTCAGAGCCATTCAACATACGCAGCGGAGTGAAACAGGGCTGTGTACTTGCGCCAACCCTCTTTGGGATTTTCTTTGCTATGCTCCTGAGGCATGCCTTCAGCACAGCAACAGAGGGAATCTACCTGCACACAAGATCTGACGGCAGGCTTTTCAACCTTGCCCACCTGAAAGCCAGAACCAAAGTACGCGAGGCTCTAATCAGAGACATGCTGTTCGCAGACGACGCTGCAGTCGCAACCCACACACAGCAGGAGCTTCAGACCCTGATGGACCACTTCTCCCAGGCATGCAAGGACTTCGGGCTTACCATCAGCCTGAAGAAGACTAACGTCTTGGCGCAAGGCACGGAAGCACCACCAACCATCACCATTGATGACTACAAGCTGAAGGTCGTGAATCAGTTCACGTACCTGGGGTCCACGATCAGCAACAACCTCTCCCTTGATACAGAGATCAACAAGAGGATTGGAAAATCAGCCTTCACACTTGCTCGCCTCACCACACGAGTGTGGGAGAATCCCAAACTCTCTGTCAAGACGAAGATGGCAGTGTACAACGCCTGCGTCATCAGCACACTGCTCTATGGGAGTGAGACGTGGACAACATACGCCCGGCAGGAAAAGAGACTGAACTCCTTCCACTTGCGCTGCATTCGCCACATCCTGGACATATCCTGGCAGGACAAAGTGCCCAACACAGAAGTTCTGTCCCGCGCCGGCCTTCCCTCCATGTTCACTCTACTCAGGCAGCGCAGGCTCCGCTGGCTAGGCCACGTTCACCGTATGGAGGATGGCAGAATCCCCAAAGACGTCCTCTATGGAGAACTGGCAACTGGCAGGAGAGACGTTGGCCGCCCACAGCTGCGCTTTAGAGACGTCTGCAAGAGAGACATGAAGGCCCTGGATATCAACACAGAGCGCTGGGAGGATCTTGCAACGGACCGCTCCAAATGGAGAGGCACCATGACCAGACAGCTCAAGGCGGGTGAAGAGAGACTGACTGCTGCAGCAGATGAAAAAAGGACCCGCAGGAAGAACCTCCACAGACCCAGCAGCACGGAGACCACCCACAAGTGTGACCTGTGTGACAGGGACTGTCATTCGCGCATTGGCCTGTTCAGCCACAGGCGGTGCTGTTCCAGCAGAGTAGACGTTTAGGATTCTCTTCCATGGTCATCATAGACCGACGGAGGCCGACGATACAATTAGGGAGGGATCATGTGTTTCTGAACCCTCCCTTAGTTATGCTGCTAATAGGTTTAGTCAGCCGGGGGACCTCCAGTAATGCACTGGACCTCACTCCTTTCCTCACTCTCTATGAAATATTTTTTTTTTTTGCTGGTCATTAACATCTGTTTGTTCTCTCCCATAGATTGAGTCCCCATCGTGCTGTTTGCTCTCTACATGTCTGTTCTTTTCTTCTTCTCTATCCCCACACCCCCCAGCCAGTCGCAGCAGATGACTGCCCCTCCCTGAGCCTGGTTCTGCTGGAGGTTTCTTCCTGTTAAAAGGGAGTTTTTCCTCTCCACCGTCGCCAAGTGCTTGCTCACAGGGGATCGCCTGATTGCTGGGGTCTTTCTGCAACTGTGGGGGTTCCCCCCTACAGTTGATAGTGCTATGAGATGACTGTTGTTGTGAAATGGCGCTATATAAATAAAGTTGAATTGAATTGAATTGGTACCGTGAGGCTCTCCTGTGCCCTTCCCATCCCAAAGCAATCACAGGCAGTCTCACAGTAGCCTCGTGCAGCAGCAGTGTTGCAGTTACAATAAATTAATAGTTTTTTCAGAACTGCAATGTCTGATACCAATTTAATGCTGCAGCAGCGGCAAAGTGCTATAGCCTTCTTCTCAGCAACAGGTTGAAGCCATCCCTTAAATGTACGTGGAACGGTATAATGCCAAGGAAGGGCGATAAAGCTACTGTGACCGCCCCGGCAGGGCTGCTTTGTTTTCTTACCAGCATCTGTGTCAGTGCTGCCGGACTCTTTTCTTTTTTCTTCCCTCCGAGTCCAAACTCATGTTCACTTTTTATGTTTGTCGCAGTGCTCATACAGTAAAGAAACATGAGCCGAGTGCTACTGATGTGAATGACTGGCAGTGGTAGACAGTGAGGAGGAGCCAGCCAGCCAGCTCAGGAGGTGTGAGCTGATCGGTTAAGAGCAAGCTTCAGTTTCTGGTGATGTGTGGGTGTTCACGTAAATCAAAACATTTTTTTTTGGGGGGGGAGTGCATGGAAAGGCCAAAACTATCGTATAGTTGGCCTTTTTAAAAAGTTTGATCGTATATTGTATAGGCCTTAAAATTATTGTATATCTAGCAACACAACACTGTGCAGCAGTTTGCTTAGCTGCAGTCAGAGAGGAGATTCACACCACTCGGGTCCAGAAAAAACAATGACCCTGAATTAGGGCCAGACTAGTTACCATAATTTTATTACATTGCCACTACAGTTTTTTTCTGACTCTTTTTGTTAATTTTGGTTGGTAATGTTGTCCAGTTAAAACTGTCATACAAAAAAAAGGTTAAAAATGTTATAGCTATGGCAAAAAAATGTTCATGTTTCACTGTGACTTGTTGTAGGCTCCTAAGTGGAGCATAGGGTTAGCAACTAAACCATACTTAAAAAAAATAAATAAAAAATATAAATAAAAAATAAGAATAAAATAATAATAATAATAAAAAAAAAACTAAGTAACTCCCCCAGAGTGTCTCTTTTGGGTCACTTTGCTGGTCCCAAGCCCGGATAAAGGAGGTGGCAGAGTTGAAAATGCTAAGATTCTCATTGGAAATGACATTTGGACATGTGCAGAGGAGGGATAGTGGATATACTGGACAAAGGATGTTGAAAATGGAGTTGCGAGGCAGGACACAAAGAGGAAGACAACAGAGAAGACTCATGGATGTAGTGAAGGAGGACATGGAGAGGGTTGAGGTTACAGAGGAAGATGCAAGGGATAGTGTCAGATGGAAACTTTTTACTTTTTCATTTTTCTTGGCAGAAACTGTTAGTTCCCCAATTACTTAACCAGAGGTGGGTAGTAACTAGTTACATTTACTCAAGCACATGCTGAGTGAGCACCTTTTTTCCCACAGAATTGTACTTTTACTTTTACTGCAGGATAAAACCCTGTACTTTTACTCGAATATACACACACAAGTCACTTTAATTGGTGCACTAGTTCAACTCTTTGTTAATGCAGTGATTTTCAACCGGGAGGGTCCCTGGAGGTTTCCATGGGAAATTTTCTATTTTCACTTCATGACTGGTCCAAAAAATTGCAAATAATTTTACGTTGTTTACGGGTTCTGTAGTCACCCATGCACAACCATGGTAAATTAACCTGAACGTTCCAGGGACCCCCAGTTGAAAAACACTGTATGCAAGTACAGCATCTAATTCGCCAATCACATGGCAGCAATCAGTGCAATTAGGGATGCTGATGTGGTCGAAACACAACTGCTCAAGTCCAAACCAAGTATCAGAATGGTGATGAAAGGTGAGTTAAGTGACTTTGAAAGCAGTACTTCACAAACTGGGATTTTCACACACAACCATCTCTAGTGTTTGAAGAGAATAGTCTGAAAAAGAGAAAATATCCAATGAGCAGTAGGTCTCTGGGCCCAAAGAAACCACACATTTACTCTTGAAGCAGATGGGCTACAGCAGCAGAAGACCTCAACTGGTGCCACTCCTATCAGCTAAGAGCAGGAAACTGAAGTACAGTTCATACAGGCTCACCAAAATTGTAAAATAAAAGACAGGAAAAACATTGCCTGGTCTGAGTCTTGATTTCTGCTGCAACATTCAGATGGCAGGGTCATGGAAATTTAGTAACTTTTTAGACTTAAATGGGCAGAAATCTGTGAGGATTTTTTTCACGAGGTTTAATTGTCTTTTCCTTTAAAAATTCTCCTTAAGCTCTACGTGTTTTGAAATATTTTTGTCTTGAATTCACTTTTTAGTTTTGCTGCCGTCTCATTCTTCCACTTCCCCCTTCCTCATCATATAATCCTTATGTCTCCTCTTTTTCTCATCAGCCATCTGACGTCCTGTTTGCAGTGACCTAGTTGGAGGGCTGCATGGCCTGAGGTGAAGGCAGAGCATCTGTACACATAAAGACATAATTATTTTTTAGTTCATTTACATGAATCATATCAGGTCAACATGGAATCATAAGCATGGCCAAATGTCCAAATTCCTACTTACTCTTGCACAATGAAGACAATGGTTGAAATAATTAAATTAATTTTGTCTACTTTCTTAAAAAAAAAAAATTTATGAAACTGAAAACTGTGGTGGCATCGTGTACACAACACCAACTCTGGTGAAGTTGGGACATTGTGTAAAACGTAAATACAAACAAAATAATTTAAGAATGCTTTTCAACCTACATATGTTCAACTGAATGCACTACAAAGACAAGGTACTTAATGTTCAAACTGATAAATTTTGTCGTTTTTTTTTTTTCCCCCAAAAATTTACTCATTACCTCCGTCAAGGAGGTAACGTAATTGGGGTGGTTTGTCTGTCTGTTTGTTTGTTAGCAGGATTATGCAAAAATTACTGGACGGATTTTGATGAAATTTTTAAAAGAGGTAGCCCTTGGGCCATGGATGAAGGTATTAAATTGTGGTGATGATCTGAGATTGCATACCTCCACCAAGAACCTTGAAGCAGCCTTGGCAGAGGTATGCACTCTCTGAGTGCTTTTCCAGTTTTGAATTTGATGCCTGCAACACGTTCTAAAAAAGCTGCGACAGGGTCATGTTTACCACTGTGTTACATCACCTTTCCTATTAATAACACTCAATAAGCATTTAGGAACTGAGGACACTAATTGTTGAAGCTTCGTTGGTGGAATTCTTTCCCATTTTTACGACATCAGTCGCTCAACAGTCCGGGGTCTCCATTGTCGTATTTTGTGCTTTGTAATGCGCCACACATTTTCAATGGGGGGCAGGTCTGGATTGCAGGAAGACCAGTCTAGCACCCGCACTCTTTTACTACAATGCCATGCTGTTGTAGCGCATGCAGAATGTGACTTGGCATTGTCTTGCTGAAAAAAGCAGGGATGTCCCTGAAAACCTGTATGTACTGTTCAGCATTAATGGTACCTTTACAGATGTGCAAATTATCCATGCCATGGGCACTAACACACCCCCATGCCATCACAGATGCTAGCTTTTGAACTTTGCGCTGATAAGAATCTGGATGGTTCTTTTCTCTTTAGCCGGGAGGGCACAACGTCCATGATTTCCAAAAACAATTTGAAATCTGTGCTTGCCAGACCACAGCACACTTTTCCCACTTTGCACCAGACAATCTTAGATGAGTTTGGGACCAGAGCAACCAGCAGCATTTCTGGGTGTCGTTGATTGATATATGGTTTTCACTTTGCATGGTAGGGTTTTAACTTGCACTTGTAGATGTAACAACGAACTTTTAACTGACAATGGTTTTCCAAAGTGTTCCTGAGCTCATGTGGTAATATCCTTTACAAAATGATGGTGGTTTTTTAATGCAGTGAAGCCTGAGGGATCGAAGGTCACATGCATTAAATGTTGGTTTTTGACCTTGTTGCTTACAGTATGTGTAGAAATTTCTCCAGATTCTCTGAATCTTTTGATGACATTATGCATTATGTCATCCCGCGCAACTGTATACTGAAAAACATTCTTAAACTGTTGGACTACTTGCCCATGCAACTGTTCACAAAGTGGTGAACCTCACCCCATCCTTGCTTGTGAACAACAGCCTTTCAGGGATGCTCCTTATACACCCAATCATGACACCCACCTGTTTCCAATTAACCTGTTCACCTGTGGAATGTCCCAAAAAGGTGAACCCCCCCACCCCCTTCAACTTTCCCAGTCTTTTCTTCCCTCTGTCCCAGCTTCTTTGGAACGTGGTGCAGGAATCAAATTCAAAATGAGTGAATATTTGCAACAAAACAATAAAGTTTATCAGTTTGGACATTCAAATACATTGTCTTTGTAGTGTATTCAAATGAATATACTTTTTAAATCATTCTATTTTCATTTTATTTATATTTTACTAGTGGTGTTGGATGATTAAAATTTCTAAGCGTGATTAATCTTTTGGAATGTTGAGTTAACAGCGATTAATAATGCATTAATCGTGTGTCTTTCCATTCAGATACAGTGTACCTTAAGTTAGTAATTTTTCAAGTTTCTCATACTGTTATAAACATGGGAGTGGACAAATATGCTTACTTTCTTCACCTGCAGGTTTATTAAAGCTCTCAACATATCCAAAATGACAAAAACTATCCAGAATATTCTCCAGAAAATCCTCAAAAGTACTACTGCATGTGCAAAAAACAACAGAATGCCAGGGCTCAGTAACATCACTGCAACACAACTCGGCATCTACACTCCCATAGCAAACATCCACTGATTTTAAGCAGCTCAACACAAAACAACAGACCTCGTGTTTTACAACATACATAATTTCATTTTTAATAGAAAAACTGTAAATAAACAAACAACTATCTCATCTATGACGTCACCAACGATGCAGAAAAAACAGGACGTGGGAGTGAGTGGACATTACAAACACAGCTTGAGAATTTTAGACTGGTACTTACCTACCGACAGTTGGACCCAAAGCTATGAGGATGAAACAGGTGAGTGTCTGTCCGTGTCAGCTGCTGGCAGCCGCTACAACCATAGCACATAGCAGTGGTATGAAAAAGCGTTTGCCCCCTTCCTGATTTCTCATTTTTTTGTATGTTTGTCACACTTAAATGTTTCAAATCATCAAACAAATTTAAATATTAGACAAAGATAACACAAGTAAACACAAAATGGTTTTTAAACGAAGGTGTTTATTATTAAGGACAAAAAAAAAAAATCCAAACCTACATGGCCCTGTGTGAAAAAGTGACCGCCCCCCCCGTTAAAACATAAAATAACTGTGGTTTATCACATCTTTGGAAAACTGAGTTCAATTTCTCTAGCACCACCCAAGCCTGATTACTGCCACAACTGTTCTCAATAAAGAAATCACTTCAGTAGGACCTGTCTGACAAAGTGAAATAGACCAAAAGATCCTCAAAAGCTAGACATCATGCGGCGATACAAAGAAATTCAGGAACAAATGAGAAACAAAGTAATTGAGATCTATCAGTCTGGAAAAGGTTATAAAGCCATTTCTAAAGCTTTGGGACTCCAGTGAACCACAGTGAGAGCCATTATCCACAAATGGTGAAAACATGGATCAGTGGTAAATCTTCCCAGGAGAGGCCGGCCGACCAAAATTACCTCAAGAGCTCAGCAACGACTCATCCAAGCGGTCACAAAAGACCTCACAAAAACATCCAAAGAACTGCAGGCCTCACTTGCCTCAGTTAAGGTCAGTGTTCATGATTCCACCATAAGAAAGAGACCGGGCAAAAATGGCCTGCATGGCAGAGTTCCAAGAAGATAATCACTGCTGAGCAAAAAGAACATAAAGGCTCGTCTTACTTTTGCCAGAAAACATCTTGATGATCCCCAAGACTTTTGGGAAAATACTCTGTGGACTGACGAGACAAAAGTTGAACTTTTTGGAAGTTTTCCATTACATCCGGCGTAAAAGTAACAGCATTTCAGAAAAGAAACAACATACCAACAGTAAAATATGGTGGTGGTAGTGTGATGGTGTGGGGCTGTTTTGCTGCTTCAGGACCTGGAAGACTTGCTGTGGTAAATGGAACCATGAATTCTATTGTCTACCAAAAAATCCTGAAGGAGAATGTCCGGCCATCTGTTCGTGACCTCAAGCTGAAGCACACTTGGGTTCTGTAGCAGGACAATGATCCAAAACACACCAGTAAGTCCTCCTCTGAATGGCTTAAGAAAAACAAAATGAAGACTTTGGAGTGGCCTAGTCAAAGTCCTGGCCTGAATCCGATTGAAATGCTGTGGCATGACCTTAAAAAGGTGGTTCATGTTTGAAAACCCTCCAATGTGGCTGAATCACAACAATTCTGCAAAGATGAGTGGGCCAAAACTCCTCCACAGCGCTGTAAAAGGCTCATTGCCAGTTATCACAAATGTTTGATTGCAGTTGTTGCTGCTAAGGGTGGCCCAACCAGTTATTAGGTTTAGGGGGCAATCACTTTTTCACACAGGGCAATGTAGGTTTGGATTTTTTTCCCTTACTAATAAACACCTTCATTTAAAAACTGCATTTTGTGTTTACTTGTGTTATCTTTGTCTTGTGGGGGCATGGTGTTGGACTTCTTCACCCAGGGGACAATGGACCAAAAGAGGAGGTGTTACTGGGGGGTTCAGACGGGACAGAAGGAATATGTGCCCCCCGGGGAGAGGTGTAATTGCTGGGCCGCTGGGAGATGGTGTGAAAGCGGCACCGGCGTTATGTCATGTTAAATGTGCCACACAGGCTTTGTTCTAAACATAATGTGTATGGTCGGAAGTTCCGGGCCGCTATGCATGAAATAGATATAAAAGAGAGATGCACAGAGGCCCGAGATGTGCTTTTGATATACTGTTCTTGTTGGAGAAAGAATAAAGTCTTGTGTTGTTCAGCTCGTTCCTCACCTGCATTCTCCACACTGGTGACCCAAGATATGCCATGGAGAGCGGGACGAGCATCGCCACGGAGACTACCTGGAGAAAGAGCAACAACACCGCATGTGCTGTTTCAGTCAAGCTCCTGGACTTCTGGCTTCATAACCCGGCAGCGTGGTTTTTGCACATAGAAGCCCAGTTTGCACTCCGCGGGATAACAACAGATGACACAAGGTACTACTATGTGGTCGCTGCGCTGGACGCACGTGCCACACAACAAGTGGCAAGCCTGCTCCAGGAGTCGCCGGCCTGGAGGAAATACGAGGTACTCAAGAGGATGCTTCTCCAGCGCTATACCCTTTCGGACAGCGAAAAAGCAGAGAGACTCCTAACACGTTCAGAGCTGGGGGACAGATCAGCTGTAGAGTTAACGGCAAGCACGCTGGTGTTGATGGGTAGAAACGATGAGTTTTTCCTGTTTGCCCACCTGTTCCTGAGGAACCTACCAGCTGCAGCGAGGGCGATCCTGGCAAACTCGCTGTTGCTGGTGACAAAGGACTACCATGCACTGGCACAGGAAACAGATTGCATCATTTTAGTGACCAGAATGCTCAGTATGAATGCAGTGGCACCAATGTCTAGGAGGGACTCCAGCGAGGTCAAAGAACTGTGGGTGGTAGCCAGAGAAGACACCAGGAGACGCAGGAATGGGGCGATCTGCTACTATTATCGCCATTTCAGCTCAAACGTCCATCGATGCGTGCCGCCATGCCAATTTAAGAAGTCGGGAAACAGTACAGCCAGCAGTCAGTAGCAGCTGCGACCGCTGGTGACAGAAACAAGCTGCTGTATGTCACAGACACACGTTCGGGGAGACGGTTTCTGGTGGACTCCAGCTCCCAGAAGAGCCTCATCCTGCCGCACAATGCAGACAAGGTGGCAGGGGGCAGCGGTCCCAAGCTTACGCCCACCAACGGATCCACCATCAGGACATTTGGTGAGCGGACACTGACAATATGCTTACATGGATGCAACTTTCAGTGAAACTTTGTGTTGGCTGCATGTTCCGCCTCCATTTTAGGCACAGATTTTTTATGTGCTTATGGGTTATTAGTTGATGTTGCTAATAGGAGATTAGTCGATACTGTCTCTTTTGTCTCTCTGCCCTGTACAGCTCGGGGAGCTGGGTCGACAATATTGGCCAACGTTATAGCTCCAGGGGGTAAGTACCAACAGTTGCTCACACAGTTCCCAGCACTCACGGTCCCAACGTTTTGGGCTACGTTAACAAAGCATGGGGTCGAACACTTCATAACTACAAAAGGGCCGCAGGTATTTGTGCGACCTCGGCGCCTGGACGCAGCTAAATTGGCAAGGGTGTGTGACGAGTTCGCCAACTTGGAACAGCTGGGCATCGTCAGGCGCTCCAACAGCCCATGGGCATCCCCACTACACATGGTGCCTAAAGCCGACGAGTCGTGGCGACCACGCAGCAATTTCAGGCGCTTGAACAACGCTACGGAACACGATCGCTATCCTATTCCACACATCCAGGATTTTTCCGTACATCTGGCCAGGGCGCATAATTTTTCCAAAGTAGATCTGGTCCACGGTTACCACCAGGTCCCGGTGCATGAGGAAGACATTCCAATAACAGCTGTAATAACTCCTTTTGGCCTTTTCGAGTTTTTACGCATGCCTTTCGGGTTAAAAGGCACGGCGCAGACTTTCCAGAGGATGATGGACGCAGTGCTTCATGACTTGTCCTTCGTTTTTGTCTACTTAGATGACATTCTGGTAGCCAGCGCATCTGAGGAGGAGCACATTGCCCATCTCAAGACAGTTTTCTGGAGGTTGGAAGCGCATAGGCTGATAGTTAACCCGGCAAAGTGCCAGTTCGGTGTGTCAGTGATTGACTTTTTGGGCCACTGCATTTGGGCGTGATCCCGTTACCGGACAAAGTGTGCACTGTGTCGGACTTTCCGCACCCGCAGATGGTGAGGGCACTACAGGAATTTTGGGGAATGGTTAATTTTTATGTATAACCGTTTCCTTCCCCGGGCAGCCCAGCTGATGCAGCCATTGTATGCTGCGCTTAAAAAAAAAGAAGCCTGTGGAAGCCATCGACTGGACTCCCGAGTGAGTCCAGGTTTTCACTAACGCCAAAACAGCACTTGCGGATGCCGCATTGTTAGCCCACCCAGATCCGTCTGCACGGATTGCGCTCACAACGGATGCATCTGACATTGCCATAGGTGCAGTGGTGGAGCAGTGCATCGCAGGTTCGTGGCAGCCGCTTGCATTTTTTAACCGGACTTTACGCAACAACGAACGCAAGTACAGCACATTCAACAGAGAATTGCTGGCTCTCCATCTGGCGATGCCCCATTTCCAGTTCAGGCTGGAAGGGCGTGAGTTCACCGCGTTTGTGGAGCACAAGCTGTTGACGCACACGATGTCTAAGACCTTGGAACCGTGGTTGGCCCTGCAGCAGCGCCATTTGGCCACAATTTCGGAGTTCACGACCGACATTCAACACATTGCTGGTAAACTCAACGTTGTGGCCAATTGCCTGTCGTGTACATTAATCGCCCCAGTCTACATGGGAATAATTACCCTGCCATGGCCACGGAACAAGCCGGGAACACGGACATTTGCGCGCTCCAGTCTGTGCCAACTGGTTTAAGGCTGGTGAACAGGGTGGTGCAGGAAGGGTGCCCTCCCTTACTCTGCGACGTCTCCACCGGCCACCCGCGCCTGGTGGTTCCGAGCTCTTGGCGCCATCACGTTTTTAAGTTGGTCCACTCCCTTTCGCACCCAGGAGTGCGTGCTTCGGTGAAACTAGTGGGGGCAAAATTTGTCTGGCCGCACTTGCGCAAAGACGTGAAAGAGTGGGCTGCAGCTTGTGCCGCGTGCCAGTGGGCCAAAGTGCACAAGCACACCAGAGCTCCCCTCGAGCTGTTCCAAATCCCGGCTAAGAGGTTCGACCACGTCCACGTGGATTTGGTGGGACCCCTCCCGCTGTTGCAAGGTTTCACACACCTTTTAACAATCATGGACCGCACCACACGCTGGCCTGAAGTGGTCCCGTTGGCTTCTACCATGTCCGCGGAAGGGGCATGTGCTTTTTTGTCAGCTTGGGTGGCACATTTCAGATCTCCATCGGACATCACATCCGACAGAGGTCCACAATTTGTTTCATAACTCTGGTTCACGATGGCTCAGAGCCTAGGAGTCAAAATTCACTGCACTACTGTGTACAACCCCCAGGCTAACGTGTTATGCGAGCATTTTATAGGTTGCTTAAAGCAGCGCTCAGAGCTTCACTCATGGACACAAATTGGGTCGAACGCCTGCCTTGGGTTCTTTTAGGGTTGCGTTCTGCACCTAAGGAGGATTTGGCAACCTCCCCAGCAGAACTCGTTTTTTCTCAACCGCTGCGGATCCCTGGAGAATTTTTACCGGAAAATCCCACGCCCGAGGCTGACCCGCCCAGGCAAGTTCTACACAATACGGAAGCTGTGAGCGTACCGGGCCCAGCCCACCATTATTTTCCCCACACATCCATCCCAAAAAGCTTGCAGAATGCCAGTTTTGTTTTCGTCAGGCACGATGCACACCGGACCCCGCTGCACCCACCGTACGACGGACCGTTCAGGGTGTTGGAACCTGGGGCGAAGCATTTTGTGTTAGACTTGGGAGGACGTAGAGAGACCGTCTGCATTAACAGGCTGAAGCCTGCTTTTGTGTTGGCAGATGAGCAGGTGGTGTTGGCCCAAGCTCCCTGGCGTGGACGTCCACCGTTGGTGGCTCAGCAAGGTGGTGATCCCTTGGCAGGGACCTGCGCTTGTGAAGCTAATGTGTTTTCCCCCCTCCCCTTTTCCCTCCACAGACTGATGTGCCCTCCTGTACACCCCGCCAGCAGGGCAGTTTGACTGGATCGGCGACCCCCCACTACAGCCATTATGGGTGCCAGCTCAAGCCCAAAGGCCGGGGGGGGGGGGGGTAAGGCCCATTCTGGGTGTTTGGGGGGGAGCTGTGTGAGGGCATGGTGTTGGACTTCTTCACCCAGGGGACAATGGACCAAAAGAAGAGGTGTTACCGGGGGTTCAGATGGGACAGAAGGAATATGCGCCCCTTGAGGAGAGGAGTAATATTCCGGGCCACTGGGAGATTGTGTGAAAGCGGCACCGGCGTTATGTCATGTTAAATGTGCCACACAGGCTTTGTTCTAAACATAATGTGTATGGTCAGAAGTTCTGGGCCGCTAGGCATGAAATAAAGATATAAAAGAGAGATGCACAGAGGCCCGGGATGCGCTTTTGATATACTGTTCTTGTTGGAGAAAGAATAAAGTCTTGTGTTGTTTAGCTCATTCCTCACCCGCATCCTTTCTCCACAGTCTAATATTTAAATTTGTTTGATGATCTGAAATATTTAAGTGTGACAAACATAAAAAAACGAGAAATCAGGAAAGAGGCAAACACTTTTTCACACCACTGTAGCTGTTTATACTGCTAGCCAGCTAGCCGGCTTCCAAAGAAGAACAACAGACATCCAGGCAACATTTTGGAGGAGGCTGTGACAATTATCCAGGTGAGAACTCCAACAGAAAATGTTGTAAACTTAAACATGACAGCATTTTGTGGATTTCTATGGCAGTGACCCAGCTTGTTTGACTTTGCAATGTCTGCATAACGCACACAGTGTCTGTCTGGCCACAGTAGCTTCTGTTGTTCCGCACAGAGTGCAGGTAGGCCAAAAAAGTACTGTTCACGCTTTCTGCCGTTAACCGCGATAGCAAAATTTGTCGCCGTTAACGGGGGCGAAGCGTTAACGGGCGAGTAACGTGATAATGCCAACACCACTACATTTTACACAATGTCCCAAATTCACCAGAATTGGGCTGTATGAATCTAACAGTTATGAGGTTTTCCCAAGAATATAATGCAATAATAAGTTCTGCTGAACTATCAAATCAAGTCTAGGATCACAGGAAGAGAAAAACTGAAAAACTGAATCTGTTCTCTAACATCAAGTTCTCCGACAAACCCCACCAAAAATTATGGAGTCACCACTCTTCAAATATGACCAGATGTTTTATTTGCAGAAGGGCTTTTCCCCAAAATCAAAAATAGAAAAATGGCATGGAATCATTCAATCTTGAGAATATAATTATAGAATCAATGTAGTTTCTGTATCTCCACTGTGAAAAAGACAAGCTACAAAGAATACAAATGAGTGACACTAGCAAAGGGGAGATGGAAAAAACATGCTATTCTGTGACTTTGAATGAGACTCAGAAAGTCCCTGTGCTCATTCACTCATCGTAACACACGCAGATCTGTTTGTACTTTATCTGAGCGTGAAGGGGGCCACCAACAGCCAGCAGTTCGCCTTTACCTTACAAGGAGAGGTCCACCCCCTTTGTGTGTGAAAGAGAGAAAGAGGATAACCTCAAAGTGACTGCCTTTCAATCAGTATCTGAGCAACTGCAGCCGCATCATACTAAAACAGTTAAGCACTTTGTACATTTTAAACACGCTTCCATTGCATTGCAGGTGTTAAGCTGGTTATTGCACTACTATTTCACATTCTGACCTGCCATGATCAGAAAGCATGCAGCAATTAATCATTGACAGCTTTGTCGCTACAAAATGACAGTTTTAATGACAATGTTACATTAGCAGGAATGACCACTGCAGTGTTTCGCAGAGAATTGTCCAGGTTTCTTAACAGCCACTGAAACAGTATATTTAAAAGCTTTTTACTTAAATGGTACAAAAAGATCAAATTCACTATATGGCAACCTGTTGCTTTTATTTTTAAATTCAGTTGTTGCTAACGAGTGTGCTTCTTTCTTGTCATTAGATCTGAAAAATACAGTATATTGAAATTTTATTTTCATCAAGGTATGAACATGCGCAATAAGTATAACGTGAAAGACGGTGTAGTGTGGCAATAGCACATTTTTCATGTACTTTGTGGAGCGTGTAAATAATGAGGCTGATTTGGTTCAAGCGGTTTATTACACGACTCACATAAGGAGCATAGACAGAATGGCATACAAGTAGGAACTCTTCCCTTAAATAACATGACATCCTTCAAGACTCTTCTCACACACAAAAGATAATCTCCCCCGACTGCAGTCAGTCCATTCATCACACACAAAAGATAATCTCCCCCGAATGCAGTCAGTCCATTCATCCTCGACACCTCCCTGTTATCTTACTAGGGCATCTAGAAACTTCCCACACACAAAAGGTTAACTTCACGTCCTTTGTTCCTGTCTAAGGTGGTAAACCATTATGCACTCCCCAGGTTGCCACACCACCACCCCCAGCAACTTAGATAGGACAATACGGTAACAGTCCACATGCTGTGATAGAACCATTAACATCAGTCCACATGCTGTAGAACAATCAACATCAGTCCGCATGCTGCTTGGGCTTCAGTCTTCTGCCGTATCTGCTGTAGCCAGGATTCGCTGCCTCCGTGGCGCTGCCATGCTGGGGGGCTGATGTTTGGGGGTGAAAACTTTTTGACTGTCCGTGTGGGTGCTCTGGAGAATCTTTTCTCTGGGAAGCGCCCCGTGGGGGTCTTCCACGCCGAGGGGCCCTCGCCAACAGCACTTGCTCGTCAGCCACAACGAAAGCAGGTTTGAGTCTGTCTATGCCAATTTTTTCCCTCCTACCCCCCAAATCTAGCAAAAAATGCTTATCCCCTGTTTCCAGAACTCTAAACGGTCCATCATAAGGTGGGCGCAGTGGGGGGCGGTGGGCGTCGTGTCTGACAAACACGAACTCTGCGTTTTTCAAAGCTTTAGGCACAAAAACGCGCGGAAAACTGTGGTGGGCAGGGCCCGGCAGCGTGCTTGAGTCTATGCAACGCTGCAGCAGCTGAGACGGGGAGCTGCCCGGCGCAGGATTATCTGGCAGAAACTCCCCAGGCAGCCGGAGTGGTTGTGCAAAAACGAGTTTTGCTGGGGAAGCTTCCAGATCCTCTTTAGGCGCAGAACGTAACCCCAATGAAACCCATGGTAGCCTGTCTACCCAATTTGCATCCGTCAGTGAAGCCCTCAGAGCCGCTTTTAACGACCTATGAAAATGTTCACATAACCCATTTGCCTGCGGGTTGTACGCGGTTGTGCGGTGAATTGAGACACCTAGGCTGCGGGCCATGGTTGACCAGAGTTCAGAAACAAATTGAGAGCCTCTGTCGGACGTAATGTCCGACGGAACTCCAAAACGCGCCACCCATGCTGTTAAAAACGCGTGCGCCACCTCCTCGGCCGTGGTTGCCGCCAGCGGAACCGCTTCTGGCCAGCGCGTGGTGCGGACCACCATTGTCAGGAGATGCGTGTACCCCTGTGATAGCGGAAGGGGGCCTACGAGGTCCACGTGGACATGGTCAAACCTCTTAGCCGGGATGTGAAACGGCTCCAAAGGAGTCTTCGTGTGTCTGTGAACCTTGGCTCGTTGGCACGCCACGCAGGCTGCCGCCCACTCTTTCACTTGTTTGCGAAGGCCCGGCCACACATATTTCTCTCCTACCATTTTGACTGACGCGCGCACCCCTGGGTGTGCCAAAGAGTGAACCGACTCAAACACGCGGCGGCGCCACGCGGCCGGAACCACAGGCCGTGGGCGACCTGTGGAGACGTCGCAGATTAAGGGGGGAATGCCGTTAAGCAGCATCCTCTTCTCCAGCCTTAACCCTGTTGGTCCAGACTGGAGCGCGCGCACGTCCGCATCACTAGCCTGCTCCGCGGCCATGGCTGCGTAATCCAACCCTACACAGACCGGGGCCACAACGGCGCGCGAGAGGCAGTCTGCCACTACATTCAGTTTGCCCGACACATGCTGAATATCGGTAGTAAACTCTGAAATCGCGGCCAGCTGCCTCTGCTGCCGGCCCGACCAAGGTTCTGAAACTTTGGCCATCGCGAATGTCAGTGGCTTATGGTCAATGAACGCAGTAAAATTGCGCCCTTCCAGCCAGAACTGGAAATGGCGAATGGCCAGGTGGAGAGCCAGCAACTCTCTGTCGAACGCGCTGTATTTACGTTCATTGTCGCGCAAGGTTCTGCTGAAAAAGGCAAGCGGCTGCCAAGCCTCGGCGACGCGCTGCTCCACAACAGTCCCTATGGCCACATCTGAGGCGTCAGTGGTGAGGGCTATGCGGGCCGTTGGGTCTGGATGTGCCAACAATGCGGCGTTTGCCAGGGCTGCTTTAATTTCCGAGAACGCCTGCTCTCGTTCCGGGGTCCATTCGACCTTATTCGCGGGTTTCTGTTTTTTGAGCGCAGCGTACAATGGCTGCATGAGCTGCGCTGCGCGGGGAAGGAAACGGTTATAAATGTTCACCATTCCCAAAAATTCTTGTAGCGCCCTGACCGTTTGTGGTCGGGGAAAATCTGTCACTGCGCGCACTTTGTCAGGCGGCGGAACCGCTCCTTCGGGAGAGATGCGGTGCCCTAAAAAAAATCAATCCCCGTCACCCCGAACTGACATTTCGCTGGGTTGATTATTAAACCGTGCTCTTCCAACCTACGGAAAACTGTCGTGAGGTGGGTTTCGTGTTCGTCTTCGGATGCGCTGGCTACCAAGATATCGTCCAGGTAGACGAACACGAAAGGGAGATCGCGCAGCACCGCATCCATCATGCGTTGGAACGTCTGTGCTGCCCCTTTAAGCCCAAACGGCATGCGCAAGAACTCAAATAAACCAAACGGAGTTATTACCGCTGTTTTGGGTATGTCCTCAGCGCGCACTGGGACTTGGTGGTAACCACGGACCAAATCTATCTTAGAAAAAATGCGCGCTCCTCCGAGGTGAGCGGAAAAATCCTGAATGTGGGGAATTGGGTAGCGGTCATGCGCTGTAGCGTTGTTTAACCTGCGGAAATCGCTGCAAGGTCGCCACGAACCTTCAGCTTTAGGGACCATGTGTAGCGGGGAAGCCCATGGGCTGTTTGAGCACCTGATGATGCCTAACCTCTCTAGGTTAGCGAACTCCTCGCGCGCTATGGCCAGTTTAGCTGTGTCCAAGCGCCGAGGTTTTGCAAAAACGGGCGCCCCGGTGGTGGTGATAAAATGCTCCACCCCATGTTTAGCGATAGCTGCTGAAAACGTCGGGACTGTGAGTGCTGGGAACTGAGCGAGCAGTGTGTGGAACTTGCCGCATGCTGCTGTGACGTTGGCTTGTGCTGTTGGCCGGGTCACTCGAGCTATACAGGGGAGAGAGTCAAAAGACAGTGCATTAACCAGACGCCTGTTAGCCAAATCTACCTACAACCCATGTGCACATAGAAAATCAGCCCCCAGTATATGGTAATCCAATGCTGCTACAACAAAAGTCCATTCAAATGTACGACCGTGTAGAGACAAGAGCAGAGTCCTCTCACCCAAGGTCTTAATGTCTGAGCCGTTTGCTGCTGCCATCTCGGGGCCGCTGGCTCCTGCCAGCCGGTCAGCGTAGGTCGGCCGGATGAAACTCCTCTGTGCGCCGGTGTCCACGAGGAAATGCCTCCCCGAGCGTGCATCCGTCAAATAGAGCAGCTTGTTCTCCTCCCCGAGGGTCGCGGCTGCTACCGACCCCCGGTCTTGGCATTTCCCGAGTGCTTGAAACTGGCACGGTGGTATACATTTGCGTGCCCTCTCTGCAAAGCGGCGATGGTAGAAGCAAAGCATGTCACTTCCACGTTCCTTGGCCCCCGCTGCTGCTGCCGTCGGCGGCTCCTCGCCTCCTCGTGTCGATGTGCCGGGCTCCGTCGCTGCCACAATGGTCACAAAAGCCTTGGTGGCGACGATTATCCGGTCTGCCTCTCGGGCTAGCGCACGATAGTCCCGTTTGGCCAGCAACGACAAATTGGCCAGGGCCGCTCTCGCCGCTGTCGGAAGGTTCCTGAGGAAAATGTGGGTGAAGATGAAGTGGTCGTCGTCCGTGCCCTTTAACCTCAGCATCTTCTCCATCATGTCCACAGCCGAACCGTCTCCCAACTCGGTCCGTGTCAGAAGCCTCTCTGCTCTCTCACCATCCGAGAGCGTGTAGTGCTGGATGAGGGCAGCCTTCAGCGCGTCATATTTGCCGTCGGCTAGTGGCTGATCGAGCAGGCTCTCGATGTGCTGAGCCGTGCTGGCATCGAGCGCTGCGACCACGTAGTAGAATTTCGAATCACCCGCCGATATCCCTCGGAGGGCAAACTGCGCCTCGGTTAGGTGGAACCAGGAGCGCGGGTTGTGCTGCCAAAAATCAGGTAGTTTGATCGCTACAGCGCACGCGAAGCTGGGGGTTAAGATAAGATAAGCCTTTATTAGTCCCACAACGGGGAAATTCCAGGATTGCAACAGCACAGGGATAGCAACACTCAGAGCAACAATCAGAAGGCAAGAAAAAAAACAAGCAAGCAAGAGCAGCTAATATACATATGTACATATTACTATAAAATATATATACACACACACACACACACACACACAGACACACAGTGCAGAGCATTGTAGCTGGATGGAATAAATATATGAATATATGAACACACAGTGCAGCGCATTGTAGCTAGATGGAATAAATATGTAAATATATAAACACCCACAGTACGGAGCATTGCAGCTAGGTGGAATAAATATGCAAGTATATAAACACACACAGTGCGGAGCAATGTAGCTAGATGGAATAATATGTAGATATATAAAAACACAGTGCGGAGCATTGTAGCTAGATGGAATAAATATATAGATATATAAATATAAACACACCCAGTGCTGAGCATTGTAGCTAGATGGAATAAATATATAGATATATAAATATAAACACACCCAGTGCAGAGCATTGTAGCTAGATGGAATAAATATGTAAATATATAAACACACACAGTGCAGAGCATTGTTGCTAGGTGGGATGAAACAGCATAACCGTCTATTTAGTTATCCTACATGGTATGATTATGTGCCCATACATATTCTCACCCTCCATAGCGACCGGTATGTTCCTAGTTGTATGCCGGAGAGGACCATTGTGTAAGTCTATTGCATCCAGTCAATCGGTTCCAGTCAAGGTCGGCTCCGGGGATCTTCCGTCGTATTCCATGATTCGTCTTGGGTCACCAGTATGGAGCGTGTAAATAATAAGGCTGATTTGGTTCAAGCGGTTTATTACACGACTCACACAATTAGCATAGACAGAATGGCATACAAGTAGGAAATCTTCCCTTAAATAACATGACATCCTTCTAGACTCTTCTCACACACAAAAGATAATCTCCCCCAACTGCAGTCAGTCCATTCATCACACACAAAAGATAATCTCCCCTGACTGCAGTCAGTCCATTCATCCTTGACACCTCCCTGTTATCTTACTAGGGCATCTAGAAACTTCCCACACACAAAAGGTTAACTTCATGTCCTTCATTCCTGTCTAAGGTGGTAAACCATTATGCACTCCCCAGGTTGCCACACCTTACGCATTCCTGCTCCGCCATTTTGGAACAGCATTTACACAGCAATGCACCTTAAGTACTTCACAAATTTACATCAAAAAAGAAGCAAATTTTATGTTAAAAAAAGGTTTGGCATTATGAAAAAAATCATAAATTTAACACAAAATAGATTGCAACATTTACATGAAAAAAATGAATCTACAAATGCAAAGTCAGATTTACTGAAAAAATACCAATTTTATTTTAGAGAAGTTGTCCAATTATGTGGAAAAGGTACAAATTTATGAGGAAAAAAATAATTTTATGTAAAAAAAAAAAGTTGCATATTTCTTCTTCTTCTTCTTCTTCTTCTTCTTCTTCTTCTTTCGGCTGCTCCATTTAGGGATCGCCACAGTGGATCATCTGCCTCCATCTAACCCTATGTCCTGCATCTTCCTCTGTAACACCAACCCTCTCCATGTCCTCCTTCACTACATCCATGAATCTTCTCTGTGGTCTCTCTCTTTTCCTCCTGCCTGGCAGCTCCATTTTCAATTCGAATTTTATATAACGCCATTTCACAAAAACAGTCATCTCATAGCACTTTCAACTGTACGGGAAACCCCAGCAATCAGGCAATCCCTGTGAGCAAGCGCTTGGTGACGGTGGAGAGGAAAAACTCCCTTTTAACAGGAAGAAACCTCCAGCAGAACCAGGCTCAGCGAGGGACAGTCATCTGCTGCGACTGGCTGGGGGGTGAGGGGATACAGAAGATGAAAAGAACAGACATGTAGAAAGCAAACAGCACGATGGGGACTCAGTCTATGGGAGAGAACAAACAGATGTTAATGACCAGCAAAAAATAAATATTTCATTGAAAGTGAAGAAAGGAGTGAAGCCCAGTGCATTATTGCAGGTCCCTCGACTATCTAAACCTATTAGCAGCATAACTAAGGGAGGGTTCAGAGACACATGAGCCCTCCCTAATTGTAGGCTATATCAAAAAGGAAGGTTTTAACCCTATTCTTAAAAACAGAGATCGAGTCTGACTCCCAAATCCAGATTGGCAGCTGGTTCCACAGTAGAGGAGCTTGATAACTGAAGGCTCTGCCTCCCATTGTACTTTTGGAGATTCTAGGTATTACAAGTAATCCTGCATTTTGGGAGCGTAGTGCTCTGTTAGGATACTACGGTAGGACCAGATCTTTTAAATAAAAAGGGGCCTGATTGTTTAGAGCTTTGTAAGAAAGAAGAAGGATTTTAAACTTAATTCTAAACTCTATGGGAAGCCAATGAAGGGAGGCCAGAACCGGAGAGATAAGATCTCTCTTTCTAGTACCTGTTAAAACTCTTGCTGCAGCATTTTGGATCAATTGAAGATGTTTTAAAGATGTTTTAGGACAACCTGATAATAAAGAGTTACAATAATCTAATCTAGAGCTAACAAAAGCGTGGATCAGTTTCTCAGCATCACTCTGAGACAAGATGCTCCTAATCTTGGCAATATTACGCAAATGATAGAAGGCAGTCTTAGAAACAAATTTAATATGTGAATTGAAAGACAGATCTTGATCAAAAATAACTCCAAGGTTCCTCACAGAACTATTAAGAGAAAGAGTAACCACATCCAAACTAAAAGTTTGATTTGGAAAGGTATTTCTAAGGTTTTTTGGACCAACAAGAATGACTTCAGTCTTTCCTGAATTTAATAGCAGGAAATTGCAAGTATCCAAGCTTTGATTTCCTTAAGACAGGCATCTAACTTGGCTAATTGATTACTATAATCTGGCTTCATTGACAGATATAACTGTATGTCATCTGCATAACAATGAAAATATATACAGTGATTTCTAATCATGTTGCCTAACGGAAGCATATATAAACTAAAAAGAGTAGGGCCTAGCACAGATCCCTGTGGAACTCCATGACTGAGTTTTGAGTTGAAAGAAAACTCATTATTGACATGAACAAACTGGAACCTATCAGATAAATAAGATCTAAACCACTGCAACAAAGTTCCATTAAGTCCAACATAGTGTTCTAATCTATCAAGTAGAATATTATGATCGATAGTATCAAAAGCTGCACTAAGGTCTAAAAGGACAAGAACAGAAAAGTTCATTATCAAATGCGATAAGGAGGTCATTAGTGACCTTTATTAAGGCTGTTTCAGTACTATGATGGATTCTAAACCCAGATTGAAACTCTTCAAGTAAACCATTTCCCTACAGGTGGTCAAATAATTGCGTAGCAACAACTCTTCTTAAGACTTTTGAAATGAAAGGGAGATTAGAGATTGGTCTATAGTTAGCTAAAACTCCTGGATCCAGCGTTGGCTTTTTGAGTAAGGGTTTAATTACAGCCGTTTTAAAAGCCTGCGGTACATGGCCTAAAGTTAATGAAGAATTGATTATTTGAAGAATAAAGCTACCAATAAATTGGAAGACTTCTTTAAATAACCTGGTAGGAATAGAGTCTAAAAGACAAGTTGAAGACTTGGATGAGGAAATTATTTTGTCTAACTCTAAAAGGTCAATTGGAGTAAACTCATCCAAATAAATATCAGTTGAAGGAGTTGTAGTAGTTAGTGTATTTAAGTTAACGGTGGGAAGAATCTGATTGATTTTATCTCTGATAGATGAAATTTTATTATTGAAAAAGTTCATAAAGTCCTGACTAGTAAGCTCTAAGGGAATGCTAGGATTGACAGAGTCCTGACTCTTTGTCAGCCTGGCTACAGTGCTGAAAAGAAACCTAGGATTATTCTTGTAATTATTATCTAATTATCTTGTAATTATCTTGTAATTATTCTAATAATGCAGAATAACTCGGTCTAGCTGTTGTAAGAGATTTTTTAAAAATTAAAAGATGATTTCTCCAAGTTAAACAGATTTCATCTGAATTAGTGGAGCGCCATTTTCTTTCTAATTGGCAAGTCTTCTGTTTTAAGCTACGAGTTTCTGTGTTGAACCAAGGGGTTAGAAATCTCTGATTAGACTTTTTCTTTTTTAAAGGGGCCACCAAGTCTAGAGTCTTTAACAATCTACCATGCTATCAATTACAGAAGGCGCAAGCTATCTATAGCTTATTTCTGTTGTGTTGACACATGGCATAGAGGAAACAATCTGCATAAATTTGGGAACAGCATCATCTGAGAGGCATCTACTGTAGTAATATTTTTCTTTAGGAGCCAGATAGTCCAAAATAGTAAAATCAAAGGTTAACAGACAATGGTCTGACAGCACAGAGTTATGAGGACACACTACCAGATTTTCTATTTCTATGCCATATGTCAGAACAAGGTCCAACGTATGGTAGAGATAATGGGTAGAATTTCCTACTTTCTGAGAAAACCCCATCGAGTCTAATATTGAATTAAATGCCATATTAAGGCAATCACTATCTACATCTACATATACAGTGGGGCAAAAAAGTATTTAGTCAGCCACCAATTGTGCAAGTTCTCCCACTTAAAAGATGAGAGAGGTTTCCAATTTTCATCATAGGTATACCTCAACTATGAGAGACAAAATGAGAAAAAAAAATCCAGAAAATCACATTGAAGGATTTTTAATGAATTAATTGATAAATTCCTCAGTAAAATAAGTATTTGGTCACCTACAAACAAGCAAGATTTCTGGCTCTCACAGACCCGTAACTTCTTCTTTAAGAGGCTTCTCTGTCCTCCACTCGTTACCTGTATTAATGGCACCTGTTTGAACTCGTTATCAATATAAAAGACACCTGTCCACAACCTCAAACAGTCAGACTCCAAACTCCACTATGGCCGAGACCAAAGAGCTGTCAAAGGACACCAGAAACAAAATTGTGGACCTGCACCAGGCTGGGAAGACTGAATCTGCAATAGGTAGCAGCTTGGTGTGAAGAAATCAACTGTGGGAGCAATTATTAGAAAATGGAAGACATACAAGACCACTGATAATCTCCCTCGACCTGGGGCTCCACGCAAGATCTCACCCTGTGGGGTCAAAATGATCACGAGAACGGTGAGCAAAAATCCCAGAACCACATGGCGGGACCTAGTGAATGACCTGCAGAGAGCTGGGACCAAAGTAACAAAGGCTACATCAGAAACACACTACGCCGCCAGGGACTCAAATCCTGCAGTGCCAGACGTGTCCCCCTGCTTAAGCCAGTACATGTCCAGGCCCGTCTGAAGTTTGCTAGAGAGCATTTGGATGATCCAGAAGAGGATTGGGAGAATGTTATATGGTCAGATGAAACCAAAATAGAACTTTTTGGTAAAAACTCAACTTGTCGTGTTTGGAGGAGAAAGAACACCATACCTACTATGAAGCATGGGGGTGGAAACATCATACTTTGGGGCTGTTTTTCTGCAAAGGGACCAGGACGACTGATCCGGGTAAAGGAAAGAATGAATGAGGTCATGTATCGTGAGATTTTGAGTGAAAACCTCCTTCCACCAGCAAGGGCATTCAAGATGAAACGTGGCTGGGTCTTTCAGCGTGACAATGATCCCAAACACACTGCCCGACAACGAAGGAGTGGCTTCATAAGAAGCATTTCAAGGTCCTGGAGTGGCCTAGCCAGTCTCCAGATCTCAACCCCATAGAAAATCTTTGGAGGAGGTTGAAAGTCTGTGTTGCCCAGCTACAGCCCCAAAACATCACTGCTCTAGAGGAGATCTGCATGGAGGAATGGGCCAAAATACCAGCAACAGTGTGTGAAAACCTTGTGAAAACTTACAGAAAACGTTTGTTATATACCCTTTGTTGGCAATGACAGAGGTCAAAGTATTGAGATGAACTTTTGTTATTGACCAAATACTTATTTTACCGAGGAATTTACCAATTAATTTATTAAAAATCCTTCAATGTGATTTTCTGGATTTTTTTTTTCTCATTTTGTCACTCATAGTTGAGGTATACCTATGATGAAAATTGGAGACCTCTCTCATCTTTTAAGTGGGAGAACTTGCACAATTGGTGTCTGTCTAAATACTTTTTTTTACCCCACCTGATATTAAAGTCTCCTACTATAATTATTCTGATTTCAGCACTAAATCAGCTAAGAATTTGGCAAATTCAGATAAAAACTCGGAGTAGGTTGATGGAGGACGATAAACTATGGCAAATAAAATTGGGTTTAGCCTAAAATTGCTAAAATGCCCAATACTGAGGACCAGGCCCTCAAAGGAATGATAACGTGATTTTTGCTAAACATTAACTAGTAATTGGAATGGTAAATTGTTGCTACTCCTCCTCCACGACCAGAACTTCTGGGATTTTGACAGTTTAAATAACCAGAGGGAGTTGATTCATTTAAACCAACATAATCCTCTTGTCCTAACCAAGTCTCTGTAAGGGATATTAAATCAATCTGATCATCAGTTAACAGATCATGGACTAGCAGAGACTTGGGAGTTAGAGACCTAATATTTAACAAACTGCATTTAATTTTTAAATTATGAGGAGGAACAGAGGCCAAATCATTCAATTTAGAGGCTTCATGTTTAATTTGAGTTTTACCAACTTTCTGTTTAATCACTTTGGGATGCTTATACATTATATTTTTATTTACTTTGGAGGGAGCAGACAATGATTCTCTGATGGGGAAGACAGGGGCTAAGTTAAGGGGTGGCAGATGAAGAGGAGCTGCAGAGAGGCGTGTAAGACTGCGACTCTGCTTCCTGGTCCCAACTCTGAGTTGTCAATGTTTTGGAAATTTGGGTAAAAATGATGCCAGATTGTTAGATAAATGAGACGCAACATCCAAAGTGGGATGAACGCCGTCTCGTCTAATAAGACCAGGTTTTCCCCAAAATGAGCTCCAATTGTCAATGTAGCCCACGTTGTTTGCAGGACACCACCCAGACAGCCAGCGGTTGAAGGATCACAAGCGGCTAAACATGTCATCACTGGTCAGATTGGGGAGGGGCCCACAGAATACTACAGAGGCAGACATTGTTTTTGCAAAGTCACACACCAATTCCATGTTAAGTTTTGAGACTTCCGACTGCCGGAGTCGGATGTTGTTAATGCCGGCGTGGATAACAATTGTGGAGTATTTACAGTTACTTTTAGCCAGCATTTTCAAATTTGACTCGATGTCGCCTGCTCTGGCCCCAGGAATGCATTTGACCTTGGCCGCTGGAGTCTCTAGGTTCACGTTTCTGACTACAGAGTCGCCAATTATCAGAGTTTTTTCCTCAGCGGGTGTGTCACTGAGTGGGGAAAAACGATTAGAAACATGAACAGGTTGGTGGTTAACCGGGGCTTTGTGGCTAGGCTTCCTTCTCACCATCACCCACCCAGTCTCCTCGCTGCTGAGGAGGACCGGAGGACCGCTAGCAGGCCCTGTGCTAGGGAGCTCCGCTGCAGTTAAGGGACGTCCGTCAAGATTAACTGGCACAGACAGTGTTTCAATGCAGCGGAGCCGGGATTCCAAATCAGACAACCTCATCTCGAGCGCCTCAAAAAGACAACATTTATTGCATTTACCGGTATCACTAAAAGAGGAAGAGGTGTAGCTAAACATCTGACACAGAGAGCACACCAGAGGAGGAGGGGAAGGAGAGCTAGTAGCCATAGCTAGTGGCTAACCCGAAGCTAACAAAAACACAGATGAAAAGTGAACAGAAGGCTAAAGAGGGTGATTAGATGACACTGAGTGCGCACACAGGTGCAAGAGGCTTGATAAACAGAAGTGAGAGCTAACGGTAAATGGAAAAAAAGTGATTAAAATACAATTAAAGGCAAAATCCTCAGGAGAATGAGGAAAGCTAACCAAAGAGCAAACCACACAGACAGACAGCAACACAGGAAGTGACGATTTTCAACATCCTTTGTCCAATACATCCACTATCCCTCCTCTGCACATGTCCAAACCATCTCAGCCTTGCGTCTCTTACTTCAAACCGCTCAACCTGAGCTGTCCCTCTGATATACTCATTTCTAATCTTGTTCCTCCTAGTAACTTCAAATGAAAATCTTAGCATCTTCAATTCTGCCACCTCCAACTCCATTTCCTGTCTTTTTGTCAGTGCCAACATCTCCAAACCATACATGATCGCAGGTCTCACTACCGTCTTGTAAATCTTTCCTTTCACTCTTGCTGGTACTCTTTTTTCACAAATCACCCCTGACACTCATCTCCACCCACTCCACCCTGCCTGCACTCTTTTTGACCTCTCTTTTTCATTTTCCATTGCTTTGGATGGTTGACCCCAGGTATTTAAACTCATCTACTTTCACTACCTCTATTCATTCCATCTTCACCGTTACACCTGCCTCCCTCTCATTCACACTCATGAATTCTGTCTTGCTTCCACTGACTTTCATTCATCTTCTCTCGCGAGTGTACCTCCACCTCTTTAGGTTCTCTCCCACCTGCTCCCTACTCTCACTACAGATCACAATGTCATCTGCAAACATCATGGTCCACGGAGACTCCTGCCTGACCTCATCTGTCAGCCTGTCCATCACCATGGCTCAGAGCCCCTGCATATTTACATGGGAAAATATCACAAATTTATGGCAAAAAAGTAGGAAAATATACATTGAAATTGACATGAAAAAAAATCACAAATTTAAATGGAGAATGTCACAGATTTATTATTCAAAAGGACCAAATTTTGTGTGAAAAAAAGTTCTACACTTGTGTTAAAAAGGTTATTTATTAGAAAAAAAAATATCAAAATTTAAATTAAAAAGTCACAAATTTATGGGAAAAAAACAACAAATTTTATGTAGAAGTCAAAAATTAATGAATCTTTGCCCCCCCCCCCCAACCAATCCCCCGACTACTTCATATCCCTTCAACTCCCTCCCCCATTCCCCCGTCAGGTCCAGCATAGGTAAGACAATTTAAATTTAAAAAAATAATAATAATAATAATAATAATAATAATTGGGGACGGCAGTGGCTCAGGAGGTAGAGCAGGTCGTCCAATAACCACATGGTTGGCGGTTCAAATCTCGCTCTCCCCAGATATGCTGCCGTTGTGTCCCTGGGCAAGACACTTCACCCCAATTGCTCCTGGTGGGTCTGGAAGCGCCATGTTAGGCAGCATGCCACTATCAGTGTGTGAATGGGTGGATAGCAGGATCTGTAAAGCGCTTTGGTCATCAAGAGATGAGAATAAAAGCGCTATACAAGTGAATACCATAATAATAAATAAATTGAAGTTGCACATTTATGTGAAAAAAAAATCACAAATTTATGAGACGTATTTGTATAATGTTAGCAATAAAAGCTGACATGGCTTAAAGTTAGAAAAAACCTTAGCTTAAAAATGGTACATATTAGCTTAAAGCTAGCTTAACAGGCTTCCAGTTTGGGATCAATAAAGTACATCTATCTATCTATCTATTTAAGAATGCCTTGTTTTCACAACATTCGAATAAAAATTAATACTGTAGGCCTAAAATGCTAGCTTAAAGGCTAAAACAGCGTATCCTTACACAATGTAAGCATGAAATTAATACAGAATATAGTTGAAGAAAATTAGCTTTAAAATGCTAAATATGGGGTTAAAGCTCAAAACCGCTAGCCTAAAAGCTTAAAAAAAAAAATTAAAATGGAACAGCATAAAGTAGAAAAGTGGAACCACAATTCTGAAAAAAGCTGAATAAAATAATACCAGAACCGTGTTTCTACTGACTGACTGCTTAACAGCCTTAACACGATCATCTCTCTTCACACATGAGCCATTCAGCTCAGGTTTGAGCTTCTGACCATGAAGCCATCTCTTCAAACACCGAGCGGGAGCCATTTATGGCACCAGCACTTGAAGTGAAGATTGATGATCTTCCAACCAGAGAACTTATCACCATGGTTTCCACCCAAAAACACATGCACTCAGGAAAACTGTACATGTCCCCCCTCCTGCTATGCTGTCATGTGTTTTGAATAAGCAGCAGGAGGTTGCATTGCAGTACGACTACCTCAGCTGAACGCTAACCAGTACCAGCTGTGGAGAACCCAGAAGGAACAAAACAGGACCGGTGCATTGGCAGGGAATTGGGACTGATGGATCTGCAATGACACACAGTCCTGCAAAAGAATTTATGAAACAATATGATTAACACAGATCATCAGTTCATGTTTCTTTCATTTCCCAACATGTACCAGGACTTTTAATAACCAAAAGCCTATTGAGGTTACTTCCGAAGATGTGAGAGCAGCAATGAAATGCCCGTACAGTGTATAACATAGCTTCAGTTTGTCTCAGTTTACAAATCGAGAGCATACAGGGGAGATGTGGGTGGTTTCACATTGGCAACCAAGTCTCTTGCAGCAAGAAGACTTCTCAGCTCAGAAACTGGCTCTTGAAGCAAGATGAAAACTCAGAGGGACATTAAACTACTCAGGCAGGGTGTGTGTTATAATCTTTGGCAAAAGAATCCAAGTGAAGGACACAGGGAAGCAGGTGAAAGTCCAAAACCCAAAATCTTTAACCAACAGGCTGCCCGAGGCCAAACACAGAGTCAACCCAAACAAATAATATGAGAATCTTAAAGATAAAATTGTAGACTTTGGAGGAGACAAAAGAAGCATGGGAAAAGTGCACAAATCATACTAAAACTAGCAAAATAAAATCCAGAGGACAAAACACAAGGGTAATAAATGCATAGGAAACACCAGAAAAGCTGGACCATATGGAGAGCAGAGAGATTTGGCAGAAAAAAGAAGGAAGTGGAGGTAAAATACACTGGTGAGAAAATGACTGAAAGAGATTAAAAGATTATACACCAGACATAACAAATGGAGGTAGTTTTCTGTGCTGAAAAATGAAGCCACTGTGGAAGTGCATTAAACTCATGTTCAGTCTAATGAAGACCAGATGCTGACACCTACAGTGGGGCAAAAAGTATTTAGTCAGCCACCAATTGTGCAAGTTCTCCCATTTAAAAGATAATAGAGGTCTCCAATTTTCATCATAGGTATACCTCAACTATGAGAGACAAAATGAGAAAAAAAAAAGCCAGAAAATCCTGTTGAAGGATTTTTAATGAATTAATTGGTAAATTCCTCGGTAAAATAAGTATTTGGTCAACAACAAAAGTTCATCTCAATACTTGTTTGTTATATACCCTTTGTTGGCAATGATAGAGGTCAAACGTTTTCTGTAAGTCTTCACAAGGTTTTCACACACTGTTGCTGGTATTTTGGCCCATTCCTCCATGCAGATCTCCTCTAGAGCAGTGATGTTTTGGGGCTGTCGCTGGGCAACACGGACTTTCAACTCCCTCCAAAGATTTTCTATGGGGTTGAGATCTGGAGACTGGCTAGGCCACTCCAGGACCTTGAAATGCTTCTTACGAAGCCACTCCTTCGTTGCCCGGGCGGTGTGTTTGGGATCATTGTCATGCTGAAAGACCTAGCCACATTTCATCTTCAATTTCCTTGCTGATGGAAGGAGGTTTTCATTCAAAATCTCACGATACATGGCCTCATTCATTCTTTCCTTTACACGGATCAGTTGTCCTGGTCCCTTTGCAGAAAAAACAGCCCCAAAGCATGATGTTTCCACCCCCATGCTTCATAGTAGGTATGGTGTTCTTTCTCCTCCAAACATGACAAGTTGAGTTTTTACCAAAAAGTTCTATTTTGGTTTCATCTGACCATATGACATTCTCCCAGTCCTCTTCTGGATCATCCAAATGCTCTCTAGCAAACTTCAGACGGGCCTGGACATGCACTGGCTTAAGCAGGGGGACACGTCAGGCACTGCAGGATTTGAGCCCCTGGCGGCGTAGTGTGTTACTGATGGTAGCCTTTGTTACTTTGGTCCCAGCTCTCTGCACTAGGTCCCCCCGTGTGGTTCTGGGATTTTTGCTCACCGTTCTCGTGATCATTTTGACCCCACGGGGTGAGATCTTGCGTGGAGCCCCAGGTCGAGGGAGATTATCAGTGGTCATGTATGTCTTCCATTTTCTAATAATTGCTCCCACAGTTGATTTCTTCACACCAAGCTGCTTACCTATTGCAGATTCAGTCTTCCCAGCCTGGTGCAGGTCTACAATTTTGTTTCTGGTGTCCTTTGACAGCTCTTTGGTCTTGGCCATAGTGGAGTTTGGAGTCTGACTGTTTGAGGTTGTGGACAGGTGTCTTTTATACTGATAACGAGTTCAAACAGGTGCCGTTAATACAGGTAACAAGTGGAGGACAGAGAAGCCTCTTAAAGAAGAAGTTACAGGTCTGTGAGAGCCAGAAATCTTGCTTGTTTGTAGGTGACCAAATACTTATTTTACCAAGGAATTTACCAATTAATTCATTAAAAATCCTTCAATGTGATTTTCTGGATTTTTTTTTCTCATTTTGTCTCTCATAGTTGAGGTATACCTATGATGAAAATTGGAGACCTCTCTCATCTTTTAAGTGGGAGAACTTGCACAATTGGTGGCTGACTAAATACTTTTTTGCCCCACTGTAAATATGTAAAAGAAAAACCTGTTCTATAGAAACCAATAGGAAATGACATGTCTGTTTTCATTATGAGCTCAATCACAAGTTTTACATCATATTAATAAAACCAATGAGACCGAAATTAAAAGTAAAAAATGAGAACCAAGAATTATAAAATAAAACACAAGAATTATTGTACAGGTATAACAGTAGACAAAAATTTTGCTTTAGTACATACTTTATGTACAATAAAGGGAAATACTGTAAAACATGAAACTCCTTTTGTAGCCCATCTGCTTCAAGGTAGTGTTCTAGTAAAGAACAGACTGAGACCAGAGTCTCAAGATGAAGACAAGACCAGATAAGACCAAGGGTATGTCCCAATTCACCCCTTCGCCCTACTCCTTAGCCCTACCTCTCTGTTTTGCATGTGAATGTGCAAAACAGAGGGGTAGGGATAAGGGGTAGGGTGAAGGGATGAATTGGGATGCACCCCAAGACTCTAAAACCAGAGACAGACCAAGCAAATGATCGGCTATCTGGCAAGTTTGAGATGTCGGTGAGCCTTGTTTGCCTGGTGTGTCCTGGACCATCGGCACAAAAAAGCCTTCGTGTTTTTTTGGCTGATTCAACATGTTGAATCGGTGTTGAATTTGTTGGTGAAACGGCACACTCTGATTAGCGGTTGAGTGTAGTGAATGAGTGCGCGCACGTGCAGAAGGTATTCTTTTTGCCGTTGGCCGTAGTTTTCCAAGTGTGTGCAGGCAGAACTTTTTTATGCTGACAAACCTGAAAAAAGAGGACACAGTAGGACATCGTTCATTGGGTTTTGTCAGAGTTGTCGCTTGGTGTTTCTCTGACTTAAGGGGTCAAGACCAAGACCTACACAGACAGTAGTTTTGGTTTCGACTTGGCCTCAACCCTTTAAAGTCTTGGTCTTTGTACACTCTGGTCTTGGTGTGGTCATGACTACAGTACTATTTCAAGGTTCATCATGTTGTGTGTTCAGAGATGGTCTTCTACATACTTTGGCCCTAACTACTGCTTATTTTAGTTACTGCTGCCTATCATCTCAAAATATACCGCCCATTACACCTATTTGATACATGTCTGCACCATACTGAGAGGGTCATACTGAAACAGTTCAGTGTGAGTTCATGTACTACTCACTACACCCCTAACGAAAACACAAACTATGACAGTTCTGAACGTTTATTCACTTATTTGAAAAAGGATCACATTAATGCATGTACCCCTGAAATGCTACTGACATCTCAGAGTTTTTCCTTCAGCAATCCACATGCACTACAGCGAAAAAAAAAAAAAAAGATCTGCACCATCTGCACCTGTCATTACTGTCTATTACCATTACAAGGTATCACGCACAGCTGTGGCCAGTTAGAATGAGAAGTCCTAACCGAGCAGTGCACTGACATCCACTTAGTCCGTGTGAGCGGAGGCAGAGGGGGGAAAAGTCAGCATATGTGTTCATTTGCTGCTGGTTGTGTTTTCTGATATCAGCCTGATGTCTACAGACAGCTGTTGGTCTCAGTAGGTTTACCTCTATCACCAAAAACAAAACTCACATTTAATGTTCTATTTTACAGAGATACGCACAGACTCTGTCATAGATGTATGCCATCTGACCCATAGGCTCCAACACCTTGAGGACACTCAAGTGCATAAGCAATTAAGCAAATGGATAAGACAGAGACCTTTAAAGCAACACCATGTACGATGTTTTACATGATATTATGCCAAATTTACTTTCCCAGGGTTTTCTAACAATAATGTGCCCCTACCCTGTGTACAATCAGACTAAAGGGAGAAAAGTTCATCCTCACTATCTCTTTTGCTTGCTCCACTTTTCTGAGAACGTCTTCTCAAACAGTCAATTCAGAAGTTCTCCATCCTTGATGTTACCAATTTCCCCCTGGCTAGGTGCAACTCCCTCAATATTTGTTCCACCGTTTCAGCTCTGTTTCCCAAACAAAACATCGAAGTTAAGAGCAAAGCACACCAGTTGCTGTGTTGTTAGCTTCACAAACCAGCACAGAAGTCTATTTCTACCCCCTACAATAATACATCTCGCATCATTCTGGCTCACTGTGTTATATTTTGGTTGTGATAGCAGTTTGGATTGGGACGCTAACGTTAGCCTGGCTAAAGCAGTCATGGTCAGGTCTGTGGCTGAACAACTGATACCTGGAACAAGATTGGCGCCCCGCAAAACTACTTCACTTGAAGTACAAACATTCGCAACACATTTACATCATGACAAAAGTATTTAATTTACAAATAAATACATATGATTTTGAATAACTTGTATATTTTTATTAAGTACTTGTCACATCACATCACACAGAGGGAAGTCTGGGCTTCTCTGCTTGAACTGCTGCCTCCGCGACCCGGACCTCCGGAAAAGCAGTAGAAGATGGATGGATGGATACTTGTCACATCTTCAATACATCCATCCATCCATCTATCTTCTTCTGCTTGGCATCAAAATTGGGGACATCTTCAATACAAAAATTAAAATTTTTTAAACAATATTCTGTCTACCTCTCTCCTTCATGCTGGATACCAATCTTGTTCCGGGTACCAATCTTGTAGCCACAGGGTCTTCTAACCAAGAAAGCATTGTACTGAGCAGCAGGGGTGGGGAGAAAAAAAAATCATATGGCGATACTTTATGCTGGTGATACAGTATCAATTCAGAGACACCATATCTTGATACTTTATTAAAAATTATTAATAAATGTTACATATAGTACATACATACATATAATGTTATATGTATGTATGTATGTATACATACATATAACATTATATGTATGTATACATACATTATATGTATGTATGTATACATACATATAACATTATGTGTATGTATACATATAATATATATAACATAACTATATATTACACATATATGTACTATATATTATATAACATACATATAACATGTTTCATGTTACATATACATACATATAATGCTACAATTAGATGTAAATGTTACATATACCATATACATGGTCAGATAAAACTGAAACAGAGGAAATCCATGGATCAGGTAGTTAGATGGTCCAGTCGTTTGCTTGGTGAGTCACAGCTGAGCCTGACATCCCTGTACACCAGACAGGTACAGAGGATTGCTACCTCCATTTTAAATGACTCCCACCCTTTGCACTGCCACTTTCAGCTTCTTCCCTCCAGACGGAGGTTTGCTGTCCCAAAAAGTAAAACCCAGCGCTACAAAAGCAGCTTTGTTCCTGCTGCTGTCAAAGAGTTGAACAAGATGTAACAATATATTGCACATAATTTAGTTACCTATTTATTAATTTTATTTTATATTTACTTATTTTTGTAGGTTTTTTATTTGGGTTCTAAATCTTTTACTGGGTTTTAGACTTTTGAGTTTTTAACCTCTGACTAGTCTAACTTTTTAATATGACCCTTCTCTCTTATCTCCTTGGTTTTTTTTTTTCTCTTATCTCTTTGTCTTATGTCCTGATTGGTGGAGCCGTGAGTACTTTTATCATGTTTATAGTCAGCTTCATGTGTGCCTGTGTTTGTGTTCATGTTGAATGTAATTGTGGTTTGTAAATATGGATGTCACCTGACTGCAAAACAAATCTACCTACGGGTACAAATAAAGTAACCTGAACCTGAACCTGAATATACAAACTTACCTGTTTAGGCACCAGATTAATAAAAACCATTTGACTTTTCAGTTCATTAGATCACTGTTTTTGAACTGGGGTGCCATGAGAGACTGTTCGGGGTGCCATGGGAAATTGTCTAATTTGGTCAAAGGAGGCTTTGACCAACAATGCAAATATAAACATGACAGCAAAAAATGAAAAAATTACTATTAAAAATGTATTATCTGCCAAAATTTGTTATCATTACAGGCCTAATTACAAGACTAAAATGTAATTAGATATGCTGTAATAGGCTACAATGTTTTATAACATTTTGGGTTGGTGGGGTGTCATGGGATTTTTTTCAATGTAAGAAGGATGCCAAGGCTCAAAAAACCTTGAAAAACACTGTATTAGATGGTGCTAGGGGTGGGGCCAAAGACTGATTCGGTGTAGTATGACAATACTTGACACTCGCCATGATGCACTGATCCCAAAACCAACGTACCGATCTTTTATTAATGATATATATATAATATATGGTATGGCAATACTTAAGGAATTGTAGTATCATGACAGTATTACATTGTGGCCCAAGTATCACAATGCATATCATATATGACTAGATAACCCAACAGATAAGGCTGCTAGCATTAACTTAGCTGGCGACCATGGTTGGATTATATGACTACAGTATATTCTATCGGAAGAAGGGGAAAACAACAACTTGGAAATATATCAAAAATAGGTACAAATTTATGTCAACAATGTTACAAATTTATGAGAAAAAACTTCAAATATACAAGAACAAAAGTCACACATTCGCGAGAAAACCCTGCAAATTTACGAGAAAAAAAAATGCAAATTCTTGAGAAATTACTCACAAATTAATGAGAAAAAATTTATTGGAAAACTGTTGTAAAATGTTGAGTTAAATTTTGCAGAATGCGTCACAAATTTGTGAGGAAAACCTCACTCACTGGTGAGAGTAATGTCGATATTCACTACCCAAGTAACAGTTTTTACTTTATATTTTCTTACTCTTGTTGGTGACTACTCTTCTTTGTGCTTGAGTAATCAATATCATACTGCAACCCTATTTTTACCAATTCTGGCTACTCTTCACACCTCTAATAACAAGATGAAAAAGATAATTAACCATGTAATGAGTGGCTCTGCAGCTCTGAATAAATCCAAACAGATTTTAATCTGACAGGATCTCATAATATGCAGGATGTGGTCACAGGATTTAACACGGGTCATCCCAGAATCTAAATATTTAGCCCACAGAACAGGATCAGCAGCACCATGACATTATGTAACAGCTCAAATGTAGGCCAAGCACCGAGTTAGAGATGTTGGGCCACATTTGGACGTCTAGTTTGAGCGGTTTAATGAGCCGGAAGGGAGATTTTCTTCACTCTGAGATGTGATTGCTGCGGGGATGGAGACAGAAGAGAGAAAGATGAGTCATTTATAGAAAAAAGGACGAAATGTTGAATGGATGTAAAAAGGAAAGAGACAAAGAAGGGAAAGGAGAAAGAAATATGCAAAGGGAGCTGAAATTTAAATGTAAAGAATGTGAATGTGAATGAAATGGTAAACTGACCAGACTCTGGTGATAATCCACAAAATGGTGCCAGAATGTTGATATTTATCTTGGTGACTGACTGACAGTGAAATTCACAGTTGCAGCTGCACAAATATGAAATGTGGCACTGAACAGGTGTGCTTTCAGAGCCAAACTGAGGAGGAACAGTTGTCCCAAACAGCCTTGCCCGCCCACATGCGCTCACAGACTCATGATGCTGACGAAGACCACAGCTACCGCCGTCTCACTTAAGTCTTAAAATGCTGCTGACTGAAGCTGCTACAGACCTGCTCTTTTCTGGATGTTACAGATTAGCACAGCAGGAACAATCAACAAAACCTCATTCTGCACACTTCAAAGTCAATGAACGAGGAACAATGCTGGGTATTTCTTATGAATTAATCTTGTACATAGCATTGTGGGTCTTATAATACGGGGATATGATCTGAGGTGTGAATCTTCAGTGGTCTCAAGATTCAATTAATTTGTAACAACTTGAATGTTTGAATGCACAACATTTATATTCAGATTCAAAACTAAGAAAAAAAATACTCAAAAACAATCCATGGTTGGTCGGGGATCAGCAATTGCTAAATGTAGGTGCGGTTTCCTCAAGGTGCTCTGGTTTCTTCCTACAATTCAAAGACAACTTGCAAGTGGCAGCGCCTTGTATGGCAGCGCCCCTCCAGTTCTAGGGTGTGACTGTTATGTTTGGAGCATGGAGCAGGCAAGGACAGAGGACCCAGGTGCAAGCAAGGCACAGACTTATTAGACAAACAAAAACCATGACACATAAACCGGAGGAGTACCAACTGAAAACATTGAATCTCTAGAGTCTCTAAAAGTGCTATGGGAGGTAGAGCAGTAAGTTATCAGGCTCCTCTCTCATGGAACCAGTTACCAGCCTGTATGAAACTTTCCTATTTGACATTAGTTATATGAATGTTTTCTACTAGTATCTACTATGCCTTCTGTCATACTACTACTCATGTGCGTGGTGTGAAGTCCACAACGAGACCCGCTGCGCATGTGCTTGATTGTGTGTAGGGCTGTGCGGTATGACAAAAAATTCATATCACGATATAAGTCATCTTATATCATGAGAACGATGTATATCACGATAGACATTTTCTGTAAATTCTACAGTTTAGATAATCACATAAAAAGGACCATCTCTTTTTTTACATGTATCGTTTTCTCTCATAACTTTGCAGTGTTGTTATAAAATAGTAAACATTAATAAGTTAAATATTTCCTGAGCCAGAGGAGAATAGCAAAAAAACAGATAACGTAAAAAAAATGTCTGAAAATGAGAAAATTACCCATGGCTGTCACCTACAGCTATAAATTAACTGTTAGTTTAAATCAGTGAAAATTTAAGTGTAGACCTACAGCCTGCCATTCTGGCCTAATTTAACCTGTCTGCTTCTTAGTAAAAATATTTCAGATTGGTCATGATCTAAAAATCAAAGACACATAAGGTAATGTAATAAAATACATGTGATGACATTAACTTTATTCATTATCACTACTTGACTAATTAAAATGATTAGAAATCAAATAAATTACATTTAGAGCCAACTTTCTCCTCCAACTCATTTTAATTAATTTATTATTTATTTTGTGTGTATGTGCCACCATCACGCACTTTTGCAGCTTTAATAAATTTTTTCCAGACAAAACTAAGAAACTCAGCAGTAATTTAAACCAAAGAAAGGATGGTCCGCTACATGTTTCCAGTTAGCACAACTTAGCATCGTCATTTAGCATTTTATAATTAGACATGGTGTTAACGTTACAGTCATGTGAAAAAAAATTAGGAACCCTATGAAAGCCTATGTGTTTTTAACATATTTAGACATATGGATATTTAATATCAATTTTAAAGGGCCTATATCATGCAAAATCAACTTTTTTGAGCTTTTAAGCATGTTATAATGTTAATTCCTCACCAAAAACACCCCCAAAGTGGTATTTTGCTCCATTCACGCATCTCTGAGTATTCCTCCTCAACTCTGCTCTCTGAGCTGCTGCTCCACCCTGTCCCTGATAATGACTGGGTCCCCACATTCATACGTATGAACGTGGGTGAGCCGCCCACTCCAGGAAGTGCCTGTGCTGCCAGCACCGCCCTCAGGCTAATGCACACACCCACTTTCTCCGCGCAGCTAACGGAGCGGTGATCGGCAAAACTCTTTCACTTTAGCATTGATGCTGTGAAGAAGTAGTTCCTCTCACACCTAATCTGCTCAGTGACAACGACAGTTTGCTTTTTTACGTAAGACAATGTCTTCTAAGTGGCGTAAATGTGTCTTTGGCTGTGAGAGATTTAGGAGTTTGTTCAGCCTTCCTTGTTTTCATGGGCGGAACCCAGCAACACGCTGCAACAGCCGGCTCAGGGGTTACGTCATGAAATGGGCGGCAGCCACAAGAAGGAGAGGCAGAGCCTCAGAGATTGAGGCATCTTACTTCCGGGCTCACGAAAATAACTCATATTTCATAAGAAATTCATTCTCCAGTGTACCAAAGGTAATATACTATCACATACATGCATATAGTTTACTCTGAAAGGCTTAAAATAGCATGATATTAGTAGTAGTAGATTAGTTTATTTGACAGGGACAGTGCAATAAACATAGACAATTAATCAAAGACAATCAATCTGATGTGTTGCACATAGAGTGTATAGCTATTAGCTAATTTGCAACTCTTGTCCCTGGATGGGCTTTAGAATAGGCCCTTTAACAATACTGGGAGATTCAAGTAATATAACTAAACAATTAAAACTGAAGAAAAGACTTTTTAAAATTTTCTGTAAAACGTAATTCTAAAAACATGTCATTTCTGGTGCGAAATAAATTAGGACACCCCCACATTCATTTCCACTTAAAATGGCTAAAAACACACTCAGGTGTATCACATCAGGTGCACATGATTAGAACATCATTACTCAGCATTTTGAAGGAGGCTTGTCCTATTTAAACCTCAGACATTTAGTTTGGTGTGCTCCTGACTGTTGAAGTGAAAGTGAACACAATGGTGAGATCAAAAGAGCTGTCTGAGGCCTTCAGAAAAAAAATTGTAGCAGTTTATGAGTCTGCTAAAGGATTTAAAAAGATCTCAAAAGAATTTGAAATCAGCCATTCCACTGTCCAGAAAATAGTCTACAAGTGGAGGACATTCAAAACAACTGCCAACATGCCCGGGTCTGGACGTCCAAGCAAGTTCACCCCGAGAGCAGACCACAATATGCTAAACGAAGTCTCCAAAAACCCTAAAATGTCATCATGGGACCTACAGCAGGCTCTTGCTACTGTTGATGTGAAAGTGCATGCCTCTACAATCTGAAAGAGACTGCACAAGTTTAACTTGCATGGAAGGCGTGCAAGAAGGAAACCTTTGCTCTCTAAAAGAAACATGTAGGCCAGACTGAAGTTTTGCCAGAGAGAATGTAGACAAAGACCAGGACTTCTGGAATAATGTTCTTTGGACAGACGAGTCTAAAATTGAATTATTTGGACACCAGAACAGAGGACATGTTTGGCGTAGACCAAATACAGCATTCCAGGAAAAGAACCTCATCCCATCTGTAAAGCATGGAGGTGGAAGTGTCATGGTTTGGGGATGCTTTGCTGCAGCAGGACCTGGCCAGCTCACCATCACAGAATCCACCATGAATTCTACCTTGTATCAGAGGGTGCTTGAGGACCACATGAGACCATCTGTAAAAAAAATTAAAGCTGAAACGGAACTGGACCCTGCAACACGACAATGACCCAAAACATACCAGTAAATCCACCAAGGACCGGAGAGTCCTGGAATGGCCGAGTCAAAGCCCAGATCTTAACATCCTTTGACCAATATATCCACTATCCCTCCTCTGCACATGTCCAAACCATTTCAGCCTTGCCTCTTACTTTGTCTCCAAACTGCTCAACCTGAGCTGTCCCTCTGATACACTCATTCTAATCCTGTCCCTCCTAGTAGGGCTGGATGATATGGGTCACAAATCATATCTAAATATAATTATCCAATAAAAGTATCTCTCTCTCTCTGACATTTTCTTGAATTGTGCAATAAAGGCATTTTTTACAACTCTCTCTCTCTCTCTCTCTCTCTCTCTCTCTCTCTCTCTCTCTCTCTCTCTCTCATGCAGTGGTCGTTATATAGGATTACACATTTCTAGAGGTTTCATCTTATGGACAATATTAGCGTATTAGCCCTGTAAGTTATTCTTACTGTAAATCGGGGTGTTAAGGCAAGGCAAGTTTATTTGTATAGCACATTTTGTGTACAAGACAATTCAAAGTGCTTTACATGACAACATTAAGGCATTACAGCAGGTTGCAAAAGGAATACATAAGAATTTAAACGCAAACTAAAAAGCAAATTAAAGAAACAAAAACAAGCTGAAACAGAATAGGACAGAAATAAGATTTACAGTGCATTGTAGGAGATTAACAATTGTTCTACTGAAAGGCCGTGATAGAGTTTTTAACGGATGCTGAATTTAAAGCAGCTGAGAGTTTCAGCAGCCCTGATGATTTCTGGGAGTTTGTTCCATATGTGAGGGGTATAAAAACTAAACGCTGCCTCACCATGTTTGGTTCTAACTCTGGGCACAGATAGTAGGCCTGACCCTGATGACCTGAGAGCTCTGGGTGGTTCATAATGGACTAGCAGATCTGAAATGTATTTTGGCCCTAAACCATTCAGGGCTTTATAAACCAACAGGAGTATTTTGAAATCTATTCTTTGACAGACAGGAAACTAGTGTAAAGATCTGAGAACTGGAGTTATATGATCCACTTTCTTGGTCTTAGTGAGGACTCGAGCTACAGCGTTTTGAACCAACTGCAGCTGTCTGGTGAACTTTTTAGGGAGACCTGTGAGGACAGCATTATAGTAGTGCATTTTACTGACGATGGATCAAATTAGATGCATGCATCCATGGATGCATGGACAAGTTTTTCTAGATCCTCCTGAGACATCAGACCTTTAAAGGCCAAATGTCACGTAATTTTTTTTTCTAAATGACAACGAATTTAGATAAAATACACATAGCTTAAACCAAATATTCATACCGGAGACCATATCACCCACCCGTATTTACATAATTGCACAAAATACACCAGGCGAAGTCCCCGCCTTGCTCGCTGGCTTGTGACAGCCAATCCAGACCACGCCCATGTTTTTGACGTCACAAGTTGTACCCTGGCTGCCCTGCCTATCCACATTCACACTTATCAACATTGGACAATCATGACGGAAAGTGACAGCGATTGTGAACAAATTAGTTTAGTTTTGTCTTTTTTTTTTTTTTCTTTTTTTTTGTCAGTGGTTCAGACAGTGACAGAGGCATAGAACCTTACAGGTTCGAGCCGTCCGAGACGGAATCAGATGCTTTGTCTGATGACAACAGTTCCAACGATGACCAGAGAGCAGAACCAGTGGAAAATGTCATTGAATTGGACATTAATCGCCTCCAGAATTGGGAAGCCGAAGGGGGTCTGTCGAGGGCGCCCCATAAATATTGATTTTTCGGAAGCCATTAGTATTACAGTGGAGGAGAGCCGCTGCTGTCAAGAAATTGACCAGATCAATATGAAAATGGAGGCGCATACCTGTCAAGTGAGACGTTTTCACCGTATTTTAATACGGGGAAAATGCAATTTTAGCAAATACGGGCGTATTGCCATTTCTGTACGCCCAAAAGAAAAATATACGGGAAAAAAAATTATTGAGTGTGTTGGGGAACACGTCGTGTGTGTGAGACCCACAGCTAGGGTGCTGGCAGATCGCTCAGCGGGAGCTATTATCACTACAATGAGAAGTCATTAGGATAATGGCTTAACACTTTCAGCTGTCCTGCGGCTGCGGAACAGAGAGGAATCGCCTTACAAATACAGAATTCTGCTTTTTTTATTTTGAGCCGGACGCTGAGTTGTGTTGTTATTGTCAAATATCCATGAATCCTTAAAATATTTGACAATAACAACACGAATTACATTTAAAACATTTCCCAGAAAAGTGTCCCTTATTACCCCGCCGTCCCTTATAGCCGCGTTTTACGGTATTAAAATACGGCGAAAACGTCTCACTTGACAGGTATGAAAACATTTCCCAGAAAAGTGTCCCTTATTACCCAGCTGTTCCTTATAGCCGCGTTTTAAGGTATGGGTGAAATATCCAATTTTTTCTTTCTTGTTGCTCACTTCAATCTTCCAGTCTCCATATAAACAATCAATCGGGATACCCCAAGCATCAAACTAAGGTACAATCAATTTCGTCACTTCCGCCTTCTTCCCCAGGCGATTCCAGGGGCCGTGAGTAGGAACGTCAGGCCAAGCGCGGCAGTTTTAAATTAACGAATATTCCGGCGTTACTGAAGCATATGCACCAAGACCCGAACGGATCGGTTCCCTTTTATATCTAGTTTCAAGACATTTAAAGTACCCTGTTACGTGACATTTGGCCTTTAATCCTCCCCATGTTCTTTAAAGGCGCTTTTCCACTAGGGTCAGTACGGGACGGTACAGTTCGGCCCGCTTTGTGTTTCCACTGCACTGCACAGTTACAGGGAGGCGGCGCAACCCTCTCCCTCCCATTACGTAAAACCAGCGTAACTGGCGTAAAACAAGCGTAGCGTTACACAAAACACAAGCCGGCAGGAAATGCGGCATCTGCTTTCTCTGTCTTTTTTTGCCTGAATAAATGCAAAAAAGGAGAACAGAAAGCAGAGGCAGCGATACAACACACTCTGGAAAAGTACTGGAGCGTTTAGGAAACCACAGAGCAGTATAAAGAAGAAGACATGAGGATACAAACTACAGCACATATCAATGTAAGCTAATGATTGCTAATGCTACTTTGCTTTTAAGTCCGCCGTACAACATTGTAATGTTGGCAAGTTATTGATATTAGGTACTAAAATATGTGTTCTCTGTGTGTGTGTGTGTGTGTGTGTGTTTCAGATGGCTCTCTTGTGGCAAAAATATCGCTTCAAACGGTCAGCGTTAATGTTCAACACAGTGATGTGACCCCATGTAACAATCTGGTGCAAGGCAGGCAGGAGGCAAGGAGGCAAAAATCTTCAATTTTCCATTTTTATTTCCATAAACTTACAAGTAAATAATTCCAAGACATCCAACACGATTCTTCATCAACAATCCACAAAGGTTACAGCGAAAACTCTCGACTGCAAGACTGAAGATTCAAAGAGACTCAACAACTCTCAAGACTCCCTCCAAATAAACCCAACACCTGTTATATACTATTGGAGATAATTAGGGCTGATTAGCCCCTACCATAACCCCAGGTAAAACAATAAACATTTTTCATTTTCCACACATACCCACTAACATCTAAAAATACATAAATACTTCCCCAACTATATACAGTGTAAATATAAATAACATAGAATAAATAACAATATAAATAATTCAATAAATAATTCAAACCCCTATTTACAAATGCTAAACCACCCCTCTAACTTACCATGCATGCTTCCTTCCTGCTGGTGTCCTATAAAAGGCCCTCAACCCCTAACAGAGTCTTTTGCCCGGACAGCCTCAGGAAGCATGTTGGCAAAGGTATGTGAATTAAATCATTATCAATTATTTTACCCAAATACTTAACCATAGCAATTATCTCCCAAGGGCATTCAAATTAGACAAAGACAGATCCTAAAAATAATGTGTGTACTTTAACAAATAATCATAATAACATTTACAATATTACAAATACAACACAATCACACATACAATAAGTTATAACAGTGGTGACACTCCATCGTCACACCCCAACTTCACGAATGCGAAGTGGCTACAAACTGCATAATGTCTGTAGAAATGTTTATCTTCCTGTGTAACAAATTGCTCTGATCTGTGTCAAAATCATGGAGAGACTGTTGAGACGTCATGGGATTTACCTGCTCCAACCAGTGGTGTTGTGGCAGAACATGGATCAGTCAGGTGCCATATTGTAATATATGAGCCATTAAATATATATTTCAATAGGTAAACAGTACTGAGTTAGGCATAAGATACAGTATATTTAACAATTACGATGCATTTTAAGCCAAAACAAATGGATCTAGGATTAAAAGTAATTAAAATAATGCAGTCACAAGGTTATATGGAGAAATACATGGATTAACTGGAAATATATTGTATTGAGTATTGCTGACTACATGTAGATACTGTATAAATATATATTCTCTGCATCACCAGTGAACTATACATGTATTCATATAGTATTGCCCTGGGAATTTTGACAATAAACCTTTGTACTTTTGCAGATGTTTCTATTTTGTTTTACAGTCTTCAGCAAATAATTGTTTTGGTTACTTTTCTTAAAAATGAGCCATTATTTTCAAAGTCACTGATAAATGGTTTGTACTGTTGACTCTTTTCCCACCAGTGTCTTAACAGACAAAATAGAAAATCATGATGCAAACACATAAATCACTAAATTGTTTATTACAATCAGCAGCAAATTACAGATTATTTAGAATGTGCAAAATTCAAACTGTAAAAAAAAAAAAGAAACTGGAATGGGTCACACACGCCAGCCACGCTGCCTCACTGAGAAGCAACTGGTCGGCCCCTCGTACTGGTCCTGGTTCAGCAGATCTTCAGCCTGCATCTCTGTAAATAGTGAGGCAAGGTCCGGTTTGGGTAGATTGTTTTCCCCTTGCCTAGATGAAAGACAGAAATGGGTGGTGGATAATTAAAGCAAGTTTAAAACATATTTGAGAAATGAATGAATGAATGAGTCTTTATTTTTGATAGATTAGATTAAAAGAAAGGAACAGAGAATGGCTTTATAAAGGGAAGACAAGGCTTCCATAATGTAAGAAGACTATTTAATATTATTTATTTTAATAAAGAAGCACGGGATACAGCTCTCCTATCACTGGACGCCGAAAAGGCCTTTGATAGAGTTGAATGGCCCTTTCTTTTTGAAGTCCTACAAAGGTTTGGACTTGGAAATAATTTCATAAAATGGGTTCAAATAATATACAATAATGCTACAGCAGAAATCCTAACAAATAACAATATTTCAAAACCAATAAAAATCAATAGAGGATGTCGACAAGGTTGTCCACTTTCACCTTTACTGTTTACTATGGCAATTGAACCTTCAGCGATAGCGATACGTTTACATTCACAAATATATGGAATTAAAGTTGGACCAACAGAACATAAAATCTCCCTGTACGCCGATGACATAATTTTGTTTATGTCGAATCTAAAAAAATCAATTCCAACCTTGTTGAATTTAATAAAGAACTTTGGGGAAATATCAGGATATAAAATAAATAAAACTAAATCTTCAATATTAATGCTAAATGAGACCCAGAGAAATTACCCAGCCCCTGAGGTAAATCAATTCAATGTTGTAAATCAGATTAAATATTTAGGAATCCAAATTGTGCCTAAGCTAGAATCAGTCGCCAGTGTCAACTATGAAGCCTTAATGTCAGATATCAGTGAGTTAACTCAGAGATGGATGTCACTACCAATGTCGATGATCGGGAGAATCAATATACTTAAAAGTAATATTTTACCTAAAATACTTTATTTATTTCAATACATTCCCTTATCACCACCTTTAGATTTATTCTCAAGAATAAAAAAAAAGTTAGTGGAATTTATATGGAACAACAGGAGGGCTAGATTACGTCTGTCTTTATTATATTTACCATTTGATCGTGGAGGTCTGAAATGTCCAAATTTTATGTTGTATTATTGGTCGGCACAACTGAGGTCTATGACATATTATTTTTCATTAAATGATCTCCCTCACTGGACTGAAATGGAATCATACAATTTACCTTTACCTCTTCCCATATTCATATACTCAGATTCGGCAAAAAAATTACAAAAACAAGTTAAAAATCCATTTGTAAAGCATATGATCAAAATATGGTGTGAAGCTAAAAACTATTTAAAAGAACCACAGTTATTGTCACAATTTAGTCCAATATGGGGTAATCAATATTTTAAACCAGGGAGAGCGGACGCTGTATTTAAAGTATGGAATTTAAAAGGGATACAAAAGATTCAGGATTTATATTTGCCATGTGCAGATAACATAATGTCTTTTGAAGAGCTGAGGATCAAATTTAATCTCAATAGAACACATTTTTTTAAATATCTTCAACTTAGAAACTTTATTCGATCAAATCAAAATAAAGCTCTCACTCGACCTATTTATTCATCCTTGGAAAAAATGATGATGAAAGATAGTAAAAGAAAGGGTATTATTTCAGAGTTTTATAACTCATTGACACTATCTTCAAGTGAAAATTCACTGAAAAGATTAAACTACTGGAAAGAAGATCTGCAAACTGAAATTTCAGAGGAACAATGGGAATTGGCTTGTACAGAAGCTCAAACCAAATCAATAAATGTACGTCTTAAATTGATACATTTTAAATGGTTAATGCGGATGTATGTTACACCGGAGGAGTTAAATAAATATAACAAAAATATACCAGATACATGCACAAAATGCATGGAAAGTAAAGGAACTCTATTTCATTGTGTATGGGAATGTAGATTAATAAGAATGTTTTGGGAAGAGGTGAGGGTAACAATTGAAAAAATAATCTCAAAACAAATCATATTGAATCCTAAATTGTTTTTGTTGGGTCTGTACCCAGAAAAGCATAATTTTAATAAAAGTGAAAGAACATTCATAGACCTCAGTTTGCTTAATGCCAAAAAATGTATTTCACTATTATGGAAAAAGACTCATAGACCAGATGTGACTCAGTGGTTAAGACAGATGTTAACAAACCTTCCATTAGAAAGAATAACATACATACTGAAATCAAAGGAAATTGTGTTTGAGAATATATGGAGACCTTTTATTGATTATGTAAAAAATTTAAACATAACTTTTGAAGAAGAAGGTGAATGATGTGTGTGGACCTTGTAAATTCCAAACTGGTGAACATAATATGTATACTTATGTATTGGATTGTCTAGACTAAACAGAGGAGCATTGTTGAAGACTTGATTTTGCTGGTGGTTGTTGGTGTTTTTAGTGCATCTTTTTTTTTTTTTTTTTTGTAGTACTTTAGTGTTAGTGTTTGATTGTTTGTATCATGTTTGTTAAAAAAAAAAGGTTTAATAAAGATATTGTGGAAAAAAAAAGAAAGGAACAGAATAATATAACAAAGGGGAAAAAACCAACAAGGTCAAATTAAACAGCAACTCCTCGGATTATACAGTTCAGCATAAGTTATGTGAAATGGGTGATGGCTGAAGCCGCAGCTTAAATAGCCCACCCATGTTCCATCTAAGAATTCAAAAATAAAATAAAATAAGAGTGATTACAAATCAGAACAAAGCCAAGACAAAACGTGACAAAAACTAAGCAACAGCACAACACAGACTGGATATGATAATCCTTATGTGATTTTACATGTCATCTTGTATATATGTTTGGAGTATTTCTTCCTTTAGTTTTTGTTTAAATTGTGCGAGCGTTGTACATGATTTTAATTCAGGTCCAAAAGCGTTCCACAGTCTGACTCCCTGCACTGAGACACAGTGTTGCTTGGTGGTCGTTCTCACTGAAGGTTTTTGAAATATACATGTTCCTCTGAAATGATATTGTTTCTCCCTTATTAAGAACAACTTTGGATATTTCCGGGCAGTGATAGATTCTTAGCTTTAAACATTATTACCTCCGCCAAGGAGGTAATGTTTTTACTGGGGTTTGTTTGTCTGTCTGTCTGTCTGTCTGTCTGTTACCAACATAACTCAAAAAGTGATGAACGGATTTTGATGAAATTTTCAGGAAAGGTGTGCAATGGCACGGGGAACAGATGACTAGATTTTGGCGATGATCTGAGAGTACATACCTCCACCAAGGGCTTTGTTTGTATTTGGGCAGCAGGATTACACAAAAACTACTGGATGGATTTGGATGAAATTTTCACCAGAGATGGTTCTTGGGCTAGAGAGGAACCCATTACATTTTGCTGATGATCTGAGAATGCATACCTCAGCCAAGGCTCTTATCTTCTCATAGTGTGTTAGCAACAATACTCCAACACTGATGGACAGACTTTGATGCAATTTTCACCACAAGTGGCTATAGGCCTACACAAACCCATTACATTTTGGAGGTGATCCATGACAAACAGAAGGAGACTTGGCGGAGGTATGTGCTCTACGAGTGCTTTTCTAGTTACTGCAGTTTTAAAGTCAACCAGATCTTTGAACTTGAGAGCTTTTAATTTAACCTGTTGCACTCTGGGATACCGCGGGCGGTCACGTCTCTGCGTCCTAGTGCGTCTCAGTGCGCACTGAAAAAAAAAAGCTGCATTTCCGTTCTTCCAGTACAGACACAGCCGCAAACAGAAAGCCAAAGGAGTGTTTTGATTGGTTTAGATTTGATTGACCTCTCATTTGACTAATAAGAGCCTTGAATTGGGTTTCTGAAACCTTGAAGAACCAATGACTGAAAACCTAGCAAGAAGGACCTGCCTACCAACGACCACGAATACAACGAGCCAATTGAAGCAGAGAAGTTCGACAATTGAAACGCGTACGTCTCGTGCGTAAAATCTGTTTTGTCTAAGCCGCTGGGTGACACACATTGAGACCTGTGTTTAACGGTAGCGTTCGCCAGTCATTTTTTATTACTACTGTTCTTATTTGTTTTGAAAAATCGTTCGCAAAAACCACAATCATGGAAGTGGAGATGACCGCTTCGGGTCGGGTGACCAGAACCACGAGTTCGTAACAAGCGGACCAGCTTCATGTTCGTCTGACAATGAGGAACAGATGTTCACCAACGACACTGCTGCTGTGGACAGGTAAGTGTTATAAGCTAAATTATTCTTTATCAATGAAAATAGTAATAAAAATGACTTTTGACCGATCGGTAATTACAACGGTGCGTCATGGCCACATAGCGGACCGTTGATGGACCGTTTTTTGTGCGCTGAGCTCCTCTGTAGTGGGGGGGGGGGGGGAGTTGTTATCCTCTACATTGCAGATATTTTAGTATAATTTTTATTGCACTTGTAAAAAACTTGTTTTTCTTGTAAAAAAGGCCACACATTTTTTACGTGGCATGCTTCTTTGTGTGTGTGTGTCTTTCCACACACACACAGCACTGAGTGTCACCTTTCATTAGAGCCCAAGATGAAGCTTCTACGTTGAAGCATTCAAAAGTTATAGACGTTTTTCCAAACTGTGCCATTTGGCACAATTTGGCACAGTTCAAAAACGCCTGGGAACAACCTGAGAAAAAAGCTGTGTAATATATTCATTTTTTTGTGGTATTGTTACAAAATTTTGACCTCAGCTTGTTAACACTTGGTTCTACATTTCTGTTGCATTTTCTAGCCAGTATCTGACAGCTGTGTGTTATTTGCAAGCATTTGTATCTAAAAAAAACCACCCAGGCGAAGTTTATTTTCTTCAGATTCAGTATGTTTAGATGACTGTTACTCAGTGGCAGGAGCACTTAGAGAGATTATGACTGTTTTGCCAAAAAATTCAAAGTGTTTTCTTTTAAATGAGACCAACCCCATGAAGATGCTGCAAAGGGTTGAAGAACAGCTTTTGATTTACTTTGGGTATGTTATTTTTAGGCGTTTTTAAAGAAATTGACCAGAGTGCAAGGGGTTAAGAAAAATGTGGGTTTGTTGGTTCCCTGTGAGCAGCTTTGTTTATTATTCTAATAGCTCTCTTCTGAAGCATAAAAACTGGATATGTTTTATATGTGTTTCCCCATACTTCAGTACAATATGTCATGTATGGGAGTATTAATGAATGATACAAAGTATATAGTGTGGGTTGATTCAGCAAATATTTCACTCTGTGTAGTATTGCAATTGATTTGCATATTTTACCTTAATATAATTAATATGTGACTTCCAACACAGTTTATAATCAATTATTATGCCAAGGATTTTAATTTTGGATACCTTTTCAATCTCTACACCATTTACAATGAGTTTAGATACTGAGTTGTTGTGATGGTGTGAAATAACGCTATCAATAAAAGTTTAGCCACCGCTGTGTCGCCCTGGTTTCAAATGTGGGTGGTGTTTTGTGCTTGTATTGCTAAAATATAAAAGGAAGCACTACAATGGGTCTCAAATATTTGTAATGTGTTCTTTTACTGGATGAGTTTAAAGCTGAAATACTATAGACTACACATATAAACTAAATTCTAATGGTGACTGAACAACTCCCATTCCCCAAGGTGCAAGATACACTATTATGGCTACAACTCATAAAGGATCACAGAAAGTGATCTGATAAAATAAATAAATAAATAAAAATAAATAAAAAAGTGGTTTACCTATACTTTAACTTAAAAAGCAAAAGATTTGACTATAAATATGATGTGTTGTTTACCTGTCACAATACATTGCTGTCAAAACGTTGCCATTCCAAGCAGATCTTGTTTGGACTCTACAATGAAAATACACACACCTTAAGTACATACACAGTTACACAAGTACATAAGTACATACACATAAGTACACATAAGTACATACGTACATGTACACATAAGTACATGTACACATAAGTACACATAAGTACATACACAGTTACACAAGTTACATACATGTACATAAGTACGTATGTACTTATGTACATGTATGTAACACGTAAAAAAACCACCTTTTTAACCAGGATTACAACTAGCTTATTTCATCAGATATTGTCAACACAAAGGCTACATACAACCACAGATGTAGCATTGAGCTAGGTCATCGTTTAAACACAGTTAAGTTTTCGTCTGTCCAAAGTGAACTTTCCACTGCTGGGAAAAATAACGTAAAACATGAATATCACATCACTCACCGTCCTCTATATCACAATATCACGGCTTCAACTGCTGAAATTGGGTGCTGTCGCGGCCGTACATTCAATTGAATTCGGGTGGCTGGGTCTAATTCCTGGTGCGTCTCCGTGTATTTTCCAGTGCGTCTGCTTGTCCACCCCCTAGCAAGCTCCATCTGCTTCGCTGTGCATTCTCTCATCAGCCGAAATGCACAGAAAACTCTGCTGGACCATGGTGTTGATTTCTGCTGATTTCTGTTAAGCCATTCTATCGTTGTTGTTTACAATATCACTTGTTTGCGGGCTCACGGATGAAAAATTGCAAATGGCGGCCAGCCAGCGATTCTGGAAAGTCAGTGTAATGCCCACTCTCATGATGCTACGCCCGGACCAATCAGTGACCAGCAGTGGCTTGACGTAACTGGGCTGGTACACTTCGGACCTGCTCTGGAGTAGTGCCAAAACAAATAGGAAAAGTTCTAAAAAAAACAGAAACTGTAAGGACTTCCGGTCCTCAATGGAAAAGCGGACAAACCATGCCGTACCGTACTGACCATAATGAAAAGGGCCTTAAGTAATAATAGGTCATTTCACTACTGTCTAATGTGGCTGATTAAAAATTCAGGTCTGAGTCCAGAACCACACCCAGATTTCTGGGTTGGCTGTTGGTTTTTAGCATAATGATGAAGCTGAGTACTAACTTTGAGTCTTTCTTCTTTGGCTCCAAAAACTATTATTTTGGCTTTGTCTCCATTTAACTGAAGAAAATTCTGGCACATTCCCGCTTTAATTTGACCAGTGCATTTGATCAGGGTTTTAATTGGACCATAGTCTCCTGGTGAGACGGTTATGTAGATTTGTGTATCATCTGCCTAATTATGGTAATGTATTTTGTTGTTTTTTATGATTTGCACTAGTGGGAGTATATAGATATTGAAAAGCAAAGTTCCCAAAATGGAACCTTGGGGAACTCCACCGGTTATTTTTGTTCACTCGGATTTATTGCTACCTATAGACACAAAATAGTTCCTGTTAAACTCTTCTTAGTTCAGGGGCCATATATAACCTGATTTATCTCAAGTGGGCTGGACCAGTAAAATTATTGTCTGCTACTCTTAATAAAACAGTGTGACCCCCAGTGTACACACTGGGAATAGCAGTTACTTTATTTAAAAATGGCAGCCTATCTTTTCATATTTTTCAAATTCATCCCATGGGCAGGTTTGGGCCCACGGGCCATATGTTTGACACCATTGCTGTAAACTGTTTTAAGTGAGTATTAAGCATTGGAATTTTCTTTTCTTAACTCATATAAATTCATTCAATACTACACTCAACTCACTAAACTGGAAGGAATTCAACTCACACACAACAGGATGTTATTCAGGCTTTCAAAATAAAAGCCCACCAAAAAACCATGGCCCCAAACAGTGCCTGGTTTTGCACAAACTTGGTGAGGTTCCGTCACTACCATTTTCTGGGTGACCACACTTTGATACACCACATTTTTCAAAATAAAAGCCCATTTATATTGAATTAGCCAGTATTTTTGTGCAACATTTGATGACTTACAACTCTCATTTTCTATTATTTCAACTTCAACCTATACCTGGAATAAAAGCTCAAAAACAGAAAAGGTTAGCAGGAAAAAATATTTCAAGATTTGGCAATTTTAGCATTTAAAATAGCTTTTTTTTTCAGGATTAAGTTTGTATTTAAAGCCAACATTATTATAATATGAACCATTTCAGCTTTTAACCTTTTTCAATATTAGGAATAGTTTACATTTCACATAGCTTTTTTTAGATGAAGCATGTATTTAGCATTTTTAAGCTAATTTTCTTCATCATTAGCTGTTTGTGGTTTAGGATGGATAGATAGCTACGTTCCATTCCTCAGTGTACTTCAACTGTATTCCCTACTCCGTTCTCAGGGAATATCAGTTAACTGCCCTTCACAAAATTTCTCCATTTGAAGCACCCTGTAACCACTGGATCCCTCCTCTGTGTGTTACCACGGTAACCATAGACATGTACTGATACTATGGTGGATAATTTATATATTTTTTATGTATTTTTTAACATATCATATTGGAGGGGCAGTGGCGCAGGTGTAGTGTGGCCGACTACTGATCGGGGGGGGGTTCAATTCCTGCTCTGTCTGCAGTCTGCATATCAGTGTCCTTGAGCAAGACACTGAACCCCCAGTTGCTCCTGGTGGGTCAGGTCAGCGTCTGTGTATGGCTGCTCCGCCGCATCAGCTGTGTGAATGTGTGTGTGAATGGTGTGAACAACAGGATCTGTAAAGCGATTTGGTCACACAGAGATGAAAAATAAAGCGCTATATACAGTGGTGTGAAAAAGTAAATGTTTCAGATCAAACAAATTTAAATATTAGACAAACATAACACAAGTAAACACAAAATGGAGTTTTTAAATGAAGGTGTTTATTATTAACCACTTGCGCTCCGTTGTTCCGCCCTCGTGCACATGACGCATGATGGTGGTGATGGTGATGTAGTAGCGTCCAAGCGCCACTCAAAAAAAAACTGCAGAGACAGCCGCGAACAGATTAGTTCATCTGATTGACCTCTCATTCGACTAATAAGAGCCTTGAATTGGGTTTCTGAAACCTTGAAGAACCAATGAATGAAAATCTAGGAAGGAGGACCTGCCTACTGTGAACGCAGGAGCCAATTGAAGCACAGAAATTCTGGCCGGGTGAAGCGATATTTACTGCTGCAGAAGGACTCTGTACGAATCTCCTACAGACCCAGGCTCACCCAGCAGCATGGAGAACACCCACAAGTGGGACCTGCACTCATTCCAGCAGAATAGACGGAGGCCGACGACAAAAGTCGTAAATCATTCGCCAAAACGGCAATAATAGAATTATGTTGATCGGGATCTACGAGCGGAGCAGCGTCGCGTTCGTCTGACGCGTGGGAAGAGCTGTTCGCCACGACTCTGCTGCTTTGAAGAGGTAAGGTGTTATAAGCTAAATTATTATTTATCCCTGAAAACTGTAATCCAAAATGACTTTTGACCGATCGGTAAATTACAACTGTACTGCGCACGAAATACGAAGTGCGTGCGCCGCGATAAACGGTTCATTTGCCGTGTTCGGACCGTGAACGCCCCCCCCCCCCCCCCGCGGCAGAAGAGGAGCGGGGGGGGGGGGCCACGGTCCGAACGCTCCCCCGGTCCCGCGGGAGGAAGCATATCAGTCTATTCCATCATGTGGCGATGGCCCTCTTCTGTAGCGAGGGGGGGGGGCGTTCACGGTCCGTTCACGGTTCCCCCCCCCACACACCACACAGTAGCGAGGGGGGGGGGAGCCGCTGTGAAAACATGCAAGGGAAAAAAAAAAGAGTGTATGCCGTCATGTAGCGAGGGCCGAATTTGGTCCTTGGTAGCGGGGGGGGGGGGAACGACCCCCCGCCCACATACACACACACAGACACAGCCCTGAGTGTGACCTTTCATTAGAGCCTAAAATGAAGATTCTACATTGAATTATTCAAAAGTTACAGACGTTTTTCCAAACTGTGCCATTTGGCACAGTTCCAAAACGCCTGGGAACTACCTGAGAACAAAGCTGTGTAAAATATTCATTTTTTGTGGTATTGTTACCAAATTTGGATCTCAGCTGGATAACACTTGGTTCTACATTTCTGTTGCATTTTCCAGCCGGATCGGACAGCTGTGTGTTATTTACAAGCATTTGTATCCAAAAAAACACTGTGTCCAATTTTTTTTTCTTCAAGTTCAGTATGTTTAGATGACTGTAACTCAGTGGCCGGAGCACGTAGAGAGATTATGCGTTTTCTTTTAAATGAGACCAACCCCATGAAGATGCTGCAAAGGGTTGAATAACAGCTTTCGATTTACTTTGGGCACGTTATTTTTGGGCATTTTTAGGAAAATTGCCCGGAGTGCAAGTGGTTAAGGGTAAAAAAAAAAATCAAAACCTACATGGCCCTTTGTGAAAAAGCGACTGCCCCCCCCCTCATTAAAACATAAATTAACTGTGGTTTATCACAAGAGCCCAAGAGCCCAGTGACGACTCATCCAAGAGGCCACAAAAGACCCCACAATAACATCCAAAGAACTGCAGGCCTTACTTGCCTCAGTTAAGGTCAGTGTTCATGACTCCACCATAAGAAAGAGACTGGACAAAAATGGCCTGCATGGCAGAGTTCCGAGATAAAAAACCCTGCTGAACAGAAAGAACATAAAGGGTTATCTCAGTTTTGCCAGAAAAAATCTTGATGATCCTCAAGACTTTTGGGAAAATACTCTGTGGACTGAAGAGACAAAAGTTGAACTTTTTGGAAGATGTGTGTCCCATTACATCTGGCGTAAAAGTAACAGCATTTCAGAAAAGGAACATCATCCATCCATGTTCTACCACTTTTCCGGAGGTCTGGGTCATGGAGGCAGCAGTTCAAGCAGAGAAGCCCAGACTTCCCTCTCCCCAACCACCTGCTCCAGCTCTTCAGAGAGAATACCAAGACGTTCCCAGACCAGCTGGGAGACGTAGTCTCTCCAGCAAGTCCTGGGTCTGCCCCAGGGTCTCCTCTTAGTGGTAAGTGCCCGAAACACCTCAAGTGGGAGGCGTCCAGGAGGCATCCTGATCAGATGCCCATACTACCTCAACTGGCTCCTTTCAATGTGGAGGAGCAGCGGTTCTACTCTGAGCCTCTCCCAGATGACTGAGCTCCTCACCCTATCCCTAAGGGTGAGTCCAGCAATCCTATGAAGAAAGCTCATTTCAGCCACTTGTAGCCGCGATCTCATTCTTTTGGTCATTACCCAAAGCTCATGGCCATTGTTAAGGGTAGGTCGACCAGATTATAGTTCGACAGCTTTGCCTTAGAGTTTAGCTCCCTCTTCACCACAACAGACTGGTACAACGTCCGCATCACTGCAGATACTACTCCGATCCGTCTGTCAATCTCTCGCTCCATTCTCCTCTCACTTGTGAATAAGACCCCGAGATACTTAAACTTCTCCACTTGGGGCAGGAGCTTGTCCCCAATCCGGAGGACAATCCACCTTTTTCCGGCTGAGGACCATGGACTTGGACTTGGAGGTGCCAATTCTCATTCCAGCCGCTTCACACTCAGTAGCAAACCGTCCCAGTAAGACCTGTAGATCATTGCTGGATGAAGCCAGCAGGACAACATCATCTGCAAACAACAGAGATGAGATCCTGTAGTCACCAAGCATGACACCCTCCGTTCCCTGGCTGCGCCCAAAAATTCTGTCCATAAAAATTATGAACAGGATCGGTGACAAAGGGCAGCCCTGGTGGAATCCAATTCTCACTGGGAATGAGTCCAACGGAGTGTTGGCAATACGAACCAAAGTCTCACAATGGTCGTATAGAGACCGGATAGCTCGTAACAACAAGCCTGATAACCCATACTAACAAAGCACACCCTCCAAAAAAATCATGAGGGACATGGTTGAATGCCTTCTCCAAATCCACAAAACACATGTTAACTGGTTGGGCAAACTCCCACAAACCCCCGAGGATTCTCGGGAGGGTAAAGAGCTGGTCCGATGTGCCACGGCCAGGACGAAAACCACATTGCTCCTCCTGAATCCGAGGTTTGACCAATGGCTGGACTCTTCCCTTCAGTACCTTGACATAGACCTTCCCAGGGAGGCTGAGGAGTGTAATCCCTCTAAAGTTGGAGCACACCCTCAGGTCCCCCTTCTTGAAGAGAGGAACCACCACCCCGGTTTGCCATGCCAAAGGCACTGCCCCCGACTTCCACGTAATGTTGGAGAGGCGTATCAACCATGACAGCCCTACAACATCTAGGACCTTGAGGTACTCAGGGCGAATCTCGTCCACCCCCGGGGCCCGGCCACCAAAAAGTTTTTTAACCACCTTGCCAACCTCAGCCCCTGTGATGGGCGAGTCGTCCCCCTCGTCCACAAGCCCTGCTTCCTCTGTGGAAGGCGTGTCAGTGGGATTGAGGAGATCCTCAAAGTATTCCTTCCCCCGCCTGACGATATCCCCAGTCGAAGTCAGCAGCGCCCCATCCACAACATACACAGTGTGGACAGGGAGCCACTTCCCCTCCTGAGCCGTTGGACAGTTTGCCAGAGTCTCTTTGACGCCGGCTTAAAGTCTTGTTCCATGGCCTCACCGAACTCCTCCCACACCAGAGTTTTTGCTTCCACAACCACCCAAGCTGCACTCCGCTTGGCCTGTTGGTACATATCAGCTGCTTCGGGAGTCCCACAAGCCAACTGAGTTTGATAGGACTCCTTCAGCTTAATGGCCCCCCTCACCACTGGTGTCTACCACTTGGTTCAGGGGTTGCTACCATGAGATGCACCAACGACCTTGCGACCTCAGCTCTGGGCAGCCACTTCAATAATGGAGGTGGAGAACACGGCCCATTCCGACTCCATGTCTCCAGACTCCCTCGGAATGTGGTTGAAGTTCTTCTGGAGGTGGGAGTTGAAGACCTCCCGGACAGGGGCCTCAGCCAGACGTTCCCAGCACACCCTCACTATACGTTTGGGTCTACCAAGTCTGAATGGCATCCTCCCCTGCCATCGGATCCAACTCACCACCAAGTGGTGATCAGTTGACAGCTCTGCACCTCTCTTTACCTGAGTGTCCAAGACATACGGTCAGTATCAGAATCAGAATCAGAATGAGATTTATCGCCATTGTTCATGTAGTACACAAACTAGGAATTTGTCTTGGTGCAATGCTGCAACATTAAACATGGAGTAGCACTAAAGATAAAAATAAAAAACCATGCATGCAATAAAATGTAGAATATGAATGAGTAATACTAATCTATGCAATTTTTAAATATATTAACAAGCAGCAGATATTGTGGAGTTCCACATAGTGCAGTCGGTAGTGCAAAAGAAAACAGTGATAATTATCATGAGTCCGGTTGAGCTGCTGTACGTAGTGCACGAGAGTCTAATAAGTCACTTAGTGTTCAGCAGTCTGATGGCAGAGGGGAAGAAGCTGTTCATGTAGCGGGAGGTTTTAGTCTGAATGGACCGAAGTCTTCTACCTGAGGGGAGGGGGGCAAACAGTGCATGTCCAGGAAGTGAAGGGTCGGCTATGATCCGACCTGCACGCCTCCGGGTCCTGGAGATGTACAGGTCCTGGAGGGATGGGAGCTTGCAGCCGATCACCTTCTCAGCAGCGCGCACAATGCGCTGCAGTCTTAGTCTGTCCCTGGCGGTGGCTCCTGCGTACCACACGGTGATGGAGGTGGTGAGGATGGACTCGATGATGGCCGTGTAGAACTGCACCAACATCTTGGTGGGTAGCTTGAGCTTCCTCAGCTGCCGCAGGAAGAACATCCTCTGCTGGGCCTTTTTGATGAGGGAGCTGATGGTCGGCTCCCACTTGAGGTCCCGGGTGATGGTGTTGCCCAGGAAGCGGAAGGAATCCGCAGTGGTGATGGGAGAGTCTGTGAGGGTAAGGGGGGGCAGAGGGGCTGTGACTTTTCTGAAGTCCACGATCATCTCCACTGTCTTCAGAGCGTTCAGCTGCAGGTTGTTGTGGCTGCACCAGGACGCCAGCTGGGCCACCTCTCTCCTGTAGACGGACTCGTCGCCGTTGGAGATGAGCCCGATGAGGGTGGTGTCGTCCGCAAACTTGATCAGCTTGACAGACTGGTGGCTGGAGGTGCAGGAGTTGGTGTACAGGGAGAAGAGCAGGGGGGAAAGTACACAGCCCTGGGGTCGCAGGTCTGAAGACACAATAACAAAATTGATCATCGACCTGCACCTAGGGTGTCCTGCTGCCAGGTGCACATATGGACACCCTTATGCTTAAACATGGTGTTCGTTATGGACAAACTGTGGTTAGCACACAAGCCCAATAACTGAACACCACTCAGGCTCAGATCAGGCAGGCCGTTCCTCCCTATCACCCCCCTCCAGGTTTCACTGTCGTTGCCCACGTGCACATTGAAGTCCCCCAGTAGGACATTGGAGTCTCCAAGAGGAGCACTCTCCAGCACCCCAGTCAGAGACTCCAAAAAGGGTGGGTGGCACAAATGATGGTCAGGACCCATTTCTAAACCCGAAGGCACAGGGAAACAATACTTTCGTCCACCGGGAAAAAACTCCAATATAGAGGCAGCAAGGTGGGGGGATTCAAGAATACCCACCTCTGCTCGTTGCCTCTTGCCCGGGGCAACTCCAGAGTAGGCCAAGCTCTACCAACAGGAACATCATACCAACAGTAAAATATGGTAGTGGTAGTGTGATGGTCTGGGGCTGTTTTGCTGCTTCAGGACCTGGAAGACTTGCTGTGGTAAATGGAACCATGAATTCTGCTGTCTACCAAAAAATCCTGAAGGAGAACATCCAGCCATCGGTTCGTGACCTCAAGCAGAAGCACACTTGGGTTCTGCAGCAGGACAATGATCCATAAACACACCAGCAGGTCCCACCCTCTGAATGGCTTAGAAAAAACGAAGACTATGGAATGGCCTAGTCATAGTCCTGACCTGAATCCAATTAAGGTCGGGTTCCTGTCAACCTGCTGTCAACCTGCTGTCAGATCCTGTCTGGTGGTGGATTTCTGTGTTTTGGTGCTTGGTTTTTGACTACTTTTTTTTTGGCTTTTGTGAACTGAATTTGGATTACAGACTGGACATTTTAGTTTCGACCCCTGTCTGATTTAAGACACCAATACCGGCATCTACGGACTGGGAAACGAGAGCGGAGTGGAGCGGCCCGCCCTTCAGCTAGCTAAACAGCTGTTCATTAGCTGTTTAGTCAACGTACATCGGCCGGGATCATGGGTCCCAAGAAAGCTCAGCAGACTGAGGAGGTGGACGACATTAAAAGATCTCTTGACTTCTTGGCTGAAGAGATTTCTGCTGTTAAGCTGCAGCAAAAAAACATCCTGGGCCTGCTCGAGGAGGTGAAAGCGCTGCGGATCCAGAACGCCGAGAAGGACAAGAGGCTGGCGTATCTGGAGAGCAGAGTGTCGGACCTGGAGCAGTACACCCGGTGAACGACGTGATCATCATGGGGCTCTACATTAAACCCCGATCATATGCTCGGGCGGTGGCTGCAGACAGCAGAGGGAGGCTTGACGCGCTGGAAGATGAATCCACGGACCAACAAGTGGCGGCCTTCCTGCAGTCCAAAGGAATCCAGCTGGACTGTAACACCATTGAGGCCTGCCACCCTCTGCCCAGGAAAAACAGCGACAAACCAGCTGTGATCATGAGGTTTGTGAATAGAAAACACAAGACTGAGCTGCTAAAACAAGGTAGGAAACTTAAATGAACGAATATCTATATAAACGAGCACCTTACAAAAGAAAACGCAGAAATAGCCAGAAAAGCAAGATACCTGAGAAAGCAGAAAAAGATTCAAAACACCTGGACATCAAACTGTAAAATATACATAAAATTAAATGGATCACCTGAAGAAGCCAAGGTCATTAACATCCAAAATATTATGGAACTGGACAAATATCAATGAATATTATGTACTGGAGTCGACAGCAACAAGAGACAACTGTAGGACACTGAAGGATTATACTCATCTGCAACAGGACATTTAACAACATGAAACAAAAGATCAACAAACAGGAACAACAGGAACTGAAAGTTTTGAATATACGGATCACAACCCACAGGACGTAGAATATAACATAGACCCTGATAATAATTTATTTAGCTCCACCAATAATGACTGTAGTTACTACACGGATGAACAGTTTAACACAATGGTCACATCTGATTTCAATATTTCTATGATCCACTTCAACAGCAGAAGTCTCTATGCCAACTTTAATAACATTAAAGATTATTTACATCAGTTTAAAGAGCCAATCAATATTGTGGCAATATCAGAGACGTGGCTCAGTGAAGAGAAAGGAGTGGATTTTACCATGGATGGCTATGAATTAAATTATATAAATAGAAAAGTGAAAAAAGGAGGAGGAGTTGCAATTTATGTTGACAAGAGCTTGCAATACAAGGCTGCTGAAAATCTGTCAGTAACTGTGGATGATTTATTTGAATGTATTACAACAGAAATCTGTCTGGACAATGTGAAGAATATAGTAGTGAGCTGTGTATATAGAACACCTGGATCAAACATTGACTTATTTAAGGACTGGATGGATAAAATGTATGCAAAACTAACTCATAAAGTTATGTTCATCTGTGGGGATTTCAATATAGATCTTATGAATTCAAACAATATAGTTTGACAGAAGAATTTATCAACACAATGTACAGTATGGGCTTACATCCAACAATTACCGGACCTAGCAGAATCACGTCACACAGTGCCACACTAATAGATAACATATTCACAAACATTATGGAAAATAATATCATGAGTGGGCTTTTATTGAATGATATCAGTGACCACCTGCCGATTTTTGTTGTCTATCAATGTGATTATAGGAAGAAAAAGTATACCAAAAATATTAAATATAAAAAGAATAAGAACTGAAGAATCTATGTATTTACTGGCAAAGGAATTATTAATACAAGACTGGAAGATAGTTTATGATGAAAATGATATAAATAAGGAATATGATAAATTTTTTACAAATATTTCAATCATTGTACACTAAAACTGTCCTATAAAACAATACAGTGACAGACAACAAAACAAAAATATTCCTTGGGTCACCAAGGGGTTATTAAATGCATGTAAAAAGAAGAATACATTATATAAACAATTCATTAAATGCAGAATGGTGGAGGCTGAGATCAAATATAAAAGATATAAAAATAAGCTTACTAATATACTACATACTAAGATACATAATAAGATACAGTCAACCTGGACAAGAAATTGTAGAATTTGGATTAAACTAAATGGAACACCTGAGCAAGCAAAAAGTATAATGATCAGAGATGCTACTGACTTAGATAAATACAGATGAACACTGACTATGAAACACAGAGTGAGGAAACTCAAACTCTAAAAATATGCCACTATGCTGAACATAAACCACAAGAGATGGAGAATGATATTGATCCTGATAACCACTTTTTCAATAATATTCATAACCACTGTGAATATTACACTGAAAAGCAATTCAAAAGTCAAGTGCAATTAGATGGTAAACTGTCAATAATACACTTCAATAGCAGAAGTCTTAACAAAAACTTCTCGCAGATTCAGGACTATTTAAAACAGCTAAACAGAAAATTCACAGCTATAGCAGTCTCTGAAACCTGGCTTAATGCAGACCAGGCTCCCCTGATGGCAATAGAGGGATATCAGATGTTTAACATTAACAGATCTCAAAAAAAGGGTGGTGGTGTTGCACTGTATATTGATGACCTATATAGATGTAAGCTTGTAAATGAAATGTCCTTAGCACTACCAGGGATTCTGGAATGTGTTACTGTTGAGATTGACCTAGACAAAACAAAAAATCTAATCATAAGCTGCATATACAGAACGCCGGGAACTTGCATTGAGACATTCAGAGATAAATTAGTCGAGCTGTACAATAATATTACTAGTAAGAAAATGGTAGCAACTTGTGGAGATTTCAATATTGACCTACTTAATCCACATCAACAAAATGTAGTTACAGAGTTCATGAACTCTATGTACAGCATGAGTCTATATCCCACAATAACACATCCCAGTAGAATCACAGCTCACTCTGCTACACTTATTGACAACCTGTTTGTCATGTTCTCGACAAGAAAATAGAAAGTGGATTATTGATAAATGATATAAGCGACCACTTGCCAATCTTTGCACTTATCCATGGCCACACGGGGCCCAACCCAGAAAAAAATCTCAAAATCGTTCAGACACAAATCACCAAACGCAATCAGTTCTTTTAAAGAGGACTTGCTGAAGCAAGACTGGACAGAAGTCTATGTATCAGATGTAAATGAAGCCTATGACACATTTACAAACATTGTAACCACTCTTTATGAAAAAAACTGCCCATTAGTTAAAAAAAAGCTTAAACACAAATTTACTGACAAACCATGGCTAACCAAAGGACTACAAAAGGCGTGTAAAAAGAAAAATTTATTATATAAAGCTTTCATAAAGAAAAGGACAAAAGAAGCAGAGCAGCGGTATAAAACATACAAAAATAAGTTAACATATATAATAAGATGTAGTAAAAGAGACTATTACAGTAAAGAACTGGAAAAAAACAAAGACAATATTAAAAATACATGGACAATAATCAACAGTATCCTTGGAAATAAAAGCAGAAATACCAGCTACCCAACTAACACTCCAAAAAATAATAAATCGACTCCGAATGTGAATATAGCTTCACCTGCAGATGAATTTAATAATTTTTTTGTTAACATTGGACCTAAACTGGCCCGAGAAATACCCACTACGGTGCCAACAGGTGATTCAATATGCAATAACACTGCTGTAAAAGACACCATCTTCATAAAGAACACAGACGAAAGAGAGGTCATTGAAATTGTTAAATCGTTCAAAAGTAAAACATCTACTGACTGCGATGGTATTGATATGCTACTAGTCAAAACTGTTATCGAATGCATAGTGAAACCACTGACGTATATCTGTAACCTGTCTCTCCAATCAGGTATATTTCCCAATGCAATGAAAATAGCTAAAGTAATTCCGATTTACAAGACAGGCGACAGAGGGGAACTCTCCAACTACAGACCAATTTCACTATTACCGCAATTTTCCAAGATACTTGAAAAAATATTCTATGAGAGAATTGACAACTTCATACTGAAGAATGATTTATTGTGTGAGCAGCAATATGGGTTCAGACACAAAAGGACAACAGCATATGCCTTAATGGAATTTACAGAAAAAATATCAACAGCCATTGAAAATAAAGAGTATTCAGTTGGAGTATTCCTGGATCTTAAAAAAGCATTTGATACAGTAGATCACAATCTATTATTAAAGAAACTACAAAATTGTGGTATCAGAGGGGTAGCACTGTCCTGGTTAAGAAGTTACTTAAAGAATAGATATCAGTTTGTATGTGTTAACAACAAAAACTCAGAGCTACTGAAGGTCACCTGTGGAGTCCCACAGGGTTCAGTTTTGGGACCATTATTATTCAATATGTATATAAATGATATATGTAAAGTTTCAGAAAAAATGGACTTAATATTGTTTGCTGATGACACTAACCTGCTATGCAGTGGAAACAACTTGGAACAACTTCTGGATACACTCGGAAAGGAATTAGGAAAGCTGAAACTGTGGTTTGATTCAAACAAATTAACGCTCAATTTAAGCAAGACAAAATTTATAGTCTTTAACAACCATCACAACTACCCAGTACCCAAACTCAGTGTAAATGGTGTAGAGATTGAAAGGGTATCCGAAACTAAATTCCTTGGAGTAATAATTGATAACAAACTGTGTTGGAAGCCACATATTAATTATATAAAAGGTAAAGTATCCAAATCAATTGCAATATTACACAGAGTGAAAAATTTGCTGAATCAACCCACACTATACACCTTGTATCATTCATTAATACTCCCATACATGACATATTGTAATGAAGTATGGGGAAATACATATAAAACAAACATATATCCACTCTTTATGCTTCAAAAGAGAGCTATTAGAATAATCAACAAAGCAGCTTACAGGGAACCAACAAACCCACTTTTTCTTAAACAAAAAACTCTCAAGTTGAAAGATCTGATCGACTTTAAAACCGCAATAATAATGTTCAAAGTGAAGAATCTATCACTGCCCGCAAATATCCAAAAGTTGTTCCAAACAAGGGAGAAACGATATCACTTCAGAGGAACATGTATATTTCAAAAGCCTACAGTGAGAACAACTACCAAGCAACACTGTATTTCAGTGCAAGGTGTCAGATTATGGAACGATTTTGGACCTGAATTAAAATCATGTACAAAGCTTGGACAATTTAAACAAAAACTAAAGGAAGAAATACTCCAAACATATTTACAAGACGACATGTAAACTCACATAAGGATTGACATTTCCAGCCTGTGTTGTGTTATAGCTTAGTTTTTCTTTTTTCTCTGTGACACTATGTCTTAGATTTGTTTTTTAATAGTAACCGCTTAACTTAGACTAGCTCAGTTTTCTTTTTCTCTCAGTCATATTTTGTCTTAGCCTTGTTTTAAATTGTAATCGCTCTTGTCTTGTTTTCTCTTTTTTCTCCTTTGAATTCTTGGATGGAATATGGGTGGGCAATATAAGCTGCGGCTTCAGCCATCACCCATTTCGGATAACTCACGTGGAATTGTATAGTAGAAGGAGTCTTTGTCTAATTTGACCTTGTTGTTATATTATACAGTTTCTTTTAACCTGTAATGTACTATCGGAAATCCGAAATAAATTCATTCATTCATTCAAATTCATTCATTCATTCATATAATGCGGACTTGTAAGAAAGAACACTACAACAGAATATTAGAGGGTAATAAAAATAACTTAAGAGGAATATGGCAAGTACTCAACGGGATTATTAGTAATCGACCTAAGAATGCTAATTATCCAGAATATTTTTTATTGAAAATGGCAATATGATAAATAATATGGAGGATGTGGTCAGTGATTTCAATAAATTTTTTGTAAATGTTGGTCCTGAATTAGCAAAATAAATAGTGACACCAGAAACAAACAACAGTGGTTCTGTAAATGAAATAGAAGATAGAAATCCAAACACAATCTTTTTGGGTGTAGTTACTGAAAAGGAAATTATCGAGACTGTGAGTAAATTTAAGAACAAAAAAATCAATGGACTGGAATGAAATTGGCATGACAATAGTGAAAAAAGTAATTGAAGGAATTGTTAAGCCACTCACCCACATCTGTAACCTGTCATTTCAAACTGGTAAATTTCCAAACAAAATGAAAATAGCAAAAGTAATACCACTATACAAAACAGGAGACAGTCATTATTTCACAAATTACAGGCCAGTCTCTTTACTCTCACAATTCTCCAAAATAATTGAAAAAATCTTCACTAAGAGACTGGATGATTTCATTGAAAAACGCAACCTCCTTACAGACAGCCAGTATGGTTTTAGAGCAGATAAATCTACATCTTTGGTACTGATCAAACTTAGAAAGAAATTACTAGTTGTATAGATAAAAAAAAAAAGTTTGCTGTAGGAGTATTTATAGATTTAAAGAAAGCTTTTGACACCACTGACCACAGAATTCTACTAAGGAAACTGGAAAGGGATGGGACACGAGGGGTCGGACTGAGTTGGGTGGAAAGTTATTTAAGTAACAGACAACAATTTGTACAAATTGGTGAGCACAAATCACCCTTCATGGACATCACTTGTGGTGTGCCCCAGGGGTCAGTTTTGGGACCCAAACTCTTTATCTTGTATATAAATGACATATGCCAAGTATCAAAAATTCTGAAATTTATTTTGTTTGCGGATGACACAAATATCCTTTGCACTGGTGAGAATTTGCAGCAGGTTTTAGAGGTGGTCACAACTGAAAAGGTTAACGCAGTGGTTCAACAAAAATAAATTATCTCCATCTGAAAAAAACCCCAAAGATTATGTTGTTTGGAAATTATAAAATAAATCATGAAATAATGGTAACGATAGATGATACCAGATTAGAAACAGTACAGGAAAATAAGTTTCTGGGGGTGACGCTAGATAATAAAATCTGCTGGAAACCTCACATCAGTCACATCCGGGCCAAGTTGACAAAATGTATAGGGATACTGGGGAAGACAAGACACATCTTGGACTATAAATCATTGTTCTTACTGTACAATTCACTGTTTCTACCTTAACTACTGTGTAGAAGTCTGGGGAAACACCTACAAGACCAACCTACAGTCAATATGCACATTACAAAGAAGAGCTATTAGGATAATAAATAATGTAGGATATAGAGACCATACCAATTCGTTGTTTTTGAAGTCACATGTCATAAAGTTGATCAATTTAGTTAAATTTAAGACAGCACAAGCCATGTACAGGGCAATTAATAATCAACTCCCAACTAATATACAAAAAATATTTAAAAAAAGAGACAATGATTATAATTTGAGAGGAGACTTAAACTTTACAAAACCCAAGATACGAACAACCAAGAAAAGTATGTGCATATCTGTCTGTAGGGTGGATTTGTGGAACAGTCTGGAACTGAAACTATGTACAAACAGAAATCAATTCAAAAAGAGGTACAAACATTATTTGCTGAAGGAATATATGTTAGAAGGGTAGTATTTATATGTACGATTCACTATGCTCACTCTGGGACACTATGGAATGGTGGGTGGGACAGCACTGTGTATATCTGTGTTGTTTGGGGCTGGTTTTGATGTATGGACTGTATGTATGTTGGGATGGATGGGTGTTAATGTTGATATGTACAAAATATAGTTAACTGTTTACTTGGGGTCTTAAATGTGGTAATTTGTATATATTTCACATGGGTTGTATTTATGGAAAAGAGGAATTGGAATTAATAAGTGTTCACTTCTTCCTTCTCCCTTTCGAACACTGTATACTGTTACTTTATCGCACTTGTCATTTGTTTTGTTTTACTTTTTTGTTCAAAATAAAGTATGTATCTATCTATCTAAGATGCTGTGGCATGACCTTAAAAAGGCGGTTCATACTTGAAAACCCTCCAATGTGGCTGAATTACAACAATTCTGCAAAGATGAGCGGGCCAAAATTCCTCCACAGTGCTGTAAAAGAGTCATTGCCAGTTATCACAAATGCTTGATTGCAGTTGTTGCTGCTAAGGGTGGCCTAACCAGTTATTCAGTTTAGGGGGCAATCACTTTTTCACACAAGACAATGTAGGTTAGGATTTTTTTCCCTTAATAATAAACACCTTCATTTAAAAACTACATTTTGTGTTTACTTGTGTTATCTCTGTCTAATATTTAAATTTGTTTGATGAGCTGAAACATTTAAGTGTGACAAACATACCAAAAAAAAAAAAGAGAAATCAGGAAGGGGCCAACACTTTTTCACACCACTAAGTGAACACCATTTACCATATTTCTAAAATAAAACATTAATACAAATACACTTTTTATTACAATCAGTTGATATAAACAACAACTAACATCAATTTAGCTTGTTAATAATGTTAGCAACAATCCACCTTATTCCAGAGGGCGCTGCTGTAGAAACGATTATGCGGGCAACTTCCGGTTTCAGGCTGAAGTAGTGTTAAATCAGTCAGCAAGAGTTGGAGTAGTGGGGCATTTAAAATAGCATTTTTAAAAGTTTTTGAAATTCGCTTTAATGTATAGTCCACATACAGTCATGTGAAAAATTAGGACACCCTGTATAAGCCTGTGTGTGTTTTTTTTTTAACATATTTGGACATATGGATATTTACTATCAATGTTAAAAATACTGGGAGATTCACGTAATACAACTAAACAATTAGAAATGAATTAAAGACTTTTTTTTCAGATTTTCTGTAAAATGCAATTCTAAGCAAATAGTGAGGAATAAATTGGGACACCCCCCATCTTTTTGAGGACACCCCCACATTCATTCCCACTTACAATGGCTAAAATAAATGGAAAAAAATGGAAATATAAACAAAAACAAGGTTAGACATAGATATGTGAACATTTCTTAATCAAGAACTGAATATTTAAAGGGATGTCAGGGGCAGCAGATGACTGCCCCTCCCTGAGCCTGGTTTTGCTAGAGGTTTCTTCCTGTTAAAAGGGAGTTTTTTCCTCTCCACCGTCGCCAAGTGTTTGCTCACAGGGGATCGCCTGATTGCTGGGGTCTTTCTGCAACTGTGGGGGTTCCCCCTACAGTTGATAGTGCTATGAGATGACTGTTGTTGTGAAATGGCGCTATATAAATAAAGTTGAATTGAATTGAACTGAATTGAATTGAATGTCCAAATTTTTTCACATGACTGTACGTGTTTTGCAGTCAAGTGGCAGCTAATTTCAGCACTTGTAGTTTATGTCTTTTTGAATGTTTCTGCATAGTTCTGGTACTTGTTGCTGCTGTTTGTGGCGTGAGGCTCCTCACAAATAAACACAGCTAAATCTGTAGCTTCAACAGCAATGAGCAGATCATGAACCGAAAATGAAAAAGGACTGTTGGTGTGATCAGTGGTACAGACACAGGACAGACATAAGAGCAACAGGTATGTTTTCACTTGCATGAATGTCACAGAGCTGATGTTTTCGTGTCATACACGTCTCCAGATGCAAGGCTGCATGTAGTGAAATAATAAATAAAAAATAACAGTTTGCTTCCTAACGCTTAACAATTCAAGAAAAAAAATCATAGTCTGTGGGGCAACGGTTGCATTTGTTGCACCACATTGGAACAATATGGATTTGATATTAGCAGTTTCAGCCTGCATTAATTTTTAAATTATCACAAAATATAGAGCAATAAAATTTTTAACAATTGTCAGAACATGCCTGTACATCTTAAGTTAAATAACAAGCATTCATGGCATGACAGCAGCATGAGCATTTTAATTTTGGGGTTAAACAAACAGCTGCAGCCATCTGTATTTACCCCAACATTAAAACACCCAAGCATGGTGTTGTGGTTCTTTGTGACTGACTAGATTCTACGTCTGCTCTAAGGTAAATTTGATAATGTCCAACATCTTTTAACAAAAGGCAACCAACTTTATTGTGGTGGAGACACTGATATATACTGTATGTCCAAGCTTTTACTTGTTCACAGCATTAGCATCTTAGCAGCGGAGCTAACTAACGAAGCTACTGTCTAGGAGGCCACTTTTTAAGGTCATCTTCCCATCCCTTGATAGTCGTGGGAAGTGGTATGATTATAGTACTCTTTCTGAGGTGCAAAAGGCCGTGTTCCCACATTTTTGATGCCAAAGTCATTGTTTTTTTAACAAGGAAAAGTGTCCCATTTCCGTGACAACTCCACGTTCTAAACTAGTACCTGAAGTTGCGCACATAATTCACACAAGGCATCATGGGGGCTAGGAATAAGGTGGATAGTTTGTTTTACTCGTATTTGAGGTGCAGTGCCTTATGGGTAATCTTCTTGTCAACTTCCGATGAAGTGATGCACCGTTATTCACTTCTTCCCTGCTCAGTTCTCAGTTCCCTTTGAACTGAAGGCCGTTCGCTGCTTTGGGTTTGGAATCTCATTTAATATGGCAGAATACCCTGTGTAGTCCACTCTGGAGTATACTATTGGGCGATCGGAACACACCCTATGATTAGGCTATTTTAGCATTTAAGCTAACATTTTTTGAGTTTAAACAGATCTTTAGAGTTTTTAAGCTAACTTTCTGCGATTTTAGTGATTTCCACTTTTATGAAAAGGTTTTGCAAGATTCGGTTATTTTAGTATTTAAGCTAGCATTTTTAGGGTTTACCTTATGTTTAGCATTTTTAATGCTAACATCCTACAACATTAAGCTAACCTTTATCAAGATTAGGATAACACTCAACCTAGCAGTTTTAAGCCAACTTTATTGTCATTCAATCCATACAGCCAATCATGCACAGTAGAACAAAATTACATTTCTCTTATCTACAAAGTCAATCACATCTAGAATCAGAGGGGCTGCTGCCATAAACAACTTTTTCTTTCCCCCATTCTATTATGGTGAGCACCAAGCTAGGAGGCGGAAAGTACCATTTTTATATTGTCTTTGGTATGACCTCGCTGGGGCTTGAACCCACGACCTCCTGGTTGTGGGGCGGATGCTCTATCAACTAGTCCACCACTCTGATATCACTTAACTGTTTAATATTTTTCAAGTCATTGGCACCTTTAGGTCAAGAGCGCGCATACTTCTGCTTTTTTTTTAGCCTTCTAACGCTACTTTATAGCAGCATAATACATTTTTAAGCATTTCTGGAAAGCATTTTCAGCTAACAGCAGGAACAGTTTGCCAGGAAATGCAAATTTTTCTAGTTTATTATCACTGTCAGTTGTGAATTTATTTCAGTTTAAGTAGATCTGTATGTCAAAAATGTTACACATTTTTTATTTAACAGTAGTACAAAAAAATATGGTTTTATTCTGCTCCGAAATGTAGATAAAAATTGTAAAAAAATAAAAAAATAAATAAATTATCAAGCAAGTAAAGTTACTCTGAGCTATTCGGCATTGCATCCAACTCCGACAAATACTTGCTTTTTCTAATGTTACAAATGTTAAAGCAACACTTGAAACAGATATGAACATAATGCACCTGTCAAAAGTCAATTGGATAAAAATCACCTTTAGACTAACTTTCATCACCCGTGACAAAGCTACAGAGCGCTGTAAAAGTTGATTCTTAACAAAAACAGGCATACACATTGGAAATTTATGAAGCCGTATTAACTCTGGAGTCCATGTTAATCTACAGTTCATCGGTCCACTATATTTAACAGACTCCTCTATAGTTATTCTCAGTTATTAAAAATCTAGCGGAGCCGGAACGGACTCCGGTCCAGTCATTCCATCACTCCTCTCCCCCACACAAACCTACTGCTGCTCATGTCTACCCTGTCAAAACTAACTTGTAGGCTTCGTGTTTAAATACTACGGTGTACCTGGACATAGTTGCTTTCGCAGTACTCCGCTACTCTCTCAAGGTTGGTGAAACTATCCAGTAAGGCTCTCCGTCCAGCGGGAATCTCCTCCTCCAACAGCATCTGCAGCTCCGCCATCTTTTCCCTGCCACCGCCAGGGACTGTGTGTAAATTCCACTGCCGAGGAGTTGTTGGAGGACTGAATGAGTGGGAGGGTTCTGTCCGCTAATCGAGGGACCGTGTACAAATGCCACTGATAAACTGTGGAGAATGGGAGGGTTCTGTAGTTGTAACCCAGGGACTGTTGAATGAGGAAATACCTGCCCTCCTCTTTCCACATGGGGCTGTTTTTTTTTTTGTTTTTTGTTTTTTTTTTTGGGGGGGGGGGGTAAATAGGAGTTAATGGACCACAAAAAATGTTCCTGTTTGAACTGTGCCAGGAAATTCACGTGATGTTTGTGAATTTTAAATATAATCAAGAAATACTGTTTTGTTTTTTGTTTTTAACAAAAGCTAAATGCTAAGTGAACGGTATCTCTTGGAACAATGGGATTCCCTAGAATATTCAGGGTTCTGTGGGAAATGTTCTAATTTCACTTCTTATTTATTCTGGGTGTTCAAATCCAGTGCTGGGAGTAATGTGTTACTGTAATGCCACTACTTTTGCAGTAACGTGCTGTGTAACGAAATTGCTCTTTAAAAATTTAGTAATGCGTTACAGTTACTGAAATTTGATCAGATGCATTACTCATTACTTGTTTTATTAATATGGATAGATATTTTTACCGCAAATAAATACAAACTGACCCTACCGTAGCTGATGCAACCGTCAGTCAACGTGACCTTTTTCTCACTCCACAAACCCTATTTCTCACTCCAAAATGAGGAAATTACTAGCTATTTTGTGTTGATTTTCTTCAGATTTTTCCCACAATAAGAGCTCTCAAAGCAGGATAAAGCAGACTGAACATGTTCTAAAAGCTCTGTCTGAAACAGTGTTTTCAGCCTGACCTTAATAAGCCCATAATGTCCATTAATTAAATTATCTTGCTATGTGTTCAAGATGATTAAAGTATGTATTTAAAAGTACTGTGAAAGTTACTTTTCCAAGTAACTAGTTACGTTAATCATGCAGTAATTGGTAAAATAACTCAATAACCTTTGAAAAGAAGAAACTAGTAACTGTAAATAGTTACTGTTTTTTAGTAACTTGCCCAACACTGTTCAAATCAGTCTGCTTGACTATCGCTGTCTACAGGCACATATGCACAACAACAGCAAATGATTTCCAATTTTTTGCACCAGTTAAGAAGTTAAAACAGACCATTTCTTGTGGAACCCTGAATGTTCTGGGGAACCAGATGAAAAACACTGTACAACAGAAGTGGAGTGAAAATGGTGACATCACACATACAGTGCATCTGGAAAGTACTCACAGCGCTTCACTTTTTCTGCATTTTGTTATGTTACATCCTTATTGCAAAAGGGATTAAATTCATTTTTTTTTTCCATAATGACAATGTGAAAAAAGTTTTTTGGGGGATTTTTGCAAATTTATTAAAAATAAAAAAACTAAGAAATAGCATGTACATACAGTGGGGAAAAAAAGTATTTAGTCAGCCACCAATTATGCAAGTTCTCCCACTTAAAAGATGAGAGAGGTCTCCAATTTTCATCATAGGTATACCTTAACTATGAGAGACAAAATGAGAAAAAAAAAATCCAGAAAATCACATTGAAGGATTTTTAATGAATTAATTGGCATATTCCTCGGTAAAATAAGTATTTGGTCAATAACAAAAGTTCATCTCAATACTTTGTTACACGTATACCCTTTGTTGGCAATGACAGAGGTCAAACGTTTTCTGTAAGTCTTCACAAGGTTTTCACACACTGTTGCTGGTATTTTGGCCCATTCCTCCATGCAGATCTCCTCTAGAGCAGTGATGTTTTGGGGCTGTTGCTGGGCAACATGGACTTTCAACTCCCTCCAAAGATTTTCTATGGGGTTGAGATCTGGAGACTGGCTAGGCCACTCCAGGACCTTGAAATGCTTCTTACGAAGCCACTCCTTCGTTGCCCGGGCGGTGTGTTTGGGATCATTGTCATGCTGAAAGACCCAGCCATGTTTCATCTTCAATGCCCTTGCTGATGGAAGGAGGTTTTCACTCAAAATCTCACAATACATGGCTCCATTCATTCTTTCCTTTACACGGATCAGTCATTCTGGTCCCTTTGCAGAAAAACAGCCCCAAAGCATAATGTTTCCACCCCCATGCTTCACAGTAGGTATGGTGTTCTTTGGATGCAACTCAGCATTCTTTCTCCTCCAAACACGACAAGTTGAGTTTTTACCAAAAAGTTCTATTTTGGTTTCATCTGACCATATGACATTCTCCCAATCCTCTTCTGGATCATCCAAATGCTCTCTAGCAAACTTCAGACGGGCCTGGACATACTGGCTTAAGCAGGGGGACACGTCTGGCACTGCAGGATTTGAGTCCCTGGTGGTGTAGTGTGTTACTGATGGTAGCCTTTGTTACTTTGGTCCCAGCTCTCTGCAGGTCATTCACTAGGTCCCCCCGTGTGGTTCTGGGATTTTTGCTCACCATTCTCATGGTCATTTTGACCCCACGGGGTGAGATCTTGCGTGGAGCCCCAGATCGAGGGAGATTATCAGTGGTCTTGTATGTCTTCTATTTTCTAATAATTGCTCCCACAGTTGATTTCTTCACACCAAGCTGCTTACCTATTGCAGATTCAGTCTTCCCAGCCTGGTGCAGGTCCACAATTTTGTTTCTGGTATCCTTTGACAGCTCTTTGGTCTTGGCCATAGTGGAGTTTGGAGTCTGACTGTTTGAGGTTGTGGACAGGTGTCTTTTATACTGATAACGAGTTCAAACAGGTGCCATTAATACAGGTAACGAGTGGAGGACAGAGGAGCCTCTTAAAGAAGAATTTACAGGTCTGTGAGAGCCAGAAATCTTGCTTGTTTGTAGGTGACCAAATACTTATTTTCCACCATAATTTGCAAATAAATTCTTTAAAAATCCTTCAATGTGATTTTCTGGATTTTTTTTTTCTCATTTTGTCTCTCATAGTTGAGGTATACCTATGATGAAAATTGGAGATCTCTCTCATCTTTTAAGTGGGAGAACTTGCACAATTGGTGGCTGACTAAATACTTTTTTGCCCCACTGTAAGTATTCACAGCATTTGTCATTAAGCTCAGAATTGAGCTCAGGTGCGTCCTGTTTCCACTGATCATCCTTGAGATGTTTCTACAGCTTAACTGGAGTCCACCTGTGGTAAATTCAGTTGATTAGACATGATCTGGAAAGGCACACACCTGTCTATATAAGGTCCCACAGTTGACAGTGCATGTCAGAGCACAAACCAAGCATGAAGTCAAAGGAATTGTCTGTAGACCTCAGAGACAGGATTGTCTCGAGGCACAAATCTGGGGAAGGGTACAGAAAAATTTCTGCTGCTTTGAAGGTCCCAACGAGCACAGTGGCCTCCATCATCTGCAAATGGAAGAAGTTTGGAACCACCGGGACTCTTCCTAGAGTGGGCCGGCTGTCTAAACTGGGCGACTGGGGGAGAAGAGACTTAATCAGGGAGGTGACCAAGAACCCAATGGTCACTCTGTCACAGCTCCAGCGTTGCTCTGTGAAGAGAGGAGAACTTTCCAGAAGGACAACCATCTCTGCAGTAATTCACCAATCAGGCCTGTATGGTAGAGTGGCCAGATGGAAGCCACTCCTTAGTAAAAGGCACATGGCAGTCTGCCTGGAGTTTGCCAAAAGGCACCTGAAGGACTCTCAGACCATGAGAAACAAAATTCTCTGGTCTGATGAGACAAAGATTGAACTCTTTGGTGTGAATGCCAGGCGTCATGTTTGGAGGACTCTAGGCACCATTCATAACCACCCCAATGATGGTAGCAGCATCATGCTGTGGGGATGTTTTTCAGCGCCAGGAACTGGGAGACTAGTCAGGATAGAGGGAAAGATGAATGTACAGCAATGTACAGACACACCCTGGATGAAATCCTGTTCCAGAGCGCTCTTGACCTCAGACTGGGGCGACGGTTCATCTTTCAGCAGGACAATGACCCTAAGCACACAGCCAAGATATGAAAGGAGTGTCTTCAGGACAACTCTGTGAATGTCTCTGAGGGCCCCAGCCCGAGCCCAGACTTGAATCCAATTGAACATCTGTGGAGAGATCTGAAAATGGCTGTGCACTGACGCTTCCCATCCAACCTGATGGAGCTTGAGAGGTCCAAAGATAGATGTGCCAAGCTTGTGGCATCTTATTCAAAAAGACTTGAGGCTGTAATTGCTGCCAAAGGTGCATCAACAAAGTATTGAGCAAAGGCTGTGAATACTTATGTACATGTTATTTCTTAGTTTTTTATTTTTAATAAACGTGCAAAAAAAAAAACAAACTTCATTGTCATTATGGGGTGTTGTGTGTAGAATTTTGAGGAAAAAAAAATAATTTAATCCCTTTTGGAATAAGGCTGTAACAGAACAAAATGTGGAAAAAGTGAAGCACCATGAACACTTTCCGGATGCACTATATGGCTTGTAGTCTAATTCCATATACTGTATTTCATAGCTTTCGACTTAAGTATTTTGTGATAAACTGCGGGATTCTTGACATGTAATTTTTTTTGTTGTTTTTTTAATTTGGAAAAACATGTCTTATTCAAGGCACGTATTGGCCTGGGCAAGAAAATGCTTATTTTCTGTCCATTGACTCCCATTCACATTATTTACAAAGATAGGTCCCAATATGCAGAAGTAGAAGGGCCAGACTTCAGCACTCTGTACCACCAACAGAGGCTTGTTTTTTTTTTTTGCAAGCTTAACCCGTTTTTCTTTTAAATTTGTGAGACATGTCAGACTTACAGCTTCTCATAAATTTGATTTGAATGCAGTGCTGAAGTCTGAACAGTCTTGACTCTTGTCAACAAACCACACTGAATAATGCTGTGATCTAGACAAAAGATTTTAACCCCAACAAATAGTCATGTTTGTTTCCCTGCGGCCACAAAAACACCACACTGCAGCTTTTATCACACTCATACACTTTATTACAAAATAACACAGATGTAAAACAAAGAGCAGGATCATATATTCATACATTCAAAAACATACACTAGTCAGAAAACGTTTAAAGGAAGAGGCAGACAGACAGGTGTTCAGATTTTCATGCAGGGCTGTCTATGTTGTCATCTCCTCTTGGGAATCCCTCAACTTCCATTGTCATCAAAAACTCTGAAAAAGCAAAAACACAGAGCATCATATCAATATGGAAACCATACATGCTTCAACTCAAACTGGCTTTGCTTTACTCTGGTGCCATCTGGTGGTTATGTTGAGAATAGCACCATATCAATCAGCAAACAAAATAAAACAAAACCCAGGTAGGATTCTCTTAGCAAGCAGTTCATACACTGAGTGGCTATAAACAAACAATAAAAGATATGTCTGTGAAGCCCATAAAATAGAGGGTTAATAATAGAGTTACTAGTTAAGCACTTTGAGTGGTCTTTGAGGTTAGAAAAAGCACCATCTAAATGTGGTTAAATACGAATTCCTTATTAAGCGTCTTTTTGGAGTACTTTAAGGTTTAAATTCCTTAAGGATAGAGTTTTGTTTTCAAATCTTACAGCCTACACAGCTCTCTCCCCCTCCTTCCTGAGATCTCTCCAAAGCCACTACTCCTATGCAAATACCTGAACGTGTATCGCACATACACACCAGAAGTTGTTTAGATGCCAAGCACTGACCAACGCTGACTGATTGCTTTTGTTAGCAGTTGTGGGAAAAACACCTTTCACACCTACAAACTAAATCCCGTAGGTGTGAAAGCACCCTTAGATACATCTCTGGCCACTAAGTGAACAATGTGAGTCCATCTTAGAAATAAATGGTAAGTGTAGGAATCCAATTATTACATAAAGCAATTCTAACTTGACTTTAACACCACTTAAATGGAGGACACAAACTCAGAGATCTAACCTGCACATACTGTATGCTCAAGTACCTTCTGTGTAGTCGATGTCAGGCCGTGTAGAAACCACGGCCCAGGCCAGGCCCACCAGCAGCGCCACCACCAGGTTCACCACAATCCATGGCCGCAGAATCTGCTGCTCTGAACCTGGAGGCCTGGAGTACGTAAGGGATTAATATAAAGCCTGAACAGTCAAGTACTGAGTAGACACAAATATTTTCTGTCAATATTGATTTGTATTAAATAAAATGTCAGTATATTTTGAATGATGGCCATTGCTGTACTTGACAACAGCCAGTTTTGACAGACTTTAGTGGCTAAATAAATACAGGTGTTAACAATGATAATGACTACGACTAAAAAACAAAAATCAACACTCACCACAGAGACTCATTGGCGGTGGGATAGAGGTGGATGCGATCACTGGTCATTTGCTGACTCAGGGACAGGATCAGGGCTATAAAATACACTAAACACGCACAGAGATGTTAAAACCCCCGATGATCATCATATTCATGTAATCCCCTTGTCTTAACTTACAGAAAGAAGCCAGAGCGACCGGGTCCAGAGTCAGGAAACCTCTTAAAGCCATGGATGCCTTCGCCAAATTCACTCTGCAAGAAGAAGAAATATGTTATCTCGTCCTATTGTTCATTTAAATATACCAGTTTCTTTCCAACAAGAGCTGTAACTAAACAGTAAATAAATAAAATAAATAGTCTTTAGTACACTTTTTTCCTTCAAAACATTAAAGACAGGCTGCAACCTCTGCTAAGGAACGACCAGTATTAGTCTATAAGTATTTGCATGGAGCCAGAAGAAGGGTAAAACAGTCCAGGTATAATAAGAAACTGGCCTATTAGTGCTAATAACAAGAGAGTTTTTCATCTTAAATATACAGTGAATCCGGAAAGTATTCACAGCGCTTCACTTTTTCCCACATTTTTTTTGTTACAGCCTTATTCCAAAATGGAATAAATTGATTTTTCCCTCAAAATTCTACACACAATACCCCATAATGACACCATGAAAAACGTTTGAGAATTTTACAAATTTACTAAAAATAAAAAACTACATACATAGAGTGAAGATTTATAGAGTGAAGTACGTGGCGGTAATGCACCTGTAAGCTGGTTGCCAACCGCCATCATCATCATAGCAGTCTGTCGGGGGCGACAATGACTGTTTCATTTAGGTCTGATAAGATTCCCCCATGCAGCTCTGTCCTTCGCCTTCCGCTGCCACGAACTCCTGGCCTTGTTAACCTGGGCGACGTCCGAGCTGGTATGAGTTGCTTTCTGACTGACCATTTCATGAAACTGCTTGCAGAGTATTTGAGTACCGCTAGCTTTTGCTGGACCAGCGGCACATTCTTGGCAGACAGAGGTATTATCAGTGGCAAGGACAGGCCAAGACAAACTGACTTCAGTATCTGTTGCAGTGACTGACCAGATGATAGGTTTGTTTATCTCTGCTCTTTGTGTAGTGCATGTCACAGTGCACTGCCTGGCAAAAGTCCACCACAGACCTTGTGACAGATGTGCTTATGTGCCAGGATGTCCGGTCTCACCCCATATAACTGGGAATGGTCTAGCACAGACCTGTGACAGATATTGTTTTTAGTTCTGCCAAGATGCCCAGCTTCACCCTCCACACCCTTGGAAGGGCGGGGTTGCCAGTTTAGTCACCGATAGCCTGACCCATGGGACAGGTAGTACCGGTTTTCATGGTTATCTGGTAGCAAGCAAACCAATGCCTGACCTGACATGGAAAAAAAAACATCTGAATGCTGAAAAACATCCCCACAACATGATGCCAACCGCCAACCAAATCTAAAAGAAGAAAAAGAAATTAAAAACTAAGAAATCACATGTGCATACAGTAAGTATTCACAGCCTTTGCTCAATACTTTACTGATGCACCTTTGGCAGCAATTACAGTCTCAAGTCTTTTTAAATATGATGCCACAAGCTTGGCACACCTATCTTTGGGCAGTTTCACCCATTCCTCTTTGCAGCACCTCTCAAGCTTCATCAGGTTGGATGGGAAGCATCAGTGCACAGCCATTTTCAGATCTCTCCAGAGATGTTCAATTGGATTCAAGTCTGGGCTCTGGCTGGGCCACTCAAGCACATTCATAGAGTTGTCCTGAAGCCACCCCTTTGATGTCTTGGGTGTGTGTTTAGGGTTGTTGTCCTGATGAAAGATGAACTGTCACCCCAATCTGAGGTCAAGAGCGCTCTGGAGCTGACATATTGCTGGACCCAGGGAACACACACACACAGGCTCGAATGAAATTCAATAATCGTTATTGTGCCAACAGAGGGTGTGTGGGTGCGTGTATGCGTTATGTGAATGTAATGACGGTGGCGATGCTGCAGCCGGAGGTGAGACAGAGCACCGTACAGCCTGGCAACCCTAGAACAGAGCCAAAGCACAGACGTTAGTTCTTTCCACAAAAGTGTGAGCAGAATAATGACTGGGGCTTACTTGCAGGTGGAACGATGGAAGCGCAGGTTTAGCCTGAGGGGCTCCAGCCAGGAAGACAGCGTCTGCGGGGCACTCCCGGTGATGAGCAGTGAGGCCTGGAGAGGTGAGAGGAAGGCATTCCGCCGCCGCGGAGAATTGGTTCCGCCGCCAGAGAAATCCACCTGGGAATCCACCTGGGAACCTACCTGGAAACCACCTTCCATCCATGGAAGATGACTGCTCCAAGACGAAGGACTGGAGGCGATGACGCAGTGCAGAGCGGCCTCCAGCTCCTGATTGGCCCGCTCGCACTGCCCGTTGCTCTGCGGGTGATGATCAGAGAACAGGCTCACCGTTGCCCCCAGCGCGTTGCAAAAACCCCTCCACACGCTGGACACAAATTGGGGACCCCGATCGGAGACAATATCCCTGGGAATCCCGTGAAGATGCACGACGTGCTGCACCAACAGGTCCACCGTCTCTCGTGCCGTAGGGAGCCCACATAAAGGGACGAAGTGGGCGGCCTTAGAAAAGCGGTCCACGATGGTGAGGACAGTGTTGAAATGGCTGGATGACGGGAGGCCAGTCACGAAGTCCAGACCGATGTGGGACCATGGTCTTCCAGGGACTGGCAATGGATGGAGGAAACCCGCCGGTGGTGATGTTGATGTTTTCCCGGTGGCACACTGGGGGCAGGCACGGACATAATTGATGACGTCACTCCGGAGGCCCGGCCACCAGAACAATCTCTGGAGCAGCTCCACCGAGCGGGTAATCCCTGGATGGCAGGCAAGCTTAGATGAGTGGGCCCAGTGGATCACGTCACCCCAGACAGATGAAGGGACGAATAGTCTCCCCACAGGCACCCGCCTGGATCCAGCTCAGCCTCCTGCACCCTCAGGACCTTGTCCCTGATGCCCCACGAGAGGGCGCCCACGACACACGAAGTAGGGAGGATGGTGTGCTCATGCCCCTCAGAAGCCTCCGAGGCGAACTGCCTGGACAGAGCGTCAGGTTTGGCGTTCTTCGTCCCGGGACGGTAGGTGATGGTGAACCTGAAGCGCCCGAAAAACAAGGACCAACGGGCCTGGCGGGCATTCAGGCGTTTAGCCGTTCTCAGGTACTCCAAGTTCTTATCGTCGGTCCACACCACAAAGGGTTGAGCGGCCCCCTCCAGCCAGTGACGCCACTCCTCCAACGTGAGCTTCACCGCCAGGAGTTCCCTGTCGCTGACGTTATAATTCATCTCCGCGGGGGTCAGCCGCCAAGAGAAGAAGGCGCAGGGGCAGATCACCCCGTCCACTGGAGAGCGCTGTGACAGGACTGCCCCCACCCCCGATTCAGAGGCATCCACCTCGACCAGACACTGGAGAGCGGGATCCACCTGCATCAGGACCTGAGAGGATGAGAATTCAGTCTTCAGGGCCGCAAAAGCCGTCGCAGCCTCTTCCGTCTGGAATGCCACCTTGGGGGAGGTGAGACGGGTCAGGGGGAGAGCGATCGTGCTGTAGTTGGGGACAAACCGGCGGTAAAAATTGGCAAACCCCAGGAACTGCTGTTGCTGCTTCCTCGACGGGGGGGCGGGGCTGTCCACCACCGCCTTAACCTTCCCAGGATCCGGGATGACTTGATTGTGTGAGGTAATGAATCCCAGAAAAGAGGTCTTCTCGGTGTAGAACTCACACTTCTCTGCTTTAACAAATAATTTGTTCTCCAGGAGCCGCTGGAGGACCCGTCTCACGTGGACCTGATGCTCCTCCCGTGACTGAGAGAAGATCAAAATGTCGTCCAGATAAACAAAGACAAAGGACCTGAGGAAGTCCCGGAGAACATCGTTAATCAGGCGCTGGAAGACGGCCAGAGCGTTGGTCAGCCCAAACGGCATTACGAGATACTCAAAGCGGCCGCTTGGGGTCCGGAATCCCGTCTTCCACTCGTTGCCCTCCTGGATCCGCACGAGGTGGTAGGCACTGCGGAGATCCAACTTCGTGAACCAGGAGGCCCCCTGGAGGGAGTCAAATGCAGAGTCCATGAGCGGAAGAGTATACTTGTCCTTGATCATAATGTCGTTCAGAGCCCGGAAGTCGATACAAGGACGAAGGGAACCATCCTTCTTACCTATGAAGAAGAAGCCCGCCCCCACCAGAGAGGAAGAAGGCTGAATGATGCCCGAGCTGAGCGACTCCTTGATGTAAGCGTCCATTGCCTCCCACTCCGGAGCCGATAGGCTGTAGAGGCGGCTCGACGGCAGGGGGGCGCCAGGCCGGATATTAATGGCACATTCGTACGGGTGGTGGTGGTGGTGGTGGGGAGACAGCGCCTGTGACTTGCTGAACACTGCTCCAAGGCCATGAAACTCCGGTGTCACTCCGGACAGGTCAGGTGGAGAAGGGGGGGCGGGGGAGGACAGGGGCACCGAGGGAGAACATGCTGCAGACTGGAGGCAAGCGCTCAGGCAGAAGGGGCTCCAAGCGATGATGCTCCCTGTACGCCAATCAAAGGTTGGGTTGTGGAGGTGGAGCCAGAGGTAGCCCAGGATGACGGGAGTGGCCGAGGTGGACAACACAAACAGCTGAAGGTCCTCCCGATGGTTACCCGAGATGATAGCTGAGACTGGGGCTGTCTGACGTGTCACTGTCTCCAGAGGAGCCTTTGACAGGGCGATGAGGCTCAGGGGGGCTGGAAGGGTAAGGCAGGGGAGCCCCAGTCGGGTTGCCAGTTTCCCCAAAATGAAGCTCTGCTCAGCCCTTGAGTCCACCAGTGCATGTGTGAGAATCTCTGTATGTTTGTAGCTAAACCTAATGGGGAGGTGACACTTTGATAGGGAATTAGGCCGAGATGAGTCCGCGAGTCCCCCTACTGTGACGCGTGGACCCCGTCTTTTGGCTGAACAGGGCAGGACTCGATCTCGTGCTGATCATCCCCACAATACATACACAGACCTAACTTCCTGCGGCGTTGTTTCTCGGCCAGCGAGAGTTTAGTCTGCCCCACTATCATTGCCTCGGGATCGTTTGCAGCCTCAAGTGCGGGCAACGCCAAAAGTGAAGACTTAGAGGGGCGCGGAAACTGACTGCCCGAGCGGCTGGAAGACCTCCGCTCAGCAGCTCATTCCATCAGCCTGTTATCAAGACTAATAGTTAGAGAAATGAGCTCCGTGAGACGCTCAGGCTTATCTAAGCGGGCCAGCTCATCCCGCAGTCTAGGGCTCAAACTCCTAATGAAAATGTTGCATAGCGAGGCATCCTCCCACCCAACTTCTGCTGCCACCACCCGGAAGTCGACAGCGTAGTCGGCGACTGCCCGGCCACCCTGCCGAAGATTTAATAGCCGAGTGGTGAGCACGCTATTGCGGTCCGAGTGGTCAAAAACCTCGTGGAAACCATGGACGAATTGGGCGTAGGTTAAATTAGCATAACTGGGCTTCGCCATAATGGCGTACGCCCATGCTAGCGCTTGTCCCTCCAACAGATTAGCCACGTAACCTATGCGGCTGTGATCGGTGGGGAAATCTCCTGGAACCCGCTGAAACACCGTCTCACACTGAAGGATAAAGCCCCGTGCCTCCCCGAGCTTTCCGCTAAAGCACGTGGGTGTGGGGACCGGAGTGAGACGGGTTAAAGGGCCCGGGCTAGCCTGGCTAGGAGAGGAGCTAACGGGAGCTGGCCTACTAATGGGAGTCGGAGGAAAAGCCCGCTGTCCTTCCAGGCGATCCAACCGGCTGTTGATTTGGGCTAGCTGATTGAGTATGACCTACTGTTGGTAAGTTAATTGGTCCACTTCAGCCTCTAAGTTGTTAAGCTGGTGTGCAAGCCCGCTGTTCGCTGGGTCGCTCTGACGGAGCGTACTGACATATTGCTGGACCCAGGGAACACACACACAGGCTCGAATGAAATTCAATAATCTTTATTGTGCCAACAGAGGGTGTGTGGATGCATGTATGCGTTGTGTTAATGTAATGACGGTGGCGATGCTGCATAAATAGTTGATTAGTTTAAAGTTATCTTCATTGAAAAAAACAGTGCTTTTCTTTCAAAAATAAGGAAATTTCTAAGTGACCCCAAACTTTAGAACGGTAGTGTATGTTAAACTTATTTTTGTATGTTTTATACCACTGCTCCGCTTCTTTTGTCCTTTTTAGAAAAGCTTTATATAATGAATTTTTCTTTTTACACACCTTTTGTAATCCTTTGGTTAACCATGGCTTATCGACATAAATTTCTGTTTTAAGCTTTTTCTTGACTAATGGACATTTTTTTTTCATAAAGGGTGGTTACAATGTTCATAAATGTGTCATAGGCTTCATTTACATCTGATCAGAATCAGAATCAGAGATTTATTGCCATTGTTCATGTAGTACACAGACTAGGAATTTGTCTCGGTGCAATGCTGCAACATTAAACATGATAAAATAAAAGAAATAAACTATACATGCAATAAAGTGTAGAATAAGAGTGAGTAATACTAGTCAGCAGTTTAAATATATTAGCGGGCAGCAGATAATGTGGAGAACCATATAGTGCAGTCGGTAATGCAGGAAGAAAACAGTGATGATCGACATGAGTCTGGTTGAGCTGCTGTACATAGTGCACGAGAGTCAATAAGTCACTTAGTGTTCAGCAGTCTGATTGCAGAGGGGAAGAAGCTGTTCATGTGACGGAAGGTTTTAGTCTGGATGGACCGAAGTCTTCTACCTGAGGGGAGAGGGGCAAACAGTACGTGACCAGGGTGTGAGGGATCGGCTATGATCCGGCCAGCACGCCTCCGGATCCTGGAGATGTACAGATCCTGGAGAGATGGGAGCTTGCAGCCGATCACCTTCTCAGCAGTGCTGCAGCCTTAGTCTGTCCCTGGCAGTGGCTCCTGCGTACCACACGGTTATGGAGGTGGTGAGGATGGACTCGATGATGGCTGTGTAGAACTGCACTAACATCTTGGTGGGTAGCTTGAGCTTCCTCAGCTGCCACAGGAAGAATATCCTCTGCTGGGCCTTTTTGATGAGGGAGCTGATGGTCGGCTCCCACTTGAGGTCCCTGGTGACGGTGGTGCCTAGGAAGCGGAAGGAATCAGCAGTGGTGATGGGAGAGCCTGTGAGGGTGAGGGGGGGCAGAGGGGTTGTGACTTTCCTGAAGTCCACAATCATCTCCACTGTCTTCAGAGCGTTCAGCTGCAGGTTGTTGTTGTTGCACCAGGACGCCAGCTGGGCCACCTCACTCCTGTAGGCGGACTCGTCGCCATTGGAGATGAGCCCGATGAGGGTGGTGTCGTCCGCAAACTTGATCAACTTGACAGACTGGTGGCTGGAGGTGCAGGAGTTGGTATAAAGGGAGAAGAGTAGGGGGGAAAGTACACAGCCCTGGGGTGATCCGGTGCTGATGCTAGCAGAGTCTGAGACAGTCTTTCCCAGCCGCACATGCTGCCTCCGGTCCGTCAGGAAGTCGGTGATCCACCTGCAGAGGGAGTCAGGCACGTTGAGCAGGGACAGCTTGTCCCGGAGCAGAGCGGGGCGGATGGTGTTGAATGCGGAGCTGAAGTCCACAAACAGGATCCTGGCGTAGGTTCCCGGGGAGTCCAGGTGGTGCAGGATGGAGTGGAGGGCCAGGTTGACTGCGTCGTCTACAGATCTGTTGGCTCGGTAGGCAAACTGCAGCGGGTCCAGGAGGGGGGTGGTGATGGACTTGAGGTGGGGCAGGACCAGGCGCTCAAAGGACTTCATTGACTACAGAGGTGAGCGCTACAGGTCTGTAGTCGTTAAGACCAGTGATCCGTGGCTTCTTGGGGACAGGGATGATGGTGGAGGATTTGAGGCAGGACGGCACATGGCATAGCTTAAGGGAGGTGTTAAAAATGTCTGTGAAGACAGGAGCCAGCTCTTTCGCACAGTGTCTCAGGGTGGAGGGAGACACGCCGTCCGGACAGGGGGCCTTGCGCGGGTTCAGTCTGGAGAACTGTTTGAGCACGTCCTGCTCACTGATGACAAGGGCAGGGGGGGAGGAGGGGGGCGCCTTTGATGAAGTAGGGACTGTGGAGGCTGTGGAGCTGGAGGGAGGGGGGGAGTTGGACACAGATGACGGGGTGTCAAAACGGGCATAGTGTTGGGACAATCTTTGACAAAGGGCTTTGTCATCCTGACCTTTAGGAGCCTGAGGCCGATAGTTGGTGATTTGCCTCAGTCCTCTCCACACAGAAGCCGAGTCATTAGCAGTGAACTGCTGCTGGAGTCTCTCAGAATACACAGATATCTGATACATAGACTTTTGACCAGTCTTGCTTCAGCAAGTCTTCTTTAAAGAACTGATTGTATTTTGTGATTTGTATCTGAAAGATTTTAAAGTTGTTTCTGTATTGGCCTCCGTGTGGCCATGGGTAAGTGCAAAGACTGGCAAATGGTCACTTTTATCATTTATCAATAATCCACTTTCTTTTTTCTTATCAATAATATTAACAAACAGGTCGTCAATAACTGTAGCAGTGTGAACTGTGATTCTACTGGGATGTGTTATTGTGGGATATAGACTCATACTGTAACAGAATTCATGAACTCTAATTACATTTTGTTGAAATGGATTTAGTAAATCAATATTGAAATCTCCACAAATTACAACCATTTTCTTATCTGCTATTCCTCTATTGCTATCAGAGGAGCCTGCTCTTCATGAAGCCAAGTTAGGGATGAGACAGAGCGCCGTACAGCCTGGCAACCCTAGAACAGAGCCAAAGCACTGTTCTTTCTTCTAGTTCTTTCCACAAAAGTGTGAGCAGAATAATGACTGGGGCTTACTTGCAGGTGGAACGATGGAAGCGCAGGTTTAGCCCAAGGGGCTCCAGCCAAGAAGACAGCGTCTGCGGGGCACTCCCGGTGATGAGCAGTGAGGCCTGGAGAGGCGAGAGGAAGGCATTCCGCCGCCGCGGAGAATTGGTTCCATTGCCAGAGGAATCCACCTGTGCACAGAGGAGATACTGAGAGGAAGGTGAGTAGAGTAATGCTTACTTTTAGACGCGAGGGTCTTTCCAAAAGAATAGATGAGAGACCTGGACGTAGACAGTCCGGTGAGAGACGAAGGTCAGGGAGAAATGACAGACGGCTCCATGCCGAGGCTCAGGCAGAGCAGGCTATAAAGCCCGTGAGTGATTGGCAGCAGGTGTGCGCGCAGCTGAAGCAGGTGACGGCCCAGAGTGAGTCATGACAGGAGCAGGATTTCATCCAGGATGTCTCTGTACATTGCTGCATTCATCTTTCCCTCTATCCTGACTAGTCTCCCAGTTCCTGCCACTGAAAAACATTTCCACAACATGATGCTGCCACCACCATGCTTCACTGTAGGGATGGTATTGGTCTGGTGATAAGCGGTGCCTGGTTTCCTCCAAACATGACATCTGACATTCACACCAAAGAGTTCAATCTTTGTCTCATCAGACCAGAGAATTTTGTTTCTCATGGTCTGAGAGTCCTTCAGGTGCTTTTTGGCAAACTCCAGGTGGGCTGCCATGTGCCTTTCACTAAGGAGTGGCTTCCATCTGGCCACTCTACCATACAAGCCTGGTTGGTGGATTGCTGCAGAGATGGTTTTCCTTCTGGAAGGTTCTCCTCTCTCCACAGAGGATCATTGGAGCTCTGATAGAGTGACCATTGGGTTCTTGGTCACCTCGCTGACGAAGGCTTTTCTCCCCCGATAGCTCAGTTTAGACGGCTGGCCAACTCTAGGAAGAGTCCCGGTGGTTCCAAACTTCTTTCATTTATGGATGATGGAGGCCACTGTGCTCACTGGGACCTTAATAATATGTAATAATAATGCATCGGTTTTATATAGCGCTTTATCATATATGCTCAAAGACGCTTTACAAATAGGTACATTATTCATTCACTCCAGACAGACAATGGTAGTGGAAAGCTACTTCTGCAGCCACAGCTGCCCTGGGGCAGGCTGACGGAAACGTGGCAGCCAATCTGCGCCAACGGCCTTTCCGGCCACCACCGAACATTTTATACATTTATACACATTCATACCCAGTGTTATGGGCACTGGAGGCAATGCGGGTGAAGTGTCTTGCCCAGGGACACAACGGCAGGATATCTGAGGAGAGCGGGATTCGAACCTTCAAAGCAGCAGAAATTTTTCTGTACCCTTCCCCAGATGTGTGCCTCAAGACAATCCTGTCTCGGAGATCTACAGATAATTCCTTTGACTTCATGCTTGGTTGTAACTAGATTCTTTTTCTCAAAATTTGAGACTTTTTCTTGCAAACTATGTTTTTTGTATAAAATGATTATTTTTTTCTTGCAGATTTGTGAATTAGGCTGGGTTACATTTACACCTAATGTCAGTTCGAGACTTTTTGTCATAAAATTAGGACTTTTTTGTAAATTTACAACATTTCTCATATATTTGGTATTTTTCCTGTAAACTTGCAATTTTTCATGATTTTTTTTAAAGCCACTCTTATAAAACCAACAACAACAAATAGATTTCAAATGTGCTCACAATATTCCAAACCCGCATGCTTCTATGTGCAAATAACATGTAATATACACACAATACATGTCTACCACATATGTTTCACAAGTGTTATTACCTCCGCCAAGGAGGTTATGTTTTTACCGGCGGTCGTCTGTCTGGCTGTCTGTCTGTTACCAACATAACTCAAAAAGTTATGAACGGATTTTGACAAAATTTTCAGGAAAGGTGTGTAATGGCATGGGGAACAGATGATTAGATTTTGGTGATGATCTGAGAGTGCATACCTTCACCAAGGGCTTTGTTTGTATTTGTGCAGCAGGATTACACAAAAACTGCTGGATGGATTTGGATGAAATTTTCACCAGAGGTGGTTCATGGGCTAGAGAGGAACCCATTAAATTTTGGTGATGATCTGGGAATGCATACCTCAGCCAAGGCTCTTCTCACAGTGTGTCAGCAACAATACTCCAAAACTAATGGACAGACTTTGATGCAATTTTTACCACAAGTGGCTCTAGGCCTACACACAAACCCATTACATTTTGGAGGTCATCCATGAGAGACTGAAGGAGCCTTGGCGGAGGTATGCGCTCTCTGAGTGCTTTTCTAGTTACACATTTTTTAAAGGCAAAAGGTTATGGGAAAATGGCTTCAAAATGGGGAGTTGCAGACACCTGATCTAAGATTTTTTTTAGGCAGTTGACAGAAAGAGAGTCATTTCTGCCTATAAAGCAGAATACACAAATGCTAGAAGCCTCCTCAGTTACTAGGGGCCCCCCAAACTAAAAGTTCACCCTCAACATTTTTTGTGGAGAAAAAAAATTACCTTAAACTTTTCTCTTGTAAATTTTCAAAAGTAAATTCACATAAACTCAACTTTTTTCCTCTTAAATTCACAACATTCATATGACTGTTGGCAAAATTTTTATTCCTTGTAATAGTTCAATCAGGGGTGTTAAACCAGTCGATCGTGATCTGCTGGTTGATCTTGAGACGCAACTAGGTCAATCGCAAATCAGTCAAGACCGAAACTTGCACCACATTAAGATGTGTGCCTTACTGTACCCGCCAACTTTGCTGCACTGCCAAAAGGACCAAACATGTCAGCGTTGCATATGAGCGACACCATTGCTTGTGCCCATCGCACACAGCCACTGTGCCAAAAAGTGATGGCCTGCCAGAAGTCGACCCACCTCACTCAGCTGTTTCTTCTCGGTTTGCTTTACCACTGCTTTCCACCAATGCAAACTGTCACCACGAGACCAAGCACGGCCATCCCGAACAGAACCATCCACAGAACACGAAAACATCCCATCACACCCCTCCCTGCACATGGGTCCGATGCACTGGCTACAAGCAAACAGTGCCGTTTCTGCCACCAACCAAAACCACCATGCTGTGCTGCGGCTGAATGAGCAGTAAGGCTGTGTATGGAGGTTATTTTCAGTCATAAAGCCAAGAGCATTTTCCTCAGATTTGAGAGCACAGGCTCCACAAAAAGTTGTTTTATTCACTCAGTTTCTTCCATGGCAGGGACAGCTTGGTGACCTGGATCCCTCTCAGTATGTCATATGCACAAATAAAGGGGGGACATGTCCCCAAACCTGGAAAAATGGGAGAATTGTTCCTCCCAAATCATCATAATCCCCTTTATATCATGCTACACAACTGAACAAAATGTATTTGAAGCACCACTAAGCAGAAATCCATTTTTTTCTTTAAAATTTGCAGCTTTTCTCATAAATTTGTGACCTTTTCCTCATTAATTTACTACATTTATTTGTAAATTTACAACTTTGTTCTGCAAATTAACTATTTTTTGCATCTTAAATTTTAAACTTTTCTTGGAAATTGCATAGGACCGTCAAAATGCTAGAAGGGGCCCTGGATACAAAAACATACACATATGTAATATTTAGAGTTAACTGACCTGTCGAACGCAGACACAGTGCTGATGGCCAGCAGCAGGTAGAGCAGAGACTGGGCGGGATAAGCCAGCGGGTGGTATTGCTGCAGCAGGTTTTGCAGCGTGGCCATCTCCTCTCCTGCCAACACGTACACAACAGTGATGTTCCACACCGCGAAGCCAGCCAAGAAACCGTGGGAGAACAACCCGATCACCCTGAGGGTGGAGAACAAAATGCAGGAACACATTAAACTGCCTCCACTCCTGCATTACTGGGAAAAATAAACCTCCCATCCATGAAAATTTATATCAACCAGGTAGGTGCTTCCAGGGGCGCCTCCAGAAATTTTTAATATTGGATGCCACATGGGGGCCACTGAAAATCTTGGGGTGGCACATTAAAATCAATTTACAGTGGTGTGAACAAGTGTTTCTCCCCTTCTTGATTTCTAATTTATGTGTATGTTTGTCACACTTAAATGTTTAAGATCATCAAACAAATTTAAATATTAGACAAAGATAACACAAGTAAACACAAAATGCAGTTTTTAAATGAAGGTGCTTATTATTAAGGGTAAAAAAAAAAATCCAAACCTACATGGCCCTGTGTGAAAAAGTGATTCCCCACCCCCATTAAAACATTAAAGCTGAAGCTTATTTGATGACACAGGAAAGTATCTGTCCGCAGATACTTCTTCCCAGAGGCAAACCGTCGGGACCTGAGACCCGGAGACGCTGATGAGAGACTGCTGGCCGTTGATGAGTATGTCATGTTGCGGACAACATGGGAGTTTGTTTTCTTCAACAGCTTTCCCGGGTCCAGGTAATTTGGAGATCGTTCAACGTCTGATCAAAGTCACAGAATCAAAGAGGGAAACATTTCTTTAAGCCACAAAATCCTTGTTCTTCCATCCATCCATCTTCTTCTGCTTAATCCTTTTTGGGTGACGGGGGGGGGGGGGGGCTGGAGCCTATCTCAGCATCTTTGGGCGAGAGGCAGGGTACACCCTGGACAGATCGCCAGTCCATCACAGGGCCAACACAGAGAGACAGACAACCATTTACTCTCACGTTCATACCTAAGGACAATTTAGAATCCCCAGTTTGATGCCAATTAACCTAACTTGCATGTTTTTGGCATGTGGGAGGAAACTGGAGAAATCCCGGAGTAAACCCATGCAGACACGGGGAGAACATGCAAATTCCACACAGATCACTGTTGGTCGGGGGCTGGGATCGAACCCAGGATCCCCTGGCCAAGGGTGAGTTGCTGTGCTGCCGCAGTGCTAACCACTCTTCCACCGCGCTCCCCCAAGTCCCAAGTGCCCGAGTTCTTCCAGTGTTGTGGTAATTGGGTGAAAGCAGCTTCCATTGGGAGTAAGCACATCAGGATTCAATTCAATTCAATTCAATTCAATTCAATTTTATTTATATAGCGCCATTTCACAACAACAGTCATCTCATAGCACTATCAACTGTAGGGGGAACCCCCACAGTTGCAGAAAGACCCCAGCAATCAGGCGATCCCTGTGAGCAAGCACTTGGCGACGGTGGAGAGGAAAAACTCCCTTTTAACAGGAAGAAACCTCCAGCAGAACCAGGCTCAGGGAGGGGCAGGGGGCTGGCTGGGGGGTGAGGGGATAGAGAAGATGAAAAGAACAGACATGTAGAGAGCAAACAGCACGATGGGGACTTAATCTATGGGAGAGAACAAACAAATGTTAATGACCAGCAAAAAAAAATATTTCATTGAGAGTGAGGAAAGGAGTGAGGCCCAGTGTATTACTGGAGGTCCCCCGGCTGAGGATCAGTCCACTTTAAACAGTGAGTTAAGGAAACAATTAGAAAAAGCTTAACAAATTATAAAAAATAGGAAAAACATCTGAGAAAAACAGTTTCACTCCATGTAAAAGACAAGGGTTGAGCTCAAAGAAGAAAAACATCTTTCCTCAGACGCCTACAGAAAAAGAGACAATTCAAAGCAGGAACATAACTGAAAAACTTGGGAGTTTCTCCTCCCTTAAAGTGAGTACTGTTTCAGGGGAAAAACTTGACTGACAGTAAGAAGAACCAATTGTCTCCTAGCGCGGGAGATTCGAATGGGCCCTTGTTCAATCAGAAAGAGGTTCTTTGTTTGTAACTGACCAATAGAATGAAAGGGGGCGTCATCCAACCGAGACTGGCTGGTGACTGGCTGACACCAGTCAGATGACTTGTGTAAGCTTACAGCAGGAAAAAAAACCACACATATTAACTTGAAATTCATATTATATACTGTATATACGTATAGATATAAGCTAACTTCAGTGATTCATGACTAATTTTCATTTTTACTCAAGTGAGCATGCACTTTCACAAACTAGTTTAAACATATTTTCAAACATGCAATACATTTCAAATCAATGATTAATGAAACATTTTAAACCATAATTGTCCACCACAGGGTCGGCCATATCTTCAAATAATGTCCTGAAAATGACAATCTTGAGGAGAGAGTTAATTTTCAGTCAGAAAGAGCAAGTCACCGTTGACAGAAGTAACAGCAAATGTATTCCTGAGTTGTCCACAAGGGGGCAATGTTGGTCTTTGGATAATTCCTAGAGACCTGTAGGAATTTAGTTGATACCTGGAGGATGTCAAAACAGCCCTTGGTAGAGAACACTGTCTAGTTAGGGAGGAAGTTTATTGAATTTACGATCACAGTCCAGACATCCCCTGGCACGAAGACGATTTTGGGGGTCTCAGTTCAAGACAGGAATGCAGGGTCTAAACGGTTTATTTAAGAAACAGGGTGAACGGGAGGTCTTCTGTTCTGCAGGGACTGTTCACGTAAACTGTAACTCAGCGTTTAATGTTACAGAGGCTACACACATTAAATTTTCACCAGACATTGATATTAACTCAAGAAATCCGCACATATAAAGACATCTGATCTACCTGTATGTACTGTTTAACTGAGTTTGACCAAAGATAAGATGCATAAAATGTTCATGTGTATGAGACTGCGCAGACCTGAAGCCACTGTGGACCCTTATTGCGACGTCTCTGGTGGTCCAGAACTGCCTCGGGTCCATGTAGTCGTCCATCATCTCTGAATGTCGAAGCTGATCCACCGGATCTGCCTGGTGACGCCCTGGACAAATACAAAGAGTGCATGCTCACATTCTTAAATCAAATGTGGACACTAAATATTAAGCACCTATGCTTTGAATCTGCATGTTAGCTAAATAATAGTGTCTGAATTTAGCATTTAGATTCATCATTTAACATCTGGATTTGTACTTAGCACTTAACTACAACATTTCATATTGTAATGTCAGGGCTGCCATGTCCCGGCATGCTATGGCAGCGGAGGATTCAAAGGGTGTTATCATTTGTGTGTTCTAAAGTGTTATTGCTGTGTCATTATAACGCAGTTATAATGACACAGCAGTGTTATAAGAAGAGTCAGAGCAGTGACTGATCATGCATTTGTGTCACCCTTAGTGAGACGGAGGTCTGTGGGAATGACCTCCCCTCCTGTCTGTGTTGAGGGAGTGTGTTTAAATAAAGCCTGTTTTGTCACAGTCATCTCTCCTTTCTTGTGTGAACCCTCACAACGTCACTATATATATATATATATATATATATATATATATATATATATATATATATATATATATATATATATATATACGTATATATATATATATATATATATATAAAATATATATATATATTAAAAAAAAATATATATATATACATATACAGTATATACTGTATATATACTGTATATATACTGTATATATACAGTATATCTCCAGCATTTGAATATAATATTTAACATTAAGATTACATTTACATTTTACCACTTGGCTTTGAAAGTTAGAATTTTTCTTTTATTTAGAAAAAAATAAATATGAAGAAACAAAAATATTGATGTAAATGTGATTTTTTTTTTTTTTTTTAAAAAAGGGACTTCATGCCACCATTTTAATGTTGTGCAGAGCTGAATGTGGCAAAAATGTCAGCTTGTGCTACTTTATAATCAGCACCCATATTCAGTCTTTATCTGATTATTAATTAACATTATGAGAACTTACTTTTTGTGCCAAGAATATACAGCTCTAGGAAAAAAGAGACTCCTGCAAAATCTTTCCTAAACTAGCATACATGTATGGCAGCTATTCAGTTTTAGTATCTACTGAATTCCAACACAAGGACACCTCAGTCTATTTAAGGAGGTACTGATTAGGTGATCATCTAAGCGTGGTAAGACACATGAAAGCTGTGAATAACAATCAGAGTTATTACATAAATACAGATTTCTGAGTTCTTCCTCAGTTGTTCTCCCCATTGTGGGATTAATAAAGGCTTATCTTATCTTATCTTAGTTAAAACTTAAGTATTGTAGTGGTTAAGAATGATCATGAACTTGTTTTCTTTGCAATATTTGATCTAAAAGCACATCAAAAAGCAAAATCTTTTCTTCAGTTGTCATTTTCTGCAAATAAATGCTCTACATGCCAATATTTTGTAATTTGGGTGAGGTGTTTTCAGTCGGTTAGAGAATAAAACAAAATTGTTCATTTTACTCAAACACAAACATACTGTATAAATAGTGTTGTGGTAGAAAAGTTTGGGCCAGATGAATTATCCACACATGATTTATAATTCTGCAGGACTTCAGATAAGGCTCACAAAAACATCTTAAAGGATAATCCAAGAGCTAGTATTCCTTGCAAGCCCCGCTTTGAGACCATCAGCTACAGTGCAGAGAGGAGACACACACTCAGGCACCCTCCCCCTCCACTAAAGGTGCTTTTCCACTAGGGTCAGTACAGCACGGTTTGTCCGCTTTTCCATTGAGGACCGGAAGTCCTTACAGTTCTGTTTTTACCTCCGCCAAGGAGGTTATGTTTTTGCCGGGGTTTGTTTGTCTGTTACCAACATCACTCAAAAAGTTATGAACGGATTTTGACGAAATTTTCAGGACAAGTCCCAGATGGGACAAGGAAGAAATGATTACATTTTGGGAGTGATCCGGATCACCGACTGGATCCAGGAATTTTTTAAAGGATTCTTTATCATTGTGAGATAGGGCCATTTTTAGCATATGTGTATATAACTCCACAATAAATGGTCAGGACGCTTGCCAAAAAAATACAGGATAAGATCCCAATACGTTCTACAAAATATCACAGACTGATCCCGATCCTCCAAAAAATCCGGATACTGTGATCCAGAACAGGAAATAATAGGGGATCTTAGGAATTTTCATCTCTGTAAGGTAACAAATTAAGATATAAACATACAACAAACACCAAAATATAGCCAAGACACTGAGGAATCAGTAGTGTGCCAATGGATTTGTTGTATCTTCAAAAGCTATGGAGCTATATCCAGAAGAAAACCCCCATTACCAAAAAAGTGATTTTTGTCAATAACTACTGAACTAATAAAGATATCAATGTGAATCCAATTGTAAAAGGTATGTTTTGATGGTCAAGGAATCTGAAAATATAGATAACATAAATATAGGACTATTATATTTGGGGCAAATCCCAATATTAGGGGGAACTGAGGTACTTGGCGGAGGTCTGTGCTCTCCGAGTGCTTTTCTAGTTTTAGAACTGTTCCTATTTTTTTAGCACTGCTCCAGAGCAGGTCTGAAGCGTACCGGCCCGGTTACGTCAAGCCACTGCTGGCCACTGATTGGCCCGGGCGTAGCGTCATGAGAGTGGGCGTTACGCTGACTTTCCAGAATCGCCGGCTGGCCGCCATTTGCAATTTTTCGTCCGTGAGCCCGCGAACAAGTGATATTATAAACAACAACGATAGAATGGCTTAACAGAAATCAGCAGAAATCAACACCGCGGTCCAGCAGAGTTTTCTGTGCGTTTCGACTGATGAGAGAATGCACAGCGAAGCAGATGGAGCTTGCACTGGGGAGCACAAGCAGACGCACTGGAAAATACACAGAGACGCACCGGGAATTAGACCCAGCCACCTGAATTGAATTGAATGTATGGCCGCGACAGCACCCAATTTCAGCAGTTGAAGCCGTGATATTGTGATATAGAGGACAGTGAGTGATGTGATATTCATGTTTTACGTTATTTTTCCCAGCAGTGGAAAGTTCACTTTGGACAGATGAAAACTTAATTGCGTTTAAACGATGACCTAGCTCAATGCTACGTCTGTGGTTGTATGTAGCGTTTGTGTTGACAATATCTGATGAAATAAGCTAGTTGTAATCCTGGTTAAAAGGTGTTTTTTTACATGTTGCACTTTTGTGCTGTGTATGAACTTAAGGTGTGTGTATGTTTTCATTGTCGAGTCCAAACAGGATCTGCTCGGAATGGCGACGTTTTGACAGCAATGTACTGTGACAGGTAAACAGCACATCATATTTAGAGCCAAATCTTTTGCTTTTTAAAGTATAGGTAAAGTGCCAAATTTAAAGTAGCACAGTTTCCACTTAATATGAAAGGGGCTGAACTGAGATTTATTTGATTGTGTGAATATTAATTACAGAGTAATTGAAAATGAATGGCACAGCCAATAATAGCCACCGTAAAATAAACCACTTGTTTATTTATTTTTTTTTATCAGATCATTTCTGTGATCCTTTATGAGTTGTAGCCATAATAGTGTATCTTGCACTTTGGGGAATGGGAGTTGTTCAGTCACCATTAGAATTTAGTTTGTATGTGTAGTCTATAGTATTTCATCTTTAAACTCATCCAGTAAAAGAACACATTACAAATATCTGAGACCCATTGTAGTGCTTCCTTTTTTATTTTAGCAATACAAGCACAAAACACCACCCACACTTGAAACCAGGGCGACACAGCGGTGGCTAAACTTTTATTGATAACGTTATTTCACACCATCACAACAACTCAGTATCTAAACTCAGTGTAAATGGTGTAGGGATTGAAAAGGTATCCAAAATTAAAATCCTTGGCATAATAATGAATAAAAAACTGTGTTGGAAGTCACATATTAATTATATTAAAGGTAAAATATGCAAATCAATCACAATACTACACAGAGTGAAATATTTGCTGAATCAACCCACACTATAGACTTTGTATCATTCATTAATACTCCCATACATGACATATTGTACTGAAGTATAGGGAAACACATATAAAACATATATCCAGTCTTTATGCTTCAGAAGAGAGCTATTAGAATAATAAACAAAGCTGCTCACAGGGAACCAACAAACCCACATTTTTCTTAAATTAAAAGCTCTCAAGTTGAAATATCTGGTTGACTTTAAAACTGCGGTAATAATGTTTGAAGCTAAGAATCTATCACTGCCCGCAAATATCCAAAGTTGTTCCAAATAAGGGAGAAACAATATCATTTCAGAGGAACATGTATATTTCAAAAACCTTCAGTGAGAACTACCACCAAGCAACACTGTGTCTCAGTGAGGAGTCAGATTATGGAATGATTTTGGACCTGAATTAAAATCATGTACAACGCTTGGACAATTTAAACAAAAACTAAAGGAAGAAATACTCCAAACATATATACAAGATGACATGTAAAATCACATAAGGATTATCATATCCAGTCTGTGTTGTGCTGTTGCTTAGTTTTTGTCACGTTTTGTCTTGGCTTTGTTCTGATTTGTAATCACTCTTATTTTCTTTTCTTTTTTGAATTCTTAGATGGAACATGGGTGGGTAATATAAGCTGTGGCTTCAACCATCACCCATTTCACATAACTTATGTTGAATTGGATAATCCGAGGAGTTGCTGTTTAATTTGACCTTGTTGGTTTTTTTCCCTTTGTTATATTATTCTGTTCCTTTCTTTTAATCTAATCTATCCAAAATAAAGATTCATTCATTTCTCAAATATGTTTTAAACTCGCTTTAATTATCCACCACCCATTTCTGTCTTTAATCTAGGCAAGGGGAAAACGATCCACCCAAACCGGACCTTGCCTCACTATTTACAGAGATGCAGGCTGAAGATCTGCTGAACCAGGACCAGTACGAGGGGCCGACCAGTTGCTTCTCAGTGAGGCAGCGTGACTGGCGTGTGTGGCCCATTCCAGTTTCTTTTTCTTTTTTTTTTTTTAGTTTTTTGCACATTCTAAATAATCTGTAATTTGCTGCTGATTGTAATAAACAATTTTTGATTTATTCAGTGTGTGAATGTGTGTGTGAATGGGTGGATAGCAGGATCTGTAAAGCGCTTTGGTCATCAAGAGATGAGAATAAAAGCGCTTATATAAGTGAATGCCATTTACCATTTTACCATTTATGTGTTTGCATCATTATTTTCTATTTTGTCTGTTAAGACACCAGTGGGAAAAGAGTCAACAGTACGAACCATTTATCAGTGACTGAAAAAAATGGCTCATTTTTAAGAAAAGTAACCAAAACAATTATTTGCTGAAATTGATGTCACTTGGTGGCAACCTTCACACACAAAACAAAATAGAGACATCTGCAAAAGTACAAAGGTTTATTGTCAAAATTTCCAGGGCAATACTATATGAATACATGTATAGTTCACTGTTGATGCAGAGAATATATATTTACACAGTATCTACATGTAGTCAGCAATACTCAATACGATATATTTCCAGTTAATCCACGTATTTCTCCATGTAACCTTGCAACTGCATTATTTTAATTACTTTTAATCCTAGATCCATTTGTTTTGGCTTAAAATGCATCATAATTGTTAAATATATCTTATGCCTAACTCAGTACTGTTTACCTGTTGAAATACTGTATATGTTTAACGGCTCATATACTACAATATGGCACCTGACTGATCCATGTTTTGCCACGACACCACTGGCTGGAGCAGGTAAATCCCATGACGTCTCAACAGTCTCTCCATGATTTTGACACAGATCAGAGCAATTTGTTACACAGGAAGATAAACATTTCTACAGACATTATGTAGTTTGTAGCCACTTCGCGTTCGTGAAGTTGGGGTCACATCACTGTGTTGAACTTTCACACCGACCGTTTGAAGTGATATTTTTGCCACAATAGAGCCATCTGTAACACACACACACACACACAGAGAATACATATTTTAGTACCTAATATCAATAACATTACAATGTTGTATGGCGGAGTTAAAAGCAAAGTAGCATTAGCAATCATTAGCTTACCTTGATATGTGATGTAGTTTGTATCCACACGTCTTCTCCTTTATACTGCTCTATGGTTTCCTAAACGCTCCAGCACTTTTCCAGAGTGTGTCGTATCGCCGCCTCTGCTTTCTGTTCTCCTTTTTTGCATTTATTCAAGCAAAAAAAGACAGAGAAGGCAGACGCCGCGTATCCTGCCAGCTTGTTTTGCATAATGTTACGCTTGTTTTACGCCAGTTATGCTGGTTTTACGTAACGGGAGGGACAGGGTTGCGCCGCCAAACTGTAACTATATTCCCACCCACTTCAAATGGGACCTAGTGCAGTGGAAACACAAAGCAGGCCGAACTGTACTGTCCCGTCCCGTACCAAACCGTACCGTACTGACCCTAGTGGAAAAGTGCCTCCTAGTGGAAAAAGTCTCACCAGGCCAGGTAAACAAAGCATTGAGGAATATCAACCCCCGCGAGGCTGCAGGACCAGACAACATCCCTGGGCGGGCCGTCAGAGCAAATGCTGCCGAGCTGACTGACGTTCTCACATCCATCTTCAACCTCTCCCTCAACCAGAACATAGTCCCCTCCTGTTTCAAAACGACAACCATCACCCCTCTCCCCAAAAGGAGCCTGCTGACCTGCCTGAATGATTACAGAAAGGTAGCACTCACTCCAATCATCATGAAGTGCTTCGAGAGAGTGGTGCTGCCCCTCATTCAGGACAGCATACCGGATACCCTGGACTCCCTGCAGTACACCTACCGGCCCAACAGGTCCACCTCAGATGCCATTCCTGCAGCACTCCATTATTCTCTCTCCCACCTGGAAGATAAAAACTCCAACATCTTGACTACAGCTCCGCCTTCAACACGGTCATCCCCCACAAACTCACCAACAAACTGCCTTCACTTGACCTGCACCCCACCTTCTGTGACTGGCTACTGGACTTTCTAACTGGCAGGCCCCAGTCTGTCAGGATGGGTAACAGGACCTCAGCCAGCATCATCACAAACACAGGTGTCCCACAGGGTTGTGTTCTCAGCCCCATCCTCTTCACCCATGACTGTGTTGCCTCTCACAAGGACAATATCATCTTAAAGGAGGGCTGTACAACCTAAGCAGGGCTGCTCGCAGAGATAGCAAAAAGACGTAACAAACTAATAGTTTTTTGAATGCAAAAGATGCAATAGACTTACACAATGGTCCTCTCCGGCATACAACTAGGAACATACCGGTCGCTATGGAGGGTGAGAATATGTATGGGCACATAATCATACCATGTAGGATAACTAAGTAGACGGTTATGCTGTTTCATTCCATCTAGCAACAATGCTCTGCACTGTGTGTGTTTATATATTTGCATATTTATTCCATCTAGCTACAATGCTCCGTACTGTGGGTGTTTATATATTTATATATCTACATATTATTCCATCTAGCTACATTGCTCCGCACTGTGTGTGTTTATATACTTGCATATTTATTCCACCTAGCTGCAATGCTCCGTACTGTGGGTGTTTATATATTTACATATTTATTCCATCTAGCTACAATGCTCTGCACTGTGTGTTCATATATTCATATATTTATTCCATCCAGCTACAATGCTCTGCACTGTGTGTCTGTGTGTGTGTGTATATATATATATTTTATAGTAATACGTACATATGTTTATTAGCTGCTCTTGCTTGCTTGTTTTTTTTCTTGCCTTCTGATTGTTGCTCTGAGTGTTGCTATCCCTGTGCTGTTGCAATCCTGGAATTTCCCCGTTGTGGGACTAATAAAGGCTTATCTTATCTTATCTTATCTTAAAGTTTGTGGATGACACAGCAGTGATAAGACGCATCACTGGTGATGACGAAGCATCCTACAGGAGGGAGGTGGCCAGCCTAGTGTCATGGTGTGAGGACAACAACCTCACCCTCAACAAGACAAAGGAGATGATAGTGGACATGAGGAAGAAGAGGAGGAGACCCCGTCAGCCGCTGTTCATCCGGGAGCTTGAGGTGGAGAAGGTGAGCAGCTTTAAATACCTGGGCATCCACATCAATGAGGACCTTACATGGACACACAACACCACAGAGCTGGTTAAGAAAGCTCAAAAGCGGCTGTACTTTCTGAGGAGGATGAAGAAGTTTGGCATATCCCCCAGGATCCTACAACAATTTCTACAGCTGCATCATCGAGAGCATCTTGACCAACTACGTCACTGCGTGGTACGGCAGCACTACTGCCCTGGACTGCAAACGCCTGCAGAGAGTGGTGAAGACAGCAGAGAAGATCATCAGGACTCCCCTCCCCTCTCTGCAGAGCATCTACCACCGCAGAGTCCAAAGGAGAACGGAAGCCATCCTCCGGGACCCCAACCACCCCCAGCACAGAATGTTCACACTTCTACCCTCAGGCCGGAGGTACAGAAGTGTGAAATGCAGGACAACCAGACTGAAAAACTCCTTCTTTCCCACTGCCTTCAGACTCCTGAACAAATAACAAACTGGTAAAGCTCTGCAACACAGCTTTGCAAATAGGAACTTACACACCGGTTGTTAAATTTGCACATTGCTCACTTGTACAGTGTACATAGTCTCACCCCGTCTGATGTCCATACCATCTCTGCTGCAAATTTCATGTACAGTCTACTGGTATTATCATTACAGAGGAATTCTCACACTGGGTGCTAATTTGTAATTTGCACACTGCTCATTTGCACACTCCACATAGGCTTATGCCATCTCAGGTTCATATCATCTCTGATATCAATATACCACTGTCTACTACAGACATGCAGTGAATTTTCAAATTTCATTCTTCTTGTTTCCTCTAGTTGGACTGCTTTAAGTGCTTTAGCTGTCCAAATTGCCTAATGTGTGTTATTAGTATTTATTAGTATTAGTACTTAGTATCAAGGTGTGCTAAGGTGTCCTAATTGCCTAACTGTGTGTATAGTGTGTGTTATTAGTATCCGTTAGTATTAAGTGTGTTATTACCTTATTAGCATGTTGTGTACCTATTACCTTGGCATTCGTTCAGAGAGCAGAGTAAGAATTTCATTGCTCAGGAAATGTTGCATTTCTTAACTGTGCATATGATAATAAAGCCTTTGAATCTTGATTCTTGAATATAGGGGAACCACCTGTCCTTTCTCTTACTTGTACTTTTGGCCTTTGTGGTCCTCTATCCTAGTCGCTCATAGCTGGGCACAAGGTTAGTCCCCTGTACTCCTCCTCCTTTTCCTGGCTCTATCCGTATGTGTAACAGGGGCCTGCCTTCTTCAGTGTCCAGCTGCACAGCCTGTGTGTGCAACAGTAAGGATCTCTGTGTGTGTGTGTGTGTGTGTGTGTGTGTGCATACGTGCATAACAAGGGGCAACATAGCTGTAAGAAGACCATCCCTACACTCACTCTCTGTGTGGGTTATCTCAGGTCAAGGTCTGACTGTAACTATGCATTTGTAGGTCAGTGTAATATAGGAATCACAATTGTTTATGCATCATATGTACAGCATTTTTTGCTCATTCTACTGTAATCATTACTTGCTATTTAAATTTAATTGATGTTTCTTAATTTCATTCTAAATTTTATTCTACAATAGTAAAACTAGATAAAGTGATCATTTTGCAGTGGTCTCTTTGGTCTCTTAGTTTTTTTTTTTTCCAGAGCTGTAAGTAACTCCAGTACACACAGAGATTGAACTTTGTGGTTGGGGCTTCAGTCTGTAGGTGATCCAGCCGAATGTTTTGAGTGTTTGAGGAGATTTGTCAAGTCAGATCAGGTCAACCAGCAGTGACCCAGATAGATGACGGCTAGTAACCAGGCTGCTGCTGCTGAAGCTGAAAGCAGCTTCTGTCAAACGTACTGAAAACGTGCCAGCTAAGTAGCATTTTCATTTCATTTGTGCTACAAAGAAAAAAGGAAACAATCGTGTTTTTACTGGTTAGTATATGTATTGTTGAGCAGCTACACATAGAAGTAAAACTGTGCCATGTCACAATGATTCATACTCACTGTTTCTCTCCTCACAGACTTTGCCGGCCGGCTGGCTGTGTCCATGTGGGGCAGAGAACAAGGAATGCTGGGGGATAGGTGACTGGGCGATTGTTACGATATCGTCATCTTCAACTCCCAGGTCAGTGCTGGAGTGTTCAACTGCCTTTGCCTTCCTGCCAGGTGTTGTTAAAAAGGTGGATTGTGACACATTTTCATCAACATTAATCATTATGGGTTGGGTGAGATCCTTCTATATACAACAGGACAATCCACACAAGGGATAGGGACTTGTACTTATATAGCACTTTTTCTAGTCACAAAGACGACTCAAAGCACTTATCTAGTAGCTACACTAACCATCTATTCTAAGGGCCTATCAGAGACAGATACCAATTAACACAACATGCATGTCTTTGGATTGTGGGAGGAAACCGGATCCCTTGGAGTGAACCCACACAGTACAGGGAGAACATGCAAACTCCACACAGAAAGGTTCCCAAAAGTATCAGCCAGGGGATTCAAAGCTGGGACCTTCTAACTGTGAGGCAACAGTGCTAACCGCTGTACCGCTGTACTGCAAAAAATTAAGCGGATGCAGAGTTCTTCCAGACGATAAGTTAAAAAGGCCCCATTCCACTAAAAAATGGTGTGTTTTGGGGCTTTACCTTTCTGAAATGGTTTCTTAGGTCATTTGACTACAGTAAACATGTTAAAATCTCTCTTCACTTTTCAGAAGAGTGGGTAGAGTGGCCAGAAGTCAGTACAGTTCTTCCAGGTTCCATTTCCCAGTGTCACTGACACAAAATCTGATCTTCACTCCCAACCCATCACTATGCTATTCTCGACCGCGGACGTCCTTGAGTTTCACTGTTCTGGTCGCTTAGTAACAAGAGACCGATGAAAACAACCACCATTATTGTATTGTGCACTGCAGGACCCTGACTCAGAGATGAGCGGGACGACACTGCAGTGATTGGTAATGCACTCCCCAGGTGATGCTACCACCCAGTCGGTGTTCGGACAGGCAGACTACAAGATCGAACCGACATTGTTGACTCAAAGAGCGTGGACACACACAGTTTCAATCCAAGATGGCTGCCGGGGTGCAGTCACACAGTTTGGCAAGTCCTGTGTGTTTGCTTAAAAAGTCATCTAAAGAACAAATTGGACCGTGGATTGTGATATCAATGTACTCCTCTGTTGTTTGGATAATTCTCTTTCTTCTGCTAAGTTCAACTTGTCCAAGAAAAAGGGACACTCTAACCTTGTATCCAGCCAGATGAAATCAGCACATGCTATTCACAAGGGTACTGGATTATGGCCATGCTAGGCCACCCCCAGGTGAGCAGGAACAGGCTGTTACAGGCAAACCACTCCTGGGTGTTTTTAAGCTCTTGCTGATACTTCTTTTGGCTGGTGATGTTGAATTAAATCCTGGGCCAGTGCCAGCTGGGCCTCTACCTTTGCTAGCTGGGTTTCCACCTCTGCTATCTGAGCCTTTACCATTGCTACCTGGGCCAACACCATCATCAGCTGGGCTTCCACCTCTGCTGGCTGGGCTAACACCATTGCTAGCTGGGCCTCCACTTCTGCTAGCTGGATTTCCATCTCTGCTAGCTGGATCTCCACCTCTGCCAACTGGGCTTTCAACTCTGCTAGCTGGGTTTCTACCCCTGCCAGCTGGGTTTGGACCTGGGCTAACAACACAGCCAGCTGGACTTACATTGCAGCCAGTCGAACCACCTTCAACAATAGCCGGGCCACTTCCGTTGATATTTGAGTCATCATCACCTCTAACTGAATCTTCACCAACACCAGCCGGGCCTTCACTATGTGCAAACATTGCCAATAAAAGAAAAAGGAGGCTGCCAAATCCTGCAATATTAAAACACCGGAAATTCAGGGTGTGTCAAACTGTTAATAGTTCTAAATTAATATGGGACTCAGCACATAAACCAAAAGGCATTCTTTGTGCACACTTAAATATACGAAGTATTCTAACAAAAAGTGATCAGGTTCATCACCTTCTCATTGATTCAAATATTGACTTTCTTTGCTTATTTGAGACATGGCTCCGTGAATCTTCAAATATCCCGCAAATGAACCCGCAAATATCCAAAAGTTGTTCCAAACAAGGGAGAAACGATATCACTTCAGAGGAACATGTATATTTCAAAAGCCTACAGTGAGAACAACTACCAAGCAACACTGTATTTCAGTGCAAGGTGTCAGATTATGGAACGATTTTGGACCTGAATTAAAATCATGTACAAAGCTTGGACAATTTAAACAAAAACTAAAGGAAGAAATACTCCAAACATATTTACAAGACGACATGTAAACTCACATAAGGATTGACATTTCCAGCCTGTGTTGTGTTATAGCTTAGTTTTTCTTTTTTCTCTGTGACACTATGTCTTAGATTTGTTTTTGAATAGTAACCGCTTAACTTAGACTAGCTCAGTTTTCTTTTTCTCTCAGTCATATTTTGTCTTAGCCTTGTTTTAAATTGTAATCGCTCTTGTCTTGTTTTCTCTTTTTTCTCCTTTGAATTCTTGGATGGAATATGGGTGGGCAATATAAGCTGCGGCTTCAGCCATCACCCATTTCGGATAACTCACGTGGAATTGTATAGTAGAAGGAGTCTTTGTCTAATTTGACCTTGTTGTTATATTATACAGTTTCTTTTAACCTGTAATGTACTATCCGAAATAAATTCATTCATTCATTCATTCATTCAAATCTTTGCCCTCAGCAATACTATTTGTACCTGGTTATAAAATGTTTAGAAAAGACAGACAGGGTTCTAAGAGAGGAGGTGTTATGATTTATGCTAAGGATACTTTTAATTGTAATGAGATACATGTTACAGATGAGAATGGATTGGAATTTCTTGGACTAACTGTTTCTTTGTCACAGCAAATGTCTTTTATTCTTGTAGTTATTAATAGGCCTCCTTCATCAAATGTAGATTTTTATGAAAAGCTGGAAATTTTATTGAAACAATTTAATTTAGCAAAAGAGGTAATAATAATGGGTGACCTAAATGTTAATTGGGAAGTCAGCAAAGTTAGGAAAAATTTGAAAAAGGTTATGGATGACATGGATATGACTCAGGTAATTAATGGCCCTACGAGAATCACAAACTCTACTAGCACTCAGATTGATCTAGCTTTTACTAATAGGCCAGAAAGGATCTTGAAGTCATACAATATGCTCACAGGATTGTCTGATCACAATCTTATAATGGTCACAAGAAAATTAAATAAAAAGCGCTTCAAATCCTTGGCCGCCACTGAATTCTATAGAATACCAAAACAGGAACAACAAAATTTTCAAGATTCAATTCAAGAAGTAAACTGGGATGAATTACTCGTTGGCAAAAAATTAGATGAGGATTGCTCTAAATTTGCCAACAAAATACAACAAATTATTATACAATTTACACGGATAATTAAATTAAAAGCTAGAAAGAATAGCCTTCCTTGGTTGAACAAATTTATTCTGAAATTGATGAAAGAACGAGATCACTTTTTGAAGTTGTCAGTTAAATCAGGACACAATAGGCACCAATTTATTTCATTGAGAAATAGAGTAGTGAAAGAAATAAGAAAATCTAAAGCTGACTTTTTCATTACTGTTTTGAATAGTACAAGGGGAAATTCTAAAATAACCTGGAATTATATTAAAAAATTATTGGGTGATTCCCAAAAAAACAAAACAAAACTAATGCAAATTCAATTAAATGGAAACATTCTGACTGAACCTCAAGTGATGGCTGATGCTTTTAACAACTACTTCATTGAATCTGTGTCAGAAATTTCTGATAAGTTTATAGTAAAACAAAGGAAGGAATACCCTGTATTGTCTGCAACGCAGTCCTTTACCATTACAAATATTACTGAGACCAAAGTTATCGGTTTAATTCAATCACTCAAACCATCTAAAGCAAAGGATATTTTTGGAATGGACACAAACATGCTCAGAGATTTAGGTTCAGTTCTTGCCACTCCTATTGCTTCAATCATTAATCTTTCAATTTCATCTGGCCATTTTCCAAAGGCCTGGAAACCTGCTATTGTTACCCCTGTCTTTAAATCTGGTGACCCAACTTTTCTGCATAACTACCGACCAATAAGTATTCTTCCGGCCATTTCCAAAATTGCAGAAAAATGGGTGGCAGAGCAGATTGTCCATTATTTAAACAGTAGTTCCCCCTCTCTTCATGTCATGCAGTTTGGTATTAGATCCAAGCATTTCACTGAAATGGCTGCATGCCTCTTCATTGAGAAAATAAAATCTTTCCTTGATAAGGGTGGAGTTGTAGGGGCGGTGTTTTTGGACCTTAGGAAACCATTCGATACAGTAAATCACTCTGTTCTTCTTACCAAGCTCTTTAAATTTAACTTTTCTCACAACGCTGTGAGTTGGATTGAATCATATCTGCATGATCAAACACAGTCTGTATTACTTAACAACTGCAGATCTGATTCTCTTAGGCAAACTTCTGGAGTCCCTCAGGGATCAATATTAGGCCCCCTTTTATTTAATCTTTATATTAATGATTTGCCCACTGTTTGTCCTGAAGCTGAATGCTTAATGTATGCAGATGACACGGTTTTCTTTGTTCATGGTCACTCCAAAGACACTGTTGCTGCTAAACTCAGTAAAACAATGTCCTGTGTCACAACTTGGTTGCAGGAGTGTTGTCTACAGTTAAATGTTTCTAAAACTGTAGGCATGTATTTCACTAAAATAAATAGAGTGTCACCTGATCCTGACATATATGTTAATGGAGGAAAAATACAAATTGTTAGCCAATATAAATATCTTGGGTTAATAATAGATTCACAGCTTTCCTTTAAAGCCCATATTGCTAAATTGAATTAAAAAATGAAGTTAAATCTTGCAAATTTTCGTGCAATTCGAAATGAAATGTCAACTGAAGCCGCAAAAATATACTTGCATTCAGTGATTCTCAGTCACTTTAATTATTGCCTAACTAGCTGGTCCCAGGCGGGTGTGAGCGCAAAAAAACCATTGGAAGTTTTGTACAAACAAGCACTTAAAGTTATGGATAAAAAACCTAGGTATTATCATCATTGTGCAATTTTAAAAAAATACAGTCTTTTAAACTGGGATAGTCTTCATACATTTGCAGATTTAAATTTGATTTATAAAGTACTGCATGATTTGGCTCCAGATCCTCTGGCAGAGTTCATCAGCCAGAGAAACAGCTCTGAGCGTGTCACTCCAGGCTCTGTCAGAGGTGACTTTCATCCCTCTTTGCAGGAGCACTTTCAGTAAGTCAGCCTGGTCAGTGAGGGGCGCTAGTGAGTGGAACTCAGTACCTGAGGAGGTTAAACTGCTTACAACATACAGTACAAGGCCTTCACAAAAAAATTGAAAATGTGGCTTATAAATACCTACAGCTGCCAACACTAAAAGATAAGTCTGTTGTGATGTTTGATGTTGTGATTAAATGTACGGTTTGTTATGTGTATGTTACTTGTTACATTAGTCCCTTCTTAAATGTTTAACTATGTTTTTTTCTTGTAGATGCATTTTATTGCTTTTTTACATCTTGGCCAGGGGACCACAGATGAAAACTAGCCTTTTGGCTAATTCTGGCTTTTTTAACCATGTGTAAACATGTGTTTTATGAAATTGCATTGTCCCTTTTCAAATAAACTAAACTAAACTAAGTGTGTGGCCATACCGAGTTCCAAGCATGTCCTGGAGTTCATAGGACGACAAGGTGAGTGGGTTTTGTCTTTTTAGCCAGAGTTGGTCAAAATGATGAGCTAACTTATGAGCTAATGTTTAGCTGCTAAATGTAGCTCCATGAAACTTGGGCAGAAAATTGTTTTGCACGGTTACTGTGGGTTAAATGAATATATCAGTCTGTCCCTCCTATCAGTGTTCGTACAACCAGCGCCAAACAACCAATGATAGCACAGTAGTTCACCATATTTACATTTTTCGGCTGAATGCAGCGGCTTCTCCTTCAACATGGCCGGCGCATGATGTCATAGCAAAACTATAAGTTGTACTCCATGCAGCGGTCATATCCTATCAACCAGTGAAACCACACACCCTTGTCCACCAGGGATGCTTTCTTTCATTCATTCTTTGAGACAAATTCACTTTAGCTGGCTCAGGCTGTGTTAGCTACCAGAGCTAGGAGCTAGCCAGCTAACATCAACAGTTGACATCATAAGTGACGAAAGCGGGAGGGACGGGTGAACTGGGGTGCATGAACTTTTAAAGAGATGTGCACCGAAATGAGCTGCAAAAAATGGGTCAAAATGATGCTGCAATAATTAAAGGCAGTTTGATCAATGCATATCACAAACATTTCATTAAGACCTGTGGGAAACTCTCAACATGTGAACAATGTGCTGCTTACCTCTTCTTTTTTGTCCTTCTGGTTACAGCAACATTTGTATCTTCATCCACAACTGGCTCAGCTGCATTTCCATTTGGCATGTCACCATACTCCGTTTCCTGGTCTGACCAAAGGAAAAAAAAAAACATGAAGTGAAAATAATAAAGATAAAAGAAATATCAACATTGGCCAAAAATGAGCTTCCTGTGAAATACAACCACTAAAACACAGCACAACAATCAAATCTATGATTACCAAGGAGAAGGAACAGCAAATTTAATATAGATCTATAAAGATAAGTCCAAATATTTGGACATGAAGTTATATGCTATTCTACCAGCAGTGGGTGTCCTCTTCTTTTTCTTCTTTTTATGCGGTGGTGGATCCTGAGGCTCAGGAGTCAGGTGCTCTTTGCTGTCAGAATGGCTCCTATTGGTCATGTCTTCCATCTCCAGGTCCACTAGAACAGAGCAGAACAGAAAACTGTGGAACAAAATAAAACAGAAAAGAGTTCTGTGTAGGTCCTCTTTGACCGTCACCTCTCACCTTCTCCCCGATCCTCCTCCTCAGTGACCTCCTTCTTCACCTTCTTCTTCTTGCTCTTGACCGTGGGCATGGTGTGTGTTTTGTTTTGTTTTTTTCTGAGAAGATGCGATACGAAGGTCCTGATGTGAGTTAAAGACAATCACAAATAACCTCTCAATGTGGAGCAGACATTCTCTTTTGTGAGAGTAATTCAGATCATCTAATTAATGTTTACTGGGGATCTTGAGGTGGCTGGGTGAGATAATTAGCTTAGCCTGATCTCTGAAGACAGGTGGTGAGGCAGAAGTTCAGGAAGCATGAAGCAGCAGAGCATATGGTTTTTGTACCAGAATAACCTCAGTTTGGTCTTATTCAAAATTATTTACTGGTCAAACATCACACTTTTGGCCAAAGGCTGCTTGCTCTTTGTGTTTCTGCAGTTGTTTTATTTTCTTTTTTAATAGACTATTTGTGCAGGTGAGAATGAACATTTCTAGCATGTTGAAAGTCAACTATGGCTAATGAAAAAAGTCTGCATTGTGGTACGTTTTCACAGAATCTGTCATTTCCTTGCTCCTCCTTAGCTATCTAAACGTTTTTCCTCCAGCCTAACAGTTCCATCTTCAACATCCTTTGTCCAATATATCCACTATTCCTCCTCTGCACATGTCCAAACCATCTCAGCCTTGCCTGTCTTACTTTGTCTCCAAACCACCCAACATGAGCTGTCCCTCTGATACACTTATTTCTAATCCTGTCCCTCCTAGTCACTCCCAATGAGAATCTTAGCATCTTTAACTCTGCCACCTAGCTCTGCCTCCTGTCTTTTTTGTCAGTGCTACTGTCTCCAAGCCCATCTTGTAAATCTTCCCTTTCATTCTAGCTCCTATCATTCTGTCACACATCACTCCTCACACTCATCGCTGCCCACTCCATCCTGTCTGCACTCTTCTTCACCACTCTTGTGCACTGTCTATTACTTTGGATGGTTGACTCCAAGTATTTAAACTCATCTGCCTTCACTACCTCTACTCTTTGCATCTTCACTGTTACACCTGCGCATGTATTCTGTCTTGCTTCCATTGATTTTCTTTTTTCCAGAGCATACCTCCACCTCTCCGGTTTCTCTTACACTACTCTCACTAAAGATCACAATGTCGTCTGTGAGAATCATAGTCCACGGAGACTTCTGGCCATCTGTTAGCCTGTCCACCAACATGACAACCTTGAATTCATTCCCCACCTTATATTCATCTGACACTCCTACGGCACATTTTACAATGATTTCACTGTCCATATACGTACATATCCTGTACCACCCTCACATACTTCTCTGCCACTCTTGACTTCCTCATACAATATCACCGCTTATTCAACACAGTTGAATTGTTTGGACAAACTAAACTCTCTATCAAGTACAGGCTATTCAGTTGACAAACAGCATATTATTATTGTTATGTTATACTCCCAAAGGGAAATTCAAAGGCATACACCTGGATGGGGAAGCCACAGTGCAGTTCAAATCCCTTCACCATTCACACCTAAGAGAACTTCAGAGTTTCCAATTAACCTAACATGCAAGTTTTTGGAATGTGGGAGGAAACCTGAGAACCGGAGTAACATGCAAACTCCACACAAATAGGCCCTGACAGCTGGTAGATTTGAATCCACAACCTTCTTACTGTAAGGCCGTTGTGCTAACCACTATACCACCATGCTTATTATTATTATTAAAAATTAGGACACACTGGTACAACCCTAAAGGTATTTACCCATAAATTTTGCAGTCAACACAATGGAAAACTAGAGGGCACTCAGAGAGCGCATACCTCCATCAAGGCCCTAGCTTGCAAAGTTAAAGAAAGTGAAAACGGGATCCAGAATCTGCATCCTGACCAGGATTGCCTCAGTGTTTTTTATGTTTTACTCTTAAACACAAATTGTCTATCATCTCTGACATACCAATTTACTGAAACAGAATTAAATTCACGACTGATGATAATAATAATAAAACAAATATCTAATGGGCACTCAGAGAGCACATACCTCCGCCAAGGCGCCGTCTGGCCATCCACCCCTCCACCCCTCCACCCCTCCCTCCTTCCCTCTGTCCGTCCCTCTGTACCTTCGTCCCCACCTCCAAATTCCTCCAGAAGTTTTTTGCGTAATCCTGCTGATGGATGGACGATCACAATACTACATTGTGAGATAGGGCCTTGGCGGAGGTATGCGCTCATGGATCACCTCCAAAATCTAACGTGTTCATCTGTAGCCCAAGAGCCGCCTCTGATGAGAATGTCATCAAAATCCATCCTATAGTTTTTGTGTACTCCTTGTGTGTGTAACAAATAAACATGAAAACGTTACGTCCTTGGGGGTAGTGAGGGTGTCCTCCATGTGCGTTTTCTATTGTGTCCTCCTCCGTATTTACTCTTCAGAAACTGTTCTGCTTACTGTCCCCACAACAGTGAAATGAAATAAATGCCCATGTTCCCCACCAACCTCTGTGTGAAGTTATGCACCAGAAATTTAAAGAAAATATGATTTTTTCATAGTTCTTGGCATAAACACATTTAAACTGTATGGTAATGCAAAGGCTTTTAAACTACTAGTATAAACCACTTCCACCCCCAGAAATAGTACATGTGCTCACCTGTGCAGTGGTCTGTGCTACCTGTCTGCAGAGAGAAAACAGTGTAGGTGGTCCTTCTCTGTGTCTGCACTTATCAAGCTGAAGGAAAGCTGGGGTGTAAAGACTTCTGCACCACCTTCAGCTGCTCTGCCCCTGTTCCAATCCCAAAGCTGCATCCACCAGACCTACTGGATTCTTTATGAAGACCTTTAAGCAGAAATAAATAAAAGTGATGAGGTCAGTTGCAGCTAGACAGAGGTGCAGTGACAGAAGAGGAGGCTTATTGTCTCTGAGTGAGACCTGACTCTGGATTTAGATTGGCTAGTGGGTTGTGTGTTAAACCTCTGGAAGATTTGTGATTGGCTAATCAGATGTGACATCACCTGCTGGAGGAGCCTTAAATTAAGCCACAGACCCTATAATCCCTCAGTAGCACACCCAATCAGTCACTTATGTCTAAGCAGTCAGAGTCTGTTCCATCAATATTTGATTTAAGTTATTAATATGTTTTAACTTAATTGTTAAATAATGCAACATGTTACTCATATTTTTTTTTAAAACTTTTTATTAGTAATTTTGCTTCTTTTCCCCCCTTGTAAATCTACTTCCAACTTTGGGAGGATTTTCTTTTCTTGTCTGATATAATCTGAATCTTATACAAAGAAATATTTTCTGAGTTAGAGCAGAAGAACAGTGGTTTCAAAGAAATGAAATGATAGATTCACCAAGAAAAAGTTATTACAACATAAACAAGGTTTAATGGACAGTGTTGGAATGCAACACCAAAGCATTTCTCTTAGTTTTGAAGGTATTTTATCTCGCCCCCAAAAATATCGAGGGTGAACTTCTAGCTTGGAGAGTCCCCTAGTGGCTGAGTGGGCCCATTGCCTCTGCATACTCTGCTTTATAGCCAGAAACGGCTCTGTCTCTGTAAATAAAACCCATCGTTAACTGCTGTTTTCGCTGATATGATACATTGTTGATTTCCATTCAGAAGATCTCTCTCTATTAATATCCCTCTGAATATCAGTGTCTTTAATGTTTCACACTGAAGAAATGGGTCACGTTCCCATGTCCTCTCTTTTGGGTTAAGAAGTCAAAGGTTAAACCTTCCCACAACAGAAACCAGGTCAAAGAAACCAATCCTGTTAGACTAAAGTGCAACACACACATGCAAGCATGAACACACATAACATGAGAAGTCTTTATTGTTAAAATATAAACACAGGCATTTATGCCTTAAAACCATTTAATGCACACCTCCTTGTTGATTAACCCAATTATATGAAGAAGGAAACCAAATTTATTGTCATTCAACCCATATAGCAGAAAAAAACTAGAAAAGCACTTGGAGAGCGCAGACCTCCGCCAAGTACCTCAGTTCCCCCTAATATTGGGATTTGCTCCAAATATAATAGTCCTACATTTATGTTATCTATATTTTCAGATTCCTTGACCAGCAAAACATACCTTTAGCAATTGGATTCAATTCAATTCAATTCAACATTATTTATATAGCGTCATTTCACAACAACAGTCATCTCATAGTACTTTCATCTGTAGGGGGAACCCCCACAGTTGCAGAAAGACCCCAGCAATCAGGCGATCCCCTGTGAGCAAGCGCTTGGCAACAGTGGAGAGGAAAAACTCCCTTTTAACAGGAAGAAACCTCCAGCAGAACCCGGCTCAGGGAGGGGCAGTCATCTGCTGCGACTGGCTGGGGGGTGTGGGGATAGAGAAGATGAAAAGAACAGACATGTAGAGAGCAAACAGCACGGTGGGGACTCAATCTATGGGAGAGAACAAACAGATGTTAATGACCAACAAAAAAAAAAATATTTCATTGAGAGTGAAGAAAGGAGTGAGGCCCAGTGCATTTTTGGAGGTCCCCCGGCTGACTAAACCTATTAGCAGCATAACTAAGGGAGGGTTCAGAAACACATGATCCCTCCCTAATTGTAGGCTATATCAAAAAAGAAGGCTTTAACCCTATTCTTAAAAACAGAGATCGAGTCTGACTCCCGAATCCAGATTGGCAGCTGGTTCCACAGGAGAGGAGCTTGATAACTGAAGGCTCTGCCTCCCATTGTACTTTTGGAGATTCTAGGTATTACAAGTAATCCTGCATTTTGGGAGTGTAGTGCTCTGTTAGGATAATACAGTAGTATCAGATCTTTTAAATTAAAATGGGACTGATTGTTTAGAGTTTTGTAAGTAAGAAGAATGATTTTAAACTTAATTCTAAACTCTATGGGGAGCCAATGAAGGGAGGCCAGAACCGGAGAGATATGATCTCTCTTTCTAGTACCTGTTAAAACTCTTGCTGCAGCGTTTTGGATCAGCTGAAGACTTTTTAAAGATGTTTTAGGACAACCTGATAATAAAGAATTGCAATAATCTAATCTAGAGCTAACAAAAGCATGGATCAGTTTCACAGCATCACTCTGAGACAAGATGCTCCTAATCTTGGCAATATTACGCAAATGATAGAAGGCAGTCTTTGAAACAAATTTAATATGTGAATTGAAAGACAATGAATGAATGAATGAATGAACTGAAAGACAGATCTTGATCAAAAATAATTCCAAGGTTCCTCACAGAGCTATTAAGAGAAAGACTAACCGCATCCAAACTGAAAGTTTGATTTGGAAAGGTTCACAATGATATCTTAATTAGTCAATTAACATTGATATCTTTATTAGTTCAGGAGTTATTGACAAAAATCATTTTTTCGGTAATGGTTTTCTTCTGGATATAGCTCCATAGCTTTTGAAGATACAACAAATCCACTGGCACACTACAGATTCCTCAGTGTCTTGGCTATATTTTGGTGTTTGTTGTATGTTTATATCTTAATTTGTTACCTTACAGTGATGAAAATTCCAAAGATCCCCTATTATTTCCTGTTTTGGATCACAGTATCCGGATTTTTTGGAGGATCGGGATCAGTCTTTGATATTTCGTAGAACGTATTGGGATCTTATCCTGTATTTTTTTTGGCAAGTGTCCTGACCATTTATTGTGGAGTTATATACACATATACACTACCGTTCAAAAGTTTGGGGTCACCTCAGACAATTTTGTGATTTCCATGAAAAGTCACACTTTTATTTACCACCATGAGTTGTAAAATGAATAGAAAATATAGTCAAGACATTGACAAGGTTAGAAATAATGATTTGTATTTGAAATAATAATTTTTTCCTTCAAACTTTGCTTTCGTCAAAGAATCCTCCATTTGCAGCAATTACAGCATTGCAGACCTAACATGATTGCACAAGGGTTTTCTAATCATCCATTAGCCTTCTGACGCAATGAGCAAACACATTGTACCATTAGAACACTGGAGTGATAGTTGCTGGAAATGGGCCTCTATACACCTATGTAGATATTGCACCAAAAACCAGACATTTGCAGCTAGAATAGTCATTTACCACATTAGCAATGTATAAAGTGTGTTTCTGATTAGTTTAAAGTTATCTTCATTGAAAAAAGTGCTTTTCTTTCAAAAATAAGGAAATTTCTAAGTGACCCCAAACTTTTGAACGGTAGTGTATATACAGTATATGTTATAGTTATATTGTAGAAGAGCTGGAAATAACGAGGCGGTTTTGTATCACAAAAGCAGAGTCTTTAATGAACAACTCTTCTATCTTGTCTCATCATGGTGCAGAGCTTGGCAGAAGGCAAAGAGGAAGAATTCTGCCCAGCTCGCTGGTTAAATACAGGCACACATCCAAGACATGCAAAACACAAGCTGAAATCCCCCGTTATCTAAATCCCCATTAGTCCTGTTAACTCCTCCCTCCATCTTGGGAGGTGATGGGAAAACCTCTCCTCGCCTAAGGGGGTGAAGGTGTCAAGTCTGTTGCCACGGCGTCCTGTGACGCCATTGGTCTTCACACGGCGGTGAGATTCCTTTGTCCTTTCAGAAGTGTGAAATTCCTTTGCATATGTTGCCCCACACATTTCCACATGCTCCAACGTATGCAGGTATGGAATATATGAGTAATATATACCACAGGCCCCCCAAACAACTAGGAAAGGACACAGAAAGATTCACAGTCTAGGGTAATTACTAAGACATACTACGTGTTACAGCTGTTGTCACAGAAGAAACTTCCAAGCAGCCATGCTCCTAAGAGAGTTCAGTGAAAATATAACAGCATAGTATAATCATAAGTCAGTCCTAAACTGTTGCGGCACAATTAGCGAAAAATTGCAGAGTGGTGTAATCAGTCCTTGTGCAGTCTGGGTTTCAATCTTCTCCCAAAGCTGCTGTAGGCTGGTTTAGGCGTCCTGCTGGGACCTTGTTGTGAGGACTCTGCAGTGTGGAAAGGAGAGAGATTATCTGTTCCCTGCCTGGGGGCTGAGACTTTTTCCTTGGGGGGTCTACCTCGCCGAGGTGCTCGCGCCAACTGTGCAGGTTCGTCTCTCAACAAGAAGGCAGGTTTGAGTCTGTCAATGCTGACCGTTTCATTTCTATCCCCATAATCAAGCACAAAGTGTTTGTCACCATTTTCCAGCACTCTGAATGGGCCATCGTATACTGGGCGTAACGTTGGTTTAAGGGCTTCATGCTTAACAAAAACAAACTCGGCGTTTTTTAAAGTTTGAGGAACAAAAACTCGCGGAAAGGAGTGATGAGCTGGACCATGTAGAGAGTCCGGTCTGTTACTGCCTAAAAACCTTGGGAATGGGAGGTGCCCTGGTTCCGGGTTTTCTGGTAAAAATTCACCTGGTAGTCTGATAGGCTGAGCAAAGACTAATTCTGCAGGGGAAGCGTCTAAATCCTCTTTAGGTGCCGCACGCAACCCCAATAAAACCCAGGGAAGTTTATTTACCCAATTTGTGTCCGTTAATGAGGCTCTGAGGGCGGCCTTTAAGGACCTGTGAAAACGCTCGCATAACCCATTAGCCTGAGGGTGATAAGCGGTGGTACGGTGAATTGTTGCCCCTAAACTGTTGGACATGGCTGACCAGAGCTCTGAGACAAATTGAGGCCCCCTATCTGACGTGATGTCTGATGGGACGCCGAAACGTGCCACCCAATTTGTTAGAAAAACGCGAGCGACTTCCTCCGCTGTAGTTGCCGCTAGAGGGACTGCCTCTGGCCAGCGCGTGGTGCGGTCTATCATTGTTAGCAGGTGTGTGAAACCCTGGGAGGAAGGCAGCGGCCCCACGAGGTCGACATGAATGTGGTCGAACCTTCTAGCAGGGATGGGAAAAGGCTCCAGAGGGGCTTTTGTGTGTTTGTGTACTTTGGCGCGCTGACAAGGAATGCAAGTTTTTGCCCATTCTTTTACGTTTTTGCGCAGGCCTGGCCACACAAACTTTTCGGCAACCATTTTGACCGAGGCGCGCACACCTGGGTGCGCGAGGGAGTGAATTGCATCGAAAATACGGCGGCGCCAAGCAGCCGTTACTAACGGGCGAGGTCGGCCAGTTGAAACATCGCATATTAGGGGGGGCACGCCGTCGTGCAACCCTTTTTCCTCCAGCCTTAACCCTGTTGGTCCAGACAGGAGCGCGCGCACGTCCGCATCACTACCTTGTTCTTCTGCCATGGCTGCATAATCTATCCCTTCATGGATAGGTGCTGCATATGTGTTTGCGTTAGAGAAAAGCTCAGCTGCTGAAGCAGTGTAATCTGTCTCCTCGTGCTCTGGCGGTGCCACAGCGCGAGAGAGACAGTCCGCTACTACGTTAAGTTTGCCCGCTACATGTCGAATGTCTGTGGTGAACTCTGAAATTGCAGCTAGCTGTCTTTGTTGTCTGCCCGACCAAGGTTCTGAAATTTTAGCCATAGCAAAAGTGAGCGATTTATGGTCCACAAAAGCCGTGAAACTCCGCCCTTCTAACCAAAACTGGAAGTGGCGGATGGATAAATGGAGCGCCAGCAGCTCCCTGTCAAAAGTGCTGTACTTGCGTTCCGTCGGGTTTAGCGATTTGCTAAAAAATGCTAAAGGTTGCCAGACCCCCTTGACAAGTTGTTCTACAACTGCCCCTATGGCCAAGTCTGAAGCATCTGTGGTTAGAGCAATGCGGGCCGAGGGATCTGGATGGACTAACATTGTGGCATTAGCTAGGGCGTTTTTAACTTCCGCAAAAGCGCGTTCGCGTTCCGGGGTCCATTCGACCGCGTTGGAAGCTCTCTTTTTTTTGAGCGCGTCATACAGGGGCTGCATGAGCTGAGCTGCATGAGGGAGGAAACGGTTGTAAAAATTAACCATCCCCAAAAATTCCTGTAGCGATTTGACCGTTTGGGGCCGTGGAAAACCTTCTATCGCATGAATTTTGTCTGGAAGCGGAACTGCCCCTTTCGGGGAGACTCTGTGTCCCAAAAAATCAATTTGCGATACGCCGAATTTGCATTTGGCTGGATTAATTATTAATCCGTGCTCTTCTAGCCTCTGAAAAACGGCAGTGAGATGCTGCTCGTGCTCTTCCTCCAATGAGCTGGCTACCAGCATGTCGTCGAGGTAGACGAAAACAAAGGGGAGGTCGCGTAAGACTGCGTCCATCATACGCTGAAAAGTCTGAGCAGCACCTTTGAGGCCGAAAGGCATTCGCAGGAATTCAAAAAGGCCGAAAGGGGTTATAACCGCTGTTTTAGGAATGTCTTCAGCTCGGACTGGAACTTGGTGATAACCGCGGACTAAGTCTATTTTTGAAAAAATGCGCGCACCCACTAAATGTAGTGAAAAGTCCTGTATGTGAGGAATGGGGTAGCGGTCATGCACTGTAGCGTTGTTTAATCTGCGGTAATCTCCGCACGGTCTCCAAGAACTGTCGGATTTCGGAACCATGTGAAGTGGTGAAGCCCAAGGGCTCTTTGAACGTCGGACAATGCCTAATTTTTCAAGAGCTGCAAATTCGTCCCTTACTATGTTGAGCTTGGCCGCGTCTAAGCGGCGAGCTTTGGCAAAAACGGGAGGTCCCGTTGTTGGAATGAAGTGTTTAACCCTGTGTTTGGCTACAGTGGCTGAGAATTTGGGGGTTGTGAGTGCTGGAAATTGGGTGAGGAGTTGCTCAAACTTACCTCCTGCCGTGGTGACGTTGGCCTGCACAGGTGGTGGAGAGACTCGAGCTGAGCAAGGAATAGAAGCAAAAGATAGTGCATTAACCAGGCGCCTATTTGCTAGATCAACTAATAACCCGTGTGCACACAGAAAATCTGCGCCTAACAAGTTAAAACTCACCGCCGCTACAACAAATGTCCATCTGTAGCTGCGGCCGTGAATGAGGAGATGCAGGCTCTTTTCCCCGAACGTGTCGATGTCAGAACCGTTGGCTGCCACTGCTCCATTGCCCCGGGTGCCCATGGCTCGATCTGCGTGGGAGGGCATGACGAAACTCAGCTGGGCTCCTGTGTCGATGAGGAACTGCTTGCCTGTGTGTCCATCCGTTACGTATAACAGCTTATTTTTCTCGCCGAGAACCGCTGCCGTTAATGGCCCTCGGCTTTGGCGTTTCCCGACATCGTAAACTTGCAGAGGGGGAACACATTTCCGGGCTTTCTCGGCGAAGCGGTGGTGATAATAACAGACGTCATTCTGTTTGTTGCGCTTGGGCCGCGCTGCTGTCACCGTGGGTTGAGCCTGCTCCGTGGTTTGTGACTCTCCAAGGTTCGGGGCATCAGTTTTGAGGTCTGTGGATGCCGCTGTGGGTGTCCAATCTCTGCAGGCGTTGACGAGTCGATAAGCCTCGTTGGCCAGCGTGCGAAAGTCCTGATGATTGTTGCACTTCATACTGGCGAGTGTCCCTCTCATGTGTGGTGGTAGCGTGCTGAGGAAAATAAATTGAAAGAGGAAATTATCATTGTCCTCCTCCTTGAGCTGCAGTAAATCCTCCATGAGGGTCTTTGGATTGCCCCCTCTGTGGCCGTAGACTGCCAGGATTTTTTCGACTCTTTCTTCCGCCGACGGGACGTAATTCGCCACGATGGTCGCCTTGAGTGTGTCATACTTGTCCCGGGCCGGTGGTCGCTGGATCAAGCTTCGCACACACCTCGAAGTGGCGGAGTCGAGTTTGGAGACGATATGGTAGAACTTAGTATCGTCTGCCGTGATGCCCGCCAGTATGAACTGGGCTTCGGCTTGGAGAAACCAAGAGGCCGGGTCTTCTCGCCAGAAATCTGGCAGTTTAACAGCGACGGCGTTTGTGCACATCATCACTGTTGTGCCCGCCAGGTGAGAGTGCCTTGCCTCGGCTCTCACGGCGGTGCTGGAGCTCGGTTGAGCTCTCTCGGTACCCTCTGCCGGGGGGAACAGCTGTCTGCTTGTTCCCTCGTCTGCGTTGTCGCTGGCGTAAGTCAGATTCGCCGCGGATGAGTCGCTTGAAGAACGCCTCAGGTCCATACTCGCGTCAAGGTCACCAGTGTAGAAGAGCTGGAAATAACGAGGCGGTTTTGTATCACAAAAGCAGAGTCTTTAATGAACAACTCTTCTATCTTGTCTCATCATGGTGCAGAGCTTGGCAGAAGGCAAAGAGGAAGAATTCTGCCCAGCTCGCTGGTTAAATACAGGCACACATCCAAGACATGCAAAACACAAGCTGAAATCCCCCGTTATCTAAATCCCCATTAGTCCTGTTAACTCCTCCCTCCGTCTTGGGAGGTGATGGGAAAACCTCTCCTCGCCAAAGGGGGTGAAGGTGTCAAGTCTGTTGCCATGGCGTCCTGTGACGCCATTGGTCTTCACACGGCGGTGAGATTCCTTTGTCCTTTCAGAGGTGTGAAATTCCTTTGCATATGTTGCCCCACACATTTCCACATGCTCCAACGTATGCAGGTATGGAATATATGAGTAATATATACCACAATATACACATATGCTAAAAATGGCCCTATCTCGCAATGATAAAGAATCCTTTAAAAAGTTCCTGGATCCATACGGTGATCCGGATCACTCCCAAAATCATTTCTTCCTTGTCCCATTTGGGACTTGTCCTGAAAATTTTGTCAAAATCCGTTCATAACTTTTTGAGTTACGTTGGTAACAGACAAACAAACAGACAAACAAACCCTGGTAAAAACATAACGTCCTTGGTGGAGGTAATTACATTTTTCCTTTCAGAGGGGCAGGGACAGTTTCCCCTTCCCCTGATCGATAATGCTGAGCACCAAGCTAGAAGGTGGGAAGGTACCATTTTATCACCACTCTCACAGTCTTCTGCCAATCATATGAAATACATCTAACCTATTTAAAGATTATGATAAAAAAAACAAAAGTATTTGATTTAAAAATGCAGCACTTGTATCGCTGATTTTTTTTTATATTAATAAATGTCCTTTGTTGATCTGGTTAACAGTTAATAGTTAAGGTATAGAGTCAAAGATGCCTTTTCTGGGTAGTTATTCTTGATCAAGAGGAAGATTTCATGCAGCAGTCAAGCAGAATTGTTCACTGTCAAAATGGTGTGCTTGTAGACGCTGGGATAATCATCTCAGACTGGATGCAGAGGGTAAACAGATGAGGACAATAGGTATTGAGATGGGAGAGATTATGGTGATGCAGCAGGAAGGAGTAGCTGGGGGACAGTGGGGGGAGAATGGTTGAATGTATTGTGATGCGAGATTTCATGCAGATGGGAGATGGAGGGATGATATAAAAGGAGAGACCCTGGTGTATTGTGAGAATGCTTTTCTGTGTATGACTGAAGTGAGAGTGAATAAAGTCGTCTGCTGCGCAAGTCTGGCTCCGTTATTTGCACTCTCCACACTGGTGACCCTTGACGAATTATGGAACATGGGGCAAAAACCCCGGAGTCGGCCCGGACGGGAAGCCCCAGCAACGCGGCAAGCATCCCAGAGATGGCCCAGATGGAAAGCCCCAGCAACGCGTGCGCTGTTTCGGTCAAACTACCGGACTTTTGGCTGCACGACCCGCGCTCTTGGTTCCACCACACCGAGGCTCAGTTCGCCCTCCGGGGAATAAAGGCAGACAACACCAGATATTACTATGTGGTCGCAGTGCTGGACGCTCACACGTCTCAGCAAGTAGCGAGCCTGCTCCAACAACCTCCAGCCCACGATAAAAACAGGGCTCTCAAGACCGCACTGACCCGGCGCTACATGCTCTCGGACTGTGAGAGAGCAGAGAGGCTCCTGAGGTGCTCCGAGTTAGGAGATGGGTAGGTGGTCGAACTGATGGGGAAGATGTTGGCGTTGATGGGCACAGACGACGGGCATTTTCTGTTTGCCCACCTTTTCCTCCGGAACCTCCCAAAAGAGGCAAGAGCGGTCCTGGCCAACTCGCCGTTGCTGGCCGTGCATGACTACCGTGCGCTAGCCCAGGAGACAGATCGGATCGTCCTCACCACCAGAGCCCTCACAGTGAACGCGGCGGCGGCGGAACCCAGCTAGACGACCAGCAGAGGCGAGGAGCCGGCGATGGTAGCAGCAGCGGGGGCCAGGAAGCGCCAGAGAGACACACTCTGCTTCTACCACCGCCGCTTTTGCGACCGTGCCAATTCAAGTGTTCGGGAAACTCCAAGGCCGGCAGTTAGTAGCAGCTGCGACCGCTGGTGAAGAAAACAAGCTGCTCTACGTGACGGACACACGCTCGGGGAGACGGTTCCTCATAGACACCGGCTCCCAAAAGAGCCTCATCCTTCCGTCCTATGCCGACCAGCTAGCGGGAGCTAGCGGCCCCGAGCTGGTAGCCGTGAATGGCTCGGATATTAAGACTTTTGGTGAGAGAACACTGACTTTATCCCTACATGGCCGTATGTACGAGTGGACTTTCGTCATAGCGGCATTGAGTTTCCCAATCTTGGGAGCTGATTTTCTGTGTGCACACGGGTTGCTAGTCGATGTTGCTAATAGACGCCTGGTTAATGCAATGTCTTTTGATTCTCTCCCCTGTGCAGCTCGAGGGGCCGGGCTAATAACACTAGCCAACGTCACAGCTCCAGGCGGTAAGTTCCACACACTGCTCACTCAGTTCCCAGCACTCATGGTCCCGACGTTTTCGGCGGCCATCACTAAACACGGGGTGGAACACTTTATCACCACCACTGGGCCGCCCATTTTCGCACGACCTCGGCGCCTGGACATAGCTAAACTGGCCATAGCGCACGAGGAGTTTGCCAACTTGGAAAGGTTGGGCATCATCAGGTGCTCAAACAGGCCATGGGCATCCCTGCTACACATGGTCCCTAAGGCTGAGGGATCGTGGTGACCGTGCGGAGATTTCCGCAGATTGAATAACACCACAGCGCACAACCGCTACCCGATTCCCCATATTCAGGATTTTTCCTTTCACCTCGTCGGGGCACGCATTTTTTCTAAAATAGACCTGGTCTGTGGTTACCACCAGGTCCCAGTGCACACGGAGGACATACCCAAAACAGCGGTAATAACTCCGTTTGGCTTGTTTGAGTTTTTATGCATGCCCTTTGGATTAAAAGGCGCGGCACAGAGATTCCAACGCATGATGGATGCGGTGTTGCGTGATCTGCCGTTTGTGTTTGTCTACCTGGATGATATCCTGGTGGCCAGCGCGTCCGAGGATGAACACGTAACCCACCTCAGGACGGTTTTCCGGAGGTTGGAAGAGCACGGGTTAATAATCAACCTGGCAAAATGCCAGTTCAGCGTGACGGGGATCGATTTTTTGGGGCACCGCGTCTCACCGGAGGGAGCGATACCCTTGCCCGACAAGGTGCGCGCCATGGCGAATTTTCCCCGGCCTCAGACGGTCAGGGCGCTGCAGGAGTTTTTGGGAATAGTTAACTTTTATAATCAGTTCCTCCCCCGTGCAGCTCAGCTCATGCAGTCATTGTACGCCGCGCTCAAGAAACAGAAACTGGCGGACACAGTTGAATGGACTCCTGAGCGGGAGCAGGCATTCTCTGAGGTTAAAACAGCCCTGGCAAACGCCGCACTGTTGGCGCACCCAGACCTGGCGGCCCGGATAGCGCTCACTACCGATGCCTCGGACGTGGCCATAGGGGCCGTCGTGGAGCAACGTGTCACTGGTTCTTGGCAGCCGCTCGCTTTTTTCAGCAGGGCTTTGCGCGACAGTGAGCGTAAATACAGCACGTTCGACAGAGAGTTGCTGGCTCTCCACCTGGCCATACACCACTTCCAGTTCTGGCTGGAAGGGCGCAGCTTCACTGCGTTCGTGGACCACAAGCCGCTAACGTTCGCGATGGCCAAGGTTTCGGAACCATGGTCAGGCCGGCAGCAGAGACAGCTGGCTGCGATCTCTGACTGATATTCAGCATGTGGCCGGTAAGCTGAATGTGGTGGCAGACTGCCTCTTGCGCGCAGTAGTGGCCCCAGTCTGCGTAGGGATAGATTATACAACCATGGCCGCAGAGCAGATTGGCAATGCGGACGTGTGCGCACTCCAGTCTGGACCAACAGGATTAAGGCTGGAGAGCAGAGTACTGCAAGACGGCAGCCCCCACCCCCAATCTGCGACATCTCCACTGGACGCCCGCGCCCGGTGGTCCCAGTTGCTTGGCGCCGCCGAGTGTTTGAGTCAGTTCATGCTCTGGCACACCCAGGAGTGCATGTGTCAGTCAAAATGGTGGGAGCGAAGTTTGTTTGGCCAGGCCTGCGCAAATAAAGAGTGGGCTGCAGCCTGCGTAGCGTGCCAACAAGCCAAAATACACAGACACACGAAGGCCCCTTTGGAGCCGTTTCGTATACCGGCTAAGAGGTTCGACCATGTTCATGTGGACCTCATGGGCCCCCTCCTGCCATCGCAGGGGTGTATGCACCTTCTGACAGTGGTGGATCGCACCACATGCTGGCCAGAAGCAGTCCCACTGGTGGCAACTGCGTCCGCCGACATGGCGCGCGCTTTTTTGGCTACATGGGTGTCACATTTTGGCATCCCATCGGACATCACGTCTGATATGGACCCTCAGTTTGTTTCCGACCTCTGGTCCACAATGGCCCGTAGCCTGGGTGTCGTAATTCATCGCACAACCGCATACAACCCACAGGCCAATGGGTTATGCGAGCGTTTCCATAGGTCGCTGAAAGCAGCGCTCAGGGCTTCGCTTACGGATGCACATTGGGTAGACCGGTTGCCGTGGGTTTTGTTAGGGTTGCGTTCTGCACCAAAAGAGGATTTGGAGGCTTCCCCGGCGGAGCTTGTTTTTTCTCAGCCACTGCGGCTCCCCGGGGAATTTTTACCAGATAATCCTGCGCCGGACAACTGTCCGTCTCAGCGTTTGCAGCATAGCGCAGATACAGGCACGCTGCTGGGCCCGGCCCACCACTGTTTTCTACGCGCTTTTGTGCCAAAAACAATGAACAACGCGGTGCTCGTGTTTGTCAGGCACGATGCCCACCGCTCCCCATTGCGCCCACCCTACGATGGCCCATTCAGAGTGCTGGAACCAGGGGACAAACATTTTTTGTTAGACTTGGGGGTCGTCGGGAGAAAATATGTATAGACAGGCTTAAGCCCACCTTTGTGGTGGTGGACGAGCAAGTGATGTTGGCTCGGGCCCCTCGGCGTGGAAGACCCCCACGGAGAACACCCCAGGTGAACGATTCATCAGAGCAGCCACACAGGCAAGTCGAATGTTCCCCCCCCCTCGCCATTGCCCACCCACAGACAGACACACCCCCAGGAGCCCCCCACTGGCACAGCAGCACTGCGGAGGCAGAGAACCCCCGTTACAGCATATACGGGAGGAGACTGAAGCCAAAAGGACGTGAGGATTGAAACTCAGTCTGAGATTCTGGGGAGGGGGGGTGTAGACGCTGGGATAATCATCTCAGACTGGATGCAGAGGGTAAACAGATGAGGACAATAAGTATTGAGATGGGAGAGATTATGGTGATGTAGCAGGAAGGAGTAGCTGGGGGACAGTGGAGGGAGAATGGCTGAATGTATTGTGATGCAAGATTTCATGCAGATGGGAGATGGAGGGATGATATAAAAGGAGAGACCCTGGTGTATTGTGAGAATGCTTTTCTGTGTATGACTGAAGTGAGAATGAATAAAGTCGTCTGCTGCACAAGTCTGGCTCCATTATTTGCACTCTCCACATGCTCATATTTTATACCTCAAAACAAACAAAGATAATATGTTATGAGAATGTTCTGTGGGAGTATGGAGCCTAGCTGTCTCCCGAACTTACCTTGATATGGCTAGAGTCTCAGTGTCTAAGGAAGAAATATGATATACTGTGTCTAGGAGCACAGGGACACAGTGCAATATTAATTGATAAAATTAGGAAATCTTTCACACTTTTTTATGTCAAGGAATTACTAGAGCCTCCTTTCCTTTATCAAGCAAGGAGTAACAGAAGAGTTTAAACATCTGACTTTTTATGTGTTTTTGATTTTTTTTTTTTTTTTTTTAACAAGTCTTTGAGTTTATTATCTGTTTGAATTAAATGTTGCTGTGGTTATAACATGCAGAGTAATTTTAGCTGGGTGATTAAAGCAACACTACATAAGATTTTCACCTTAAAATAATGTTTCCAAAATTAATTTGATGATACAGCAATGCTTTCACTGGGTGGATGTCACTTCCCCCATAACCTGAGTGGGCTCACATTTGCCTGCAGCAGCTCTGTTCTTGGTAGGAACACTGAAAGGACTACAACTATGGTGACGATGACCTCAGTCCCAGCAGTCAATCACAGTGCATGACTTTAGCCACCGACAACAAAGCACCCTGTGGTTGGCTGTTGGGACTGCGGTCACAATCACCATGGTTGTATTCTTTTCAGTGTTCCTACCCGGAACAAGAAAATTACATAGTGCTGCTTTAAACTTGAGCTGGAATCTGGATTTTAATGCACACCCATCAGCCAATCAGAAAAGAGTATTCAGCCAGATCATTTTGTTTTATGAATTATTTTATATCTTTTTTTTTCAACTTTATCTTGCTCCTACTGACTTCCATTCCGCTTCTCTCCAGTGCATACATCCACCTCTATGGGTTCTCCTCCACCTGCTCCCTACTCTCATTGCGGCACATCATAGTCCATAAAGACTCCTTTCTCACCTTGTCTGTCTCTCCATCATCACTACAAAAAGGAATGGGCTCTGAGCCGATCCCTGATGATCTCTTCAGCCCACCTCACCACTGTCTCACTGTCCTACATGTCCTGCACCACCCTCACATACTTCTCGACCACTTCTGACTTAGGCCTACAAGACTAAAATTGTTTTCTCTAGATCCACAAGCACACAGTGCAACTCCTTCTGACCTTCTCTCTACTTCTCCATCAGCAGTCTTCAAGCAAACATTGCATCTTTAGGGAGCACAAGCTAGTGTACTCCTAGTGGCATGGAGGGTTGCATCTGGAAGGGCATCCTGCATCAAAATCAAATATGTGAAAGAAAATGGATTTACATGTCAGCTATAAAAGCTGCCATGTTGTCTGGTAGACTGAGTCATGCAGAACCTTTGTGTTGATAACACCTAACTGAGCGATGCAGGGAGGGGCCACTAATCCTCCTGTTAAATCATCTGAGCTACATCTCCCTTCAGGATTAACCTGAGACACAGAAGTGAACACTCAACATTCACGACAAGTGTTTTCTTTTACAGATCCAAAGTGAATGTCAGATCATGAAGAAGAAAAAGATGAAATGGGCTTTAGATATTTTGATTAGACTTTCTGGCACTTTTGTAAATGTTTTAAGTTGATTTTTCACTTTATTCTCCTTTGGGATTAAAAGAACTAAACTGAACTACACAGGAGTGTCTAACACCAAACTTAAGTAGTATAATGGATAATTAATATTGTATTTAGAATATGAATAGGTAATACATTTATTCAAAATATAAAGTTATACTAATTGGAATTATAACAATTTAGTTAAAAGTGCGTTAAGATTTTAAAATGACTTTCCTGTGGTTGATTGTTCTGCTAAGTGTTTTTCAACCAGGGTGCCGTGACAATTTAGGGTGTCAGGATGCCGTCGGAAATTGTCTAATTTAACTTAATTGTCTTGGTTGTGCATCGGTGCCTGTAGTGGCTCTTCCATGTCTGTGGGTACCAGTATGAATGTAATCTTTCTTCTTTTTCTTGGTGTAAATTTCACCCTGTGGAAAGGCAGGGTTACCTTCATAACTTCTGCAGCCACTCTGTATGTTCAGTTGTTACAGGCCTAATTACATGACACAGTTATCATTAGATATATTGTAATAGACTAAAATATGTCATTTTATAACGTTTTGGGTTAGTGGGGTACTGCGGGATTTTTTTCAATGTAAGAAGGGTGCCATGGCTCAAAAAAGGTTGAAAAACACTGTGTAGTGTCATGGGATCTGCAGTTCTTGTCCACTGCCATCAGGTGCCAGTGTAATCTTTCAGGAAAACTATTGAAAACAACTTAAGACCAGAGCATAGAACAGTTAATGAAGGTATGGACTGAGTGTGTTGTGTGATACTGCTGTATAATGCTGACAAAACAGAGGAAGCAAACAGCAGAATTATAAGGAAATTGAGTCCTGATCTGAGGAAACTATCAAAACTTTGATTTATGTTTGATCAACAACCAATCTTCCTAAGTTCTGGATTTGTAGTTTGGGGTTCCATTATGTTTTTTAGATACTTGCATTTAAGACTCATTTACACAAAGGGTTATGTTTTGCTAGTTTAAGTTATTAACTGTTCCGTTTTGCCAGCAACTTATTTTGAACCAAATTAGTCTGTCAGGGTTGTTTCCAGTATTGGGCAAGTTACTAAAAAATAGCAACTAGTTACAGTTACTAGTTACTTCTTTTCAGTTACTGCATGAATAAAGTAACTAGTTACTTGGAAAAGTAACTTTCACATTACTTTTAAATGCATACTTAAATCATCTTGCATATATAGCAAGATCAAGGGCCCCTTGTTCTCATCAGAAAAAGGAAGAAAAAGAAAACTGATGAGAAAAAGTCTCATATTACAGAGAAAAAATATCTCAGATTTACATAAACTATTGTAATCAGTAGAAAGTCAGAAATTTACTAGAAATAAAGCTGTAAATTTGCAGAGAAAATTTTGGACCCCCTGGTGAGCTGCTCTTGGCCCGTGAGCCATATGTTTGACACCCCTGGACCAGCCCATTAAAAATGCGTATTTAGAGGATTTACTTCCATGAAATAGTTGCATATCACAACAGCATGTAAATTAATCAGATAAAATAAAACAGGGCGGTGCGGTGGCGGAGTGGTTAGCACTGCAGCAGCACAGCAACTCACCCTTGGCCGGGGGATCCTGGGTTTGAACCCAGCCCCCGACCAACAGTGATCTGTGTGGAGTTTGCATGTTCTCCCCATGTCTGTGTGGGTTTACTCCGGGATTTCTCCGGTTTCCTCCCACATGCCAAAAACATGCAGGTTAGGTTAATTGGCATCAAACAGGGGATTCTAAATTGTCCTTAGGTATGACTGTGAGAGTGAATGGTTGTCTGTCTCTCTGTGTTGGCCCTGTGATGGACTGGCGATCTGTCCAGGGTGCACTCTGTCTCTCGCCCAAAGATGCTGGGATCGGCTCCAGCCCCCCCGCGACCCAAAAAGGATTAAGCAGAAGAAGATGAATGAATGAATGAAATAAAACAAAGTACAGATAAATGAAAGTTCACCGCTTAGAAGAAGCTGTTCTTTACTACAAAAAATCACAGTCACTTTTTCTCTGTGCGTAAGAAAACTTTAAATCCATTTAATGCGGACATTAAATGCAAGCTTCTTGTTCAAAAAATACTCATGTTTAACCACAGAGGTAGGAGCTGTTGGAAGCTGCTCACCGCTGGAACAACAGGCGATCAGGGCTCGATATGAGAAGCTGCCACCGCCACGGCATTTCTTCCTACCGGGCTGCAGCGTGAACTGGGGCAGGACAGGAAACCGACCCGTGGAGGAGACTGACAGCTGCGCCAGCTATGGTAGGGTCAGTTTATTTGCGCTAAAAATATCTATCCATTAGATATTTGGGTACCCTGTGCAAAACTGAATTTCGGGGCCCATATCGTTTTTGGAAATAGGAAGAGTTCAAACCCTTTAAAAAGGAAATGAATAAATAAACACAAATTAAAAATGGGTTATTGTCTGCATTGTGTGGGGAAGTTAGGAGTAGCAGAGAAGTATGTGAGGGTGGTGCAGGACATGTATTCAAGGTGGGGGTTGAATTACATCTTCTTGTTTGCCATGGTGATGGACAGGCTGACAGATGAGGTCAGGCAGGAGTCTCCATGGACCACGATGTTTGCAGATGATATTGTGATCTGTAGTAAGAGTAGGGAGCAGATGGAAGAGAACCTGGAGGGGGGGTACAGATTTATGTGGAAAAAAATCATAATTAATTATTAGAAAAATAAAAAATTTATGAGAAAAGCTGAAAATGTTTACAAACAATTCTCACATTAGGGAAAAAAGTTGCTATTTTATGAGGAAAATGCCAGAAGAAATTTGCAAGAAATAGCCAAAGGAAAAAAAAAACAACCCAAAAATACAAATTTATTAGAAAAGTTGCACATTTTTGAGGATAGTGTTACAAATTTATGTGAAAACATTTTTAAAGGTATTTATAATTCTCCTCCAAACAAATGCTGTGGGTGAACTTCTAAGTCAGGGCCTCCTGTATTTGTGTACTCTGCTTTATATTCACAAACGGCTCTGGCCTCCATCACTGCAAATAAATGTGAGAAATACTCATCATCAACACAATAAAGTGTGACTTGTAATTTATCTCAAAACCTTTAGACATTATCTTACTCCAGCCTAACAATTTATGTATTGTGCTTTGTCTCACCATTTTCCTGAAATTGAAAATCTAATTAAAATGAACATGATGGTAAAAGCAGAGTTGATGGATACTTTAGGAGCTTCACTGACAGATGTGTGACCAACCTTGTCAAAAGGCAGGTGGTCCATACTGGAAATTTGGTTTATTGTTGCTTTTAAACCTTTGGATTTTATCTAGTCTACATTTCTACTTTGTATATTTTAGTTTTCGTTATTATTAAAATAGTACGTAAAAAAGCTATTTTCTCAGTGCCCTAAATGAATTAATGGTTATGATGTATGAAATTGACTGTGATGAGGAGAACGCACTACAGCTCCAGGTCTGAAGTCCTGGAGTCACACTAATGTAATTATCGTGTCCGCTCTGCCAGATCTCATCAGTGGATCATGTTGAGCTCGTTTCCACTTCACAAAGTGACTGGGCAGAGGTTGCTAAGCAACAGTTTTGCAGTATTTTGTGATTCCATTGTCCATAAGGGGGACAAAGAGATGCTCACTGCTCTTGATTGTGACCTTCTCATAGAAAGATTCATGTTTTCTTGGTTAGAGCTACTTCCTCCACAGCAGGGTGATTGGTAGTGATGGCAAAGTTGAAACAGTGTTTTAGTACGTACCGAAACTAACTAACTAACTAACTAACCTGCACTTATATAGCGCTTTTCAAACCTAGGTGGAACCTAGGTGGAACTTCTGAATCAAACCACTGTTCCGAGGTCTGTATCAGAAAGAGAATGTCACGTGACTGTTCCATGTCACGTTCCATTATGTCACCAACTGTTTTGAAACGTCACCATTGTTTTATGCGGTGATTTTGTTATCCCGTTTCTAAAATGGAATAATAAATAAAACACTACCATTACACAATATGAAAATACTTATTCTATGCACAATATATGTATTATATAAATACTTTATATGTAAAATAATAATTTCTCATGTCCTTGCCTGATTGGCTGCTGATTCATCATCCCACATGCTTTAAAACATTTAAAAGCTCCTCTAAAGTGCAGTTTGTTTGCGAAGTCTTGCCTCTCTGAGTGTCTTGTACTGAGCGTGCTTTTGGATTTACACTATTTGGAAATGGATGGGGGTAGAAAGCGTCCCAGATCAGATGTCTCGGATCACTTCGACCTTCTTGAGGGAAAAAAGTTAAATGTATGCATTGTGTGCCGCATCTTGCATTTTCTAATAATACAACTACAGTCATGTGAAAAAATTAGGATACCCCATTAAATATTAAGTTCTTTATTAAGAAATGTTCACATATCTATGTCTAACCTTGTTTTTGTTTTTATTTGCATTTTTTTTTTTTTTTTAGCATTTTAGCCATTGTAGTATCATCTCACTTTGGCTCATCAATAAGAATTATTCTTCTGCTTAAAGACATTGTTTCACCCAGGAAAAGGACAGTCAAGAACTACTGTCATTCCCCCAGGCCACGGCTCAACTCACATTCCTTTGTTAAAACCAGTCTAAGGAATTCACCCTAATGCATTTCCTGTTTTGACTTTTATGGCCCCATAAACGTGGAGACATGCAACAGAACCCTGGAGTATGTCATATGGTCACTACAAAGATCCACAGCTCAATATTGCCCCCTTCTGGCAAATCTGGGACATGCCGATCTAACAGTGAAGCTTTTCATCACATCTGTGTTAACTCAATTCTAAACCTTCTCTTCTTTTCCAGGACCAGGAAAAGTAAATGGACTCTGATGTTTTAATGTGAAAATCAATAATAGGTCTGAAATGTATCAATCCTTGATTTAAATATCTGCATGCTAAAATGTTTAAATGAATGTTTATTCTTGCATGTTAATTTAGAAGCACTGCTTATAAGTTGCATAGACACTGAAATAGGTTAGCTTAGTTTATACATAAGGGTATAGAAGACTATTCCAGTATTAAAATGTGTATTAGATTTGCAAAGTGTCTCTCAAATCATGTGACTGTCAGCAGCCTATCTCTGCTTGACAACAGCTCTCAGTGTTGTTTGTTTCAGACAAAAGACTGTTTGCTCACTGGACTAAAGTTCTTAAAGCCTGCCCACGAAGGAAGGCTATTGGTCTGAGTTCCTGTCAATCACCGAGGCCCACAAAAGTTTCCCCCAGATAAAGAGGAAATGAGGCCCTTTTTCATCCTCTTTTCACCGTCTCTTTTCGCCATCACTCTTTTTCGGCTTTTCACTTCTATTGTCTTTGTCTCTACACAACAGAGAACCACTGGGGAACAAAGGGACTTATCCCACATGTTTCCTTTCTATTATCACAGAGCCTGAAGTATCATGCTTTGTTGTAACCTCTTTGTATGTTAATGTTTTTTTCTTTAAATGCCTAGGAATTCTTTCTCTCTGAGCTCAAATTCTAATTAGGAGTTAAACTCCAATCCTAGACATTTATTTCTATCACTTTTTCCTGTTAAACTTCCTGTAAAACCACCATTTTTAATTTTAATTTAAGTTTTAATCTTGATTTTTTTGTTTTAATTTTTATATTGACCACCGTACACACTAGAAACTATTTTCATCTCCACAAAGTCCGAAGATCTGTTAATTTTGCTATTTAGATCAGATTTTTGCAATTATTCTCGAATTCCCAGGAAAGCTGTTTGTCAACGCAGAAGGAGGTGACGCAGCGCCCTTATGCAGCTGAAGAAATCACCACACCATGAGGAGGAGACGCCCTGGGCCAGATCACAGCCCAGGTGATCAACACATCAAAATCTCATCTTGTGACAACCGAATATTTGCTGGTCAAATATTCTGTTTTTTGGCCTTTCTCCACATCGAAAGCTTCCCGGAACGACGAAAGAACCCTCCATCAGGCGTGGTCACGTAAGCTGCATCTTCCTTATCCATCTGCTGAATCAAACGTCTGAGATTTGGGAATCATTCATTATTTGATCAAATGCAAAATTAAGGAGCCATTAACATAACTCCTCTTTTCATTAAAATTCCGTTTTTATTTTCTTAAAAGTAACCCAGAACTTTTCGTATAATTAGTAAAACTTTCCCTATAAATTTGCGTTGTCTTCCACAATCTGTTAACTCAAACTGATCTAAATTCATTTCACAGTTTAACCCTGGTTCTGCAAATGTTGACATTGTTAATCTATCATTTACAAGTTTAATTTTATGGTTAATGAAATCATTGCAATGTCTGTTAATCATCATTTCATTTAATAAATATGTGAAAATGAGAGAAGTTGTTGAGAATTTATTTCATTCTGAGTCTGGTTCAAGTCCCCAGTATTGAATTCACTGAAATTTTGAGACTGACTATTAATTAATTTATTGAGTGATTAAACATGTATAAAGTGAAATTAAAGATTAAAATGCTTCTTAGAGATAGAAGCTGGTGCCCCACGACTGTTATTAACTTTTCCGGTGTATATGAACCGAGAATTCATCTCAGGGTCCAATACATTAATATAAATTAAATAATTTTTATACCTGATCATAATTATTAATTCATATACTGTTACACCATTTTAAGTGGGAATGAATGTGGGGGTGTCCTAAAAAGATGGGGGGTATTCTAACTTATTCCTCACTATATTTTACAGAAAATTTAAAAAACGACTTTAATTCATTTTTAATTGTTTAGTCGTATTACATAAATCTCCCATTATTTTAAACACTGATATTAAATATCCATATATCCAAATATGTAAAAAAACAACAACAACAAAAACCCCCCCCACACACAGGCTTATACAGGGTATCCTAATTTTTTCACCTGACTGTATGTGGAGACACCTGATGCCTAAATTCCTAGCACAACACAACCGAGTGCTGAATCAAGCCATGGCCAGCATAGTGTTTGTGGTATGTATTATGGTCTTTTAATACACATATGACTATACATTTATTATTTGTGCACCTTTATTATTATTATTTACAATAAATATAATTATGCATGGGCAGTGCGGTGGCGGAGTGGCACTGCGGCAGCACAGCAACTTACCCTTGGCCGGGGGATCCTGGGTTCAATCCCAGCCCCCGACCAACAGTGATCTGTGTGGAGTTTGCATGTTCTCCCCGTGTCTGCGTGGGTTTACTCCGGGATTTCTCCGGTTTCTTCCCACATGCCAAAAAACATGCAAGTTAGGTTAATTGGCATCAAAACTGGGGATTCTAAATTGTCCTTAGGTATGAATGTGAGAGTGAATGGTTGTCTGTCTCTCTGTGTTGGCCCTGTTATGGACTGGCGATCTGTCCAGGGTGCACTCTGCCTCTCGCCCAAAGATGCTGGGATAGGCTCCAGCCCCCCTGCGACCCGAAAAAGGATTAAGCGGAAGAAGATGGATGGATGGATAATTATGCATTTGATCACTAAAAGAAGCCATATTGCTGTACATTTACATATATTACATATATGTAATATATGTACGGGCTGCACGGTGGCGCAGTGGTTTAGCACTGTGGCAGCACAGTTTTACCGTTGGCCGGGGGATCGCGGGGATCATGAGATCGTGGGTTCGATCCCAGCCCCCGACCAACAGTGAGCTGTGTGGAGTTTGCATGTTCTCCCCGTGTTGCGCGGGTTTACTCCGGGATTTCTCCGGTTTCCTCCCGCACACCAAAAACATGTAGGTTTAGGGCGCTCGCGCACGCAGCGACCAGCAGCCGGTGGCTTGTCACCAGACTGCAAACCAAGTCTACCTACGGGTACAAATAAGTAACAAAAAAAAAAAATATATATATATATATTTACAATATTTACCATACAATACATCAAGTTGCATGACAGCATTCCTCCTGAATCAGTCTTTTTGTTGTTCCTTAACAGGAAGGCAAAAACAATTAGACGAGGCACTAGTTGACCTTATTGTGAAGGACTCACTGTGGGTGTCCCCCACAGCCTACGGACAAGCAGAGCGCTCAGCTGGAGCAATTAGCAGAACAATGAGATCTATGGACTGATATCATTAGGCAGCCTCTCCTTCCTGCCAGTAATCCTGCTTTTGATATGCGTGACTCTCATGTAAATGTCCCATGCTTTCCTGCTGTACTGTGATGCTAATGTGCCAGGCATGCATTGTCTAGCTGGGTATATAAGTGACTGAATATCGCTTGCTCTCTCTCTCTGACTACTGCTTTTGATCACACGCATTGCCTGTTTTGCTGACGAGAGCCTGAGGGCTCGCTCCAGCATGCTTACACAGTGCTGGAGTGAGTTCCGTGATGGCGGATGAATAAAACACCCTTTTAAACTTCAGTTCGCCGTGCCTTATTATACCATTCGCCACACTGGTGACCCCGAAAGAAAGAATGCGCTGACGACGACGAACGCAGCCACTGGCGGTGACTCCGACGACAAGCGAACGCAGCAGCCTGACGCAAATGGACTGCCCTCCCTTCTGCCACACGGGAGACCTCGACGCAGAACCGACACCAGGCGAACTCCCTTGGAGATCATCCACCACTGGGAGAGCTGCAGAAAGCGTCATTGTGCGACCCTCGCCTGAGATCTGCACATCCACGCTGGGACCAGCCAAGGGACAAAGATCGTCTACTCCCTCTCACCGCTCCTCCACATGACCCGGCATGAGCGAACGACAGCAACAGCCAAGACAGGGAGGACCATCGGCGCCGACGACGTTGATCTCCATCAAGCTTCCTGACCCTGATTCGCCTCGCGACAGTGGACCTGCCATGCACGGAAGCCCCACATGAAAACAGCGCAGCTGGAAGGTACGTGGCCGCAGCGCGCACCGCGCACCAGAGACAAGCTGGCTCTACAGACTTATACATCGTCCCCCGCTGCTGCGCACACGGCTCTTCAGGGCTGCTCTCACACCTGAAGCACTCACGCAGCCCCCACACAGGATTTTGTATGGGTCTCAGCCACGGTGCACAATGGGAATTCAGCCGTCTGTTGTCCCCGAGGGCTTTAGGGCTGCGCCCGCATCTAAAGCCAACCCGCCAAGTCCCTCAGCTTTTGTTTTTTTCTCACAGCCGCTACGCAGCCTCGCAGAACTGAGTCGCGAGACGAGTCAGAGACAAATTTTTCTTCTCACAGCCGCGGTGGATCTCCGCCACGTTCAACGGGACAGCCCCTCAACACCGTGGATCCACATGCAATTTTTGCGCGGCCCAGACAACTTCACTGTCCCGGGCCGGCACTTCCTACCCCCACCCCCCTCCCTCCACCTCCACCTGCACAGAGCTTTCCCCGCAGCTCGCTACCAAAGCCGGACGCTAGCCTCTCCTTCCTGCCAGTAATCCTGCTTTTGATATGCGTGACTCTCATGTAAATGTCCCATGCTTTCCTGCTGTACTGTGATGCTAATGTGCCATGCATACATTGTCTAGCTGGGTATATAAGTGACTGAATATTGCTTGCTCTCTCTCTCTGACTACTGCTTTTGATCACACGCATTGCCTGTTTTGCTGACGAGAGCCTGAGGGCTCGCTCCAGCATGCTTACACAGTGCTGGAGTAAGTTCCGTGATGGCGGATGAATAAAACACCCTTTTAAACTTCAGTTCGCCGTGCCTTATTATACCATTCGTCACAACCTTTTTCAATTGTGGAAGATAAGGATTTCAGGCACTTTGTCAATAAACTTGACCCCAATTACATCCTTCCATCCAGAAACACATGGAAACACTCGACTGAGTGTAGTACAGTGGTACCTCTACTTACGAACGTCTCTACATACGGAATTTTCAGGTTACGAGACGCCTCAACGGGAAAATATTGCCTCTAGTTACGAACGAAATTTCAGGATACGAAAGGCAAAAAAGTACGCGCTCCTCGCAGCTTCCGTAGTTTACCGAACGTAAACATACCTGTAGCTGCTCTGCCATTGGCTATTGCCTAGCATCTTCCTGGTATCCCATTGGCCACGAAGTTTTTTTTTTTTCCAAAACTTTATGCGTTTGGTTGATCTCGCCAAAGAATATGGCCGTAATACATCAACAATCAGCACGGTATTAAAACAAAACGAAGCACTTACAAGCCGACAAAAGCAAACGTCCTTGGATCAGAACATGAACCAAAGAAGGCAAAAGGTGACGACGTCGACGACGATAGCAGTTAAAGGGTAAATGAACATAATTTTTATTATTCTTTCTCTTTTATTATTCTCTTTTATTATTCTTTCTCTCATTTTAAACTCTCATTTTATGTTTATTGTGCAGTAATCTAATTGTAACATGTATTTGTTACATGTTTTGATGCGTTTTTACGATTTATAAAAAATTTATGCCCGAATTTTGAGGGCTTGGAACGGATTACGGCATTTACATGTAAAACGCGCCTCTACTTACGAATTTTTCACGTTACGAGAATTCTTCCGGAACGAATTAAATTCGTAAGTAGAGGTACCACTGTATTATAACATTTGGCCACCAGACGTCGCTGTGGGGAGATGTTTCAAATGTTCCAAAAGATTGATTCTTTTTCTGAAACAATTGTTCCAAATGATTCAATCTCTCGAACGTTCCATTTCTGCCATCACTGCCATCACCTGAATCCACACAGGTGAACCAATCACTGATTGGTTCACCTGAGTGGATTCAGGTGTGCATCACTGCTGCAGAGACAGCTCCTAGGTGTAACTCATTTCCGGGGGGGATGCAGGTGTTTGGGGTTGGGCTTCTTCTCTCGTCCAATCAGCTGCATCTCCTCCTTCTATAAAGTCTTGTCTTTCACGGCAGTTGGTGTCAGGTTGTTGACAAAACCACTTGCAAGTCATTTTTCCCTAAGAGTTACTTGCAGCATTATTGTAATGGCATGTGTTCTCTGTTTTCTGTCCTTGTTGCCTAAGTCTAGTGATAGCCAGATGAGGCTTTCTAGAGGACTTGAGGCCTTTCATCAAAATGGCTCATATAGATGAGGCCTCATGTGAAACTTCATTTTCTCTACTAGGCCATCTAGTGGACAAAATGTATACAACATGCAAATTTTTGCAAGGGCATTATTGGTTTATGAGTGTTTTTCCCATTTCAATAAATGCACTGTCTTTTAAGAAATATCAATGATCATAAGGGAAAAAAGAATTAATAAAACTCGGGTGACTACAGTGAATGAGCTTAGGGGTGCATTCTTACAGGGCACAATAGTGCTTCAGCATAATGATGTGTAATTGTTGTATCCAAGCTCTTTGAAACACAACAGATACCTCACCATGCAAATAAAAACAAACTATAAGAATGGTGCAGCTGGGACATTTTACCTCTAAGCTACTAATTAGTCATGGCTAGCTGAGGCTTTCTTGAAGACTTGAGGCCTTTCATCAAAATTGTTCATATAGACGAATCCTCATGTGAAACTTCATTTGCTCTACTAGGCCATGTAGTCGACAAAACGTATACATCATGCAGATTTTTGGAAGGGCATTATTGGTTTAATGTGTATTTTTTTCCATTTCAATAAATGTGCTGTCTTTTAAGAAATATAATTGATCATAAGGGAAAAAAGAAATAATAAAACTGGGGTGACTCCAGTGAATTTGCCTGTGTTACTTAGTGTGCTTGTACTACTTATCCATTTTTATTAAGAAATAATAACTTTTCAACAGTCTTATACTGTCTTTCCCAGTATTTTCACTGTAGTGTTGTTCATAGGACATATTATGGTGTGACACGGGTAGTGGCTTCACCTTCCGGTTCTGCTGCCACCCGGAGTATAAGAGGACTGTGCGGAAGAGGGGTGGTCTCTTTGACCACCTCTCAGCCTAGCGTGAGAGCCTCTGTATAATCTGTGAGTCTATAATAAAGTCCTGTCTAGTTCACCATTTCTTCTCGTCATTGGTTCACGTTTTACATACATAACATTTGGTGACGAGGAGGAAAGTATGGATGCTGGTGTGCCTACAATTCGGCCATTTTTGGAGTCTCTGGGAGAGCGTCTGGTCTCTTGGGCGAGATGGTTTGCTGCATTCCAAAATTACTTGGTGGCTCTGAACCTTGGTGAACAGAAGAAGATATGGGCTTGGGCAATTCTGGTCCATAATTTAGGTATGGAAGGACAGTGTATCCTTGCTATCTTGGGTGCTAGCAATAGCTTTGAGGACGTTGTTGAGCTAATGGCATGACATTTTCGTGCCCCTGTGAACGTCATCGTCTGGAGGATTCAGTTTTGGCAGTGCCACCAGCGGACCGGCGAGTCGGTGCAACAATATATTGCGTCAGCTGGCCGGGGACTGCCAGTTTGGAGCACTGGAGGAAGAGATGGTCTGCGATCAGTTGGCGGAGCACATGCTTTGCTCGACGGCATGGTCGAGACTCCTCACACACTCTGGCAAATTAACGTTAGCCATGGCTGTCGAGATAGCTCAGCAGTGTGATGCAGTGGACGAACTGTCATGTGACCTCGGTGAGAGAGCCACGCTGCACCGCTCTCAATTACAATCAACGGCGCAGGCTGTGGACCCGGACAGCGATGACAGCAAGCAGAAGGAGGAATGCGCTACGGCTGTGAAGATAAGGTCCGCCCCGGGATCGCCCAGGTGTTTAGGTTGTGGGTCCACTAAGCACCGGTACAAGTCTAGAGAGTGTCCAGCAAGAGGTAAATGCTGCGGAAAGTGCGGACTCCTGCACCACTTTTCCAGGGCCTATAATAGGTTCGAGCGAGGGGAACAGTGATGCAAAGTGGACACCCCTGCTCCAACTCCTATGGTTATTCACACCATCTCTCCGAGCACCAATGGCTGTACGTACTGTATGGTGAAATTGGACGGAGTGGAGGTGCCGTTGCTGATTGACACGGGCGCAGTGAGAGCCGTGCTGAATTGGCCTACTGTGAGGAGTTTCTTCCCATACTACCAAGTGAGAGATCATTCAGTGCCACTGTGTGGGTATGGAGGAGAAAGACTGGCCATTGTGGGTTCGGTGGAACTGACGGCTAGGTACAAGTTGGCGGAGGTCTCCAACCTCAAGTTCATGGTGACCGCCAGTGGTGAGAATATTATGGGCTGTGACCTATTTATGGACTGGGCTTTATGATCACCAGTGGTGTTAGTGAAGAGGGGTCAGGTTGCGGCTTGTGGAACCGGCCGGTTCTGCGAGTGGTGGACGATGCTGTATGGGACGAACCTTGGCCTAGTATTCTGGAAGATGAGCAAGACCAACCCCACCCAGGGCCATCACGGGAGGGTTCCTGCACCAGAGCCCAATTTACCCTAGCTGAGGGAACTGTGCGGCACGGTAGGAAGCCCATGACAGTGGGTGGACCCGAGTAGCTGGCCCATTCTACTTCTGGAGTTCGGCTGGGAGGTACTGAGAAGCAAGGGGTCACAACGGCTTCACGGCATCTGAAATGAAAGCGAGCAGGGCAGGACCGGCTGGCACGGTGAAATGACATGCCACTCAGGGACACTGGAAGCCAAGTCGGGCTCCTCTGGGGGTCACTGATGTGGTCCGACCCAGAGAGGAAGCCCGGTCGAGAGGGGTTTGTAGAAAGCCCAAATGACAAGGGGACCAGGGGCAGCTGCAGGTGGTGGCGGTTTGGGAGGATGGCTACCTTCAGCTGTCTGACGGCTCATGGAGACATCCCAACGAGCTGTGGTGCGCCAATGATGAGAAGGAGGTGTCTGGGCTTCAACGTGGGTCATCTCCAGGCGCGAAGAGAAGAAGATGCTCGGGACGGGACCCACCTGACGGGTCTCCGGGGGGTGGTTTCTCTATTGGGACTGACTGGTAGTTGTGGGGGGGGGGGGGGGCAATGTGTTCAATACATGTTGTTAGTATGTAAATTGCCAAAGTTATAGTAGTTGTGCTGATGTGTTTGATGCATGATGTTGAAATGAGAATTATTCAAGTTGTTTATGGGATTTGTTAATGGAGGTATAACCTGTTTGTATATATGTTCTGTTATGTGGATTGCTTTATGTTACTTATTTTAGGAGCATTGCGATTTTATGTTTAAAGGACTATATTCAAGTAGAGATGGCAGAATAAACCGTCTAGCTGTGTGGGGGTGGAACAGTAGTCCACCTGTTTCTCCCGAGCTTTAATTGTTTTATGTGACTATTATAGGCTCTGTGTTATGACCCGAGCGCCGGTTCTGATCGCGCTCGGGTTAAAGTTATGTCTCGCTGCCGGCCTTGACAGCTGTGGGCTGTATTCTGGCCTCACCGGGCTCTTATTGTGAAGGTGCTCGGTGGGGTTTCCGCCTGTCAACGGTCGGCCAGCTGAGTGTCATTACTGTCGTTAGTGTTTCGCGATATAAGCCCAGCACTGGCGACGGTACGATGCAGCAGTGTCAGTCGTTATATGTCTGAACTACGGATGACTTGGACCATTATCTACCTCGCATGCTTGTGGTTGACCGTCGCCTCTCCGGCACCAGTAAGTTAGCTGTTAGCCTTGCTCCTCCCGGTGAGAGTGGACCTTTGTGTGTCTTTGCTTCAGCAGCCTGTGTAGCTAATTATTTAAACAACCTTTGCCTGTGTATGACTGTCTCCTCCTATGGACTCGTAAGTGAGCTGTCTAGCCTTACGCCTCCGGAAGTGTATAGACTCATGTGTCATTGCCCCTGCATCTTGTGTTGTTCACTTTTCACTGTAATAAAACTCACTGAAAACTCACTGGTGAATCTGTGCGTCTCTAGCTGGCTCGCGAGGGCCAGCGCATGACAGTACACTGCTGCCAAAACAGCATTACGGTGACGCCAACCCGAGACGCTATTCACCAGTGGGTTTGAGTTTTTGGACATTTGCTTTTTCCTGTCTGGGTACCGTGTATGTGAAGAATGCCGTCGCGGAGGAACCGTGTGTGGAGTCCGAGCCACGAGCTGACTGATGTGCTGGAAGTGGTGGATGAGCTTCTCATCTCCGCTTCTCTGTTAGACTATGACCACGGCATACACTGGTACCTGGACGCCGCCGAGGATATACTTTGTCATCTCTCTCCCCGCTATGCTGACCACCCGGAAGTCGACGCGAGGAGGGAGGACATCGCTGCGCAACGCGAGATTTACCTGATGATGGAGGAGGAACGCGGCATGAAGCAGGAGAAGAGGCACTCCTGCTCTTTGCTCATGGATCCTGATCCTTTCCTCGATCCGTTCTGGGAGTTCGCACCGTCTGGGGGCCGGCGAAGGCGTCGGCGCTGCGGCCGGGCGCATCCTCGGCAAGCTCCTGCTCCGGATCCAGTTCCGGGCCGCCGGGATGACCCCCTCAACCAGCCGGCTGCTGTGAGTGAGCTGAGTCCTGTGCCGGTGGGCTCCGTCCATGGGTCCGTTTTTACCACCCAGCGAGCGAGGGAAGGAGCGATGTCCGCTACAGCTGATACCATCCTCCCCCCGGGAGACAGGCAAGTTCAAGTTCACTTACCTATCGATCATAGTGATCTGTCTTGTCTGACTCCTGGGGGTGAAGCTCGGGGTTTGCAGCTCCCTGAGCTTCTTTCCCCAGCTGTAGCCATTGTTATTAAACCTGCTGCCTCTGTGTCTCCTCCTGCGGAGCGGTCCTCGGCGTCAGTCCCACGCCATCGAACGAGGGGGAGGCCTGCAGCTCTGGGCAATATCCCAGCCCTGCAGCCGCGCTTTGGACAGAGAAGAACGGACTGCAGTGAGGAGCCAGAGCCAACGAGAGAGCGTCCCCAGCTTTCCTCAGGGATGCAGTCCGAGTCAGTAGGTCCAGGGTCCTCTGCCCCCACGCCATACGGGTTATTGGCGTGGACGCCAGCGCGTGAGGATCCAGCTGCAGAGACCATCAGGCCGGCTGTGGAACCCGACGCAGCCGAGTGGGAGCCCGACGACGAGCTGCTTCTTGAACCTGGATCGGCGAAGTCCTGGACGGCTCCAGAGCCCGAGTGCAGGCAAGTGCTCTTTCTTGTTTTCCTGTATGGTGTGTTAGAGCATTTTTGCCTGCCTCATGGGGAGGCGAGTGAGGGGCAGCCGTCCGCTGCACCCGAGCTCGTCTCGCTGGGCTCTGGCGCTGCCGGTAGAACTGATCCCGGTCCTCTCCTGTTTTCTGAGCACCTCCACAGCGTTACCGGTCCGGAGCCAGTCAAGGTCACGGGACCGGGGGTTCTAGGTTCGGAGATGGAGGTCGTCGCCGGAGCAGTCCTGACCCAGTCGGGGTCCAACGTGTGGGCATCTGGAATCTGCTTCGTGAACGGGGGCAACTGTCATGGTCCGTGTGCTGACTTTGTCGGCACTCGGATTGTCCGGTTGTTCTCCGTTCTCTCCTCAGGCGCACCACTAGGCCTCCGGGTTTTTATTCTGACAGTGTCTCGGCGGGGCTTCCGGCTGTCGGTCTGTCTGTTCGGAGCTCCGCTGAACGGCGAGATTCCAATCAGCTGATGACCTTTCATCAGCTGATTAATCTGTCAAAGCCCTATTTAAGGGAGCAGCTCTGTTTGCTCGGGGCTGCGACCTTGTTTATGGATAACGCTGGTCTCCCCAACGTTAGGCTGGAGTCCCTACGTCCCGGCTCCAGTCATCCTCTGACTCCTCTCTGCTTTCTGTAAGTTTATTCCTCAATCAGTGTTTATCATCAGTGTATTCTAGCCTTAGCCCTTATCTGTGTTTTGCCCCCCGTGGCTCATTATTTTGTACCTTTTTGTCCTGTGTTAATAAATATGCAAACTCACTGGTCGCCTATAGCGTCTCATTAGCAGTCCGTGAGGGCCACACCATAACAAAAGCAGACATTTCCTCACCTTTACTTCCATTCCAGGGACAAACAGTGGTTGGCAGATGTTTGGGTACTGGCTCATTAGATCAACAAGACCATAAAGTTTCAGACCTTCACATAGCTGGGAAAGAAGCGGCACCAGCCGAAGTATGGCATGAAGTACAACCGCACTGAAACAGAAAAAAAATCCATGTGGAGTTAGATGATTAAAAAAAAACTTAGGACATCAGCATAGAGGAAAGAAAATTATGTTACCGAACAATTTCTTCCCTTTTGTCCACATTAACAGGTCCATGATAGCCACAGCTCAATATTTCTTCAGTGAGTTCTGTTATTTTTTCTTCTGTGGCTGACTCAACCTTTGAAGGACACACACCGATTTCAGCCCAGACCATCCCAATACTAGCAAATAAGATAAAAGTAGAAATTCATAATTCAAAACATTCTAAAACAGTAATACATTTACAGCCTTATTACCTGAGAGATAATGGAAGTGTAATGAGCATCACAGACGTCCTCTTCATAATCTTCTCAATCTGCAGCTCTCCATCACACAAGTACTTATAACACCAATCTTTGAGGCAGCAGGGTGGTGGCCCACCCTGAGCCACACTTACTGCCCAACCTTCACCAGCACTCCTGAGAAAGAGAATAAAACGTATGCAGTCAAGTCACAAAGAAATTGGAAAAAGAAATCCAGCATCCACATGATCAAGTTTGAGGACTGCTGCTGGAACACAGCGGGGGCATTGGTCAGCCCAAATGGCATGATGAGATACTCAAAATGACCACTGGGGGTACGGAACCCCGTCTTCCATTCGTCTCCCTCTCAAATCTGTACCAGATGGTAAGTGTCACGCCGCGCCGTTCATCAGCGGCGCCACCTGTTCGCACACCTGATCCTCATCAGCGGCGAGGGATAAAAGCCGCCTCGCCCGGAGGCTCGGCCTGAAGCCGTCAGACTTCGTTCCCTCACCACTGTGAGCATTACTTTCTTCAGCATCGCAATTCTGGGTAAGAACCCTTACCTCCTTTCCAGTCTGCTCTCCTGTGCACAGGTGGATTCCCCGGCGGCGGACGTCTCCATTCCATCGCCCATCCTTCGCTGCTGCACGGAGCTCTCCAGGTGGCTGTCTCCCGGGCTACGTTCCCCTTGCTGTGCCAGCTGTCCTGACAACTCAAGTAAGATCTTCTCTTGCCACAATTCATCCTGTGTTGGTGTATGCCCGTCACCCTCTCCCTGTGTTCTCTCCATAGGGTTGCTCGGCCGAACGGTCATCTGCCTCTGTGCCTGAAGCAGACGCCACCACCAACACATCTGCATCCCGCAGACACACACTCATACACTCCTGCTGTTAATAAACTCTTTGAACTACTCTAAGCCTGTGTGTGCGTGTCTCCTGAGCCGTGCGTTATGTCAGTAAGCATTGTGAAGGTCCAATTTTGTAAACCAGGAGGCCCCCTGGAGGGAATCAAAGGTCATGTTGATGAGTGGAAGTGTGTACTTGTCCTTAATAGTGATATTGTTGAGTTCCCGGAAATCGATGCACAGTCTCATAGGGCCGTCTTTCTTGCCCATGAAGAAAAACCCTGCCCCCACCACCGAGGAAGATAGGCGAATTATGCCAGAGCTCAGGGACTCCTTGATGTAAGTCTCCATGGCCTCCCGCTCCGGGACCGACAGGCTGTAAAGCCGACTGGATGGTAACGGGGCCCCAGGCCAGAGGTTAATGGCACAGTCGTATGGGTGGTGGTGGTGGTGGGGGGAAGATAGTGCTTGGGACTTGCTGAAGACGGTCCCCAGAACGTGGTATTCAGGAGGAACCCGGGACAGGTCAGGTGGGGCTGTGTCGGGGGCACCAAGAGGCACGGAGGGCAAGCATGCAGTGGACTGAAGACAGGCACTTAAGCAGAACGAGCTCCGAGAGATGATGTTACCAGAGTCCCAATCAATGGAGGGGTTTTGCAACCGGAGCCAGGGATATCCCAAAATGACCGGGGAGGTAGAGACTGGTAGCACAAACAATCTAAGCTACTCTCGGTGATTACTGGACACAAGAACAGATACCGGAGCAGTCTGTTTAGACACCAAAGCCAGAGGAGCCTTGGACAGGGCGATAAGCTTTAATGGAGTTTTTAACTGGTGGCAGGCAAGCCCCAGTCGGGTTGCCAGATCTTCTGAAATGAAGCTCTACTCGGCCCCTGAATCAATGAGTGCATGTGTGGAGATTTCCAGATGGTTATGAATAAAACGGATGGGTAGCAGGAACTTGGTGAGGGGATTACTTTGGAGTGGGTCCGTGAGTCCCCCTACTGCAATGCACGGACTCCCTCTTTCGGTTGAATGGGACAAGTAGCTAGCTCATGCTCCTCACTACCACAATACAGTATAATTCAATTCAATTCAATTCAATTCAACTTTATTTATATAGCGCCATTTCACAACAACAGTCATCTCATAGCACTATCAACTGTAGGGAGGACCCCCACAGTTGCAGAAAGACCCCAGCAATCAGGCGATCCCCTGTGAGCAAGCACTTGGCGACGGTGGAGAGGAAAAACTCCCTTTTAACAGGAAGAAACCTCCAGCAGAACCAGGCTCAGGGAGGGGCAGTCATCTGCTGCGACTGGCTGGGGGGTGAGGGGACAGAGAAGAAGAAAAGAACAGACATGTAGAGAGCAAACAGCACGATGGGGACTCAATCTATGGGAGAGAACAAACAAATGTTAATGACCAGCAAAAAAAAAATATTTCATAGAGAGTGAGGAAAGGAGTGAGGCCCAGTGCATTACTGGAGGTCCCCCGGCTGACTAAACCTATTAGCAGCATAACTAAGGGAGGGTTCAGAAACACATGATCCCTCCCTAATTGTAGGCTATATCAAAAAGGTAGGTTTTAGCCCTATTCTTAAAAACAGAGATCGAGTCTGACTCCCGAATCCAGATTGGCAGCTGATTCCACAGGAGAGGAGCTTGATAACTGAAGGCTCTGCCTCCCATTGTACTTTTGGAGATTCTAGGTATTACAAGTAAACCTGCATTTTGGGAGCGTAGTGCTCTGTTAGGATGATACGGTAGTATCAGATCTTTTAAATAAAAAGGAGCCTGATTGTTTAGAGCTTTGTAAGTAAGAAGAAGGATTTTAAACTTAATTCTAAACTCTATGGGAAGCCAATGAAGGGAGGCCAGAACCGGAGAGATATGATCACTCTTTCTAGTACCTGTTAAAACTCTTGCTGCAGCATTTTGGATCAGCTGAAGACTTTTTAAAGATGTTTTAGGACAGCCTGATAATAAAGAATTACAATAATCTAATCTCGAGCTAACAAAAGCGTGGATCAGCTTCTCAGCATCACTCTGAGACAAGATGCTCCTAATCTTGGCAATATTACGCAAATGATAGAAGGCAGTCTTAGAAACAAATTTAATATGTGAATTGAAGGACAAATCCTGATCAAAAATAACTCCAAGGTTCCTCACAGAGCTATTAAGAGAAAGAGTAACTGCATCCAAACTGAAAGTTTGATTTGGAAAGGAATTTCTAAGGTTTTTTGGACCAACAAGAATGACTTCAGTCTTATCTGAATTTAATAGCAGGAAATTACAAGTCATCCAAACTTTGATTTCCTTAAGACAGGCTTCTAACTTGGCTAATTGATTAGTATCATCTGGCTTCATTGACAGGTATAATTGTGTGTCATCTGCATAACAGTGAAAATGTATACAGTGCTTTCTAATAATGTTGCCTAACGGAAGCATATATAAACTAAAAAGAGTAGGGCCAAGCACAGATCCCTGTGGAACTCCATGACTAAGCTTTGAGCTGAGAGAAAACTCATCATTTACATGAACAAACTGGAACCTATCAGATAAATAAGATCTAAACCACTGCAACGAAGTTCCATTAAGTCCAAGTAGAATATTATGATCAATAGTATCAAAAGCTGCACTAAGATCTAAAAGGACAAGTACAGAAACTAGTCCATTATCAGATGCAATGAGGAGGTCGTTAGTGACCTTCGCTAAGGCTGTTTCAGTGCTATGATGGATTCTAAACCCAGATTGAAACTCCTCAAATAAACCATTTCCCTGCAGGTGGTCAAATAATTGCGTAGCAACAACTCTTTCTAAGATTTTTGAAATGAAAGGGAGATTAGAGATTGGTCTATAGTTAGCTAAAGCTCCTGGATCTAGCGTTGGCTTTTTGAGTAAGGGTTTAATTACAGCCGTTTTAAAAGTCTGCGGTACATGGCCTAAAGTTAATGAAGAATTGATTATATGAAGAATAAAGCTACCAATAAGTGGGAAGACTTCTTTAAATAACCTGGTAGGAATAGGGTCTAAAAGACAAGTTGAAGGTTTGGATGAGGAAACTATTTTGTCTAACTCACAAAGGTCGATTGGAGTAAACTCATCAAGACAGACATCAATAGAAGGAGTTGTAGTAGTTACAGTATTTAAGTTAACTGTGGGAAGAATCTGATTGATTTTATCTCTGATGGATGAAATTTTATTATTGAAAAAGTTCATAAAGTCCTGACTAGTAAGCTCTAAGGGGATGCTAGGATTGACAGAGTCCTGACTCTTTGTCAACCTGGCTACAGTACTGAAAAGAAACCTGGGATTATTCTTGTTCTCTTCTATTAATGCAGAGTAATAACTCGTTCTAGCTTTTCTAAGAGATTTTTTTATAAATTAAAAGATGATTTCTAAATTATTAGCATGGCAGATTAAACAATTGGAAATTAAAACACCAATTACCAGTATTATAAGTAATGGACAGGTAGTTATAGATCCTTTAGAAATTAATAGAGCCTTTAGAGATTACTATGAAAAATTATATGATACCAAAAATGAACCTGATTTAACAAAACTAAATGGGTTTTTGAACGAACTATCTATACCGTGTATTCCAAATGAAAACAGGGAGATATTGGAGTCTAAAATTAGTCAAGAAGAAGTTGGGCTAGCCATTGATAATATGAAATCAGGAAAAAGTGCAGGACCAGATGGTCTTCCAGTTGACCTTTATAAAAAATTTAAGAATAAATTAATAAAACCTTTTTTGGAAATGGTTTTAGAAGCATTTCAAAATAATAATTTACCATCATACATAAATAATGCCTTAATTATACTGCTGCCAAAACCAGGTAAGCCCTCTAATAAATGTGAAAATATGAGACCAATAAGCCTATTAAACGCCGACCTTAAGATAATCAGTAAAATTTTAGCAAGACGAATACAAGAAATTTTACCAAATATTATTAATCGAGATCAGAATGGCTTTATAAAGGGTAGACAAGGCTTCCATAATGTAAGAAGACTATTTAATATTATTTATTTTAATAAAGAAGCACCGGATACAGCTCTCCTATCATTGGACGCCGAAAAGGCCTTTGATAGAGTTGAATGGCCCTTTCTTTTTGAAGTCCTACAAAGGTTTGGACTTGGAAATAATTTCATAAAATGGGTTCAAATAATATACAATAATGCTACAGCAGAAATCCTAACAAATAACAATATTTCAAAACCAATAAAAATCAATAGAGGATGTCGACAAGGCTGTCCACTTTCACCTTTACTGTTTACTATGGCAATTGAACCTTTAGCGATAGCGATACGTTTACATTCACAAATATATGGAATTAAAGTTGGACCAACAGAACATAAAATCTCCCTGTACGCCGATGACATAATTTTGTTTATGTCGAATCTAAAAAAATCAATTCCAACCTTGTTGAATTTAATAAAGAATTTTGGGGAAATATCAGGATATAAAATAAATAAAACTAAATCTTCAATATTAATGCTAAATGAGACCCAGAGAAATTACCCAGCCCCTGAGGTAAATCAATTCAATGTTGTAAATCAGTTTAAATATTTAGGAATCCAAATTATGCCTAAGCTAGAATCAGTCGCCAGTGTCAACTATGAAGCCTTAATGTCAGATATCAATGAGTTAACTCAGAGATGGATGTCACTACCAATGTCGATGATCGGGAGAATCAATATACTTAAAAGTAATATTTTACCTAAAATACTTTATTTATTTCAATACATTCCCTTATCACCACCTTTAGATCTATTCTCAAGAATAAAAAAAAAGTTAGTGGAATTTATATGGAACAACAGGAGGGCTAGATTACGTTTGTCTTTATTATATTTACCATTTGATCGTGGAGGTCTGAAATGTCCAAATTTTATGTTGTATTATTGGTCGGCACAACTGAGGTCTATGACATATTATTTTTCATCAAATGATCTCCCTCACTGGACTGAAATGGAATCATACAATTTACCTTTACCTCTTCCCATATTCATATACTCAGATTCGGCAAAAAAATTACAAAAACAAGTTAAAAATCCATTTGTAAAGCATATGATCAAAATATGGTGTGAAGCTAAAAACTATTTAAAAGAACCACAGTTATTGTCACAATTTAGTCCAATATGGGGTAATCAATATTTTAAACCAGGGAGAGCGGACGCTGTATTTAAAGTATGGAATTTAAAAGGGATACAAAAGATTCAGGATTTATATTTGCCATGTGCAGACAACATAATGTCTTTTGAAGAGCTGAGGATCAAATTTAATCTCAATAGAACACATTTTTTTAAATATCTTCAACTTAGAAACTTTATTCGATCAAATCAAAATAAAGCTCTCACTCGACCTATTTATTCATCCTTGGAAAAAATGATGATGAAAGATAGTAAAAGAAAGGGTATTATTTCAGAGTTTTATAACTCACTGACACTATCTTCAAGTGAAAATTCACTGAAAAGATTAAACTACTGGAAAGAAGATCTGCAAATTGAAATTTCAGAGGAACAATGGGAATTGGCTTGTACAGAAGCTCAAACCAAATCAATAAATGCACGCCTTAAATTGATACATTTCAAATGGTTAATGCGGATGTATGTTACACCGGAGGAGTTAAATAGATATAACAAAAATATACCAGATACATGCACAAAATGCATGGAAAGTAAAGGAACCCTATTTCATTGTTTATGGGAATGTAGATTAATAAGAATGTTTTGGGAAGAGGTGAGGGTAACAATTGAAAAAATAATCTCAAAACAAATCATATTGAATCCTAAACTGTTTTTGTTGGGTCTGTACCCAGAAAAGCATAATTTTAATAAAAGTGAAAGAACATTCATAGACCTCAGTTTGCTTAATGCCAAAAAATGTATTGCACTATTATGGAAAAAGACTCATAGACCAGATGTGACTCAGTGGTTAAGACAGATGTTAACAAACCTTCCATTAGAAAGAATAACATATATACTAAAATCAAAGGAAACTGTGTTTGAGAATATATGGAGACCTTTTATTGATTATGTAAAAAATTTAAACATAACTCTTGAAGAAGAAGGTGAATGATGTGTGTGGACCTTGTAAATTCCAAACTGGTGAACATAATATGTATACTTATGTATTGGATTGTCTAGACTAAACAGAGGAGCATTGTTGAAGACTTGATTTTGTTGGTGGTTGTTGGTGTTTTTAGTGCATTTTTTTTTTGTAGTACTTTAGTGTTAGTGTTTGATTGTTTGTATCATGTTTGTTAAAAAAAAAAAAAGGTTCAATAAAGATATTGTGGAAAAAAAAAAAAAGATGATTTCTCCAAGCTAAATAGATTTCATCTAAATTAGTAGAGCGCCATTTTCTTTCTAATTGACGAGTCTTCTGTTTTAAGCTACGAGTTTCTGTGTTGAACCAAGGAGTTAAAAATCTCTGATTAGACTTTTTCTTTTTTAAGGGGGCCACCAAGTCTAGAGCCTGATGCAGAGAAGCTGAAACACTATCCACCATGTTATCAATTACAGAAGGAGCAAGCTGTCTATAGCTTATTTCCATTGTGTTGACACATGGCATAGAGGAAACAATCTGCATAAATTTGGAAACAGCATCATCTGAGAGGCATCTACTGTGATAATATTTTTCTTTAGGAGCCAAATAGTCAGAAATAGTAAAATCAAAGGTTAACAGACAATGGTCTGACAGTACAGGGTTATGAGGAGACACTACAAGATTTTCTATTTCTATGCCATATGTCAGAACAAGGTCCAATGTATGGTGGAGGTAATGAGTAGAATTTCCTACTTTCTGAGAAAACCCAATCGAGTCTAATATTGAATTAAAAGCCACATTAAGGCAGTCACTATCTACATCCACATGTATATTAAAGTCCCCTACTATAATTATTCTATCAGATTTCAGCACTAAATCAGCTAAGAAATCAGGAAATTCGGATAAAAATTCTGAATAGATTGATGGGGGACGATAAACTATGGCAAATAAAATTGGGTTTAACCTGGAATTGCTAAAGTGCCCAACACTGAGGACCAGGCCCTCAAAGGAATTATAACATGTTTTTTGCTTTACATTAACTAGTAATTTGGAATGGTAAATTGATGCTACTCCTCCTCCACGACCAGAACTTCTGGGATTTTGACAGTTTAAATAACCAGAGGGAGTTGATTCATTTAAACCAACATAATCCTCTTGTCCTAACCAAGTCTCTGTAAGGGAAATTAAATCAATCTGATGATCAATTAACAGATCATGGACTAACAGAGACTTGGGAGTTAGAGACCTAATATTTAATAAACCACATTTAATTTTTAAATTATGAGGAGGAACAGAGGCCAAATCATTCAATTTAGAGGCTTTATGTTTAATTTGAGTTTTACCAATATTTTGCTTTATCACTTTGGGATGCTTATACATTATATTTTTATTTACTTTGGAGGAAGCAGACAACGATTCTCTGATGGGGAAGACAGGGGCTAAGCTGAGGGGTGGCGGATGAAGAGGAGCTGCAGAGAGGCGTGTAAGACTGTGACTCTGCTTCCTGGTCCCAACTCTGAGTAGTCATGGTTTTGGAAATTTGGATAAAAAAGATGCCAGATTGTTAGATAAATGAGAAGCACCATCCAAAGTGGGATGAATGCTGTCTCGTCTCATAAGACCAGGTTTTCCCCAAAAAGAGCTCCAATTGTCAATGTAGCCCACGTCATTTTTAGGACACCACACAGACAGCCAGCGGTTCAAGGATGACGAGCGACTAAACATGTCATCACTGGTCAGATTGGGGAGGGGCCCAGAGAATACTACAGTGGCAGACATCGTTTTTGCAAAGTCACACACCGATTCTATATTAAGTTTCGTGACTTCCGACTGTCGGAGACGGATGTCATTAATGCCGGCGTGAATAACAATTGTGGAATATTTACAGTTACTTTTAGCCAGCATTTTCAAATTTGACTCGATGTCGCCTGCTCTGGCCCCAGGAATGCATGTGACTATGGCCGATGGAGTCTCTAGGTTCACGTTTCTGACTACAGAGTCGCCAATGATCAGAGTTTTTTCCTCAGCGGGTGTGTCGCTGAGCGGGGAAAAACGATTAGAAACGTGAACAGGTTGGTGGTGAACCGGGGCTTTGCGACTAGGCTTCCTTCTCACTGTCACCCACCCAGTCTCCTCGCTGCAGAGGAGAGCTGGGGAACCGGTGACAGGGGGGCCTAAGCTAGCTAGCTCCGCTGCAGCTAATGGGCGTCCGTCGAGATTAACTGGCGCAGACGGTGTTTCAATGCAGCGGAGCCGGGATTCCAAATCAGACAACCTCGCCTCGAGCGCCTCAAAAAGACAACATTTATTACATTTACCGTTATCACTAAAAGAGGCAGAGGTGTAGCTAAACATCTGACAGAGAGAGCACACCAGAGGAGGAGAGGAAAGAGAGGTAGTAGCCACAGCTAGTGGCTCGAGAGCTGGAGAGCAAACCACACAGGCAGACAGCAAAACAGGAAGTGACGATACGTTACCACAAGGAAGTGACGATCCAGTATAAGCACAGTCCTAGCTTCTGGCGGTGCTGTTTCTCCGCTGGTGGCAACTTTGACTGGCCCATTACCATAGGTTCAGGGGACTCTAGTGTATCAGCTGTAGGAAGGCCCAGCAGGGGGAGCTGTGGGGAGTGGTGAAACTGAGAGCCCGAGCGACCGGAAGGTCTACGCTCACTGGCCCGCTCCCTTAGCCGATTGTCTAAGCTAATGGCTAGGGAAATGAGTTCATTCAGCTTGCTAGGCTTAGCCAGATGGGCTAGCTCATCCCTCAGGCTAGGGCTAAGGCTACGGACAAAAATGCTTCAAAGAGAGGCATCCTCCCACCCCACCTCCGCGGCCACCACCCGGAAGTCTACGGCATAATCGGCTACCAACTTATTCCCCTGTTTTAAGTTGAGTAACCGGGTGGTAAGCATGCTATCTCAGTCCGAGTGATCGAACACCTCATTGAACTCACTCATAAATTGATCATAGGTCAGACTAGCATAATCAGCCCTAGCCATAACCATGTAAGCCCAGGCTAAAGCCTGCCCTTCCAGAAGATTGACTACATAGCCTATACGGCTGTGACTGGTGGGAAAATCCCCTGGTACCCACTGAAACACTATCCCACATTGCAATAGAAAGCTTCTAGCCCCTCTCCTAGCTTACCGCTGAAACGTGTGGGTGTGAGAACTGGAGTCAGCCGGGATGGTGGGGAAGGAGAAGGGATGGAACTGGCCGGGCCAGCCGTGCTGCCAGAAGCAGGTGGGAAGGACTGAGGAGGTGACAGGTGATCCAGGCGTGTATTAATCTGGACAAGCTGTGAAAGTATAACCTGTTGTTGATGAGATAATTGGTCTGCTTGAGCCTAGATGATGTTTAGCTTGTGCGCTAACGCTCTGAATGACTCTGCTGAGTCATTTTGACGGAGACGTACTGACGTGAGTTATGACCCAGAAGGCAGACACAGACTCCAGAATAAACTCAATTATCTTTTTTTATGAAGTGTGTGTGTGTGTGTGTGTGTGTGTGTGTGTGTGTGTGTGTGTGTGTGTGTGTGCAGAAATGCAACAGCCGGGGCGAGCAGAGCACCGTACAGACTGGCAACCCTAGGGAAGAGCAGAGACAAGGGAATTAGTGACAGGAATGGGGAGTAATGGTGCAGTAAATGTTCAGCCTTACTGTAGGCGAGCTGGTGTGTCGCCCAGGTGAGATCCCAGAGGCTCTGGCCAGAGGGACAGTGTCTTTGGCCCCGGTTGCAGAGGTGGTGCGAGGTGAAGAGGTGAGCAGTGAGCTTGGTGAGGTGCAGGTGGAGCTCAGTCCACCGCCAGGAGGAGGAGGTCCGCCGCAACGGATTTTCACCTGTGCACAGGGGAGCAGAGCGAAGTGAGGAGATGAGGTTAAGTGGAGACTTACTTGTCGTTGGGGAGCTAGGACTCCCAGGAGGACGGCGAGGCAGGGAGGAATCAGAGGAGATGGAACTCCGGAACATGTAGGTGACGGGAAGGCGAAGAGGTCTTGCCAGACCAGGGAGCTTGACATCTCCGTGCAGACCTGAGGGCAGCATGGCTTAAATAGGCAGGTTGATGAGGAGAGCAGGTGTGCGCACAGCTGTGGAGGAAATTAGGGCAACAGGCAGGCAGCGCAGATCACTACAACCTCAAGCAACTTGGATTCTGTGCCATCACATAATATTGCAACTTTAAAGTCCTCAGGCCCGGGGCACCATCTTCTACCTTCCTCAGACTCCAAAACCTACCAAAGCCAAAGAATCGTCACCAGACAAGGAGCAACAGCCAAATCTGTAAATGCACTGCTTCCTGAAGTCACTGCCCCTGTGAGGAAAAAAAATTAGTTTCAATATTTACAGTATCATCATTCATCATCATCATCAGTCTGTCGTGGGCGACAATGACTGTTTCATTTAGGTCTGATCAGATTCCTCCACACAGCTCTGTCCTTAGCCTTCCACTGCCAGGAACTCCTGTCTATATCCAACTTCTTCAAGTTTCTTTTTACAGTGTCTTTAAATCTGAGCCTTGGTCTACCCTGATTGCGTTTGCCCTCGCATAACTGTGAGTAGAGTAACTGCCGAGGGAGACGCTGGTGGTCCATCCTCTCAACATGTCCAAGCCATCTCAGGTTCATCTGTATTAGCATGTCCTCCATTGATGGTAGACCAGCTCGTTTCAACACTTCTATGTTGGTTATCTTGTCTTTCCATGAGATGTTCATTATGGCTCAAAGGTGTCTCATCATGTACGCGTGGAAATCTGCACCTGCACTCTGTAGACAGTCCAAGTTTCAGCACCGTACAATAGAGTAGCCAGTACTGTCGCGCTGTACATTTTGCATTTCACATGGATAGACACATGTCGGTTGTTCCACAGTCTCTCCCTCAAGTTTCTAAACACAGTGCTCGCTCTTCCCATTCTGAGAGATAGTTCATCCTCCAGCCTGGCATTCTCTGAAACAATACTCCCTAGATACTTGAAGGTCTTGCACTTGACTAGTGGCTCTGTACCAATGCTGATCACTTCTGGTAGTGATGCTGATAATTGGAACTTTGGTGGTTGATAAAGGCACTCTGTCTTCTTGATGTTGATTTGGAGGCTGAATTGGCTAGCTGCTCTTGCAAATTTCTCCACTAAAGATTGCATATCTTCCACACTGTGTGCAACTACAGCACTGTCATCGGCAAAGAGCATTTCTCTTACTACCTTTATCAATGTCTTACTCTTGGCTTTAAACTGTGCCACATTGAACAAGTCTGCTTCTTTCCTTGTTTGAATGTATACTCCTTCTGCAGTGTCTTTGAAGGCCACCAAAAGCATGGCTGCCAGATATAGCGAGAAGAGTGTAGGCGCCAGCACACACCCTTGTTTCATCCCATTGCTTACTGAAAAGTCTTTAGATACTGAACCACTCATTGTCATGTTTGCTTGCATACCTGTCTGGAGTGCCTCGATCAGGCTGACAAACTTCTCTGTACAGCCATATTTCTCGAGTACCTGCCAAAGTCCTTGTCGCGAAACAGTATCGAAGGCTTTACTGAAGTCTATAAAGACTACATAAAGCGACATGTTCTGTTCGAAACACTTTTCTTGAACCTGTTTCAAGCAGAAAATCATGTCCATTGTGTTTCTTCCACTTCTAAAGCCGCACTGGGTTTCCAGTAGTACATTCTGCGAGATGTGTTCATTGAGTCTGTTCAGTAGTACACGTGAGAGAATCTTACCAACAGTGGCTAGCAGTGATATACCTCGGTAATTTCCACAATCTTTCCTGTCACCTTTCTTGAACAAAGGCACAATACTTGCATCCTTCCATCTTGAGGTACTTTCTGGGCATCCCATATCTCTTTATCTCTTACAAGCTTAAAATATGCTTGTCATTTCTATGCCTCCTTCTCCGCAGGGTTGCCAGTTCTCATCCTTGCACAATTTACTGTTCAGTAAAACTTTGCCAAACTTTTTAAACTGTCTCCATTCAATGTTGAATGGAGACAGTTAATTTTTGATAACAAACACAAATAAATCAAGGTTTATTTGTATATAACATAACCAAATTTCATAGCTTCCACTGATTTTCATCACACCATGGTGAACACTAAAGAATTTGTTTTGAAGCTACTCCATGTTCTACAATCTCTGAATACAATTAACAGCAGTAGACACTCCATTTCCCTACATAACAGCAAAACGGGATAGGCCTTTGCTTGAATTATCTTTGTAATTTACAGCCAATTTGAAATGATCACTTTAGTTAATATATAAAATCATTATCCAAGAAAATTTCTATTATGTAGGATGATGAGATTGATTAAAACAGCCCCATTTTCAAACAGTTTATTCATTAACGTAATTAATATGGTTTTGTTTCATGGGCTGCAGTCAGCAGAACTAAGAAGAGGAATCAAATACACATTACCCTGCCCACCTAAAAAAAGTTACTACAGGGTTCGTTCTCACAGTTGCAGTTCATAGACGAGTTTAAACACCAGCCTAAAATATTCTACACGCCTGCTTCTGCATCCTCCAGGGGCCAGGCAGAAGAGAGGGGAACCAATTTCATAATTTGGGGCAGTGCTTTTCTATTTATACACCATCCTGCAGAAGGAGCAGCATAATCTCACAGAGGCCCATGCACAAAATGCACGAGACTGGCTGCACTATTTATGGCTCAGCTGCGTTTACTGTGTCAACAGCGGGCTTTCCTCTCTCTCCATGGGTCGCTCACCGCTCGTGTCACCATTTGTACACAACAGCTGGCGGAGGCTTCACTCCCCATACTCACCGGCTGTTTCTATTTGGCTGTTGGTTTAGCATGTAGCTCCACACTGTTGGACCGGAGTTAAATGAGATGAAAAGGATGCTATGCTGCTCAGACGAGAGCCCAGTCCCCACATTGTCATGCTTACAGTAATAATTGATTTAGAAGTACTGTTTCTCATCAATTTGTGAGGGTTTTACCCCTAAATTAATCTCCATTTTATAATTGATTTATGGACCTCTTCCACAATGTAGAGTACTGTACCTGACCGCATTTTGAATACTCCAATATAACAGTCACTTCTTGTGCCTTATTAAGTCATAACTGACATGGATTTATTAATTTTCGATGGATATGGTCAACAAGGGGGTAGTCTGCTTCTTGTTTGTTAGGCTGCTAATGACTGCTAACTAGCAGCCCGGCTAACCAGAAGACAAGATTGGATAGACTGACAGCAGGGAGAGAAACCACATAAGCCCATAGAAATGGACAGAGACTCACAGGCCACCGTTATGATAGGGATTTTAAGATAAGATAAGATAAGATTAGTCCCACAATAGGAAAATTCCAGGATTGCAACAGCACAGGGATAGCAACACTCAGGGCAACAATCAGAAGGCAAGAGAAAAAAACAAGAGCAGCAAGTATACATATGTACATATAAATATATATATATATATATATATATATAGACACACAGCGCAGAGCATTGTAGCTAGATGGGATAGATATATAAATATATAAACACATACCTGCCAACTACTCCGGTTTTGCCGTAATGGTTCCGGTTTTTAAGACCCCGTTCCGGGTTCTGGTTTTATTATTCAAAATTACGGTTTTCCACTAAAAAATTCTGTCAAAAATTTTAAATTGTAAAAAAAATACGGAAAACACGAAAGCAATTCCAAACACGCTGTCGCTCGGAATCGTATCTAAATTTACAACAAAGGCAATTGGCACTGCTTCATGTAGGTGTATTGCGCATGTGCGAGAGGTCTGAGCCAATTTTCCATGTGCAATCGCGAGGCAATCAGGTAAGAATTATACGTTTTCATCATGGAGTCTGCCGGAGAAAAATCACTAACGAGCGTGAAACACAAAGAAAAATTACAGTCTTTTCGTGAGGAATACAGCAAAGCATTTCCGGGAGTTATTATTCGCTCAAGAAGGGGTGAAAATTACGCAAATTGCACTTTGTGTAGACAAGACTTTTTGATTGGACATGGCGGAATCAGCGATGTGAAAAACCACGTAAGAACGAAAAAACACAAGGCCAGTGACGCTAGCGGCAAACTTGAAGAACATGTGCTGTGTAATTGCAAGCCTTGTACTGCTTGGTGTATCATGTAAACACATAAAATATCAGAGCGATTTTGCCGTCATTTATGCACGTGTGTCATACAGTGCTAGTATACCCTGATGATATCTCTAGTCTTCTAGTTACCTCCGCCAAGGAGGTTATGTGATCATCAGCGTTGGTTTGTCTGTTTGTTTGTTAGCAAGATAACTCAAAAAGTTATGGACAGATTTTCATGAAGTTTTCACAGATTGTCAGAAATGGGGTATCCTACAGATGATTAGATTTTGGTGGTGATCCGGATCACCGTCTGGATCCAGGAATTTTTTAAAGGATTCTTTTTTTTTTTTTTTAACATTGCGAGATAGGGCCATTTTCAATATTTTATTTATGATGTTAAACACTGTATGGGGGAACTGTGGCACTTGGCGGAGGTCTGCGCTCTCCGAGTGCTTTTCTAGTATTCATAATACATCACATCTGGCCTATTCAAAGTTCTATGCAGTGTTAAGATAGTCTTTTGAATGCAAATTTAATGAATGAATGAATCTTTATTTCGGATAGATTAAAAGTAAAGATTAAAAAGAAACAGAATAATATAACAAAGGGGGAAAGAAAATCCAACAAGGTCAAATTAGACAATAACTCCTCTGATTATACAGTTCAACATAAGTTATTTGAAATGGGTGATGGCTGAAGCCGCAGCTTATATTGCCCACCCATATTCCATCCAAGAATTCAAAAGAAAAAACAAAACAAGAGCGATTACAATTCAGAACAAAGCTAAGACAAAACGTGACAAAAAACTAAGCTACAACACAGACTGGATATGACAATCCTGATATGATTTTACATGTCATCTTGTATATATGTATGGAGTATTTCTTCCTTTAGTTTTTGTTTAAATTGTCCAAGCATTGTACATGATTTTAATTCAGGTCCAAAATCGTTCCATAATCTGACTCCTTGCACTGAAACACAGTGTTGCTTGGTGGTTGTTCTCACTGAAGGTTTTTGAAATATACATGTTCCTCTGAAATGATATTGTTTCTCCCTTATTTGGAACAACTTTTGGATATTTGCGGGCAGTGATAGATTCTTCACTTTAAACATTATTACTGCAGTTTTAAAGTCAACCAGATCTTTCAACTTGAGAGCTTTTAATTTAAGAAAAAGTGGGTTTGTTGGTTCCCTGTAAGCAGCTTTGTTTATTATTCTAATAGCTCTCTTCTGAAGCATAAAGACTGGATATATGTTTGTTTTATATGTATTTCCCCATACTTCAGTACAATATGTCATGTATGGGAGTATTAATGAATGATACAAAGTATATAATGTGGGTTGATTCAGCAAATATTTCGCTCTGTGTAGTATTGCAATTGATTTAGATATTTTACCTTTAATATAATTAATATGTGACTTCTATGTCAAATGCTAATATTTGTTTGACACTGCGGCCCCTGGACCCCGGCTAGCTACTAGGCTTTTCAGGTTTGAAAAGTTGGCAGGTATGTAAACACAGTGTGGAGCATTGTAGCTGGATGGAATAAATATATGAGTATATAAACACACAGTGCAGGGTATTGTAGCTAGATGGAATGAATATGTGAATATATAAACACACAGTGCAGAGCATTGTAGCTAGATGGAATGAATATGTGAATATATAAACACACAGTGCAGAGCATTGTAGCTAGATGGAATAAATATGTAGATATATAAACACAGTGCGGAGCATTGTAGCTAGATGGAATAAATATGTAAATATATAAACACACACAGTGCGGAGCATTGTAGATAGATGGAATAATATGTAGATATATAAACACACACAGTGCGGAGCATTGTAGCTAGATGGAATAAATATATGAATATATAAACACAGTGCGGAGTATTGTAGCTAGATGGAATAAATATGTAGATATATAAACACACACAGTGCGGAGCATTGTAGCTAGATGGAATAAATATGTAAATATATAAACACACACAGTGCGGAGCATTGTAGCTAGATGGAATAAATATGTAGATATATAAACACACACAGTGCGGAGCATTGTAGCTAGATGGAATAAATATGTAAATATATAAACACACACAGTGTGGAGCATTGTTGCTAGATGGAGTAAATATATAAATATATATATAAACACACAGTGCGGAGCATTGTAGCTAGATGGAATGAAACAGCACAACCGTCTACTTAGTTATCCTACATGGTATGATTATGTACCCATACATATTCTCACCCTCCATAGTGACCGGTATTTTCCTAGTTGTATACCGGAGGGGACCATTGTGTAAGTCTATTGCGTCTTTTGCATTCAAAACTATTAGGTTGTCACGTCTTTTTGCTATCTCTGCGAGCAGCCCTGCTTAGGTTGTACAGTCTGACAGCTGTAGGTAGGAAGGACCTGCGAAACCTCTCGGTTGTGCACCTAGGATGACATAGTCTGTTGCTAAATGAGCTCCTCAGTGCATTCAGTATGTCCTGCATAGGGTGGAACTCGGACTCCAGCAGAGATGACAGTTTAGCCACCATCCTTCTCTCTCCCATCTCCTCCACTGGGTCAAGGCGCTGCCCCAGGACAGAGCTAGCTTTCTTGATCAGTTTGTTCAGTCTCTTCCTATCGGCTGCTGTAATGCCACTGGCCCAGCAGACCACTCCAAAAGTGATGGCTGATGCCACCACCGTGTCATAGAATGTCTTCAGCAGCACTCCTTGTACACCAAAAGACCTGAGTCTCCTCAGTAGGAACAGCCTGCGCTGTCCCTTCTTGTAGAGTGCGTCAGTATTGTGTGACCAGTCTAGTTTATTGTTCAGATGAACACCCAGGTACTTATAGGATGTCACCATCTCGATGTCTGTTCCCTGTATATTTACTGGTGCTGTGAGGGGTTGTCCTTGCCTGCGGCAGTCCACCACCAGCTCCTTAGTTTTCCTTGCGTTGATCTGGAGGCAGTTCCGATGGCACCAGTCCACGAAGTCCTGGATAAGCCCTCTGTATTTTAATATGATATGCGGTATGATGATGTCACCTTCCGGCTACATCATCACACCAACATACTGTATATAGGAGAGCATCTGCAATTAGAGGCTCTCTTGCCCAGACGACTCTGCATATGACTACATGTAGTGTACTTTTGGCCATTATGTAATAAAGCTCAGTTCCAGTGCAGCATCCTCGTCCGTCTCTTTAATGCCAGGTTTGTGGACATAACATTTGGCGACTGAGGATTAAACCCTGGAGGCATGCGTAACACCGCTGCAGCCTTTCCTTGAGCTCCCGGGAGAACCACCATTTCCATGGCAACATTGGCTCGAAGGTTTCAAAATGCATGTTATAGCATTGGACCTGGGAAAGCTAGACAAGGTGAGGATGCGAGCGCTGCTTGTCCACAACCTAGGCATGTAGGGCCAAAGAATCCTCTGGACGCTTGGCTAACATGGTTAGCTAAAAGCTAACCATGTTGCTATGCCAGACAGTGTGATGGTACGACGGATTCACTTTCGCCAGAGACAACAGAGAGTCGGTGAGCCAATTCAGCAGGTCGTTGCTGACCCTGAGACAGTTAGCTAGTGGGTGCCGTTTTGGGCAGCTGGAAGACGAAATGGTGCGGGACCCACTGGCCAAACACACATGTAATGCTGTGCTATGAGCTAGGTTGCTAGCGGAACCAAATGACTTGTCACTAGCTAGAGTTGTTGAGCTAGCACTCCAATTGGAAGCAGCAGAGAAGTTAGCCACAGAGCTAAATAGGCGCCAAACACAGAGGCTACCCGGACAGTCAATGCTAGCTACCGTGGTGGACTCGGAGGATGACGAGAGCATGGCAGAAGAATACAAGGCTAATGCGGTGAGCTGGAAGTCTGCTCTGAGAGGCCCCGTCTGCAGGGGTTGTGGATCCCCGACACACCAGAGCAAAGCCCGAGTGTGCCCGGCAAGAGGAAAGCAGTGCAGCAAGTGTGGGCGCATGAACCATTTCGTGAGGGTATGCCAGTCTTCAACGCCGTGGGGCCTGCCAGGAGAACCCGCCAACAATGACCATTCATTCAGTAAGCCTCGGCATCAGTGGTTATTCATACAGCATGGTTGAATTAGATGGAGTAGCTGTACCACTTCTGCTGGACACGGTGGTGGTGCGGTCGATGTTAAACTGGGCCACGGTAAAAAAGTTTTTCCCCAACCACAAGATCAAGGAGAACCCAACACTGCTGTATGGATATGGTGGTCACAGGCTGTGCAATGTCGGAACAGTGGAAATGACTGTTTGCTGTAAATCCAAAATTGTGTACGACTTCACGCTCCAGGTGACAGCATGTGGTGACAACATTATGGGATGTGACTTTTTCTACAGAATGAGTTTCGCTATCAGAGACAGCGCTGGGTTCGAATGGTCCAGATGCGGCAGTTGGGGCACAGCTGACCTGGATGACGACGTTATGGTGTGGGATGAGGTAATACGGAACAGCACCAACAACGCTACATCCACCCCATGTGCTCAGGAGGAGAGGGAGCCCATGCCCATCAGGAACGACACCAATGAGGTAATTATGAATGGCGCCGACACCAAAACGTCCACTTCGCGCTCTCAGGAGGAGAATCAGAATCAGATCAGAATCAGAATGAACTTTATTGCCAAGCACGTTTACAAGTGAGCCACAGAGCACGTTTACAAGTGAGCCACAGAGCCACCCGGAAGGGGGACCGGAGCATGCAGAGAGCCCCGAAACACAGCAGCGCCAGCCGGCCACAAACACAACGCATGATGTGGCACAGGAGAGCGACTGCTCCCGTATCTGTGCTCAACAAGCTATGGCGGTTATGACCAAGTTAATGGGTGAGGAGTCCGTTTCAACGAGCAACACCGATGAGGAACCGGACACCTTCCGTACCCACAATGAGCCTCGACCGACAGCGGAGACAGCGGGTGAAGGGTCCGCAACGTACACAGTGACTACGGAACCGCCGCAGCATGACAGAGTTTCCAAGTTGAACGAGCACGTAGAGCCACTGGGGGTGCAACAACTATGCATAAAACCAAGTAAAGCGCTGCTCCAAGTCATAGACTGGGTTCAGGTTTGCACTGGCAAGAGACCGGGACGGCGACTGACTGGGCCGCAGCCAGCGGAACAACAGGCACCGCTGAGAATCGGAGTGAAGCTGGGAACAGCGTGCTTTCAGCTGACAGACCGTTTGGTTCGGCATGCGAACCAACTACGGTGTGTCCGGGTGGCAGCTCTGGGCGGCGGGGCTCTGTGGGAGTCAGCTGCTGCACTGTGGGACTCGAGCCTCAGCATCATGAAGATTGACCCCGGGGGTCCGACAGCTCCAGGGCGGCGGCCGCTGTGGGCCCGCTTCAAAGCTCCAGGGAGGAGGCCGTCACCGGGCCGCCACAAAGCCTCCCAGGCAGAACTGTTCCTCCCATGGAAGATCGTGAAGAATCAAACGACTGTTTAGTTAGGAGCACGGCTGGACTCATTAAAGTGGCAGAATACACCACTTAGCCGTGCGGGGTCTCGTGGTAGTTCACCCATGGGTCTTAGTTTAGTTGTGGTTTAATGTGTTTAGACTGTTTTATTTTAGTGTGGTTTTGGGGTTTCTTATGTTCCAAATTGGGGAGGGTCTTAACTGGATGTGTTTTGTAAAGGAAGGGGGGAGAATGTTATGATGGGGATTTTATTGTGCTATGTGGTCTGATGATGTCACCTTCCGGCTGTATCATCACACCGGTATATATAGGGGAGCGTCCGCCATTAAAGACTGTCTTGCCCGGATGACTCCGCATCTGACTACATGTAGTGTACTGTTGGCCGTTATGTAATAAACCTCAATTCCAGTGCAGCATCCTCATTCGTCTCTTTAATGCCAGGTTTGTGGGCATAACAGCTGCTGTTGACCAAATTTTGCTAGAACCATACAAGTTCTTGTTGCAAATTCCTGGTAAACAAGTGAGGACAAAACTTGCCCAAGCATTTAACCACTGGCTCAGTGTTTCGACCACTGGCTCAGTGTTTCAGATGACAAACTGCAGGCGATCATCAAGGTGACTGAGATGCTGCACGATGCCAGCTTACTGATGGATGACATTGAGGATGCTTCCATTATATTTTCCTATTCCCTGGTGTTTTCTCATCAATAAATTAATTTTATCGCTTTCACTTATCATTGTACATACTGGAAATAATGTACGGGCAGATCGTTTTTTTTTCTTTATAAAGTTCATGTTTCATATTTTGATCGTTTTTGTAACCATACTGAGCCGTTTAATGGTTCCCCAGTTAGCTTAGAAGCTAGCAGCTATTATGTTTGTTCCGTTCTGTCTGTGCCATTCCAAATACCACTTCATGGACTGTAACAGACGTGTGAAACTCACTGAAACATATGTCTGAATATGACTTTGTGTATATAGAATTGACAAGGTTAGTGTTTTCAAACCCAAAAGCAGACACGGTTGGAGACAATATAGAAGTGCAAACAATGATTTCATTGGAATAATGGATATTCTGCAGGATCCTTTCGGAGAGTCTGGCAGCCATGTGAAGAGAAAGCAAAGGAGAAGGTAAATGATATGAACTTGGGTATGACTGGTGAAATATATTTCTAATCTTGGGCTCTTACAGGTAGTGCAGGAGAGGACGTTGTCAGACTCCAGTCTGCTGGTGGTGTGGCAGAGGATTTGGCTGCCGATCCTTCCAAGGGCTTCTACTGCAGTTGTCCGGGGGCTGAGCAGTGAGGGTGCGAGGCAGGCTGGCCAAGCCTGAGTTGTGGGGGGAAAAGGAGTGACGATACAGTGCACTGTGAACCGAGGTAAGTCTACTTACATTTAGAGGTGGTGAATAATACACCAGGAATGCAATCCACCACATAAGGAGGAATCCTGGGAAGCGCACACAACAGGTGAAAAAAGTTGAAACTCTTTACTAAGCAGTAGTGATGGGATGGCCGACTGTGGAGCTCTGGAGTGTGCTCCGAGTGTAAGATTGTGTATTATATTATTATGGCGGTGCCCTAGGCTAGGGAGGGGTGACGCCCTGCCTCTGGGAGATGGCATCACCTGAGGTATATAAGCCAGCTGTGGGAGACATATTGTCTCTTCGCTGTGGCTCCTGTACTTGCGGTAGGGACTCCTGTGTTAGTAGTTCATATTATAATAAAACCTATAAAATGTCACCTTGACTCCTCTTTAATTTGGCGACGAGATGGAGAGGGCTGCTACCATGCTTCGTCCTTTTTTGGAGGCTCCGGGTGAGCCGCTGGTCCCTTGGGCCAGGTGGTATGCGGCCTTCCAGAACTGTTGGCGTTAGACCTCGGCGACCTGGATAAATTAAGAGCGAGGGCTGTTGTGGTCCATAACCCAAGTATGGAGGGCCAGAGAATCCTGCAGTGTTTCCTTTGGCTTAAAGACCTTAGCGCAGTGCTAACATATTTTTCCCGGTGGGGTGGGGTGGGGGGGTAAACATACCGGAATATGTTAATTTTATACTATTTATTTCCATCCATCCATCCATCCATCTTCTACCGCTTTTCCGGAGGTCCGGGTCGCGGAGGCAGCAGTTCAAGCAGAGAAGCCCAGACTTCCCTCTCCCCAGCCACCTGCTCCAGCTCTTCAGAGGGGATACCAAGGCGTTCCCAGACTAGCTGGGAGACATAGTCTCTCCACCGAGTCCTGGGTCTGCCCCGGGGTCTCCTCCCAGTGGGACGTGCCTGAAACACCTCAAGTGGGAGGCGTCCAGGAGGCATCCTAATCAGATGCCCATACCACCTCAACTGACTCCTTTCAATGTGGAGGAGCAGCGGTTCTACTCTGAGCCTCTCCCGAATGACTGAGCTCCTCACCCTATCTCTGAGGGTGAGTCCAGCAATCCTACGGAGAAAGCTCATTTCAGCCGCTTGTATCCGCGATCTCGTTCTTTCGGTCATTACCCAAAGCTCGTGACCATAGGTGAGAGTAGGAACGTAGATTGACTGGTAAATCGACAGCTTTGCCTTAGAACTAAGCTCCCTCTTCACCACAACAGACCGGTACAACGTCCGCATCACTGCAGATGCTGCTCCAATCCGTCTGTCGACCTCTCGCTCCATTTTCCCCTCACTCGTGAACAAGACCCCAAGATACTTAAACTCCTCCACTTGGGGCAGGAGCCTGTCCCCAACCCGGAGAGGACAATCCACCTTTTTCCGGCTGAGGACCATGGACTCGGACTTGGAGGTGCTGATTCTCATCCCAGCCGCTTCACACTCAGCGGCAAACCGTCCCAGCAAGAGCTGTAGGTCATTGCTGGATGAAGCCAACAGGACAACATCATCTGCAAACAACAGAGATGAGATCCTGTGGTCACCAAGCATGACGCCCTCCATTCCCTGGCTGCGCCTAGAAATCCTGTCCATAAAAATTATGAACAGGACCGGTGACAATATGTGGATTAGGTGGCAGTCAAAGGCGGAGACTATTTATTTCTTTTTAAAATTTTACACAGTAGCGTTGCATATAGAACTTACCATTTGAAGTACTGTACAACCGAGGCTTGAATATTGGGCCAGTTGGGGTCCCACCCAGACATCCTGTATTTAGCCTTTTTAGTGGTGTTATCCTTCTCTCCTTCCTCTGCCTGAACACTTTCCTCTCCTTGGCTCCTCTCTTCTGTCTCATCTTGCCCTCTCTGAGCTCTGTCTAATTCAGGTTCTCTCTCTGTCTATGGTGGTATACAAACAGGTTAGAAAATATTAAGAGTCATGTTTTGTCTTGTAGGATTTTTTTGTCATGGTTTACATAAATGACAAAAATATGTGTATTTTTTGTATTTTTATTCTAGTGTTTCTTTTTTTCCATTGACAGAGTAGGGAAGGGAAAGAAATATTCATAATAGTAATGTACTCATGCATACTTAAATTATATGATCAGGTGGGTATAGTAACCAGAAATTCTACTCATGTAAAAGCAGTGCTTTGAAATTAATAATTAAAAGTAGACAACCAAAAATTTCTAGTTGAGTTAAGGGTACAAAGAGCACCTACTTAAAAACTTGAGTAATGACTTCAGTCTTGAAGGTTTGAGGTTTTTCTCCAAAATTTATAACAATTTTCTTATAGTTTTCTACTTTTCTCTGTAAATCTAAAGTTGAAACCATGTTCCTCAAATTTGTAATTTCTTCTTGTAAAATTGACTTTTCTTGTACATTTGAAACTTTATTATAAATTTGTGGATTATTTAATGACTAATTTTTGTCTGTTTTTAAAATATAATTACTGTTTTTTTAGATAAATTTGAAACAGACTGTGGTCATTTTTTTTTTTTTTTACTTTTCCTTATAACAATTTACATTTTTGACCATAATTTTGCAGTCAGAACAGAACATTAATTTAACTCTGATTACAAAGAAAAAAATAAATTAATAAATTAAAATAATAAATAATTAAAAAAGAATTAATAAAAAAGAATAAAATAATTAATAAAATTGTATTTGATGAAATAAATTAACTTAAATGACCAAGGATGCCGTTATTTCTGTTATATTTCTTTATATATATATATATATATATTTTTTTTCCTTTCTTTTTAGAAATCTCCTCACCACCCAGACAGCAGGAAAAACTTCCCTTATTTTGAAATCAAATGTTGGCACATTTAGTTTGTCTGAAGGCTGCTGACGGATTAAAGTCATTGACTTCGTGAATTTCGGTCATCTTAACCTACCTGGTACATAATGGGGAACTGTAGCGGACTCTAAAAACATAATTCACCACAATATGTATTCATATACAGAATGATCTGCTTAGGCAGTTATAGTTGTGCTCTCAGGCTTTCTCATCAGGCACCTCTCTAGGCAGCCGCTGAAGGACCTCAGTTTAGCGGGAAAAGAGAGCTAGCGTTTTTAGCTGTTGCTTTTTGTCACTGCCGCTGGAGAATAAAAACAGCATGCCAGCTCGTGTGAGAAAAGAGAGAAATTGCCAGTCTCTTCATTCCTGCAATTCCTACAGAACAGAACTTGATATTGTAGTGGCTGGTGAAATCTATCCTCAGCAATTCATCAGTCCCCCTTGCCTTTCCCTTCATATGAAGCCGGCTGCAAATAAATTCTAACCACATCTCTTAGCTAAGCGACTCTTCCATAATTGCTCCCGTTTCCAGCAAGTTAAAACCATGATAAACTCCTCCAGTCCTTACATACCTCTTATGATTTTTTTTCCACGTTTAAAGTACTTTAATAAACTCATGTCTCTGTCGGACAGTCACGCTTAGCGAGACACTGCCTGCTGACTGACTGGGAAACTCGTGTGAGCGGGGCGCTTCTAAACTCCGTGCAGATGATGGCCACGTGCATTGTTCGTGTGCACGCTTGCGGAAAGTCATTGTTTCATATATTTTTCTTAATAAATTCATATCTCCTTGGCGAGGTGGTAAAATTTTTGGTAAGGCGGCCTGCCACCGAGAAATGTTACAAGAGGAAACCCCGTCCTGAGCACCCTTGGAGGAGGTGACAGTTTCGACGACGTTGTGAAGCTCATGGCCGGCTACTTTTGCGCCCCTGAGAACATCATAATGTGGTGCATTCAGTTCAGACAGCGGCACCAACAACCAGGAGAGTTGGTTCAGCAGTTCGTGGCGGACCTTTGACAGCTGGCGGGTGAGTGCAGGTTTGGGGCTTTGGAGGTGGAGATGGTCCACGACCAGTTGGCCGAACACGTGGCCTACTCCTCGGCAAGAGTTTGCCTGCCATCTCAAGCTGGTGAGCTATCACTGCTAGCGGCCTTGGAACTAGCGCAGCAACACGAGGCAGCGGAACAGCTAACGAGAAACCTCGGTGATAACGAAGCCCTGCCCAGGAACGACACACGGTGGAAGGCCCTGGCCTTGGATTCGGACGATGGAAGTGACAACGAGTACGCAGCCATCGTTAAAATACGGTCTGCCTCGGGGACGCCAAGATGCTATGGCTGCGGATCCAGCAGGCACCACTATTGAGCCAGGGAGTGCACAGCAAGGGGCAAGCGTTGTGGACAGCGTGGTTTGCTCCATCACTTCACCAGAGTTTGCCGTAATTTCGACAAGGAGGAACGGAGACCTGCAAAGGACAGTGTGAAAAAGAAAGCGCCTACGGTGGTGCATACTGTCTTGCCCAACACGGACGGTCGTATTATTTGCAATATTCTGCTGGACGAGACGCCGATACCGCTGTTGGTGGACACAGGGTCAGCGGTCTCCATTCTGAACTTGGAAATGATAAGACGGTGTTTTCCCCACTATACTGTGAGTAGAACAAGCATAGCCTGTTATGGATATGGCAGTAACCCCCTTGACATTGTGGGCCGGTGTGGCTGTCGGTGAGGTACAAGGAGGACTCTATGTGCACAGCCGAGTTCATGGTGTCTCAAGATGGAAATAATCTGATGGACTGTGACCTGTTTTACGGGCTTGGGTTCTCCATCACCTGCGGAGAAGTGGAGGAGTGGTCAGGTGGTGGCCTGTGGGACTGGTCGTTTTATGTGGGAAGTGGCGATGAAGTGTGGGACTTTGGGTGGCCCATTCCAGGTGAAGAGGGATGCTGCCAGCACCAGAGTACCCCGATGAGACGGGGGATCTGTGCCAGTGTTTGTGGTGCCGAGGACGGTGGACCCGAATGGCATGGTTTAGTCCCCGTGAAGGCAGAAGGGTCCAGAGAACGAGAGCAGTGGGGCTCCGGTGGCAGACCGAGTACCACTGTTGAGCTGAACGTTGCCGGTGCCGCTCCAATGCAACAACGACTAGCAACTGGGGTAACATCAGATGGCACGAACCCTAGCCGTGCCGAAAATGAAAACAAGGGACTAGGCTCAAGTAAACTTGGCGGACTGCTGAGGAGCCATAAAGGTGCCAGACCGCAACGCAGACGATGGAGAAAGCCAGTGAGCGCTCCCCTGGGTGAGGGTGATGATGTCTGCCCTAGGGCTGAGCCTCGGCTTGGTCGGGTGCGCAGTTCGAGAAGAATGGAAAATTGGACAGGATAATCTACTGGTGGTCCGGACCGACGGCGACGGGTACCTGTATTTGACTGATGGGTTGAGATGGCATCCCAACGAGCTACGCCGTTTGGGCAGAAAGGAATGTCAATGTAGCCAGTCTCCTGTCACAAGAAAGTGGAGACGCTTTGGGAGTGGACCGCGGGACGGACACTCCAGAGGGGGGCCTTCGGGAGAACCGGGTTAGGTTTTGAATGGGAGCTTACAGTGTGTCTGGTTTAGTGCATTTAAAAGTGTGCCTGCTAAGGTTAATGTTATTGGGTTCGAGATACTGTATGTTCAGAAGTTATGTAAAAAAAAAAAAAAAAAAAAAAAAGCAAAAGACATAGCTTTGTCAAAATGGTAATGTGGATTGTATGATATTGACTGTTTCACTATATGTTTTATATGCACATGACCACCGTTGTTCATTGTGAATGCCTGGTGACTGAATGTTGTGTGTGGTGAGGGTGCAATAACACCTGGGCGCGAGAGTTCGTGTGGGGTGTAAGTGTGATAATTGCCCTATATTGTGTGACTTGTGTAATTTTGGTCAGGAATCTCTGTGTTTTCTTGTGTATATCCGGCGAGTTTATGGGGTCGGGTACCGCCATTGTTCATATCTGTAACTGTTTATTTGTATATATATGACTATTTTCCTCGGGATTAATTTATGTTGGTGTGTGGCCCTTTTTCCTTTCAGTGACTGTTTTGCATACATAGCGGAGAGCTCCACTGGACCAGTGTGGTGTGTGTGTGTGTGTGTGTGTGTGTGTGTGTGTGTGTGTGTGTGTGTGTGTGTGTGTGTGTGTGTGTGTGGGCCTATATCCCTTTGTATTAGAGTGTGAATCGGGTGTAAATTATATGGTTGGGAGAATTTGTGTGCTTGCATTTTTTCAAAAGAGGGGTAAATGTAAGATTGTATATTATATATATTATATTATTATGGCGGTGCCCTAGGCTAGGGAGGGGTGATGCCCCGCCTCTGGGGGTGGCATCAACTGAGGTATATAAGCCAGCTGCGAGAGACATATTGTCTCTTCGCTGTGGCTCCTGTACTCGCGGTAGGGACTCCTGTGTTAGTAGTTCATATTATAATAAAACCTATAAAATGTCACCTCAACTCCTCTTTAATTCGAGACACAACACTGAGCTTCTCCAGGAAATATTTGACAAAGCGTGTTTTGAGGTGTGTATTGCTGACGTATGTGAGTGACATCGTTAGCCTCGCTGGCTGGTCGTACCGCATAACTAGGTCAGGAAGCCATTCATGATTTTGCACGCAACGTGAAATAAAGTGAGGAGCGATACACAATGGAAGTCCCTGTCCCTCACATTTTGTGTTGTCGATCTTTGACTGTGTATGGGATTTGTCACAGCCAATTTTCAGATGAAGCCAGCACCAAAAACACAGACTTCTTCCGTTTGGGAACATTTTGATTTCATTTCTCCCATTGGTGCATTTTTCACAAATAGTAGATATTTCTTGTAACTGGAGTGGTAGCCTCTTGAGAGTATCTGCCCTGCAGCTGGGAGGCTGGGGTTCAGGTCCCAGTTGGACCATTCTTACAATTTATTTTTATTTGCAAGGTGAAGAATCTGTTGCGTTTCAGAAAGATTGGATACAACAATAACTCATCATTTTGCTGAGGCACTATTGTGCCTTACATGAGAATAAGGACAGAGGTGAATGTACTGAGAAAGACAGAAACATGTCTATCCTACACTGTACACACTAGCAGTACCCTTCCTTTGCACACCTGCATCTTGTGAGAGAGTATTCTCCAAAGCTGGTGAAATAATCTAAAAAAAAAAAAAAAAGAAAGAAATTGCCTTAGTCCAAAGACTGTTGAAAAGTTATTATTTCTTAATAAAAATGGATAAGTAGTACAAGCACACCAAGTAACACAAGCACATTCACTGTAGTCACCCTAGTTTTAGTTCTTTTTTCTCTTAAGATCATTGATATTTCTTAAAAGACAAAAGAAAGAAAAGAAAAAAATACACACTAAACCAGTAATGCCTTGTAAAAATCTGCAGGTTGTATACTTTTTGTCCACTAGATGGACTTGTAGAGCAAATGAAGTTCCACATGAGGCTTCGTCTATATGAACCATTTTGATGAAAAGCCTCAAGCCTTCAAAAAAGCCTCATCTGGCCATTACTACTAAGCAGAGGCTGTGGGGATCGTGGGTTCGATCCCAGCCCCCGACCAACAATGATCTGTGTGGAGTTTGCATGTTCTCCCCGTGTTGCGTGGGTTTACTCCGGGATTTCTCCGGTTTCCTCCCACATGCCAAAAACATGCATGTTAGGTTAATTGGCTGTTCTAAATTGTCCCTAGATATCTGTTTCCTATAGGCCCTTAGAATAGAGGGTTAGTATTAATGAAAGCGCTTTGAGTGGTCTTTGTGACTAGAAAAGCGCTATATAAGTGCAGGTTAGTTAGTTAGTTAGTAGCTTACATCCAGGCTGCACACAGGGTTTCAGGCAAGACATGACGTGCCCAGACAGAGCAGCAGGAGAGAGTCTCTTTTAAAAGCCCTCTTTGATTGCCTTCAGGTGAAGTATGCAGCTGCGGGGATGAAGCCAATTAGTGGAGAGATGTACAGGCAAGGGTGTGCAGCGCTGGAATCCTTACAAGAATCCCTTGGTTATTGATGTTACTATTACTGTTATTGATATTAGCTTAGTTAGCTTTCGGTTGCTAGTGTGTTATTTATTCTCATAATAAACTTTGACTCACTCCTAGTAACATTGCATGGACTCAAATGAATCTGAATGAGCTCATGTAAAGATTTTGCACAATACATGTCCATTACACAGGTCTATTACAGCCCACACAGTGGTATTTGGAATGGCACAGATATAAACAAACATGACAGCGTCTAGCTGCTAAGCTAACTGGGAACTAACGGCACAGTATGGTTACAAAAACAATCAAAATGTGAAACATGAACTTTAAGAAAAAAGCTATCTGTCCGCACATTATTTCCAGTATGTACAATGATAAGTGAAAGTGATAAAATTGATTTATTAACGAGAAAGCGACAGGGAATGGGAAATTGTAATGGAAGCAAAACCGGAAATGTGGGTGGACAGGAATAGAGAGCCTAAGTCACGCCCCCTCCACTTCCACATATGGGACCTTAAATCAAAAAAATTCTCCATTGAAATGAATAGCAAGAGTGAAATTATCTTTTGATCCCGATCAAATTTTGCCATGGGTTACACATATGATGTTTGTCAATTCAAAAAATAATTTTCCACGTAATTAAAGTTGTCGGCTGTCATACATTAACAGAGTAATATTTAGTTTTTGATTCAATGATCAGTGGACAACAACTTCCATCATCCCACATCACTAAACACGAGCATGGCAGGAGATTAAAACCTCACCTCCTGTTTCCTGACCGATGTAAGAAGAATCCAAAGAAGAGAAAAACACAAAGGTATTGTTTTGTATTGTAAGAGCTGCAGCTGATCCAGAAGACTGTTAGTTACTTCACCCTGGGTGCACTTTGAAAAGATCACGTAAACTCCATCCATCTGTGTTTGTAGTTTTTTAATTTACGTATTTTCACAGCTTTATACCTTAACAGTTAGACAACAACCTACATTGTTATTTACATGGAAAATTATCTTTTAAATTGACAAACATCATATGTGTAACTCGTGGAAAAATTTGATTGGGATCAAAAGATAATTTTGTTCTTGCCATTCATTTCAATGGAGAATTTTTCAGATTTAAAGTCCCATATACGGAAGTAGAGGGGGCATTGTGATATATGGGAAACGGCACGACGCACCACACTGCTGTGGCACGTACATACACGTGATGTCATCACGCCATAGGGTATATTTGCTGGCTACCCAGGGCTATTGGTGGACCAGTCCAGAACACAGTCCAAGGATTGATAATTTTTTCATGCATAAGGAGTTGTTCAGAACTCCTTATACAAAGATATAGAGTGATGATAATCTAGTCAGTGGCGGTAATGCACCTGCAAGTTGGTTGCCAACCGCCATTCAAATCTAAAAGAAGAAGAAGAAGTAGCCTCACTCTTGCCCTCCAACCTTTGGTACCACCTTCCAGTTACCTTCACTGAGTGCCCCTCCTAGCTTGTTCCAGCTAACATTCAATAAAAGCTAACCTCAACATGCATTATTTCCAAACACAACAGGTGTGACTTAGGCTCTCTATGCAGAAGTACGTTACTCTACATTGTGCAACAGGTCCATTATATTATGCTAACATTGTGACTTTTTTACAGATATTTGAATGTTAATTTGCATTAATTTGCAGTGCCAGAGCAAAAACAATGAGTTTAAAATGACCAAAGAAGCAGTTGCCTGTTTAAATCCCCAAGCTGGCAAGTGTGGAAACCTTTCTGTGTGGAGTTTGTATGTTCTCCCTGTGCTGTGTGAGTTTACTGGAAGTGCTCAGTTTTCTTCCCACAATCCAAAGACATGCATGCTAGATTAATTGACTCTAAATTGTCCCCTAGGTATCTATCTCTGATAGGCCCTTAGAATAGAGAGTGTTTTTTGGGGTCTCTGTGCAGCATCTGTTGTCGTGCCTGTTCGATGTAGCAATAGTAGCTGTCGGCGTGTGACGGTGCTGTAAAGCAAGACAATTCTTGCAAGTAGTGCTGTTCTGGGATTTGTGTTCCATCAATAGGATTCAGAAGTACAGTTTCTCATTTCAAAAAGTTCAGTACTAGCAAGATTTAATATAAATTAAGACTACTTTTCCCTGTTAGAGGCAACCTAAAGTGGTGCCAGATTTGTGCCTATAGTTGGGATCTTTTCTCACATGACACTGTTTTGTTCTGTTCCTGTTTTTAAAATCCGCTCACCAGTTTTATGTCTTTCTGCCAAGAAAATGTGCTTGTTTGACATTATGGGGTGTGCATGTGTGTGTTACTGGACTATAAATATGTGCAGCAGAATTGTGAGGGAGCTGTTAGCCATACTGCATCTCTAATGAAGACTGTTGACAGCGGCTGTAATTATCCACAGCTCTTTGTGTTCCCTTTGTTGACTGCAATGTCGGGACATTCCTTCATATCCTCTGCTGCTGTCATGCCTCGTCACTAGTGCCTGCTTGTCATTACAAACCTGGCAGCCATTACGGTGGGAAATCTCTTGGGTGAGATCACGTGTGGGCAATTGCCATGCTGCTCCTGGTTGGCAGCTGTGTGTGTCTACAAATGACGGCATCAAATGCTGCATCCAAACTGTTTTCTTGCGGAGGAAAATATCCTGGATGTCTTTTATTATTTCTAATTATTGAATGTGATGGAACCAAAGATATTTACCAGTGATTAGAGCTTTTAAAGGTATCAATATATAATATAAATAAAAGACTCTGAGTTTCACTTCTCAGGTTTAGGGGAATGCATGTGGAGGCAGCAACTAGTTCTGTTTACACAAGTACCTTTTTTCTTAAAAGGTCCTGTTGACTGTAAATTTATGTTTTTATAGGTTTTACAGAATCTGAAATGCATCCGGTCAAGTGATTATTAAAAACACACAAAATGCTAACTTCTCTTAAAAAAACAAAACAAAACACAGCCTTTACATTGAGTTTGTTTGTGAAGAGCCATTGTAACTCCTCTAGGTTTTTTCCCTGTATGTCAAGACTAGGTAACCCCAGCCTTGATATCTGCCCACTGCTGGTCAAAAGCAGGCAGGTATCAGCCTGTCATATCTTGAGGAGCCAGTTTGAGTGGCTGGTTGATGATGTGGTACGGCACAGTGGCACTCGGCGTCGTGCTGCCATGCTGGATCTGGTCTTTGCGCCTCTGCAGCAGAACCTCATTGTCACATGGGATCCCTTGCTTCTTTTTTCATCTGATTTGACAAACTTTAGATCCTGTAGGAGATCCTTTGCATTGAGTATTGTGATGAGCAAAGTGGTGGCAGCCAGGATGATAATGACTGGCATCCGAGACCCTTTTTTCTGGTTGGGTGGAGATCTGGCTTGTGAAATTGGACGAGAGATGGGCTGTAGCACTGGGGTCTGGACCTTCCAAGTTGATGCTTCTTTCGTCACTGATTTCAGGGTCATACCGTGGCGGGCATCCATGGTATCAATCTTGAAACCCTCCGTTTCCTCTTTACTTTTCAATCAATCTTGATCGTACCATTACAGGCAGCTGGGATGGGATGCTTGTTCCTTAGGGATGGGTCCACTTGAGTAGTGTTCTGGGCCGGTCTCAGTTCTGGGGCTCGCCCTTCTTCCCTGGCTTTGACAGACTGAAGGATGGTGAAGATATTCTTTGAAAAATTCTTTCCGGTGCTCTTGAGAATGGCTGTCCTGGTCCTCCAGACTCTCTCTCTGCTCACAATGTCCCTAGTGACATCAACTTCACGGTTATGTCATCATCCAGAGCTGTCTTTATAGTCGAACGTTTCTTGGCCTTGATGGCCTTGATTTTCTCCACAGACACTGCCTCAGATAGTAATCTAATCTGGTCAGTTTGCACAATCCCTTCTCTGTGACCCTCCAGATGGGCAGCCAGATGCTTCTTGTCCAGACGTACTCATTCTTCATCCTCAATCCTTGGTTTCTTAGCTTCAGAAGACACTTCATCAGCTAAACTTTTGACTTGTGATGGACTTTGCAAACCTATTTCTATAGGGTGACTTCTGTCAATGCTGGTTGATGTTGCACTTTCCCCATTGAGATATGACAGTAAACCCTTTCGGTCAGGTCTTGTAACAACAGGGATGTTCTCTGTTGCAGCTCTTTGCACATAGGTAGAGCCTGACAGGATTTACCTGCCAGGTTTGTGGCAGACAGTGTGTCTCAAATTGGCCTTCTTAGTCGTACAAGGGCCCATCAACTACCCCAAAATGCGAGACAGTATACCTGGGTCAGGGTCACTGACGGTGTTGTCAGTGCTGCTAGATTAGACAGGGTATATGTTTCTAGAACCTGCAGCCCCGGCCTCCTTCACAGTAACATAAGTCCCATCAGTTTCACGGATCATCACCTGGCTACTGCGGTGTTACTGAACTCACCGGGGAAACGGGCAAAATTATATTGGCACTTCAATAACAAGCTCCTACAGGACAACGCCTTTTGTCAGTATTTTGTGTGCTTCTGGGAACACTGGAGGACCACGAAAGCACGTTTTGGTTCCCTCAACCAGTGGTGGGACGTTGGCAAAGTGCAAATTCGCCTTTTTTGTCAGCAGTATGCTGCGTACTCAACTGCCATCATCAACTCAAAGGTCAGTGAACTAGAGGACGCTGTCAAGAGGCTGGAGGCCAGCTTGGTTACGGGTCGGGATTCTAACGCTGGTCCTTTGCTGCAGGAGAAGAGATCGGCCCTGCGCACATTCATGCAGGGCAGAGTGGAGGGGGCGCTAGTGAGGTCGCGCTTCACTCGCCTGCAGGACATGGATGCACCAACGTCCTTCTTCTTCAATTTGGAAAAGTCTACTGCGGAAAAGAAGTTGATGGCTTGCTTGACACTCCCAGATGGTCGCCTGACTACGGACCCATCCGAGATGCGCCGCCATGCAGTGGATTACTACGGGGCCCTGTTTGCTGCGGGAACGTGTTGCAAAGAATCTCAAAATCAGCTCTTCGAGGCCCTTCCGGTGCTCGGCCAGGACGACAGGGCCGCTCTGGACTGTGCCCTGACTTTGGATGAGTTGACTGTGGCTGTGAATCAGATGGCGCTGGGACGCGCGCCTGGCCTTGATGGCCTTTCTTCAGAATTTTTTAAGCATTTTTGGACTGTTATTGGACCGGACTTCTATGACGTTCTGACTGCCTGTTACAGGGAAGGAACGTTACCTGTCTCCTGCCGCCGTGCAGTGCTGTCTCTGTTGCCAAAGCAGGGGGACTTGGCCCTGCTGAAAAACTGGAGGCCTGTGGCTCTTCTTTGCACGGACTACAAGGTGCTTTCCAAGGCCCTGGCAAACAGACTGAACACTGTTTTGGGTTTGATCGTGGATAGGGATCAAACATATTGTATTCCTGACCGGAACATTATGGACAATGTTTTCCTCATACGTGACATTCTCCAGCTCAGTAAATGTCATGACTTACAGTTTGGAATTGTGTCTTTGGACCAGGAAAAGGCCTTTGATAGGGTTGACCATTCCTATTTGTTTTCTACCCTGAGGGGGTTTGGTTTTGGAAATATGTTTTTGAGGTGGGTCAATCTGCTATACACTGGAGCTGAGTGTTTGGTGAAGGTGGGGGCGGGCCTGAGTCGGCCGATCCCTGTACACCGGGGAATACGCCAGGGGTGTCCACTCTCGGGTCAGCTGTACAGCTTGGCTATTGAGCCTTTGCTGTGCAGGTTGCACGCTAGGCTGGGTGGTCTGGTTCTGCCGGGGCCATCAAGCTGTGGCCGCCCGATTGTCTTGTCTGCTTATGCGGATGACGTTAACGTTTTCATCACCTCCCACGGGGATGTGCAGCGTCTGGTGGACACTTTGACAGTTTATGAAAGGGCATCCTCTGCACGGGTTAACTGGGCCAAGAGTGAGGGTCTATTGGTGGGCCACTGGTCGCGTCAAGGTGTCCCTCGCCTACCTGGCGGCCTTCAGTGGGGGACGGCCGGTCTCAAAGTGTTGGGGTTTTTTCTGGGTACGGAGGCTTTTGAACGAAAGAACTGGGAGGGTGTTAAGGAAAAGGTGTGTGCTCGTTTTTCTAAATGGAAATGGTTGCTACCACAGCTGTCATATACGGGCAGGGTTCTGGTCGCGAATAATCTGGTTGCATCGGCTCTCTGGCATAGGCTGGTGGCTTTGACACTGCCCAGGAGCCTCGTGGAGGAGATTCAGAAGACAATCATGGACTTCTTTTGGTCTGGTCGCCACTGGGTCCGTGCACCAGTTCTCTACCTGCCTGTGGCCGAGGGGGGACAGGGCCTGGTGGACATACTTTCCAAGATCGCCAGCTTCAGGCTTCGAACTGCACAACGACTCCTTTACGGATGCGGACCCTGCTGGATGGACACTGCTAAGCTGCTTTTGAGGAGAGTTGGTCGCTTGGGCTATGATAAGCAGCTTTTCCTCGTGACATCTGGGGAGGTGGACCTTACTGGACTATCTGCTTTTTACACGTCCATTTTGCATGCATGGCGAGTCTTCAACGTGGGCCACTTCCGTGACGAGACGCCGGGCATGTGGCTATTCGACGAACCACTGTTTTTCAATCGATTCATCGAAGCTGAGGTGCTGCAGTCTGTCAGTCTGCAGAGTTGTTTGCGGGAGGCACGCTGTACCAAGCTTGGTCATCTTATGAGGATGTTGACCACATCGATGGGTACACTGAGGCGGAGTGCCAAAATTACATCTGTCAGACTGCTGCAAAGGGTGGTGGAGGACATGTGTGCCGCCCTGCCACAACTGCTTCGAGCGTTTGCGACGAACCGCACTCTTTCCAATCAATGGGATGACGACACTGCGTCCACCTTTCCTGCAATTTCCATAACTCCAGCTGTGGGGGAGTGGCAGGGAGGAGAGGATCACCTACTGACCTTCAGGATTCCTCGCCTGGGCAAGCTCCAGTTTGTCGGGACAAGGGCGGTGTATCACATCTGTGTGAAGGTTCTGAATCTGCGCTCTCTGAAGGATGTCACGGAGTCGAGGTGGGCGGGTTGCTTGGGGCCAGGGGTCTCCCCAAAAGGCAGCTGGCGGTGCATGTACAAGCAGCCTATTGAGAAACGCACAGCAGATCTCCAGTGGAGGATTGTGCATGGGGCAATAGCCACGAATAAATACAGGGCACACCTTGATCCGACTGTGGGGGGGGAATGTTTGTTTTGTTCCCAAGTTGAGACCCTCGACCATTTGTTTGTCCACTGTTTTCGTTTATCTGGACTTTTTGACATTTTGCGCGAGTGGTTTCGGGCTTTGGGTGAACGTTTCTCTTTTGGTCTGTTCATTTACGGTCCAAAGTATAAAGTGGCAAGGAAGGCTGCCCACACTTTGATGAACTTCCTATCTGGTACTGCTAAGCTTGCCATCTGGCTGACGAGGAAAAATCGGGCAAGCAATGCTGGCAATGTGGATCCTGTGTCCGCTTTCAAGGTCTTGTTGAAGGTCAGGCTCCGGGTGGAGTTCTCTTACTATCAAATGGTGGACAATTTGGAGGCATTCATCGATAGATGGGCTGTAGGGAATATTTTGTGTTCAGTGGGTCAGGGGGATGACTTATGTTTGCACTTTTGAGATGTGACACACTTGGACAAGTGATATTGGTCTTTTTGCATTTTCGGAATGTGCAATAAAGCCTTTTTTAAAAGTCAAAGTCTATTAGATAGATAGATAGATAGATAGAGAGAGAGAGAGAGAGAGAGAGAGAGAGAGAGAGAGAGAGATCATCTTGAGACTGTTGTGCTTGCTTAGAAATGCTTGAACTTTGCTTTAATCTGTTCTTAAAGCTACTGAAAACATTCTGTTTAAAATCTGTTTAAAACTATACATACTTATATTTGCTTAAAACACAAAGTAAGATAAGATAAGATAAGCCTTTATTAGTCCCACAATGGGGAAATTCCAGGATTGCAACAGCACAGGGATAGCAACACTCAGAGCAACAATCAGAAGGCAAGAAAAAAAACAAGCAAGCAAGAGCAGCTAATATACATATGTACATATTACTATAAAATATATATATACACACACACACACAGACACACAGTGCAGAGCATTGTAGCTGGATGGAATAAATATATGAATATATGAACACACAGTGCAGAGCATTGTAGCTAGATGGAATAAATATGTAAATATATAAACACCCACAGTACGGAGCATTGCAGCTAGGTGGAATAAATATGCAAGTATATAAACACACACAGTGCGGAGCAATGTAGCTAGATGGAATAATATGTAGATATATAAAAACACAGTGCGGAGCATTGTAGCTAGATGGAATAAATATATAGATATATAAATATAAACACACCCAGTGCTGAGCATTGTAGCTAGATGGAATAAATATGTAAATATATAAACACACACAGTGCAGAGCATTGTTGCTAGGTGGGATGAAACAGCATAACCGTCTATTTAGTTATCCTACATGGTATGATTATGTGCCCATACATATTCTCACCCTCCATAGCGACCGGTATGTTCCTAGTTGTATGCCGGAGAGGACCATTGTGTAAGTCTATTGCATCTTTTGCATTCAAAAAAACTATTAGTTTGTTACGTCTTTTTGCTATCTCTGCGAGCAGCCCTGCTTAGGTTGTACAGTCTGACAGCCGTTGGTAGGAAGGACCTACGAAACCTCTCGGTTGTGCACCTGGGATGATGTAGTCTGCTGCTAAATGAGCTCCTCAGTGCATCCAGTATGTCCTGCATAGGGTGGAACTCGGACTCCAGCAGAGATGACAGTTTAGCTACCGTCCTTCTCTCTCCTATCTCCTCCATCGGATCAAGGTGCTGCCCCAGGACAGAGCTAGCTTTCTTAATCAGTTTGTTCAGTCTCTTCCTATCGGCTGCAGTAATGCCACTGCCCCAGCAGACCACTCCAAAAGTGATGGCTGATGCCACCACCGTGTCATAGAATGACTTCAGCAGCGCCCCTTGTACACCAAAAGACCTGAGTCTCCTCAGCAGGAACAGCCTGCGCTGTCCCTTCTTGTAGAGTGCGTCAGTATTGTGTGACCAGTCTAGTTTATTGTTCAGATGAATACCCAGGTACTTATAGGATGTCACCATCTCGATGTCTGTTCCCTGTATATTTACTGGTGCTGTGAGGGGCTGCCCATGCCTGCGGCAGTCCACCACCAGCTCCTTAGTTTTCCTCGCGTTGATCTGGAGGCAGTTCCGATGGCACCAGTCCACAAAGTCCTGGATAAGCCCTCTGTACTCAGCTTCATCTCCGTTGGAGATGAGACCAACGATCGCAGAGTCATCAGAGAACTTCTGTAGATGGCAATGTGTTGTGTTGTGTGAGAAGTCCGCAGTATAAAGAGTGAACAGGAAGGGAGCCAGCACCGTTCCCTGGGGGGCCCCCGTGCTACTGATGATCGTGTCGGAAACACAGTCCCGGGTTCTCACAAACTGAGGCCGGTTCGTGAGGTAGTCCAGGATCCATGATGACAGGTGCTGGTCCACCCCTGCGCGCAGCAGCTTGTCCTTCAGGATCATCGGTTGGATGGTGTTGAAAGCACTGGAGAAGTCAAAGAACATGATCCTCACCATATTCCCGGGCTTCTCCAGGTGGGACAGAGAACGGTGAAGGAGGAAGATCACCGCATCCTCCACCCCAATGCCATGCTGGTAGGCGAACTGGAGTGGATCCATCGCTGGTTCCACCAGGGGGCGGAGATGAGCAAGGAGCAGTCTCTCCAGGGTCTTCATCAAGTGGGACGTCAAGGCCACCGGTCTGTAGCTGTTCAGGTCTTTGGGGTGGGAAGTTTTTGGTACAGGTACCACACAAGATGTTTTCCACAGCTGTGGTACCCTCCCCAGTTTCAGGCTCATGTTGAAGATATACGTCACAATCCCACACAGCTGGTCTGCACAGGACTTGAGGAGCTTTGCGCTGATGCCGTCCGGTCCCGACGCCTTCCTCGCCTTGATCTTCCTCAGCTCCGTCCTCACCTGGGTCTTGGTCAGGGTCAGGATGGGGGGCTGTGTGTTGGGAGTGGGGGGGGTGTCGGTGGAGTGGGGAGTGGGCAGCAGGACTTGATTTCTTAGAGGCAGCAGTGGTTGTTGTGTAGACAGGGGGGAGGGCGGTTGGTCAAATCTATTGAAAAACAGATTCAGGTTGTTCGCCCACTCCCTGCCCCCCGTGGCCTGGGGGGAGGTATTCTGGAGCCCCGAGATGGTTTTGAGGTTTCTCCAGACCCCGCTGATGTCGCTCTGTTGCAGCTTGTCCTCCATCTTCTTCCTGAAGCTGTCCTTGCCTTCTCTGATCTTTCTCCTCAGCTCCCTCTGTACGGACTTCAGCATCTCCCTGTTCCCCGACCTGAAGATCCTCTTCTTCTCTCTCAGAAGTGTTTTTATCTCAGGGTTGATCCAGGGTTTGTTGTTTGAGTGACGCCGAATGGTCTTGGTGGGAACGGATTTGTCCACACAGAAGCTGAGGTAGCCCGTGAAGGTGTGAATGAGGCCATCGATGTCCTCACCATGTGGATCGCAGAGCTGCTTCCAGGCAGTGGCTTCAAAACAGTCCTTTAGAGTGTCCATTGTCTCCTCAGACCATAACTCCACAGTGTGCATGGCCGGAGGTTGTCTGTGCACTAGGGGTTTGTACACCGGTCGGAGATGAACCAAGTTGTGATCCGATCTCCCAAGTGGGGGGAGTTGTGATGAGGTGTACGCCTCCTTAGTGTTTGCGTAGAACAAATCCAGTGTTTTATTGTCTCTAGTGTGGCATGTGACATACTGGGTGAAAGTGGGCAGAATGGGAGACAGTGAAACGTGGTTGAAATCGCCTGAGATGAGGAGAAGAGCATCTGGGTGTTCTGTCTGCAGCCTGCTGGTTACTGAATGGATGACGTCACGCGCTGTCCCAGCGTTCGCCGTCGGATTTGCATAAACAACAATGCAGATCACGTGTGAGTGTTCTCTCGGGAGATATGTAGGCCTCATGCTAACAGCTAGCAACTCAATGTCTTTGCTGCAGTGTCGTTGTTTAACAGTGATATGTCCCGGTCTGCACCAGTTGTTGTTAACATACATTATCACTCCACCGCCCCTAGCTTTGCCACTCTCTGGTGTTCGGTCAGCTCGTATCATGTGAAAACCCTCCAGCTCAATGTTAGTATCTGCTGCTAGTTCAGTTAGCCACGTCTCAGTAAACAAAAGGAGAGAGCACTCCCGGTAAGTGCTATCATAACGGGAGATAGCCGCTAGCTCATCTAACTTTCCCAGTATCGACCGTACATTTCCCTGTTGTAAGTATGTTCAGATATATAACTCTGAAATGTTATCTAGTTAAAATCTTTCCAAATGTATTGTTTGAGTAGTACTGTTATGTCCGTATATGGAGCCAAGGACGAGGCCAGGTGTCGAGCTGAACACGTTTATTGATGAGGCACTATACCACACAGATGTAGCCGTCGGGCAGAAGAGGTGGCAACAAGACCGCCCCTCCTGCCCACTGCCCTTTTATAGCCAAGGGATGGTGGTAGAACCAGAAGGTGGAACCACCACCAGTACCTCACAAAAAAAACTCTAAACTATACTCAACACCCCCCCCCCCACACACACACACACACAAAAGTCCAATACACACACACACAATTCAGATCCACCCCAATTTAGGACCCGAATCACATGCTAAGAAGACAAAACAATATAACAGAAGTGGCCTAACACATTCACACCAAAACAACTAAAGCTAGGGGGAACAGGTGGACTGCTGTCCCACCCCACACGGCAAAGCGTATTATTCTGCTGCTTGTTCTAAGAGGAAGTCCATTTACAAACAAAATATTGCTGTGTCTCCTAAATTAAAATAAGACAAACAAAATACACAAAATAATCCCAGAACTACTGTACATATACACATAACAAATCAATTCAAACACATGCACAATAATTAACCTATATACATGCGGCTGAAGGATAAATAAGCCCATGGCCCCCCCCTGGACTGTCCTTTCATCAGTCCGCCCCTGGAAGCGGCCTGCCTCCTGGGCCACAGCAAGTTGTCTCGGCACCGGTGCACCTCCTCTTCCTCACCATTGAATATTTCGCTCATCCAGGCCCACCACCCAGTCTCCTCCCGGGCACACCGCAGCTCATTCGGGTGCCCCCATGACCCCATCCGACAGCTGGGGAGAAGCGTTCTCCCGTCTGGCCACGACATGCAGCCGTCCCCGGTGCTCCTCAACCTGCCGTTTGGCCCGTAACTGCCGTGGTTTCACCACCCCCCGAGCCTGAATCCAGTCCGCGGCTCCCAGAGGGGTTTTGTTTGGCTTGCAGTGTTTCTGCTTAACACGTCGTTCTACCGTGCCAGCCGGTCCTGCCCCAACCTCTTTTGACTTTGCCACCACCATCGCTGTTGTGACCCCTTGTTCACCGGTACCTTCCAGCCGAAATCCAGGACCAGATGGAGCCAGCCACTCGGCGCCACCCACCATCACAGGCATCCTGCTTTGCCACCCAGTTTCCTCGTCCAGGGCTACTTGGGCTCTGGCACAGGAACCCTCCTGCGATGGTCCTGGGTGGGGTTGGTCTTGCTCACTCTCCAGGGTGCCAGGCAGTTCCTCATCCCACACTGCGCTATCTACCACTCTCAGGATCGGACAGCTCCATGTTTTGGCCAATTTGCGCTGAGCCGCCGGTTCCAACGTTCCCACCGTGGCCAGCACCGGCCACAACAGGGTCCCTCTCAATTCTGACGTGCAGGGAAAAACATCTCACTATCGTCCAATCCGGCACGGAGGCCACCACTCCCGCATCAGTCCACAACAACACTTCCATCCCGTCTAACTCCATCATACGGTATGCGTGACCGTTGGTGCTCGGAGACACAACATGAACAACCGTGAGGGCGTGAGAGTCCTCCTTGTGCCACGGGCCTCCCCTCTTGGATCTGTGGCATCCGCTAGTGACATTAAGCAAGCGGCCACACATGCCGCAGCGCTCCGCTCTTGCGGAACAGCCCTTAGCCTTGAAACGGTGCTTTGTCGACTCACAGCCCTCACCTTTGGGCTTTCCCAGGGCAGACTTCACATTCACAGCGCTGGCGTCGTCCTCCACACTTCCCATACTGACCGGGTCCACTGCATGTGCGATTGACAGTGATCCCAGATGTTGGTGTGACAAGCTTTCACTCTGCTCCCGTGACAGTTTGTCCGCCGCTTCCAGCAGTTGAGCTAACTCGATGGCAGTGGGCAGCACCAATTTGAGCAAAAACGTAAGCAGCTTCGACCAGATCGTAGCTCCATTGATATATTCTGCCAACGGGTTGTGAATCATCCCTTTCTCCAATAGTCCAAGCTGGCACCTGCCGACCAACAGCTCCCAGTCTGTCACAAACCACTGAATACACTCGCTCACCTGTTGGTGGCGCTGTCGAAACCAAATCTTGGCAACCATGATGTTTTCCAGGTCACGAAAATAGTGCGCCATTAGCTCAATCCCTTCATCAAAACTATCACAGTCACCCAGTGTGCTTATTAGAACACGTTGTTCCTCCACTGCAAAATTGTGCTCCAACAACTCATGTGCCTTCCACTTCTCCAGCTTTCAAACGTCCAGCGCCACCATGTACATCAGGAAAACGGTGCACCATCTTGGCCATGGTGTCATGAGCTGAGGCTGGGATTTCTGCCAGACCCAGTCTCGTGGCTTTTTCTATGTATTTATTTGTCTCCTGTATTTTTGGCGCTCCTCTTAGTGTTATTCTGCCAGTTATTAGTGTTATTCTGCCATTTTCTCCAGTTGTTTCAGTTATTTTTGGCCATGTCTTGTTTTGCAATTATTTTTGGATCATGTCTATTTGTGTTTTGTGTTCAGTCTGCTGTGTTTATGTTTGCTATGATACTTTTCTCTGGATTGACAGCTGTCAGGCGATTTCTGGGTTTGTGCTCTGCAGGGGGCGTCGCCTGTCAAGTTGTCAATCCAGCGCTTCTCCCTCATCTATCCAGCTGATTCCAATTATCACTGTTTCCTCCTTGCCTGCTCACATGAGCCCACAACAGTGCTCACTTATGTAATCATGTGCACTTGTATTTAAGTCCTGTCGTCTCACTGCCTCTTTGCAGTGTTATTGTTTGTGTCTACTGGCATTCTCTGATCTCCTCCTAGCCTCCGAGTGTGCTCTGCTCCAAGGCTTCCTTTGGTAAGTTATTACTTGTTACATTTTTGTCTCCTTTGCACCTTTTGACTGTTATGTTCTTTCATTTAATAAATTCACAAACGTATCCAGCACCTGGGTCTGTTTCCCTGCCCTGCCAGTATATAACACATGGGACCGGTGGCTCGCCGGGGGGGGGGGGGGGGGTGCTCCAAAACTGGCTGAATTTCAAACCTGCACACTTCCATATCTTGTTTTAATCCACTTTTATCCTCATTGCCAAATGTTTCGTCTTTATATGGCGCCAAGGACAAGGCCAGGTGTCGAGCTGAACACATGTTTATTGATGAGGCACTGTACCACCAGTGTTGGGCAAGTTACTTAAAAATAGTAACTAGTTGCAGTTACGAGTTACTTCTTTTCAAAAGTAAATGAGTTACTGCATGATTAAAGTAACTAGTTGCTTGGAACAGTAACTTTCACATTACTTTTAAATGCATACTTAAATCATCTTGCACACACAGCAAGATCAAGGGCCTCTTGTTCTCATCAGAAAAAAGAAGAAAAAGAAAAAAATCACAGTCACTTTTTCTCTGTGCGTAAGAAAACTTTAAATGCATTTAATGCAGACATTAAATGCGAGCTTCTTGCTCAAAAAATACTTGTTTAACCACAGAGGTAGGAGCTGTTAGGGGCAACTTACCGCTCGGACAACATTTGATCACGGCTCGATATGAGAAGTCGCCACCACCATGGCATTTCTTCCCATAGGGTTGTGATGTGAACTGGGACAGGACAGGAAACAGACCTGTGGGGGAGACTGTGTGACGGCTGCGTCAGTTACAGTAGGGTCAGTTTATATTTATTTTCTTATTTATTTGCTTGCCTTTGCCTTTGGCATGACAACCTCCAGTGGCCTGAGGCACTGGGGATAGCAGATGTTCCGCCAATAGCCACCGAAACTGTGTATTCATCCCCAGTTGGCAGCTGATGAGGAGGGTATCTAGCAACTGCAAGTTGTATGATCGTCTGTTTGCGCTGAAATATCTATCCATATTAATAAACCAGAGTGGTTTATTAATGAGCCACCGGAGTGGTGGCTCAGTTGGTAGAGCATCCGCCCCACACCCGGGAGGCAGGGGTTCAAATCCCGGCCGGGTCATGCCGAAGACCATATAAAAAAAGTGGAACTTCCTGCCATCCAGCTTGGTGCTCAGCAATAAAATGGAATGGAGGAGGGAACTCTGTGGCGGCGCCTTGCATGGCAGCGGCCCTCTGATTCTGCACTTGGGGTGTGTGTGATTTACACTGTAGATAGGTAAAGCACAATCTCGTTCTGCTGTACATGATTGGTTGTACGGCTGAATGACAATAAAGGGTGATTTTGATTTAAGATTTTTTAAAACGAGTAACGCATCTGATCAAATTTCAGCAACTGTAACGCATTACTGAATTTTTAAACAGTAATTTTGTTACACAGCACGTTACTGCAAAAGTAGTGGTGTTACAGTAACGTGTTACTCCTAACACTGTGTACCACAAAGATGTAGCTGTTGGGCGGAAGAGGTAGCAAAGAGACCGCCCCTCCTGCTCACTGCCCTCGTATAGCCACGGGTGGTGACGGAACTGGAAGGTGGAGCTGCCACCCGTACCTCACAAATAAAAGTCTAAACTATACACAACACTGAGTATTAAAGTTTGATGGAATATATGTGTGTTTATCTCCATGCAACCCTGACTTACTGGGAGAGATGGAGCTAGGCAGACAGAAGTCAGTTTACATATTTGTGAGTAAAAACCATCATATCCTGTGACTGGATCAGTTTGCCTCTAGAACTAAAGGTCAGGTTTCACAAGAGGTCCAGTGGAATATTCAAGATATAATGCCAGTCAGTAGGGCTGTTGCGATAACCACAATTATGTAATACCGTGCTATAGATAAGCCCTACTGCGGAGGAAAATGAGCAACCACAACAACTGTGGTGTTCAATTTTGTGTGTGTGTGTGTGTGTGTGTGTGTGGCTAAATCTTGAACAACGAGATTTAAAGTGTATTTTACATGTATTTCGCATGTACTTCACATGTATGTAAAATATACATATTTTACATATGTATATTTTACATACATGTGAAGTGTATTTTATTTTAAGTGTATTTTAATTGCCAACAGCATATTTGCACCCAGTACTGATGGCGGCAGTAACTGGTCCTGTGGAAGCTTTCACAGCACAGGATGCTGGCGGCGTCAGCACCGTGTGGGGCACTCTCTCCCCAGATGGACTCCACCAGCCCATTTAGTGGGCAAAGCCTTTGGACTCCTTGCTAAATACAGCCGTGACAGTGAGCACTGAAAGGGCACAAAGGACGTTATTTCCTTATGAGTGGAGTGTGTATGATCCTGACAATTGCGCTCCGATAGCGAAACAACTACTGCATAGTGCATTGCTTGTTTGAATGTGATTTTTCGGACAGTGGCAAAAATCCAAAAATCACAGAGACAAGAGCCACGCAGGGTCCTGTACGGACACTGTCCTGTTTAAATAAGCTGAATGTCACTGCAGTCTCCAGTCCACACACGCCGTAGTTAAATACTGGAGTTCTTGCCACTGCTTTATGAAAATCTTTTTTTTTACAGAATTAGCAGTTCATGTCTAGTAAGGCCGGCACTCCGCAAAATAGTCACACACACATAAAGTTGAGAGCGGAGCTGCAGCGAGCTTCTCACAGCTTCCTTCGTTTGCCACATAAGTTATGAACCTTGTTTAAATTAGAGACCACAGGGTCCTAAAAACATTTGCAATAATACCACATATCGCGGTGTTGAGCTATCCACCATCACCACAGGGGAAATTCCTCTACTGCGACAGCCCTACCAGTCAGTTGAGAACAATGGGGCAAATTCCCAGCCGAGTGCTTTGGGTGATTAGTTTCTTCATACAGGAAGGGTCTTGAAGGTGTCAGTACAAAGTCTTCTTAAATAATTTTCAATTACACTGTTCGGTACTATTTTTCCTGTTTTATTCCACTTTATTACACACAACTTGAATGTTTTGATTCCCTTGTATGAGTTTCTTGAATTAATACCAACTTCTGTTGAAATTCAATGCCAAGCACCTCATTGGAAATATAGAAAAGAAAAAAAAATGTTCACACATTCAATACTTCTTTCCCCCCATAATATTACTGGAAGGTTCAAAAGGAGAAAAAGGAGGGGGGTGGATGTCAGGACTCACAGAGAGAGAGACCCACATACAGAGCACTGCAGGGGAGAGGGACTGAGGAAGCAAGAGGGCGCACAGGGGCTAAACAAAGGACAGAAAGCTGGGGGAGGCAGACTGGGAAACCCAGGGCAGGAGTGAATCGGGGGCAAGACTTGGGTAGTGATGGGATGGCAGGCTCCGGAGCTTCAAGGGTGCTCTGAGCTTGTCCAGGAAATATTTGGTGAAGCGCGTTTTGAGGGGTGTATTGTTGATGCCATATCATGTGACTGAGTCAGGATGCCATTCATGACTTTGCTCGCAACATGAAATAAAGTGAGCAACAACACACAATGGAAATCCCCGTCCCTCACGTTTTGAGTTGTCGATGTTTGACTGTGTAAGGGATTTGTCACAGCCAATTTTGAGATGGAGCCAGCACTAAAAACATGGACTTCTTCTGTCTGGGAACAGTTTGAGTTCATTTCTCCCATTGATATATTTTTCACAAATAGGGGATGTTTATTGTGACTGAAGTGATAGCATAGTGGTAAAGCATTTGCCCCTGTAACTGGGAGGCTGGGGTTCTTCTTCTTCTTTTAGATTTGATTGGAGGTTGGCAACCAGCTTCCAGGTGCATTACCGCCACATACTTCACTCTATATCATCACTCTATGGAGTTCAAATCCTGTTGCACCTCGCTCTCGCCGGTCATCATTACTAGCTGCGCGCACACCTGCGCCTCATTGGCGATGAGCTATATCTACCCCTCTGCCCTCTGCTTCGGCCTGGAGTCGTCTTCGCTTCTAAGCTTCTACACGGCGACTGATCCGGTCTCTACCGACAGCGCATACTGCACGTAAGCAACTCTCCATACCCCTACCTTCTCTCCAGTCCTCCCCTGTGCACAGGTGGATTCCCAGGCGGCGGCTTTTTCCTCTCCCCGCCTCATCTCCGCCTGCATGGCTCCGGTGCGTCAAGGGCGCACAGCCGCGCTGTCTTCCAGGACACAGCACTCAAGCAAACGCCAGCCACTCGCCCATCTGCACGTGAGCAAACGTAGTAAATTATTCCCACGATGTGGTCGGCTACAACTAACCTCCTGCTCTGCTCTCCCCTCAGGGTTACCTGGTCGCACGGCGAGCTGTTCCACCCACTATGCATGATGTCCACCCACACCACATCTCCATTCTCATTCACGCACTCACACACCTTTGGTTATCAATAAAAGCATTAAATCTTCCCGAGCCCGTGTGCGTGTGTTCCCTGAGTCCAAGGTTATGACAGTACGACTCCAGCAAAGTGACTCAGCTGACAGCGGGCTAGCACGCCGCTTTTCCAACCTACAGGCTCGGGTTGATTTAATTGCTCATCAGCAACAGACAGTAGTCCATCAAGCTTATCCAAATTGTCCAGCGGCTGGGCCGCTTGGCTCCTCCGGCACCTCCCGGTGGGTCAGCCTCCGTTTTCCCCTCGATAAGTCCCAGTAGCTCGGGTTCGCTAACCCAACTCACACCCATCCCTACCCGGCGCGCTTCAGCGGGCAACTCGGTGAAGCGCGGGGGTTTCTCCTGCAGTGTGAGTCGGTGTTTGAGTGTGTTCCCAGTGACTTCCCGTCCGATCACAGCCGAATTGGGTACATTGCTAACCTTCTGGGAGGGCGAGCGTTAGCTCGGGCCTATGCCGTCATGGCGAGACCCAGCTATGCGAACCTAACCTATGCTCAGTTCGTGCACCAATTCAAGGAGGTGTTTGACCACTCTGCTCACAAAAACGTTCAAGCCGCCCGGTTGTTAAATCTTCGTCAGGGTAGCCGGTCTGCCGCTGTCGACTTCCTGGTGGTAGCGGCGGAGGTCGGTTGGGGCGAAGCGGAGCTCAGTGGCATCTTCGTCCGCAGCCTAAACTCCTCCCTGCGGGACGAGCTGGCTTCCCGGGAGCTGCCGGACAAATTAACTGATTTGATAACTTTAGTTATTAGTATGGATAACAGGCTGAGGGAGCGGGTCGCCGAGCGCCGGGCTTCCAGTTGCTCGAGCAGGACTTCCGCCCGGGCTCCTCAGTCTCGCCCCCTGGCGTTACTCACTCCTGGGTCCGCCGATGCCTCGGAGGCAATGCAGGTGGGTCGGGCCAGGCTTTCGCCTGCAGAACGACAGCGCCGCCGGGAGTTGTCCCTCTGCATGTATTGCGGAGGGAATCAGCACTCAGTGGGGAATTGTCCGGTTCGGCCAAAAAGGGAACTTCCGCGAGTTGCTGTAGGGGGTCTCGCGGACGCCTCCCGTTCTAATCCTCTCACCAAATGCACCCTCCCAGTTAGGTTTTGTCACAACTCCACTGCGCACGTCACACACGCACTGATGGACTCAGGGGCGGAACAAAATTTTATTTCACAAGGCCTGGTAACCCATTTGGGCATTCCGTGCCAAGCCCTGCCAACCCCCTTGAAACTAGTCACCCTTGCTCACACGCCCCTAGTGACGGCTACCCACAAGACTAAACTGGTCCCGGTGATCATCTCCGGTAATCACAGGGAGGACCTCAGCCTGATCGTGCTACCCACCTCGTCCTCCCCTGTCATCTTGGGTTATCCCTGGTTGCAGCTCCACAACCCCGTCCTCGACTGGCAGTCCGGCAGCGTCCTTTCCTGGAGCACCTTCTGTATGAGCTCCTGTCTCCAGTCTGCCGCCTGTGCTCCCTCGGTGCCGTACCCGACGCCTGACTCACCGGCCCCAGACCTATCCTTGGTGCCTCCAGAGTTCCATGACCTTGGACAGGTGTTTAGTAAATCGAAAGCACTGTCTCCCCCCCCCCCCCCACCGTCCCTACGACTGTGCCATAAACCTCCGCCCGGGGGCGCCGTTACCATCTGGCCACCTCTACAGCTTGTCTGCCCCGGAGCGTGAGGCCATGGACATTTACATCAAGGAGTTGCTCAGCGCAGGCATTATTCGACCATCCCCGTCCCCGGTTGGAGCTGGTTTTTTCTTTGTGGGGAAGAAGGACGGGTCCCTGCGCCCGTGTATTGACTTCCGGGTGCTGAATGACATCACCATCAGAGACAAGTACACGCTGCCCCTGATGGACTCAGCCTTCGACTCCCTCCAGGGGGCCACCTGGTTCACCAAACTCGACCTGCGCAGTGCGTATCATCTTGTACGGATCTGGGAGGGCGACGAATGGAAGACGGGGTTCCGGACGCCCAGCAGCCACTTCGAATACCTGGTTATGCTTCTTGGGCTCACCAACGCGCCGGCCGTCTTCCAACGGCTAATCAACGACGTTCTTCAGGATTTCCTGGGGGTCTTCATGTTCGTGTACCTGGACGACATTCTGATCTTCTCCCGGTCCAGAGAGGAACACCAGGTCCACGTGAGGCGGGTCCTTCAGCGCCTCCTGGAGAACAGGCTGTATGTAAAGGCGGAGAAGTGTGAATTTTACACCAAGCAGACTTCCTTTTTGGGGTTTGAAATTGCCCATAATCAGGTCCTCCCTGACCCAGCTAAGGTCAAAGCGGTGGTGGAGTGGCCCACCCCCTCTTCCAGGAAGCAGGTGCAACAGTTCCTAGGCTTTGCTAACTTCTACCGCCGCTTTGTACCAAGGTACAGCGCCATCTCCGCCCCCCTGACCCGCCTCACCTCCCCCAAGGTGCCGTTCAGGTGGAACGAAGAGGCTGCGTCAGCCTTCAGGGCCCTGAAGACGGAGTTCGCATCCTCCCGGGTCCTCACCCAGGTGGACCCCGCCCTCCAGTGCTTGGTCGAGGTGGACGCATCCGACACAGGGGTGGGAGCAGTGCTTTCCCAGCGCTCGCCAGCGGATGGGCAGGTATGCCCCTGCACCTTCTTCTCTCGTCGCCTCTCCCCCGCTGAACGGAACTATGACATCAGGGATCGGGAGCTCCTAGCAGTGAAGCTGGCTCTTCAGGAGTGGCGCCATTGGCTGGAGGGGGCTTCTCAGCCATTCGTGGTCAGGACCGACCAAAAAAACCTGGAGTACCCGAAGACGGCCAAGCGCCTGAACGCCCGCCAGGCGCGTTGGTCGCTGTTTTTCGGTCGCTTCAGGTTCACCATCACCTACCAGCCTGGATCCAAGAACGGCAAACCAGACGCGCTCTCCAGGCAGTTTGAACCCGAGGAACCGGCGGACCATGAACATACCATCCTTCCATCCTCGTGTGTCGTGGGGGCTGTCGCATGGGGAATAAAGGCCAAGGTTCGAAGGGCACAAGAGGCGGAGCCAGATCCTGGCGGCGGTCCAGTCGGGAGGTTGTTCGTCCCGTCTTCAGTTCGGGGCGACGTCATCCATTGGGCTCACACGTCCAAGTTCGCTTGCCATCCTGGTACATCTCGGCTGGTGGAGCTTATTCAGCGGTCTTTTTGGTGGCCGGGTCTCAGAAGTGACGTCTCCAACTATGTCCGTGCCTGTCCTCAGTGCGCCGTGGGTAAGACCTCCACTTCCCCTCCAGCGGGTCTCCTCCACCCGTTACTAGTTCCCGGGAGACCGTGGTCCCATGTGGCCTTGGACTTTGTTACCGGCCTTCCTAAGTCTAATTCTTACGACACCATCTTGACCATTGTCGACCGGTTCTCCAAGGTGGCCCACTTTGTGCCTCTCCATGGGCTCCCCTCGGCACGGGAGACGGCCGAGTTGCTGACTCAGCATGTGGTTAGACTGCATGGGATCCCGGTGGGCATGGTCTCGGATCGGGGACCCCAGTTTGTTTCCAAGGTGTGGGGCACCTTCTGCAACGTGCTGGGGGCCACGGTGAGCCTGTCCTCTGGTCACCATCCCCAGACCAACGGCCAGTGTGAGCGCACGAACCAGGAGTTGGAAGCAGCCCTGCGCTGCGTCACCTCCTCCAATCCAGCCTCCTGGAGCACCTGCCTACCCTGGGTTGAGTACGCCCACAACTCCACCCTCTCCTCGGCCACCGGCATGTCCCCTTTCCGGGCGTCCTTGGGGTACAATCCACCGCTGTTCCCGGAGGAGGAGAAGGAGGTGGCGGTTCCATTGGTCCAGGCTCATGTAAGGCACTGCCGATGCATTTGGACTAGAACGCGCCAGGCTCTGTTATGCACGGCGGAGCGCAACTCTCGCTTCGCCAATCGCCACAGGAGGGCCGCTCCCGAATACCAGGTGGGTCAGCGCGTGTGGCTGTCAACCAAGGACATCAAGTTGAAGGCGGAGAAGAGGAAGCTGGCGCAACGTTTCATCGGGCCGTATACCATCACCAAGATCGTTAACCCGGTGGCTATGCGCTTGGCTCTCCCCTCCTCCCTCCGGGTCCATCCTACCTTCTATGTGTCTCGTGTTAAACCTGTGCTGTCTGACCCTCTCTGCCCTCCTCCCAAGACCCCTCCTCCCTCCAGGTTGTTCGATGGAGATCCTGCTTGGAGTGTCAAGGCCATCCTGGATGCCCGCCGCCATGGCCGCGGTCTCCAGTACCTGGTGGATTGGGAGGGATATGGCCCGGAGCACAGGTCCTGGGTGCCGCCATCCTGGGTGCTGGACAACAGTCTCATCACGGAGTTCCATCGGACGCACCCAGGTAAGCCAGCGCCGGGAGGCGCTGCTTGGGGGGGAGTACTGTTACACCTCGCTCTCGCCGGTCATCATTACCAGCTGCGCGCACACCTGCACCTCATCGGCGATGAGCTATATCTACCCCTCTGCCCTCTGCTTCGGCCTGGAGTTGTCTTCGCTTCTAAGCTTCTACACGGCGACTGATCCGGTCTCTACCGACAGCGCATACTGCACGTAAGCAACTCTCCATACCCTTACCTCCTCTCCAGTCCTTCCCCTGTGCACAGGTGGATTCCCAGGCGGCGGCTTTTTCCTCTCCCCGCCTCATCTCCGCCTGCATGGCTCCGGCGCGTCAAGGGCGCACAGCTGCGCTGTCTTCCAGGACACAGCAGTCAAGCCAACGCCAGCCACTCGCCCATCTGCACGTGAGCAAACGTAGTAAATTATTCCCACGATGTGGTCGGCTACAACTAACCTCCTGCTCTGCTCTCCCCTCAGGGTTACCTGGTCGCACGGCGAGCTGTTCCGCCGACTATGCACGATGTTCACCCACACCACATCTCCATTCTCATTCACGCACTCACACACCTTTGGTTATCAATAAAAGCATTAAATCTTCCCGAGGCCGTGTGCGTGTGTTCCCTGAGTCCAAGGTTATGACAAATCCCAGCTTGGTTATTCTTGTAATTAGGGCCTGAGCCACTGACAACATCAGTTGGAGAAAGCCCTATTGTAATTGCTCTGTTTCTTATTACTATTATCATTCCGCCTAAACAATAGCATTTTTCACCCTCTGAATGTTAACCAAAACATGATTTTTTTTCACAAACCCCTCAGACCTGGTGAAAAATTCGATAAACTGGAAAAGATATGTGCCCCCCCACCCCTAATTTTTGTGGGCGGGGCCAAACTTACAAGGTCTATGGACACTGCTGACCTTAAATTTTGCCATAGAGACAAAAAATTTGGGTAAGGTGTGCATCACCTCAAGATATATAAAAAACATAATTGTGGCCCTTATCCACCCCCAACAGGAAGGCCGCCATCTTGCCTCAAAGTTGCCCCACCTCCAATTTGAACAAAAACCACCCCTCACCTTTGAATGAACTAGTCCTAGGGGCCTGCTCCGATTGAGCTCATTTTTACATGGCGGCATCTATAGGCATTGGCCATTAAAAGTTCTATTGTAGAGGGTGTAAGGGAAGGATGTGGAGGCGAGGCACGAGCGTAGGTTGACACAGATTCTTTATTGAACCCTCTATCGTATGTACAGCCTGTGACCCCAGCTTGTTCGCTGGGGCTGTGAAGAGCCTAGTCTGGAGAGGCATGCCTCAGTTTCTCTGCGCTCTCTTATAAAGCTTTATTGACCTGAGCGTAGAAACTGAGGCTGGCGCATATTAATGAAGTCTGACAAAGGTCATGAGTGGCAGGATTATAATAACACGTTACATGCAAAAGCACTGTGTGGCACGATAAACATAACACATGTTACCTTCCTAATATACATTTGCCTCCCTGTGTTGTAGCTTATAGCAGCAGGAGGCAAAGGCGCCTTAAAGTCTGGTGTAATTACTCCTGTGGGGGGCTACCTCCCTCGGTCCATTGTTCAGCCCCTCTGTCTGCTTGTGGGTGCGAGATAATGTCCATCCCTCGTGTGCTGGGTCACCACACTACAACAAGTGAAAATCTCAAAAGGTGTGACCAGGGCGCCATGGCGAAGTTTGACTCCTCCCCTTACAACATCAAACAGCTGTAACTCAGGCAAAACTTGTCCGATATCCACCAAAGTTTCCATGATGGAAAATAGTCCTGCCCCAAACACGTCTACATCAAAATACCTGACAAAAGATATAGTGCCACCTAGTGGTTAAAGGAAGAATTACTGAAAACAGTTTTCTTTATTTCTCACGCGCCACTTGCCAGAATGACGTGAAATTTTCTGAGATTCATCAGACTACAGGGATGATCATAACTGCACATCAAGTGTAGCATGACATCATACTTGTTACCATGGACACGCCCTCCTCGCCGTTCAATCCGTGAGCTTGTGGGGAGGGTTGGGAAGGTCCTGGAGTCATGAAATCTGGAACATAGATTGACGTGACTGTCATATGTAGTCCTATATGGGTGGACAACACATAACTGACAGGGAAGTGTTACCATAGCAACATGGCAAAGGTTGACTCCTCGCCATGGAACATCAACAAGTTGCAACTTGAACAAACTTCATCCGATTTTCAGCAAATTTTCTGTGATGGATATAAGTCCAACCCCACACGCCCCTACGTAAAAATGGTTGACAAAACTTATAGCACCACCTACTGCTCACAGGAAGTACTGCACCACTCGCATTTGAACAAACTCCTCCTCTAGGCCTGCTCCCATTGAGCTCATTTTCACATATCAGCATCTATAGGCATTGGCCAATAAAAGTTATGAAATGTGAGTCACAATCTCAAAAGGTGTGGCCACGACACCATGGCAAAGTTTGACTCCACCCCTTACAACATCAGACAACTGTAACTCGAGCAAATTTTGTCCGATGTCCACCAAACTTTCCATGATGGATAATAGTCCCGCCCTAAACGTGTCTATATAAAAAGAATTGACAAAAGATATAGCACCACTGAGTGGTTAAAGAAAGAATTGCTGAAAACTCTTATTTATTATTCATGCACCGCTTGCCAGAATGACATGAAATTTTCTAAGGGTGATCAGACCACCTGGTTGATCATAACTGCACATCACCTTTAGCATGGTGATGTGCATTCAAAATAACTTGAATCTGACAAAAGTGGTAATACATTAAAATTCTATGAAAATTAACCAATGAAAATCAGACAATGCTTTTGAATTGTGGTTCAACAGAATTATTTTAAAAAGCAAACTCATAAAACAGGCCTGGACAAAAATGATGGTACCCCTAGAAAAGATTGAAAATAATGTGACCATAGGGGCATGTTCAACCAAGATGTGTCCTCTAATTAACATTACAGGTGTCTACAAACTTGTAATCAGTCAGTCGGCCTATTTAAAGGGTGACAAGTAGTCACTGTGCTGTTTGGTGACATGGTGTGTACCACACTAAACATGGACCAGAGGAAGCAAAGGAGAGAGTTGTCTCAGGAGATTGGAAAGAAAATTATAGACAAGCATGTTAAATGTAAAGGCTATAAGACCATCTCCAAGCAGCTTGATGTTCCTGTGACTACAGTTGCACACATTATTCAGAAATTTAAGATCTACGGGACTGTAGCTAACCTCCCTGGATGTGGCCACAGGAGGAGATGGATAATACGAATGGTAACAAAAGAGCCCAGAACAACCTCTAAATACATTCAAGGTGAACTCCAAGGTCAAGGTACATCAGTGTCAGATCGCACCATCCGTCGTTGTTTGAGCCAAAGTGGGCTTCATGAGAGACGACCAAGGAGGACACCACTGTTGAAAACAAATCATAAAAAAGCCAGACTGGAATTTGCCAAACTGCATGTTGACAAGCCACAAAGCTTCTGGGAGAATCTCCTATGGACAGACAAGACAAAACTGGAACTTTTTGGCAAGGCACCTCAACTGTATGTTCACAGACGAAAAAATGAAGCATACCAAGAAAAGAACATTGTCCCTACTGTGAAACATGGAGGAGGTTCTGTTATGTTCTGGGGCTGCTTTGCTGCATCTGGCACAGGGTGTCTTGAATCTGTGCAGGGTACAATGAAATCTCAAGACTATCAAGATGTCCTAGAGAGAAATGTGCTGCCCAGTGTCAGACAGCTTGGTCTCAGTCGCAGGTCATGGGTCTTGCAACAGGATAATGACCCAAAACACACAGCTAAAAACACCCAAGAATGGCTAAGAGTGAAACATTGGACTATTCTAAAGTGGCCTTCTATGAGCCCTGATCTAAATCCTATTGAACATCTGTGGAAGGAGCTGAAACATGCCGTCTGGAGAAGGCACCCTTCAAACCTGAGACAACTGGAGCAGTTTGCTCATGAGGAGTGGGCCAAAATACCTGCTGAGAGGTGCAGAAGTCTCACTGACAGTTACAGAAATCATTTGATTGCAGTGATTGCCTCAAAAGGTTGTGCAACAAAATATTAAGTTAAGGGTACCATCATTTTTGTCCAGGCCTGTTTCACCTGTTTCATGAGTTTGTTTTTTAAAATAATTCTGTTGAACCACAATTCAAAAGCATTGTCTGATTTTCATTGGTTAATTTTCATAGAATTTTTATTTATTACCACTTTTGTCAGATTCAAGTTATTTCTATGGCAGGGGAGGAAGCCATTCAGACCTGGTAGACCCAAACGTATAGTGAGGGTGTGCTGGGGATGTCTGGCTGAGGCCCCTGTCCGGGAGGTCTTCAACTCCCACCTCCAGAAGAACTTCAATCCCATTCCGAGGGAGTCTGGAGACATGGAGTCTGAATGGGCCATGTTCTCCACCTCTGTTGTTGAAGTGGTGGCCCAGAGCTGCGGCCGCAAGGTGGTCGGTGCATCTCGTGGTGGCAACCCCCGAACCAAGTGGTGGACACCAGTGGTGAGGGGGGTCATTAAGCTGAAGAAGGAGTCCTATCAAGCTTGATTGGCTTGTGGGACTCCCGAAGCAGCTGAGGTGTACCGGCAGGCCAAGCGGAGTGCAGCTTAAGTGGTTGCTGAAGCAAAAACCCGGGTATGGGAGGAGTTCGGTGAGGCCATGGAACAAGACTTTCGGTCGGCCTCGAAGAGATTCTGGCAAACTGTCCGGCACCTCAGGAGGGGAAAGCAGCTCCCTGTCCACACTGTGTATGGTGCGGATGGGACACTGTTGACTTTGACTGGGGATATCGTCGGGCGGTGGAAGGAATACTTCGAGGATCTCCTCAATCCCACTGATACGCCTTCCACAGAGGAAGCAGGGTTTGGGGACGAGGGGGATGACTCGCCTATCAAAGGGGCTGGGGTCACCAAGGTGATTAAAAATCTCCTTGGTGGCCGGGCCCTGGGGGTGGACGAGATTCGCCCTGAGTACCTCAAGGCCCTGGATGTTGTTGGGCTGTCATGGTTGACACACCTCTGCAACATTGCGTGGAGGTCGGGGGCAGTGCCTTTGGCATGACAAACTGGGGTGGTGGTTCCTCTCTTCAAAAAAGGGGACCGGAGGGTGTGCTCCAACTTTAGAGGGATCAGTCTCCTCAGCCTCCCTGGGAAGGTCTATGCCAAGGTACTGGAGAGGAGAGTCCGGCCGTTGGTCGAACCTCGGATTCAGGAGGAGCAATGTGGTTTTCGTCCTGGCCGTGGCACATCGGACCAGCTCTTTACCCTCTCGAGAATTCTTGAGGGTTCGTGGGAGTTTGCCCAACCAGTTTACATGTGTTTTGTGGACTTGGAGAAGGCATTTGACCGCGTCCCTCGTGGTTTTTTGTGGGGGGTGCTTCGGGAGTATGGGGTATCGGGCTTGTTGTTACGAGCTATTCGGTCTCTGTACGACCGTTGTGAGAGTTTGGTTCGTATTGCCAACACTCGGTCGGAGTCATTCCCAGTGAGAGTGGGACTCCGCCAGGGCTGCCCTTTGTCACCGATCCTGTTCATAAATTTTATGGACAGGATTTCTAGGTGCAGCCAAGGAATGGAGGGTGTCATGCTTGGTGACCACAGGATCTCATCTCTGTTGTTTACAGATGATGTTGTCCTGTTGGCTTCATCCAGCAATGACCTACAGCTCTTGCTGGGACGGTTTGCTGCTGAGTGTGAAGCGGCTGGGATGAGAATCAGCACCTCCAAGTCCAAGTCCATGGTTCTCAGCCGGAAAAAGGTGGATTGTCCTCTCTGGGTTGGGGACAGGCTCCTGCCCCAAGTGGAGGAGTTTAAGTATCTTGGGGTCTTGTTCACGAGTGAGGGGAAAATGGAGTGAGAGATTGACAGACGGATCGGAGCAGCATCTGCAGTGATGCGGACGTTGTACCGGTCTGTTGTGGTGAAGAGGGAGCTTAGTTCTAAAGCAAAGCTGTTGATTTACCAGTCAATCTACGTTCCTACTCTCACCTATGGTCACGAGCTTTGGGTAATGACCGAAAGAACAAGATTGCGGATACAAGCGGCTGAAATGAGCTTTCTCCGTAGGATTGCTGGACTCACCCTCAGAGATAGGGTGAGGAGCTCAGTCATCCGGGAGAGGCTCAGAGTAGAACCACTGCTCCTCCACATTGAAAGGAGTCAGTTGAGGTGGTATGGGCATCTGATTAGGATGCTTCCTGGACGCCTCCCACTTGAGGTGTTTCGGGCACGTCCCACTGGGAGGAGACCCCGGGGCAGACCCAGGACTCGGTGGAGAGACTATGTCTCCCAGCTGGTCTGGGAACGCCTTGGTATCCTCTCTGGAGAGCTGGAGCAGGTGGCGGGGGTGAGGGAAGTCTGGGCTTCTCTGCTTGAACTGCTGCCTCCGCGACCCGGACCTCCGGAAAAGCGGTAGAAGATGGATGGAGGGATGGATGGATGTAATCAAACAAGATGATCTTTGCCTTTTAAAGCTGTTGTCTTACTTTTTCGCTTGCTTTGACAGCCTGCTGAGGAAAATGTGGACATTACAGAGGTAAAATTTTCTTCAGTGTTTATATTTAAAGGCATCATTATTTACACCTGTCATTAAAAACCTTTTTGTGGCTCCTGTTACAGATTTCCTCAAAACGAGATTAACACACATGCAAGTGAGTGTGGAGAAAGGTAATGCACATTTTTAACGTTGTTTCAAATCTTCATCCAAGCATTGGGTTTTTCATAAATTAATTTAACTAAAAAGGTTGTGTAAAGTTGAAAGCCAGTGAATAAGGTGCACAGCACAGTTTTGGCTATTTGGTTGTACTTCTGATGCCATATAATTTTAATTAATCATTAAGTCTACCTTATACACGTATTTTAAAAGTTCATGCTTGAGGCTGAACATGAGGCTGAAATGCATTGTTTTATATGTTGGTTTTTATGGGGTTTTTATCCATATGTTTGAAATCATGGGATATGACTTTTACTCTGGCATTTTGTCATTGTAGTGATGTAAACCTTCCTTCATCTTCAGAATACAAGATGAGCATTTCTAGGTTTGTATGCATCAGTATTCATTTACCTAATTGAGTGTTTTTCAACCAAGGTACCCTGATACGCGCAGGTTTCTGTGGGAAATTATCTAATTTCACTTCTTCACTGGTTTAAAAAAAGCAGCAAATAATTTGCCATTGTTGTACATGGGTGTACGGGTGCCTATAGAATCCATGTACAGCAATGGCAAATTATTAGCATTTTTTTTAACCAATTAAGAAGTGAAAGTCGATAATTTCCTACAGAAACCTGAACATACCAGGACATACCTAGTTAAAAAACATTGTGGCCTAATGTATTGGTATCAAACATTTTAGAACAGGTACCCTTTATGTAGAGTAATCTAGATGTTACCTCTCAGGTTTGACCTTAGTACCACGCTTAAAAGAATGACGTTAGTACAAGCCAAACATCTGAGTTGTTACATCTACCACAGTTTGCAACGTGGAGAGACCACATGCTCACTACAATTGGACTTGCATTTTTTTTATTGCTTTTATTTCTCCATCAGCCTGGATGACATCCTGCAAGCCTTATCTGCTGCTGTGAATACAGAGGAAGAATTTTCTTTCACTGTGTTAAGATCAAACATGGTGGAGCGAGGCCTTGCACAATGGAAGTGGCAAAAGAAGGCATTGCCTACTTCCCAGCTGAGGGTCACATTCATAGGGGAAGCAGGCATTGACACAGGGGCATTACGGAAAGAGTTTCTCACAGGTACACTTGAAGCATGACTTAAATCACCTAAAATAGTTGCAATAAAATTAAAATAGCTTGTTAAATGGAGGGATTTGTTTTGTGTGTCTCTAAAGATATGGTTGCCAGCTTAGAACAAAGGTTGTTTGAGGGTGACCAGACTGGAAAATCTCCCAACTATTCCTTGCTGGATCTTGATCAGGGAAACTTCCAGTATGTTGTGCTTACATACAGTGGTGTCGTGAGGGATTTTCTGGGCTCTTTCGTTTTTGTGTACTTTGATGATATTCTTATTTTTTCTCAGTCCCTCGATGAACACCGTGTGCATGTCAGGCGAGTGCTGCAGTGGCTTCTGGAGAACAAACTGTTCGTTAAAGCAGAGAAGTGCGAGTTCCACATTCCAGCCACGTCATTTCGGGGCTTTGTCAACTTGCACAACAAAGTCATCACCGATCTGGCTAAGGTAAAAGCGGTGGTAGAGTGGCCGACCCCCTTATCCCGAAAACAGTTGCAACAGTTTCTGGGATTCTCCAACTTCTACCGCCGCTTTATTAAAAATTACAGTCTCACTGCCCTCCCTCTCACTTGCCTCACCTCCACCAAGGTGCCCTTCTGGTGGACGGAGGAGGCTGAGGCTGCCTTTTTGGAACTAAAATCATTATTCTCCTCTCCTCCAATTCTGGCGCAGGTGGACCCCGCTCTGCAGTGCTTGGTGGAGGTGAACGCTTCGGACTCCGGTGTGGGAGCAGTTTTGTCTCAACGCTCTCCTGTGGGTGACAAGATTCGCCCCTGTGCGTTCTTCTCCCACCGTCTCTCCCCGGTGGAAAGGAACTATGACATCGGGGACAGGGAGCTCCTGGCGGTGAAACTGGCTCTGGAGGAGTGGCGCCATTGGCTGGAGGGGGCCTCCCAACTGTTCATTGTATGGACCGACCATAAGAACTTGGAATACTTCAGGACAACCAAACGTCTGAACGCGCCAGGCCCGCTGGTCCTTGTTCTTTGGCAGGTTTGATTTTACTATCACCTACTGCCTGGGGTCCAAGAATACCAAGCCTGACACTCAAACTCAATAATTTGCTTCGGATGCGGTGGAGGCGCCTTCTCACCCCATTATTCTGCCATCGTGCATCGTGGGCACCCTCTCGTGGGGTATTAAGGAAAAGGTTCATAGAGTGCAAGAGACTGAGGCTGACCCGGGCGGGGGGCCAGCGGGGAGGCTGTTTGTGCCTTCTGCCGTCCGGGGTGAAGTCATTAATTGGGCCCACTCCTCCAAGCTCTTTTGCCACCCGGGGATGGCACGCACCGTGGCCTTATTGCAAAGGACTTTTTGGTTGCCATCGCTCCGGAGGGATGTCAGGGAGTACATCCGTGCCTGTCCCCAGTGTGTCACCGGTAAGATTTCTTCCTCTCCTCCAGCTGGTCTGCTTCATCTGCTTCCCATCCCCGGCAGGCCCTGGTCCCATGTGGCACTTGATTTCATCACCGGTCTTCCATCCTCGGCTAACAACACTGTTATCCTCACCATAGCGGACAGATTCTCCAAGGCAGCCCATTTCATTCCCCTGCAGGGTCTTCCCACAGCCAAGGCGACTGCGGGCCTGCTCGTCCGCCATGTGGTGCGGCTCCATGGTATTCCTCTGGACATTGTGTCCGACTGTGGGCCCCAGTTCATCTCACAGGTATGGCGAGCCTTCTGCAACGCCATTGGGGCTACGGTGAGCCTGTCCTCGGGGTACCACCCACAGAGCAATGGCCAATCAGGAGCTGGAGGCAGCACTACGGTGCGTCACCACCGTCAATCCGGCGTCCTGGAGCTCCTACCTGCCATGGGTCGAATACGCTCACAACACCTCTGTCTCGTCTGCCATAGGCATGTCTCCATTCGAGGCTTCTTTAGGTCACAACCCCTGCTGTTTCCCGAAGAGGAGGGAGACATTGCGGTGCCTTCCGTGCGGGCCCATTTGAAGTGCTGTCGCCAGCTGTGGAAGGCTACCAGGGCCGCGCTGCGACGCACAGCTGACCGCAACTCCGTCATTGCCAACCGCCGCAGGACCTCGGCTCCACCCTACCCAGTTGGGCAACAGGTATGGCTTTCCACTAAAAATATCAACCTCAAGGTTGAATCTAGGAAGATTTCACAGCGTTTCATTGGCCCTTTTGCTATTACACATATTGTGAATCCTGTGGCTGTGCGCCTGGCTGCCCCCCCCACATTTGTCTCACCTTTCATGTTTCCCAGGTGAAGCCGTTCTGCTCTAGCCCTCTGTGTCCTCCTCCCAAGATGCCACCTCCACCAGTAGTCATCGATGGTGACCCTGCGTGGAGGGTCAACTCCATTCTGGAGGTCTGGCGCCAGGATCGCGGCCTCCAGTACCTGGTGGACTGGGAGGGTTATGGTCCTGAATGGAGGTCCTGGGTGCGTCCCTCCTTTGTGCTGGATCCTCAGCTCATCAGAGACTTCCACCGTACTCACCCGGGTAGGTTGGCTCGGCTGCCGAGAGGCGTCACTTGGGGGGGAGTACTGTAGTGATTTGCGCTGCCTGCCTGTTGCCCTAATGTCCTCCACAGCTGCACGCACACCTGCTCTCCTCATCAACCTGCCTATTTAAGCTGTGCTGCCCTCAGGTCTGCATGGAGACGTCAAGCTCCCTGGTCTGGCAAGACCTCTTCACCTTCCGGTCACCTACATGTTCCGGAGTTCCATCTCCTCTGATTCCTCCCTGCCTCGTCATCCTCCTGGGAGTCCTAACTTCCCAAAGACAAGTAAGCCTCTGCTTAACCTCACATCCTCGGTTCGCTCTGCTCCCCTGTGCACAGGTGGAAATCTGTGGCTGCGGACCTCCTCCTCCTGGCGGCGGACTGAGCTCCACCTGCACCTCACCAAGCTCACTGCTCACCTCTTCACCTCGCACCACCTCTGCAACCGGGGCTGAAGACACTGTCCCTCTGGCTGGAGCCTCCAGGATCTCACCTGGGCGACACACCAGCTCGCCTACAGTAAGGCTGAACATTTACTGCACCATTACTCCCCATTCCTGCCACTAATTCCCTTGTCTCTGCTCTTCCCTAGGGTTGCCAGTCTGTACGGTGCTCTGCTCGCCCCGGATGTTACATTTCTGCACACACACACACACACACACACACACACACACACACACACACACACACACACACACACACACACACATCCACACTCGCATTTCATAATAAAAGATAATTGTGTTTATTCTGGAGTCTGTGTCTGCCTTCTTGGTCATAAATCATGTCAGAGGTCCAGTGTGAAGTTTCCACAGTCAGAGATGATTCACTTAAACTTGCTCTATAAAATAGTGTACTGGATAGCCATGTAGAAGGGAGGACACCACAGTGTTGAAGGTTTTTTTTGTACTATTTATTTATTTTAATTGTACTATTTATTTATTTTAATTGTACTATTTATTTATTTTACTTTCCAGTGATTTGTCACCTTGAAGCTGGAGAGGGGAAAAAAGATGAATACATAGTTTTACATGCGTCATGCTTGGTGACCACAGGATCTCATCTCTGTTGTTTGAAAATGATGTCCTGTTGGCTTCAGCCAGCAATGACCTACAGCTCTTGCTGGGACGGTTTGCTACTGAGTGTGAAGCGGCTAGGATGAGAATCAGCACCTCCAAGTCCGAGTCCATGGTTCTCAGCCGGAAAAAGGTGGATTGTCCTCTCTGGGTTGGGGACAGGTTCCTGCCCCAAGTATCTTGGGGTCTTGTTCACGAGTGAGGGGAAAATGGAGCGAGAGACTGACAGATGGATTGGAGCAGCATCTGCAGTGATGCAGATGTTTTACCGGTCTGTTGTGGTGAAGAGGGAGCTTAGTTCTAAGGCAAAGCTGCTGATTTACCAGTCAATCTACATTCCTACTCTCACCTATGGTCACGAGCTTTGGGTAATGACCGAAAGAACAAGATCGCGGATACAAGCGGCTGAAATGAGCTTTCTCCGTAGGATTGCTGGACTCACCCTCAGAGATAGGGTTAGGTGCTCAGTCATCCTGGAGAGGCTCAGAGTAGAACCGCTGCTCCTCCACATTGAAAGGAGTCAGTTGAGGTGGTATGGGCATCTGATTAGGATGCCTCCTGGATGCCTCCCACTTGATGTGTTTCGGTCACGTCCCACTGGGAGGAGACCCCGGGGCAGACCCAGGACTCGGTGGAGAGACTATGTCTCCCAGCTGGTCTGGGAACGCCTTGGTATCCTCTCTAAAGAGCTGCAGCAGGTGGCTGGGGAGAGGGAAGTCTGGGCTTCTCTGCTTGAACTGCTGCCTCCGCGACCCGGACCTCCGGAAAAGTGGTAGAAGATGGATGGATGGATGGATGGACATAGTTTTACAGACATGGTTACAGTGTGTAATGAAATATTCCATTACATCTCTTTTCAGTTTCTGGACCTCCAGCTCCAGTTTTCTCAATATCTTAAGATACTTCTCTGCAATTGCATTTTATTTTCATTCCTAAATCCAGATCCAAAGACTTTCTCTGGTTCAGTCTTATTCTGGCTTCTGCCGACTCTGTCTTTAAGTGCATTGGGTAGGCATGTATGATGATACCTCAAGTCTTGTTGAGTCCAGCAAGTTTCTTCATCTACAGATGTGCACTCTGCTTTTGCAGATGTGCCTTCCCATGCCATATGCAGTAGAACTTGTATTAACAGTTCTGACAGGACATCCTATGCCTATGATTTTAATAACATAACTCACTGCATCATCATTATCATCATCATCTGGTGGCTCAAGAAGTTTAACTGTTACCAGACACTGCAGGTAAGCAAAGTTAAACATTTATGCCACCCCATTTTTGGACATGTTTGTTCTTTATGAAGGACAAATAAAAATATTACAAATTTTAACACTAAAAACAGAGTGGGAAAGTGCAACTGACCTAAACTGATACATATTCTGAGTAACATTCACTTCCACTGGTCACATTTAAGTCAGTCTGTAACTGTTAATTATGAGACAGGATGAGTAACTCTCATTCTCTCTTTCAGAGTAGCACTGGTATAGTTCCGTATGGATAGTGTTATGTCTTGAATTACCTGCTGAACAGACGAGGCAAGGTGACTGGGAAAACACAGCTTTATTGAACTCACTCAGCTTGACAGCCACTGACAGATTGTCAGCTAAGCTCAGGTGAGAAGAGAGTGATAAGATGGCCGACCTGGCCTTATATAGAGTGGGACGGAGGCGCCACCTGGAGGTGCGTGTCCATCTTACACTTTCCATATCTCACGTTTTCCCTCCCCTTTAAAAAAAAAGTCCAAAACCACTCACTCAATTAGACCCTCCCCAATTTGGGACCTGAATCATGCACTAACAAACGAAAACTAATATTTCCAAATGGCCTAACATATTCACACAACAAAACTACAATAGGGAGGATGGGTGGACTGCCGTCTAGCCCACACATAAAGTCGATTATTCTACCACCTGCTAGGGTAAATTAAAGTCCATTAATAAATAAAATTGTATGCAGTCTTCCTAAACTAAAACAGAAAAAAAATCCATTATATAACATTCTTAATAATATTAACATTCAACATATAACATTCTCTCTCTCTCTTTTTTTTTTTAAATAACCACACCAACACAACAACAACAGAACTTCTATATATACTATGTACAACCCAAGTCTTTAAACAAGAAGGTACCGACCCTGGGCGAAATTGGTCCTGCTTGACTGGACAGAAGAGGGCGCACAATAGATGCCTCTGCAAAATGGACTTGTCAGCAGACCACGAACAGGGCCCAGCTGGCAAATGTGGGAAAGTCAGTCCCTCCAGGATTTCACATCATGTTTTTATGATTGTTGCAGCCCAAAAAGCCTGAATTTGCGGAAGCTTTTTTTTTTTTATTAAGTTGCACTAAAAGTTGTGGTAAGAATTACAAATTTTAAAGCAGATACTTTTTTCATAGTTTACTGCAATGATATTCTATATACCACAAGAAAAGCACAGGACTGTCAAAAATTTCCTATTAAATAGTGATTTGTAAATTAAGCAGAAACTTCTGCTATACAGAAAAACTCTTTTGTGGAACAGCAAATACAGACTTTAACACAGTTAAGTGAGAATGAAGTAGCTAGTCATAAATTTGTCATAAAAATGACCAACACTGTAGGCTACTCTTGCTGAGAACTTGAATAAAAAGGATGAAAAAAATAATTATCCATTACAACAGCTAAATTGCATTGAATGCATGTTAAAGAGAATAGATTTGGAAATTATGGCAGCACCTTCATTTGAAAACTCCCTAACCGCAGCGGTCCCCAACAGTGTTGGGCAAGTTACTAAAATGGTAAATGGTAAATGGTAAATGGCACTCACTTATATAGCGCTTTTATTCTCATCTCTTGATGACCAAAGCGCTTTACAGATGCTGCTATTCACCCATTCACACACACATTCACACACTGATGAAATAGTAACTAAAAATAGTAACTAGCTACAGTTACTAGCTACTTCTTTTCACAAGTAACTGAGTTACTTACCAATTACTGCATGATTAAAGTAACTAGTTACTTGGAAAAGTAACTTTTACCTTACTTTTAAATGCATGCTTAAATCACAAGATAAGATAAGCCTTTATTAGTCCCACAAAGGGGAAATTCCAGGATTGCAACAGCACAGGGATAGCAACACTCAGAGCAATAATCAGAAGGCAAGAGAAAGAAAAAACAAAAAACAAAAAAACAAGAGCAGCAAGTATACATACAGTATGTACATATATATAAAAAAAAAAAATTAAAAAAAAAAATATATATATATAGACACACAGTGCGGAGTATTGTAGCTAGATGGAATGAATATGTAAATATATAAACACACACAGTGCGGAGCATTGTAGCTAGATGGAATAAATATGTAGATATATAAACACACACAGTACGGAGCATTGTAGCTAGATGGAATAAATATGTAGATATATAAACACACACAGTACGGAGCATTGTAGCTAGATGGAATAAATATGTAAATATATAAACACACACAGTGCGGAGCATTGTAGCTAGATGGAATAAATATGTAGATATATAAACACACACAGTGCGGAGATTTGTTGCTAGATGGGATGAAACAGCACAACCGTTGTAGAATATGTAGAAAGAAAGTGGCTGACAGCACTTAGCCACTCCTTAAGATCTCAGTTGTTCATTGTGGAATATGTATGTGTGCCGCTGGGAATCTTGGGGTATTCTGGCTACAGCTTGGAGAGCTAGTGGCACGCCTCTTGAGTGAGGCTAAAAATAAAGCTCGTACTCTGAACCTCACGTGAATTCCTGGTATCTTCAACATCTTCTACATGGTGTCAGAAGTCAGCCTCTGCCCAGCATGTCGCAGAACCTCCGACAGATTAATCCACTCGTCTTTGACGAAAACATCGCGGACAACTGGGTCAAATTCAAGCGCGAATGGCGCGTTTACAGCATCGCGGGGCTAACGTCGGCTAGCAAACAGGTGAAAGCGTACACACTCCTCAACCTCGCCGGTCCCGATGCGCTGGACAAGTACGACACATTCACCTTCGAACAAGACGAAGATCCGGAGGATCCTGACACACTGGTAAAGAAATTTGATGAAATTTGCCTTCCTATAAAAAACGTCATTATGGACAGACATGCATTCAATACTACAGGCCAGAAACCACACCAGTCTATCCAGTCATATGCAGCCACGTTAAGGTCTCTGGCCAAGAAATGTGAGTTCGGCCCGTTACATGATGAACTGATTAGAGACAGGTTGGTGTGTGGCGTCCGCGATGACACCCTCCGCACCCAGCTACTGAAAGAAAAGAAATTGACGCTAGATGCAGCCATGGAGATGTGTGTGCTACACGAGCAATCTGAAAAGGGTAACATGGAACTAAAGAAGGAAAAAGACGACAAAGAAATGAAAAAGGAAGGAGATCTGTGTGCAGTGCAATTCAACCTGTGCTCAAACTGCAGTGGGCAACACCCACCCGATCGCAGCAGCTGCCCAGCTTTCAATAAACGCTGCAACTCGTGTGGAAAATGGAACCACTTCTCCAAATGCTGCAGATCGAGCGGGGAGCGTAAACCCAGTGCACAGCGTGGGCAGCAGCCGAGCAGACCACCCCGCACCCCACGCAGAGGAGGATACGTGCACAAAATAAGCGAACTGGACACAGAGACTGCACATGACCCAGCCGAACTGTTCTACTGTGAAAGCGTGGAAACGCTTTTTTTTTTTTTTTTCTCTGTGACATTTTGTCTTATATTTGTTTTTGAATAGTAACCGCTTAACTTAGCCTAGCTTAGTTTTCTTGTTTTTCTCTCAGTCACATTTTGTCTTAGCTTTGTTTTAAATTGTAATCGCTCTTGTCTTGTTTTCTCTTTTTTCTCTTTTGAATTCTTGGATGGAATATGGGTGGGCAATATAAGCTGCGGCTTCAGCCATCACCCATTTCGGATAACTCACGTGGAATTGTATAGTAGGAGGAGTCTTTGTCTAATTGTTGTTATATTATACAGTTTCTTTTAACCTGTACTGTACTATCCGAAATAAATTCATTCATTCATTCATTCAAAGCGTGGAAACGGCTACAGACAAGGGCGAGATATTCACCATGCTGTCGTCCTCCACCACCGGATAACAACTGAAAATAAAGATTGACACTGGAGCTCGGTGCAATGTGATCTCCAAGGCCACTCTTGACCACACCGACCCCAATGCGGACATCGACCACAGCCGTATAATCAACCTCGTGGCCTACGGAGGACAGGTGATAAGAACAATGGGCGTGGCTACTGTGCATCTCACATGTGGGACATTACACTTTCATGTTGTTGACAGTGATGTGAAACCTCTTCTCGGTCTCATTGATAGTGTAAAACTGGGCTTTGTGAAACTGGGACCAAATGTGCATGCACTCCAACAGGGAGCGCCAGAACTGACAGAATACAGAGACTTGTTTGACAACAGCACTGTAGGCAAGCTTCCGGTGGTGTACCACATGCGTCTGGACGACACAGTGCACCCCACGATCTGTGCTCCCAGGCGGGTACCACTAGCAATGAAGGACAAGATCATTCAGGAGCTCAACAGAATGACCAAGCTGGAAATCATCAAACCAGTCCACGAACCCACAGAATGGGTATCTGCAATGGTGGCTGCCTGCAAGAAGGATGGCAGCATCCGGCTGTGCATCGATCCAGTCCATCTCAACAAAGCACTTCTCAGGCCCCACCATCCCATGAAAACAGTCGAACAAGTGATAGCTGACATGCCGGGCGCCAAAGTGTTCAGCGTCCTAGACGCAAAATGTGGATTCTGGCAGGAGCCACTCAGCAGCGAGTCCTCCAAACTGACCACATTCATGACACCAGTGGGCCGGTATGCTTTCCTCCGAATGCCCTATGGGATATCGATGGGGAGTGAGGTGTTCCAGAGGTGCATGGAGCAACTCTTTGAAGGGCAGCCATGTGCAATTGTCGTCGACGACATCCTTGTCTGGGGCAGCACTACAGAGGAGCATGACGCACGTCTACATCAGGTCATGGAGAGAGTGCGTGCCGTCAACCTCAAGCTGAACCCAGACAAATGCCGCTTCAGGGTGTCTGCAGTCTCATACGTGGGGCACCTGCTCACCGACCAGGGGATCAAACCGGATCCTGCCAAGACTGCCGCGGTTCGCCTGATGCCTCCCCCAGAGGACAAGCATGGGGTCCAGAGATTCCTCGGCATGACAAACTACCTGTCAAAGTTCATCCCAGGCTACAGCGAAGCCACAGCACCCCTGCGTCAGCTCCTCCTTCAAGATGTGGACTGGGTCTGGCAGGAGCATCACACAGCGGCCTTCAACAAACTCAAGGACCTTCTCACCAGCCCCCCAGTCCTCCAGTATTTCGATGTACACCAGCCAGTGGTGCTGTCTGCTGATGCCTCTCAGCATGGTCTAGGGGCTGTCTGCCTACAAAACAACAAACCTGTGGCGTTTGCCTCCAGAGCCCTCACGGAGACAGAGGGGCGCTACGCACAAATAGAAAAGGAGCTCCTGGCTCTAGTCTACGCCTGTCAAAAATTCCACGACTACATATATGGCTGTCCTGTGACAGTGGAGACCGATCATCAGCCCCTCATCACCATACTGCAAAAGCCCCTCCACTCTGCATCCGCTCGCCTCCAGAGAATGATGCTGAAGCTGCAGCGTTACAACCTTCAGGTTACCTACAAAAGAGGCAAAGAACTGTATGTTGCAGACACCCTCTCACGTGCACATCTGCCGGCTGCTGACCAGACCGACAGTGCTGAGGACTACGATGTCATGATGGTGGAGGTGCTCTCCTCAAGAAGACTGGAGGAACTGAGACGTGAAACACTGGCAGACCCTACATGCCGCCGGCTAGCTGAGGTCATCACCACAGGCTGGTCTGACTCGTCAAAGAAACTGCCTCATGATCTCAGACCATTCTACAGCATGAGAGATGAGCTCACGACGGACAATGGCCTGCTGCTTCGCGGTCTGCGCTTCGTCATCCCCCACTCTTTGCGACACTACTACGTCAAACAGCTGCATCAAGGCCACCCTGGCCCCGAAGCAACAAAACGCAGGACCAGAGAAACCATGTTCTGGCCCACAATCAACCAGGACATTGAGAATGAGCTCTCCAAATGTGCTCCATGTAATGCACTGCGACCTCACCAAACAAAAGAGCCTCTGCAACTACATGATGTACCTGACCTACTGTGGGCCCTCACAGCAGCTGATGTCTTCGAGTGGGAGGGAAAAGAACACCTGGTGCTTGTCGACTCGTACTCTGGCTGGTATGAAATGGATCAGCTCCCCAACACCACTAGTGCAACCATCATCACCAGGCTGAAACGGCACTTTGCCACACACGGTGCACCTCAGCAGCTCATGACTGACAATGCTGCATATTTCACTAGCAGGGAATTCCAGGAATTTGCCCACACATGGGACTTTACCCACATCACCAGCAGCCCCCACTACCCACAATCAAATGGGTTAGCTGAAAGGGCCGTTCGTTCAGCCAAACACCTGCTGGAGAAATGTGCACGTGATGGTACAGATGTCTATGTGGCCCTACTCAACATACGAAACACACCAAGAGATGGACTGCCCTCGCCAGCGCAGCGTTTGCTGTCTCGGCGCACAAAGACCCTCATTCCCATGACCAAAGCAATGTACCTACCCAGGGTGCAAACACAGGTGCAGGCTGCTCTCACCCACGCAAGGCAGCGACGCAAGGCACACTACGACAAATCGGCCAAACGCCTAACACCACTGCAAACAGGGAACACGGTCAGGATGCAGACGGCCAGGGGATACGACCGGCTCGCAGTGGTCACGGGAGCTGCAGCAAAACCCAACAGCTACCAGGTCCAGGTCGGGGATGCCACGTACACAAGGAACAGACGTCATCTGCAACTCACCCCAGAGACCTACACCCCTCATACACCAACCCTCCCATCTAGCACCACTCCAGACCGACCAGTGGATCCACAGCCTGTCGCCACCCAGCCAGAGGCGGCCCCAGCCCAGGAAGGTGTGATCATCACCCGCTCAGGAAGAGTATCGAGGCCCAACACCCTCTACAAAGACTACACCACCTAGACACTTCCACTCACTCACTGACTCACTCACTGACTCACTCACACTCACACACACTCACTCACTCACTCACTTAAAAAAGTGTCACTGTACAACGTCACTGTTCATTCTTCATGCACGTTCTTATTCACGTTAAGTTAATGAATTTGTAATATAGTTGAATATTGTTATTCTGGCATTCCTAACTTCCCCTCATGTGCCTTACCCTAATAGGAGCACTTAGGCTGTTCTTTTATCTGTCAAAACTGCTAACCTCCCCTGTTTGTTATACTTTATTGAGAGGGGGGATGTAGAATATGTAGAAAGAAAGTGGCTGACAGCACTTAGCCACTCCTTAAGATCTCAGTTGTTCATTGTGGAATATGTATGTGTGCCGCTGGGAATCTCGGGGTATTCTGGCTACAGCTTGGAGAGCTAGTGGCACGCCTCTTGAGTGAGGCTAAAAATAAAGCTCGTACTCTGAACCTCACGTGAATTCCTGGTATCTTCAACATTTCTACAACCGTCTACTTAGTTATCCTACATGGTATGATTATGTACCCATACATATTCTCACCCTCCATAGCGACCGGTATTTTCCTAGTTGTATGCCGGAGGGGACCATTGTATAAGTCTATTGTGTCTTTTGCATTCAAAACTATTAGGTTGCACACTTGCACACACAGCAGGATAATTTAATTAATGGATTACATTACAGGCTTATTAATATCAGGCTGAAAACAGACTTTCAGACAGAGCTTTTGGAACATGTTCAGTGTGCTTTACCCTGCCTTGAGAACTCTTACTGTGGAAAAACTCTGAAGAAAATCAACACAAAATTACCAGTAATTTCCTCATTTTGGAGTGAGAAATAGGGTTTGTGGAGTGAGAGGGGGAAAAAAGAATGAGAATAACTCCAAAAGAGTGAGTTGGCAACACTGCATAAAGCTGCCAATGTTTCCTAACTTTATATTATGGATTTAATCCGATGTGCAGTGACCCAAAGAAAATGCTCATTATCCACAGTCCAAATCTCTGCTGTGAAAGAGACATGATCTAGTCCCTTAAATTCTTTTTGGAGACCAAAATCCATTTTTGAGTAATCTTTATCCAGGTAGCAAGTAAATGTGTTTTAACTTCAGTGGATCACAGTCTCAGCTGTCTGATGGAAAATGACTGTCATTAGCTCTTCATTCTGTAACGACGTATCTGGCAATCAGTCGGTTTAATTTTTGCTGGGTCACAAACTGTCCAGATGCATACCTGTGCTTGAAATCCAGCCGTGGGTGTTCAAATAATGTAGATCCACTACACGGTGTTGTTAACATAGCACTAGCTTTGTTGGATCTTGTTGCTGTTCTCAGGCACTTCTAAAGATTGCAGTTGGTCTCACATGGCCCACCAATATGCTTTTGACCTTAACTGCGACAAAGGAAAAATAATCTATTAACACAAAAACAAAGTAGCTTCATCTTTTCCCAGCAGGAGGAAGCTCCATTTGTGGCTGCTGGCTGCAGCAGTGAACAGGCTCTTTGCAACAGGTTACGTTGACTGACGGCTACGTTAGCTACGTAGGGTCAGTTTGTATCGATTTGTGCTAAAAAATATCTATCCATATTAATAAAATGAGTAATGCGAGTAACGCATCTGATCAAATTTCAGTAACTGTAACACATTACTGAACTTTTAAACAGTAATTTTGTTACACAGAATGTTACTGCAAAAGTAGTGGCATTACAGTAACACGTTACTTTGGAAGGCGTTAAAGTCTGCCTGCCAGAAAAACACTTTATTGCGGAAGCACGCCTGAGGAGAGACACCGTAAAACCACAAACAAACAAACAAACAAATCTAACACCACAGCCAGGGTTGGAACATTTTATTCAATTCAATTCAACTTTATTTATTCAGCACCATTTCACAACAACAGTCATCTCATAGCACTTTCAACTGTAGGGGGGACCCCCACAGTTGCAGAAAGACCCCAGCAATCAGGCGATCCCCTGTGAGCAAGCATTTGGCGACGGTGGAGAGGAAAAACTCCCTTTTAACAGGAAGAAACCTCCAGCAGAACCAGGCTCAGGGAGGGGCAGTCATCTGTTGCGACTGGCTGGGGGGTGAGGGGACAGAGAAGATGAAAAGAACAGACATGTAGAGAGCAAACAGCACGATGGGGACTCAATCTATGGGAGAGAACAAACAGATGTTAATGACCAGCAAAAAAAAAAATATTTCATTGAGAGTGAAGAAAGGAGTGAGGCCCAGTGCATTATTGGAGGTCCCCCGGCTGACTAAACCTATTAGCAGCGTAACTAAGGGAGGGTTCAGAAACACATGATCCCTCCCTAATTGTAGGCTATATCAAAAAGGTAGGTTTTAACCCTATTCTTAAAAACAGAGATCGAGTCTGACTCCCGAATCCAGATTGGCAGCTGGTTCCACAGGAGAGGAGCTTGATAACTGAAGGCTCTGCCTCCCATTGTACTTTTGGAGATTCTAGGTATTACAAGTAATCCTGCATTTTGGGAGCGTAGTGCTCTGTTAGGATAATACGGTAGTATCAGATCTTTTAAATGAAAAGGAGCCTGATTGTTTAGAGCTTTGTAAGTAAGAAGAAGGATTTTAAACTTAATTCTAAACTCTATGGGAAGCCAATGAAGGGAGGCCAGAACCGGAGAGATATGATCTCTCTTTCTAGTACCTGTTAAAACTCTTGCTGCAGCATTTTGGATCAGCTGAAGACTTTTTAAAGACGTTTTAGGACAGCCTGATAATAAAGAATTACAATAATCTAATCTCGAGCTAACAAAAGCGTGGATCAGTTTCTCAGCATCACTCTGAGACAAGATGCTCCTAATCTTGGCAATATTATGCAAATGATAGAAGGCAGTCTTAGAAACAAATTTAATATGTGAATTGAAGGACAGATCTTGATCAAAAATAATTCCAAGGTTCCTCACAGAGCTATTAAGAGAAAGAGTAACTGCATCCAAACTGAAAGTTTGATTTGGAAAGGTATTTCTAAGGTTTTTTTGACCAACAAGAATGACTTCAAGTCTTATCAGAATTTAATAGGAGGAAATTACAAGTCATCCAAGCTTTGATTTCCTTAAGACAGGCTTCCAACTTGGCTAATTGATTACTATCATCTGGCTTCATTGACAGGTATAATTGTGTATCATCTGCATAACAATGAAAATGTATAAAGTGCTTTCCAATAATGTTGCCTAATGGAAGCATATATAAACTAAAAAGAGTAGGGCCTAGCACAGATCCCTGTGGAACTCCATGACTAAGCTTTGAGTTTAGTTTAATTTAAACTCATTATTGGCATGAACAAACTGGAACCTATCAGATAAATACGATCTAAACCACTGCAACAAAGTTCCATTAAGTCCAACATAGTGTTCTTCTCTATCAAGTAGAATATTATGATCGATAGTATCAAAAGCTGCACTAAGGTCTAAAAGAACAAGTACAGAAACCAGTCCATTATCAGATGCGATGAGGAGGTCGTTAGTGACCTTCGCTAAGGCTGTTTCAGTACTATGATGGATTCTAAACCCAGATTGAAACTCTTCAAGTAAACCATTTCCCTGCAGGTGGTCAAATAATTGCGTAGCAACAACTCTTTCTAAGATTTTTGAAATTAAAGGGAGATTAGCGATTGGTCTATAGTTAGCTAAAGCTCCTGGATCTAGCGTTGGCTTTTTGAGTAAGGGTTTAATTACAGCCGTTTTAAAAGCCTGCGGTACATGGCCTAAAGTTAATGAAGAATTGATTATATGAAGAATAAAGCTACCAATAAGTGGGAAGACTTCTTTAAATAACCTGGTAGGAATGGGGTCTAAAAGACAAGTTGAAGGCTTGGATGAGGAAATTATTTTGTCTAACTCTAAAAGGTCAATTGGAGTAAACTCATCCAAACAGATATCAGTTGAAGGAGTTGTAGTAGTTACTGTACATTATACATTATACATCTTTAGTGGTAAAATCATTACAACATCTTGTCAGTGAGCTTTAAAGCTGTGTCCAGACCAGAGGTTCACAGCTTTATAGGGCTGATGACACAATTTTGACATTTTTTAGGATGTTGTGTAAACCCAAAAGTCATTGTCGATGATCAATATGACATTTACAACTGCGCCTGCATAAACTAGTTATCATCAAAAAAACAGCAGACGCTGACTGGACTGGGGTGCCGCCCACCGAATTAAGGGTGGCACCCCATTACGTAAGCGGGAGAACGGACTTCAGTGTTGTTGACTGGAATGACAGCAGCTTTGTAGCTCACAGTTCCTCTGGTTTCTTGTTTTAATTTTATGGCTGTGCCTTCACGTTGTGCCGCAGGCTTAGATAAACAGCAAACTGTGAAAAACCACATCACACGCTTCAGCTCCAACTGTTATAAGTCTCCTCGTGTGCTCCTTGTGCACTTTTATGCAGGAAGAGCGGAGGAGGGGAAGGATTAATGGATTTACGCGCAGCTTTGACCTACTTTCTGTGATCCCATGCTGACATCTCACCGGTCCGGTCACGTCCCCTCTCTCATTATCACCAGCTGATTCAAACTCCTGCTGATCATGTTTTCCTGGTCCTCGCTCAGGTGCTTCTAATCACACCATCACCAGCAGCGCGTGTACCTCGCGGCCGTTTGCCAGTCATCTGTGCTGTTTGTCTGCCAGTATTTTCAGCACTCGCACGATGTGTTAGTCACTCCATGTTCGCCGTGGCTCTCGTGCATCCTTGAAGCGATGTCGGCTCTGGGGTGCACCTGTGGCAAACACGTCTCCTCTCATGCGTTCGCTGGGTGATGCCGGCCCCCAAACGCCATCAGCAAGTGTGTCTGTGTTTCTTGTACACCTTCACCTTTCAGGGAACTGTCTGTCTTTCTGTATTAAATGTGCTGTGGTGAACCCTGCAAGCAAATCCTCATTATTTCATCCTCCCTCTCCCTGCCCTGCGTAAGAGCGCACGGAGGGTCATGATGAATGGATTTACTCGCAGAATTCAACACAGTACATGTATTGAACATAATAATGATGACAACAGTTCCCAAAAAGGTGAAGACCCACAAAAATAAGCAGTAACACCCACAGTTGGCGTTCGGGGCCGACATCGGCCAGCAAACATGGAGAGGAGACATGTTAACCACGGTTGCGCCCCAGGGCCGACATCGCTTCAAGGGGCGCAACAGAACCACGGCTGTGTGGAGTGGCTAACACGTCATGATAGTGTTGGCAATACTGGCTGGCTGACAACACGGCAGATGATGCACACAAACCATAAACAGCTGACTGTCAAAGAGAGAGGGCGCGTGTGTTCGGACTGGCGAATCTTGGACAGTGCCCACCTGAAAGTGGCTCAAAACGCATATAAAACACATGTACAAAACAAAAACAAGAACTCAAAATATAATCCATAATAAACCCGATGCCTGAGCCACAGAGAATACACTGCTATGATTTTATTGAAAAAGCTTTCTCCGTAGGATTGCTGGACTCACCCTCAGAGATAGGGTGAGGAGCTCAGTCATCCAGGAGAGACTCAGAGTAGAACCGCTGCTCCTCCACATTGAAAGGAGTCAGTTGAGGTGGTATGGGCATCTGATTAGGATGCCTCCTGGACGCCTCCCACTTGAGGTGTTTCAGGCATGTCCCACTGGGAGGAAACCCTGGGGCAGACCCAGGACACGGTGGAGAGACTATGTCTCCCAGCTGGTCTGGGAACACCTTTGTATCCTCTCTGAAGAGCTGGAGCAGGTGGCTGGGGAGAGGGAAGTCTGGACTTCTCTGCTTGAACTGCTGCCTCCGTGACCTGGACCTCCGGAAAAGCGGTAGAAGATGGATGGATGGATGGATATTTATGAACAAATAATTTGTTGCAATATCTGTAACAAAAGAATAACACTGGTGTTCCCCTGCCGTGTGTTTGTCGCTGCTGCTGCGGTGGGCATGTGTGCCTCTCCACCGTCACTCCCTGAGTGTGACTGGCTTGGCACAATGCCCGCTTGGCATGGCTCAAACCTATACGGTCTGATGCCCTCACATTCTTCATTATATCCCATTCTTCGGAACTATAATTGTCTGAAGATTGGACAACACAAACCAATTCCAGACTCAAAAATGTGTCATCAGCACTTTAAAGCTCATTGACAAGCTGTAGTAATGATTTTACCACTAAAGATCTATAAAATGTTCCAACACTGGCTGTAGTGTTAGAGTTGTTCGTTTATTTGTGGTTTTACGGCATCTCTCTTCGGGCGCGCTTCTGCAACGGGGTGCTTTTCAGGCAGGCGGACTTTTTTCAACACAAACCTGGCACTTCGTACACACAGTCAAGACAGAGACGTAGGGAGATGTCCACTGGTGGGCCAGGGGAAGACCGAGGAGGGGACAGTGTGGGAAAACTCGTGGGTGAGTGTTTTTGTTAACACTGTTTTTTGCTGATGTGTTCCATTAATACTGACTGTAAACATGGAAGTGAGTGCGGTGCATCAACGCATTTGATTGGTTAGACTGAGTGTTTGAGTGCTACTCGGGGACAAATCTGATGGTGAAGTTGACGAGGATTGGCCATAATTGCGGGAAAGTTGTGGTGATTGGACAAAGTTGCAAGGTTGCTCAAAAGATGTGGCGATGGCCTGATTTCATGTGAATTAGTGTGATTGCAATATGGCGAAATCCTGGAGGGGCTGATAAGTGTAAACAAACAACAGATCTTCAATGTGAATTGTTATTTTTTATAATAGACAAGCATCTACATTCAATGTGTTAAACTTTGTTTTTCTACAGATGTACAGTAATTCCTGATGCCTGAATGATATCACAATTTGCAGACTTCTGAGGACAATAAGTTTCAGGTAGGATTTCAATAAGGCCTGAAAAGAAAGTGTAGAACAAAGAAAAAGTAGGGCCCCATTTCTGTCTTTGCCTTGGGCCCCAAACGGACAAAGTTCGCCCCCAAGTGTCCTCTCCTTGCAACAGCGCTCACACTGATGGTGCCGACATAAAAACTGCAACACAAAAACATCTCAATCGAGCAACTTTAGCTCAGTAACTGACGATTTAACTTGCTTTCAAACAATTTGCTTGAAGGGTACATGCTCATTTTTAGACATCAAACATCCCATCAGCGTTTGTGGTTGCATTTGCCCAGAATGCGACAATATTTCTCTCTTTATTTATAGTAGCCATTTTTCCTTTTTTAGACATTATACTGTATGCTTCACCTCCTCATAGGTTGCCATGAGAAGTCACTGCTCTGCTGGTGAGGAATATGCTGCTCATGTCTTATCTGCAGTAGGATCAGTGATTCTGTGATCGATCTTGTGGTCTGTTTAAGTTTGCTGTGAACGTGCACTTACCCTAACTATCTCAGCCTGGCTTGACATAGCTGCAACTAGTGATGGTGAAACTGAGGCCTTATGAAACCATGAACAACTTTGAGACAATTGTTTCATGATCGACACAGTGTTATGAAACATTTAATAAAGAGTGCCATCTGCTGACTGAGTGTCAGAACTGCATATGAGTGGAAGACCTAAAAATGTCTCAATACAGAGTATTGAGACTTTCAGAGGTTGCACTACACTTTTTTATCTGTCATTTTCTCAGACAGGCTTGTAAAAATTCTGTCAATCTGTTATCTATCATTTTAATTGACTTTAATTAGAATACCCTCCATGTAATCTGTCAAATGATAGACAGCTTTCAGAATTTTTAGTCATTGCTGGAAAAATTCTGTCGAAGGACAATTTTCAATTTTCAGTGAACGAAATCTCTGAGATATATGTATACTGTATATATAGTATGTAGAGGGAGATGGGAAAATCTATGTTGTGGAATATCAGGGAACTTGCTGGTGCTTCTGCAACTGAGGAGTGTTATTAAATGGGGAGTGTTTAAAGATTTTTATTGAAAAAAGAAGCAAATTCAACAATGTGTCGTATCAGTCTGCTCCTCTTGTGACTTCAGCTTCATATGACTTCTTCTCCAGCTTTGGAGAAGACCTGCTCACATAGCACTGATGTTGCTGTCATGTTGCCATCTTGTAAAAGTTTGGCTATATGGTTTTGTGTATTGCTCAGTAACAAAGTGGGCCTTCTCTGGAGAGGTAGGGCTCAGACAAATAACGCTGAACTTACACTGTGGCATCTGCTGTTGCACTTTGAGAGTGCTGTGTTTCACCAAAACAAAAAGAAAAAAAAATGTAATTAGCCATCTTTTATGTGAGGTCCGCCCTCCAGTGGGCTCACCACTTGCAGGAGGGATCATGTGGGTGCGGTGCTAAGTAGATCAGGTGGCAGTCAAAGGTGGAGACCTTGGCGGACTGATCCCAAGCTTTCTAAACTGGCTTTTGGTACGTGGAATGTCACCTCTCTGGTGGGGAAGGAGCCTGAGCTGGTGCATGAGGTTGAGCGATACCGGCTAGATATAGTCGGCCTCACCTCAACACACAGTTCCGGTTCCAGAACCAGTCTCCTGGAGAGGGGCTGGAGCTTGGCCTTCTCTGAAGTTGCCCCGGGCGAGAGGTGACAAGCACGGGTGGGTATTCTTGTATCCCCCCTCCTTGCTGCCTCTATATTGGAGTTTTCCCCGGTGGACAAAAGGGTTGCTTCCCTGCACCTTCGGGTTGGGAAACGGGTCCTGACCATCATTTGTGCCTATGCACCAAATGATGTTTCAGAGTACCCACCCTTTTTGGAGTCTGTGACTGGGCTGCTGGAGGTTGCTCCTCTTGGAGACTCCATTGTCCTACTGGGGGACTTCAATGCGCATGTGGGCAACGACAGTGAAACCTGGAAGGGGGTGATAGGGAGGAACGGCCTGCCTGATCTGAACCCGAGTGGTGTTCAGTTATTGGACTTCTGTGCTAACCACAGTTTGTCCATAACGAACACCATGTTCAAGCATAGTGGTATCCATATGTGCACCTGGTACCAGGACACTCTAGGTCGCAGGTCAATGATCAATTTTGTTATTGTGTCATCAGACTTGTGACTGTATGTCTTGAACACTTGGGTAAAGAGAGGTGCAGAGCTGTCAACTGATAACCACCTGGTGGTGAGTTGGATCCGATGGCAGGGGAGGATGCCATTCAGACCTGGTAGACCCAAACCTATAGTGAGGGTGTGCTGGGAAAGCCTGGCTGAGGCCCCTGTCCGGAAAGTCTTCAACTCCCACCTCTGGAAGAACTTCAACCACATTCCAAGAGAGTTTGGAGACATGGAGTCTGAATGGGCCATGTTCTCCACCTCTGTTGTTGAAGCAGCTGCCCAGAGCTGTGACTGCAGGGTTGTTGGTGCATCTCATGGTGGCAACCCATGAACCAAGTGGTGGACACCAGCGGTGAGGGGGGCCATTAAGCTGAAGAAGGAGTCCTATCAGGCTTGGTTGACTTGTGGGTCTCCTGAAGCAGCTGCGGTGTACCGGCAGGCCAAGCAGAGTGCAGCTCGGGTAGTTGCTGAAGCAAAAACTCGGGTATGGGAGGAGTTCGGTGAGGCCATGGAACAAGACTTTCGGTTGGCCTCGAAGAGATTCTGGCAAACTGTCCGGCGGCTCAGGAGGGGGAAACAGCTCCGTCCACACTGTGTATGGTGCGGATGGGGTGCGGATAGGGTGCTGTTGACTGATCACCATGATGTCATTAACCGCGCCGCAAAAACAAGCCCAGTAGTGTACAAAATCTTATAATTTTACTGTTATATTGAGTTTACTATATAGTCCACTATATCTAAATTCACTATATAGTGAGTAGGGAGGGAGGGAGTGAACATTCCGAACACAGCCTTTCACTCACTCACTCAATCACCTTATACTCTCAAAAAATGACACTCAACCACACAAACAACTCTTCTATCTATCTATCTATCTATCTACAGACGTGGACAAAATTGTTGGTATCCCTCTGTTAATGAAAGAAAAATACACAATGGTCACAGAAATAACTTGAATCTGACAAAAGTGGTAATAAATAAAAATTCTATGAAAATTAACCAAATTAAATCAGACAATGCTTTTGAATTGTGGTTCAACAGAATTATTTTTAAAAACAAACTCATGAAACAGGCCTGGACAAAAATGATGGTACCCTTAACTTAATATTTTGTTGCACAACCTTTTGAGGCAATCACTGCAATCAAAAACGATTTCTGTAACTGTCAATGAGACTTCTGCACCTCTCAGCAGGTATTTTGGCCCACTTCTCATGAGCAAACTGCTCCAGTTGTCTCAGGTTTGAAGGGTGCCTTCTCCAGACGACATGTTTCAGCTCCTTCCACAGATGTTCAATAGGATTTAGATCAGGGCTCATAGAAGGCCACTTTAGAATACAGTAGTCCAATGTTTCGCTCTTAGCCATTCTTGGCTGTTTTTAGCTGTGTGTTTTGGGTCATTATCCTGTTGCAAGACCCATGGCCTGCGACTGAGACCAAGCTGTCTGACACTGGGCAGCACATTTCTCTCTAGAATACCTTGATAGTCTTGAGATTTCATTGTACCTTGCACAGATTCAAGACACCCTGTGCCAGATGCAGCAAAGCAGCCCCAGAACATAACAGAACCTCCTCCACGTTTCACAGTAGGGACAGTGTTCTTTTCTTGGTATGCTTCATTTTTGCGTCTGTGAACATAGAGCTGATGTGCCTTGCCAAAAAGTTCCCATTTTGTCTCGTCTGTCCATAGGACATTCTCCCAGAAGCTTTGTGGCTTGTCAACATGCAGTTTGGCAAATTGCAGTCTGGCTTTTTTATGATTTGTTTTCAACAGTGGTGTCCTCCTTGGTCGTCTCCCATGAAGTCCACTTTGGCTCAAACAACGACGGATGGTGCGATCTGACACTGATATACCTTGACCATGGAGCTCACCATGAATGTGTTTAGAGGTAGTTCTGGGCTCTTTTGTTACCATTCGTATTATCCGTCTCCTCCTGCTGCCACATCCAGGGAGGTTGGCTACAGTCCTGTGGATCTTAAATTTCTGAATAATATGTACAGCTGTAGTCACAGGAACATCATGCTGCTTGGCGATTGTCTTATAGCCTTTACCTTTAACATGATTGTCTATAATTTTCTTTCTTTCTAATTTTTCGGGAGAAAAATTAGTACTGGCGCCCCCCAAGGGTGTGTCCTTTCCCCACTGCTCTTCTCCCTCTACTCCAACAACTGCACCTCAGAGGACCCTTCGGTGAAGCTCCTGAAGTTTGCGGATGACACCACAGCCATCGGTTTGATCCGGGATGGTGATGAGTCTGCATACAGGCGGGAGGTGGAGCAGCTGATCCTGTGGTGCGGCCAGAACCATCTTGACCTTAACCCAGCCAAAACGGTGGAGATGACTGTGGATTTCAGGCGACACCCTCCTTCATTCCCCCCACTCACCATCCTCAACAGCACAGTGTCCACTGTGGACTCCTTCAAGTTTCTGGGTACCACAATCTCCCAGAACCTGAAGTGGTCCTCCCATATAGACACTGTCCGGAAAAAGGCCCAGCAGAGGTTATTTTTTCTGCGTCAGCTCAAGAAGTTTGATTTGCCTCAGGAGCTGCTGGTTGTCTTCTACACCGCCATCATCCAATCTGTCCTCTGCTTTTCCATCACTGTCTGGTTTGGATCTGCCACTAAACAGGACAAGACCAGACTGCAGCGGATCATTAAGTTTGCGGAGATGATCATTGGTACCGACCTACCCTCCATTGAGAATTTATCGGTCCATAACCAGGAAACGGGTGGGAAACATCTGTGCTGACCCATCACACCCCGGCCACAAACTGTTTGAACTGCTATCTTCTGGTCAACATTACAGATCACTGAAGGTCAAAACCACCCGTCACAGGAACAGTTTCTTTCCTCAAGCCATCACTCTGATGAACTCCTAACATTCACCTAGTCCTACCTGTTGCTGTACTCATGACTTTTCATCCATTCTTACATTGCACATAACTCTCACACTGCTTTTTACTTCATTCACATTATATCACTGAATCTGAGTTCACATTGAAATTCTGTATGACTGTATATTTTTTCATATATTTCTGCAAGTGTGGATAGTCTGAGTAAATAACTGCATATATTCCTGTATATATGCAGTTATATACAGGAATATATATAACATAATAAGATTCCTTATTTAAATCTTATTTAAATCTTACACCTGAACAACGCGAGCAAGTTTTTAGCCAAAGTCAAATTCCTTGTATGTGTTGTGCATACTTGGCCAATAAAGCTGATTCTGATTCTGATTCTAATCTCCTGAGACAACTCTCTCCTTTGCTTCCTCTGGTCCATGTTTAGTGTGGTACACACCATGTCACCAAACAGCACAGTGACTACTTGTCACCCTTTAAATAGGCCGACTGACTGATTACAAGTTTGTAGACACCTGTGATGTTAATTAGAGGACACATCTTGGTTGAACATCATTTTTGTCCAGGCCTGTTTCAAGAGTTTGTTTTTAAAAATAATTCTGTTTAACCACAATTCAAAAGCATTGTCTGATTTTCATTGGTTAATTTTCATAGAATTTTTATTTATTACCACTTTTGTCAGCTTCAGGTTATTTATGTGACCATTGTGGGTTTTTCTTTCATTAACAGAGGGGTACCAACAATTTTGTCCACAGCTCTATCTATCTATCTATCTATCGTCTGAATGGTAGAGGAGGTGAAAGCGCTGCGGATCCAGAACGCTGAGAAGGAAAAGAGGCTGGTGTATCTGGAGAGCAGAGTGTCGGAACTGGAGAAGAACACTCGGGTGAACGACGTGATCATCACGGGGCTCCACATTAAACCCCGATCATATGCGAGAGCAGTGGCCACAGACAGCAGTGGAAGTGAGCTTGAAGACGAATCCACGGAGCAACAAGTTGCGGCCTTCATGCAGTCGAAAGGAATTCAGCTGGACTGTAACACCATTGAGACCTGCCACCCTCTGCCCAGGAAAAACGGTGACAAACCGGCTGTGATCATGAGGTTTGTGAACAGAAAACACAAGACTGCGCTGTTAAAACAAGGTAGGAAATTGAAAGGAACGAAAATTTACATAAACGAGCACCTCACGAAGGAAAACGCAGAAATAGCCAGAAAAGCAAGATACATGAAAAAGCAGAAAAAGATTCAAAACACCTGGACATCAAACTGTAAAATATTCATCAAATTAAACGGATCACCTGAAGAAGCCAAGGTCATTAACATTCGTAATATTATGGAACTGGACAAATATCAATGAATGTTATGAACTGGAGTCACAGTAACAATCAGACAACTGTAGGACACTGAAGGATTATACTCATCTGCTACAAGACATTTAACAACATGAATCAAAAGATCAACAAACAGGAACAACAGCAACTAAAAGTTTTTGAATATACAGATCACAACCCACAGGACGTAGAATATAACATAGACCCTGATAATAATTTATTTAGCTCCATCAATAATGACTGTAATTACGACACAGATGATCAGTTTAACACAATGGTCACATCTGATTTCAATATTTCTATGATCCACTTCAACAGCAGAAGTCTCTATGCCAACTTTAATAACATTAAAGATTATTTACATCAATTTAAAGAGCCATTCAATATTGTGGCAATATCAGAGACATGGCTCAGTGAAGAGAAAGGAGTGGATTTTACCATGGATGGCTATGAATTAAATTATATAAATAGAAAAGTGAAAAAAGGAGGAGGAGTTGCAATTTATGTTGACAAGAGCTTGAAATACAAGGTTGTTGAAAATCTGTCAGTAACTGTGGATGATTTATTTGAATGTATTACAATAGAAATCTGTCTGGATAATGTGAAGAATGTAGTAGTGAGCTGTGTATATAGAACACCTGGATCAAACATTGACTTATTTAAGGACTGGATGGAAAAAATGTATGCAAAACTAACTCATAAAGTTATGTTCATCTGTGGGGATTTCAATATAGATCTGATGAACTCAAAACAACATAGTTTGACAGAAGAATTTATCAACACAATGTACAGTATGGGCTTACATCCAACAATTACCGGATCTAGCAGAATCATGTCACACAGTGCCACACTAATAGATAACATATTCACAAACATTATGGAAAATAATATCAGGAGTGGGCTTTTATTGAATGATATCAGTGACCACCTGCCGATTTTTTTTCCACAATATTTTTATTGAACCTTTTTTACTATCAATGTGATTATAGGAAGAAAAAGCATACCAAAAATATTAAATATAAAAGAATAAGAACGGAAGAATCAATGTATTTACTGACAAAGGAATTATTAATACAAGATTGGAAGATAGTTTATGATGAAAAGGACATAAATAAAGCATATGATAATTTTTTACAAATATTTCAATCATTGTACAATAAAAACTGTCCTATAAAACAATACAATGACAGACAAAAAAAAATATCCCTTGGGTCACCAAGGGGTTAATAAATGCATGTACAAAGAAGAATACATTATATAAACAATTCATTAAATGCAGAATGGTGGAAGCTGAGATCAAATATAAAAGATATAAAAATAAGCTTACTAATATAATGAGGACCTGTAAGAAAGAATATTACAACAGAATATTAGAGGATAACAAAAATAACTTAAGAGGAATATGACAAGTACTCAATGGGATTATTAGTAATCGACCTAAGAATGCTAATTATCCAGAATATTTTATTGAAAATGGCATTTTGATAAATAATATGGAAGTTGTGGTCAGTGGTTTCAATAAATTTTTTGTAAACGTTGGTCCTGAATTAGCAAAATCAATAGTGACACCAGTGGTTCTGTGAATGAAATAGAAGATAGAAATCCAAACACAATCTTTTTGGGTGCAGTTACTGAAAAGGAAATTATCGAGACTGTGAGTAAATTTAAGAACAAAAAATCAACGGACTGGAATGAAATTGACATGACAATAGTGAAAAAAGTAATTGAAGAAATTGTTAAGCCACTCACCCACATCTGTAACCTGTCATTTCAAACTGGTACATTTCCAGACAAAATGAAAATAGCAAAAGTAATACCTCTATACAAAACAGGAGACAGTCATCGCTTCACAAATTACAGGCCAATCTCTTTACTCTCACAATTCTCCAAAATACTTGAAAAAATATTCACTAAGAGACTGGATGATTTCATTGAAAAACACAACCTCCTTACAGATAGCCAGTATGGTTTTAGAGCAGATAAATCTACATCTTTGGCACTGATCGAACTTATAGAAGAAATTACTAGTTGTATAGATTAAAAAAAGATTGCTGTAGGAGTATTTATAGATTTAAAGAAAGCTTTTGACACCATTGACCACAGAATACTACTAAGGAAACTGGAAAGGTATGGGATAAGAGGGGTAGGACTGAGTTGGGTGGAAAGTTATTTAAGTAACAGACAACAATTTGTACAAATTGGTGAGCACAAATCACCCTTCATGGACATCACTTGTGGTGTGCCCCAGGGGTCAGTTTTGGGACCCAAACTCTTTATTTTGTATATAAATGACATATGCCAAGTAACAAAAATTCTGAAATTTATTTTGTTTGCGGATGACACAAATATCCTTTGCACTGGTGAGAATTTGCAGCAGGTTTTAGAGGTGGTCATAACTGAAATGAAAAAGTTAACACAGTGGTTCAACAAAAATAAATTATCTCTAAATCTAAAAGAAACAAAGATTATGTTGTTTGGAAATTATAAAATAAATCATGAAATAATGGCAACGATAGATGATACCAGAATAGAAACAGTACAGGAAAATAAGTTTCTGGGGGTGACGCTAGACAATAAAATCTTCTGGAAACCTCACATCAGTCACATCCGGGCCAAATTAGCAAAATGTATAGGCATACTGGGGAAGACAAGACACATCTTGGACTATAAATACAATTCACTGTACAATTCACTATTTTTACCTTATCTTAACTATTGCGTAGAAGTCTGGGGAAACACCTACAAGACCAACCTACAGTCAATATGCACATTACAAAAAAGAGCTACAGTGGGGTAAAAAAGTATTTAGTCAGCCACCAATTGTGCAAGTTCTCCCACTTAAAAGATGAGAGAGGTCTCCAATTTTCATCATAGGTATACCTCAACTATGAGAGACAAAATCAGAAAAAAAAAATCCAGAAAATCCCATTGTCTGATTTTTAAAGAATTTATTTGCAAATTATGGTGGAAAATAAGTATTTGGTCACCTACAAACAAGCAAGATTTCTGGCTCTCACAGACCTGTAACTTCTTCTTTAAGAGGCTCCTCTGTCCTCCACTCGTTACCTGTATTAATGGCACCTGTTTGAACTCATTATCAGTATAAAAGACACCTGTCCACAGCCTCAAACAGTCAGACTCCAAACTCCACTATGGCCAAGACCAAAGAGCTGTCAAAGGACACCAGAAACAAAATTGTAGACCTGCACCAGGCTGGGAAGACTGAATCTGTAATAGGTAAGTAGCTTGGTGTGAAGAAATCAACTGTGGGAGCAATTATTAGAAAATGGAAGACATACAAGACCACTGATAATCTCCCTCCATCTGGGGCTCCACGCAAGATCTCACCCTGTGGGGTCAAAATGATCACGAGAACGGTGAGCAAAAATCCCAGAACCACACGGGGGGACCTAGTGAATGACCTGCAGAGAGCTGGGACCAAAGTAACAAAGGCTACATCAGTAACATGCTACGCCGCCAGGGACTCAAATCCTGCAGTGCCAGACGTGTCCCCCTGCTTAAGCCAGTACATGTCCAGGCCAGTCTGAAGTTTGCTAGAGAGCATTTGGATGATCCAGAAGAGGACTGGGAGAATGTCATATGGTCAGATGAAACCAAAATAGAACTTTTTGGTAAAAACTCAACTTGTCGTGTTTGGAGGAGAAAGAACACCATACCTACTGTGAAGCATGGGGGTGGAAACATCATACTTTGGGGCTGTTTTTCTGCAAAGGGACCAGGACGACTGATCCGTGTAAAGGAAAGAATGAATGGGGCCATGTATCGTGAGATTTTGAGTGAAAACCTCCTTCCATCAGCAAGGGCATTGAAGATGATACGTGGCTGGGTCTTTCAGCATGACAATGATCTCAAACATACCGCCCGGGCAACGAAGGAGTGGCTTCGTAAGAAGCATTTCAAGGTCCTGGAGTGGCCTAGCCAGTCTCCAGATCTCAACCCCATAGAAAATCTTTGGAGGGAGTTGAAAGTCCGTGTTGCCCAGCGACAGCCCCAAAACATCACTGCTCTAGAGGAGATCTGCATGGAGGAATGGGCCAAAATACCAGCAATAGTGTGTGAAAACCTTGTGAAGACTTACAGAAAATGTTTGACCTCTGTCATTGCCAACAAAGGGTATATAACAAAGTATTGAGATGAACTTTTGTTATTGACCAAATACTTATTTTCCACCATAATTTGCAAATAAATTCTTTAAAAATCAGACAATGTAATTTTCTGGATTTTTTTTTCTCATTTTGTCTCTCATAGTTGAAGTATACCTATGATGAAAATTGGAGACCTCTCTCATCTTTTAAGTGGGAGAACTTGCACAATTGGTGGCTGACTAAATACTTTTTTACCCCACTGTATAAGGATAATAAACAATGTAGGATATAGAGACCATACCAATTCATTGTTTTTAAAGTCACATGTCATAAAGTTCATCGATTTAGTTAAATTTAAGACAGCACAAGTAATGTACAGGGCAATTAATAATCAACTCCCAACTAATATACAAAAAATATTTAAAGAAAGAGACAATGTTCATAATTTGAGAGGAGACTTAAACTTTGCAAAACCCAAGATACGAACAACCAAGAAAAGTATGTGCATATCTGTCTGTGGGGTGGATTTGTGGAACAGTCTGGAGCCGGAACTGAAACTATGTACAAACAGAAATCAATTCAAAAAGAGATATAAACATTATTTGCTGAAAGGATATATGTTAGAAGGGTAGTATTTATATGTACGATTCATTATGTTCACTCTGGGACACTATGGGACACTCTGGAATGGTGGGTGGGACAGCACTGTGTATATCTGTGTTGTTTGAGGCTGGTTTTGATGTATGGACTTCATTGTATGTTAGAATGGATGGGTGTTAATGTTGATTTGTAAAAAATACAGTAAATTGTTTACTTGGGGTCTTAAAGGTGGCAATTTGTATATAATTCACATGGGTGTATTTATGGAAAAGAGGAGATGGAATTAATAAGTGTTCACTTCTTCCTTCTCCCTTTCAAACAGTTTATACTGTTACTTTACTGCATTTGTCATTTGTTTGTTTTTGTTATACTTTTTTGTTCGAAATAAAGTATCTATCTATCTATCTATCTAGTCTGTGTGAATGACTGTATGCATGTATCTCTGTGTAATATTTAATTCAATTCAATTCAACTTTATTTATACAGCGTCATTTCACAACAACAGTCATCTCATAGCACTTTCAATTGTAGGGGAAACCCCCACAATTGCAGAAGGACCCCAGCAAACAGGCGATCCCCTGTGAGCAAGCGCTTGGCAAAAGTGGAGAGGAAAAACTCCCTTTTAGCAAGAAGAAACCTCCAGCAGAACCAGGCTCAGGGAGGGGCAGTCATCTGCTGCGACTGGCTGGGGGGGTGAGGGGATAGAGAAGACGAAAAGAACAGACATGTAGAGAGCAAACAGCACGATGGGGACTCAAGCTATGGGAGAGAATAAACAGATGTTAATGACCAGCAAAAAAAAAAAAAAAAAAAATTCATTGAAAGTGAAGAAAGGAGTGAAGTCCAGTGCATTATTGGAGGTGCCCCGGCTGTCTAAACCTATTAGCAGCATAACTAAGGGAGGGTTCAGAAACACCTGATCCCTCCCTAATTGTAGGCTATATCACAAAGGAAGATTTTAACCCTATTCTTATTTACCTTTTGTTCTTATTAAAGACAAAAATAGAAAGGAGATGTCTTTACCTTCTTAACATGTTTCGACTGTGCACTGCAGCCTTCGTCAGAAGAGTCAGCTGATTGCTGCCAGGTGACATTTATCAGCTGACTTTCGTAGGCGGGGCCAGCTCAGCAGACCTGTCAGATCCACCGAGCCGGCCGCGCCTTCTGCCGTCAGATGGTCTCTGGAGAACCTGATCCCAGGTGTGGAAAAGCATAAAGGCCCCCTCATCTCGGTTCATGGTGTCTTTTCCCCGCTTCCTAATTTCTATGGCCTCCTTGATCCAGCGTTTGTGTCTGTTGCTCTCTGATCCAATAATTTTTGCGTCATTTTTGCCCCGAAAGTCAGCTGATAAATGTCACCTGGCAGCAATCAGCTGACTCTTCTGACGAAGGCTGCAGTGCACAGTCGAAACATGTTAAGAAGGTAAAGACATCTCCTTTCTATTTTTGATTTTAATAAGAACAAAAGGTAAATAATTAAAAGAAGACAAAATGAACCTACTTGAACCCTATTCTTAAAAACAGCTCGAGTCTGACTCCCAAATCCAGATTGGCAGCTGGTTCCACAGGAGAGGAGCTTGATAACTGAAGGCTCTGCCTCCCATTGTACTTTTGGAGATTCTAGGTATTACAAATAATCCAGCATTTTGGGAGCATAGTGCTCTGTTAGGATAATAGAGTAGTATCAGATCTTTTAAATAAAAAAGGGGCCTATTTGTTTAGAGCTTTGTAAGTGAGAAGAAGGATTTTAAACTTAATTCTAAACTGAACCGGAGAGATATGATCTCTCTTTCTAGTACCTGTTAAAACTCTTGTTGCAGCATTTTGGATCAACTGAAGACTTTTTAAAGATGTTTTAGGATAACCTGTTAATAAAGAATTACGATTATCTAATCTAGAGCTATCAAAAGTGTGGATCAGTTTCTCAGCATCACTCGATGAGACAAGATGCTCCTAATCTTGGCAATATTACGCAAATGAATAGAAACGAATTTAATATGTGAATTGAAAAACAGATCTTGGTCAAAAATAACTCCAAGGTTCCTCACAGAACTATTAAGAGAAAGAGTAACTGCATCCAAACTAAGAGTTTGATTTGGAAAGGTATTTCTAAGGTTTTTTTAACCAACAAGAATGACTTCATCTGAATTTAATAGCAGGAATTTAATAGCAGGAAATTACAAGTCATCCAAGCTTTGATTTCCTGAAGACAGGCTTCTAACTTGGCTAATTGATTACTATCATCTGGCTTCATTGACAGGTATAATTGTGTGTCATCTGCATAACAATGACAGTGTATACAGTGCTTTCTAATAATGTTGCCTAACGGAAGCGTATGTAAACTAAAAAGAGTAGGGCCTAGCACAGATCCCTGTGGAACTCCATGACTGAGCTTTGAGTTGAAAGAAAACTCATTATTGACATGAACAAACTGGAACCTATCAGATAGATAAGCTCTAAACCACTGCAATGAAGTTCCATTAAGTCCAGCATAGTGTTCTAACCTATCAAATAGAATATTATGATTGATAGTATAAGGTCTAAAAGGACAAGTACAGAAACAAGTCCATTATCAGATGCGATAAGGAGGTCATTAGTGACCTTCATTAAGGCTGTTTCAGTACTATGATGGATTCTAAACCCAGATTGAAACTCTTCAAATAAACCATTTCCCCGCAAGTGGTCAAATAACTGCATAGCAACAACTCTTTCTAAGATTTTTGAAATGAAAGGGAGATTAGAGATTGGTCTATAGTTAGCTAAAACTCCTGGATCCAGCATTGGCTTTTTGAGTAAGGGTTTAATTACAGCAGTTTTAAAAGCCTGTGGTACATGGCCTAATGTTAATGGAGAATTGATTATTACCTCTGCCAAAGGGGGAGGTTATGTGATCATCAGCGTTGGTTTGTTTGTTTGTTTGTTTGTCTGTTTGTCTGTCTGTTTGTTTGTCTGTTACCAAGATAACTCAAAAAGTTATGGACGGATTTTCATGAAATTTCCACACATTGTCAGAAATGGGGTATCCTACAGATGATTAGATTTTGGTGGTGATCCGGATCACCGTCCACAAGAAAACCGCCATTACGCAAAATGCCATTTTCGTCAATAACTACTGAACCACTAATCCTATCATTGTCAATCCAATTGCTAGTCATATGTTTTCATGCTCAAGGAATCTGAAAACGTACACACAAACACTGTAGGGGAAGAACTGTGGCCGCCATTATGGAAAATGCCATTTTCCAGAATAACTACTGAACCACTAATCCTATCATTGTCAATCCAATTGCTAGTCATATTTTTACATGGTCAAGGAATCTGAAAACGTACACACAAACACTGTATGGGGGGAACTGTGGCCACCATTACGGAAAATGCCATTTTCGTCAATAATTACTGAACCACTAATCCTATCATTGTCAATCCAATTGCTAGTCATATGTTTTCATGGTCAAGGAATCTGAAAACGTACACACAAACACTGTATGGGAGGAACTGTGCCCGCCATTATGGAAAATGCCATTTTCCAGAATAACTACTGAACCACTAATCCTATCATTGTCAATCCAATTGCTAGTCATATGTTTACATGGTCAAGGAATCTGAAAACGTACACACAAACACTGTATGGGGGGAACTGTGGCCGCAATTACGGAAAATGCCATTTTCGTGAATAACTACTGAACCACTAATCCTATCATTGTCAATCCAATTGCTAGTCATATGTTTTCATGGTCAAGGAATCTGAAAACGTACACACAAACACTGTATGGGAAGAACTGTGCCCGCCATTATGGAAAATGCCATTTTCCAGAATAACTACTGAACCACTAATCCTATCATTGTCAATCCAATTGGTAGTCATATGTTTTCATGCTCAAGGAATCTGAAAACGTACACACAAACACTGTATGGGAGGAACTGTGGCCGCCATTACGGAAAATGCCATTTTCGTCAATAACTACTGAACCACTGCTTGTCATATGTTTTCATGATCAAGGAATCTGAAGACTGTATGGGGGGAACTGCGGCGCTTGGCGGAGGTCTGCGCTCTCCGAGTGCTTTTCTAGTTTGAAGAATAGAGCTACCAATAAATGGGAAGACTTCTTTAAATAACCTGGTAAGAATAGGGTCTAAAAGACAAGTTGAAGGTTTGGATGAGGAAATTATTTCATCTAACTCTAAAAGGTCAATTGGAGTAAACTCATCCAAACAGATATCAAGGGAAGGAGTTGTAGTAGTTACTGCATTTAAGTTAATGGTGGGAAGAATGTGACTGATTTTATCTCTGGTAGATGAAATTTTATTATTGAAAAAGTTCATAAAGTCCTGACTAGTAAGCTCTAAGGGAATGCTAGAATTGACAGAGTTCTGACTCTTTGTCAGCCTGGCTACAGTGCTGAAAAGAAACCTGAGATTATTCTTGTTCTCTTCTATTAATGCAGAATAATAACTTGTTCTAGCTTTTCTAAGACATTTTTTATAAATTAAAAGATGATTTCTCCAAGTTAAATAGATTTCATCTAAATTAGTGGAGCACAATTCAAAAGCATTGTCTAAATTTCATTGGGTAATTTTCATAGAATTTTTATTTATTACCACTTTTGTCAGATTCAAGTTATTTCTGTGACCCTTGTGTGTTTTTCTTTCATTAACAGAGGGGTACCAACAATTTTGTCCATGTGTGTAATCTGGAATGGTAAATTGTTGCTACTCCTCCTCCACGACCAGAACTTCTGGGATTTTGACAGTTTAAATCACCAAAGGGAGTTGATTCATTTAAACCAACATAATCCTCTTGTCTTAACCAAGTCTCTGTTAGGGAAATTAAATCAATCTGATGATCAATTAACAGATCATGGACTAGCAGAGACTTAGGAGTTAGAGACCTAATATTTAACAAACAGCATTTACTTTTTAAATTATGAGGAGGAAGAGAGGCCAAATCATTAAATTTAGAGACTTCATGTTTAATTTGAGTTTTACCAACTTTTTGTAGAAGTCCTAGAGAGGGGCCATTTGGCCTTTTTACCTAGAAAACCCATAAGGGGACCAACAAGAGGCCACAAGAGGGCCAACTTCTGGGACTTCTAGTTTAATCACATTGGGATGCTTATACATTATATTTTTATTTACTTTGGAGGGAGCAGACAATGATTCTCTGATGGGGAAGACAGGGGCTAAGTTGAGGGGTGGCAGATGAACAGGAGCTGCAGAGAGGCGTGTAAGACTGCGACTCTGCTTCCTGGTCCCAACTCTGAGTTGTCAAGGCTTTTGAGATTTGGATAAAAATGACGCCAGATTGTTAGATAAAACAGACGCACCATCCAAAGTGGGATGGACGTCGTCTTGTCTAATAAGACCAGGTTTTCCCCAAAATGAGCTCCAATTGTCAATGTAGCCCACATTGTTTGCAGGTCACCACACAGCCAGCCAGCAGTTGAAGGATGACAAGCGGCTAAACATGTCATCACTGGTCAGATTGGGGAGGGGCCCAGAGAGCACTACAGAGGCAGACATTGTTTTGGCAAAGTCACACACGATTCCACATTAAGTTTTGTGACTTCCGACTGCCGGAGTCGGATGTTGTTAATGCCGGTGTGGATAACAATTGTGGAGTATTTACAGTTACTTTTAGCCAGCATTTTCAAATTTGACTCGATGTCGCCTGCTCTGGCCCCAGGAATGCATTTGACTATGGCCGCTGGAGTCTCTAGGTTCACGTTTCTGACTACAGAATCGCCAGTGATCAGAGTTTTTTCCTCAGTGGGTGTGCCGCTGAGCAGGGAAAAGCAATTAGAAACATGAACAGGTTGGTGGTGAACCGGAGCCTTGCGGCTATGCTTCCTTCTCACGTCACCCACCCAGTCTCCTCGCTGCTGAGGAGGACCAGAGGACCGCTATCAGGCCGCCCTCTGCTAGGGAGCTCCGCTGCAGCTAAGGGCCGTCCGTCATTAACTGGCGCAGACGGTGTTTCAATGCAGCAGAGCCGGGATTCCAAATCAGACAACCTCGCCTTGAACGCCTCAGAAAGACAACATTTATTACATTTTCCGTTATCGCTAAAAGAGGCAGAGGCGTAGCTAAACATCTGACAGAGAGAGCACACCAGAGGAGGAGAGGAAGGAGAGCTAGTAGCCATAGCTAGTGGCTAACCTGAAGCTAACAAAAACACTGATGAAAGGTGAACAGAAGGATAACGAGGGTGATTAGATGACACTGAGTGTGCACACAGGTGCAAGAGGCTTGTTAAACAGAAGTGAGAGGTGACGGTAGATGGAAAAAAGTGATTAAAATACAATTAAAGGCAAAATTCCTCAGGAGATTGAGGAGAGCTAACCACAGATCAAACCACACAGACAGCCAGCAACACAAGAAGTGACGATATGTTACCACAGCTTTAGTAAATGTGCATTTAGTAAATGCAATGTGTTTTTGTTTAATGTTACTGAACCTAAACCTAATTCTAACTTGTGTAATACTCTCCCTGACTTACACTACCGTTCAAAAGTTTGGGGTCACTTAGAAATTTCCTTATTTTTGAAAGAAAAGCACTTTTTTTTCAATGAAGATAACTTTAAACTAATCAGAAATACACTCTATACATTGCTAATGTGGTAAATTACTATTCTAGCTGCAAATGTCTGGTTTTTGGTGCAATATCTACATAGGTTTCGTTACCTGTGTTTCGTTACCTTGTATTCATACATGTGTAATGACAATAAAGTTGAATCTAATCTAATCTAATCTAATCTAATCTAGGTGTATAGAGGCCCATTTCCAGCAACTATCACTCCAGTGTTCTAATGGTACAATGTGTTTGCTCATTGTGTCAGAAGGCTAATGGATGATTAGAAAACCCTTGTGCAATCATGTTAGGTCTGCAATGCTGTAATTGCTGCAAATGGAGGATTCTTTGATGAAAGCAAAGTTTGAAGGAAAAAATTATTATTTCAAATACAAATAATTATTTCTAACCTTGTCAATGTCTTGACTATATTTTCTATTCATTTTACAACTCATGGTGGTAAATAAGTGTGACTTTTCATGGAAAACACAAAATCATTGTCTGGGTGACCCCAAACTTTTGAACGGTAGTGTATATTCAAATGCCCAACCCTCTCAAGCTTCCTGTCACCCCTTGAGTCTTCTTCTTCTTTGGGTTTTAATAGCAGCTTGCATCCAAATTGTTGCATTACTGCCAAAAGCCCTCAAGTCACATGATGTGACCGACATAACAAGGCCTCACTTGCTACGGTCACGTGACTGGATGTGCTGAAACAACGCTCGATGCACTGCTCATGACACTTCCGCTTTATATTGCTCGAATCAGTGTCAAGCGGGCGGTGTCGAGCATAACCTCACTAGCTGCACCTCCTCATCCTGGCTACAACTGATTAGGCCAGGATGTGCAGGTCAGGCTATGTCAAGCCTGTATTTTTCAGTTATTCTGGCTTTCTTAATTCTACTTTTATGCAATACCCCTCAGGATGTGGCTAGAATGCCGGATATCCAGCTCCTTGACTACATACACGGGTGAAAACCTGTCTATGATTCCTGAAGTGGTGGCTGCACAGGATTAGCCCTTCTGAGGTGTAGATTATCACAGGCTGAGATGGTTGGGACATGTGCACAGGAGGGATAGTGGATATACTGTTGTTGTGAAATGGCGCTATATAAATAAAGTTGCATTGAACTGAATGTACTGGACAAAGGATGTTGAAGATGGAGCTGCCAGGCCGGAGGAGAAGAGGAAGACCCCAGAGAAGATTGATGGATGTAGTGAAGGAGGACATGGAGAGGGTTGGTGTTACAGAGGAAGATGAAGGGATAGGGTGAGATGGAGGCTGATGAGCCGCTGTGGCAACCCGTAAAGAGACTAGCCAAAAGAAGAAGAAGAAGGTGTGGATTATCACAGCCCAGAGTCCACACATGATGTCGTGGCCACTGCCATGTAAAGTGCCACCACAACCAACGTTCCTTACCCTCGTTCTGTTATGCTGAATACCAAGATAGAAGGTGAAACTGGGTACTACTCATTCTTTATATTGTTTCTAAAATGAAAACAGAAGGACAGGTTTCCCACAGCAGAGCAGTTTCTCCATGGAGTCCACACCGAGTTGTCAGTGACTTGCTCTGTGGCCTGTGCATTTCTGAAGCAATGAGCAGGAAAAGGCTCATGCATTCAGTCTGTAGGCTTTACTAAAGATCCGGCCTGACACAGTGAGGCTCTGGCCCAGATTTTTATTCAGATGTCCTGTGCATGCACATACACACTTCATGAACATGCAGCAGCGTGTGTGTTACGCCCGTGTTGCATCAGCATCAGCTCGTTGGTCATGAACAGCCTTTTACATCATCCAGTGAGCTGGATTCCCTGGAGTAGTAAAACCAGTGTGATGTTTGAAAACCATAATTTTAGGTCCCTTGACTAAAAGTTGAGGCTTATTGTTGAATGTTTGAGTGAATGATGGCCTGCAAATGTACGACAACGACAAGACTCACTTCCACTTAATACAGATTTACTAAAGCATGTTCCACAGTGCTTAAAGCAGATATCAGTGCAAATTTAAAGCTTGTTTTTTTTTTTCCAATAAAACTTTGGGGAAAAAAGTGAAACAGCAAAAATCTGTTTTCACCAGATGGTGCTATTGCATATACGATTTTACAGTAACTGGACATTAAAAGTGAAAGTGATTGAGTGAGTGTGTGTGGTCAAGGGGTGTTGGGCAATCGGGTACAGTACCTCCTGGCCTCATGGGCCGCCCTGGGCTTTGGGATGGGTTGGCTTTCCGCGCGACTCCCTACTGCTGCCTCGTTTGGGTGTGGGTGCCTGGTGGCCCCTGGGCATGTATTTGTGGCCGTGGGGTAGGCACAGGTCCCCCTTCTCAGAAGCAGCAACTGTTTCTTGCATTTTCTTCTCTCCCACCACTCCCTTCAGTTCCATCTCCCATTCCCTTCTGTCAGGTCCAGCATAATTAAGACAATTCAAATAAAGTATTCAAGTTATTTTATAGCAAGACGAGTCTACAAATACTATTTATATGCAGCATATCAAATATGAGCAGAGCTCATTTTAGCAAAGTAAATCTGTTTGGCACAACAAGGCAAGCAAATATTTGTTCTGCTAACCAAGCTGTTGGACAGGACAAAAAATGGACATTATAGGTGAACAGCACTGTATTTTCATGAAAACAATTTAAAAAATAATCAAAAAATTGTTTAGAAAGGTAACAGATGTATGATACCTGAGAGAGGACATTTTCATGGCAAACGGAGGTGCCATATTCTGTCGGTAATTATAAGGGTTGACAGCACCTTCAGCATTGCGATAACAGAATACACAAACTATTAATCATTGAAACAAACAAATCATTGCATTTATTGTGATCAAATAAGTAAGCTATGTACAGTATATGAAACATGCCTAGCCTAGGAGCTAGCTATATTCTAGCTAATGTTTACATATCTATGGCCTGTAAAGATGTCATAACCATTCACAGCCAATTGCATAACTGGGTTGATGTCATGCGTTTCTACCAACCAGTTATTGCAAGTGTGACACCTACAGGCCAGGAGGTCAGAATGTTATCTCACTTTTCAGTGACCCCCCCTTTCCCTTCCCAAGTGGTCACTACAAATATTACAGTATCAAAAGTACAGTATTTATTGCTGAATTTAAAGGTGTCATTGAAATCGTTTTTGCAGGTTTTAACATTCTGAAATGCGTCTATCAGTCACATGACTTAAAAATGCTCAAAATGGTATAGTGTATTTCAAATAAAGACACAGGACAGTAATTGATATTTTCATCATGTTGTATTTGTAATTACAGTATATAACTCATGGCAGTGGGACACACTGGTCTGCTGCCTTCAATAAACAGCTTTGTCATACAGTTTTTATGAAATAAATTAAGCAGAATGATTAAACTTTGCTCCCTCACATCTTGATTAAACAGCTGTGCCCCCTGTCATCATTCTCATGCAAACGCTTCCCACCTTCATTGATCCACAGTCCATGATCTCAGCAGGAAGGAAACATCCAAAAACAGGTCAGGGTTTCTTTTGGATTATTCTAAATCCCGCAGCGGTTCACCTGCATCACTAATAAACTCGGTCATATCTGGCAGTGAGGAATAAATAAGGTCTGGTGTTTTGGGGGCACTGAGTTTCCACACCAACCCCAAACTATCACCCATCACACACGGTAGGAATTATTTAATTTTTAAATGCATTAAAACAGTGTTATAATGTTCTTTTTACATCTCTAATCACGGTTTTACTATTTGGAATGAGATGAAAAAGAATAATCTGGTAACAAATATGACTAATGTCTACTGGGGTTGAAACATACCATAAAATGCTGTTACATGTAAACATCTTTAGCATAATTTACCTTGATTTATGTGCATGTTCATAATAATTAACTGTTCTCTCTATATTGCAATCAGTCCCAGATCACCTGATTCTTTTTTTTTTTCAAGGAAGTGTACATGAAGGGCGAGCTGTGCCACTCACTTTTGATTTAGAAACATGTTTATGTTCTACACATGCTCAGTAGATGGTTGGCAAAAAATATGACAAAAACCAAGAGAAAATAATTTATGTTCTTATAACAACTCACAGATTTGGACAAATTTGAAACTTCAAGGTACAGTACATAGAGAAGCTAGAAGTGGGATATGAACTGCCCAACCCATAGCCTTCAGCATAAAATGGACAGGCTAACGAAGGCTCAGACTGTAATGACGATGTTCACCTGTGTCCAGAGGTTGCATTAAAAGAAAATTCTCCTTTACTGAGTTTTTTTTTTAGCAGCGATGGAAAATTTTCAAGACAAGTCTGTCATTTTGATGAATTGTAATTTAACTTCTAATTGCAATTCCGTGTAATTTTGGAGTTCCATTTGTCTAAACGTGCAGTTTGACCATGAAAGATCTTTGCCATCGCTCCTGTGTGGAATACCAGCTCACCTCTACGGCACTCCAGCGTCTGGAGGAAGCCAGGCAGACGGCTCATGAAGCTGTATCAGGGCCTGCTTGTCCTGAGCCTGGCACACCATCCATCTGTTTCCTCGTCTCGTTGTGTCCTGATTCTTACTGGACCCTGTTGGTACCCGTCGTTGGCTCGGATCAGCTGATCCAAACCCCCGCACCCCTGTCTACTACAGGCAACTCTGTGGAACCTGCAGCCTGCTCTGGACCTGGCAGCCATCAGGATTGGTCTGGTTAATGCCAGATCTACAGCAAAAATATTTTTTCTCTCTGGGAATCCATTTGTATCAGATATGATCATTTTATGAATAGGGTGATGAGCTCTTGATTTACTGCACATTCTGTTTTAAAATATAACAAAGTAATTATTTAAATACACTTTGTTTGTTGGGCTAGTAATAAGACAACTTTGAGTCTGACTTTTTAAGATGGAGATGTTGACAGAAAATCATTACGCAATTTTTTTTTACAACCCTCTCGTCAAAATAAATTCTAGCACAACCTCATACCTGAGGAAGTACTGATCAGCAAATAAACTGGCAAAGGTAATTAAGTTAAGACTGCTTGGTGTCGTGTTTTTATATAACAGAAAACGCAAAAACCCAGGAGGTAAGATGTGATGAACATATAGGCAGTTTCATTACCCTTCAGGATAATGACATATCCCAGAATGCTTTATTCTGAACCATGCTGGTTCCTGTTGGTCCACAAGCATAGATGATGTGTAGCTCTTAAAGATTCAGTAGCAGCAGACTGGCCCTCACGTATCAAAAGCGCGTAGAAATCGGCGCACACTTGGGTGTAAATATGATTGGATGAAAAGGTCTACGTGCATATCTGGCCAATCCCCACGTCTTGCCCACAAAATTTACAACACAGTGGAACATGAGACGGAAAAAAGAGAAACTTTTCAAAGTGGAAATTGCAAACAGCTCATTACATTTTGATATAAAGTAGTTCTCCCACACAGCCAGGTTTCTCTGCTGCACGGGAGTCTACAGCGACTTGAAAGTTTGCAGACCCAGACTCAGAGCTGACGTGAGATTTCAGCAATCACGCTCAGATTGAGAAATGCTGATCTGTGCGTTGAAATGATCGTGCGCCTACTTTTCTGTCTTACGCACATTTGATGGGTGAGGGCCACTTGGTTTGAAACGTCCGCTTGTTCACACCATTTGATTTCACTCGCAGTCAAATATAGTGCACCAAGCAGTGAATGAGCAGACGGTTCAAAGAGCATTAAGTTTGCAGGAGCTGCTATGGGTTACAGACATGCAGGCCTTGGTGTCACCTGTCAGATGTTTGAACATACAGTACATGAGGATGTTTGGGAAGAAGACAGAATTAACTTTGAACAGGTAGCAACGGTGTTTCCTTTCCTCTGGCTGTTTTACTGCGTCTTGTGTGTGGCTAATCCCAACTGTCACCTGACCAATCCAGCCTTTGCCGCCGCCGCTTCTCATAAAAACCTCCGTTCTTCTGTTTCTTCAACAGCTGATTCAAGTTTCATATTTGACACAAACACATCGACACTCTATTAAACTGTCGACAAACGAGAAAAATATGCTCATAGGAAACAATGCTAAGTGTCTCACTTATTAAATCAATTACAGGTTTAGAGTTGGTGTGTAAACTCCTCTCCAAACTTCAACATAAGGAGGGAGTGATCCATCTGTGGTCCCATCAAGGCTTTAAAAAGTCCAGCAGGAACCAAGTTACAAAGTAGATAATAAAAGTTCCCATTTTATCAGCCAGTGAAATGAGGTTTGGCAATAAATCTCTAAAGGATCGGCTTTGGTATAAGGTCTGAACGCTGTCGTTTGTCTTCCAACAACATTACTCAGACCGAGCATCTCCAGGACTGACGGACAGTTTGTAGGGTATCAGTTCCTGTGGTCAGTGCCACTGTGGAGGAGTCGTGTCACCCGGACCGACGTCCCAGGGTGAACGTCCACAGTCCTCCAGTGTCTGCACGGATAACGGCCGTGCGCACACACACCCATATTCAGATAAAAGCTTGGAGGAGTCGTTCCCGGTGAGTGTGTGCGCTGCTCCTGCGTCACGCCGAGCCGAGGCTGTCGAAGCCGCAGAACTTCCAACGCTTCTCCAGCGTGGCGCCGACGCCGCTCAGCTCCTGCCTGAACATGCTGGGCAGACGGACCATGAGGCGCTCCAGCTCCCCCGCAGACACCTGACAGAGGACGACGGGTAAAAAATATTTGCTGTCAGAATTAAAGTTACATTCAGCTTTTTTTTTTTTTTCTTAAGCTTGTAATTTTTTCCTAAAAAAAATTTCAACCTTTTTTCCTCAAAAATTTGGCTTCTTTCTTAACTTCCTACATTCATTCTCAAAAATCTGCAACTTTTTCAAAATATTTTGACTTTTTTTCCTTATAAATCTTCAACTTTTTCTCTAGACTATTTTCTCATAAATTTGCAATTTTTTTGTTGTAAATTTCCTTTCTTCCCGCTGTAATTTTCTTCTTTTTTTCTTTAAAATTTGTAACTCATTTATCATAAACTTAAAACTTTTTTTTTAGAATTTTTTTTCCCCTCAAATCAGATTTTTTTTCCTTTGCAAATCTGCATCTTTTTTCTCATAAACTTGTACCTTTCCCCCCCAGAAATGTGCTACTTCTTGTTAATTTGTAACACATTTATCATAAACTTGAAATGTTTTTCTCAAAATTTTGTGCCGTTTCTTTGTAAATTTGCAGCTTTTTCTCAAACATGCAACATTTTTTCTTTCAAATTTACAAGTCAGTTTTTTTTTATGTTTTTGTTTGAAGGGTAGACATTTTCCCCCCATTTTAACTCTTCATCTTTACAAAAACAGGCCTGCAAACACAATCTATCACAGGGCCCACGTAAAGCTAGAAGTGTCCCTACGTGGAACTAGACCACTGTGTTATCGTCTTTACCTTGGAGTCGAGCCTCTGTATGTACGACCACAAGTACTCCAGGTTGGCCCCAAATGGATGGACGTGGAGGAAGGTCGATATAATTCCTGCAGGGAGGAAAAACTGCTCATTAAACAAACTTGTGGTTCAGAACTAATTAATATGACAAAGGACAGATTGTGGGTGAGTCCATGGGCGGATAGTTCATGTCACTGTTGGGGGGGGGGGGGACAAACAGAATATTTTCTCAAGAGTAAAGATTGAGGGGGACCCTATAGGTGTTATTGTAGTCGGGGTCCTGTGCAAGACTGTGTTTAGGGGCGTCTATATTTGTACTAGAGAAGAGTTCAAACCCTTAAATCAAAACATTATAAAACTTTGAGACATTATTTAGATGAACAAAGAAATTTTAATCAATTACACAATAAAAATTAAACCAGCATCCATATTAACACTGCAGATTTAGAAGGAAAAAAAAGTCACATTTACAAGAAAAAAGCTGCAGATTTATGACAAAAAGAAGTGAATTTATGAAGAAAAATTAGCAAATTCATGAAGAAGAAAGTTGCAAGTTTATAAGAAAAGCATTTTAAGTATGCGGGGGAAAAGCTGCCAATTTTTAAGAAAAAAGTTGCAGAATTAAAGGAAAAATTTGCAGATTTATGAGAAAAAGGGTGTAGATTTAAAATTGGTGCTTCAGATAAGGGGACAATTCTGTTTTTTTTTCCACAGGGCTTAAAGTTTTCCAGTGTGTGCTGGTTTTTTGTTTTTTTTTTTGGCTGCGGGGAAATTTACTTCCTATTTCTGTGCGCAGAAACATTTTTTTGTCCAGCCTATCTGCAATGGTGGATGAATAATGCTCAAAATGAACAGTCAGTTCTGCATAGTCTGGAGTTGTTTTAATATATTTAGAGCAGTGAATCTAGTATTTGGGATGGCGGAACGTATTAAGCGTGCACGCTCCACTGATCTGAGCCATAGCTCACGCCCCATTAGCGAGTACAGAGTTGAGTGAAGCCACCTTCATAGGTGAAGCCGCCATATCAGGGAGGGAATTGAGTTGACATGTTTAGTGGCCGTCGATTTCTATAGTTCACCGGTTGTGCAAAATTATAAGTTGTGTCTCTATGCCAAGAAGTTCAAAATCTGTTATTTTTTGGGGGAAGATATTGAGGTAAAAGTGGCACCGTTTACTATTAAACCCTTTTGGTAGTACTAATATGGCGGTCCGGTGGCTTCACTTTTAGCGGCCAATGATCCATCCAGTTTTTCTATAGATATGTGGCGCGTGTGGGACACATACAGTATATGCACATATGTATATCATTGCATGATTCATACGTATACCACCTTAGGCTTCACATCTGAGACGGAACAAAGGACTGAGCCGCTCTGGAGATAACACGGGGATGTGAAAGTTTAGTCTTTGGCATGCAAAGAGACAGCCGTGGGGGATTTCGCCCAGCGGCCAGAGACTGGAGGTGGGGGGTGTTAAGATCGGGAGGAAGTTACATTGTTACTGGGGATTAAGTACCATGTGACTGTGTGTTTTGATGTCCTGAGTAGAAAAGGGACAGATGTTGGGGGATTCGCTCTCTTTCTGTTTTTGGATGATGTTGGAGAATGTGAATAAATCTGACTTGTGAAATAAACTCAGCCTCGTCCTTCCACATTCTCTACACTTTCTAATCGTAGTGACGGCGAGAGTGAGTCACTGGAAACGTGAGTGTTTCATCCTTCAGCATACAGAAAACCTGTCATACATTCTGTAGGATGGAGAGTAAGTTTTTGAGGCCTGGGGAAGATGTCCTAATTGACAAAGGACTTAAAACAAATAGGGCAGGGCGGGGATCAAAGAAATGGGCAGAGACGGTAAGCCTTTTAGTAGCTGGTGTAAGAAAATTTGAGAACCAGGAGCTTATTTCTGCACATTGTGCTTGAAATAATGCAATTCAGAATATTGTATACAGTTTACTGTTGCTGTATACAATTTGTTATTAAAAATACATGGTGCAAATGCTGCACATTTCATTACAAAATGGTAAATCAATAGTCTTTTCCATATAGCCTTTACTGAATGGCTGCTAATCAAATCTTATTCCACCAGTAAATTAGTTCGCTTAACTGAGTTTCACGTACCCTTATTCATAAATTTCATGTTATTGATTGTAGGTCATTCTGTACATAATTATATAACTTGATAGCAACGTTAGATGTTTGCACCATATTAGAGTGAGATGGAGCACTATTGCCACCTACTGACCTTCCTTGGTATTGCTGTTTCAAACAGTCCACTAATCTAGTCTGAAATCAATGGGTATGGCAGATATGTTACGAGCTGGTTTCAAGGAAAATCATTTTCATACACACACACACACACACACACACACACACACGCGTGTGTGTGTGTGTGTGTGTGTGTGTGTGTGTATATATACATATACTGTATATACAGTATATATATATATATATATATATATATATATATATATATATACACACTACCGTTCAAAAGTTTGGGTCACTTAGAAATTTCCTTATTTTTGAAAGAAAAGCACTGTTTTTTTCAATGAAGATAACTTTAAACTAATCAGAAACACACTCTATACATTGCTAATGTGGTAAATGACTATTCTAGCTGCAAATGTCTGTTTTTTGGTGCAATATCTACGTAGGTGTATAGAGGCCCATTTCCAGCAACTATCACTCCAGTGTTCTAATGGTACAATGTGTTTGCTCATTGCGTCAGAATTCTCCAGATTACCTCAACAAATTAACAGCTAGAATGCCAAAGGTCTGCAATGCTGTAATTGCTGCAAATGGAGAATTCTTTGACGAAAGCAAAGTTTGAAGGAAAAAATTATTATTTCAAATACAAATCATTATTTCTAACCTTGTCAACGTCTTGACTATATTTTCTATTCATTTTACAACTCATGGTGGTAAATAAAAGTGTGACTTTTCATGGAAAACACAAAATTGTCTGGGTGACCCCAAACTTTTGAACAGTAGTATACATACATACACACTACTCACAAAAAAGTTAGGGATAGTCTGCTTTTGGGTGAAATTTCAGGATACACCTAAAATGCACTCTAACATTTACAAGGGAATTTAATTTGACCTTCTCTAACCTTTTGAATGCGCATGTCCAACTGTTCAATGTTCCAGTACTTTCTGCATAACTCACTGTTCTCTAACAAGGTGCTTAATGGCAAAATTCACAACATTTGTTTGATCCATGAATCGACCAATAAATTTTCTGGTTCAATTAGAATTGGAAATTAATCAGTGCTCTTCATCGTGCCGTTTACATTTTGACATCATGAGACCAAGACGACACCTCACAATTGTTCAACAGAACCTCACCAGTGCGAGGCTTCAAACAGGATGTTCTCAGAGGGAAGTGGCCACTGAGCTTAGTGTCATCAGCAGGTTGCAACAGAGACGCAGAGAAACTGAAAGAGTCACAGAAAGGCATAGAAGTGGACATCCTTTGATCACATCCCACGCTGATGACCGCTTCATTGTGAACAGTGCCCTGCAGAACTGGATAATGAATGCCACTCAACTCCAGGTACATTTAAGGGAAGTAAGAGGCACCCAAGTGTCACATCAGACCATTTGAAACACTTTACAGTCATGTGAAAAAATTAGGACACCCTGTATAAGCCTGTGTATTTTTTAAACATATTTGGAAATATGGATATTGAATATCAATGTTAACAATACTGGGAGATTCATGTAATACAATTAAACAATTAAAAATGAATTAAAGACTTTTTTCAAATTTTCTGTAAAATATAATTCTAAACAAATGGTGAGGAATAAATTAGGACACCCCCACATTCATTCCCACTTAAAATGGCTAAAATAAATGTTAAAAATGCAAATAAAAACAAAAACAAGGTGAGACATAGATATGTGAACATTTATTAATAAAGAACTGAATATTTAATGGGGTGTCCTAATTTTTTCACATGACTGCACATCAGCGAGGTCTGCATGCTAGATGACCTACAAGGGTACCTGACCACACCACCAGGCACAGGTGTCATTGTCTTGCATGGACCAGTGAGCATTTATGCTGGACAAGGGACCAGTGGGCCTCAATACTGTTCTCTGATGAAAGTCAATTCATGTCGAGCAGAAAAGATGACCGTCAACGATGCTGGAAATGTCAAGGAGAGCGCTATGCATCAGCCACTGTTGTTACCAGACGAGCCTTTGGTGGTGGTGGTGTTACAGTCTGTGCAGGTGTGTCTAGTCAATACAGAACTGCCCTACACTTTGTGAATGGTACAGTGACAAGCCAATATTACCTGAATAACACCATTAATCCAGTCATTGTGCCCCTACATGAACAACACAGCCCTAATTTCATCTTCATGGCCGACAATACTCCAGCTCATCAAGGTTGCATCATTAGAGAACGACTGCTGGAGGCTGGGGTACCTCAAATGGAGTGGCCTGCACTTTCTCCAGACCTGAATCTGATAGAAAACCTATGGCATCAGCTGAGTGGCCATGTAGAGGCTCATAACCCTGCACCCCACAACCTCAATGACCTGAGGGCCGCCCTTCAAGAAGAGTGGAATGCCATGCCTCAGCAGACAATAAGTTGACTTGTGAACAGCATGAGACGTTGCTGTCAAGCTGTAATTGATGCTCAAGGGCACATGACAAGTTATTGAGACGTTGACATTTTTTGTTGTGGTATACCCACCACTGTTGTTGGCTTTTGTTTCAATAAATTGTTTGAGATGAGGAAATCACCACTGCATGCTTCTACTTACATGCCCTACTTTCATGATATTGAGATTGAGCTTGAGATTGAGCTTCAACTTTATTGTCATTACACATGTATGAATACAAGGTAACGAAACGTGACTTGGCATTTGGGCACGCTCTGCAGAGCGCATCCAAGGCCGGGGCAGCCGCTAGGCGCCAGTCATAATATCACTGTAGTGTGAACTTTTTACATTTTCCATAAATTTCATCCGAAAGCCAAATATCCCTAACTTTTTGTGAGTAGTGTGTGTATATATATATATATATATATATAATATGTAAAATGGATATGTGTGCACATGCGTGTGTCTCCACCCCTGTGACCCTGCTCCCCGAAAAAAGTTCAGGCTCAGGATTTTTTTTTTTTTTGCTTTAACCCCTGTTTCCAGGTTGGTGGGGACATGCCCCCCCCCACACACACACACACCCTTGATTTATGCTTATGCATGAGTCAGAAAACATGGAAATGCACCATGGGCCCCTTAAGGTCAAAATGGTTGTAGTAAAATGGTACCGAGTTGCCATCTGAATTCATGACTTCTTCAAGAACGCCACTAGTAAAGGACACAACGTTCACACACATCCACACACAAACACGCAAAGTTGATAGCATAATAGGATCCAGCAGCGTGGATATCAAACGGAAAGGCTGAGGCTCCAGCAGAGCGGCCAGTCTGCGTCCTCATGAAGTGCTGCACAATAAACAAATGGCAGGGCAGCCTCTTAAAAAAACGCTGGCCTGAGCAAAACCAGCTCTCAAGCTGATTACTTCTGAGGGGTCCTGCAAAGGTAGGCAGCCATGCGGAGGGAGGGGGGGACGAGGGGGGGGGGGAATAGAGTGGCGTCCCCCGGAGGATCCAGCACAGCCAATATTTATTTCCTTGATTTATGTGGTGAAACGCTGGCAATTACAGACGGGCCTAATTCAATTCCTTCCACTAGACCTGCTCACATGGAAGAGCGCCACCAGAGGAGAACTGCAGGGGAAGGGGGAAGGGGGAGGGGGGTGTGGGGGTGTCCGGTGAATGGGAGATGATTGAGTGGTGAGCACAGACTCTAAAGATGAAATTCAAATTCAGCCTTGCGCAAATAAAACTAAACTCCAAGATCTGCCATTAATACCCCAGACCCTTTCTGCTTTTCATTACTGTGTGTCATCCAGTTTCAGTAACAGATGCTCTTATCACATAATGACATCAGCATGTTTAAAAGTAAAACCCAGAATTTTCAATTCTGCTGAACTGTGAGCAGTCCAAGTGGCATCCAAGATGAGCAACATGGGCTCACTATTAGCAACCATTATGGACTAGCTTCAAAAACACAGCAATACTTTATCTTACACACTGGAACATTCAACACCTGACTTCCTCATAGCAAACTGAAGAGCTGTAGTTTTCCTAAATGGTTGCATAAAAAAGATGTTCTTATTTTAAAGCACATTTAAACATATAATGGACCCCAAAAAGTACATGCTGCAATAACCACGAATTGGCATGCAATAAACAAAAGGTACTACGTATATTGAAATTTTGAAAAATTGGGTTTAGCAAAATTGTTTCATCACTGCGTTAAACTCAACTTCATTTTTTTCTGTGGGCCAGACTCTTCTCAGTATAATAAATATAACCTGTAGCAATCTGCGGCTAACCACTGATGGTGGAGGAGCTGTCTCAGCTGAAGTATAAACTATAGTGAAATAATGTCTAGATTGAGATATGTGGTCAAGCGTCAGTGGATGATATGCCTGGGATCACAGATGTTGGATACCCTATCCAACATCTGTGATGTGAGATACGTCTATGTATGTATTAGCTAAGCGAGCCTAACTTGGCTAGCTTGTTTGTCGATGATTCCAGTGCCACCAAAATATAACTAATTAAGCCAGAATAACACCTGGGAGAAAGAGACATATTTGAGTGTGTCTAGTACAATATAGAGAGAAGCCATAAAAACCATGGTTGTTCTACTGTAAGCTAAGTTCTACTGCGGCTGTTGTTGAAATAGTTGGACATAAAGGTGGGGAGGGAGGTATCACCCCGGCATAAAGAGAGGTGGTTCTTAAGTTAAAACTGTAAGAACAGCCAGCTAGTGAGACCAAGTCGAACCCAAACAAATGGTGCTTTTTCCATTTGCAGCCACTTCAGATACCCAAATTTAAGGGCAACAGCACTAATAAAATGAAAAATTTATTATATGTCCCAGTTTGACGTCCAGGTGAGTTTCTGTATGTCGAACTGCTCCAAACTGGTTAAGAAGGCTAAGCAGCGCCTCTTTTTCCTGATGACTCTGAAGAAAAACCACCTCTCTTCAGACGAACTTCTACCGCTGCACCATGGAGAGCATCCTAACCTATTGTATTACACTTTGGTATGAGAACTGCTCTGTCTTGGACCAAAAGGCCCTTTAGAAGGTAGTGAAAACCACCCAGCACCTCACTGGAGCCTCACTTCCAGCTATTGGGGACATCTACAGGTAGCGTTGTCTCAGGAGAGCTAAGAATATTAGGACTCCTACCAGCCAGCACACAAACTGTTTGCCCTCCTGCCCTCTAGGGGGCGCTACAGGAGCATCAGGACAAAAACTACAGAGTTCAGGAAGAGCCATCTCCATGCTGAACTCTTCCCCCCAAACTCCACCTGAACTGAACTGTTCATACACTGCCTACGGGGAGGGAGGGGGCTGAAAAGTTCATAGGCTGACCATAATGCAGTGGTCAAATTTGACCAAATGTGGTTTATTGTACCCATACTCTTGACAATTCTCTTACTCTCAGCTCTGCTCTACCCTCTTGTTCCTCAGCCACTGAAGCACAAATACTACTGGCTCAGCACCTACGAGCATAACTCCCGAGTCAGCCTATGAACTTTTTAGCCCCCCCTTATGTTTTTTTAGTCATATGCTGTTACTAATCTACTAATTTCAGATGCAAGCTGCATTTCTTTGCCTTGTATCTGTGACATGTGCAGTGACAATAAAACTGAATCTGAACCTGAAAATGACAGAACATAATGTGGCAAAAATGAAAACTTTAATCAGTCTGTAGATTTCAAGTTTGTCATTTCTGACATTTGTAAGCCAATATGCAAATCCATCATCTATCATCTCCATTTAATTGTTTGGAAAAATGAGCCACATGTGCCTTTAAAAAAAAAATGGTTTTGGTTGATGAAAATCTCCCAGTAGGAGCAGCAGCACCTTGCGGGCAGCAGTGGAGGAAGACGGAGAGCCGTGTCTCCTCCTCGCTCCTTCATATCTGGATTTTCTCGGCGCCACTAAGAGAGATGAATGTGCTGCTGTTTCTCCTGCTCTCCTCTGCTGCGGTCAGAGCAGCACTAATACAGATCCTTGTTTTTCTCAATATCGCTGCAGCATGGCTCACTGTAACACAAGGCATTACTGAGGGAAACCAAAGCAGCAGAAATGAATGGAGTCCAGCCAGTGGCGGACTCGGATATGGGCCATATGGGCAAGCGCCCGGGGTGCCATTCTGTATAATAATAATAAAAATAAAAGATTCATAATTATGTGTGCTGAACATGTATTTGTGGCAAATGGGCATCCTCTACAGGTGGGATGCCGATGCCCTCTGGCTGCGGCTGGCAGACTCCACAAATCAAACTCCAGTATGGCTGCCATTCAAAGCACCGCAAAGGAAGAAAAAAAACTTTAAAAGTGTTTTTTTTTTTCTTAAATTATGCAGCGGTTTGAATTTTAAAACACTGAGCCCTAAAACGGCAACATTTGGTTATCACAGCTTATGTTATGTAACATAATTTTTCTCCAATGTCATGTAGTCGGCTTCAGTTTAGAGGTCACATGAATTCATTTCAGGGCTGTGCAGAGACCATTTGAGAGGCAAGGGTGCAAAATAATTAAAAAAAGGGTGCATGGAATGAAATTTGTTAAAAATATGTCAACTTTATATGTTACTGAGATGGCAGCTACGTTTCTTACTTTAGTAACTATACACTAATGGACAAATTTAATACCCCACAGATTTTTACAAATTATCAACTGCCACAGAGACCACAGTCTTCATCATTAATTATGTAAAGGTCAATGACAAAATAAATAAATAAATAAAAATGATTATCTCTTCAAAATAAAAACAACTTTGCAAAAATCTGAAAAAACCTTTTCTTTCAATAAATGAATAATTAAAACTTCTTTCAACTGACTAAATTGTAATGTTGTTCATAATGTTAATAAGACGTATTATTGTGTGATATGGATGGTGGCTCCACCTTTCTGGTTCTGCCGCCACCCCGGGTATAAAAGGTTGATGCGGAAGAGGCACGGTCTTTTTTTGACATCACCTCTGCCTAGACGGGAGTGCTTTGTATTACTGTGAGTCATATAATAAAGTCTCGTTCTACTGCACCTCTGGCCTCGTTATTGGAGTGCTGGTTATGGACATAACATTTGGTGACGAAGATAAAAGCATGTATAAGGGAGTTTCTAGTATTTGGCTGTTTTTAGAGCTCCCAGGTGAGCCGCTGGTTCCCTGGGCGAGGTAGTTTGCTGCATTCCAAAATTATTTGGTGGCATTGAACCTTGGCGAATTGGAGAAACTGCGTGCACGGGCAATACTGGTCCAAAATCTTGGCATGGAGGGACAACGTATTCTTGGCACACTGGGTGAGAGCAATAGTTTTGAGGATGTGGTTGAGCTAATGGCGCGCTACTTTCGCGCTCCTGAGAACGTCATTGTCTGGAGGATCCAGTTACAGCAGTGCCGCCAGCGGACTGGAGAGTCGGTGCAGTGATACGTCGCAGACCTGCGCCAGCTGGCTGGAGACTGCCAATTCGGGGCTTTGGAGGAAGAAATGGTCCGCGATCAGTTGACGGAGCTCACACTATGTTCTGCGGCACGGTCAAGACTCCTCACATACTCTGGTGAACTTGTCATGGGCAGCGAGAGTGCCCCCCTCCCGTTCTGTCTCACATTCATCAATTCATCACTGCACCTGAGGCGGAAGACACACCTGCCCTTTATCATCAGTCAGTATATTTAAGGAGGCTCCCTCCGCACATTCAACGCTGGCTCATCTGGGTATACTGCCCGTCTACAGACAAGCAAGTATAATTTGACAAGCATAGACACATCGTCTTACCTTGTTGCTCTTCTGTTCTCAGGTTGCTGCCACCGTGCAGTTGTGTCTCTAGGACTGCGCGCGCTCTCCTGCCACATCTCACCATTTCCTCAGCATCCTGTCTCCACCCGGTCAGGCACCATCAGCTCATTCCCCACACCCTACTGGTTCGTCTATTCACTGCTGGGGCCTGCCGGTTCTCCCTGGATATCGAAGTAAGTGGCAATTTGGCTCGCCCATTTCAACTTACTCTGTTCCTCTGCTCACAGCTCTCATCTTCTCTCCACAGGGTGGTTCCTCTGGCGAGTGACTGTTTCCCTAGCTGTGTGCTTGTTTTGCAAATTAATAAAACTTTCAAACGTGCCCCTTCGTGTGGTTATTTTCCTGTGCTGTTGCATCGTGCATGTGAGCTGTCAGCTTATAAATCATGACAGAACTGATGTTAGCTATGGCTGTCGAGATAGCTCAGCAGCACGAAGCAGCAGATAAACCATCAAGGGGCCTCGGTGAGAGAACTATGTTAAGGCAAACTGAATCACCGTTGGCGGCACAGGCTGTGGACCCGGGTAATGATGATGGCACTGAAGACACAGAAGAATATGCTACAGCTATTAGAATAAGGTCCACCCCGGGTTCGCCCAGATGTATGGGCTGCGGGTCCACCAAGCACTGACACAAGGCAAGAGTGTCCGGCAAGGGGCAAATGCTGCAGCAAGTGTGGACTCCTACACCATTTCGCCAGGGCCTGCAGAAAATTTGAGCGAGGGGAACGGCAACGCAAAGTGGATTCCCCCGGTGAGACTCCTACAGTTATTCACATCGTCTCCCCAAGCACAGATGGCTGTATATACTGTGTGGTGAAACTGGACGGCGTGGAAGTGCCATTACTGGTTGACACGGGCGCAGCGAGGTCCATGTTGAGTTGGCCTACTGTGAGGAGCTTTTTCCTACATTACCGTGTGAGGGGCCTGTCAACGCCATTTTGTGGATACGGAGGCAACATGCTGGCCATCGTGGATTCACTGGATCTGACGGCGAGGTACAAGTCAGCGGTGGTGTCCAACATACAGTTCGTGGTGGCCGTCAGTGGGTCGAATGTAATGGGCTGCGACCTTTTCTACAGACTGGGCTTCATGATCACCAGCAATATCGGTGAGGAGTGGTCGGGCCGTGGTTTGTGGGACCAGCCGGTTCCGAGAGTGTTGGATGATGCGGTATGGGACGAATCTTGGCCTAGTATTCTGGGAGGTGAACAGGACCAATCCCACCCAGGGCCATCGCGGGAGGGTTCCAGTGCCAGGGCCCAAGTTACCCTGGATGAGAGAGCTGGATGACACCGTGGAACGCCCATGATGGTGGGTGGAGCCGAATGGATGGCTTCCTCTGCTTCCGGAGTTCAGCCGGGAGGTACCGAGAAGCGGAGGGCTACAATGGCTTCGCCAGCGTTGCAAGTGAAAGAGAGCGGGGCAGGACTGGCTGGCACAGTGAGCAGATGTGCCACAAAGGAACACTGGAGGCCAAGTCGGGCTCCTCAGGGGTCACTGGTGTGGTTCGACCCAGTGAGGAGGCCTGGTCGAGACGTTGTGGACATTAGAAGCCAAGTCGAGCTCCTCTGGGAGTCACTGACGTGGTTTGACCCAGAGAGGAGGCTCGGCTGAGAGGGATCCATTGCAAGAGGAAACATTGAGAGGATCAGGGGCGGCTGCAGGTGGTGGCTGTTCGGGAGGACGGACACCTTCAGCTGTCCGATGACTCATGGAGACACCCCAACGAGCTGAGGCACGCCAGTGAGGAGAAGGAGGTGTTGGGACTCCAACGTGGTTCATCTCCAGTGGCGAAGAGACGAAGAAGCTCTGGATGGGACCCGCCGGACGCTTCTCCAGGGGTTGGTTTCTCCATCAGGACTGTATGGTAGCAGGGGGCGATGGGTTAAACTGCATGTTATGTTGTGAATTGCCCGGGCTACGTAGCCAATATGTTTCTTGTGCAGAGGTGCTATGTGAATTGCCCATGTACAAATCAAACAAAAAAAAAAAACCCAAGTGATGTTTGTGTTAATGTGTTTAATACATATATTAATGTGTGGTTTGCCCGGGTTATGGTGTGGTTTTGTTGGGTGTGTTAATAGCAAGGCGTGAATGTACATATTGACTGGTTGGTTTAATTGGTTTGAGGGTTTTTACCTGTATGTATATATGTTTACGGGGTTGTTTTGTACGTTATATTAGGAACACGGCAGTTTTTCAGTTATAGATTACATATATATCAACAAAGATGGTAGAATAATCTGTCTGGCCATGTGGGGGTGGGATGGTAGTTCACCTGTCCTCCTCTAGCTTTCGTTATTAGTGTGCATGGATAGGCCCTAATTATTCTGTTTATTGTTAGTGTGTGATTCGAGTACTAAATTTGGGAGGGTCTAACTGGTGTGCATGCATTTTGGACTTTTTTGAAGCAGGGGATGTAATGCTGTTCATAATGTTAATAAGACGTATTATTGTGTGATATGGGTAGTGGCTCCACCTTTCCGGTTCCGCCACTACCCTGGCATAAAAGGCTTATGCGGAAGAGGCACGGTCTTTTTTGACCTCACCTCTGCCTAGAAGGGAGCACCTTGTATTACCGTGAGTAATATAATAAAGTCTCATTCTACTGCACCTCCGGCCTCGTTATTGGAGTACTGGTTATGGACATAACATAAAGCATTGCAAAAAATTAAAAAGGCCATTCGCCTAGTCAGCAAAATGAGCCCAAACCATCCCCTCTGTTAAACTGCCCCCCCCCCCATCTCCACAAAGACTGCAAGGATAGTTTATACAGGACAACGCAGTACAGGTGCATCTCATTAAATAGGAATATCATCTAAAAGTTGATTTATTTCAGTAATTCAGTTAAAAAATTAAAGTCATATATTATATAGATTCGTTACACACAGAGTGATATATTTCAAGTGTTTATTTCTTTTAATGTTGATGGTTATGGCTTACAGCTCATGAAAACCCCAAATTCAGTTTCTCAAAAAATTAGAAGATTATGTACTGTGGTGTGAAAAAGTGTTTGCCCCTTCCTGATTTCTTTTTTTTTTTTTTTTTTTTGGTATGTCTGTCACACTTAAATGTTTCAGATCAAACAAATTTAAATATTAGACAAAGATAACACAAGTAAACACAAAATGCCATTTTTAATTGAAGGTGTTTATTATTAAGGGTAAAAAAAAATGCAAACCTACATGGCCCTGTGTGAAAAAGTGATTGTCCCCTGTTAAAACATAAATTAACTGTGGTTTATCACATCTTTGAAAGCCAAGTTCAATTTTCTAGCCATTTCTAAAGCTTTGGGACTCCAGCAAACCACAGTGAGAGCCATTATCCACAAATGGTGAAAACATGGAACAGTGGTGAACCTTTGCAGGAGTGGCTGACCGACCAAAATTACCCCAAGAGCGCAGCAACGACTCATCCAAGAGATCACAAAAGACCCCACAACAACATCCAAAGAACTGCAGGCCTCACTTGCCTCAATTAAGGTCAGTGTTCATGACTCCACCATAAGAAAGAGACTGGGCAAAAATGGCGGTCATGGCAGAGTTCCAAGACGAAAACCACTGCTGAGCAAAAAGAACATAAAGGCTCGTCTCAGTTTTGCCAGAAAACATCATGATGAGCCCCAAGACTTTTGGGAAAATATTCTGTGGACTGACGAGACAAAAGTTGAACTTTTTGGAAGGTGTGTGTCCCATTACATCCAGCGTAAAAGTAACACAGCATTCAGAAAAGGAACATCATACCAACAGTAAAATATGGTGGTGGTAGTGTGATGTTCTGGGGCTGTTTTGCTGCTTCAGGACCTGGAAGACTTGCTGTGGTAAATGCAACCATGAATTCTGCTGTCTATCAAAAAATGCTGAAGGAGAATGTCTGGCCATCTGTTCGTGACCTCAGGCTGAAGTGCACTTGGGTTCTGCAGCAGGACAATGATCCAAAACACACCAGCAAGTCCACCTCTGAATGGCTTAAGAAAAACAAAATGAAGACTTTAGAGTGGCCTAATCAAAGTCCTGACCTGAATCTGATTGAAATGCTGTGGTATGACCTTAAAAAGGTAGTTCATGCCCGAAAACCCTCCACTGTGGCTGAATTACAACAATTCTGCAAAGATGAGTGGGCCAAAATTCCTCCACAGCGCTGTAAAAGACTCATTGCCAGTTATCACAAACACTTGATTGCAGTTGTTGCTGCTAAGGGTGGCCCAACCAGTTATTAGGTTTAGGGGGCAATCACTTTTTCACACAGTGCCATGTAGGTTTGGCTTTTTTCCCCCTTAATAATAAATGTCTTCATTTAAAAACTGCATACTGTGTTTACTTGTGTTATCTTTGTCTAATATTTAAATTTGTTTGATGATCTGAAACATTTAAGTGTGACAAACATACAAAAAAAATAGAAATCAGGAAGGGGGCAAACACTTTTCCACACCACTGTATAATTAATTTAAAAAAATGGATTTTTAATAGAAATATTCACTGACTGAAAAGTATGTCCACGTACAAACTCAATACTTGGTCGGGGCTCCTTTTGCATGAATTACTGCATCAATGCAGCATGTCATGGAGGTGATCAGCCTGTAGTTCTGCTGAGGTGTTATGGAGGTCCAGGTTGCTTTGATAGCAGCCTTCAGCTCATCTGCATTGTTGGATCTGGTGTCTCTCATCTTCCTCTTGACAATACTACATAGATTCTCTATGGGGTTTGGGTCAGGAGAGTTTGCTGGCCAATCAAGCACAGTAATACCATGGTCATTAAACCAGGTTTTGGTAACTTTGGGCAGTGTGGGCAGCTGCCATGTCCTGCTGGAAAAAAATCAGAATCTCCATAAAGGTTGTCAGTAGAGGGAAGCATGAAGTGCTCTAAAATTTTCCGGTAGACAGCTGCGCTGACTTTGAATTAAAAAAAAAATAAATCTATTTTTTAAAATTGATTTTATGTAATATTCTTTTTTTTTTTTTTTAAAAAGAAACTGAAGTTGGGGTTTTCATGAGCTGTTAGCCATAACCATCAAAATTAAAAGAAATAAACACTTGAAATATATCACTCTGTGTGTATTATATAGATTATAATATAGGAGTTTTATTTTTTTAATTGAATTACTGAAATAAATCAACATTTTGATGACATTCTAATTTATTGAGATTCACCTATCAGTGAGAGGATAGGTGCAAATGCACAAGAAAATCATGAACATATGAGAAAAGAAGGTGAAACATGGCTTAAAAAAGCTTAAAAAAGTATAACTTGGCAGGAAAAAGTTGCAAAGAAAACCTCACTAATTGTTGAGAAAATTGAACATTTGGACATTAAAGAGAAATAAAAAGTTAAAAAAAAATGTTTGAAAAATGTGTGTGCGTGGTAGGGGGGGCACCGGGGAGGCTGTCCACCCAGGGCGTCATACAAGCCAGGACCGCCTCTGAGTCCGGCTGCTGTCAGGGGCACAGCGCAGAATGAAATGTGTGCTTGGGAGAATATGGATGGAGGAGAAGGACGGTGGGGTTTATGCCATTTGTTTCAGGCTCCTGTGTGACAGAAAGTTTCCGTCTGCTCCACTGGTTCAGGCTGAGAGCTCTCCAAACACCCCTGACAGCAGCAGAGTGTGTTTATGCCCGACATGGCGGCAGTGCTTTGAGCTGAGACGACTTGAGTGTCAAGTGCTCTTCTGTAGTCATTTATGTGTGTGTGTATGGGGGGGGGGTGTTCAGTCATCTTTAATCTTCTGGTACCCAACGCTCTCACTGAGCTCACACGGTCCCTACATGTGGCCCACGCAGCCTCTCTGTGAATGAGATCAGCCACAACAGCTGTCAGTAAGTTCCCAGTCAAAAGTTTCATAATCCCACCGCATGCATAATCCACCTGCAGCTGTGTTTCTTGGAAGCAGATGAGGCTGAAAAACAACAAAAAGATGTCTCCGAGCTGCAGTGATTACATTCACCCATTTATCTCCTGTCACACAGCAGCCAAATTAGATTCACATCTTTTCCTGGGATGGAAACGGCTAAACAAACGGGAGCCAGCAAGTCTAATCTAAAGGGTTTTCTTCTGAACAAAAGTTACTGTAGTTCAGACCAAGTATTGATTGGACGATAGACGTTCCAGGAGTTACTATAGTTCCTGATAGCCACACATGGACGTTTCACCAGTTATGTATCACTCTGCTCCAGTGGAGTGCCATGGATTTTCTTTATATTAAAAAATGTCCCTTGTTGATCTGCTTAATAAATAAAATGCAGAGTCAAAGATGCCTTTTCTGGGTATTTATTTACATCTTGGCCAAGAAGGGAAGATGTCACGCAAAAACACGCACAGGCAGGCAGTGCAGCAGAAAATGTTCGAAGTCTTAATATAGTAGACCAAACAGATAGGCATTGTTTTGAGAATGCTGAGTCAGCAGTCTTTCAGAGCTTCATCTAAATGTTCTGTTACAATGTTCAAGGGTGTGTTGGATCCTCGCTGTCTCATGGGGAAAGTACTGAGTATAATCTAATTTCTGATTACAAGAGACGGAATGAACAGAATAATAAAAAAAAAATTCATAGCAGGAGTTCTAATAATCTTTAATTACAGTAACTGTAGGTGGTTTCTTATATGTGAGGACTGTACTGATGTCAATATCAAAGTCAAATTTATTTATATAGCACATTTAAAAAGCCAAGGATTAGAGGGAGGTCTTCAACAGTGACTTAATTTATTTTTATGTGAATAGGCAGGTTGTTCCAGAGCTTGGGTCCTACCACTGCAAAAGCTCGGTCATCTTTGCTCTTACATCTAGATCTGGGGACATCTAGAAGAAGCTGCTTAGCTGACCTGGTTGATATGAAGTTTTAAAAGATTGCATAAATGAAAATGCACAATAAAATCAATCCTGAACTGGACATGAAGTCAGTGCAGCAAGGTGAAGACTGGTGTGATGCACCCATGTTTCTTACGAGCAGTTAAGACGGACTGCTGAATATTGGACTAGTGTGACCCAACAGAGGGAAGACTGTCCAAGTCCAACATACGAAGCATTACAGTAGTCTAACCTTGATGTGATGCGTTACTGTATGTACCTTTAATTTTCACAGTCAGGAGCTGTTTGAAAAGAGACCACCTTCACAACCAGGAACTTGTGTTGTTGTATTCCGGGCTCATGCTAACAATTAGCCCAGTTCACTTTTCACTTTTAAAAATAGAGATCCCAAAGTTAAGATTAAAAAGTTACGGTATACAATTTGTACTGAAGCCTCACAGAGAAATGGGTGCTTCTGACTCTGTAGTATATCTGAATAGGCCAATAAGAACGTGTCAAAGAATGTAAACTAGTGGTGTTGGCATTATCACATTAATTGCCCCGTGAATGCTTTGCCCCCATTAAGTGACAAATTTTGTGATTGCGGTTAATGGCAGAAAGTGCAAACAGTACTTGTTGGCCTAGCGGCTCTCCATACCGAAGCCATTCTGGCCACAGACACTGCGCGCCATGCAGACATTGCAAAGTCAAACAAGCTCAGTGCTTCCTCTGGCTTAAAGACCTTGGCACGGTGACAACATATTTTTCCGGGGGGGGGGGGCAGAAAACACATGACATGCTTGTTACCAGAATATGTTAATTTTACACTATTTATTTATATTTTTTAAAATTTTGCACAGTAATATTGCATAATGGAACTTACCATTTGAAGTATTGTACTACCAAGGCTTGAATATTGGAATATTGGGCCAGTTGGGGTCCCACCCAGATGTCCAGTGTTTGGACTTTTTACTGGTGTCATCCTTCTCTCCTCTGTCTGCTCTCACCTCTCCTGGACCCTCTGCTTGAACACTTTCCTCTCCTTGACTCCTCTCTTCTGTCTCATCTTGCCCTCTCTGAGCTCTGTCTAATTCAGGTTCTCTCTCTGTCTATGGCGGTATACAAACAGGTTAGAAAATATCAAGTGTCACATTTTGTCCTCCAGGATTTTTTTTTGCCACGGTTTACATAAATGACAAAAATATATTTGTTTGTTGTTTTTTTTTGTATTTTTATTGTGGTGTTTTTTCCATTGAAAAAAGTAGGAAAGAGAAGGAAAAAACATTCATAATAGTAATTTACTCATGCATACTTTAATTATATGTTCAGAGGTGGGTATAGTAGCCAGAAATTCTTCTCATGTAAAAGCAGTGCTATGAAATTAATAATTAAAAGTAGACAACCAAAAATTTCTAGTTGAGTTAAGGGTACAAAGAGCACCCACTTTAAAATGAGTAATGACTTCAGTCTTGAAGGTTTGAGGTTTTTCTCAAAAATTTATAACAATTTTCTTATAGTTTTCTACTTTTCTCTGTAAATTTATGTACATTTAAAACCATTTCCCTCAAATCTGTAAATTCCTCTTGTAAAATTGACTTTTCTTGTACATTTGAAACTTTATTATAAATTTGTGGATTATTTTATGGCTTATTTTTGTCTGTTTATTTTTTAAATAAAATTACTGTTTTTTAAATAAATTTGAAACAGACTGTGGTAATTTTTTTACTTTTTCCTTATAGCAATTTATATTTTTGACCATAACTTTGCAGCCAGAATAGAACAATAATTTAACTCTCATTACAAAGAAAATTTTTTAAATAAAATTGTATTTAATGATTTAAATTAACTTAAATGACCAAGGATGCTGTTATTTCTGTTATAATATTTCTATATATTTCTAATTTTTTTCAGAAATCTCTTCACCACCAAGAGGGCAAGAAAAACCTCCCTTATTTTGAAATCCAAATGTTGGCAGGTTTAGTTTGTCTGAAGGCTGCTGACAGATTAAAGTCATTGACTGTGAATTTCCGTCATCTTATCTTGCCAGGTACATAATTGGGAACATAATTTAATATTGTAGTAGCTAGTGAAATATACAGTATACTCAGCAATTCAGTAATCCCCCTTGCCTTTCCCTTCATATGAAGCTGGCTGCATATGAATTCTAACCACATCTCTTAGCTAAGCGACTCTTCCGTTATTGCTCCCATTCCCAGTGGGTTAAAACCATGATAAATGCCTCCAGTGCTTACATACCTCTTCTGGTTTTTTTCCCCACATTTAAAGTACTTTAACCACTTGCACTCCGTTGTTCCGCGGGCGGGCAAGTCTCTGCATCCTAGGGCGCACGAGGGCGCACGAGAGCGCACTCGTGCGCCCTCGTGCGCATGACGCATGATAAGGATATTGATGGTGGTGGTGTAGGTGGTGTGGCCTCCAAGTGCCACTGAAAAAAAAATCTGTAAACACAGCCGCGAACAGATTAGTTCATCTGATTGACCTCTCATTCGACTAATAAGAGCCTTGAATTGGGTTTCTGAAACCTTGAAGAACCAATGAATGAAAACCTAGGAAGGAGGACCCGCCTCCCAACGCTTTGAATGCAGTGAGCCAATTGAAGCAGAGAAGTTCGTGAGCTGTTTTTTTTTAAGGCTGGGTGAAGACTGGCTGCTGCAGCGGATCAAAAAAGGACACAGGAAGAGCTCCACAGACCCAGCAGCATGGAGACCATCCACAAATGCAACCTGTGTGACAGGGAGTGCCATTCGTGGATCGGCATGTTCGGCCACAGGCGGTGCTTATTTTGTATTGGTTCCAGCAGAGTAGACGCTATGATTTCTTCCATGGTCATTATAGACCGACGGAGGCTGACGACGAAGGCTGAGTGAAACACACGCCTTCGCCAGTCTTTTTTTAATTACTACTGTTATTTGTTTTGAAAAATCGTTCGCCAAAAACCGCAATCATGGAAGCACAAAACCGCAATAATGGAATTATGTTTTGATCGAGTCGCGAGACCAGAACCAGAGCGGACCAGCGTCGCGTTCGTCTGACAATGAGGAAGACAAGTTCGCCAAGACTCTGCTGTGAAGAGGTAAGGTGTTATAAGCTAAATTATTCTCTATCCCTGAAAATTGTAATCCAAAATGACTTTTGACCGATCAGTAAATTACAGCTGTGCGGTTCACGAAGTCTGAAGTTCGTGCGCCGCGGTACAAGGGGTTGCTCGCAGTGTACAGGCTGTAAACGCCCCCCCCCACCCCCGCTATTCTTCTGCAGCGAGGGGGGGGGGGAGCCGCGGTGACTGCACTGCTGTCCTACATCACCACATAAGGCTAATCCGTTGTGTAGCGATGGCTAAAGTCCATCCTCTGTAGCGAGCGGGGGGGGGGGGGGAGAGACAACCCCCCCACACACACACACACAGTAGCGAGGGGGGGGGGGCTGCTGTGACAGTGTTGCTGTAGAAACATGCAACGAGTGTAATCTGTCATGTAGCGAGGGCTGAACTCTGTCCTTGGTAGCGGGGGGGGGGTCGTCCCCCCCCCCCCCCACACACACACAGACACAGCCCTGAGTGTAACCTTTCCTTTGAGCCTAAAATTAAGCTTCTACATTGAATCATTCAAAAGTTACAGACGTTTTTCCAAACTGTGCCATTTGGCACAATTTGGCACAGTTCCAAAACGCCTGGGAACAGCCTGAGAACAAAGCTGTGTAAAATATTCATTTTTTGTGGTATTGTTACCAAATTTGGATCTCAGCTGGATAACACTTGGTTCTACATTTCTGTTGCATTTTCCAGCCGGATCGGACAGCTGTGTGTTATTTACAAGCATTTGTATAAAAAAAAACACTGTGTCCAAATTTTTTTTCTTCAAGTTCAGTATGTTTAGATGACTGTAACTCAGTGGCCGGAGCACGTAGAGAGATTATGTTTTTTTTGCCAAAAAATTCAAAGTGTTTTCTTTTAAATGAGACCAACTCCATGAAGATGCTGCAAAGGGTTGAAGAACAGCTTTCGATTTACTTTGGGCACGTTATTTTTTGGCATTTTTAGGAAAATTGCCCGGAGTGCAAGTGGTTAATAAAGTCATGTTTCTGTGGGACAGTCACGCTTAGCGAGACACTCTGCCTTGTAAAGCCTGCTTCATGTTGCATTTCCCCTCTAGTCCAACTTGGTCCGCGTACGCTTTGGACGAGCCCGGCACGCACGCGGCGCTGTTCATGCTCACTTTTTTCATCTACCCAGGCCAAGCGGTTGACGCATGCGCACAACCATCATTTATAGTTTCACTCCCGCCCGATAAGTAGCGCCAAGGCGCTGACACGCTAGGATTTTCATCAACGAAGAAATGGCGGATTTCTTCACAAAGTTTCTCTTCAAATATAGAGTCCATTTCTGCTGTTTGACTTCCTGATTTTCACTCCTTTTCCATGAAGATGCTGCTGCTGCTGTGAAAGAAAGTATGTATGATTCATGTATGTTTTTATTCTCGTTTTCTGACTGACTGGAAAGCTTGCATGGGCAGGGCGCTTCTAAACTCCGCGCGGATGACGGCCACGTGCATTGTTCGTGTGCGCACTTGCGGAAAGTCATTGCTTCATATATTTTTCTTAAATTCATATCTCTTTATTGGCGTGGCGGTAATTTTTCTGGCGAGGTGGGCCACCACCCAGAAATGTTACCAGAGGAAACCCTGAAGCTGGATTACAGCGATGAAAATCCCCAAAGTGCTGTCATGTTTAAGTTTACAACGTTATCTGTCAGAGCTCTCACCTGGATAACTGTTACAGCCTCCTCTAAAACTTCGCCTGGATGTTGGGTTGTTCTTCTTCTGTGGAAGCTGGCTAGCTGGCTAGTTACATGCTAGGTTGTAGCTGACCTCCAGCAGCTGACACGGACAGAAATTTGCCTGTTTTCATCCTCATAGCTTTGGGTCCAACTGTTGGTGAGAGCCAGTCTAAAAAAATTCTCAACCTGTGTTCGTAATGTCCATTCACTGTCCATTCACTCCCTCGCTGTTTTTGCAGCATGGTGGGGTGTCATCACGGGCGAGATAGTTGTTTGTTTATGTTTGCAATTTTTCTGCTAAAAGGGAAATTGTGTCTGTTGTGACACACGAGGTCGATGATTTTATGTTGATCTGCTTACAAGTTGTGAATGTTTTCCTATGGGAGAAAGAACAAGCTCCATTTGTGGCTGCTGCCTGGTTGGATGCTGAATTGTGTTGCAGTGACGTTAATGAGCCCTGGCATTCCATTGTTTGCACATGCAGTCTACTTTTGAGAATTTTCTGGAGAATATCTGCATAGTTTTTGTCATTTTGGCTATAGCTTTAATAAACCTGTAGGTGAAGACAGCAAGCATATTTGTCCACTCCCATGTTCATAACAGTATGACAAACTTGAAAAATTACCGACTTAAGGTACACTGTATCTGTATGGGGGAAAAAAACCTGTGATTAATGCGTTATTAATCGCAAAAGATCCAAAATGGATCCAATTCCAAAAGATTAATCACGATTAAAAATTTCAATCGTCCAACACTGGTAATGTAAACAGCAGAAATACCACCCGGATGCTAGCTTGCTAGAACGTTGCTTGATTAAAGAGATTGGGTTGATATCTTCTGGAATAATATGTGAACAATGATCCTGGAGATATGTAGAAGTCATAAACATGCCTGATCTTGTGAGCGTTGGTGTTGATTTTGAGTACAACTTGGGTGCAGACCCACCCGAGGATCATTATGTGTGAATTTGGTGAGCATCAGGGCAGCAGCCTACAGGAAGTAGTACATTTGTGAAATCAAAGTGCCCACATCTCCTGATCTTTGAACAGAACCTAATGAGCAGTAACAGGAAGTTATTTACAATATTTATCTATAGTAAAACATTTCTTCATTTTGAAATTTTTTTTCTGGACAAACAAACTTTTAATGAATCTCATAACTACATCAGATTGGGTTTTTTTTTAAACTTATTATCTGTACCATTGTGCTTCTCTGCACACCTACAACTAAAAGTCACCCTTACCCAGAAGCAGGGCCTCCTTTTCCGAGGCTACTCCTCCTCTCATGATGAGCTCACTCCTCCGGTCCCTGCTGTGGTACAGTGAAGGAGCACACCCGTTCATCCCCTGGGAAAAATGCACACACGCATAACACAAAACATCACATACACAGGTAAGCACGTCTTCAAGTATTGTTCTTTTCCTGCTGATTCCAACAAAATCCAAATAACAGGGATAGGCCATCATTGACATGCTATAGGCTATTTTCCTCTCATTTTTTTTAAATCTGAAATATGTTTTGCAGCTCCAAGCAGATGCTTCTATTCCTAGTATTCCATACTAGGATTAGGGTTTTAGGACATGTTATCCTTGTTTTTCCTTCCTTACTTCATTGAAGCTAGAATGCACAGGAAGGCTATAGTGTCAGTAAAACCTCATTATTTAGTAAACAGCCTCACAGAGCTGCACTTCGGAAGGTTTCCAGGATTTATTTGCATCCTTAGTGTATGTTTTATGCATCCAGGTTCTTCTGACTTCAATCAAAGCATACTTCAGCAGCTCTGGGGTTAGCAGGTCATCTCCCATGATATCTACACTATAGATGTAACTGTGTACATGCTACATGTCTGAGAGCAAGCAGAGTGCTGTGAGAGACAACAGAGATTTATGGACTCTGCACTCAGAAATTTCACCAATTCTGACCTCTGGCATGATGTATTAGCATAATTAAAAAAACGTCTATACAACAGACCTATAAAGTCTCTCTGAAATGACCTTAGACATTTAAAATATGAAACAGAAGTCCATTTTAAGAGGTCTAGTGTAGTTATTTTGATACTTTCTAATCCAGCTGGAGGTCAGATACAGAGTCGATACCACTGTTTCAAGAGCCCCTAGTGTGGTCTTTTTCCACATGCTGACACAGCTCCCAGATGTGTTAAGGAAACGTCTGTGATGTGATTTGGTCCAAAGAACTTGGGGTTTAATTGTTGCAGCACCATTTTACACATGGGGAAGGAGCTCTCCTCAAAATGGGCTGTTTTTTTTAGCCTATTGCCTTAAATGCTAATGAGCACCAGTATTTCACAGTTTTCACTTGGAAATTTACAAGAAAAAAATTCACAAATTTTCAAGAAAACCATTGCAAATTTATAGGAAAAAAGGGCAAATTTACAGTGCATCTGGAAAGTATTCACAATGCTTCACTTTTTCCACTTTTTATGTTGCAGCCTTACTCCAAAATGGATTAAATTCATTTTTTTCCTCAAAATTCTACACACAATACCCCATAATGACAATGTGAAATTTTTTTTTTTAGATTTTTGCAAACTTATTAAAAATAAAAAACTAAGAAAGCACATGTACAAAAGTGAAGCTCAAAATTGAGCTTGGGTGCATCCTGTTTCCACTGATCGTCCTTGAGATGTTTCTACAGCTTAACTGGAGTCCACCTGTGGTAAATTCAGTTGATTGAACATGATTTGGAAAGGCACACACCTGTTTATATAAGATCCCACAGTTGACAGTGCATGTCAGAGCACAAACCAAGCATGAAGTCAAAGGAGTTTTCTGTAGACCTCCGAGACCGGATCTGTAATTTCCCAGTTTGGGATCAATAAAGTACATCTATCTTGTCTCGAGGCACAAATCCGGGGAAGGGTACAGAAAAATTTCTGCTGATTTGAAAGTCCCAATGACCACAGTGGCCTCTATCATCTGTAAATGGAAGAAGTTCGGAACCACCAGGACTCTTCCTAGAGGTGGCCGGCCATCTAAACTGAGCGATCAGGGGAGAAGGGCCTTAGTCCGGGAGGTGACCAAGAACCTGATGGTCACTCTGTCAGACCTCCAGCATTCCTCTGTGGAGAGAGAAGAACCTTCCAGAAAGACAACCATCTCTGCAGCAATCCACCAATCAGTCCTGTATGGTAGAGTGGCCAGACGGAAGTCACTCCTTAGTAAAAGGCACATGGCAGCCCACCTGGATTTTGCCAAAAGGCATCTGAAGGACTCTCAGACCATGAGAAACAAAATTCTCTGGTCTGATGAGACAAAGATTTTCCTCTGTGGCATGAATGCCAGGCGTCATGTTTGGAGGAAACCAGGCACTGTCATGATTTCTCGTGCGCTCTTACGCAGCGCACGGAGAAGAAGAGATGGATTCACGTACAGGGTTACACCACAGACAAATTTATGAACATAAAGTCCAAAAACTTTTGCAAATGTACAAAAACAACAAAGAGGAAAACTTACAGTAGACACGCTGTAACGTGTAGACGGCATACCACAGCATAATGTGGCAAGAGCAAGCCACGCCGTAACGTGTGTGACAGAGACAGAAACAATAATCCAGCAAAGAGAAACACAAGATGAGCTGACTAAATACATGGACTAATGAACTAGTGATTGGGTACACCTTAGCGAGGGAGCTGGGCAGTAATCACTGGGAAGAGAGAACAGCTGAGTGTCAAGAGAGAGAGGGTGTGTGGTCTGGCTGGTAGATTGACAGGCAATGCCCACACCAAGGGCAGACTACACATGCTGCCTGACAGCCTGTCAGCCAGAACCAAAACAACACAACAAACTCAGGAATGATAGCAAAATAACACATGACATGACAACAGTAAACTAGACAATAAACAGATGCTAAAATAGGACACACAGAGGGGAGTCATGGAACCGAGCCAGGAGGACAAACTGGCCCGGTTCATGACCGAGCCCCCCTCTCAAGGGGTGGATTCCAGACATCCGACGTACTATCAAAAAGGAAAAAAGAGAAAAACCTGCCACCCCCCCACCCCCCCCCAGCAGGAACAACAACCATCAAACCAGGGTGGGAAGTAGGGGGAAACAGGTCAGCAGGGAACAAAAAAACCCGCTCAGGGCCCACAACAGAAAAATAACAATTACCCCCCCCCCGAAGTCCAGAGGCATGAAGGCTCAGGAGGCCGCCCAGAGTCCCAAGCCCAGCAGACAGCTCGGCGGACAGAGTCCGGCGGCCTGCCGGAAAACATGGACCACCCGACCCAGAGACTCAGTGCTTCAGGTGGCTGCCCAGCACTGTTGAGCCACCAGGACCAGAGGGGCAAAGCAGGAGGTGGCTTACCCACCAGGAGGTTCACTGGTGGGTGGCCGGACTGTAGGAGGGGAACCCCCATGGCTACTGGCGGCGGAGGAAGGGGGACCATGACGGCATCAAGCAGAGAAGAGGAGAGGACCTCGACAGTGTCTGGCAGAGGAGAGGAGCGAGAAACCATGATGGCTTCAGGAAAAGGAGTGACGTCCCGGCGTCCTCCAGCAGTCCGGCAGCACCCTTGGTGGTCCCGGCTTGGGACACAGCTACACCCGCAGTGGTCCCGGTCCGGGACCTCATTGCTCCCGTGGTGGGACCCGGCTGGTCCACGGCTGCACCCACAGTGGGACCCAGCTGGTCCATAGCTGCACCCGCGGTAGACCTCAGTGGGGCCATAGCTGCACCTGCGGTGGACCCCGACTGAGCCAGAGCGGCACCCACAGTGAGCGGGCCAACCCGCAGGAGCACCAGGCTGAGGAGGCAATCAATCGGAGGCGCCCTGATGATCGTGGCAGGGAATCTGGACCCACGATGTTATCAGTCAACTGGACCGGAACCACGAGGACCCCTGGTGGTGGTGGACCCTCTCCGGCGACCCTAGAAGAAGGCTCAGGAGAAGAAAAGTGGTGAGGGTCGCTGGCAGCGGCAGAGCCCGGCAAGGTGAGTTCAGATGCAGCTGAGGGCTGCACCCAACTGTCCTCACCAAGAGCCAGACAGGATCTCTCTAACACAGACATGTGACAAACAAGAGATCACTTGCCTGAGCTCCAACTCCACCGCCTCTCAGGACTCCGTCGATCCTGGCGATGATGTCTCGAGCCCGGCCTCCAGTAGGTCCAGCTCAGGCTTCCACTCTGCTGCGGTAGCCTCCACAGCAGGCATGATGGGGGTAGCAGTCCTACAGCCCCCCAGCAGTGGCTCCAACGCTGGGGGTTCCTCCGGCGTGGTTGCTGGGAAGCAGCTCTGTGTTGGCTCCGGAGCAGGATCCTCTGGGGCCACCGGCTCCTCCACCGTCCGACGGCTCTGTTCATGGACCGATGGACACTCAAGGATAGGTGGGGGAGACACAGACAGGACAGGAAAAGAGTTAACATCTGCAGCTGGAGGAGAGGACCCAGTGAACTGGTGAACCTGGGTCTCTCCCTCGGGAGACAGACAAGGTTTATCATAATTAACTTGAATGGAATGAAAAAACACTTGCCTGTCTTCCCGGTCTCTGATGTTCTCAGCTGCAGTAGACAGGCACTCATCCCCCTCTGTGTCAGTGGCTACTTTGGCCCCCCTTAAGGGATAGAGGAGGAGCCGGCTCCCATGACACAGAAGTGGGCGTTCCTGGGAAGTGGGCTGAAGAGATGGTGGCTGCCAAAGACGAGGAGGGCTTCTCCCGGCGTTTTGAAGCAGGATGACTCTGTTTAGGAGGAACTGGGTACATACGGGCTGAAACTGGTTCATCAGGCTGAGCAGGAGAGGAAGCAGACGGCTGACGAGGGGAGTGTCGCTGCTTTGGCTCAAAGGGAAATGCCCTCGCAGAGAAACCAGGAAATGCTCACTGGAGCACACAGACTGTAGAAAGCAGCTCTGCGTATTGCGGGCACTTCCAGAGGCCAGGATGTGCCTCCAGAATACCCACGGCTCCAACCAAGCACTCCCACTTATTCTTGGGACCCCAGGATTCGAGAGCCTCCTCCATGAAGTCCCGGATAAAATCCGCTGACCATTCCTCTTCCAGTGAAGGGACGCCAGCTGCCGGCCCTCCTTTGCGATGTCGAGGTTGGCGAGCCCGGGACATCATGTGGTCCAGAAAAACAGATGGGTGAAAAAGACAGTTCAAAAAAAGAAAAAAATACTATCTGGGTGTAACCCGCTGAATCCTTTTGTGACTGGATTATTCTATCATGATTCTCTATGCGCTCTTACGCAGCGCACGGAGGAGAAGAGACGGATTCGTGTGCAGGGTTACACCACAGACAAATTTATTAACATAAAGTCCTCAAAACCTTTGCAAATGTACAAAAAATACAAAGAGGAAAACTTACAGTAGACACGACGTACTGTGTAGAGGGCATACCACAGCGTAATGTGGCAAGAGCAAGCCACGCCGTAACGTGGCATTACAAAGACAGAAACAATAATCCAGCCAAGAGAAACACAAGATGAGCTGACTAAATACATGGACTAATGAACTAGTGACTGGGTGCACCTTAGCGAGGGAGCTGGGCAGTAATCACCGGGAAGAGAGAACAGCTGAGTGTCAAGAGAGAGAGAGGGTGCGTGGTCTGGCTGGCAGATTGACAGGCAACCCCCACACCAAGTGCAGACTACACGTGCTGCCTGACAGCCTGTCAGCCAGAACCAAAACAACACAACAAACTCAGGAATGATAGCAAAATAACACATGACATGACAAAGGTAAACTAGACAATACACAGATGCTAAAATAGGACACACAGAGGGGAGTCATGGAACCGAGCCAGGAGGACAAACTGGCCCGGTTCATGACAGGCACCGCTCATCACCAGGCCAATACCATCCCTACAGTAAAGCATGGTGGTGGCAGTATCATGCTCTGGGGATGTTTTTCAGTGGCAGGAACTGGGAGACTAGTCAGGATAGAGGGGAAGATGAATGCAGCAATGTACAGAGACAAATCAAAGGAGTGGCTTCAGGACAACTCTGTGAATGTCCTTGAGTGGCCCAGCCAGAGGCCAGACTTGAATCCAATTGAACATCTCTGGAGAGATCTGAAAATGGCTGTGCACAGACACTTCCTTTCCAACCTGATGGAGCTTGAGAGGTGCTGCAAAGAGGAATAGGCAAAACTGTCCATAGATAGGTGTGCCAAGCTTGTGGCATCATATTCAGAAAGACTTGAGGCTGTAATTGCTGCCAAAGGTGCAAAAACAAAGTACTGAGCAAAGGCTGTGAATACTTATATACATGTGATTCCTTAGTTTTTTTTATTTTTTAATAAATTTGCAAAAATCTCAAAAACTTTTTTCACATTGTCATTATGGGGTATTGTGTGTAGAAGTTTGAGGAAAAAAAGAATTTAATCAATTTTGGAATAAGGCTGTAACATAAAATGTGGAAAAAGAGAAGCGCTGTGAATACTTTCCGGATGCACAGTATGAGAAAGAGTCAACAGGAAATGGATGAAAACTTGAAAGACTGGGTCAGCAACAACTCAGAGAATGACATAGAAGAGAAATGGGCAACACTGAAGGATACGGTGTATCAGACTGCAAGTGATATATTAGGCTACCCTGAGAGGAAACATCAAGACTGGTTTGATGAGCATGATGAACACCTGAAGAAATTACTAGAAGCGAGGAATATAGCTAGGCAGGAAAACCTACAGTGTAACACAAGGTCGAAGAAGAAAAAATACTCAGAGGCTCACAGTGAGCTACAGAAGTACACCAGAGAGATGAAGTCCAACTGGTGGGATGAAAAAGCGGAGAAACTTCAAACTGCAGCAGACAGAAGGGACATGAAAACATTCTTCACAGGTTTGAGAGAAATCTACGGCCCTAAACCAAGAGGATTGATCCAACTAAAGGCTATGGATGGTGAAACGGTTTTGCAGGAGAAAGACACGATCCTGGACAGATTTGCAGACCACTTTGACCAACTACTAAACAACCCTGGAGATCTCACTGAAGAGGCTAAAGAAGCTCTAGTGCAGCGACCAGCTGTATCAAGTCTGGATGAACCACCAAATTTTGATGAACTAATGGCAGCTATCAGGACAACACAGGATGGTAAAGCTCCAGGAAGGGATGGAATTCCAGCAGAAGTGTGGAAATTTGGTGGTGTTCAGCTGACCAACTGCCTGCACAAGCTCATCCAAGAGATATGGGATGCCCAGAAAGTACCTCAAGACTGGAAGGATGCAAGTATTGTGCCTTTGTTCAAGAAAGGTGACAGGAAAGATTGTGGAAATTACCGAGGTATATCACTGCTAACCACTGTTTGACATAATTGGCAGACCCAGGGAACAGACACAAGCTCAAGAGTAGGTTCAATTATCTTTATTGTGTAAATATTTGTGTGTGGATGCGTGAGTGTGTAGTGAATGTGGATGTGAGTGCGTGGATCCGTAGACTCGTAGTAGCTGGAAGTGAGCAGAGCGCTGTGCAATCTGGCAACCCTAAAACAGAGCAGAGGCACGGTGTTAGCACAGTTCAACTCTGGAGTGTATTGGTGGAGTAACTGAGGCTTACTGTTCCAGCTGCGGTGGAGAATGAAGGTCGGCCTGGAGGCAATCCCAAAGGACAGCGTCTGCCACCCGGCGCTGCTGACGAGAGACGGGGTGAAGGTGAGAGGTTGGCGTAGTCCGCCGCCTGGAGGAAAGGATTCCGCCGACAGGGAGTTCCGCCTGTGCACAGGGGACAGTGCTGAACAGGTCAGTAGAATGATGAGCTTACTTGGAGTTTGAGGAGAATCCTTCCAGGTAGAAGCCGACACGGTAGGGATGACGAGGGCTTAATGTTTGGCTGTACGAAGAGTGCAGAGCTTCACATAGCCAGGGAGACAGATGGCTCGGGCCCATACCCCTCCCAGTCCACCAGATACTGCAGACCGTGACCCCGGTGGCGGACGTCCAGGATGGAATTGACCTTCCACGCCGGGTCGCCATCGATCACCACTGGTGGGGGTGGAGACCTGGGAGGGGGACAGAGAGGGCTGGAGAAAAAGGGTTTGACCTGTGATACATGTAACGTAGGACAGATGCAGAGGGAGGGGAGGGAGAGTCAGGCACACAGCCACTGGATTAACAATTCGCTCAATAGGAAACGGCCCAATGAAACGCTGAGATAGCTTCCTATTCTCAGCCTTGAGGTTAATATGCTGTGTGGAGAGCCAAACCTGTTGACCCACCTGGTAGGGTGGGGCTGGTCTTCTGCGGCGATTAGCCATCCTGGAGTTGCGTTCTGCCGTGTGTTGAAGCGCTGCCTGGACCGTCCTCCAAATCCGTCGACAGTGTCTTAGATGGACATGGACAGATGGTACGGTGATGTCCCCCTCCTCCTCGGGAAAAAACGGGGGATTGTAACCCAAAGAGGCTTCAAAAGGCGACATGCCGATCGCTGACGACACTGTGGAGTTATGGGCATACTTGATCCACAGGAGGTGCGTGCTCCATGACACAGGGTTGGAGGAGATGACGCAGTGCAGCCTCCAGATCTTGGTTGGCTCTCTCACACTGTCCATTGCTCTGTGGGTGGTAGCCAGAGGACAGGCTCACCGTGGCTCCCAGAACATTACAGAATGATTTCCACACGCGGGACACAAACTAGGGACCCCGGTTGGAGACGATGTCTGAATCCCGTGTAGCCAGGAGTAGGGACAGTTTGCTTGTACACCACCGTCAACGGGGTTTTAGACAGAGTAATGAGCCTCAGGGGTGTCTCCAGAGAACGGCAGGGAAATCTCAACCGGGTTGCCAGTTTCCCCAAGATGAAACTCTGCTCAGCTCCCGAGTCTACCAAGGCGTGTGTGCAATATTCAGTGCGATTGTGCATGAACCTAATGGGTAGAAGACACTTAGCGAGGGGATTTAACTGAGGTGAGCCTGTGAGACCCCCTACTGCGACGCACGGGCTCCCCCTTTTGGCCGAACGGAGCAGAACGTAACGTCATGTTCCTCACTACCACAGTACAAACATAGGCCAAGCTCTCTACGGCACTGTCTTTCTGCCAAAGGTGGTTTAGTTGATCCTAATACCATAGGCTCCTATTCCTCAGCTGACTCGACCGAAGGCAAGGCCGGTAAGGGGAACTGGGAAGAGCAGCAAAACTGGGCGCCCGAGCGTCCGGACGTCTTCCGCTCAGCTGCCCGCTCCCTCAGCCTGTTGTCTAAATTAATAGCTAAGGAAATTAGCTCTGTTAGCCTCTCCAGCTTCAGCAAGCGGGCTAGTTCATCCCACACACTTGGGCTCAGACTCCTAGTAAAGATGCTGCGTAACGAGGCGTCTTCCCACCCTACCTCCGCCACTACCACCCGGAAATCAACAGCATAGTCCGCTACGGACCTACCTCCCTGTCGAAGATTTAGCAGCCGGGTGGTGAGCACATTATCCCGGTCGGAGTGGTCAAACACCTCGTTAAACTCGCTAACAAACTGGGTGTAGGCAAGGTTAGCGTAGCTAGGTTTAGCCATAACTGCGTAAGCCCACGCAAGAGCCCGCACCTCCAGTAAATTTGCAACATAGCCAATACGGCTGTGATTGGTTGGGAAATCCCCAGGAACCCGCTGAAAAACTATCTCACACTGGAGAAGAAAGCCCCGGGCCTCCCCGAGTTTACCATTAAACCAAGTGGGAGTGGGTACCGGTGTGAGTCGGGCCAAGGGAACCTGACTAGCCTGGCTAGGAGGGGAGCTAACGGACGCCGGAGCGCTACTTGAAGCTGGAGGAAACGCCTGCTGTCCAGCCAGGCGATCCAGTCGGCTGTTAATTTGGACCAGTTGATTTAGAATTACTTACTGCTGGTAAGCTACTGTATTTGATCTACTCGAACTTCTAAGTTGTTTACTTGGCGCATTAGTGCGCTGTTCGCTGGGTTGTTCTGACGGAGCCATACTGACATAATTGGCAGACCCAGGGAACAGAAACAAGCTCAAGAGTAGGTTCAATTATCTTTATTGTGTAAGTGTTTGTGTGTGGATACGTGAGTGTGTAGTGAATGTGGATGTGAGCGCGTGGATCCGTAGACTAGTAGCAGCTGGGAGTGAGCAGAGCGCCATGCAATCTGGCAACCCTAAAACAGAGCAGAGGCACGGTGTTAGCACAGTTCAACTCTGGAGTGTATTGGTGGAGTAACTGAGGCTTACTGTTCCAGCTGTGGTGGAGAAGCAATCCCGAAGGACAGCGTCTGCCACCCGGTGCTGCTGACGAGAGACGGGGTGAAGGTTAGAGGTTGGCATAGTCCGCCGCCTGGAGAAAATGATTCCACTGCCAGGGAGTTCCGCCTGTGCACAGGGGACAATGCTGAACAGGTCAGTAGAATGATGAGCTTACTTGGAGTTTGAGGAGAATCCTTCCAGGTAGAAGCCGACACGGCAGGGATGACGAGAGCTGAATGTTTGGCTGTACGAAGAGCACAGAGCTTCACGTAGCCAGAGAGACAGATGGCTCTGTGCCGGTCTTGCAGGCAGAGCAGGTTATATAGCCCATGAGTGATGGGGAGCAGGTGTGCGCGCAGCTGTGGCAGATAATGGCAGAGAGCGAGTCATCACACTGTTGGTAAGATTCTCTCACGTGTACTACTGAACAGACTGAACAGACTCAATGAACACATCTCGCAGAATGTACTACTCATAGCTCATATCATAAAAAAAACATAAAGAATCAAAAGCAATTTGAAACCTGATAGAAAAATTCCATATTATCCACATTATTATTATTATTTATATACTTGCATATTTATATACTTTATATAAATATATATAGTTTATATATATATATATAAATAAATATATAAATATATATAAATATATATAGTTTATATACTTGCATATTTATTCCACCTAGCTGCAATGCTCCGTACTGTGGGTGTTTATATATTTACATATTTATTCCATCTAGCTACAATGCTCTGCACTGTGTGTTCATATATTCATATATTTATTCCATCCAGCTACAATGCTCTGCACTGTGTGTCTGTGTGTGTGTGTATATATATATATTTTATAGTAATACGTACATATGTTTATTAGCTGCTCTTGCTTGCTTGTTTTTTTTCTTGCCTTCTGATTGTTGCTCTGAGTGTTGCTATCCCTGTGCTGTTGCAATCCTGGAATTTCCCCGTTGTGGGACTAATAAAGGCTTATCTTATCTTATCTTATCTTATCTTATTGTTATTATTATTTTGTACCATGCCTTTCCTATTTCATGTCTGATGTTTATATGTGTATTTCATGTAGAACAAGTTCATATATTCCTTTATATTATTCTTTCATGTCTGTGAGCAGTTATTGTCTAACTGTGGCCTTCAGGGGATATGCATGTGAGTGCTGAGGCTGTAGGTTAGTACAAGCGTAAAAGATGACCTAAGCTGCATTGATAATCTCTTTGACATGCCCTGCTAAGTTTCTGTGTCCGAGGAATGTGCCAAACTTTAAGTTTGTATAGATTAGAGACACTCTGTCTGTCTCCGAGATGTCTCTGGCATCTCCCCCTCTGTTTAGCTATCCTGAAGAGCAGCTATAAATACCAGGCTCAGAAAATGTATGTTCAGAGATTCGGTGTGTATGTGCTGAAGGCCACGCTCTGTAATCTCTCCCCCAAATGGCCATGGGATGACTTCTTTTCTTTTATAATAAATATACTTAAATCCAATACTCCGCCTGATCTTTAACTTAGAATAATTATGCTCAAAATTATTCTATCAAAACCCATACTGGTACAATAAAATAGCTGTACTTCAAAAACAAAGGCAACATCAATTTTTAAAGTTCCAGTTCTGCCGAAGGACTTTGGCTCACATGCCAGCTTTTACCTTTTCATGTAGCTCCCCGTTGATGGCCTCCACAGCCTCTCCATTACTGCTCAGGAGCTGTACAGACATGACAGACAGAAAAAAAAAACCAGAACATCTAATGAGCACAACTCGTTGAGTGAGAACAGAACTGTTCTGCAGAAATGGGTTGTTTTCTCTGCTCCTGTTTTCTATTGGACAAAAACAACAGATGATCAGAAAACCTGAATGATTTAAGATGACACCTGAAATTTGCCAAAATTTATTAATTATTTGACAGTAAGGATGTGGGTTATCAATTAATTAATTAATTGTTAATCGATTCACCTTATCAATCAATTAATGATTAATTGATAAGCAACAATTTTCCTGAGAATCTGAATTTCCCTCAGTACAATACGATCCATCTTTAATATATAAAAAGTTAATTATTACTGTTTTTGATATATTGAATAAAAGATGAACATCAGCTTTCTCGATTTATTTTGCCATTTACATTGTTTTAATACAGACAATGGAATTTTTTGTAGTTCAACAAATTTTGTACTGTATATTGTGTACTTGTGTGCTGGTATATCTCCATAAATTACAAATGTCATGATTTTTTATTTATTTTAAAAACTATTACCAATATAAAATTTATCTTTTTTAGTTATATTACAAAAAATAACTTTCACATTATAATTGACTGACATGCACTAGTAGACTGTTTTAACAGCAAAATAAATTGTGAGCTGCTTCATCTGTTGCATGTTAAACATTATCACAGTACCACCGGCAATCCAGGCAAATCCAGTACGATCTGGGCTCCCTCTGATGTCTAATAGGTTATGCATGCTAGTTGGCTCTGCAAGCAACGTGGGACCTTGGTTACCTAATCTCAGTGGACATTTGAATAGGAAACATAGATAAATATGCAATGAAGTAGGTGTCACCGTCACCACGTCACAGCACAGAGAGTGGAAATGAATCAGAGGGCTGTCTATCATTATTCTGACAGATTATATTAATTTTGAAGTTGCAGCAGATAACTGGGTCCGCAGCAATGGCACAAATATCACAGCAGCTCAGAGTGAGAGTAAGCTGCTGTCTGACCGTCTTGAGCTGCTGTGAAGCCAACGCCGGCCTGTCCTGTCAGTGCAAACCCGGCTCCTCTGCTGCTGTGTGTTGAAATGTTACCTCAGTAACTTGGGTCTGGTCTGCTTTCTCGTCTAGCAGGGGGTGAAGGCAGCAGGGATGGGTTTTTGCGCTTGTGTAGTTTTTTCCTTGCCTCGTCTGTTTCTCCGCCCTGCTGATTTGAAGCACGCGGCTTTCTGACGTAACCCGGAAGGATGAGGTTTTTTTTGCTCTGCACAGCGCATGCACTCTGGGGCCTTGGCGTCTTCTTCTGCTTTTTCGTAAGTTTCAGCTGAAAGGCTGCAGTAGGTGACTGTGTGCGACCCCGCGTGGATGGCAACACCACTACAATATATATTATAGAATAAGCTTGTTGAAAAGGATTGCTGAGTTATCATTTAATTGACAACTAATTTAATTTAGTCAACTAAATTTTTATCCATCCCATCCATCCATTTTCTACCGGTTTTCCAGAGGTCCGGGTCACAGAGGCAGCAGCTCAAGCAGAGAAGCCCAAACTTCCCTCTCCCCAGCCACCTGCTCCAGCTCTTCAGAGAGGGCACCAAGACGTTCTCAAGCCAGCTGGGAGACATAGTCTCTTCAGCGTGTCCTGGGTCTGCCCCGGGGTCTCCTCCCTGCTGGACGTGTCCAAAACACCTCAAGTGGGAGGCATCCAGGAAGCATCCTGATCAGATGCCAAACCACCTCAACTGGCTCCTTTCAATGTGGAGGAGCAGAGGTTCGACTGTGAGCCTCTTCCGGATGACTGCACTCCTCACCCTATTTCTAAGGGTGAGTCCAGCAATCCTACAGTGAAAGCTCATTTCAGCCGCTTGTATCCGCAATCTCATTCTTTCGGTCATTACCCAAAGCTCATGACCATAGGTGAGGGTAGGAATGTAGATTGACCAGTAAATCAACAGCTTTCCTTTAGAGCTCAGCTCCCTCTTCACCACAACAGACTGGTACAACGTCCGCATCACTGCAGAGGCTGCTCCGATCCGTCTGTCAATCTTGCGCTTCATTCTCCCCTCACTCGTGAATAAGACCCCGAGATACTTAAACTCCTCCACTTGGGGCAGGAGCTTGTCTCCAACCCGGAGAGGACAATCCACCTTTTTCCGGCTGAGGACCATGGACTCGGACTTGGAGGTGCTGATTCTCATCCCAGCCGCTTCACACTCAGCAGCAAACCATCCCAGCAAGAACTGTAGGTCATTGCTGGATGAAGCCAGCAGGACAACATCATCTGCAAACAACAGAGATGAGATCCTGTGGTCACCGAGCATGACACCCTCCAATCCTTGGCTGCGTCTAGATATCCTGTCCATAAAAATTATGAACAGGATCAGTGACAAAGGGCAGCCATGGTGGAGTCCAACTCTCATTGGAAACGTGTTTGACTGGGTGTTGGCAATACAAACAAACTCTTGCAATGGCCGTATAGGGACTGGATAGCTCGTAACAACGGGCCTGATACCCCATACTCCCGCAGCACTCCCCTCAAGAGACCACGAGGGATGTGGTCAAATGCTTCCTCCAAGTCCAAAAAAAACATGTGGACTGGTTGGACAAACTCCCAAGAATCCTCGAGGACTCTCAAGAGGATAAAAAGCTGGTCCGATGTGCCACGGCCAGGACGAAAACCACAATGCTCCTCCTGAATCCGAGGTTTAACCAGCGGTTGGACTCTCCTTTCCAGTACCCTTGCATAGACCTTCCCAGGGAGGCTGAGAAGTGTGATTCCCCCTAAAGTTGGAACACACCCTACGGTCCCCCTTTTTAAAAAGAGGAACCACCACCCCGGTTTGCCATGCCAAAGGCACTGTTCCCGACTTCCACACAACAATGCAGAGGCGTGTCAACCATGGCAGCCCTACAACATCCAGGGCCTTGAGGTACTCAGGGCGAATCTCGTCCATCCAAGGGGCCCGGCCACCAAAGAGTTTTTGAACAACTTCGGCGACCTCAGTCCCTGTGGTGGGCCAGTCATCTCCTTTGTCCTCAAGCCTTGCTTCCTCTATGGAAGGTGTGTCAGTGGGATTGAGGAGATCCTTGAAGTATTCCATCCCTCGCTCAACGATATCCCCAGTCGAAGTCAGCAGCGCCCCATCCACACCATACACAGTGTGGACAGGGAGCTGCTTTCCCCTCCTGAGTCGTCGGACAGTTTGCTAGAATCTCTTCGAGGCTGACCGAAAGTCTTATTCCATGGCCTCACCAAACTCCTCCCACACCCGAGTTTTTGCTTCCGCAACCACCCAAGCTGCACGCCACTTGGCTTGGTGGTACACTTCAGCTGCTCCAGGAGTCCCACAAGCCAGCCAAGCTTGATAGGACTCCTTCAGCTTGATGGCCCCCCTCACCACTGGTGTCCACCACTTGGTTCATGGGTTGCCACCATGAGATGCACCAACAACCTTGCAGCCACAGCTCTGGGCAGCCACTTCAACAATGGAGGTGGAGAACATGGCCCATTCAGACTCCATGTCTCCAAACTCTCTTGGAATGTGGTTGAAGTTCTTCCAGAGGTGGGAGTTGAAGACTTTCCGGACAGGGGCCTCAGCCAGACGTTCCCAGAACACCCTCACTATACGTTTAGGTCTAGTGGGTCTGGGTGGCGTCCGCCCCTGCCATCGGATCCAACTCTCCACCTGGTAGTGATCAGTTGACAGCTCTGCACCTCTCTTTACCCGAGTGTCCAAGACATATGGTTGCAGGTCTGATGACACGATAACAAAATCGATCATCGACCTGCGATCTAGGGTGTCCTGGTGCCAGGTGCACATATGGACACCCTTAAGCTTGAACATGGTGTTCATTATGGGCAAACTGTGGTTGGCATTGGAGTCCAATAACTGAATACCACTCGAGTTCAGATCGGGCAGGCCACTCCTCCCAATTACGCGCCTCCAGGTTTCACTGTCAGTGCCCATGTGTGCATTGAAGTCCCCCAGTAGGACAATGGAGTCTCCAAGAAGAGCAAATTTTTAAATCGAGAATTAATCAAAAGTCAGTTAATCATTAACATCCCTATTTGACGGTGTTCATACACATAAAACATTGGTCACAAGCAGAGCTTTGTGACTACAGAATGCTCATATGCTATAGGCCCACTCAGCCATGAGGGGGCTCCTAAACTACAAGTTCACCCAAACATTTTTGGAGGGCTAATTAAAATAACCTTCAACTTTATGTCTCATGAATTTTCAGCTTCTTTTCTCTTAAATTTGAATGAGTTTTGTCATAAATTTACTATTCTTATTGAGTAAATCTACACTTTTTTTCTTGTAAAAATGAAACTTTTTACTCATAAATCTGAGTTTTTTGTAAATTTACAACTTTTTTTCAGAATTTGCAGCTTTTTTCCTTATACATTTGCTAGTCATTTCTTGAACACTTGTGAATTTTCTTCCATAATTTTGTGACTTTTTCAGGTAAATCTTCAACTTTTTTCATTAATGTGCAATTTTTTCTTGTAAATTCATATCTTTTTTCTGTCATAAATTTGTAAAATTTTTCTTGCAAATTTACCATTTTCTCCTAAATTTGGAACTTTTTTCTTGTAAATTTAAAACATTCATGTTGATGCTGGCAATTTCTTTTTCCTATGTATTGTTTTTTTTCCGCTTCATTTGTCTTGTCTCGGTGCTTTTCAATTAATTTGCAATTTTTTTGACCAATTAATATAGTGAAATTAGAAAATTTCCCACAGAAACCTTAACGTTCCAAGGAACCCTGGTTAAAAAACACTCTACGCAATGACTCAGGTTTGATGATTATTATTATTTTTTAAATATTTTTGCTGGGAGGCGCCAGATCACCCCCCCCCCACCACCAAAAAAAAAAAAAAAAAAAATCATGCATAGGGTCCCTAAAAAGATAAAAATGGGCCTACCTGTGCCATCTGAAAGCTGTTTTTTTTTTTTTTTGTCATTAAGCATTTGTAACATACAAAAACAGACATTAATATACAGTGGTGTGGAAAAAGTGTTTGCCCCTTCCTGATTTCTCATTTTTTTTGTTAAGTTTGTCACACTTAAATGTTTTAGATCATCAAACAAATTTAAAATATTAGACAAAGATAACACAAGTAAACATAAAATTCAGTTTTTAAATGAAGGTGTTTATTACTAAGGGTAAAAAAAAAAAATCCAAACCTACATGTGAAAAAGTGATTGCCCCCTGTTAAAACATAAATTAGGTTCAGGTTCAGGTTACTTTACCTGAACACGGAACAGTGATGAACCTTCCCAGGAGTGGCTGGACAAACAAAATTACCCCAAGAGTGCTGCGACGACTCATCCAAGAGGTCACAAAAGACCCCATAACAACATCCAAAAAACTGCAGGCCTCACTTGCTTCAGTTAAGGTCAGTGTTCATGACTCCACCATAAGAAAGAGACTGGGCAAAAATGGCCTGCATGGCAGAGTTCCAAGACGAAAACCACTGCTGAGCAAAAAGAACATAAAGGCTCGTCTCAGTTTTGCCAGAAAACATCTTGATGATCCCCAAGACTTTTAGGAAAATACTCTGTGGACTGACGAGACAAAAGTTCAACTTTCTGGAAGGTGTGTGTCCCATTACATCCGGCATAAAAGTAACAGCATTTCAGAAAAGGAACATCATACCAACAGTAAAATATGGTGGCGGTAGCGTGATAGTCTGGGTTGCTGTTTTGCTGCTTCACAACCTGGAAGACTTGCTGTGGTAAATGCAACCATGAATTCTGCTGTCTACCAAAAAGTGCTGAAGAAGAATGTCTGGTCATTTGTTTATGACCTCAAGATGAAGTGCACTTGGGTTCTGCAGCAGGACAATGATCCAAAACACACCAGCAAGTCCACCTCTGAACGGCTTAAGAAAAACAAAATGAAGACTTTAGAGTGGTCTAGTCAAAGTCCTGACCTGAATATGATTGAGATGCTGTGGTATGACCATAAAAAGGTGGTTCATGCTCAAAAACCCTCCAGTGTGGCTGAATTACAACAATTCTGCAAAGATGAGTGGGTCAAAATTCCTCCACAGCACTGTAAAAGACTGACTGCCAGTTATCGCAAATGCTTGACTGCAGTTGTTGCTGCTAAGGATGGCCCAACCAGTTACGTTTAGGGCGCAATCACTTTTTCACACAGGGCCATGTAGGTTTGGATTTTTTTCCCCCTTAATAATAAACACCTTCATTTAAAACTGCATTTTGTGATTACTTGTGTTGTCTTTGTCTAATATTTAAATTTGTTTGATGATTTGAAACATATGTGTAACAAATATACAAAAAAAAAAGAGAAATCAGGAAGGGGGCAAACACTTTTTCACACCACTATATAAGCTTAAATGTGTATCTGAGAGCCTCTGAAGTGCTTTTTTTTTTTTTTTTTTTTTTACCTATAATCGTGCTAAGCATGGCTGAACACACTTCATAATTCCCTGCTGACACCACACAACAGTAAGGTCACAACAGACAGCTGCTCCTGCTCAGCACGGCCGGTTATCCATCACAGAGCACTCAACAGCCTTTGTCCTGAAAAGTGCGCAGTGACAATGTTAGCTCTCATCCCTTCAACCGGCTGTTTTCACTTAGGATTCTGGGCTAAAGTCAACCACGTTATTCAAATCCAGACCTCTGAAGAGAGAGAGGACACTGAAGATCTACAGCTTAGAGGATGTTGAGGATTTCAGTATAGAGCCGTTGATATCAGTCCAACATAAAGTCTGTGTGTGATGTGAGGTTCCAAGAAGCACCTGATTTAACTAAACACAGCTGGGAGAGGATGGAGGAACTTGAAGAATATTCTCCCAAATCTGGAGTGGTTTATTACAGGTGAATATGGAGGATGATTTACATGTTACCACCTCTGATTGCACCTTCAGTTTATCCATGTATGCACATTTAAACAGAGAAACCATTAAAAAAGTGTCTGCTCATCTTCCCCTAGATTAATTTGCTCCCTTGCTTTTGGCCCTGTTCTTCCTTGTGCATACAGTGCATCCGGAACGTATTCACAGTGATTCACTTTTTCTACAATTTCTTATGTTACAGCCTTATTCCAAGATGGATTAAATTCATTTTTTTTCCTCAAAATTCTACACACAATACCCCATAATGACAATGTGAAGATTTTGAGATTTTTACAGATTTATTAAAAATAAAAAAAAACTATGAAATCAAATGTACATAAGTATTCACAGCCTTTGCCATGAAGCTCAAAATTGAGCTCAGGTGCATCCTGTTTCCACTGATCATCCATGCGACGTTTCTACAGCTTAACTGGAGTCCACCTGTGGTAAATTCAGTTGATTGGATATGAGTGGTGGCTCAGTTGGTAGAGCACCCGCCCCACACCCGGGAGGCAGGGGTTCAAATCCCGGCCGGGTCATGCCGAAGACCATATAAAAGTGGAACTTCCTGCCATCCAGCTTGGTGCTCAGCAATAATGGAATGGAGGAGGGAAATCTGTGGCGGCGCCTTGCATGGCAGCAGCCCTCTGATTCTGCACTGGGGTGTGTGCGATTAACACAGTAGATAGGTAAGCACAATCTCGTTCTACTGTACATGATTGGTTGCACGGTTGAATGACAATAAGGGTGATTTAATTTAATTTAATTTAATTTGGAAAGGCGCATGCCTGTCTATATAAGGTCCCAGTTGACAGTGCATGTCAGAGCACAAACCAAGCATGAAGTCAAAGGAATTGTCTGTAGACCTCCAAGACAGGATTGTCTTGAGGCACAAATCTAGGAAAGGGTACAGAAAAATTTCTGCTGCTTTGAAGGTCCCAATGAGCACAGTGGCCTCTATCATCTGTAAATGGAAGAAGTTCGGAACCACCAGGACTCTTCCTAGAGCTGGCTGGCCGTCTAAACTGAGCGATCGGGGGAGAAGAGCCTTAGTCAGGGACGTGACCAAGAACCCAATGGTCACTCTGTTAGACCTCCAGCATTTCTCTGTGGAGAGAGGAGAACCTTCCAGAAGGACAACCATCTCTGCAGCAATCCACCAATCAGGTCTGTATGGTAGAGTAGCCAGACGGAAGCCACTCCTTAGTGAAAGGCACATGGCAGCCCGCCTGGATTTTGCCAAAAGGCACCTGAAGGACTCAGACCATGAGAAACAAAATGCTCAGGTCTGTTGAGACAAAGCTGTAACTCTTTGGCATAAATGCCAGGTATCATGTTTGGATGTTTGGAGGAAACCAGGCACTGCTCATCACCAGGCCAATACCATCCCTACAGTGAAGCATGGTGGTGGCAGCATCATGCTGTGGGGATGTTTTTCAGTGGCAGGAACTGGGAGACTAGTCAGGATAGAGGGAAAGATGAATGCAGCAGTGTACAAAGACATCCTGGATGAAAACCTGCTCCAGAGCGCTCTTGACCTCAGACTGGGGTGACGGTTCATCTTTCAGCAGGACAACAACCCTCAGCACACAGACAAGATATCAAAGGAGTGGCTTCAGGACAACTTTGAATGTCCTTGAGTGGCCTAGCCAGAGGCCAGACTTGAATCCAATTGAACATGTCTGGAGAGCTCTGAAAATGGCTGTGCACCGACGCTTCCCATCCAACCTGATGGAGCTTGAGAGGTGCTGCAAAGAGGAATGGGTGAAACTGCCCAAAGATAGATGTGCCAAGCTTGTGGCATCTTATTCAAAAAGACTTAAAGCTGTAATTGCTGCCAAAGGTGCATCAATAAAGTATTGAGCAATGGCTGTCAATACTTATGTACATGTGATTTCTTAGTCTTTTATTTTTAATAAATTTGCAAAAGTCTCAAAAAACTTTTTGCATGTTGTCATTATGGGGTATTGTGTGTAGAAGTTTGAGGAAAAAAAAAAGAATTTTATCCATTATGGAATAAGGCTGTACATAAAATGTAGAAAAAGTGAAGCGCTGTGAATACTTTCTGGATGCACTGTATATGAAGTCTCATCTCAGATGAATCATTAATCTGAATATGAACATAAGGATGATGTACTGATGTAACTTCATTCCTGCTTGTACCTTCAGTTCATTAAAATGTGGAAATTTAAACAAATTTAAAATTATGAGAAAAGAGTGACACATTTGGAAGAAAAAAAGTCTAAAATTTACTTGAAAAAAGGAGGAAACTTGAGGGAATGAGCTAATAAATTTACACAAAATAGCAAATTTTAGAAAAAAAAAGTTGGAAGTTGAAGAGAAATATAGCTGCAAATTTATGAGAAAATAGTTTAAGGCAATCATTATTTTAGTCCATAAAGTTTCTAAAGTTGGAGGGTGTTTAAGAGCTACGAGTCTAAAGAGGATAGAGAATGTTGACTAAATCCCTCCAAATTTATACTTTTAAAATATAAAAACCATGGGTTTTATAAGTGTAGATCTGATTTGTCTTTAAAGGCCCCTGACTGAACAATGCAGGATATTGTCTTTTGAAAAACGATGACAATTATAAAAATGAAACTTCATGTTTCTCTCTGAACACCTAGCATCATTTTGTTCTCGGAAATTTATAAGCCCCCCCCCCACACACACACGCACACAAAGTCTAAGGTCACACCCCAGCAGGACATCAGAGAAAAACATCCTGTCAGAGCCGTTGCCATAGCAGCTCTTGTGTCCTTCCAGCCCCCTTCATCCCTACACGATTTTGAGCCTCTGTGTGTGTGTGTGTGTGTGTGTGTGTGTGTGTGTGTGTGTGTGTGTGTGTCCTTTTCTTTATACTAACCCCAGCAAAAAAAAAAAAAAAGCACTTCAAAGGAAAAGGTACAAAATGAAGCTGGAAATTCAGAAATGCCCCATTCAGACTTTGTGATTTTTGTGATATGAGAGGCCTTGCTGATGATTGAATCAACTTGTGATGCTCTTACTCTCCCAAAAAATTAAATCTGACAAACAATGCGGCACCTCAGCTCTTCTGTAGATTGTACTCAGACATGGGGCAACTATTTTAACCAATTCAGTTTTGTTGGAGGACTCATATGTACAGTATGTCTCGAAAGTTATTTTGGCAAAAAGAGAACATAAATTAACTGAAAAACAAGCAAATTAGTACACAAGTCTAAATAAAATATAATCTGACTAAAGGAGAACAAATCGACACTATTGAAACTAATCAGGACTGGTCAGGCCATTAAAATGGTAACAAAGACAGGGAGTTAAACTAGAACTAAAAACCCCAATTCCAATGACGTGTGGACATTGTGTAGAACATAAATAAAAAATAATGAAACAAAAATCCTTTTCAACCTATATTCAAATGAATACATTACAAAGACATGATATTTAGTGTTCAAACTGATAAACTTGTGTTTATGCAAATATTCACTGATTTTGAATTTGAAGCCTGCAACGCATTCCAAAAAAGATTCAAGATTCAAAGATTTTATTTGTCAATACTACTATACGTACAGGACATACAGGAGAATTGAAATGGGGTTTCTCTCTCTCTTCAGTGGTGTGCACAATATAAAACGAAAAACGAATAAGGCTGGAAAAAAGAAAACAACAACAGCAGCAGCCTATGCACAGTAATGCAACCCGTAGTGCAAATGGCAACAAAAGATAGACACAGACCTCCCATAGTGCAAACAGAGATAAACGATGAACGATAATAAAACCAGCAATCCTATATACAGACAACTAGAGATGTAATACCCGTAGTTGCAGTTCAACACGGTAGTGTAGGTGCAGACAGTAGCAGATAGGACTGCATATGATCAGTATTGCAATGACAGACAGCAGCAGATATGGCATTTGTGCAAATGGTTGCAGTAAAATGCAGAGACATACAGCAGCCAATGTATTACTGTTGGTGTGCCAGTCTTTCTGTGCCAATAGCTGAGGTAGTTGGGACAGGGCAACAAAAAACTGGGAAAGTTAAAGAATGCTTACAAAACACGTTTTTGGAACATTCCACAGTTGAACAGGTTAATTAGAAACATGTGAGTGTCATGACTGGGTAGAAAAGGAGCAACTCTGAAAGGCTCAGTCGTTCACAAGCAAGGATGGGGCGAGGTTCATCACTTTGTGAAGAACTGCGTTTGCAAACAGTCCAACACTTTAAGAACAACATTTTCAGTGTACTAAAATTGCAAGGAATTTAAGGATTTCACCATCTACAGTCCATAATATCATCAAAAGATTAAAAGAATACAGAGAAATTTTTGCATGTATACGGCAAGGCCGAAAACCAACAATGAATGCTCATGACTTTCGATCCCTCAAGCGGAGCTGCATGAAGACCACTGAGTAGCACCACCATCTCTATCTCAACCTTTCAAAAGACACAAGTAGACGTACGTAATACAGCCATATGAATCAGTGACAGACTGCACCTTTTGACCCCAAACCTATAGGCCACATGTTGACCTCTAAAGTCACCAGGTGATATCATAGTAGCAAATAGCTTTGCATATGTGCAATGAGAGAAAACCCAGTGATTCTGTGGACAGATTTGTTGGTACAATTCCACAAAAAACAACGATCTCTGAAATAACTTGAAACTGACAAAAGTTTAATGACATATCTTACTGTTTATATCATCTTCTTCTTCTTTCAGCTGCTCCCTTTAGGGGTCGCCACAGCAGATTATCTGTCTCCATCTCACCCTATTCCTTGCATCTTCCTCTGTAACACCAACCCTCTCCATGTCCTCCTTCACTACATCCATCTTCTCTGTGGTCTTCCTCTTTTCCTCCTGCCTGACAGCTCCATCTTCAACATCCTTTGTCCAGTAAATCCACTATCCCTCCTCTGCACATGTCCAAACCATCTCAGCCTTGCCTCTCTTACTTTGTCTCCAAACCGTTCAACCTGAGCTATCCCTCTGACATACTCATTTCTAATCCTGTCCCTCCTAGTCACTCTCAATGAAAATTTTTGCATCTTCAACGCTGCCACCTCCAGCTCCATTTCCTGTCTTTTTGTCAGCGCCACCGTCTCCAAACCATACATCATCACAGGTCTCACTACTGTCTTGTAAATCTTCCCTTTCACGCTTACTGCTACGCTTCTATTACAAATCACCCCTGACACTCATCTCCACCCACTCCACTCTTTTCTTCACCTCTCTTGTGCATTTTCCATTGCTTTGGATGGTTGACGCAAGGTATTTAAACTCACCTACTTTAACGACCTCTACTCCTTCCATCTTCACCTGCTTCTCTCTCATTCACACTCATGTATTCTGTCTTGCTTCTACTGCCTTTCATTCCTCTTCTCTCCAGAGCATACTTCCACCTCTCCAGGTTCTCTTCCACCTGCTCCCTACTCTCACTACTACAGCTCACAATGTCGTCTGCAAACATCATGGGCCATGGAGACTCCTGCCTGACCTCATCTGTCAGCCTATCCATCACCATGGCAAACAAGAAGGGGCTCAGAGCCGACCCCTGATGTAACCCAACCCCCACCTTGAACCCATCTGTCACTCCTAGAGCACACCTCACCACCGTCTCGCTGTCCTCATACATGTCCTGCACCACCCTCACATACTTCTCTGCCACTCCTGACTTTTTCATGAAGTACCACACTTCCTCTCTTGGCACCCTATCATATGTTTTCTGTAGATCCACAAAAACACAGTGCAACTCCTTCTGACCTTCTCTAAACTGCTCTAAACTTCTGACCTTCTCTAAACTCTAAACACTCTCAGAACAAACATTGCATCTGTAGTTCTCTTTCTTGGCATGAAACTGTACTGCTGCTCACTGATTGTCACCTCTCTTCTTAACCTGGCTTCAACAACTCTTTCCCATATCTTCATAGTGTGGCTGATCAACTTTATGCCTCTGTAGTTACACTACCGTTCAAAAGTTTGGGGTCACCCAGACAATTATTTTGTGTTTTCCATGAAAAGTCACACTTATTTACCACCATGAGTTGTAAAATGAATAGAAAATATAGTCAAGACATTGACAAGGTTAGAAATAATGATTTGTATTTGAATCCTCCATTTGCAGCAATTACAGCATTGCAGACCTAACATGATTGCACAAGGGTTTTCTAATCATCCATTAGCCTTCTGACACAATGAGCAAACACATTGTACCATTAGAACACTGGAGTGATAGTTGCTGGAAATGGGCCTCTATACACCTATGTAGATATTGCACCAAAAACCAGACATTTGCAGCTAGAATAGTCATTTACCACATTAGCAATGTGTAAAGTGTATTTCTGATTAGTTTAAAGTTACCTTCATTGAAAAAAAGTGCTTTTCTTTCAAAAATAAGGAAATTTCTAAGTGACCCCAAACTTTTGAACGGTAGTGTACTTCAGCTCTGAGCATCGCCTTTGTTCTTGAAAATTGGTACCAAAACACTTCTCCACTCATCAGGCATGCTATCACTCGCCAAGATTGTGTTAAACAATCTGGTTAAAAAGTCCACTGCCATCGCTCCTAAACATCTCCATACCTCCACTGGTATGTCATTTGGACCAACCATAAGGAAGTCCCTTATCCTCGGGACTTCCTTTTTTACCATCCTTTCTTCATCCATCCTCCTCTCTCTCTCATTTTCTTTATTCATCATCTCTTCAAAGTACTCTTTCCACCTTCTCACACATGCTCATCATTTGTTAATACATTACCATTTCTGTCCTTAATCAGCCTAACCTGCTGCACATCTTTTCCAGCTCGAGTTCTCTGTCTAGCTAATCAATATAAGTCCTTTTCTCCTTCCTTAGTGTCCAGCCTCTCATACAACTCACTATATGCCTTTCCCTTTTCCATTGCCATTTGTCTCTTGGCCATGTGCCTAGATACCAAATACTCCTGTCTACTTTCGTCATCTCCCTGACTATCCCACTTTTTCCTTTGCCAACCTCTTCCTATGTACCTCCTCACTCCACCACCAAGTCTCCTTGTCTTCCTTTCTCTGTCCACTGGATACACCACATGTACCCATTTCCCTCAATACATTTGCTGTACTTTCCCAGTCATCTGCAATTGATCTGCTGTATGTTAATGTACGGGATGCATACAGAGCGACTCCCCTTCCCCCACTAGGGAAGTCTGATCACAACCTGGTTTATCTACAGCCACTGTATATTCCCCTGGTCCAAAAGCAACCTGTGACAACTCGATCAGTCAGGAGATGGTCCCCTGAGAAGGAAAGTGCCTTGAGAGACTGTTTTAACACCACAGCCTGGGATGTGCTGATGGACCCGCATGGTGAGGACATAGAGGGGTTGACACACTGTTTGACGGATTACCTGAACTTCTGTACAGACGTGGTCTTCCCTGTCAAGACTGTCCGTTGCTACCCTAATAACAAGCCATGGGTAACACGGGAAGTCAAGATGGTCCTCAACAAGAAGAAGGCTGCTTTTAGGAGCAGAGACAGGGAGGCCATGAAGGCAGCACAGCAGGAGGTGAAATACTGTGTGAAGGAAGCCAAGGACAGCTATAGGAGAAAGGTGGAGCAGAAGCTGAGGGAAAACAACATGAGGGAGGTCTGGGAAGGTGTGAGGACCATCACAGGTCTCAACATAAAGACCAGAGTTGTTGAGGGGACAATAGAGAGGGCAAATGAACTGAACGATTTTTTCAACAGGTTCAACCAGCCTTTGCCCTTGCCCCTCCCACCGCCGCCCTCATTACAGCCACGACCCCCTCCCCTCTACACACCTCCCCCCAAATATTGCAAACCCCCACCAACATCAGTACGACCCTTGCCATTTATCACCACAGAACAGGTCAGAGGTCAGCTTATGACTGGCGCCTAGCGGCTGCCCCGGCCTTGGATGCGCTCTGCAGAGCGTGCCCAAATGCCAAGTCACGTTTCGTTACCTTGTATTATACATGTGTAATGACAATAAAGTTGAATCTCATCTCATCTCATCTCAGCTGAGGAAGCTCCGACTCAGGAAAGCTGCAGGCCCGGACAAAGTGTGTCCAAGAGTACTGAAGACCTGCGCTGCAGAACTGGGGGAACCACTACAACGGATCTTCAACCTCAGCCTGCAGATTGGGAGAGTGCCCACTCTTTGGAAGACATCCCGCATTGTTCCAGTTCCAAAAAAGAACCGGCCCAGCGAGCTGAATGACTACCGACCAGTGGCACTCACCTCACATCTGATGAAGACGTTGGAGCGGCTCTTCATCAGCCTCCTTAGACCCCAGGTGCAACACGCCCAGGATCGCCTGCAGTTTGCGTACCAACCAGGTGTTGGTGTGGAGGATGCCATCCTCTACCTGCTTCATCGAGCCCACTCCCATCTGGATAAGGGAAGTGGCACAGTGAGGATTCTCTTTTTGGATTTTTCCAGTGCCTTCAATACCATTCAGCCCACCTTGCTTCGGGATAAATTAAGCAAGATGGGAGTGGACTCCCACCTGGTGGACTGGATCTCCGACTACCTCACTGGCAGACCACAATATGTCGGGCTGAAGGACATTACATCTGACACAGTTGTCTGCAGCACTGGAGCCCCCCAGGGCACAGTATTGGCCCCTCTTCTCTTCACCCTGTACACCTCGGACTTCTGCTACAACTCGAAGCTGTGTCATATTCAGAAGTATGCCAATGACACAGCCATTGTTGGGTGTATCAGGGATGACAGAGAGGAGGAGTATCGGAGACTGGTAGGGGACTTTGCTGCATGGTGCCACACTAACCACCTACAGCTCAATACCTCTAAGACGAAGGAGGTGGGTATTGATTTTGAGAGGTCTAGACCAAGACCTCAACCAGTCCTGTTAGAGGGAGCTGAGGTGGAGGCTGTGGATTCATACAAATATCTCGGGTTGTGGTTGGACAATAAATTGGATTGGACAAAATACATTAGCCACTTGTATGGGAAGACACAAAGTAGGATGTATTTCGTAAGGAGATTGCGGTCCTTCAACATCTGCAGTAAACTTCTGCGGATGTTTTACCAGTCGGTGGTTGCCAGCGTCCTCTTTTACTCCGTGGTGTGCTGGGGGGGGGGGGGGGGGGTAGTATATCCAAGAAGGATGCGTCCAGACTGGATAAACTGATCAGGCGGGCCGGCTCTGTGGTCGGCGCGAAGCTGGACACCCTGGTGACGGTGGCAGAGATGAGGACTCTGGATAAACTGTTGGATATAATGGACAATGTCAGCCACCCTCTGCACACCGTCATCAGTGACCAGAGGAGCCTGTTCAGTGAAAGACTGCTCCTTCCCAAGTGTCAGACTAACAGGCTCAAGAGCTCTTTTGTCCACCATGCCATCACACTCTATAACTCCTCACTTGGTGGGGGGACATAGAGTACAGAGGACAGTAGGGTATTCATAGTGCAATAACCTTAACTTAACCATACTTGTACAAGCCATATTTAGCTTTGTATTTATACTGTGTATATTATGTTAAGTGTTTATTTTTTTCTTTTTTGCTTTTCTGATCTGTATGCTCCTTTAATGTGCTGCTGGAAATTTTAAATTTCCCAGAGGGAGTCATCCCAAAGGGATTAATAAAGTTAAGTCTAAGTCTAAGTCTATCTGGTAATTCTTCCCTACCACCCAGAGCCTGTATCAACTACTTCCTGAACTCTGTGCGACCTTCTTCCTTCTGCAACTTCCCCCACTTAATCTTTGGCTCTGCCTTCACTCTCTTCCTCTTCTTGCTTTCCAAAGTCATCCTACAGACTACCATCCAATGCTGTCTTGCTACATTCTCCCCTGCCACCACCTTGCAGTCTCCCATTTCTTTCAGATTTCGCCTTCTGCATAAGATGTAGTCCACCTGTGTGCACCTTCCTCCACTCTTGTAAGTCACCCTATGTTCCTTTCTCTTCTTAAAGTATGTGCTCACTACAGCCATTTCCATCCTTTTAGCAAAATCCACAACCATCTGTCCTTCCACATTTCTCTCCTTAAGACCATACCTACCCAGGACCTCCTTATCACCTCTGTTCCCTTCACCTACATGCCCATTAAAGTCCCTCCAATCACCACTCTCTCCCCCCTGGGAACACTCTCTACCACTTCATCCCACTTACTCCAGAATTCCTCTTTCTCTTCTACCTGACATCCAACTTGTGGGGCATACGCACTGACAACATTCAACATCACACCTTTGACTTCTAGCTTCAAACTCATGATTCTGTCTGACTCCCTTTTGACCCCCAGATCACTCTTCACATACTCTTCTTTCAAGATTATTCCTACTCCATTTCTCTTCCTATCTACACCATGGTAGAACAGTTTAAATCCACCTCTAATGCTCCTAGCCTTGCTTACCTTCCATCTGGTTTCTTGAATACACAGTATATCTACCTTTCTTCTCTCCATCATATCAGCCAACTCTCTGCCTTTACCAGTCATAGTCCCTTTAACGTCCCTACTCTCACCTCCACACTTCCACCTTTCCTTTTCTCTCTCTCCCTCCGAACACGCCTTCTCTCTCTCTTCCTCCTCGATCTTCAACCAACAGTACCCCAGTTTCCATCGGCACCCTGTCAGTTAACAGCACCGGTGGTGGTCATTAACCTGGGCCTCGACCGAGCTGGTATGAAAAGCCTCATTCGTCACGATCTGCATGTTTGATTTAGCAAACGTTTTACGCCAGATGCCCTTCCTGACACAACCCTCCCTATTTACCCAGGCTTGGGACCAGCACTAGGAGTACGCTGGCTTGTGCGCCCCCTGTGGCTGAGTTTTACTGTTTATATCATATTTAACACAAATCAGACTTTGCTTTTAACTATTGACTCAGTTGACTATTTTATATAATTAAAACAAATTAAAAGGGCATGGACAAAAATAATGGTATTTGATGTGAAATCATGGTGATTTTTTTGTGTAATTAATGGGGGGACAGTAGATCTGGCCTGGGATTGTGGTTGGCTGTTGGGACTGTGGTCCTGGTTGCCATGGTTGTGGCCTTTTCAGTGTCCCTGCAAGGAACAAGAAAGTTACATAGTGCTGTTTTAAAAACTAATGTGTAGCAGACCTTAGATTTTAAATGCTGTTGCAAAGCAATACAAGACCTTGACGTCTACACCTGCTTGGAACCCGATGATCACTGCTTGTGGTTATATTTTAAAATAAATTTTCCATCCATCCATCCATCCATCTTCTACTGCTTTTCCGGAGGTCCAGGCCACGGAGGCAGCAGTTCAAGCAGAGAAGCCCAGACTTCCCTCTCCCCAGCCACCTGCTCCAGCTCTTCAGACAGGATACCAAGGCGTTCCCAGACCAGCTGGGAGACATAGTCTCTCCAGCAAGTCCTGGGTCTGCCCCAGGGTCTCCTCCCAATGGGACGTACCCAAAACACCTCAAGTAGGAGGCGTCCAGGAGGCATCCTGATCAGATGCCCAAACCACCTCAACAGGCTCCTTTCAATGTGGAGGAGCAGCGATTCCACTCTGAGCCTCTCCCGGATGACTGAGCTCCTCACCCTATCTCTGAGGGTGAGTCCAGCGATCCTACGGTGAAAGCTCATTTCAGCCTCTTGTATCCGCGATCTCGATCTTTCAGTCATTACCAAAAGCTTGTGACCATAGGTGAGAGTAGGAACGTAGATTGACCGGTAAATCGACAACTTTGCCTTAGAACTCAGTTCCCTCTTCACCACAACAGACCGGTACAATGTCCGCATCACTGCAGATGCTGCTCCAATCTGTCTGTCAATCTCTCGCTCCAATTTCCCCTCACTCGTGAATAAGACCCCAAGATACTTAAACTCCTCCACTTGGGGCAGGAGCCTGTCCCAAACCCGGAGAGGACAATCCACCTTTTTTCGGCTGAGGACCATGGACTCGGACTTGGAGGTGCTGATTCTCATCCCAGCCGCTTCACATTCAGCAGCAAACCATCCCACTAAGACCTGTAGGTCATTGCTGGATGAAGCCAGCAGGACAACATCATCTGCAAACAACAGAGATGAGATCCTGTGGTCACCAAGCATGACACCCTCCGTTCCCTGGCTGTGCCTAGAAATCCTGTCCATGAAAATTATGAACAGGATCGGTGACAAAGGGCAGCCCTGGTGGAGTCCAACTCTCACTGGGAATGAGTCCGATTGAGTGTTGGCAATAGGAACCAAACTCTCACAATGGTCGTACAGAGACCGAATAGCTTGTAACAACAAGCCCGATACCCCATACTCCCGAAGCACCCCCCACAAAAAACCACAAGGGACGTGGTTGAATACCTTCCCCAAGTCCACAAAACACATGTAAACTGGTTGGGCAAACTCCTACAAACCCTCAAGGGTTCTCGAGAGGGTAAAGAGCTGGTCAGGACGAAAACCACATTGCTCCTCCTGAATCTGAGGTTCGACCAACGGCCAGACTCTCCTCTCCAGTACCTTGGCATACCTTTCCAGGGAGGCTGAGGAGTGTGATCCCTCTAAAATTAATTTTAGATTACATAAAATTTATTTTATGTAATTTAATTTTTTGAGAAACTGAATTTGCAGGTTTCATAAGCTATAAGACATAACCATCAAAATTCAAAGAAATAAATACTTGAAATATATATTTTTTTGACTTTTGTTTTGTATACTTTATTCATCCCAGAGGAAAATTTAGGGCACCCACATGGAAGAATGAGGCAGGCACGGCGTAGGACCAATCCCTTCACCATTCACGCACACATTCACACCTAGGGCCACTTTAGAGTCTCCAGTTAACCTCCAGTAGATCCTCATGAAAAAGGTTACATTAAGGACCCATAGTACCCAAACAAGCCACCTGGGTCCACCCTCCAGTGCGCTCGCCACCTGCAGCAGGTAACATGGGGATCGTGATGCTATGTGAACGAGGTGGTAGTCTGGTCTACTCTGCTTGGACTGCTGCCTCTGTAACCGGGACCCCTGGATAAGTGGTAGAAGATAGATGGATGGATGTTTAACAGAGCAGGAGGAGGGAGGGGGATAATTTGTAGTTTTTCCTCCTTTCTTTCTTGTTAGACTGTGCTTCCTGTTTGTTTTGTATTTCATTGCTGATGTTATTTCTTGTTATTATCTTAATTACTTTACTATTATTCTCTAGTATGCTCACTACAAACACTGCTAATTGTGCACAGTGTAAATAGTGTTTGGGTAGTCCCTCACTTGGCCCAGCTATGCATGCATCTGATTTTAGTGCTACAGTGGGGAAAAAAAGTATTTAGTCAGCCACCAATTGTGCAAGTTCTCCCACTTAAAAGATGAGAGAGGTCTCCAATTTTCATCATAGGTATACCTCAACTATGAGAGACAAAATGAGAAAAAAAAATCCAGAAAATCACATTGAAGGATTTTTAATGAATTAATTGGTAAATTCCTCGGTAAGATAAGTATTTAGTCAGTAACAAAAGTTCATCTCAATACTTTGTTATATACCCTTTGTTGGCAATGACAGAGGTCAAACGTTTTCTGTAAGTCTTCACAAGGTTTTCACACACTGTTGCTGGTATTTTGGCCCATTCCTCCATGCAGATCTCCTCTAGAGCAGTGATGTTTTGTGGCTGTCGCTGGGCAACATGGACCTTCAGCAACCTCCAAAGATTTTCTATGGGGTTGAGATCTGGAGACTGGTTAGGCCACTCCAGGACCTTGAAATGCGTCTTACGAAGCCACTCCTTCGTTGCCCGGGCGGTGTGTTTGGGATCATTGTCATGCTGAAAGACCCAGCCACGTTTCATCTTCAATGCCCTTGCTGATGGAAGGAGGTTTTCACTCAAAATCTCACAATACATGGCCCCATTCATTCTTTCCTTTACACCAGGGGTCGGGAACCTATGGCTCGCGAGTCAGATGTGGCTCTTTTGATGGCTGCATCTGGCTCGCAGACAAATCTTTAATTATAAGGTTCAAGTTCAAGTGGGGTTGCCGTATTTTGCTGTCGAAAATAGCGGCCGATGTGCACATGTGCAAAAGGGTCCGCACAACGGCTTGTCGTGAGTAAACTTCCCTCGTTTTAATCACGTTGTCAGCTAACTAATTTTAGAAACCCTTTTTAGAAGATGGCTAAAAGAAAAAGAGACGAGGAGTATCGTACTTTTCAGCAGGAATGGACAGAGGAATTTGCCTTTGTGGAGAGAGCAGGTTCTGCAGTGTGTCTAATATGCAATGATAAAATTGCATCTATGAAACGGTCAAATATAAAGCGGCACTTCGACACACGCCATACTACATTTGCATCGAAATATCCTGCGGGGGACAGCAGGAAGAAAGCATGTCAAGAGCTACTATCAAGAGTGCAAGCTAGTCAGCAGCAACTCCGTGTTTGGACCCAACAAGGTGACTGGAATTCGGCTAGCTTTGCTGGCGCTTTAGCAATTGTGAGAAACGGAAAGCCATTTACAGATGGGGAGTATGCCAAAGCATTCATGCTTGATGTTGCCAATGAACTTTTTGTCGACTTTTCGGATAAAGACAAGATAATTAAACGGATAAAAGACATGCCTCTGTCAGCAAGAACTGTTCACGATCGTACCATCATGATGTCAAATCAAATTGAGGCAACGCAAGCGAAGGACATAAATGCCGCACCGTTTTTTTCTCTCGCTTTGGATGAGTCAACAGACATAAGCAATTTATCCCAGTTCAGCGTGATTGCAAGGTATGTTGTCGGTGACACACTACATGAGGAAAGTCTTGCTGTTTTGCCTATGAAAGGGACAACAAGAGGGGAGGATTTATTCAAGTCCTTCACTGAGTTCGCTAAAGAAAAAAATCTACCGATGGATAAACTTGTTTCGGTGTGCACTGATGGTGCTCCGTGCATGGTGGGGAAAAACAGAGGATTCGTAGCGCTTCTTCGTGAACATGAAAAGAGACGCATCCTAAGTTTTCACTTCATCCTACATCAGGAGGCGCTTTGTGCTCAGATGTGTGGCGAGCAGCTTGGTGAGGTGATGTCGCTGGTCGTTCGGGTGGTCAACTTTATTGTTGCCCGAGCTTTAAATGATCGCCAGTTTAAAACACTGCTGGATGAAGTTGGGAATAATTATCCTGGTCTGCTTCTGCACAGCAACGTGCGTTGGTTGTCAAGGAGGAAGGTGCTCAGTCGTTTTGCGGCTTGTCTGAGCGAAATCCGGACTTTTCTTAAAATGAAAAATGTCGAGCATCCCGAGTTAGCTGACACTGAGTGGCTCCTGAAGTTCTACTATCTCGTGGACATGACTGAACATCTAAACCAGCTCAATGTGAAAATGCAAGGCGTTGGAAATACAATCTTATCCCTGCAACAAGCAGTGTTTGCATTTGAAAACAAGCTAGAACACTTCATCGCCGACATTGAAACAGGTCGTTTACTACACTTTGAAAAACTGGGAGAGTTTAAAGATGCATGCACAGCAAGTGAACCTGCTCAACATCTTGATCTTCAGCAGCTAACAGGCTTCACATCTAATCTCCTGCAGTCATTCAAAGCGCGCTTTGGAGAATTTCGCGAGCGCACTCGTCTTTTTAAGTTCATCACCCATCCACACGAGTGTGCAGTGGACAGCGCTGACCTAAGTTACATCCCCGGTGTCTCCGTCAGAGATTTTGAGCTACAAGCTGCTGACCTGAAGGCCTCAGACATGTGGGTGAATAAGTTCAAGTCACTGAATAAAGATTTGGAAAGACTTGCACGACAGCAAGCAGAGTTGGCGAGCCAACACAAGTGGGCAGAAATGAAAAAACTTCAACCCGCAGACCAGCTGATTGTCAAAACTTGGTGTTGGGAAAAATTGTATATACTGTATGCATATAAACAGTTATCATTTTATTAATGATTCATGAAATGAAGATTGATATTCTTATATGTATGATGCTTTTTTTTTATTAGTCATAAATACAACTTGTGCTTCTTATAATCACTGTTAGTGACTAAGCTGCATCACCCTTCTGTTATTCATCTGATGTGTGATAAAAGAGTGTTGACATATATGCTGTATCAAGACTTGTCCCCTGTACACCCTGTGTGTGCAGGGGACATTGCATGAACAGAGTGTTCATACAATTTATCTCCTACACACACTTGAAGACATACAGAGCGTACTTTTGCTTATGTGGTAATTCTGTTTGTTCTGCTTTTGCTGAGTGTATATAAAGAAAGCAACTGCGGATTGTCCGGCAGTATTCGGCTCACCCTGTATGTGTGTTGATACTCCTTGTACAAGTAAAAACTTCAAAGGCTCTGCGTGTCTTAAGTCTGATCTATGATGCGCTTCCCATCACATACCACACACTGCAGCGTGTGAGTATTGCTGTACTGACAATGTTTGGCTCTACGTATGCATGTGAGCAGTCTTTCTCACATCTAAAGAACATTAAGACCAACCTACGATCACGTTTAACGGATGGAAGTCTCAACGCCTGCATGAAGCTTAACCTCACCACGTATCAACCAGACCACAAAGCCATCAGCAAAACCATGCAGCACCAGAAGTCGCATTAATGGTAAGAAATACTCATCATTGATTAGCAACAGCATAACAATGTTATTAAAAAGAATTCAGAGACTTATTGTACTTTAAAAGTGTTGAAATTACATAAAATGCGCACATTTACTTGTACTTTTAGTTTTAAACATATTGTATGGCTCTCACGGAATTACATTTAAAAATATGTGGTGTTCATGGCTCTCTCAGCCAAAAAGGTTCCCGACCCCTGCTTTACACGGATCAGTTGTCCTGGTCCCTTTGCAGAAAAATAGCCCCAAAGTATGATGTTTTCACCCCCGTGCTTCACAGTAGGTATGGTGTTCTTTCTCCTCCAAACACGACAAGTTGAGTTTTTACCAAAAAGTTCTATTTTGGTTTCATCTGGCCATATGACATTTTCCCAATCCTCTTCTGGATCATCCAAATGCTCTCTAGCAAACTTCAGACGGGCCTGGACATGTACTGGCTTAAGCAGGGGGACATGTCTGGCACTGCAGGATTTGAGTCCCTGGCGGTGTAGTGTGTTACTGATGGTAGCCTTTGTTACTTTGGTCCCAGCTCTCTGCAGGTCATTCACTAGGTCCCCCCGTGTGGTTCTGGGACTTTTGCTCACCGTTCTCGTGATCATTTTGACCTCATGGGGTGAGATCTTGCGTGGAGCCCCAGATCGAGGGAGATTATCAGTGGTCTTGTATGTCTTCCATTTTCTAATAATTGCTCCCACAGTTGATTTCTTCACACCAAGCTGCTTACCTATTGCAGATTCAGTCTTCCCAGCCTGGTGCAGGTCTACAATTTTGTTTCTGATGTCCTTTGATAGCTCTTTGGTCTTGGCCATAGTGGAGTTTGGAGTCTGACTGTTTGAGGTTGTGGACAGGTGTCTTTTATACTGATGATGAGTTCAAACAGGTGCCATTAATACAGGTAACGAGTGGGGGACAGAGGAGCCTCTCAAAGAAGAAGTTACAGATCTGTGAGAGCCAGAAATCTTGCTTGTTTGTAGGTGACCAAATACTTATTTTACTGAGGAATTTACCAATTAATTCATTAAAAATCCTTCAATGTGATTTTCTGGATTTTTTTTTTCCTCATTTTGTCTCTCATAGTTGAGGTATACCTATGATGAAAATTGGAGACCTCTCTCATCTTTTAAGTGGGAGAACTTGCACAATTGGTGGCTGACTAAATACTTTTTTGCCTCACTGTATCTATCAGATTTGCTAGCTAGCTTGAAAAGTTTGAAAAAAACATATAAAAGCGCAGTAATCCTCAGGTTAAAAAACCTGTACGAATGTTATTTTACTTGTATGTTGTTATCTGTAGGAATAGCATGTCTCTTCTTTCATCTGCCCCCCCCCCCAACCAGTCGTGGCAGATGCTGCCCCTCCCTGAGCCTGGTTCTGCCGGAGGTTTCTTCCTATAAGGGAGTTTTTCCTTCCCACAATGGCCTAGTGCTTGCTCATAGGGGTTTTCTTTGAACTTCTTGTAATTTGTGCTTTATGTATCTAGTGCCTTGAAATGACTTTTGTCATCTCAAGGCATTTTGAATTACTTCAAAAATGTAAATGTAATCATAATCTTTTAGCAGTCATGTGTGTGTATATGTATATAATCTAATCCTTGTTCAATAAAACTTCCCTGAAAAAAAAAAAAAAAAACTAAAGCAGCCACAGGGAAAAACACAAAACCAGTGTACTCCTTGTGCTGGTCCCAAGCCTGGGTAAATGGGGAGGGTTTCATCAGGAAGGACATCTGGCATAAAAATCCTCGCCAACTCAAATATGTGGACCCATGATTCGCTGTGGTGACACCGAATAGGGAGTAGCCGAAAGTGTGTGTGTGTGTGTATTGTATATATTTTTGACTTTCTGTATCTAAAATACAAGAAAGATAGAATTACATAACACACTACACTCTTAGGGCCATATTCTGACAAGCTAGTCAACAGTCTATTGTCTAAGGTGCAGAGCACATTTATGGGTGTAACCAGGTACATTTTGTTATTATGCCTCCGATATCATGTAAAAACAATAATGTGCTCCGTGTGTTACTGAACATGAAAAGTGTCACACACCTCCACTGCCGGAAAAAGGTGGATTGTCCTCTCTGGGTTGGGGACGGACTCCTGCCCCAAGTGGAGAAGTTTAAGTATCTTGGGGTCTTATTCACGAGTGAGGGGAAAATGGAGCAAGAGACTGACAGATGGATTGGAGCAGCATCTGCAGTGATGCGTGTCACCATGGGATGAGACGCCGTATCCTCCGGCGCTCAGACCATATCCCTCTCTACCCTGTTCTCTCCTTGACAGCGTCTCAGCGGGCTCCCAGCTGTCAGTGTCACGGGACGGCTGGAGCCCAATTATCCCTCATCAGCTGAGGTGCTGCCAATGGGTTTAAAAAGGAGCAGCTCTGATCATTCGGGGCTGCGACTTAAGCACTGTAAGGCTGGAACCCCTACGCCCGGCGCCAGCTTCCTACTCATCTTGCAGTATTACTCGTGAGTGTTACCCTGTAAGAGTATTTGTGTCTTGGAACCCCTATGCCCGGTGCCAGCTCTCTATTTGTCTGGCTGCATAACTTGTGAGTGTCACCCTGTATGAGTATTTGTGCTTCTTGGCCTACAAGGCTGTGTTCCTTATCCCCTGTCCCTTTTTATAATAAAACATCGCAACTCACCGGCTCACCCTTGGCTCTCATTGTGTGGCTCTCACACGTAACAGTAAGTCGCAGCCAGGCGAGTTGCCGGCGGCCGTGAGTTGCCGCTGGACTTGTTCCTCCCCGTCTGGGTGCCAACCCGTAGAAGATGCCGTCTCCCCGAAGTCACGTTCGGCTCCAGCGTAGAGAGCTGACGGCCATCTTGGAGGAGGTCGACGGGACGCTCTTCTCCGCTACCCTGTTCGATGACCCCAATGAGAGGCGCTGGTACCTAGAGCTTGCTGAGAGTCTCCTGGACAGTCTTCCTTGCCATACTACCCATGCTGAGGTCTGTGCCAGGAGGAATGCCATTGCTGCGCAGCGAGTGGAGCTCCCTTTGCTTCGGAATCCCGTTCCTGCCTCCACTCCGGCCCGGGAGTTCGCGCCACCCGGAGGGCTTTCCCCGTCCTGCAAGATGTCACTCGGGATTCCCCCGGAGGACCTTCAGCTGACGGCGATTAAGGTCCAGGACAGAGTGGCAGCTGCCCATTCTGCTGTGCACCAGTCCATTATTATGGAACATGTGGCGGCGGCCGTTAGACTGGTGGAGAGGAGTCCAGGGCTGCATGACTTCCCAGAGTTTGACGCCCTCCTTGCCTCTGTCTCGGCCCAGGAGCGGCGATTTCCTGATATATCCTTCGCTTCGCCCCCTGTGAGCAGCCGTCGCCACACTGCCTCGTCCTCTCAGCAAACACCCCGTCCGGATCCAGTTCCGGGTCGCCGCAAGGTCTCATCCTCCCACGCGGCTGTCTCCCCTGCGCCTCTCCAGAGAGGAGATCTCTCAGCCTCTTTTTCCGAGCCACATCCCTCAGCTGTCACGCCAGCGCTTCATGTCCGGCTCATCTCGGCTGTCGCCCCCTCCTCCTCGGCGCTCCCCCTGACTGCTGTGTGCTTCGTGAATCCAGACCTGGTGAACTCTATCCCGGAATTCACGCGAGTGGCTCCCCGACGTCCTCCCAGGGGGTCCTCCGTCACCGCCCGGCGGGGAGAGGGAGGAGCAAAGTCCATGACAGCAGGCACCATCCAGCCTCCAGGTGACAAGCAAGTCTCGGTTCTTTCTCATTCATCTGATGATTTGCTATGTCAAACTCCTGGAGGTGGAGTTCGGGGTTCGCAGCTCCCCGAACTCCCACCACCTGCTGTAGCTGTAAACATTTATCCTGCATCCTCTGTGTCTCCCTCCGCTGAGCGGTCCCCGGTGCCAGGCCAACATCGTGGGATGAGGAGGGGGCCTGCGGTTCTGGACGGCCCGGTTCCGGTCCCGCAGCTACGCCGTGGACGGAGGCGGATGGCGGATTGCTATGTGGAGACTGCGCTGACGACCAAGCGTCCCCGGGTCTCCACAGAGGAGCGGTCTGGTCCAGCGGGACGAGGTTCTCCTGCCACCACGCCGGGTGGGCTGTCGGCGTGGACATCGGGGCCGGAGGACTCACAAGCTGCGCTGTCCATCATGCCAGCTGTGGGGCCCGACGCAGCTGAGTGGGAGCCTGAGGACGACCTCCTGATGCTGGATCCCGGATCGTCGCAGTCCTGGACGGCGTCAGAACCCGAGTTCAGGCAAGTGCTCTGCTTTGTCTTTCTCCTTTACCTCTTAGAGCATTTTTGCCTGTCTCAAGGGGAGATGAGCCGGGTGCAGCTGCCCGCTGCGTCCGAGCTTATCTCGCCGGGTTCTGGCGCTGCCAGTGATCCTGATCCCGGTTCTCTTTTCTCTCCTGAGCCTTCTCCCAGGGTCGCCGGCGAGGAGCTGCCGCCCCTTGTGGTGCTGGAGGGTCCAGGTTCGACGTCGGAGGTCGGTCTTGGTGCGGCGCCGGCCCAGTCGGGGTCCGACGAGAGTTCGCCTGTGACCCAGTCGGGGTCCGACGAGGGTTTGCCTGTGACCCAGTCGGGATCCGACGAGAATTCGCCTGTGACCCAGTCGGGGTCCGACGTGGGTTCGCCAGAGGCCCAATCGGGGTCCGACGTGGGTTCGCCTGAGGCCCAATCGGGGTCCGACGTGGGTGCTGCACCAGTGTTGCCCAGGTCCGGTGAGGGGGTGGCTGTTTCCCTACGGTCTGACGTTCGCCCACCTCGTCATCGGCTCTCCCCCGAGCCTCTTCCACCAGGGTCCGTTTTGACCTCTCGCCCGTCCCAATGATCCAGGTGGTTGAGCGATGCGGGTCGGCCGCCGGAGGGCCTACCGTGCCCGTTCGGCTCGCTTGTGCGGCCGCCCGACCCGCAAGACTTTCGGTTCGGCGATCTGGGCCGACCCCCCGATGAACTGGGTTTGCTTCTGGGCGGCCTGATACGGCCACCGGAGGACTTGTTTCTTGGGGTCTGGTCCTGGGGTAGGCCGCCCGAACATTCCCTTTTCCCCAGTTCATCAGCTGGACAATGGGCAGGGAGACCACCGGAACAGTCCCGGCTCTATTGGACTCTGTCTGCCGTCATCCTTGGGTGTCGCTTATGTTCAGTTTATATTAAGGTCACTCGGGTGCAGTTTTTTGTCCTCTAGGTGGATTTATGTATGTAGCGCTGTGTATTGTGTTTTTTATTAACCGTACTCAGCATTTTCTTCATTCTTGTCCTGTTCCTAGCCTCGTTTGTGCATTATGGAGTAATGTGTTTTGTTTCCCTTTCAACCATACTCTGTAATTGCCTCATTTGTTCCTGTCACTTTCATGGTGTTTTTTTTTTTCTCTCCCCTGGCTGATCTAGACATCATTTGGGTGCTATTGAGTAGTGTGTTTTACCTATAACCATGCTCAGTATTTTCCTCATTTGTGCCCTGGTCTAATTAGTTTCTGTGTGATATAGAGTATTGTGTTTGTTTTTTTTTTTTCCTCTGCCCTGGTACTCTGTATTTGTTCATTGTCAATTTGTCTTTTTTTTTTCTTCTCTCTGGTCCTCTCCCTCCGGTCCTGCCTCCCTTCCGCCCACCCTAGGTGGGGAAGGGGGGGGGGTCCCGGATGTTTTGGGTCGTTCGGAGCCCGACCGTGAGGGGGACGCTCTGTCACCATGGGATGAGACGCCGTATCCTCCGGCGCTCAGACCATATCCCTCTCTACCCTGTTCTCTCCTTGACAGCGTCTCAGCGGGCTCCCAGCTGTCAGTGTCACGGGACGGCTGGAGCCCAATTATCCCTCATCAGCTGAGGCGCTGCCAATGGGTTTAAAAAGGAGCAGCTCTGATCATTCGGGGCTGCGACTTAAGCACTGTAAGGCTGGAACCCCTACGCCCGGCGCCAGCTTCCTACTCATCTTGCAGCATTACTCGTGAGTGTTACCCTGTAAGAGTATTTGTGTCTTGGAACCCCTATGCCCGGTGCCAGCTCTCTATTTGTCTGGCTGCATAACTTGTGAGTGTCACCCTGTATGAGTATTTGTGCTTCTTGGCCTACAAGGCTGTGTTCCTTATCCCCTGTCCCTTTTTATAATAAAACATCGCAACTCACCGGCTCGCCCTTGGCTCTCATTGTGTGGCTCTCACACGTAACAGTAAGTCGCAGCCAGGCGAGTTGCCGGCGGCCGTGAGTTGCCGCTGGACTTGTTCCTCCCCGTCTGGGTGCCAACCCGTAGAAGATGCCGTCTCCCCAAAGTCACGTTCGGCTCCAGCGTAGAGAGCTGACGGCCATCTTGGAGGAGGTCGACGGGATGCTCTTCTCCGCTACCCTGTTCGATGACCCCAATGAGAGGCGCTGGTACCTAGAGCTTGCTGAGAGTCTCCTGGACAGTCTTCCTTGCCATACTACCCATCCTGAGGTCTGTGCCAGGAGGAATGCCATTGCTGCGCAGCGAGTGGAGCTCCCTTTGCTTCGGAATCCCGTTCCTGCCTCCACTCCGGCCCGGGAGTTCGCGCCACCCGGAGGGCTTTCCCCGTCCTGCAAGATGTCACTCGGGATTCCCCCGGAGGACCTTCAGCTGACGGCGATTAAGGTCCAGGACCGAGTGGCAGCTGCCCATTCTGCTGTGCACCAGTCCATTATTATGGAACATGTGGCGGCGGCCGTTAGACTGGTGGAGAGGAGTCCAGGGCTGCGTGACTTCCCAGAGTTTGACGCCCTCCTCGCCTCTGTCTCGGCCCAGGAGCGGCGATTTCCTGATATATCCTTCGCATCGCCCCCTGTGAGCAGCCGTCGCCACACTGCCTCGTCCTCTCAGCAAACACCCCGTCCGGATCCAGTTCCGGGTCGCCGCAAGGTCTCATCCTCCCACGCGGCTGTCTCCCCTGCGCCTCTCCAGAGAGGAGATCTCTCAGCCTCTTTTTCCGAGCCACATCCCTCAGCTGTCACGCCAGCGCTTCATGTCCGGCTCATCTCGGCTGTCGCCCCCTCCTCCTCGGCGCTCCCCCTGACTGCTGTGTGCTTCGTGAATCCAGACCTGGTGAACTCTATCCCGGAATTCACGCGAGTGGCTCCCCGACGTCCTCCCAGGGGGTCCTCCGTCACCGCCCGGCGGGGAGAGGGAGGAGCAAAGTCCATGACAGCAGGCACCATCCAGCCTCCAGGTGACAAGCAAGTCTCGGTTCTTTCTCATTCATCTGATGATTTGCTATGTCAAACTCCTGGAGGTGGAGTTCGGGGTTCGCAGCTCCCCGAACTCCCACCACCTGCTGTAGCTGTAAACATTTATCCTGCATCCTCTGTGTCTCCCTCCGCTGAGCGGTCCCCGGTGCCAGGCCAACATCGTGGGATGAGGAGGGGGCCTGCGGTTCTGGACGGCCTGGTTCCGGTCCCGCAGCTACGCCGTGGACGGAGGCGGATGGCGGATTGCTATGTGGAGACTGCGCTGACGACCAAGCGTCCCCGGGTCTCCACAGAGGAGCGGTCTGGTCCAGCGGGACGAGGTTCTCCTGCCACCACGCCGGGTGGGCTGTCGGCGTGGACATCGGGGCCGGAGGACTCACAAGCTGCGCTGTCCATCATGCCAGCTGTGGGGCCCGACGCAGCTGAGTGGGAGCCTGAGGACGACCTCCTGATGCTGGATCCCGGATCGTCGCAGTCCTGGACGGCGTCAGAACCCGAGTTCAGGCAAGTGCTCTGCTTTGTCTTTCTCCTTTACCTCTTAGAGCATTTTTGCCTGTCTCAAGGGGAGATGAGCCGGGTGCAGCTGCCCGCTGCGTCCGAGCTTATCTCGCCGGGTTCTGGCGCTGCCAGTGATCCTGATCCCGGTTCTCTTTTCTCTCCTGAGCCTTCTCCCAGGGTCGCCGGCGAGGAGCTGCCGCCCCTCGTGGTGCTGGAGGGTCCAGGTTCGACGTCGGAGGTCGGTCTTGGTGCGGCGCCGGCCCAGTCGGGGTCCGACGAGAGTTCGCCTGTGACCCAGTCGGGGTCCGACGAGGGTTTGCCTGTGACCCAGTCGGGATCCGACGAGAATTCGCCTGTGACCCAGTCGGGGTCCGACGTGGGTTCGCCAGAGGCCCAATCGGGGTCCGACGTGGGTTCGCCTGAGGCCCAATCGGGGTCCGACGTGGGTGCTGCACCAGTGTTGCCCAGGTCCGGTGAGGGGGTGGCTGTTTCCCTACGGTCTGACGTTCGCCCACCTCGTCATCAAGGCCGTGTTCCTTATCCCCTGTCCCTTTTTATAATAAAACATCGCAACTCACCGGCTCGCCCTTGGCTCACATTGTGTGGCTCTCCAGAGCCACACCTAACAATGTGGACGTTGTACCAGTCTGTTGTGGTGAAGAGGGAGCTTAGTTCTAAGGCAAAGCTGTCGATTTACCAGTCAATCTACGTTCCTACTCTCACCTATGGTCACGAGCTTTGGGTAATGACCGAAAGAACGAGATTGCGGATACAAGCGGCTGAAATGATCTTTCTCCGTAGGATTGCTGGACTCACCCTCAGAGATAGGGTGAGGAGCTCAGTCATCCGGGAGAGGCTCAGAGTAGAACCGCTGCTCCTCCACATTGAAAGGAGTCAGTTGAGGTGGTATGGGCATCTGATTAGGATGCCTCCTGGACACCTCCCACTTGAGGTGTTTCGGGCACGTCCCACTGGGAGGAGACCCCGGGGCAGACCCAGGACTCGGTGGAGAGACTATGTCTCCCAGCTGGTCTGGGAACGCCTTGGTATCCTCTCTGAAGAGCTGGAGCAGGTGGCTGGGGAGAGGGAAGTCCGGGCTTCTCTGCTTGAACTGCTGCCTCCGCGACCCAGACCTCCGGAAAAGCGGTAGAAGATGGATGGACCTCCACTGCCGTCTCCCCTGTATCCTTTACAGACTGTTGTTAAATGTTATGCTGAAAGAGACATTTGAACAGTTTACAAAAAGTCGCAATTTTACAAGACTAGCAAGTAAAAGAAAGTTGCAACTTTACGAGAGTGGCAAGAAAATAAATTGCAGATATACAAGACTTGTGGGGAAAAAAGTCACAAATTTACTAGACTGGGGAAAAAAAATTGGGGGGGGGGAGCAAATTTATGCAAAAAAGGCATCAAATTTATGAATTTACAAAACTGTGTAAGTCAAGTTGAAAATTTCCAACACTGATAAAAAAAAGTGGAAAATTTACAAATTAACCAGACGGTTGGGAAAGAACAGTCACAAATTTAATAGCATGGGAGAAAAAATAACCTTGCGACAGGCCTAGATATTGACACCTGTTGTGAAGGTGAATCTACATTTCTACATGACTCTCCAAATCATCACTGACTGTGGAAACTTCACACTGGACCTCAAGCAACTTGGATTCTGTGCCTCTCCACTCTTCCTCCAGACTCTGGGACCTTGATTTCTAAATGAAATGCAAAATTTACTTTCATTTGAAAAGAGGTCATCTGCTGGCGTTGGTCCACTGTGCAATATCAAGTCCAAAGACGGTGCAGTCATCTACCATGAAATTTTTAGAGCACTTCATGCTTCCCGCAGCTGACAAGTTTTATGGAGATGCTGATTTCATTTTCCAGCAGGACTTGACACCTGCCCACACTGCCAAAAGTACCAAAACCTGGTTTAACTGTCCGGGCTGCTCATAGGACGACGTGATTTACACACCTTATCCCGGAGGCTGAGAACCTCCCCCTCCAGATAGCGATGCTCCTCTCTTGCGTGCTCCAACTCGGCCTCCTTATTCGTCAGTTTCTCCTGTAGGCTCAGAAGTTGCTGGAAGACAAGAACAGAAGCATGTCTATAAAATCCCATTAAAGCATTACATGTGTCATGATTACAAATGCAAGAATTAGAAGCTAATTTTGAGGACCTTGTGCAATGCAACATGTCACATGTGTGAGGTGATCTCTTCGACCTGGGACAAAGTTTGAGTTTGACGGCACATCATATCTGTTTATTTTCTAAAAACAGCCAAAGGTGATGCACGGTCAGCTGAACCTCCCAGTGGGGGGAAAGAAAACTTGATATTTAGGACCCAGAAAACGTTTTATTTTCACATTTTGTGTTTTGGTCGGTGATAAGAGAGAATTTAGCTCTCACAATTAGGTTGAAATATGAACCTGATTATATTTGTGTAAACTAATACAATCAGCTCCCAACTCGAAAAGGCTCATCTGTTTCCGTTTATTCTCAGTTGGCTTCATAGACATGCATTTTATTTTCTTTTTTATCAAGAATGCTGTTAAAATGCTTAGCTCATTTTTCCTCCAGGCTTTGTTTTTTTAATCATAATACAAGGCTTAATATTTTATTTCTGTTTTAACTACGCAATGCCATCATAAAAGTGTGATAAAACATATTGAGCAAAGAGATTATTTAGCTTGTCACGGCACCGAGGAAACCAAAAGCAGCAGGTGACAAATGAGAAGTGACATTATCGTGACTTTCCTCTCACACTGAGGAGTCAAGTAAGCAACACATTTACCACGAACCAACAGGGTGGTGTGTTTGTGTGTGTCTAATGTGCTTCACTTTATCAGTGCTGTCACTTCAGATAGACACAGACAGGAAGTCAAGTCAAATCAGGCCAACGAGCCGCGTGCTCTAACAAAGCTCCCCGTGCTGCTTTGTGAAATCAGTGCGGAGCTGGGGATTATGGGGAAAACTCTGAGTCAGCACTGAAAATGTGCTCGCATTGTTTCTGTTTGGTTTTTGTGAAACTTTGCTCTACACATACGGATCTGAAGCAGTCACGGTGCCTTGTGAGGAGACAGGGTATATCTTAGAAATGCACAGCATGATGATTCAAGTCGAGTAATTGTTCATGTGTGAAGTGATGGTGGTGGAGAGGATGGACAAGGGGCGGGTTGGAGAAGCTTCTGCTGTGATCTGGATGCTGTTCTGGTCCATGGAGGTGAATGGAGTTTAAAAGTTCTAGGTGTTCTGGGTGAGCGCTGCACATTCTCTTTGATTTAGATTTGAATGTGCATTTATGGAGGACAGAGAGAGGACCACTCACTCACTCACTCACTCACTCACTCACTCACTCACTCACTCACTCACTCACCGCCCCCCAAAATGAACACATTAAAGCCCAACAAGTCTGTGATTAAAATGAAAATGTGGATGGAATAAAAAACCATCAATTGCATCATCATACTACAATTAAAATGACAGGTGATATTAAAACTGCCCCAATGCTGTCCATTAAAAGAAAAGAAAATCCCAGCGCATGCTGTGTTTCCTCATGTGCTCTTGTCTTTTAAAGTCTGTGCAATTTCAAAACACGCTGCTAAAATAGCATTAACAAATGCGCTTCTGACGACAGACTTCCTTTTTTCTGATCAAAAGTGCATTGTCATAAAACGCACCAAATTACCGATGCACTGACACTGCGCTGCTGTCACATCTCTTTGAAATGAGGCCCCTCCTGGCAGCGCAAAGCAGGTGCACTGTCCACAGGTAATTAGATGGTGTGACGAAAGCATGACAAACAGACTATGTGCTCACAGAAACTACCAACAGCACTGGTGCAAGGTGAGAAGTGTGGCAGAAAAGTCCGCTGTTGACTGGTGGTGATAGGGCCCATTATAACCACTTTCCCTATTTGGTCCTTTTTATGCAATACTTAACCAAGTATGCCAGTATGTGTGTCTTGTGTTTTAATTTATTTTGATTGCATAGAATGTTATTGATAGATGTAGGCCATGTTAAGTGAAAGCTCCTCAAATTTTGTTGCATCTTGTGTACAATGACACAAAAGGTAACTAATTACTACAGGCAGCATAGAAATAGCTTCTCACATTTCTCGCCAGTTTGTTCATTTATCTAGTGTCATTCAGACATTTTTTAAATGTGTGAAATAACCCAGTGTTTGGTGACCTTATCTTCTCTATTTTTCTCGTTTTAATTAGGCAGACCAGATGTAGATGACCTCACTTTGGAGCGATGAATGTGACTTATTGTATACAAGTAATCTGGCAACCACCAAGCCCAAAGCTGTTTCATTTAGCCTTATTACTGACTGAATTCCGTGTTTTCTCAGGTGGCAACTTGAAGAAAAATAGAAAAAAAGCAAACAGGATTAAGGAGTTATTAAATGGAGCAAATATATTTTCAACTCTCTTGTAATGGAATACAAATGCATGTGACTTTCATGGAAATGCTGATGTAATTTAGCGCTTCTAATTAGGCAGGGTTTAAGGAAATTAGCTGACCTAAACCGTTACTCATTTCTGAGCTCATCCAATCTTTCCTGCCCCAACCATCACGGCAGAAGAGCTGTGGAGTTTAAATAAATATCCACACACACTGGAGAGATTTCCTTAGAAAAGTTGATTGGAGGATTAAACTCCTGGTCAGGAAAGTAGGTCAAAATGTGTGTCAGTGAGTGATTTCCTCTGAACTTTTGACTCCTCAAATTAAAAGAAAAAGAACAATAATCATGTGCGGGAAGATTTGTAGCTTTCTCTGCACCAAAGGGAAATTTTAAGGCCCACTCTTATTAATATCTCAACAAAAATTATCACCTACTGTAAAATGCAGCAATATGGCGTACTGATTATTTCACTGTAATATTTCGTGAAATAATCACGTGCTGCGATCTAAAGAAATTCAAGAACAGATGAGAAGCAAAAACCCAGAAGAACATCTAAAGAATCGCTGGCCTCACTTGCCTCAGTTTGGACACTGGTCCATAATTCAACAATAAGAAAGAGATGGGGCAAAAATGGCATCCGTGGGAGCATTCCAATTGGGGGGCAATTTCTTTTTCACATAGGGCCAGGTAGGTTTGGATAGCTTTTTTCCCTTAATAAATGGAGCTACTCAATCTGAGGCCATTTTTTCTGGTCGTTTTCTCACCAAGACAGAGTTCATTTCCTGACAGGTCTACTGTGCAGTGGGAACATGGCTGACGACGTGAGGTGGCAGCCTACCTGCTGCATGGTGTGCATGCTCTGCTGCAGCAGCTGGATCTGAGCCTCTGGGCTGAGGGGGTGGGAGTGATCCTCGTCGGGTCTGCTTGTTCTGCTCTGCTCCTTCCTCAGGAGCTCCACCTCGTTCCTGTAGGCATCCAGCTGCCAGCGCAGGGAGTCGTTCTCCTCCTTCAGAGAGGCCTGAGTCTGATCACACACTCCTGCACCAGGAGAGGAGATAAAGGGATATGAGATCAGAGAAAACAAGATAGAAAACAGTAGATGGGTTAGAAGAAGAGACATATTTTAATATAAACAGGGCTTGACATTAACACGCGCCAGCCCGCCACTGGCAGGTGGATTCCACTGGTGGCAGGTAAGACAGCAACTCCCACTAGCTACTTTGGTGGGTGTAGTTTTCTCAAGCGATATCTACATAATAAGCCTATTGCAGTGTGAGACTATGAAACTACAACTCCCATAAGCACTATCTGTGCGCACACAGTGTATTCTCATTGGTCCACTGTTGGCAGCAGCAGCCTGGTACACAGGAGAAGATGCTCAGCATGCTAGGTACAGGTGACGGCGCGGACGGTCTGCTCCGTGGTTCAGTTCATATTATAGCCAGTCTGGAGAAACGAACAGACAGCAGCTGCTCTAAGCGATCAGATCACGGGATAACTGCCCCTGATCCCCCGCCCCGCGGTGAGAATAACCTCTGCTGTCTCCCCCCACATAAACTCCTTCCTCTGTGATTAAATATGATTATTTTTAGAACAAGAAGCTCACATTAGTTGTGCAAATTTAAGTTTTCGTATGACTGAGATTAAAAGTGACTAAACTTTATGTTGCTGTAAAGAGGAAATGAAGCTTCTTCTGAGGTGAACTTTTGTTTGTTTGTGATTATCTATGATATGTGATTTGCAGCTATTTTATGGAAGCAAAACATCTAATTATGTGTTTTTATTGTGCTGGTCCTGGGGTGTTAAACATGTGGCCCGCGGGCCAAAAACAGCCACCAGGAGGTCCAAGTTTTTCTCTGAATTTACAGCTTTCTTTCTAGTAAATTTCTGACTTTTTCTACTGATTAGAATTGTTCATGTAAATTTGAGACATTTTTCTCCTTAAGATGAGACTTTTTCTCATCAGTTTTCTTTTTCATCTTTTTTTCTGGTGAAAACATGTAGTGTAGATTTACGCAGATTAAAGCCATCAGCAATTATGAATAACATCTTGCAGCCCTGAAGGGGTGTCCCAATTCATAGGAGTCATTTTTAACTTCTACTCCTTGGCCTTTGATTTGTTTATGTACTCTCTATATAAGTGTCATTTACATTTAAAAAGGTTGTAAATTTAGATGAAGTAAAATTTAGCATGTGGAAGTCAAATTTGTTCATATTAAACATAATTTTCCAACCACAAATTTGTGGCTAGTTGGAAAATCACTAGCCACAGTGGCCAGTGAGCAAAAAAGTTAATGTCAGGCCCTGAGTAATATGAATCTGTTGGACAGGGAGGTGCCCGATTACATTTTGTATGAGCTCTTTTGCCCATATCCAGTAGCTTTGGGCAGGGCTGTTTTTGGCTATAAAGCAGAGTGTGCAAATGCAACAGACCCCCTTAGCCACTGGGATCCTTAAACTAAAAAAAAAAAATAAATAAATAAACTAAACAAAGGTAAAAAAAAAAATAAATAAAAGCTAACTAAAAGAAACTAACTAAAAACAAAAGAAAAACAAACTAACATAAACTAACTTTAATTGAACAAACTAAAAAAACACCTAAAAGAATAAACAAAATATATAATTATGAAATTTAATAAAAATAAAAAAAATTATAAAATAATTTATAATATAAACAAGATAATAAAATAAATCCCTTCTGTGGATCGCCACCTTATTGTGGTGGTGGGCTGTGCGTGTCTTAATGATCCCAGGAAGTATGTTGTTGGGGGCAATTTGCTTCTGGTAGGGTCTCCCAAGACAAACTGGTCCTGGGTGGAAAGCCAGATTAAGAGCGATCCTGTAGATTGCTATGAAGAAGTTACAAGGACCCAGCACACTCCACCCATTTTGGGGTTCCTGGTAGCTCAAGGGCAAGCACTTGGTGACTGGGTTTCTATCCACAGGACCCAGCCGGGCTCAGCCCAGGTGAGCCACATGGGTCTGACATCCAGTGGGCTCACCACCTGCAGGAGGGATCTTGGGGATCAGGGAGCTATGTGAACTGGGTGACAGTCTGGACTTCTCAGGTTAAACTGCTGCCCCTGTGACCTGGACCCCGCATAAGCGGTAGAAGATGGATGGACATATAATAAAAGAAATAAATGCACATACAGAGTTTAGATATGGGATGTGGTACCGTTTTCCTCGGTTCGCATCTTCTTGCAAGGACTTTCGTCTGACTCGTCCTCTGACATCTCCATCTCCTCCTCCCGTCTGATGCCCATGATCTCCTCACTGTGGGCGTTCCTCAGCTCCTGAAACACCGAAAGCAGAAAAAAAAAAAAAAAAACAGAGCCCCAGCAGGCCTCAGAACACTCACACTCAAATGTCCTCTACAAAAGTGAAGATTTATATTTACCATTTTCTTTCAAAAGTAAAGATTTTTTTAAGTTTAATTAAAAACGTAAAAAATAAAACCTCACAAATTTAAGCGGAATGAGTTAATGTATGAGAAGTTGTATGTTTACAACTCCAAATTCATGATAAAAAAGACAGATTTGGGTTTTAAAAGTTTGCAAGTAAAGCAGTAGGAAGTTTAAGAGAAAAAGCAACAAATTTGAGAAATGCCACGCCAGAATCATTGAAATGAAGATTAAAAAACTTCAAATTTAAAAAAAAAAATGCTTCTTTAAGAAAAAATCTCATTACTGTTTTTATTGTAATTACTTCTGCTAAGGAGGTTATGTAATCGGGGTGGTTTGTCCGTCTGTCTGTCTGTTAGCAGGATTGCGCAAAAACTACTGGATGGATTTTGATGAAATTTTCAGAGGTAGCCCTTGGGCCAAGGATGAACCCGTTTTGGTGATGATCCCAGAATGCATACCTCCACCAAGGCTCTCATCTTCTCACAGTGTGTTAGCAAGAATCCTCCAAAACTACTGGATGCATTTGGATGAAATTTTTACCAGAGGTGGTCCTTGGGCTAGAGAGGAACCCATAACATTTTGGTGATGATCCGAGAATGCATACCTCCACCAAGGCTCTTATCTTCTCACACTGTGTTAGCAAGATTCCTCCAAAACAAGTCCATTACATTTTGGAGGTGATCCATGAGGGACGGAAGGAGCCTTGGCAGAGGTATGTGCTCTCTGAGTGCTTTTCTAGTTACTATATTACTTCCATGTATTCAGATTTTTTTTTAGAATTGGGATAATGTCTTAATCGTTACTTAATTAAAATGCATAAAGTGCTAAAAAATAGGATTTTTTTTTGAGCGCACAGTGAAATACTGCTTTAATTTAGATGATTACAGTTACAATATTTGAAATTAAATTACAAATCATGATATAATTCACTGAGGTGCATTAGTGTGTGTTATGTGTTATAACATTTTAACTTATACATTATACATTCAGTTCTTAAAATAATGAAGCAGAGCAGGGAAAATCTATTCGTATGTTAAGTTATAGCAATTCTGGTTTCAATCACCAAAACGCCCTCAAAACTGAACATGACCACATTCATCTTTTATATTCAACATATGGAATTAGCATATTAATCCTAATATCTCTGTTCTTAAAATAATGAAAGCTGAAATTTTTACTCCCTTGCAGTTATTAATCAACAATGCATGTCTTAATAGTCTTAAGTGCTTAATCAGTAAATGACTCTGAATCCTGATGTTTTATTGGGTTTCATGCCCTTGACATTCATTTTCTTTTACTAAAATGAGATGAAGCTTTTTACTGATGAATGAATGTGTACTGCTGCGTGATTTGTGCTCATATTAGCTACACGGCTACACGGTGGGGCAGTGGTTAGCACTGCGGCAGCACAGTTTACCCTTGGCCGGGGGATTGTGGGGATCGTGGGTTCGATCCCAGCCCCCGACCAACAGTGATCTGTGTGGAGTTTGCATGTTCTCCCCGTGTTGCGTGGGTTTACTCCGGGATTTCTCCGGTTTCCTCCCACATGCCAAAAAACATGCATGTTAGGTTAATTGGCTGTTCTAAATTGTCCCTAGATATCTGTTTCCTATAGGCCCTTAGAATAGAGGGTTAGTATTAATGAAAGCGCTTTGAGTGGTCTTTGTGACTAGAAAAGCGCTATATAAGTGCAGGTTAGTAATTAGACTGAAGCTGCTGCCACTTCCTGCCATTCTGTATAACTTTATTGTATACTCTATGTACTGCTCTACATGGCTTTGATAAAACTATGGTTGTGAATTTGCTCCATATCAAGAGTGAAATTTAATTAAAAAAATAAATATATAAATAAATAAATAAATTTTAATTTAAAGAGCCCCTATTATGTTCTAGTTATGCATGTTGACACCGTGCCACTGTTGGGGGGGGAAGGGGGGGGCAATAAATAGAACATTTTCTCCAGAGTAAAGATTGAGTAGGACACTATAGGTAGTTGGGGTCCGAAGCAAGATTGTGTTTAGGGCCCTTATTTTTGTAATAGAGAAGAGTTCAAACCCTTTAAAACAGAAACTTTATAAAAACAATCTTGAGTCATTGTCTGGATGAAGAGCGAAAATTTAAGGCATTACATAGAATAAAAATTTAACCAGCATTCATATGAATGTTGCAAATTTAAAAGAAAAAAGTCACAAATATACAACTGAAAGTTGCAGATTTATGATGAAAAAAGTCACGTTTACAAGAGTCACAATTCGATTAAAAAAAGTTGCAACTTTACAACAAAAAAGTAGCAAATTTGAGAAAAATTAAAGTTTTTAAATAAAAAAAGTTGTAAATTATATTAAAAGCTGCAAATTTATGAGAAAAAATGCAAATGAGGGAAAAAGTTGCAAATTTCTGAGAAAAAAGTTGCAGATTTAAAAGAAAAAAGTTGCAGATTTAAAAGAAAAAAGTTGCAACTTTACAAAAAAATGTACCAAATTTGCAAGCTTTTTTTGCCATTTATCATTGGTGCTTCAAAGTCTTATATAATCATATTAAAGGTTTATGATGATGTTGGGGGGGGGTATGTCTCCCCTGTCCCCTCCCCCCTTGATTTATGCCTATGGCTGACACAGCTCCTGGGGTATGAATGAAATGTCTGTGACATGCTTTGGTGAAAATAATGCAGGATTTAATTACTGCAGTACCATTTTAAACTGTGGGAAGAAGCCCTCCTCTTAAATTCTAATGAGCCCCAGCTCACCCCACCCACCCTCCTGTCATTTCCCTGAGATCTCCATTTTGATGGTAAAGCCATGCATGCTTGGGGCTGATAATAGCTTTATCTTCAGTTGTGGAATTAAGTAACACATCTCTTGCTCAATGCTAAGCTTCAAAGACCATGTGGTAAAATAAGGGCACCTTCCTCACAGAATAAAAGCCATTTGTATAAAGGAAAGGTTTCCACACAGAAATACTGCTGCTGCAATATGGATATGGATACATGCAGAGGTGGGTAGAGCATCCAGAAATTAGACTCAAGTAAAAGTGATTGATTACTTACATAAGAGTAAGAATAGTCTCCAAAAAATTACTTGAGTAAGAAGATTTTATCTGAATAGTAAACTTTACCCTTTACTTTTTACTCGTATGTTTTTAACATGCTTGGTAATAAAGCTCATTCTGATTCTGATTCTGATTCTGCAATTATTTTTTTTTTTAGTTTTTTCCCCATTCGTGAATCTTTTTAAATTTTTCTCTTAAATGTGCATTTTTTCCTCATAAATTTGTCATTTTTAAAAAATGTATAGATGTGCAACTTTTGAGATAAATTTGCTACTTTCACCATCTTATGAAGTTCTTTATTTACAGTAAATGTGTTAGTCAGAGGTGGGTAGAGTATCTAGAAATTGTACTCAAGTGATACAAATTACTCATATATACCATAAGTAAGAATAGTCCCCAAAAAGTTACTTGAGTAATAAGTAATGACTTTATTCTCACAAAGTTGTAAGATTTTTTTCTTAAATTTGTAACTTTTTGCACGTGTTTAATATATTTTTCATGTGATATTTCAACCTTTTTGCAGAATTGTGCAATTAATTTGACACATAATTTACCAGGTTTTACTAATACAATTTTTTCCTCAAAATTTAAACTTTTGTCTTGTAAATTTGTGATTTTTATTTTATTTTTTGCATAGAGATTCTTCTCATAAATTTGAGATATTTCTTGAGATTTAACAGATTTTTTTCATTTATGATGTGAATTTTTGGAATTGTAATTTTTTTCACATAAATATGCGATTTTTGGTTGTTCTTTTGGAACTGAGCCAGAAATGAAATAATAACATTACCAAAATGAATAACAATGGGGTCATTTCTGGTAAAAACAAGTCGTTTAAGCACCAATAAGCAAATTACTAACCACTTTTGAATTCAGTGAAATCAAAAGTATCAGAGCAGAACCAAATGTACTTAAGTAAAAGTACAGTGAAAATATCCTGCAACAACACTACTCAGTAAAGTACAATTTTGTGAAAGATTAACTTGAGCAAATGTAACTAGTTACTACCCACCTCTGGTTAGTCTGTTAGTCTAAGGAAAACAAAATATGTTACCCACATGAACCCTTTAGTATAATCAAAATTATATAAACAATAAGAAATCCCATATTTTCTGGGCCACAATAGAGGAACAAAAACTTGACTCACTCACAAAGGTAGAATCTTGTGAAAAAGTCACTTGAGTAAATGTAATTCATTACCCACCTCTGGTACATGCAGACTTACCACAAACGCTATTAAAGGAGGAACCCAGCATGCTAGAGTGACTGTGAGCTAATGAATGTCTGTTAAACAAAAATATTACATTTACTTATTCATTGACCTCATAAACATACAGTGGTGTGAAAAAGTGTTTGCCCCCTTCCTGATTTCTCATTTTTTTGTATGTTTGTCACACTTAAATGTTTCAGATCATCAAAAAAATTTAAATATTAGACAAAGATAACACAAGTAAACACAAAATGCAATTTTTAAATGAAGGTGTTTATTATTAAGGGAAAAAAAATCCAAACCTACATGGCCCTGTGTGAAAAAGTGATTGCCCCCTAAACCTAATAACTGGTTGGGCCACCCATAGCAGCAACAACTGCAATCAAGTGTTTGCGATAACTGGCAATGAATCTTCTGCAGCGCTGTGGAGGAATTTTGGCCCACTCATCTTTGCAAAATTGTTGTAATTCAGCCACAGTGGAGGGTTTTCGAGCATGAACCGCCTTTTTAAGGTCATGCCATGACATCTCAATCGGATTCAGGTCAGGACTTTGACTAGGCCACTCCAAAGTCTTCATTTTTTTTTTCTTAAGCCATTCAGAGGTGGACTTGCTGGTGTGTTTTGGATCATTGTCCTGCTGCAGAACCCAAGTGCGCTTCAGCTTGAGGTCATGAACAGATGGCCGGACATTCTCCTTCAGGATTTTTTGGTATACAGCAGAATTCATGGTTCCATTTACCACAACAAGTGTTGCAAGTCCTGAAGCAGCAAAACAGCCCCAGACCATCACACCACCACCACCATATTTTACTCTTGGTATGATGTTTCTTTTATAAAATGCTGTTACTTTTACACCAGATGTAATGGGACATACACCTTCCAAAAAGTTCAACTTTTGTCTCGTCAGTCCACAGAGTATTTTTCTTGGGGATCATCAAGATGTTTTCTGGCAAAACTGAGATGAGCCTTTATGTTCTTTTTGCTCAGCAGTGGTTTTCGTCTTAGAACTCTGCCATGACCGCCATTTTTGCCCAGTCTCATTCTTATGGTGGAGTCATGAACACTGACCTTAACTGAGGCAAGTGAGGCCTGCAGTTCTTTGGATGTTGTTGTGGGGTCTTTTGTGACCTCTTGGATGAGTCACTGCTGCACTCTTGAGGTAACTTTGGTCAGCTGGCTACTCCTGGGAAGGTTCACCACTGTTGCATGTTTTTGCCATTTGTGGATAATGGCTCTCACTGTGGTTTGCTGGAGTCCCAAAGCTTTAGAAATGGCTTTCTAACCTTTTCCAGACTGATAGATCTCATTTACTTTGTTTCTCATTTGTTCCTGAATTTCTTTAGATCACAGCAAGATGTCTAGCTTTTGAGGATCTTTTGGTCTACTTCACTTTGTCAGGCAGGTTGTATTTAAGTGATTTCTTGGCTGAGAACAGGTGTGGCAGTAATCAGGCTTGGGTGTGGCTAGAGAAACTGAACTCAGCTTTCCAAAGATGTGATAAACCACAGCTAATTTATGTTTTAACGGGGGGCAATCACTTTTTCACACAAGGCCATGTGTGAAAAAGTGATTTCATTTAAAAACTGCATTTTGTGTTTACTTGTGTTATCTTTGTCTAATATTTAAATTTGTTTGATGATCTGAAACATCACAAAAGTGTGACAAAAATACAAAAAAAGAGAAATCAGGAAGGGGGCAAACACTTTTTCACACCACTGTATTTGATCTACTGGGTTTAAACACTGCAGTTCTACTGATTGCACGGCATTTGAAATACCTTAAAAACAAATGAAAAAACCATGGTGCTTTTTTAAATTTCACAACTCAAATTTTAGGCTACATTAGAAAATTTGATCACAGCACAGAAAACAAGGTGAGGAGGTGATCCTGAGACATAAGATGGGGTTTTGGGTCCTATTACAATGACCTCAGTGACGTGCACAGACATTTCAGGAGGCAGGTGCTCAACAACAAAAAAAAAGGCACGCCAAATACTTAAAAAGTAAAGTAGCATATAGTAGCGCAAACAATTCTTTTCTTATTATTTTGTGACATTTTCCCTGTACATTTGAGGCTTTATTCTGATGAATTTGTGAGCTCTCTCATAATTTTTTTGTGTAAAGATATGCCTTTTTCTCTGCATATTTGCAGCTTTTTGTGACGAATTTGGGACTAAAGATTAAACTTTGAAACTCTCCTTTTAAATTTGTAACATTATTTTTACCAGTTTGGAGGCCTGAGGAAAATAAAATATCAATTATCCACACATGCCTTCTGATAGAAGCCAAATCACGTGATAAAAGATACATATACAGTTGTAAAATAAAAATTTGGGGGGGCCAAAATAGAAAACGTACAGTGTTTTTTTTTTTTCCTGAATGCTCACATCAGAGGAAAATATTATCCTTCCATAAAACAACTCCAAACAATATTGCAAAAAAAGTTACTTGAGTGTAATTTGTACCATAGCTTGTTAGTTTCTTCATTTCCTGTCAATGCTTTTAAAACTTATTTTTAAGCTCATGCAGCAGTCACGCAGAATTAACTGGAGGTTAAAATATGGTTATTGACATTAAAACAAATTTGTTCAGCAATTGGTGTCTCCCTGGAGGAAAATTAAAAGCTATAATACCTTGATTAAAAAAAAAGCTCTGCCGAGGGCAAAGGGACAGGTGCTAAAGCATCACCTCGGGTCTATCTGTGCACGTGCCTGAACAACCTAGTCAGATTTTGTGTTGATGAAAATTAATTATTCAGAGGTGTTTTGGGCCTATAATGCAGTAAACCAATCAGAATGGCTCTTCACTTCACCTTTAACAGGCAGGGGTGCATGATTTACAGCTGACTGCTCTTAGAACTGTGTTTACCTGGGAGGGCAGATTGGTTTTACACCGAGGGTGAAATGAAAATGCATGAAAACATCAATTTATGTTTCTCCACACCAACTACTATATTATTTTGAAAACCATCTATACTAAAAGCATGGGTTTCTACCTGATATTCAGCAGTCTGTTGTGATCTTTGATCTCTTCCTTGCTCTGAAGGATTTTTTTTCAAACTTGGTGATGAGTTCTTCCAGGAGAAATGTACGTGAGAAACTTGTGAGGCTGGTGAAAGCAACATATGAAGGCACGGACACTGTAGTTCAAACAGCATATGGACTTACAGAGCCTTTTAAGATCGACGCAGGACCACACCTAGGATCAGCTTTGATCCTGTTTGAGGTCGTGCTAGATTTCCGACGGGGCTTGCCATAGGAGCTGCTGTTTGTAGATGATTCGGTGATGATGGAAGAAGTGGAGAAGAATTGCAGGAAAAGTGGCTGAAGTGGTAAGTAGGCATGATGAAGCAGGGATTAAAAGTCAACACCAGCGAGACGAAGGTTATGGTTAGTAGCAAGCTAAGGAGGGACATAAAGATTGGGGACAGTAAAACTAAAGCTAGTTGAGCATTTCAAGTATCAGGGAGTGACTTTGAGTGAGAGTGAGGTCATAAATGACAAAATAGTGCTGAGGAAGCTTACAGTTAAGATCTACAAGACCATGATAAGACCAGCTCTGCTCTATAGAGCAGAAGTGTGGGTGATGAGGAAGAAAGACGAGTGATTTCTATAAGAATGTTACGAAGGATTAACCTGTTGAACTCTGTTCAACTTCCCTAAAAACGCCTAAAAATAACATGCCCAAAGTAAATCAAAAGCTGTTCTTCAACCCTTTGCAGCATCTTCATGGGGTTAGTCTCATTTAAAAGAAAACACTTTGGCAAAACAGTCACAATCTCTCTAAGTGCTCCTGCCACTGAGTAACAAGAAAGTTCGCCTGGGTGTTTTGTTTTGTTTTTAGATACAAATGCTTGCAAATAACATACAGCTGTCAGATACTGGCTGGAAAACACAACAGAAATGTAGAACCAAGTGTTTTCAAGCTCAGGTCAAAATTTTGTAAAAATATCACAAAAAATGAATATATTACACAGCTTTTTTTCTCAGGTTGTAACAAGGCTGTGTCTGTACTGGAAGACCGGAAATACAGCTTTTTTTTTTCAGTGCGCACTGAGACGCACTAAGATGCAGAGATGTGCCTGCCTGCGGAATTCACAGAGTTCAAGGGTTAAAGGAGTAATGTTGAGAGACAGACAGAGGAGTGAAGAAATTAGGCAAGAACTTGGGAGTGGATGACAGCAGTGGTAAAGTGAGACAGGCTAGACTGAGATGGTTTGGATGAAAGAAACCCAATTAAGGAGACATTAAGCGTGAAAGTGAGAGGCACTCACCTAAGAGGAAGACCGTGCAAAAGGTGGCTGGATAACATCAAGAATGGCATGACATGGTTCGGATTGAGAGAGGAGGATGCCATGGACTGGAAAGTGTAGATGAGTAAGCTACAGGACCCTGACCTGTCAACCTAGCTGGATAAGACGGATGAAGAAGAAGGTGATAAGTTCTTCCACAGCAGCAGTTCCACTCTTTCATAAACTCACTCAGATGTTGTTACTTGAACAACTACAATACTGATCTTGAACTTTTCAATGATATTCTAATTTTCTGAGATGCACTCGTAGGTCCATTTATTCTGTTTATTTTCAATTTTCATTTTTTTTTTCTGAAATAATTGGATATTTGTGGTTGCTATTTCTAAACTCCTCAAAAAAAGTTTGGAAACATTATTTCAGTCAATTATTTCTCCCCTTTAATAGAGGGGATGCATTGAAACAGAATTCTTGGCAGTTACAGGACAGTTATCATAGCAACGCAGCACCGAGTGGCAATCACGTGACAGGTTTATTTTGTATGCAGTAAAACAAAAATACACACACATATACACAATATTTAGTCACAGCAGTGCACAGAGTACATTTTTTTTTACTTTCGATGTTAATACCACACCATTTATTTGATTATAGTGATGTGTGGGTAAAAACCAAGGAGCACATGGTGAGTGAAGAACTGATTCAGTCTTTAATTATTTATTTATTTAATTTTTTGCCAATTAATCAAGATAGAATAATGAGATTAGCTCTCCACAATACAAACAGGTACTCTGTGTAGTGCTGTGACTAAATATTGTATTTCTTTGTGTTTTACTGCATACACCCTAATGCTGCCACTCATTTTTGCCACTCCGTGTTTTTTAACTGACAAGAGTTCTGTTCAGTGACATCATATGCAAACCCTCTATAATACCAACTGGTATTGTATTTTATTCTAAGTATTATTGTTGTAGCACATTTAGACAATCAAAAATTAGGGACGGATAGCTGCAAATTTAGAAAAAAAAAAGTATTTTGGTTCAGTTATTTATGTGCATTTCTTTGTTTTGTTTTTTAATAGCATTAAAGATGAAATAAATGACAACACAAACAAAAGAAACAACCAACTCAAAATTTCACAATTGGTGCAATCCTAATCAAAATATTACTGGACCTCTACTTGACATCTATTTACTGATGTTGGTTTTAAACAAGGATGCACTGACTGTGACATTTTGGACCAATACGAGTGTCAGTTTACAAGGTGAATATTGGGCGATAGACTACAAAAAGTGAAACCTACATAGGATGACATATCAAGGCTATTCCTTGTGTCAAAAAATTAAGATAATTTGGCTCATCAGACTGCATAAAACAAGTAAAAAACTATCTTAAAGAAAGTGAAATTTCAGCTGACGTTTCACTTTTTTACGTGTACCAATATATCAGCTGATATATTGGTGTATCTGTATTTTTGAGGCTTTTGTGTGTTTCTCGTGCCTGAATTTAATTCAACCCTTTTTCTGTCCTGTGATCTGCCCATAGAGTGCAGTGTGTTCGCTCCTTCTCTCTTGTTTCCGTGTTGTGATTCAAAACGCTTAAGCCAAACTGTATTTCATATCTGTATTTCATTTATTCATGCATTCTGGCCGCCACTGAACATCAGAAAGTGAGCTCCCTGCAGGACGACGGGGCACAGCGCCTCTCCAGCGCCGACAGACGAATCCTCTCTCTTTCCCACGCTTGCGCTCTCATGTTCAGACTTGTTATCTAGATTAGATTCTGGATGAATAATTGATTAGAGACTTAACCCTGGAAAGCGCTGTTGCCATAGCAGCGCTTCACACTTTCGAGGAGGCGTCAGATCTCTGCTTCACATCGGGGCTGTGGGGAGAGACAGGAAGGCCGGGGCTGATCAGAGCCTGCCTGTCTGTCTGCTTGTTTGTCTGTCTGCGATGGGGAGATGCACCCATCAAAAAAAAAAAAAAAAAAAACGACGACAGGGGCGAGTGAGCGAAACAAATCCTACAGGGCCTGTCTGTCAGCTCTCTCCTGGGGGACTCAAAAGTGACAGCAGGGGGAGAAATGCAGCGGGCGAAACAGAGAAAAGGTGTACCAACCTCACACTGCTTGCGCCAAATGTCTATGTTCTTGCGCTGTGCTTTTGAGAAATGGTCCCATGCCTTTTGCCTGGTGGCGGCGGTGAAAACGGCGGTGATCTGCTCGACTTTGGGGTTGAACAGGGAGGAGGAGGAGGAGGAGGAGGAGGGAGGGAGGGAGGGAGGGTCAAGACAAAACAAGCCGTTTATGTAGCAGCACTGACTGAGGCTCGTACAGCAGACAGAGGAGAGACACGCTGACCACACGCACACCCCCTCTTTATGCTAAAGGGATGGTTCGCTCCAATATCAACCAGTGACATCATTTGCTCAGGTTTGACCTTGACTCTGGTTTGTACTTGAGATGTCCTTTTTCTGGTGAGGATCAGCCAATGAATGACCAGAACTCACCAGGATTGTGTCGTTAACCACAGCAATGGCCTGCTAGGAATTCTGTGTGGGAACGTCTGACTGGTTTTCTTGTCTATGTCAAAAATATTTATCAGATATACCTCATACCTGGTTTGTGTTTTGCTGGATACCTGAACATGTTTTGAGTTTTAAAGTTGTTTATATTGCAGTCACAGATGGAAAAAATTGATGTTTTGCGAGGCACATTAAGGGCTGTGCCATGCTGGCTGAACCTAATGATTTTAAGCAGTAGGAGAAACGGTTGAAAAAGCCAAATAAATAATGCTTTTCTCTAAACAAAAATTATAGGCAACACTGCTGAGATGAGTAAAGAACTGGTCCCACCAGTCCTGAGCAGATGATGGTACCGTATTGTACCTCTCAATGTTTTCTGGAAAATAAGTGAGAGTGAAATCATTAAATTTTAAAACATTAGGAAATTAAGATGCATGTTAACTGGGAAGCCCCAGACCAAAAGTTGGAAAGTGAATTAATGCCAGAGGTTCATTTAGTTCCCATGAATGTGACTCAAAGGATTATACCAACTTGGGACTCTCAGAAGCTCAGTTCAATATACCAACCCACTACAACATTAAAACCACTGATAGGTACGGTTAACAACAGCTGTAGTCCCACTGCAGGAACCATTTTTGAGCAGGGTATACCTTTATGTCCCAGTGACAGCACTAAGGACGACGGTAGCTGCTGAAAATTCTTTTTCAGGAACCTTTTTTTTTTTTTTTTTTTTTTTTTTTATCTCCAGGGCAGGGACTCTGAAAGTAGCAGAACCCTACATCGGTGGCAGTGACTGGTTTAAACCTGAGTAGCCTTACGTTTCACCAGCAGTATCATGGTCACAACTGCAGTAGCTGCTCTTCATCAGCAGTAAAGTAAATGGAAGAGAACATAGATACATGGATAATAGCTTGTTCTCCATCTTGGAATCAGTAGTTACTGTTTACCAACCGTTTCCCTTTGACTCGCTGACATCCTTAAGGGTCCCTTTACACAGCACAGAGATCGTTTAGAAATTGCGCCAATTTTTGATCTTAGGATTGTTTGAGAGACCTTTGTGTGTTTTGAACTGAGTCAAAACCTTGAGAAGACCGTGGTGACTGTGGAGATCATTGATAGATCAAAAATTATCCAGATCTCTCAATGATCTCCACCCACGTGTAAAGGGGGTATAAATAATTATGTTATTGAGTAGCTATTCATGGTGCAAATGTGGCCCAAAAAGGCCTTAATAGCTCCTGAAAAAGCTCTGCTGCTAATAGTTCTAAAAAGGTTCCAGTGCTTTTCAGTGGGACCACAGCTAATGATGCTGATAACAATGCCCAGATAGCAAAGAGGCAGCTTCCAGATGTGGGATCGCTTCTGGTGTCGATATGGCTGTGATGGCCTCCCATGGCCCAGACAAAACAGTAAACCACATGTATAACATGCTGCACACTGTACAGTGCATCTGGGAAGTATTCACAGTGCTTCACTTTTTCCACATATTGTTATGTTACAGCCTTATTCCAAAATGGAATAAATTCATTTTTTTCCTCAAAATTCTACAAATACCCCATAATGACAATGTGAAAAGGTTGGGGTTTTTTTTAGATTTTTGAAAATTTATTAAAAATAAAAATCTAAGAAATCACATCTACATAAGTATTCACAGCCTTTACTCAGTATTTTCTTGATGCACCTTTGGCAGCAATTACAGCCTCAAGTCTTGTTGAATATGATGCCACAAGCTTGGCACATCTATCTTTTGGCAGTTTTGCCCATTCCTCTTTGCAGCACCGCTCAAGCTCCATCAGGTTGGATGGGAAGTGTGTCGGTGCACAGCCATTTTCAGATCTCTCCAGTGTTTTTCAATTGGATTCAAGTCTGGGCTCTGGCTGGGCCACTCGAGGACATTCACAGAGTTGTCCTGAAGCCACTCCTTTGATATCTTGGCTGTGTGCTTAGGGTCATTGTCCTGCTGAAAAATGAACCGTCGCCCCAGTCTGAAATCAAGAGTGCTCTGGAGCAGGTTTTCATCCAGAATATCTCTGTACATTGCAACATTCATCTTTCCCTCTATCCTGACTAGTCTCAAAGTTCCTGCCGCTGAAAAACATCCACACAGCATGATGCTGCCACCACCATGCTTTAATGTAGGGATGGTATTATCGTGGTGATGAGCAGTGCCTGGTTTCCTCCAAACATGATGCCTGGCATTCATGCCAGAGAGTTCAATCTTGGTCTCATCAGACCTGAGAATTTTGTTTCTCGTGGTCTGAGAGTCCTTCAGGTGCCTTTTGGCAAACTCCAGGCGGGCTACCATGTGTCACCATGGGGTGAAACGCCGGCTCGGCGCTCAGCCCATGCTCCTTTTATCCCTGCCTCTCATTGGGCAGTGCCTCAGCTGGTTCCCAGCTGTCAGTGTCACGGGACGGCTGGGGCCAATTAATCCTCATCAGCTGGGGCGCTGTTAATGAGTATAAAGAGGAGCAGCTTCGATCATTCGGGGCTGCGACATAAGCACTGCTAGGCTGAAGCCCCTTCGTCTGGTGTCAGCCTCAACTCCCCTTGCAGCATTCCGGTGTTTGTATCCCGCTGTGAGTATGCACGTCTTGTTACCCCCATGTCCGGTACGAGCTACCTACCCCTGCGCTGTGCAGCCTGAGAATGTACGTCTGTATGAGTGTCTGTGCTCTCCTCATCCCTTATCCCTTACCCAGAATAAAACATCTCGACTCACTGGCTTGTCCCTGGCTCTGATTGCCCGGCTCCCTAGAGCTGGATATGACAGTATGTCGCAGCCAGAAGAGTTGCCGGCGGCCGTGAGTCGCCGTGGAAATGTACCTTTCTGTCCGGGTGTCAGCGCTGCTAGCATGCCGTTTCCCAGGAGTCACTTCCGGCGCCAGGGCGACGGGCTGAGGTCCATCTCGGAGGCAGTCGACGGGACGTTCTTCACCCTGCACGACGCCTCCAACGCGAGACGCTGGCATCCGGGCCGTGCTGAGGAACTCCTGGACTGTCACCCTCACTCTCTGTACCATCTGGAGGACAGTGCCAGGATAGACGCTGCAGGTACACAGCGAGAGAAGCTCCACGGGGTGGATGGAAATCCCGGCAGGGAGTCGAAGTGGGCGACGTCTTTCCCCGCTTCGGAGTCCCGTTCCTGCCGCTATTCCAGTCCGGGAGTTCGCGCCAACCAGAGGACTTCCCCCGACCTGCGCCACGTCACTCGGGATTCCCTTCGAGGAGCCGCAGCTGACAGCAGTTATGTCCGGGGTCGAGTGGCTGTCGCGAGCTCTACTGTGTTTCCTGTCACCACCTTCAGGCATGTGGCGGCGGCAGTGAGATTGATGGTGAGGACTTCAGGGCTACGAAGCCTTCCCGTGCTCGACGCCTTCCTCGTCTCGATCTCCGATCTGGAGCGGCGAATCCTGGGTTTCCCCCTCGCTTCGTTCCCTGGGAGTAGTCGTCATCACATCGCCGAGTCACCTCTGCACGAACCTCGTCCGGATCCAGTTCTGGGTCATCGTCAGGACCGTTCCTCCCACGCAGCTGTCATCCCTTCGCCTCGTCAGTGTGGAGATTCTACAGCCTCGTCCCCTGAGCCTCGTTCCCCCGCTGTCATTCCTGGACATTCGGGCTGGCTCACCCCGGCTGTTCCCCCCTCCTCCTCGACGCGCTTCCTGACCGCTGTGTGTGCCTGGAATCCCGGCCTGGTGAGCTCTCTGCTGGAGACAACGCGAGCGATCCTCAGACGAATTCCCGGGGGGTCCTCCGTTATCGCCGGGCGGGGAGAGGAAGAAGCAGATTCCACTACAGCAGGCGATACTCAACCTCCAGGGGGCAGGCAAGTCATTGTTTTTTCACACCTGCTTAATGATTTGCTCTGTCACATCCCTGGAGGAGAAGTTCAGGGTTCGCAGCTCCCTGAACTCTCCCCACCTGCTGTAACCTGTATGCCTAATCCCGCATCCTCTGTGTCTCTCTCCGCCGAGCGGTCCCCGGCTCCGGGTCAACGTGGTGGGATATGGAGAGGGCCTGTGGTTCCGCAGCTACATTGCGGACGGAGGAGGGGGACTGACTGCTGCGTGGAGTCTACGCTGACGACTGAGCGTCCCTGGGTCTCCACGGAGGAGCGGTTCGGTCCAGCGGGACGAGATTCTTCTGGCTTCACGCCGAGTGGGTCGTCGGCGGGGTTACCTGAGCTGGAGGGATCTCAAGCTGCGCTGACCATCGTGCTGGCTGCGGGGCCCGACGCGGCTAGATGGGAGCCTGACAACGACCTCCTGACGACGGATCCTGGATCTTCGCAGTCCTGGACGGCGTCAGAACCCAAGATCAGGCGAGTGCTCTCCTTTCTTTTCTTTCTTTTTATCTTTGAGCACTTCAGCCTATCTCCAGGGGAGACGAGCCGAGTGCAGCCGCCCGCTGCGTCTGAGCTCGTCTCGCCGGGTTCTGGCGCTGCCGGTGATCCTGATCCCGGTTCTGTTTTCTCTTCTGAGCCTTCTTCCAGGGTCACCGGCGAGGAGTTGCTGTTCCTCGTGGTGCTGGAGGGTCCGGGTTCAACGTTGGAGGTCGGTTCTGGTGCAGTGTCCAACGTGGGTTCGCCCGAGACCCAATCGGGGTCCAACGTGGGTTCGCCTGAGGCCCGATCGGGGTCCGACGTAGGTGCTGCCCCAGTGTTGTCCAGGTCCGGTGAGGAGGTGGCCGTTTCCCTGAGGCCCGCCGCCCTCGTCATCGGCTCTCCCCTGAGCCTCTTCCACCGGGATCCGCTCTGACCCTTCGTCCGTCTCAACGGTCCTGGTGGTTGAGTGATGCGGGTCGACGACCCGACCCGCAAAACTTTCGGTTCGGCGATCTGGTTTCCCCCCACTGGTCTGTGTTTGCCTTTGGGCGGCCTGGTTCGGCAGCCGTTGGACTGGATTCCTGGGATCTGGGCCCAGAGTTCGCCGTCCGAACATTTCTCTTCCCCGGGTTGCCAACTGGACAATGGGCGGGGAGATTACCAGAACAATTCAGGCCGTTTTGGACTCTGCCTGCCGTCTCCTCGGGTGTCCTTTACTTCTTTTATTATTATTGAGGTCACTCGGGTGTAGTTTCTTTGTCCATTAGGGGAATATATGTTTTTGTGCTGTGTGTTGTTTTTTTTAACCATACTCAGCATTTTTATCTTATTGTTATCCTGTTACCCTGTCACCTTTTTTCCTCTTGGTGACTCACCTTATGTATCGCGCTGTGTATTGCATTTTCTTATCTTTACTCAGCGTTTTCATTCATCCTTACCTTAGCCTTGGCCTCGTCGGTGCATCATGGAGTGTGCGTGTGGTTTCCTGTTCAACCATACTCTGTGATCACCCCATTCTGTCTTATTATCCTCGTGGGGGGCCTTCCCTGGCCCCGGCTTTAACATTGACTGTGTTTGTTATTGTTTGAAGTAATGTGTTTCATCCCCACTTAACCGTACTTCATTATTACCCATTTGTCCTTGTCACCTCTGTTTCTTTAGGTGATCTTTTATATATTCGGTGCTGTGTGTTTTGTTTTCTTTAGTATCCATGCACAGCGTTTTTCATTTTTTGTCCTGACCTTTGTCTTGTTGGTGCATTATGGAGTAGTGTGTTTTGTTCCCCTTAACTATACTCTGTGATTGCTTTATTCATTCCTGCCACCTTTTTGGTGGGTTTTTGGTTTTCTTTTTTTTGCCCCGATCTACACGTTATTTGTATGCTGTCTGTAGTCGTATTTGGTATTTTCCCTACCTGTGTCCTAACTCAGTTTTCTCCCTAACTGTGCTCTGGGTTAATCCTTTTCCCTGTGTTGTAGGGTATTGTATTTGTTTTTTGTTTTTTTTTTCTCTGCCCTGCTGCCCTACATTGGTCTATTGTTTTTTTTTTTTGTCCTTCCCTTTGCATCTTCCCCTCCGGTCCTGCCTCCCTTCCGCCCACCCTAGGTGGGGAGGGGGGGGGGGGGCTGGGATGTTCCTGGTCGTTCGGGAGCCCGACCGTGAGGGGGAGGCTCTGTCACCATGGGGTGAGACGCCGGCTCGGCGCTCAGCCCATGCTCCTTTTATCCCTGCCTCTCATTGGGCAGTGCCTCAGCTGGTTCCCAGCTGTCAGTGTCACGGGACGGCTGGGGCCAATTAATCCTCATCAGCTGGGGCGCTGTTAATGAGTATAAAGAGGAGCAGCTTCGATCATTCGGGGCTGCGACATAAGCACTGCTAGGCTGAAGCCCCTTCGTCTGGTGTCAGCCTCAACTCCCCTTGCAGCATTCCGGTGTTTGTATCCCGCTGTGAGTATGCACGTCTTGTTACCCCCATGTCCGGTACGAGCTACCTACCCCTGCGCTGTGCAGCCTGAGAATGTACGTCTGTATGAGTGTCTGTGCTCTCCTCATCCCTTATCCCTTACCCAGAATAAAACATCTCGACTCACTGGCTTGTCCCTGGCTCTGATTGCCCGGCTCCCTAGAGCTGGATATGACACCATGTGTCTTTTACAAAGGAGTGGCTTCTGTCTGGCCACTCTACCATACAGGCCTGATTGGTGAATTGCTGCAGAGATGGTTGTTGTTCTGGAAGGTTCTCCTCTCTCCAGAGAGGAATGCTGAAGCTTTGACAGAGTGACCATCAGGTTCTTGGTCAACTCCCTGACTAAGGCCCTTCTCCCTGATTGCTCAGTTTAGACAGCCGGCCAGCTCTAGGAAGAGTCCTGGTGGTTCTGAACTTCTTCCATTTATGGATGATGGAGGCCACTGTGCTCATTGGGACCTTCAAAGTCACAGAAATTTTTCTGTACCCTTCCCCAGATTTGTGCCTCGAGACAATCCTGTCTCTGAGGTCTACAGACAATTCCTTTGACTTCATGCTTGGTTTGTGCTCTGACGTGCACTGTCAACTATGGGACCTTATATAGATAGGTGTGTACCTTTCCAAATCATGTCCAATCAACTGAATTTACCACAGGTGGACTCCAGTTAAGCTGTAGAAACATCTCAAGGATGATCAGTGGAAACAGGATGCACCTGAGCTCGATTTTGAGCTTCATGGCAAAGGCTGTGAATACTTATGTACATGTGATTTCTTAGTTTTTTTATCTTTAATAAATTTGCAAAAAACTCAAACTTTTTCACGTTGTCATTATGGAGTGTTGTGTATAGAATTTTGAGAAAAAAAATGAATTTAATCCATTTTGGAATAAGGCTGTAACATAAAAAAATGTGGAAAAATCTACAAGAGGTAGCTGTGCTTGAGTACAACTGTGTTGAAAAATACAATGTATGACAGCAAAATGGTGCAGTACTTGTGAGGAGGGAGAATTGCATTCAGCAGGGCAACCAAAGTGAGAGTGAACCCCAAGATGATCATAGCCCCACACCAGAATCTGAGTTCTGCATTGAATGCTCCAGTGTTTTGTGCCTGGTGAGGGATTTCTCAGGTTGTGCACAGGGGGGCCAAATCCTTCAACCTGTGGGAACAAAAGGATCTGCTGCCAACACATCTAGGCCAGGGGTCGACAACCTCTACTACTCAAAGAGCCACTTTGACAGATTTTTGACCAACAAAATCCACATGGAGCCCCAAAAATATCTCAGCCTGGAAACTAAGGTAAAGCAGAAAAGTTTCAGTCCAAATTAGCCAGACACCATCAATATTAAAAGGTTTTTCCTCATAAAATTAGAACTTCTTTCCAAAATTTGTGAAATTTTTGGCATAAATGTTTTCCTTTTCTAATAAATTTCTCGTATTTTTCTTTGAAAATTTATTACACTTCCAGGTAAAATTTCTGCCTATTTCTACATAAATTTGTAACATTTTTTCTTGTAAAAATACAATATTTTCAGTTAATTTGTGTGTGTATTTGTTTTTCAGAATTTTTCAGATTTTTTTCTTGCAAATTTGCAGGAGTGTTTTTTGTTTACAAATTTTGTTCCTAATTTTGTCATATTTCATGCATAAATTTTCTACTTTTCTAATAAATCTGTTCTATTCTCCCTTGTAAATTTGTAACCATTTTCAGGTAAATTTGCAGGACTTTTCACATAAATTTGCAACATTATTAATTCATTAAAACATTCATTAATTGCAACTTTTCAAGTATGTGTTTTTTTTCCCAGATATGTTGTGACTATTTCTTGCAAATTTTTTTTTGTCATTTTCCGCGTAAAATTGTGACCTTTTTTCCCTAAATTTGTGAAAATTTTTGTCATACTTTTTCAGCTCTTCTCATAAATGTGATATTTTTCCAGTAAATTTTTTTCCCTCATAAATCTGTGTCCTCTTTTCACTCAAAGTTTTGAATTTTTTTGTCAAGGCTTTGATGATCCATGGGCAAAAGAGCCACAGGTTGGAGACCCCTGTTCTAGGTGCTCTGATTCTGGCTGTCTATCCTTGGAGATCCCTGTGTTTCACATCTCTTTCATGCCCTTTGGGATCTACCAGACTCAATCTAACGTATCACTTCTCATCTAGCCATCATCTTCTACTTAATCTCTGTAGTAAACAGACAGGTGATGATGCATGCCTGGGTAAGGATCATGCTTACAGCTTTCTAAATAATCATCCCATTTTTTTAAAAAAAGCATGAGCCTGGAGATAATCTTTTTCCATCCATCCATTCATCTTCTTCCGCTTAATCCTTTTTGGGTTATGGGGGGGGGCCTGGAGCCTATCCCAGCATCTTTGGGCGAGAGGCAGGGTACACCCTGGACAGATCGCCAGTCCATCACAGGCATTCACCCTCTCAGTCATACCTAAGGACAATTTAGAATCCCCAGTTTGATGCCAGTTAACCTAACTTGCATATTTTTGGCCTGTGGGAGGAAACTGGAGAAATCCTGGAGTAAACCCACACAGACACGGGGAGAACATGCAAACTCCACACAGATCACTGTTGGTCGGGGGCTGGGATCGAACCCAGGATCACCCGGCCAAGGGTGAGTTGTTGTGCTGCCGCAGTGCTAACCACTCCGCCACCGCGCTGCCCCAGATAATCTTCTTTGTCAAAGAAAACTCTCGTTCAGTGCACAAAAGCCTTTTGAAGGCTTGTAGCGAACAGACACAATCGCTTCACACTACACCAAAAAAAAATTCAAGGCTGGAGGTACTATGATTAAATACTAAAGGCTTTTCAGCATCATATCTCACAGCTCAGAGTGCCTTGGGTTATTGTATTTTTTTTACATTGTTTGCAAACATGTTTTTGCATGAATGACTTTAAATGCTTGTCTCTGAGTCTGAATGAGCAGCTTGGAGCGGCCTTACAGCTGAAGGCAAAGATTTACATTCAAGACAAATGTCCAGGCGTCTGCAGGCCAGACCAAACCCTCCCAGCACCCATTAACTTCCCCAAGCCTTTGTTTCTCGTCCCCTAAATTGACTGGGAAAAAAGAGAGAGAGAGAGCCCAGCTGGACCAAAGACTTTCCGTACGATATAAAAAGCAATTATGCATGTATCCCGCCGGCAATAAACACCAACATCTGGTCATATTCCTGAACCTACTAAGAACCAAAATTGCAGTCATGACCAAAGAGAACAAGATATGATTGTGTTGGATAATTAATCCCAGTTCATGTTCAGTGTTTCAGTCAACTTGCACAACAATTAGGCAGAACTACATTGCTCCAGATGTGGGGTTTTTTTTTATGTTGTTTGATCATAAGTAAGCTATCAAGATCTTCAGGAACAGAGAAACTGATGAAAACTTTTGAGGCACTAAACAGAGGTGGGTAGAGTAGCCAGAAATTGAACTCAAGTAAAAGTAGTGTTACCTTATGATATTAGTTACTCAAGAGTACTTGAGCACCTTAGTACACTTCTCTAAAACTTGACTATTTTCTCACAATCTTCGTTTTTTCTTAGTAAATTTATAAGAAAAAGTCACGAATTTATATTTTCTTATAACTTTGGAACTTTTTTCCTCTCATAAATTTATTTTTTTTCTCTGTAATATGTGAGATTTTTCTTCTAAAGGTGCAGTGTGTGATAGCAATCTAGCAGTCAGATTTTAAAATGGAAATATTTTCCATGAAACTGGTCAATACTCCCTTCCAAAGCATTTTGGATAACCTCCAAAAGTCAGTTGTGTGTTTGGAATTTGACATATAAACATGAAACGACATTATGATTCAAAATGGCTGCCTGTGTATAAAAAAAACGATCTCATGATACAAAAATATGCAACAAATTTCACCTAATAATGACTATATAACATCCATCCATCTTCTCCCACTTAATCCTTTTTGGGTTGCGGGGGTGGGGGTGGGGGTGTTGGAGCCTATCCCAGCATCTTTGGGTGAGAGGCAGGGTGCACCCTGGACAGATCGTCAGTCCATCACAGGGCCGACACAGAGAGACAGACAACCATTCACTCTCACAGTCATACCTAAGGACAATTTAGAATCCCCAGTTTGATGCCAATTAACCTAACTTGCATGTTTTTGGCCTGTGGGAGGAAACCGGAGAAATCCCGGAGTAAACCCACAGTGAAAACAAAATAATGAATTATTGCTGCATTAAATTTCAGAATTCAGATGAACCAAAATATTACACAATGCACCTTTAAATATTTTTCCTTCAAACCTCTTATTTTTTTCTCATATTTAAAGTATTTTTTTGTATAAATTTGCAGCCTTTTAGTCATAATTTTAAAACTTGTTTTCTCATAATTTTGTGCCTTTTTTGTTGCACATTTGACTCTATGCTCATAAATCTGAGAAGATATTCCTCATAGATTTAAAACATTTCTAGTGTGAATTTACAACTTTTTTCTCATATTTGCTATTTTTTCTCAAATGAATTTTTTTTTTTTTGTGATAGAATTAATTTTTCACCTAAGTTAGTAAATTTTTACTCCTAAATTTGCAACTTTTTTCATACATTTTTGAATATTTTCTTTTCTGGTGTGCGTCAATTTGATTCACATAAATTTTTCAGTTGAATGAAATGATGAATTCACTAAAAATTCTCCAAAAATACTTTTGTGGGTAGTTTTATTGTAGGATACGTTCTACACTCAAGTACATTTTTGAAGAAGAACCTGTAATTTTACTCAAGCACATGTTCTTACTTTTGACTTGACTGAATTTAAAATGATCAAAAATGTTCTTTATACTGTAACAACTTCTTATTAGAAATAGCTACAGCTTTAAACATTCTAGTGAATTTATAATTTTACATTGTTAAAATCAGTTGAAATAAATGCTTTATTCTGTTTCTATTTTGGCTCAGCTATAAAGAAATTAGTAAAAAATTGCAAATTTATGGGAAAGTCCAATATTTGTAAGTAAAAAATTGTAATTTTACATTAAAAAAGTCACAACTGTATCATAAAAATCTCACCAATTTATAAGAAATGTAGTAAATTTGTTATTTTAATAAGTACCATATTTTTTGGACTATAAGGTGCACTTAAAATCCTTTAATTTTCTCAAAAATCGACAGTGCGCTTTATAATCAGGTGCGCCTTATGTATTAATTCTGGTTGTGCTTACTGACCTCGAACCGATTTTATGTGGTACACGGCGCTCAAAAATCTGTCAAAAATGTTTTAGTACAACTTTGGTAAGCTACGAAGCCGAACCGCTTGATGGATTGTCGGAGCATTATGGTAGTCAGGAGCCTCGCGGAGTAATATGTGCTTCAACATAATGGCCGGATGGCTTTTTCCACAAATCTCCATCCCTATTGATCTGCCACTCCATGCGCGCCCATCTCACCGATACTGTCAAAACCCAAGTGAAGCAAACTAATTCGGAGCTTGCCATCATTCCGGGTGGATTAACCAAAGAACTCCAACCGCTATATTGGTGTCAACAGGTCATTCAAAGTTAAATTGCTAGCGAGTTATGCCACTATCTGCCAATGGATCGTGGATCAAAACTGCTCCTGTTTAGCTGTAATTAATATTCAAAAATGATATTTTCGGGACGAAAGAATTCAAGCGAACCGGCATTTGTTTGCATTGTTTACTTCTCGGGGCTGCCGCCGGAGAGCGAGCCGTATCGATTACTGAGCGAGTATCCTGGCGATGTAAACAGCCATGGACTAAAAACGTTCCGCCTGCTCATGGAACAGGTCATTCACACTCGCAGACAATCGCGCTATATGTGTCTATAATGACTATAGATAGGATTTTCTTTCCATGCACGCAAAAAAAAAAAAAAAAAAAAAAAAAAAAAAATCCCAGATCCGATACCCAAAAGCCGATGGTGTATAGAACACGTATATTAGGATTTGTATGTGAAATCTCGGCATCGAAACTGCTTCTGTTTAGCTGTAAACGGGAGCAGTAAATATGGCTGTAAATACGTATTTACGGCTGTAAATACGGCTCGCTCTCCAGCGCGACTACCGAACGAGTATTCTGGCCAATATGGCGATGAACAGCCACGGACTAAAAACGTTCCGCCTGCTCATGGAACAGGTCATTCACACTCGCAGACAATCGCGCTATATGTGTCTATAATGACTATAGATAGGATTTTCTTTCCATGCACGCAAAATTTTTTTTTTTCCCGGCTCCGACTACCTCGCTTTAATGCGCCTTATAATCCGGTGCGCCTTATGTATGAAATTAGACCATCAAATAGACCGTTCATTGATAGTGCGCCTTATAATCCGGTGTGCCTTATAGTCCCAAAAATACGGTACAACAAAAAAGTGATAAATTTACAACAAAATGACTCAAATTTATGGGGACCCCCCCCACCCAATGAATGTGCCAAGTTTCAAATTTAGGGGTAAAAATTTACAAATTTACATGTAAAAAGGTAATTGTGTAAGAAAAGTTTCAAATTTATGAAAAGGGTAACACATTGACAAGAAGAAAATCATTTAAGTATGAGAAAAACATGCAAATTTATGAGAAAATGTTTTTTTTGTGTGTGTACTTTATTGACCTCCAGAGGGGAAATTCAGGGCGTCCACCTGGATGGGTGAAGCAGCCACGGTACGGCACTATCCCTTCACCATTCACACACACATTCACACCTAGGGCCACTTTAGAGTCTCCAATTAACCTAACTTGCATGTTTTTGGCCTGTGGGAGGAAACTGGAGAAATCCCGGAGTAAACCCACACAGACACAGGGAGAACATGCAAACTCCACACAGATCACGGTTGGTCAGGGGCTGGGATTGAACCCGGGATCCCATGGCCAAGGGCGAGTTGCTGTGCTGCCACAGTGCTAACCACTGCTCCACCACACCACCCAATTAATGAATTAATTGTTTAATTAATTTCTGTTTAATTAATTTCAGAATTAATTTCTGTTTTGTGTGACTACTCTTACTTGTGTTTGAATAATTCATTTTACTTGAGTACCGATTCTGGCTACTTTACCCACCTCTGGTCAGCACTTCTCCATCCCCTTAAGGTGGAATATTCAGCATCTGAGTAACCTCTAGGGACACATTCATGGGAAATTCAAATGATCCACTAAAGCTGGATGGCGCCACCTAAAATGTGTGTCATGTGATGAGCAGGTCTCTCTCCTGGCCAGTGCTCTGTACTTACATCTCATCAACTGCAGCTTCACTTCCTTCAGGACTGACAAAGACAACATTTATCCAGAATGGGTGGTGACTCTTGGATTCCATAACACATCATGAGCATGTATATTGTAATTTGTTTGTCGACAACATTTCTTGACAGACTGGATGGTGATCTAAGTTTTAATAAATCTATTAAATGAGCCACCCTTCCTTTCTGTGTGAAAATGCTGCCTTTCAAACTCTTCTTCTGACATTTTATTTACAGTCACTCAGAGAGTTTTAAACACATTTTGCCAAACCTGAAATGCACACAAAGATAAAGAAATGAGTGCTCTCTCGTCTCATTAGATTCTCTGATTGTGGATCACCAGAAAAACACACAAACACATGAACTCTGCAATATTACAATACTTACACTTCTGGATATCTCCTCACTTACCTTGTACACATGTTAACAAGGAGAGACAATTCTGACTGAGCTACCATGTTAGATTTGCATTAAGTGACATTTCAGAGGACACATGGGGAAAGCTAATCTGACGCACACATGTCCTCAGAGGTGGACTTTCATTAGGCATTAGGTAGGCAATTACCTAGAGCCCAGAGACTGCAAGGACCCCATAAAGCTATGGTTGTGAAAGCTTAATTTATTTATAGGGTGTAGTCAAATCCACAGTTATGATGATGACCACAATCGTTATATTTTCTTGCATTGTGAACACTTGACATTCTGTTTTTGCCTTTTAACGTAAAGATTTTTTTCTGACCTGTTGCTGTTATATCATTTATTTGAGTGTGATGAGTTGCAATGGATACAGTTGGACAAATGACAAATTGTGTCTTGTCCCACTATAACTGGGGCAAGAGTGACTGGTTGCCAGGATGGGAATGATATCAACAAGTCACAGGTATCCGATATTGTTTATGGTATCCGAGAACCTCTGCGCTTTCTGCTCAATGACGACATGTGATATCAACGTGGTAATGTTGTAGTCAAGACCACATCGAGACCAGACTGAGACCAGAGTGTAGAAAGACTCAAGGCTTTAAGGGGTCCAGGCTAGGGATGCAAGTTATCAATTAATTTATTAATTGATAATTGATTCACGCCTAGTTGATAGAACATCCGCCTCACAACCGGGAGGTTGGGAGTTCAAGCCCCGGCCGGGTCATACCTAAGACCATATATAAATGGTACTTCCTGCCTTCTAGCTTGGTGCTCAGCATAATAGAATAGGGGAAGGAAAAAGCTGTTTGTGGCGGTGCCTTGCATGGCAGCAACCCCTCTGATTCTAGATGTGATTAACATTGTAGATAGGAGAAACGTAATTTCTTTCTACTGTATATGATTGGCTGTATGGATTGAATGACAATAAAGTTGTCTTCTTCTTCTTCTTGATTCATCTTATCGATCTATTAACAGTTAAATAAGTGGCATTTTTCCTGACAATCTGAATTTCCCTCAGTACAATACGGTCTATCTTTAACATAAAAAGTTGCTGTTTTTTTCATATACTGAAAAAAATATGAGCATTACAGTATCTCACAAAAGTGAGTACACCCCTCACATTTTTGTAAATATTTTATTATCTTTTCATGGGACAACACTGAAGATATGACACTTTGATACAATGTAAAGTAGTCAGTGTACGTGCTTGTATAACAGTGTAAATTTGCTGTCCCCTCAAAATAACTTGACACACAGCCATTAATCTCTAAACCACTAGCAACAAAAGTGAGTACACCCCTTAGTGAAAATGTCCAAATTGTGCCCAATTAGCCATTTTCCCTCACCAGTGTCACGTGACTCCTTAGTGTTACAAGGTCTCAGGTGTGAATGGGGAGCAGATGTGTTAAATTTGGTGTTATCGCTCTCACACTCATACTGGCCACTGAGAAGTTCAACATAGCACCTATGGCAAAGAACTCTCTGAGGATCTGAAAAAAAGAATTGTTGCTCTACATAAAGATGGCCTAGGCTATAAGAAGATTGCTAACACCCTGAAACTGAGCTGCAGCACGGTGGCCAAGACCATACAGCAGTTTAACAGAACAGGTTTCACTCAGAACAGGCCTCGCCATAGTCAACCAACGAAGTTGAGTGCGCATGCTCAGTGTCATATCCAGAGGTTGTCTTTTGAAAATAGATATGAGTGCTGCCAGCATTGCTACAGAGGTTGAAGGGGTGGGGGAGTCAGCCTGTCGGTGCTCAGACCATACGCTGCACACTGCATCAAATTGGTCTGCATGGCTGTTGTCCCAGAAGGAAGCCCCTTTTAACCCTTCTTGTGGCAAGGTTTCTTGGACAGATAGGGCCCCCACTGCCACAGACACAGCACTGCGCCTGTCATGTGATGTTATATGACGTGGCCAAAAACTCCCCAGTTGATTTAAGTTGTACAAAGGATTCCACCTCACAAGGTGGTAGACACGTATAACTTACTGCTCTTGCCTTGGAGGACTGATGGCAGACATAGAAGCATCCTTCTGGACACCAGAGAAGAAGAAATTTTTAGACAAACAAATGTGGACGTACTCAATCGCAGACGGAGGAGCCATTTGCTCCCAAATTTGCCAACTATGATTCTAAAAAGAGATTATTTAGCTTATGAAGGTAAATGTTTACATTTTGTTATAACAGAGGGTGGGTGAAGCTAGTTGATGTTCACTTGCTGCTGCCCCCAGCACCATGTGACTAGTCAACAATCGTGTCGGTTCCATGTCGTCATATAAGATAAATTGCGGTGGAATAAAAACAAAATTGAGGTGGAATAATCATAAGAGTTTCAGGATGTGGGAGAGAAAGCGCAAATGACCAACAGAATACAAAATAATGACCAGGATGGACGGAAATGGACGAAGCGAGAGCTGCCTGGCCAGCGGTGAATCTGACGAATTTCTGTTTGTTGACATTTTACTAATGTTCTGGTTCATACGTATACTTTACCGGTGACAAGAAAACAAAACCATCCTTTGTGTAAATATGTCCAAAAGTCCATTTTTGACTGAAAGTTGTGTAATTTGTTATGGCTGTGTCGAATTATGCAAATTAAATGTGTAAATTTACTCCTACCTCAAACTTTGGATCATATTCTACATCTTTCTAATTGACAGTAAGCTATTATCTCTTACCACTTTCAAGTTATAGCCTTGGAAATCTCTGACATCTGAACTGAATATTTTATTGAAAAAAAATCTTGACCACTAGGGGCTTACGGCACCACGGAGCGCCTGTGGCAGTCATTGGGTTAAAGATGGTGCACAAGAAAGCCCACAAACAGTTTGCTGAAGACAAGCAGACTAAGGACATGGATTACTGGAACCATGTCCTGTGGTCTGATGAGACCAAGATAAACTTTTTAGATTCAGATGGTGTCAAGTGTGTGTGGGGGCAACCAGGTGAGGAGTACAAAGACAAGTGTGTCTTGCTTACAGTCAGGCATGGTGGTGGGAGTGTCATGGTTTGGGGCTGCATGAGTGCTGCTGGCACTGGGGAGCTACAGTTCATTGAGGGAACCATGAATGCCAACATGTACTGTGACATACTGAAGCTGAGCATGATCCCTCTGCTCGGAAACTGGGCCACAGGGCAGTATTCCAACATGGTAATGACCCCAAATAGACCTCCATGATGACCACTGCCTTGCTAAAGAAACTGAGGGTAAAGGTGATGGACTGGCCAAGCATGTCTCCAGACCTAAACCCTATGGAGCATCTGTGGGGCATCCTCAAACGGAAGGTAGAGGAGCGCAAGATTTCTAACATCCACCAGCTCTGTGATGTTGGCATGGAGGAGTGGAAGAGGATTCCAGTGGCAACCTGTGAAGCTCTAGTGAACTCCATGCCAAGAGATGTTAAGGCAGTGCTGGAAAATAATGGTGGCCACAAAAAATATTGACACATTGGGCACAACTTGGACATTTTCATTTAGGGGTGTACTCACTTTTGTTGCCAGCGGTTTAGACATTAATGGCTGTGTGTTGATTTATTACATCTGTGTGTGTGCATGTGTACCTGCGCAAGAGAGTAGAGTGTGTGTGATTGTGTGTGTGGTTTGCCAGGAAAGATTAAAAAAAAACCATGAGGGTAGGAGGCCACAGCAATGCCCACCCTGAGACCGTGAGCCAGCAAGACAGCGCCCCCATCTCCTGGGCAACCTACAGCCCCCACAGAACACGAATGCCCTGAGGCCACTCAGTCCCAGGACAGCCAGGCACCCACCCCAGGAGGAAGGGTAAGGGGGCAGGGCTGCCAGGGGGTGGCGTGTTGTGCCCCTGGGCGTGCCCCCACAGTAACAGACCCGCCTCCATCCCAGGACCCCAGACACATGTGTCGGAGCGCCCCAGGCACCCACACCCAGAGGAGCGGGGAGCTGTGGGGGAAGCCAACCTGTATATTACGGAGCAGTGAACGTTCACGAGCGTAGTGATTATTGGGTTTTGTCGGGGTTCATAAAAGGTTTCAAAACAGTTCACAAACAGTTTTTAAGGTCTCAAACAGTTTTTCTTGTCACCCATGAATGTATTTTTCCACAAACGTTTGCAAAACAGTTGTAATACATATCGCTAAAGTTCTTACTGGATCACCAAGTCACAAACACTTGCAGCTGTTCAAGAACCATTTCGACAAAACTGTTTAAGACCTTAAAAACTGTGTGCAAACTGTTTTGCAACCTTATGCAAACTCTGATGCAACCCAACAACCATGTTTGTGAATGCCATCCATCCATCCATCTTCTACCGCTTTTCCGGGGGTCCGGGTCACGGAGGCAGCAGTTCAAGCAGAGAAGCCCAGACTTCCCTCTCCCCAGCCACCTGCTCCAGCTCTTCAGAGGAGATACCAAGGCGTTCCCAGACCAGCTGGGAGACATAGTCTCTCCACCGAGTCCTGGGTCTGCCCCGGGGTCTCCTCCCAGTGGGACGTACCTGAAACACCTCAAGTGGGAGGCATCCTAATCAGATGCCCATACCACCTCAACTGACTCCTTTCAATGTGGAGGAGCAGCGGTTCTACTCTGAGCCTCTCCCGGATGACTGTTCCTCAGCATTTTCCACTCCTGATACTAGATACTAGCCTGATTTCATCAACATCCATCAGAAAAGTTGGCGAATCAAAAAAAAATTCCCATGTTCATCAGCATCTGTCACTCTGTGAGATACTACCCTTATAGTCTTGGTCTTGTCTGGTCTCGATGACACTACAACCCAGATGTAGTACTGTCTTTTGGATCCTTACTGGCTGCTGTAGTTCTCCTTTGTCAACTGTTCAAATATAAAGATTATGATCTCTTTGGACCCATGAAAAATGTTTAAAATATTTATATCACTATCATAGTTTTTCAAGAAAATGCAAATTTTCATTAATTTCAAACCTTTCTAAAAGTTTTGTAGATGTAATTAGATGGCTGAAATGTATTTAATAAAAATGTTAATATGACTTTTAAGGTTGAAGGTTGTTCTTTTGGGTATCGCAAGCAAATGCCTGTTGTCTATTATCAACAATCCCTTAGAGGTTAAAAATGACTTAGTGCAGTTTTAACTTTAAAAACTGTGGCTGATACAGCTATTTCAGAGTATCACCAGCATGGATTTTAACAACATTAGTTGCATCCCTCTTTGACTGCGTTGGTGTTCTCTGAGGCTGCCCCGTGAAAAGGTCAGCGTGCTGTCACGCTCCTAACTCTGAAACCTCTGTGCGACTGACCTAATCACCACTGCACAGTGAGCTGAAGATAATGGAGCTGATGGTGAGACAGATCGGGGAGTGTTGTCATGGAGACTGGGCCGAGATGCTCGCCGAGTAAATGACTTGCATCGAGGCAGGATTTTTAAAATGGATGTGGTGGAAATGACTTCATGGTCTGCACCTCGGTAATCTGCCACTGCACCACACCCTGCAGCAGTGTGAGAGACTACACTGATACGGTTCTACAGATGGCAACAGTGAAGTGATGGTAGGATGAGGATGAGGACATTTGTGCTAATAATACTGAGCTTTTGAAATAGTCTAAAAAAGTGAAAACAGCCCAGAAACTGACACATTTTAAAACTTCTCCACATAAGGTGTAATCAATAGAATCCTGAATCCAAATGAAAACAACAAATCCAACACTACAGAGACATCTCAATACTCAGGGTGCATGAGTTTTGGGACCACGACATTACATTCTACAGGGAAAGTCTTTATATGGTCACAATTTGAGTGCAAGCCAATTAAAGATTGACTAAGGTACAGAGTGTAACAGTCTGAGGTGTGACCAGATGAAAAAAAACTACACCTTTTGGATCACAGATGCCTTATCTTCCAGGATACATTTGTGACTCAATTTAAAAGCTAGTGTCCATTATGCTATAGGGATTGCAGGGTATGCATGATGGTGTGAAACATAAATTGTCAGTTAGGCAATACTGTGGTTAGCAAGATATCAACTAATATTATCGACTAATATTATGCACGAGTTATGATAGTATATCTTAGAAGTAAATGCTAAATTGGCCAGCCTACAGTGCAGCACAGTTACCACTGCTCATTTTGTAAAATGGTCCATTTTTTTAAGAAGTGGAAACTGGCAAAGTGAACTGTAGCCCCAGTTATTTCGGAGAAAGACTGACTTAGATTAATGACCACACACTGTATGGACATGAGTACTGGGTCATCCAAACATTACTTTTATGACATCCCGATTTAAATTCACTGCCACTAATATGGAATCCATCCTCACTTTTTGGCTATAACAGCTTCTCCAGTTTCAGTAGTGAAATCAGCCTATTATCACCTAAAGAACATAGTGAGGATTAAAGGACTGAGGCTCTCAGCAAGATCAGAAAAACTTGTCCATGCATTTATCTTAAGTAAACTGAACTACTGTAATGCTGTCCTCACAGCTCTCCCTAAAAAGTCCATCAGACAGCTGCAGTTAGCTCAGAACGTTGCAGCTCGAGTCCTCACTAAAGGTACGTTCAGACCAACCGCGTACGGGTGGCGTGAATCCATACAAAGTCAATGGAAAGAGGTGAGCACACGCGAAATTGTGCATTTACGTGTTCATGTCCCAGGGATAGCGCCGTCATCTGAGTAAAAATATCAACATTGGAGAGTAAACTAGTTTGAAAATGAGACTGCCACTCACCTGGAGACATAAGGACCAGGAGTCCTTCAGCTGAATCGGGATGTCGGAGTTATTTACCCACGGATTCCTGCCACGGACGTGCTAACAAGGCTAGCAAGCTAGCAACGGAAACACCTATCTTGTGAAGTTTTGGAGGCTGGGACAACTTTTTCAGGTGAGCCCCCGTTGGATAATGTAAACCTTGTTATTTTGGGGATTTCCACAGCAGGTTGAACAACAGCTGCAGAAGTTATAAAGGCAACTTCACCTGTCTGCATCTCACTCAGACGGTGAATTCATGTTGTGTGTTTACATTGAGTTATAATGTATTTGTGCTGTGCGAAAAATTTGCCTGTTCACGTCTGGTCTGAATGCACCTTAAGACCAAGAAAGTGGATCATATAACTCCAGTCGTCAGAGCTTTACACTGGCTTCCTGTTTGTCAAAGAATAGATTTCAAAATACTACTGTTGGTTTATGAAGCTCTGAATGGTTTAGGGCCAAAAAACATTTCATATCTTCTGGTCCATTATGAACCACCCAGAGCCTTCAGGTCATCAAGGTCAGGCTTACTATCTGGGCCCAGAGTTAGAACCACACATGGTGAGGCAGCGTTCAGTTTTTGTGCTCCTCACATGTGGAACAAACTCCCAGACAGCATCAGGGCTGCTGAAACTCTCAGCTGCTTTAAATTGAGGTTAAAAACTTTCCTATTTGCCACTGCCTTTCAGCAGAACAATTGTTAATCTCCCACAATGCACTGTAACTTTTATTTCTTGCACTTTATCAGTCTTATTCTATTTTGGCATGTTTGTTTCATTTATTTTTTAGTTTGCTTTTAAATTCTTAGGTATTTCTTTTGCAACTTGCTGTAATACTTTAATGTTTTATGTAAACCACTTTGAATTGTCTTGTACATGAAATGTGCTATACAAATAAACACGCCTTGCCTTCTGGGAAGTTTTATTTATTTAAGATTTTGGAGTCTTCCTGCTTGGAATTTTTGCTCATTCTTCCCAAAGAACACTCAGAAACTGATGTTGGATCAGAAAGAGGGTCCAGTCTCCATTCTAGTTCATTCAAAAGGTGTCGGGATGTGGCTAAGGTCAGAGATTTGTACAGGACACTCGGGCCAATGTCATACACCAGGCACCTGATCAGTGTTTTATCTACTCTGACAATCAGCAGAGACGCCCTGAAAACAGGGTTCATGTGCTTCCACGGCGGCGCAGTGGAGAAACATAAGAAAAAACAGTTGTTTTGGAGTTGCTCTCCTTTCTCTAGTCCACGCAGGAGAAGGAATGTGTCAACAGTGGAGGAAAAATTACAATACATTCTACTCTATTTTCTTCGTGTAAGAGTGACTGTGAATACTTGCTTACTTTAATCACTGTATTTTGTTTGATTCAAAGAATGTTTTAGGATGTATTTTTTTTCTTCCACAATAAACTTATCCAAACATACCTTTGTGGACCCTGCTTTGTGATCTTTGACAAAGTCAGCTGAAAACACTGAATTGCACAAAATGTTTTGGTAAACTGAAGAATTAAGATTTCCCTAGAATGAAACACTCAATTTCAGTGATTAAGAGGTGCCCAATACTTTTGTCCATACAATGTATCTATTTAAGGTGAGGTTGAAACTCGAGATTCCATTAAAACCTATTATTTTTAATAGTTTTCTTTTATTACCTGCCCCCACCAATAGGTAAATAAGTTTTATTCTCCATGAGGTGTGTCTCCTTGTGTTAGTGTGCGTCATCATTGCGTTCTTGAAGACTGTTGCCATAAAGCATCTGTGGACTGATTTGCTGGTAAACATGGAGCAAGCTACTTACAATCTGAATAAGGGTAACTTACCTAAATATGGTGACACATCAGTGCGGATTTCTGTCCGAGATTCCTGTCAGCATGACTGAAAGAGTGTATTTAAAATAATAAAAGCATCCTTACACTGTGTTAAAATAGCCAACAGGGCGTTCTTGAAGGCCTCTTTGGCACGCTCCAGCTCCTCCTCGTGCTGAGCTTTCTCGCTCATTAGCCGGCGGACGTGGCTGTTGGCCGACTGGATCATGGAATAGAAGTGATTGGCGTTCCGGCGGTTGACTTCTCCCCGGTCGATCCAGGTGAATAGGACCGCTGTGGCCTCATTGAACTTGTGGTCATCTGCAGGAAGCAGGTCAAGGTCTGAGTGAGCAGAGTATATGGTGTAATCTATATATTTTTAACTTTCTATATCAAGAATACAATAAAGATACAATTACAAGCATAGATGTAAGTGAATGGGGGTTGCAAAGGGGACATGTCCCAACCTGGAAAATACACAGAATTGCCCCCCCTCCCCAATATCATCAAAAACCTTTAATATCATGTTACTTAAGACTTTGAAGCAACAATGCTAAATACAAAAAAAAACAAACTTAAATTTGCAACTTTTTTCTCATAAATTTGCAGCTTTTTCTCATAAATTTGCAACTTTTTTCTCATAAATTTCCTTTTTAGTTGTAAAGTTGCAATTTTTTTAAATCAAATAGTGACTTTTTTCTTTAAAATCTGCAACTTTTTTCTTGTAAATTTACAACTTTTTCTCAAATTTGCAACTTTTTTCTTTTAAATCTGCAATTTTTTCCTCATAAATCTGCCTATTTTTTCTTTTAAATCGACAAATTTTTCCTCATAAATTTTCAACTTTGTCTTTTAAATTGGAAACTTTTCTCATAAATTTACAACTTTTTCTTTTGAATTTACAACTTTTTCTCATAAATTTGCAACTTTTATCTCATAAATTAGCTTTTTTGTTGTAAAGTTGCAACTTTTTAAATCAACTAGTGACTGTTTTCTTTTAAATTTGCAACTTTTTCTTTTAAATGGGAAACCTTTCTCATAAATTTACAACTTTTTTCTTTTAAATTTGCAACTTTTTCTCATAAGTCTGCAACTTTTTTCTTTTAAATCGGCAATTTTTTTCATCATAAATTTGCATCTTTTTTCTTTTAAATCAGAAACTTTTTTCCTCAAATTTGCAACTTTTTTCTTCTAAATCGGAAACATTTTGTCATAAATTTACAACTTTTTTCTTTTGAATTTACAACTTTTTCTCATAAATTAGCTTTTTGTTGTATAGTTGCAACTTTTTAAATCAAATAGTGACTTTTTTCTTTTAAATATGCAACTTTTTCTTTTAAATTGGAAACTTTTCTCATAAATTTACAACTTTTTTCTTTTACATTTGCAACTTTTTCTCATAAATCTGCAACTTTTTTCTTTTAAATCGGCAATTTTTTCCTCATAAATTTGCATCTTTTTCTTTTAAATCAGAAACTTTTTTCCTCAAATTTGCAAATTTTTTCTTTTGAATTTACAACTTTTTCTCATAAATTAGCTTTTTGTTGTATAGTTGCAACTTTTTAAATCAAATAGTGACTTTTTTCTTTTAAATTTGCAACTTTTTCTTTTAAATGGGAAAATTTTCTCATAACTTTTTTCTTTTAAATTTGCAACTTTTTCTCATAAATCTGCAACTTTTTTCTTTTAAATTGCCAATTTGTTCCTCATAAATTTGCATCTTTTTTTCCTTTTAAATCAGAATCTTTTTTCCTCAAATTTGCAACTTTTTTCCTTCTAAATTGGAACCTTTTTTCTTTTGAATTTACTTTTTCTCATAAATTTGCATTTTTTTTTTCTCATAAACTTTCTTTTTTGTTGTAAAGTTGCAACTTTTTAAATCAAATCCGTCTTATTCCTGAGGGCACTGCTGTAGAAACGATTATGGGGGTAACTTCCGTTTTCGGCTGAAGTTGTGTTAAATCAGAAAGCAAGAATGGAGTAGAGGGGCATTTAAAATAGCGTTTTAAAAAAAAGGTTTTCAAATTCATTCTAATGTATAGTCCACATACATGTTTTGTACTCAAGTGGCAGCTAATTTCAGCACTTTGAGTTTTTGTATTTTTTGAATGTTTTGGTGTAGTTCTGTTACTTGCTGCTGGTGTTGGTGGTTGTGCCATAGACTGTATAAATGGAGGCTTCCCACCGGCAATGCATAGATCATGCACTGAAAACTAAAAAGGTTTGTTGGTGTGATCAGTGGTACAGATGCAAGAGCACCAGGTATGTTTTCACTTGTATGAATGTCACAGATCTGATGCTTATGCGTCATATATGTCACCAGATGCAAGGCTGCATGAAGTAAAATAATAAATAAAAAATAGTAACAGTTTGCTTCCTAAGGTTTAACAATTTAAGAAAGATATGAAATAGTTTTTTTGGGTTTTTTTTTTTTGCATTTGTTGCTCTGCCTTGGAACGATATGGGCTTGATATTAGCAGCTTCAGCATGCATTAGTTTTTAAATGATCAAAATATAGATCAATAAAATTTTGAACAATTGTCAGAAAAGTCTGTACGTGTTAAGTTAAATAACAAGCACTGATGGCATGACAGCAGCATGAGCATTTTAATTTCGGGGTAAAACAAACAGCTGCAGCTGTCTGTATTGACCCCGCCATTAAAACACCCAAGCACGGTGTTGTGGTTCTTTGTGGCTCTGACCAGACTCTACGTCTGCTCTAAGGTAAATTTGATTATGTCTAACATCTTTTAACAAAATGGATCCGACTTTACTGCGGTGGAGACATTGATCCAGCTCAGAGCTTTTATTTGTTTACAGCGTTAGTATCTTAGCAGCATCGCTAACAAACGGAACTACTGTCTGTGAGGCCACTTTTTAAGGTCATCTTCTCATCCCTCCATAGTCGTGGGAAGTGGTATGATTATATTACTGTTTCTGAGGTGCAAAAGGTCGTGTTCCCACGGTTTTGATGCTGAAGTCGTTGTTTTTTTAACAAGGAAGTGTCCCGTTTCAGTGACAACCACACGTTCTAAACTAGTACCAGAAGTTGCGCCCATATTTCAGGCAAGACATCATGGGGGCTGGGAATAAGGTGGATAGTAACTTTTTTCTTTTAAATTTACAACTTTTCTTATAAATTTGCAACTTTTTTCTTGTTAATCTGCATCTTTGTTCTCATAAATTTGCAACTAATTTCATAAATGTGCAACTTTTCTTTTAAATTTTTTATTGTAAATATGCAACTTTTTTCCTCATGAATTTGCTATTTTTTCTTGTAAATTCACTACTTTTTTCCTCACAAATCTGTAACTTTTTCGTTGTAAATTTGTGACTTTTTTCTTTTATTGATATGAATGCTGGTTAATTTTTAGTCTATGTAATGCCTTAAATTTTCTCTCTTCATATAGACAATGACTCGAGCTTGTTTTTATAAAGTTTTTTGTTTTAAAGGGTTTGAACTTTTGCCTATTACAAAAATGGAGCCCGATAAACACAATCTTGCATAGGACCCTGACTACCTATAGCAGGGGTGTCCAATCATGTTCCGTGGAGGGCCAAGACCCTGCAGGTTTTCTATACCCAGTCTCTTCAGCAGGTGTTTTCACTGATCAGCAATCAGTGAGAAGAAATTCAATGAAATCTGCTGTTGAAGACACGGGTTGGAGGTAAAGCCTGAAGGGTCCTGGCCCTCCATGGCACACGATTGGACACCCCTGACTGATAGTATTCCCCTCAATCTTTACTCTGGAGAAAATTGTATGTTTATCGTCCCCCCAACACTGATATGAAATATCTGCCCATTATTACAAGTTCAGACTTTGCTGCTTTAAACTTTCCAATGTCATTCCTTTTAAACTTTCTAGTGAAAACCTCTGTGATGCAGAGATTCTTCCCAACATCCTCTTTCATGGCACACCACACGATATAGTAAGTAAAGAGCACAATATGAGAGCCTTTTCATGGGACCTTTAACATTCAGTCAAGCTAAACAAACAACAGAGCAGCTAGTGGGGACTAAAATGCTCCTCTAGGGCCCCTTTGCCATTCATGGCTCTGTGAACCACGTCACAGCCGCTGAACTCAAAATGCATTTTTGATTTTCAGCTTTTCAAGCAAAACTGCATGCCGCATTCGGCCTCAGTCATAAGAAGTGCAGCATCTCTGTGGGCCACCGTCGACTGCATTCTCCCCCATTTGAATAATAATTGAACAGTGCCACAGAGCCGCGGACGACTGCAGAACAGAGTGAATTAGAGAGCATTTAATGAGCTCAATACCCACTGCAACACAACCTGTAAGAAGACACTTTTCCCCACTCAGATAAAGCCCCATTCATACACAGCAGCAGATTACAGTCACATTACAGCGAGCACAATGAAGCGCTGCTGAACAGGGACGACGGAGGGAATAATGGAAATATATTTCCCCTGCTGTTTGAGGTGAAGAATGAATTGAAAGGGGTTATTCAGAGAGAAAACATGCTTGTTTATATTAGGTATTGGTGGATGGATGGGAAAACTGCACAGAGGCTGGGGTTTGGTAGCTGTACTGGAGCAAATACAAAAAAAAAAAAAAATCAAAGCACTATTCATCTGTTTTCTAAGAGAAGAAGAAGTACACAAAGGCACAAGATGATTAAAAATAAGGTTTGTACTTTCTGTGCTGCAGGTTTCCAGAGGGTGTGGCATGTTCCCCAGCTTTAGTTTTCTGTTGAAGGCAACACTTCATTCTGTATTTTAACACTCATGCATACTTGCTGGTACTACTGGCCAACCAGTACCAACCAGCCGAGATTTTTTTTCCCAGGTTATTCAAGTGTGCATTTTTGTTTTGGAAATTCTTAAATGCATTTTTGCTGCAATCCTCCTCCTATTATTGGTCATGGCTTTTGGCCTAGTCATGACAAATGTGGGGCTTGTCTGGGAGTCAGACCCAGGACTTCTTTAATGATATGAACAGTCAGAGGCTGCTCTTACTGTGGCAGAGGACATAGAAAAAAAGCATGTGTACGTTTCCTTGGATTCTTATAGTGCGTCCCATTTCACCCCTTAGCCCTACCCCTTCGTTTTGCACATTCACGGTGAACGCACAAAATGGAGGAGTAGGGCTCAGGGGTTAATCGGAACGCACCTTTAGTATATCCCATCTAGGAAAAAGTAAATGCCTTAGAGCAGGGGTGTCCAATCATGTGCCATGGAGGGCCAAGATCCTGCAGGTTTTCTCTTCTACCCAGTCTCTTCAGCAGGTGTTTTCACTTATCAGCAGTCAGTGGGAAGAAATTCAGTGGAATCTGCTGTTGAAGACACTGGTTGGAGGTAAAGCCTGCAGGGTCTTGACCTTCCATGGCACATGATTGGACACCCCTGCCTTAGAGTGTGGTTGGTTTGGGAGCCTCAAACATGCACTTTTGAGAGCTGTTCTTATCACACTCAGTGGTGTCAGTGAATTGCTGGAGCAGATATTAAGAACTTCACGTTATATCTGTTCTAACCATCCACTAACCCAGCTGATTCTGATAAGCACAGCTCTACAGATGAGCTCACTACTTCCACCTTTGAGAAATGTGCTTATTATAATCAGTTGGGTTAGCGAATGGATGGAGCAAATATGGGACAGGACGTTTACTTTCTTTTACACTATTGGACACTACTCTACTTTGATGTAATCTTCTATATTGATGACAACAATACAGCTTTTCCTTGATCATGTTGAAATGTCACAATGCAAAAGTATAATCAATAATGTGCGGTGTGATGCATTTCAGCAAGATTAAATTGCAAAAAGTGATTTAAGCTCAAGAGCATGTTCACAAAAGGAGGAGACAATATGGGCAGTATTTTCCTTGATGGGAGACAAATTCCATCACAGGCAGAGAGGACAGAGCAGTATGAGAAGGAGGAGGAGGAGGATGACCTTCACACTCCTCCACAGCAACATCCCTCATCACTCTTCTCACTCATCCATACCTCTGCCAAATCACCCCCACGCTTCATCTTCTTCCATGAATTCTGCTCGTGTTCAGAGAAAGAAAGTGATGGTGGGTTTAGAGCAGGGCCAAAAGGAAAGGAGCGCTCCGTGGCATTAAAGTCGAACCCACTACACAGCAGATATAAGGGGTTGTGGTGAAAGTGGTTCCCTTTAAAAAAGAGATATGCTGAAGATTTTTAGCCATTGCTGAAATGTCACTTGAATTATTCATTTCGATGATTCATTCTTTTACTGAACACATTCCTGCCCAGGTTCAAAACTGTCTGAGGAAAAAAGCACCTGCACAGGCTGGGTACTGAGCACCGAAAACACCTGAGACAGCAGACACTGAAAACTCGCCCAGTCCTTGCTTTTTAGTCTGAATGGAGGGCCAAAAACAGAGTGAAAGCGATGCATTCATGAGCATATACACCTTGCCAGTGAGATTATATCTGCAAACAAATCAGAAAAATACGATAATGGCCTGCTTAATAATGCATGTCTCAGTGGACTGCAGCAGCAGCTTTAAAGGGAAGAAAAATAAGGATGTGGGAAATCTGAATGGTAGTCATCTAAAAAATAACATTGCTGAGCGTTGCCTTTATGTTGCTGTGCTGAGATATAATATAAAGCTATTTTATAATGATTTTACTTTCATGTCATACTCTGCTGAATGGCTATAACACAGGGTTGCAAAAATAACTTTTTTGTAAGTTGTCTGTGTTTTTTCAACTGATTTAAGACAAGTTTGCACCGCTGAATCCAAAAATGACATCCATTTCTCTTGATCAGGTGCTAAGTAAAAACTTGTACTTACTTAGTACTGTGCATGTACTTACCTTTATATAAAGGTAAGTACATGTAAATTGAATGCTACATCATCATTGTTCAACATTCAGAGAATTTCAAGACATAAAGAATTTTGCGTCATATAAAGTGAAAATACCCGTACATGTAAACAAAAACGTATAAAACAACATGTGGCCATAATTCAAAAAGTTGACCTGATTGAGCAAAACCAATGTGATTTTTGGATTCAGCACATCAAAATTGTCCTAAATGAGCTAAAAAAAAAAACTTAGACAATAAATTTGGTGTTGACCAGTGTAATCGATCTCATTTGCTATTGCAATTATCCACTCCTTCTGATGAGATGAGAAATGAGCCAAGGTGGTAGTAACTACCAGTGTTGGGAGTAACACGTTACAAATGCCACTGCTTTTGCAGTAACATACTCTACAACAAAATTACTGTTTAAAAATTCAGTAATGCGTTACAGTTACTGAAATTTGATCAGATGTGTTACTCATTTTACTAATATGGATAGATATTTTTAGCGCAAATAAATATACAAACTGACCCTACCATAGCAGATGCAGCCATCAGTCAACGTGACCTGTTGTAGAGAGCCAAGTCTTCACTACTGAGCAGAGGAAGAGATGAAGCTACTTAGTTTTTGTGGAAATAGATTATTTTTCCTTTGACGCAGTTCAGGACAAAAGTATATTGGTGGGTTGGAAGCTAAAGTGCGTGTCATGGGCAGCGGGAGCGCACCCCTCCCATCCTGCCTCACATTCACCATCTCATCACTGCACCTGAGGCAGAAGACACACCTGCACTCGCTCATCAGCCAGCGTACTTAAGGAGGCTCTCTCCGCGCAGTCAACGCTGGCTCGTCTGGGTATACTGCCCGTGATTAGGCAAGCTAAACTAAAGTTATAAATGTTGACACATCGTTAACCTTATTTCTCCTCTCTTTTCAGGTTGCTGCCACCGTGTAGGTGTGTCTCTAGGCCTGCGCGCGCTCTCCTGCCATATCTCACCATACTTCAGCTTCCACTCCACCCGGTCAGGCACCTTCCGCTCATCTTCGCCCCACCCTACTGGTTTGTCTATTGCTTGCTGGGTCCTACCGGTTCTCCCTGGATTTCCCAGGTAAGTGGCTATTTGGCTCGCCCACTTACCCTTAATCCATTCCTCTGCTTATGGCTCTCGTCTTCTCTCCACAGGGCTATTCCTCTGGCGAGTGACTGTTTCTGCAGCTGTGCGCTTTGGTTTTTGCTATTTAATAAAACTTTCAAACGTGCCCCTCTGTGTGGCTCCTTCCTGTGCTTTGGCATCGTGCATGTGAGCGGTCAATCTTAATTAGTCATGACAGAACGAGCCAGCCAGGACGGTAGCTCAGCCGGTGCCTCACCACTGGAGCTGTCAGCTATGGATCGCCTAGTGGCAACCGAGCACCAACTCGCTGTGCTGACACAACAGGTGTCGAATATGTTGACGCTTTGGTCTACAGCACGTCCTCCGGCCTCCCCCCTCAGCCTGCTCCACGCACTACAGTGCACCGTACTACCTCCATTCCCACACCATCCCCGTATGCGGGGGAGGTGTGGAAATGTAAAGGGTTTCTTATTCAAGTTCAAATGTACCTCGAGCAGGTCGAGGAGGAGTATCCGGGGGACGTGGCCAAGATCCAGTTCTTTACTCTGTTGCTCAGGGCTCGAGCCCTTGAGTGGGCACGGTCCACTTTAGACAACCCCAAGGGGCGGCGGTACATGTTTGATCAATTTGTGGCCGCATTCTCTAGCGTGTTTGGCAGGACCGAGAGTCAGGGCAATGTTATGAGCCGCCTGATGACGCTCCGCCAGGGCACTCGGTCAGTGGCCGAGTACTCGGTGGAGTTCCAGGTTGCAGCATCTGATTCGGGGTGGAACGATATTGCGTTACGCAGTGCGTTCCTCCACGGATTGAATGATCAACTCCGTGATGATCTGGAGGTTCACCCTGTCCTGGAGACTCTCGACGGTCTCATAGATCAGGCAGTTGGTTTGGACAACTGGTACCGTGAGCACGCGAAGGGATGCAAGTTTTCCTCTCGCCCGCGCGCTAAGCGTGTATCTGCTGTGGTTACTGGCACTGGCGGCGCCGGCTCTTCGCCCGAACCGATGGAGCTCTCTCGGCATTTGACCAACGATGAGCGCCGACGAAGGCGAAGAGTTGGCGCATGCACGTACTGTGGTTTAATGAACCACAATCCGGACAAATGCTGCCAGCGGCTAAAAGGTGCGGCCCATCAGTAACCATGGGGGGTCTGGCGGGCGGGAAAAAATCTACTCCCCACAGTAATTTTTCAATTTTGGCCCTCGTGCAATTGCCGGAAGTCGAGAGGAGGGCTATGGCGCTGGTTGATTCAGGGTCAGAGGGTAATTTCATGTCTTCTGAGTTCGTTAAGCAGGTGGGGATTCCCACATGTAAATTGCCCCGTGGTCATATCTGGCCGTGAGGTCGCGGTGGTCGCTCATAGCACGGTGCCCATTTCCATCCTCCCTTCTGGGAACCGCTGGGAGGAACTCTCGTTCCTGGTTCTCCCTGTGTCATCTTCCCCAGTGGTTCTTGGTTACCCGTGGCTCCGGAGGTGTAACCCAATGATTAATTGGGACAAAAACACCATCTCCTCCTGGAGCCCGTTTTGTTTGGCCCATTGTATGCGTTCAGTGGTGTGTTCCCCATCTCTGTCTGTTTCCCTCTCCCTGGTCGAGCTGCCGGACCTCAGCCTCGTTCCCCGGGCTTATCACAATTTGGGAGAGGTCTTTAGCAAAACAAGAACCGCCTCACCGCTCTTATGATTGTGCTATAGACCTCATCCCGGGGACGAGGCTGCCGTCCAGTCAGTTGTATAGCATTTCTGGCCCGGAGAGGGAGGCGATGGAGCAATATATTAAGGAATCGCTGAACGCCGGCCTTATTGGCCATCTTCAGCTCCGCTTGGAGCTGGATTCTTCTTCGTTGGGAAGAAGGATGGCTCATTGCGCCCGTGCATCGACTACCAGGAGCTCAACGCAATTACCATCAAAGATAAGTACCCTTTGCCTTTGATTAATTCAGCGTTCGAGCTCCTTCAGCGCTCACGGGTTTTCACCAAGCTAGACCTTAGGAACGCATACCATCTGGTCCGCAATCGCGAGGGCGATGAGTGGAAGACGGCTTTTAAAACACACCAAGGGCAATTCGAATATTTAGTGATGCCATTCGGGCCGTCTTTCAGCAGTTAATGAACGACGTCCTCCAGGATATGCTTTACCAATTCATGTTTGTCTACCTTGATGATATTCTTATTTTCTCCTGCTCTCCAGAGGAACATGTAGCCCATGTCAGGGCCGTTTTACAACGGCTCTTGGAGAACCAGTTCTACGTCAAGGCTGAGAAGTGTGAGCTCTCCACAACATCTACCACCTTCTTGGGCTTCATAGTGGCTGAAGGGAGACTGATTGCCGACCCTGCCAAGGTGAGGGCAGTGTTAGATTGGCCAACTCCCCACTCCCGTAAGGAGCTTCAACGCTTCCTCGGGTTCATGAATTTTTACCGCAGGTTCATCAGGAACTATAGTGGGGTGGTACTGCGCTTGACGCAGCTGACCTCCGTTAAGGTCCCCTTTCGGTGGACTGATGCAGCAGAACAGGCGTTTGTCAAATTAAAGCACCTGTTCACGGAAACACCTATCTTGGCACAGGTCGACATGCAGCTCCAGTTTGTCCTTGCGGTGGATGCATCTGATTCAGGGGTTGGCGCTGTGCTGTCGCAGCGGATGCCCCCCGATCAGAAGCTTTGCCCATGCGCATATTTCTCTCGTCAGCTTACGCTGGCTGAGAGGAATTATGACGTAGGGGACAGAGAGCTGCTTGCCATTAAGTTGGCATTGGAAGAGTGGAGGCACTTGTTAGAGGGGGCCATTCACCCCATCGTCGTGTGGACAGACCACAAGAACTTCGAGTACTTGCGGTCGGCCCGCCAACTGAACGCCAGGCAGGCTCGCTGGGCGCTATTTCTTCAGCGATTTAATTTTACCATCACTTACTGGCCTGGCGCCCGGAACACCAAACCGGACGCGCTATCGTGTCAGTTTGATTCCAGGGAGGTAGCCCCCCTCCCCCCCCAACCATCATACCGCTTTCGTGTGACCTTGGAGCCCTTACTTGGGATATCGAGCGGAGGGTCCGTCAGGCCCAGTCCCAGGAGCCTGTGCCAGTAGGGTGCCCCCGGAACTGTCTGTACATCCCGGCCACCCTCCGCAGCGATGTCATCCAGTGGGGTCACACCAGTTGCTTCGCGTGCCATCTGGGCATCGCTCGAACTGTGGATTTCGTCCAGCGAGTGCTCAGGTGGCCCACACTGCGGCGGGACATACAAGAATATGTGAAGGCCTGTCAGACCTGCGTCCGGGGGAAATCGGACTCCTCTCCCCATTGGGTCTCTTCCACCCCCTCCCCATCCCTGGTTGTCCATGCTCTCACATTGCCGTGGACTTCGTCACCGGACCCCCCCTCCCCTCCCGTGGCAAAATGGTGATTCTGACCATCATGGATCGCTTCTCCAAGGCGGTGCATATGGTGGCTCTCCCGAAGCTCCCCTCAGCCTTGGAAATGGCGGTACTCCTCACTGATCACGTGATCCAGGTCCACGGCATCCCTATGGACATTGTGTCTGACTAGGGTCCACAATTCATGGCCCAGGTCTGGAGGGCCTTTGGCCGGACCCTGGGAACTACTGTGAGTCTCTCCTCAGGAAATCATCCACAGAGCAATGGGCAGGCGGAGCGCACCAATCAGTCCTTGGAGGCCGCCTTGCGGTGCGTAGCAGCAGCCGACAACCCATCATCTCGGAGCACACATCTGACCTTGGTGGAGTACTCCATGAACTCTGCAGTATCCTCAGCTACTGGACTCAACCCGTTTGAGGCATCATTGGGGTACACGCCGCCTCTTCTACCCATGGCCGAGAGGGAGGTCTTTGTTCCATCCGTAGGGGCCCATGCTCGTTGCTGCCAATGCGTCTGGAGGTCTACTCGGGCTGCCCTGGCCCGCACCACAGAACACACCCAGGCCGCTGCTGATAGGAGGCAGGTGCTGGCTCCCAGGTACGTCACTGGACAGCAGGTCTGGCTGGAGTCAAGTCAGATTCCTCTTAAAGAGAAATCGAAGAAGCCGTACCCCCGCTTCCTAGGGCCATACACCATGTCCTGGGTGATAAATGACGCGTCGGTCCAGCTGAAGCTGTCCACGATCCTACGGGTGAACCCTACATTCCACGATGCCCACATTAAGCCCTCTCGGCCAGTCCTCTCTGCTCCCCCCCCCCCCCCGAAGCTACCTCCTCCTCCTCGGATCATCGACGGACACCCCACCTACACTGTACGACGTATATTGGATGTTTGCCGTCGGGGCCGGGGGCTGCAGTATTTGGTGGACTGGGAGGGCTATGGCCCGGAGGAATGGTCCTGGGTCCCCACGCTGCGAGTGCTGGACAAGGGGATGCTCCGGGCCTATCACCGTGCTCACCTGGAGAAGCCCTCCAGACCGCCAGGAGGCGCTCCTAGAAGGGGGGGCCCTGTCATGGGCAGCAGGAGTGCGCTCCTCCCATCCTGCCTCACATTCACCAACTCATCACTGCACCTGAGGCAGAAGACACACCTGCACTCGCTCATCAGCCAGCGTACTTAAGGAGGCTCTCTCCGCGCAGTCAATGCTGGTTCGTCTGGGTATGCTGCCCGTGAATAGGCAAGCTAAACTAAAGTTATAAGTGTTGACACATCGTTAACCTTATTTCTCCTCTCTTTTCAGGTTACTTCCACCGTGTAGGTGTGTCTCTAGGACTGCGCGCGCTCTGCTGCCACATCTCACCATACCTCAGCTTCCATTCCACCCGATCAGGCACCTTCAGCTCATCTTCCCCCCATCCTACTGGTTCACCTATTCCTTGCTGGGTCCTGCTGGTTCTCCCTGGATTTCCCAAATAAGTGGCTATTTGGCTCGCCCATTTCCCCTTACTCCATTCCTCTGCTCACGGCTCTCGTCTTCTCTCCACAGGACTATTCCTCTGACGAGTGACTGTTTCTGCAGCTGTGCGCTTTGGTTTTTGCTATTTAATAAAACTTTCAAACATGCCCCTCTGTGTAGTTCCTTCCTGTGCTTTGGCATTGTGCACGTGAGCTGTCAATCTTAATTAGTCATGACAGTGCGGTTGAGACCTATTGCAATCTTCAGAAGCACGTGAGAACGGCAACAAAGCTTCGACAAAGCTAGTGCTAAGTAATGGCTAGCTATGCTAACAACAATGGATCTACGTTATCTTAACAGCCACGGCTGGATGTAAAGTGGAAACACTCTTGTCTCAACACCCACAGCTGGATTTCATCTTTTCATATGCATCTGGTCAGTCTGTGACCCAGCAAGATTTAAACATGATTGCCAGGTACGTTGTTACAGACTAAAGATGTGATAATAGTCACTTTCTATCAGACAACTGAGACTTTGATCCACTGAAGTTGAAACACATTTACTTGCTACCTGGATAAAGATTATTCAAAAATCGATTTTGATCTCCAAAAAGAATTTCAGCAACTGGATCATGTCTCTGTCACAGCAGACATTTGGACTGTGGATAATGGACATTTCTTTGGATCACTGCACAGATTAAATCCATATCATAAAGGTAAGATAAACATGGACAGCTTTATGCAGTGCTGTCAACTCTCACTCCAAAATGAGGAAATTACTGGCAATATCATGTTGGTTTCCTTCAGATTTTTCCCACAATAAGAACTCTCAAGGCAGTATAAAGCAGACTAAACATGTTCTAAAAGCTCTGTCTGGAACAGTCTGTTTTCAGCCGGACATTAATAAGCCTGTAATGGAAGTTTATAAGTTTACTTATTTATAAAAGGGAGAGTGCATATTAATGAACATAAGACATGTAAATATGCAGCATACAAGGTTATAGCTGAAGCTAATTTCCATCTTGTGTCCCCTGGCCAGCCAATGCCAGCCACATAGAACAGATAACACAATACTGCAACAATAAACAATACAACAATGATAAAACAAATCACACAATACAACAATAATGACAATAGCAGTAGGACAGCAATCCATTAATCCATTTAATGTAATCCATTAAGTAAATTATCTTGCTGTGTGCGCAAGATGATTTAAGTGTGCATTTAAAAGTAACGTTTAAGTTACTTTTCCAAGTAACTAGTTACTTTAATCATGCAGTAATTGGTAAAGTAACTCAGTTACTTTTGAAAAGAAGTAACTAGTAACTGTAATAAGTTACTTTTTTAGTACTTTGCCCAACACTGGTAACTACTTACATTTACTCAAGTACATGCACTCAATTAATTTTTACAAAACTGTACATTTGAGTTGTTTTATTGTAGGATACATTTCCTGCTTACTTGAGTACATTTTTGAAGTAGATTTAGTGGTATTCCGAGTTACTTTTACTTTCAATGATGTGAAAACTGGTTAGAAAGGTGCTTGTTTATAGTATCATAAACAAATCACTGCACCTTTAGTCATTTTAGTGACTAAAGGTGCAGCACAGCACTGCTACTTATATATTTTTGAAATAAATATAGTTTTATTTATAATTTTATTAGAACTGATGTAGAGGATGCCTTCACAAACGAGACTGGGTTTATTTCTCAGGAAAGGTTTATTGAGAGTCTACATCCTCTATCAAACAAGTATCTCAGCAAAAGAGGGAGAACAATCATTCAACACAGCTCTTATACTCTCCAGAGACACAAAACCCCCCAACATCAAATATTACATTCCCAGCCCACAGTCCTTCAGTAAACATATAGCTTCCGAGGCTCCTTGGCGTCCCTATTGTCTCTCAACTCTTCAGCCTCGGGGGCTCCTGCTGGGACATTCTCTCTGACTTCCCGTCTCTCAAGAAACCACTTCACACCTCCCGAGGTCTCTGCCGGGTCAGGTCTTCTTGGCCGTTTAGACGTGAAGTTTCCAGAGTATGCACCGTCATGCCTACTGAATATACAGTATGTGAGGGAAAATGCATACCATACATGCATACTATATATGCGCCCTAAATGCGCGCCATATAACCCCCCCCCAAACGTATAAATAAGGACAACTTACACCCCAGATGCATAGAATCATGATACATTACACAGAACGAGAAAAAAAAAAAAATTTTGGTACAACGTATCACGCATCCAACTGCTTGGGCTTCAACCTCCTGCCATACCTTCTGTGAGCGGGTCTCGCTCTGCCTGTGGCTGTCTCTTGCATCTGTGGATCAGAGTCATTAGCACATCGTCGTGAAAACTTAGCAGAGTGTCTCCCCGGTGGCCTGCCCCGACGGGGGGCCCTGGCTACCTGCACTTGTTCATCAGCTAACACAAAAGCGGGTTTGAGTCTGTTAATGCAGACTAATTCCCTCCTGTCTCCCAAATCGAGCAAAAAATGCTTTTCCCCGGTTTCTAACACTCTGAACGGTCCATCATAAGGTGGTCTTAAACCTAACCTCTGTGCGTCGTGTCAAACAAAGATGAATTCTGCATTCTTTAAGGCTTTAGGCACAAAAACGCGTGGAAAACTGTGATGAACTGGGCCGGGGAGGGTGTTTGATCCCGCGTCGCTCTGCAGCAGCTGAGTGGGGGGGCGATCTGGTGCGGGGTTCTCAGGAAGGAATTCTCCCGGTAACCGGAGAGGTTGGGCGAAGACTAGCTCGGCCGGAGAGGCTTGCAAATCTTCTTTAGGTGCTGAACGCAACCCTAATAAAACCCATGGAGCTTATCAACCCAATTTGTGTCCGTGAGAGCCGCTCTGAGGGCTGCTTTCAATGACCGGTGAAAGCGTTCGCACAAACCGTTGGCCTGGGGGTTATACGCAGTGGTGCGATGAATTTTCACCCCCAGGCTGAGTGCCATGGATGACCAGAGCTCGGAAACAAATTGGGGTCCTCTGTCAGACGTTATGTCTGACGGGACTCCAAAGCGCGCGACCCAAGTCGTTAAAAAAGCGCGCGCAACGTCTGCTGCTGTGGTTGACGCCAGGGGAATCGCCTCTGGCCAGCGCGTAGTGCGGTCCACCCTAGTTAGAAGGTGTGTGAACCCCTGTGACAGCGGGAGGGGTCCCACCAAGTCGACATGCATGTGGTCGAAGCGTTTGGCTGGGATGTGAAAAGGTTCTAGAGGGGCCCGCGTGTGCTTGTGTACCTTTGCTCTTTGACACACTGCGCAGGCTGCAGCCCATTCTTTGACCTGTTTACGCAGCCCCGGCCAAACAAACTTCTCTCCCACCATTTTGATCGGCGCGCTAACGCCCGGATGTGCCAGCGAATGTATCAAGTCAAAAACGTGGCGACGCCACGCAGCTGAGACCACGGGGCGGGGGCGCCCCGTGGAGATATCGCAGATTAGGGGGGGCATACCTCTTTGGTGCACCCTGTGCTCCAGCCTTAGCCCTGTTGGCCCAGACTGGAGTGCGCGCACGTCCGCATCGTTAACCTGCTCGGCGGCCGGCCATGGCTGCATAATCTAACCCAACACAGACCGGGGCTGTGAGCGCTTCCGCGCCGCAAGCCTGGCCCGAGTCTACAGCCGCCGAGTCTGCCCCCTGGGGGCCTGGCAGTGCAACTGCGCGCGAGAGGCAATCTGCCACGACATTGTGTTTGCCCGCCACATGTTGAATGTCGGTGGTAAATTCCGAAATCGCAGCCAGCTGTCTCTGTTGTCGGCCCGACCAAGGCTCTGAAATTTTGGCCATTGCAAATGTTAATGGTTTGTGGTCTACAAACGCGGTGAAACGGCACCCTTCCAGCCAGAACTGGAAGTGGCGGATGGCCAAATGCAGGGCTAAAAGCTCCCTATCAAACGCGCTGTATTTACGCTCGTTATCGCGCAATGTTTTGCTGAAAAACGCAAGTGGTTGCCAGCTCCCTGCTACCAGTTGCTTGACAACCGCCCCCACTGCCACGTCGGAAGCGTCCGTGGTTAGCGCCATGCGAGCTGCTGGCACCGGGTGTGCCAATAATGCAGCGTTCGCGAGGGCCGATTTGACTTGTGAGAAAGTGCGCTCCCGGTCCGGGGACCACTCGACCCTAGATGCAGGTTTTTGCTTCTTTAGTGCCGCGTACAATGGGTGCATGAGCCGTGCCGCGTTGGGGAGGAAGCGGTTATAAAAATTGACCATCCCCAAAAATTCTTGCAGTGCCTTAACTGTCTGCGGTTGGGGGAAATCCATTATCGCGCGCACTTTATCAGGCAGCGGGACCGCGCCCTCTGGAGACACGCGGTGCCCCAAAAAATCGATTTGCGCTACCCCGAACTGGCATTTCGCTGGGTTAATTATCAGCCCGTGTTCTGTCAGCCTCTGAAAAACGGCTGTGAGGTGGCGTTCGTGTTCGACTTCGGATGTACTGGCTACCAAAATATCATCCAAATAAGCGAACACGAAAGGGAGGCAGCACAGCACTGCATCCATCATGCGTTGGAACGTCTGCGTGGCGCCTTTGAGGCCGAAAGGCATGCGCAAAAACTCGAAGAGCCCGAAAGGGGTTATAACTGCTGTTTTGGGTATGTCTTGTGCGCGGACTGGGACTTGGTGATAACCGCGCACCAAATCTATTTTGGAAAAGATGCGCGCCCCCGCCAAATGTGCCGAAAAATCCTGGATGTGCGGAATCGGGTAGCGGTCGTGGGCTGAAGCATTATTTAATCTGCGGAAATCGCCGCAAGGGCGCCACGAGCCGTCAGCCTTGGGCACCATGTGCAGGGGTGACGACCAAGAGCTGTTCGAGCATCTAACAATGCCCAGTTTTTCCAAGTTGGCGAATTCCTCGCGCGTGATGGCCAGTTTAGCTGGGTCCAAGTGCCGAGCTTTTGCAAAAACAGGGGGGCCAGAGGTAGTTATGAAATGCTCGACCCCGTGTTTGGCAACTGACGCTGAAAATGTTGGGACCGTGAGTGTTGGAAACTGATTGAGTAGTGCATGAAACTTACCACCCGCAGCTGTGACATTGGGATGTGCAGAAGGCAGGGCCACCCGAGCTGTGCAGGAGATAGAGTAAAAAGACAGTGCATTTACAATACGTCTATTAGCAAGATCAACCAATAAACTGTTTGAGCATAAAAAGTCAGCACCTAGCATGTTGTTGCTAACTGCGGCTACGACGAAGGTCCACTCGAAGGTGCGGCCGTGGAGAGATAGGAGGAGCGTCTTCTCCCCATAGGTTTTGATCGTGGAGCCGTTCGCCGCTAACACCGAGGGTCCGCTGGCAGGCGTCAGCATGTCCGCGTAGGCAGGCTTGACAAAACTCAGCTGGGAGCCTGTGTCCACCAGGAATTCTTTCCCCGAATTTGCGTCTGTCACGAAAAGCAGCTTGTTCTTCGTGCCGAGAGTCGCAGTTGCTACCGGCTCTTGGTCCTGGCGTTTCCCTGGTGCTGGTATCGGCAAGGTGGGGTGCATCTGCGTGCTCTCTCGGCGAAGTGTCGATGGTAGAAACAGAGGGTGTTGTCAGCTCCGCTTCTCCTGGCCTCTGCCGCTGCCGACGTCAGTGGGTCCGGTGCTGCAGCCTCTGGTCTCCCCTCGTCTCGCGGGGGTGCGTTCAGCTCTGCTGCTGCCGTCGTGGCTGCGTGTCGTCTATGGGCGTCGACGAGCCGCTGCGCCTCCTGGCCCAGCTCGTGGTAGTCACGATTGTTGAGTAGCTGTGAGTTGGCCAGGGTGACTCTCACTGCTGGCGGTAGCGTTCTGAGAAAGAGGTGGGCGAAGATAAAGCTGTCGTCATCCTCGCCTCTCAGGCTCATCATCTTCGCCATCAGATCTGCCGGCCTGTCTGCTTCCCCTTCTGTCAGCGCCAGGAGCTTCTCCGCTCGCTCTCCCAGCGAGGGAGTGAAGGCTCGAATGAGGGCGGCTTTCAGTGCGCCATACTTGTCGTCTTGGGGCGGGTGGTTGGTCAGGCTCTCCACCCGCTGCACTGTGAGGCTGTCCAGCTTCGTGACGACATGGTAGAACCTCGTTGCGTCCGCTGAGATTCCCCGAAGGTGGAACTGCGCCTCCACAGTGGTAAACCAGGAGCGCGGGTTATGTTGCCAGAAATCGAGCAGCTGTAGTGTGGTAGCTGCATTAACCCGGTTGGCTCCTGAAGAGTCCGGTGCGGAAAGCTCGCCGTCACCGGCCATGGTTTGTCGTAGGTCACCAGTGTAGAGGATGCCTTCACAAAAGAGACTGAGTTTATTTCTCAGGAAAGGTTTATTGAGAGTCTGCATCCTCTATCAAACAAGTATCTCAGCAAAAGAGGGAGAACAATCATTCAACACAGCTCTTATACTCTCCAGAGACACAAAACCCCCCAACATCAAATATTACATTCCCAGCCCACAGTCCTTCAGTAAACATATAGCTTCCGAGGCTCCTTGGCGTCCCTATTGTCTCTCAACTCTTCAGCCTCGGGGGCTCCTGCTGGGACATTCTCTCTGACTTCCCGTCTCTCAAGAGACCACTTCACACTTCCCGAGGTCTCCGCCGGGTCAGGTCTTCTTGGCCGTTTAGACGTGAAGTTTCCAGAGTATGCACCGTCATGCCTACTGAATATATGTGAGGGAAAATGCATACCATACATGCATACTATATATGCACCCTAAATGCGCGCCATACTGAAATCATTGTTCTGTTCTGGCTTTGCACATTTATGAGTAAACTGTGGAAAACAGTCTTACTACAAACTGTTTCAAATTCATTAGGAAAACAAAATGCATAAATTTAGGGGCAAAAAAATCTACAAATTGGAAAAAACTAATAAATTCACAAGAAAAATGTCAGAAATTTGTGTGAAAACCCCAAATTTATGAAAATAAAAAACAAAAGATGAAATGTGTTTTCCCCCCAAATTTGCAAGGTCAAAAGAGAATATGTATAAAAAAAATCATAAATTACAAGAACAAAATGTAAATTTATCAGAAAAACGTTTCAAATGAAAAAAGTCTCACAAGAATCTCACAAATCAGCAAGAATTAAAGCATTACTCATGTCTCAAATGACTTTTTAAGAAGGTACTTTCTTACTCTTACTGAAGTAATTTTTTGGATGACTACTCTAAAGGCCTTTACATACTCTGCAAGAACAGAGAAATTTTTTTCTTTTTCTTGAGGCGGCAGAACAAGAACACAATTCTTTCTGGCCAGGACATTTCATACTTCACAAGAAACTCAAGTGCAGAATTCCTGGGAAATTCACATTTCTGACCAATCACTTAATAGTTCTTGGACACCATGCAAGAAAAAAGCTCTGCCATGATGATGTGTCAAGAACAAGCTGCAAGAAGTCCCGAACCAGGGCTGCAGGAACAAAATGATCTCATTTTGTTCTTGCAGCCCTGAGAGAGAGAACAAATTTCTCTGTTCTTGCGGAGTATGTATAGGCCTCTTCTTGTAATTTTTGTAACTGCACACCTGATTTAATAAGGTAATGCTGTTTACCTTTTGTTCTTATTAAAGACAAAAATAGAAAGGAGATGTTTTTACTTTCTTTACATGTTTCGACTGTGCACTGCAGCCTTTGTCAGAAGGGTCAGCTGATTGCTGCCAGGTGTCATATTATCAGCTGACTTTTGTAGGCGGGGCCAGCCCAGCAGACCTGTCAGATTCACTGATAATATGACACCTGGCAGCAATCAGCTGACTCTTCTGACAAAGGCTGCAGTGCACAGTCGAAACATGTAAAGAAGGTAAAAACATCTCCTTTCTATTTTTGTCTTTAATAAGAACAAAAGGTAGATAATTAAAAGAAGACAAAATTAACCTATTTGAGCTATTAAGGTAACACTACTTTTAATTGAGTACAATTTCTGGCTACTCTACCTACATTTGGAAATGAAATGCATTATGTATAGCTTTTAGTGGTCTCCTCCTATATGCAAATTGGAAAATTTACTGTATGTGCAATGTCATAATCTGGGCATGGTCTTAGGATCATATCCATGCTTTATGTTCATTTTTACCTCCGCCATGGAGGCAATGTAGTTGGGGTGGTTTGTTTGTCCGTCTGCCTCTCTGTTTGTTAGCAGGATTACACAAAAACTACTGGACGGATTTTGATGAAAATTTCACCAGAGGTAGCCCTTGGGCCAACGATGAACCCATAACATTTTGGTGATGATCCGAGGATGCATACCTCCACCAAGGACCTTGTTTGAATTTGTGCAGCCAGATTACACAAAAACTACTGGATGGGTGTGGATGAAATTTTCACCAGAGGTGGTCATTGGGCTAGAGAGGAACCCATAACATTTTGGTGATGATCTGAGGATGCATACCTCCACCAAGGCTCTTATCTTCTCACAGTGTGTTAGCAAGAATACTCCAAAACTACTGGATGGATTTGGATGAAATTTTTACCAGAGGTGATCCTTGGGCTAGAGAGAAACCCATAACATTTTGGATACTGGATAGACTTTGCTGCAATTTTCACCAGAACTGGCTCGGAGCCTACACACAAACCATTACATTTTGGAGGTTATCCATGACGGACGAAAGGAGCCTTGGTGGAGGAATGTGCTCTGAGTGCTTTTCTAGTTGTTCTGTGTTTTCCCCTGTTTTGGTTTATTATAATTATTTGCATTTTCTGCCTTCTGTTTTCGCCTGGGTCCTCTGTTATTGTCTTCTGTGTTTCCCCAGTCATTTATGTCATCCCGTTTGCCTTTATTGTCATTATTTTGGTCTTTGTTTCCCTGCCCTTGTTTTTGTCCTTTGTGTGGTTCTGGGTCTTATGTGTATTTTTGTTTACCTATTATTCCCAGCTCCTCATGTTTTCCATACCTGTAGACATCTTCCCTCATGTGTTCTACCATTTAGCCCTTGATTGTTCTCCCAGCTGTCCTGCGTTTGTGATTATCAGTTACCCTATTCATGTCTGTCTGAGTTTGTGTTCTGGTGTGGTGTCATAGTCATGTTTCCCTCTGGTCTCCTTGTCATCCTAGTAATCTTACTGAGTGAGTTTTGCCTTCCACAACTCCTGTTGTGTTTCAGCTCCCATGCTGCACCTTTTTTTCACTATTTGTTAATAAATTATCATCTACACTGAATTCCTGCCTGCAACTGAGTCCAACTATTCCTGCCTGCCAAAGGTTGTTTTATGGCATGCAATGGTTTACTTTCCAGGGACAGTTTTTTCAGGCCTTGAAGTAAGGGATGCCATTTATTAAGTAAAACATGTTAAAAGTAGGTGGTATTTTTTTCCACATTTAGCCTTAACATCATTAAAACCATGACGTGACCCCCCCCCATTCTTTTTATATCACATTTGCATTATTTGCAAACTAAATACATTTTAGTTTACAAATGCAAGTGCTAAGTGTGTCAGATTTAAACACAAGGGCTGAAAATAAATATTTAACTAATGTGCAAATTTACTTAGCTGGTCAAAACAGAAAGCCCATGGCAGCTAGTTTTGCTAACATGCTTGCTAGAAAACAAACTTACCAAGTAATGCAATGGAGGGTTTTATCTTCTGCAGGAGATCTTGTGTTACAGTTAAACATCTGGATGGCCACTAAAACAACCCTTCCATCATCCTCAGTTAACTCACAGTTTTTATTTTTGTGCTTCTGCTGACTGACCAGTGGCCAACTACGGATGTGGACAAAATTGTTGGTACCCCTCTGTTAATGAAAGAAAAACCCACAATGGTCACAGAAATAACTTGAATCTGACAAAAGTGGTAATAAATAAAAATTCTATGAAAATTAACCAACGAAAATCAGACAGTGCTTTTGAATTGTGGTTCAGCAGAATTACTTTAAAAAACAAACTCATGAAGCAGGCCTGGACAAAAATGATGGTACCCCTAGAAAAGATTGAAAATAATGTGACCATAGGGACATGTTCAACCAAGATGTGTCCTTTAATTAACATCACAGGTGTCTACAAACTTGTAATCAGTCAGTTGGCCTATTTAAAGGGTGACAAGTAGTCACTGTGCTGTTTGTTGACATGGTGTGTACCACACTAAACATGGACCAGAGGAAGCAAAGGAGAGAGCTGTCTCAGGAGATTAGAAATAAAATTATAGACAAGCATGTTAAATGTAAAGGCTATAAGACCATCTCCAAGCAGCTTGATGTTCCTGTGACTACAGTTGCACATATTATTCAGAAATTTAAGATCCACGGGGCTGTAGCCAACCTCTCTGGACGTGGCCGCAGGAGGAGACAGATAATATGAATGGTAACAAAAGAGCCCAGAACAACCTCTAAACACATTCGTGGTGAACTCCAAGGTCAAGGTACATCAGTGTCAGATCGCACCATCCGTCGTTGTCTGAACCAAAGTGGACTTCATGGGAGACAACCAAAGAGGACACCACTGTTGAAAACAAATCATAAAAAAGCCAGACTGCAATTTGCCAAACTGCCTGTTGGCAAGCCACAAAGCTTATGGGAGAATGTCCTATGGACAGACGAGACAAAACTGGAACTTTTTGGCAAGGCACATCAGCTCTGTGTTCACAGACGCAAAAATGAAGCATACCAAGAAAAGAACACTGTCCCTACTGTGAAACATGGAGGAGGTTCTGTTATGTTCTGGGGCTGCTTTGCTGCATCTGGCACAGGGTGTCTTGAATCTGTGCAGGGTACAATGAAATCTCAAGACTATCCTAGAGAGAAATGTGCTGCCCAGTGTCAGATAGCGTGGTCTCAGTCGCAGGTCATGGGTCTTGCAACAGGATAATGACCCAGAACACAGCTAAAAACACTGTGATCTAAATCCTATTGAACATCTGTGGAAGGAGCTGAAACATGCCGTCTGGAGAAGGTACCCTTCAAACCTGAGACAACTGGAGCAGTTTGCTCCTGAGGAGTGGGCCAAAATACCTGCTGAGAGGTGCAGAAGTCTCATTGACAGTTACAGAAATCGTTTGATTGCAGTGATTGCCTCAAAAGGTTGCGCAACAAAATATTAAGTTAAGGGTACCATCATTTTTGTCCAGGCCTGTTTCATGAGTTTGTTTTTTAAAATAATTCTGTTGAACCACAATTCAAAAGCATTGTCTGATTTTCATTGGTTAATTTTCATAGAATTTTTATTTATTACCACTTTTGTCAGATTCAAGTTATTTCTGTGACTATTGTGGGTTTTTCTTTCATTAACAGAGGGGTACCAACAATTTTGTCCACGTCTGAAAGTTTGCATGTTAGCTTGATACAGCAGTTAGCTAGATGTGGCATTTAGTATTTACATCTAGCATTTAAACATTTTCTTTTTTAGATTTAATAAATTAATAAATTATTTAGTCTGTACATGAATGTGATAAAAATCAAGGATATATATTTTAGGTTTTAGTTAAACTAAATATGACAAAAGTTGCTAATTTTTGCATGTTTCACTTTGTAATTTTTACACTGTAAATAGCTAGTTCATCATCATTGGCTCCCGCTGTCTAGTTAGACAATGGCTGCGCCTGATTGAGGTCTCGGTTGTGGAGCAGCATCGGCTGTGACTGAGCAGGCCAATCCTGGAATGGCAGTCCTTGGCACAGTTACTGCACATGAACACTGATGGTGGTGGCTGGCGAGCCTCTGCTGCTGCTTTTCTCCTCTCCCTCCTGTCTGACCACAGACTGACTCTCTTCTGCTCTGCTGTAGTGATGCCTGTGCTAACAGTGTGTCGCCAAGCATCCCGATTTTCTGCCATCTCCTCCCATGTGTCCACGCTAATGTCAGCAGACTTCAGATTCCTTTTGCAAGTGTCCCTGTATCTCAGTAGTGGGCAACCTGAATGTCAGGTTCCTGTAGCCAGCTCTCCATACAAGATGTCTTTGGGAATGCAGCCATCTTGCATATGGCGGACGTGGCCAATCCAACGAAAACGTTGCTGTGAGAGGAGCGCGAGCATGCTTGGCATGTTGGCTCGGTCCAAGACGTCCTTGTTTGGCACATGGTCCTTCCAGGAGATGCCCAGGATCCGACACAAGCACCACAGGTGGAATCTGTTGAGGCAGTGCTCTTGTTGTACGTAGGTGGTCCAGGTCTCACTACCATAGAGCAAAGTGCTCAAGACACAGGCTCTATAGACTGCGACCTTGGTGTCTGTGGTAAGCTTGCCGTTCACCCACACTCTTTTGGACAGCTTGGACATGGCAGCTGCAGCTTTCCTGATCCATTTGCTGAGTTCAGGATCAAGGCACAAGTTGCTGGAGACAGTAGACCCCAGGTAGGTGAACTGCTCCACCACTTTCAAGGTGTACTCGCCACTGTTTATGCTGGGAGCTTCACTGACATCCTGACCCAGGATCTCTGTCTTCTTGAGGCTTACAGTAAGGCTAAACTCTTTGCAGGCATATGGTAGGCAGCTGACCAACCTCTGGAGACCAGTTTGTGTGTGAGATGTCAGAGCAGCGTCATCAGCAAAGCGTATCTCCCTGATTAGGACTTGGTGCACCTTGGTCTTTGCTTTTAGATGTGCAAGGTTAAAGAGCTTTCCATCCGACCTGGTGTGTAGGTACACTCCATCATCTGAGTCCCTGAATGCATATGAGAAAACAAGGGAGAAGAAGAGCCCAAAAAGTGTCGGAGTGAGGACACACCCTTGTTTCACGCCACTGCGGATGGGGAAAGGGGCAGAAGTTGAACCGTCAAAGTACACTGTCCCCTGCATGCCATCATGGAAGGAAGTGATGAGGCTCAGCAGCTTGGAAGGGGATCCTATCCTCTCCAGGAGAGTGAATAGACTCTTTCTGCTCACCAAGTCAAATGCCTTCGTCATGTCAATGAAGGCCATTTAAAGGGGCCATCTCTGCTCTCGGCCCTTCTCTTGCAGCTGCCTGAGTGAGAAAATCATGTTGATGGTGGACCGCTCTGCCTTAAAGCCACACTGAGACTCTGGGTAGACGGCGAGTGCTTGCAGTCTCTTCAAAATCACCCGGGCGAATGCCTTGCGAGAAGGATATGCCTCTGTAATTATTACAGTCGCTGTGGCCCCGCCTGTTCTTGTTCAGCAGGGGTACCCAACCTGGGGCTCCTGGAACGTTCAGGTTTCTGTGGGAAATTTTCTCATTTTACTTCTTAATTGGTCCAAAGATTTGCAAATAATTTGCTGTTGTTGTGCATGGGTGCAAGGGTGCCTACAGAACACATGCAAAACAATGACAAATTATTTGCAAATCTTTGGACCAATTAAGTGAAATTAGAAAATTTCCCACAGAAACCTGAATGCTCCAGGAGCCCCAGGTTGGGCACCTCTGTTGTACAGTTGGATGATAATGGTGTCCCACATGTCCTGGAGGACTGCTCCCTCTTCCCAGCACTGGCAAAGTAGCTCATGGAGATAAATGAGCAACACCGGTTTCCCGCACTGAATAACTTCTGCTGGGATCCTGTCTTGGCCTGGTACCTTGCCATGGGCTAGTGAATCTATAGCCTGACTGAGCTCTTCCACTGTTGGGGATTGATCTAGCTCCACCATCATGGGCAGGGCAGGGATGCTCTCAAGAGCCAGGTCGGTGACAGAGTTCTCGATGGAGTAGAGATCTTGGTAATGTTTGGCCCACCTCTGCATCTCCTTAGCACGGTCACTGAAGACAACACACATCCTTGGATTTCAGTGGAGCAGTCTTACTGATGGTGGGGCCAAAGGCCTTCTTCATTTCTTCATACATTCCTTGAATGTTTCCACTGACGGCACAAGGCTAGATGTTCTGACACAGGTTCTGCCAGTACTCGTTGGCGCAGCTTCTTGCTGTTCTTTGGGCTTCGCTCCTAGCTGCTCTCAGTAAAGAAAGGTTCTTTGCTGATGGATCTTTCTTGTAGTTGACTGGGGCTTCTCTCTTGGCGTTTATGACAGGCTCCATCTTAGACAGATGAGACTCAAACCAATGTGGGTTGGACCGTTCCTTCATCCCTAGAGCTAATGTGGCAGTGTTATAGATGTTGTCCCTGATGAATTACCATCTTACTTCCATGGTTTCAGCAGGGTTGTCTTTGAAAGCCTTTTCCAGCTGACTGATGAGCTGGGTGCACAGCTCTGGGTTTGTTGCCCTAGCAATGTTGATGCGTGGGCATCCTGTCCGTTTGGTGTAATGGATCTTCTTTGGTAGTAGTCTGACTTTACTGTACAACATGGAATGGTCAGTGTCGCAGTCGGCACTGTGGAAGCTGTGTGTGATAAGAACATTGTTTAGGGCAGCTCGTCTGGTGATAATCATGTCCAGCTGGTGCCAGTGGCCTGATCGTGGGTGACAACAGGAGCCTCTGTGTTGCGGCTTTGTCTTGACCATATTGGTGATGCAGAGCTCCAACAGTCTCTGGTCGTTGTCGTTCATCTTGCCAACACCAAAATACCCTTGGCACTCTGGCCATGTGTTGTAGTCTGATCCAGTTCTGGCGTTGAAATCTCCAAGCAAGATGATTTGCTTGGTCTCTGGTATCTTGCTGATGGCAGCGTCAAGTTTCTTGTAAAACTGATCTTTCATTTCATGAGGTGATGTTAAAGTAGGGGCATAGACGCTGAAGATGTTTACTTTGCCGGATGAAGTTGAAAGGCAGAGGGAGATGATACTCTCTGAGCCATTAGTAGGAGGGACTGTCAATGGTAGCAGGTTGCTCTTTACTGCAAAGTCAACACCGTGCAGTCGAGGTTCCTCAGCAGGTCTGTCCTGCCAGAAAAAGCGTATTCTTTCTCTCGCAGCATGCCATCTGCAGCAAGCCTGGTCTCCTGCAGTGCTGCTACTGTATCAGAATCAGAATCAGAATCAGAATGACATTTATTGCCGTTGTTCAAGTAGTACACAAACTAGGAATTTGTCTCGGTGCAATGCTGCAACATTAAACATGGAGTAGCACTAAAGATAAAAATAAAAAACTATGCATGCAATAAAAGGTAGAATATGAATAAGTAATACTAATCTATGCAATTTTTAAATATATTAACAAGCAGCAGATATTGTGGCGTTCCACATAGTGCAGTCGGTAGTGCAAAAAGAAAACAGTGATAATTGTCATGAGTCCGGTTGAGCTGCTGTACGTAGTGCACGAGAGTCTAATAAGTCGCTTAGTGACTTATTAGACTGTATGTTGATGTTCAGCCTCCTCAGCTCAGAGTTGATGATCGCTGTTTTCCTGCAATCGCTGATCTGCTGCAGGTCATCAGAGAGGCCAGGACACATGGTCCTGATGTTCCAAGTAGCCAGTCTCATGGCTGGCAGTTTCTTCTTTCTTTTCTATGGTTTGCCTGGTGCAGTGATGGCTGTCTGCTTGTCAATATGAATCTAAGCTCCAAGCACCCATTGAAGCAGGCAGATAGTGGCGGATCAGCACCTTACTGACTGGGGACTGCCTGGCTTGGGTGGGTGGTAGCTGATCAGTGGGACACGATGATCCCTCCCACCGTCAGAGGGAACCTGTAGCACCTGTAGCACCACAGTGAAAGACGCGTATCGCGCTGTTCCCCGCGCTGCGCTGGGATTATCTGATCACGTGATGGTCCACCTCATTCCCACATACAGACAGAGATTGAAGCTCACTAAACCTGTTGTGAGCACTACGAAGAAATGGACCAGTGAAGCTGAGGAGAAGCTGGAAACGTGCATGGAAATAACTGACTGGGGCATGTTTAAAGGAGCCACGCATGATCTGGATGAATACACGGACACTGTGAACTCTTATATCCACTTTTGTGAGGAGGACATTCTTCCAACGCGCACCAGGGTGAGTTACTCTAATGACAAGCCCTGGTTCACAGCTAAACTCAGACAGATCAGGAAGGAGAAGGAAGCAGCGCTGAAAAGTGGAGACAGGGACTGCTACAGGGAGGTTAAATATCGGTTTAACAGAGAGCTGAAGAGAGCTAAATCTGTGTATTCTGAGAGACTCCAGCAGCAGTTCACTGCTAATGACTCGGCTTCTGTGTGGAGAGGACTGAGGCAAATCACCAACTATCGGCCTCAGGCTCCTAAAGGTCAGGATGACAAAGCCCTTTGTCAAAGACTGTCCCAACACTATGCCCGTTTTGACACCTCGTTATCTGTGTCCAACTCCCCCCCTCTCTCCAGCTCCACAGCCTCCACGATCCCTACTTCATCAAAGGCGCCCCCCCCCCCCTCCTCCCCCCCTGCCCTTATCATCAGTGAGCAGGACGTGCTCAAACAGTTCTCCAGACTGAACCCGCGCAAGGCCCCCGGTCCGGACGGCGTGTCTCCCTCCACTCTGAGACACTGTGCGAAACAGCTGGCTCCTGTCTTCACAGACATTTTTAACACCTCCCTTAAGCTATGCCACGTACCGCTCTGCCTCAAATCCTCCACCATCATCCCTGTCCCCAAGAAGCCACGGATCACTGGACTTAATGACTACAGACCTGTAGCGCTCACCTCTGTAGTCATGAAGTCCTTTGAGCGCCTGGTCCTGCCCCACCTCAAGTCCATCACCACCCCTCTCCTGGACCCGCTGCAGTTTGCCTACCGAGCCAACAGGTCTGTAGACGACGCAGTCAACCTGGCCCTCCACTCCATCCTGCACCACCTGGACTCCCCGGGAACCTACGCCAGGATCCTGTTTGTGGACTTCAGCTCCGCATTCAACACCATCCGCCCCGCTCTGCTCCGGGACAAGCTGTCCCTGCTCAACGTGCCTGACTCCCTCTGCAGGTGGATCACCGACTTCCTGACGGACCGGAGGCAGCATGTGCGGCTGGGAAAGACTGTCTCAGACTCTGCTAGCATCAGCACCGGATCACCCCAGGGCTGTGTACTTTCCCCCCTACTCTTCTCCCTTTATACCAACTCCTGCACCTCCACCCACCAGTCTGTCAAGTTGATCAAGTTTGCGGACGACACCACCCTCATCGGGCTCATCTCCAACGGCGACGAGTCCGCCTACAGGAGAGAGGTGGCCCAGCTGGCGTCCTGGTGCAACAACAACAACCTGCAGCTGAACGCTCTGAAGACAGTGGAGATGATTGTGGACTTCAGGAAAGTCACAACCCCTCTGTCCCCCCTCACCCTCACAGGCTCTCCCATCACCACTGCTGATTCCTTCCGCTTCCTAGGCACCACCATCACCAGGGACCTCAAGTGGGAGCCGACCATCAGCTCCCTCATCAAAAAGGCCCAGCAGAGGATGTTCTTCCTGCGGCAGCTGAGGAAGCTCAAGCTACCCACCAAGATGTTAGTGCAGTTCTACACAGCCATCATCGAGTCCATCCTCACCACCTCCATAACCGTGTGGTACGCAGGAGCCACTGCCAGGGACAGACTAAGGCTGCAGCGCGTCGTGCGCACTGCTGAGAAGGTGATCGGCTGCAAGCTCCCATCTCTCCAGGATCTGTACATCTCCAGGACCCGGAGGCGTGCTGGCCGGATCATAGCCGATCCCTCACACCCTGGTCACGTACTGTTTGCCCCCCTCCCCTCAGGTAGAAGACTACGGTCCATCCAGACTAAAACCTCCCGTCACATGAACAGCTTCTTCCCCTCTGCCATCAGACTGCTGAACACTAAGTGACTTATTGACTCTCGTGCACTATGTACAGCAGCTCAACCAGACTCATGTCAATCATCACTGTTTTCTTCCTGCATTACCGACTGCACTATATGGTTCTCCACATTATCTGCTGCTCGCTAATATATTTAACTGCTGACCAGTATTACTCACTCTTATTCTACACTTTATTGCATGTATAGTTTATTTCTTTTATTTTATCATGTTTAATGTTGCAGCATTGCACCGAGACAAATTCCTAGTTTGTGTACTACATGAACAATGGCAATAAATCTGATTCTGATTCTGATTCTGATTCTTCTGTACCTTATGCCAATCAGGTTAGACTTATAACTCGTAACTGCTGCCTCCTGTGTTGTGTCTGCTGCTTTGCAGCAGCTCTGAAATGACACCTCCGGGGCACAAACCTGGACAATAAATATGAAGATCCTGAGCTGTCCATACGTCAGGACACCCCACTTGGCCTTGCAGGTGTGATCCAAGGGAAAGCAAAGCAATACATTTGGCATCAGCTTGGCTGCAGGAGCTGCTGGATGGTGACATAGTATGCCGTCCAACCGCCTTAAGGGCTCCACTCCGGATTTTGTTAGGTTTACTCCTTAGCCTTCCCTTTTCCAAAGGTAAAGCAGTGTTGCTAGATGGCTGTTGACCCTAATGGGTTCCGCAGCCCTTTAACTAACTAGTTAGTTGGTTAATAACTAGTTGCACTTACTCAAGTTATATGTAAGTACTGAAATAACTTTTTTGCAAAAAGTTCTGACCAGAAATTATACCCCATCTTTAGCAGTGTTGCCAACTCTCACTGTACTGGCCTGAGTCTCACACTTTTGCCTTCTCACATCACAAACCCTATTTAAAATACTGCAAATATTGTGTTGATTTCCTTCAGGCTTTTACACAATAGGAGCTCTAAAGGCAGCACTGTTAAGGTATGGTCAAGGCTGATTGCCATGGCTTTTACTTTTAAAGCAAATCAAAAGAACTTGAATGTATGTAACAGTTTTACAGCACTGCAGCATCTGATGTGATGATGGTAGACAGAAACCAGACGTTTGTATCTACTTTTGTTTGATGTAGTTTACAGTATATAAAGTTGGGTAAATTTGTCCAGAAGATTAACTTCCCACAAATTTATTCAGCACAACCGATAAATTCGATTGGTTGAACCTCGGATTCAGGAGGAGCAATGTGGTTTTCGTCCTGGCTGTGGCACATCGGACCAGCTCTTTACCCTCTCGAGAATTCTTGAGGGTTCGTGGGAGTTTGCCCAACCAGTTTACATGTGTTTTGTGGACTTGGAGAAGGCATTTGACCGCGTCCCTCGTGGATTTTTGTGGGGGGTGCTTCGGGAGTATGGGGTATCGGGCTTGTTGTTACGAGCTATTCGGTCTCTGTACGACCGTTGTGAGAGTTTGGTTCGTATTGTCAACACTCGGTCGGAGTCATTCCCAGTGAGAGTTGGACTCCGCCAGGGCTGCCCTTTGTCACCGATCCTGTTCATAATTTTTATGGACAGGATTTCTAGGCGCAGCCAGGGAATGGAGGGTGTCATGCTTGGTGACCACAGGATCTCATCTCTGTTGTTTGCAGATGATGTTGTCCTGTTGGCTTCATCCAGCAATGACCTACAGCTCTTGCTGGGACGGTTTGCCGCTGAGTGTGAAGCGGCTGGGATGAGAATCAGCACCTCCAAGTCCGAGTCCATGGTCCTCAGCCGGAAAAAGGTGGATTGTCCTCTCCGGGTTGGGGACAGGCTCCTGCCCCAAGTGGAGGAGTTTAAGTATCTTGGGGTTTTGTTCACGAGTGAGGGGAAAATGGAGCAAGAGATCGACAGACGGATTGGAGCAGCATCTGCAGTGATGCAGACGTTGTACCAGTCTGTTGTGGTGAAGAGGGAGCTTAGTTCTAAGGCAAAGCTGTCGATTTACCAGTCAATCTACGTTCCTACTCTCACCTATGGTCACGAGCTTTGGGTAATGACCGAAAGAACGAGATCGCGGATACAAGCGGCTGAAATGAGCTTTCTCCGTAGGATTGCTGGACTCACCCTCAGAGATAGGGTGAGGAGCTCAGTCATTCGGGAGAGGCTCAGAGTAGAACCGCTGCTCCTCCACATTGAAAGGAGTCAGTTGAGGTGGTATGGGCATCTGATTAGGATGCCTCCTGGACGCCTTCCACTTGAGGTGTTTCAGGCACGTCCCACTGGGAGGAGACCCCGGGGCAGACCCAGGACTCGGTGGAGAGACTATGTCTCCCAGCTGGTCTGGGAACGCCTTGGTATCCCCTCTGAAGAGCTGGAGCAGGTGGCTGGGGAGAGGGAAGTCTGGGCTTCTCTGCTTGAATTGCTGCCTCCGCGACCCGGACCTCCGGAAAAGCGGTAGAAGATGGATGGATGGATGGACAACTGATAAATAAAACAGACTTAACATGTTCTACAAATATTGAGGTAAAGAAGTGTATGCTTTGAAAAAACTGTTGTATTGTGTGTATACACACTCACTCCACCCCTGTTCCTAGCCTCCCCCTCCACACTTCCCTCTAAATCTCACTCCAAGCTCTTCTGAAAAGTTGGTACCTCTATATTTAGTCTTTTTTTTAAATCATTTTATTTATTTAAAAGAAACAAAAAAAAATCACAAATTTCAGTAAAAAATGAAAAAAAATTGTGGGAAAAAATTCCAAAAAAAATTACAAATTCAAATAAGTGTCAAATTTATTACAAAATATCTCACATTTATGAGGAAAAAAATTAATGTTTCAAATATACAAGAAACAATTTACAAATTTCAAGATAAAAATGAAAATTTGAGAAAACAAGTTGCAAATATTTTTGGAAAAGTGCAGATTTCTGCAAAACGTTTAGTATTCACAAGGAAATAGTGAATTTATGAGTAAAAAGACAAAAACATATGAGAAAAGAGCTATTAATCATTATTAGTGTTATAAAATGTATTGGCACAGTGTCCTAGTGGCACTGATGTGTGGGAAGGCGAGCCATTTTTTTGGACCCCCTAAAAGCAAGATGAAACATCTCACTAGGCTATTCATTAATTTACTGCAAGAAAAAAAAAATCAAAGAAATTAGTGAGGGTAAAGTTTGATAACCAAAAAAAAATCACTATCCTGCTATAATTTGTCTTTTACAGTAATTTCTACATTGTGCTCCTGTAAGATCAATAGCCTTTACAGCAACACACCACAGACACATGTTTACTACTGCATATCATGCTGCAGTAAACCCTGCATGTCAGGGTGCTGCGTTGGCTCTACAAATAAGGATGAAGAATATCAATAATTGTGCAGCTTCCTGAATGATTCATTTGTGCTTGCGATTAGATATCACAGTGGGTCATGGACACAGGAGATTATATAGCGCACACATGCATAGAACAACAGATGTGTTGACAATCAAATCTGAAGTGTTGTTATCTGTGACCTCTTAATCCTCTTTGAAAAGGTTTATGCGATTTTAGACTAATGCTTTTGATGAAATTGTTTCCCCTCTCACCATTGTCTCCATAACAACACCTGCAACTAAAACACGCCACCCTGTTCACCCGTGTAGATGTCTTATTTTTCCCATAACCACATGGGTCAGATGCAATAAATGATGTTAAATAGCTGTCACTGTTTTGAGTTCCTACTGGCCTTTGTCACAGCAGGGCCTGAATGCAGTGTATCTTAAGGTGCAACACCTGATCTGCCATATTCAATCGTGCCAAATTTTAATCATGCACTGGTTGAGACAAATATCCACACACTGAATGTGGCCACTTCAAACTCAACCATTTCTCTGGATGATTCACAGTGTCAGGCAGCCCCTGAGCTTCCTGTTAAGTAAGGAGAGGTGATATCAACCTAGTTACCGCTGGCTTTGAGATCCTTACTGGCCACCATAGTCCGTATGAGTCAGCTACTCAAATGTAAATATTATGATGTTTTGGACCAGAAAAAAAAAAAAAATAGTTTCATCCTTTCACTTGACTGGCCATCCATCCATCCATCCATCTTCTTCCGCTTAATCCTTTTTGGGTCGCGGGGGGGCTGGAGCCTATCCCAGCATCTTTGGGCGAGAGGCAGGGTACACCCTGGACAGATCGCCAGTCCATCGCAGGGCCAACACAGAGAGAGAGACAACCATTCACTCTCACAGTCATACCTAAGAACAATTTAGAATCCCCAAAAAAGAAAAAAAAAATTGACCAATTATTTTTGACCAGTTTAGGTGAAGCTGGACAGTTTCTCTGAAGTGGAAATTTTTTCTGCACTACTGGGGTCCCTAGGAACCCTGACTGAAATTCACTGATCTATGAAACACCCCACTTATACGTTTATTACTGAGTTTTTTTTGTTATTTGGGATACTGTTACTTGAATTTTTGTGTTTTGTGACGGGCTTCCTTTCATGTTTTAGCAGGTGGATACCTTTGCTGACTTTCCCTGTAGTGTGGCAGATGCTAAAATAGAAACAGTTCAGGTAAACTACAAAGTGGGGAATATGTAGTGCCCAAACTTAAAATAATGAGCATACAGGAAATGTAATCACTACTGAGATATTAACTGTTAGTATCTCCACTATTGTGATTTTCGGTCTCCTCACCTTTCAGTCTGTCAGCCAGCAGCCCCGCCTCATGTTCAGAGTAGTGCACAATCGGAGGAGGAGATGGCGGCCGCAGACGGTCTTCGTGAATCTTGCGCCGGTGTCTTTCTTCCCGTGCCAGTAAGCGCTGTTTACATTCCCATTCATACAGGTCGTCTCGGGCCTGGGCAAAATCCACATGGATCTTGCCTGAGTCTTTCTTATCAGTACTGGATCCGATACGCATCCGATACCCTGAAGAAGGGAACTAAATGGTGTTAGACAGCTGTCACTGTTTTCAGTTCCTGTAGGTGTTTTTCACAACAGGAACTGAATGCAGTGTCAGCAATGTTTCTTCAGCTTTATTTGTCACAAAGACTAAAAAATAAAGCAAAAGCAGCTGTGTCAAAAACAGCAGTTCCTCAGATAGTCTCTTGAGGCTGGTTCCAAAACAAAAATAAGCATATTTTACTCATTATTGTGTGCAGCATTTTGCCAGACTGATAACTAAACATATTCCTCCAAAAATGCTTTCCCAAAGATGATTTCTGTTCTCATTGGTAGTTCTTATCACACTGATGTATGTTCAAGTGTTCCTTTGCATTTATTTGATGCTATAAAAATGTGTGTGTGTTGGGGGGGGGGGGGGGTAGTCACAATTGAGCTGGTCAGGGCTGGCCAGGAATGAGGGAGCTGTTTATAAACTAGTGCACAAACTGTTATGGGTGGCTGTTTGGGCAGGAAATTGACACTGTGGTTGAGTTTCACAGTCACTACTGTGCAGACTGGCTGCAAATGACATCACCAGTGCAAGATGCCAGTGCCCTATATCCAGGAAGTAAAGCTTCATCTTTCTATAACGAAAGAAGTGGTGCCATGCCCTCCATATTTATTTAGAGTGTATCAGTGATAAAATTAGCCTTTAGGCAAGAAATGTAATGGCAACAGATGGAGACGCTGAATATGTTACATACTGTAAACAAAAAAGGCATACCTGACAGGTAAATAGCCTTGTCCACCATGAACTCCTCGCTGAAGCGGATGTGACAGAAGTTCTTTTTGCTCTTTCGGATGGCGTTGATCTCCCCACACTGGTCAAACACCTCCCTGATGATTTCCTCTGTGGCATTCTCAGGCAAACCTCCAACAAACACAGTCTTACAGCCGGGAGGTCGCTCCCGTGTTGATGGTGGGGGTAGGTCTGAAGAACAATTAAGTCATTAGTGGCATATTCCTTATATTCATCTGCAGATACAGAGTTAGAAAAGTTTGTGCATGCTACAGAGCAGGTTCAGGGTCTTACTGGGGTTCTGGGGGAAGAGTGTGCAGCTCTTGCAGTGGATAATCTCCTTGATGACAGGCATGTCGGGGGCAACGGGAGGAGGTGGGACCAAACTGATGCCCGCCATCATGGGGTTTATGGGTGCAATGAGGCCCAGCCCAGGGTCAAATCTCTGGATGCAAAGAGAGTCTGGAGAAAAAAACATGACAAGAAAACAGAGTTTATTTCTTTATGTAGAGACACGTTAGAAGTAAGGAGGCTTCTGTTGGTTGGTCTCCCACAACCTTTGAGGATTGCCATAAAATTTTGCATACACATTTTGATAATATGACTTGTTTTACAGTGTCATAATGACTGTTACATTTGTAGTTTTGAGTGAAAATGTTGAATGGATTGTGAGAAAATTGGATTGATGAATACACAGAACGTTCCAGTTAAAATGAATTTTAACAATCTTAAGCTAAATACCTCTTGAATGATCAATGTTCCATGTAGGGGTGGGATAATTAATACGTTAACTTTTCTGATTAATGTGTGCCAATTAACACATTTTAAAAATGTTGACGCTGTCAGGTCACTCCCTACAGTGGTTTTGGGTGGTTTGTCTCAGCAGCTGGCTCAGCTTAAAAGAAGAGTATTCTTCTTTTTCAGTGTTTAAATTTGCAAAGTTTACACAACACTAAAGTGATTCTCCGATACTCAGGGCAACCTCATTCTTCGTACACACCTCACTCCAAATGTACGCGCACGCACACACACACACACACACACACACACACACACACACACTGACCTAGCATCACTGATTGGGGCTACTTGCTCAAAAGTATAAAAACAGGCAGAGTTTGTCAGTGAGTGGAGAAAAACACACTCACAAATATGAAGTGAATACAAGCTAACTTCTACGAATTACTCCATTGATTTGTACTTTTACGGGTTAAGATAATTCAGAAAATTTAGTAGAAGCACTTTTTCTCTGACCATTTCAAAATAAGAGGAAACGTGACGATAATAAAAATGGTAGTCTTGCAGCTAAATCATCTCTTTCTTTATATTGAACTAAAAAAGGATATTACAAATTTGTATCATAAATTGTATTTTTTTTAAATTGAACATACATTCATGATTATCAAGTGTTTTATTAGCTGTTTATTATGTTTATTAGCTGCTCTTGCTTGCTTGTTTTTTTTCTTGCCTTCTGATTGTTGCTCTGAGTGTTGCTATCCCTGTGCTGTTGCAATCCTGGAATTTCCCCGTTGTGGGACTAATAAAGGCTTATCTTATCTTATCTTATCTTATCTTATGTTGTTTTTGTTGAATATGAGTCACAATATGTTCAATGAATAAATATGCAATTAAAATTTGCTAAAGTATACTTCTTTTTCATTCACTGTTCTATGCAAGTTTAGCGAGCACATAGAAAAAAATGTGTAATTAGTTTAATTAATTAATTAGCCCTAGTTTAATGCAAAGATTATTACAATGAAATGTCTTATAAATTTCTGTTAAAGCCACTTCGCTGCTTTTTTCCTCAATTTTTCAGAGAAGTTGGTACAAAAAATAGACCCAGAAAAGCTGTTTTCCATCAGATATTTTTTCCTGCTCACCACAGGTATCATTTTCTCTCCTAAAACTCTTTTCTGTCTATTATTTGCAACCAGATCATTTCCAGCATGATGCAGAGCATGCTTTTAGACACGCGCAGCCACATTTCGTTTCTTGTCTTCAAATACAACCATATAAGTTCTTCCAGAAGAAAAAGGGGAAATTTCACTGAAATGGCCTGTAAAACCACATTTATTTTCGTCAGTCGTCAATTTTTAATCACCAGAATTGGCTGATTGCAGACTCTCCCTAAACAGTGTTCGCTTGAGCCAAATCATTTAGCTCAGCATCTTTGTTGCAAAGCACAAAGGAGCCACAGTAATAAAGATACTAAATGCAGAATTAACAAATGGAAAACGGAGGGCAGAGACCATGACATGCTTGATTAGATGTTTATGAGACAATCATTTCGAAATTAAGGCTCATTGTTTTGAGTCATTTTCTCCTATCTTGTAAAGAAATCGGGAGCTTTAACCAGGGTGGACACACTTTCCACTAAAATCCTTTATGTTGCAGACCAGGAGTGTCAAATTCAGCCTTGGTAAGGGCCAACAAAAGGGTAATGAATAAAGCCGGGGGACAGGCGTTCATTTTTATCAACACATTTTTTCTAACTGAAAAATTATTGCAACTTCAAAAAAAAAAAAAATATCGACAAGCATGCAGAAAAATGTTCCCAATTTATAACTGGGGAAAAAATAGCAAACTACAAGGAATGGGGGGGAGAGTCGCAAGAATGGGTGGAAAAGTCACAAAGATGGTAGAAGGGGTTAGTTGCAAATCTGTTAAATTTTGGGAGACATCGCAAATTTATGAGAGCTGGGAAAAGTCACAAATTTATGAAAGGGTGTGGAAAAAATACACGTTTATAAGACTATGTAAAAGAGCAGCAAATTTACAAAATTTTGGAGAAAACTGCAAATTTGCAAGGGGGGGGGGAATCACACATATACAGATAGGTAAAAGTTTTAACTTTATGAGGGGGTGAAAAACCTCTCAAATTTAAGAGTAATTTAAGATAAAAAAAAAAAACAACCTTTCACACTTACAAGACAGAGGAATTCCCAAATTTATGAATTTTTTTGGGAAAAAAAATTACATATTTACCAGACAAGTCCCAAATTTATGATTATATGATGAAAAAAAAAGTTGCAAATTTACAAGGTGGGTGTATGGGGGACAGGAAAAAGTCACAAATTTATACGAGGAGGGAAAAGTCGCAAATTTAAGAGAGGGTGTAAAAAAAGTCCCAAACTCATAAGACTAGGGGGAAAAGGTGGCATATTTACAAGATGGGAGAAAGGAGGAAGTCACAAATTTCCAAAATTTGGGGCGAAGTTGTAAACTTGCACCGTTTGGGGGATGTCATAATTTTACTAGACTAGTGAAAAAAAGTTGCAAATTTAAGAGGGAAAGTCACAAATTTACAAAACTGAAGGAAAAAGTTGCAAATTTACAGGATGGGAGAAGGGGGGGAAATCGCAAATCGACAAAACTTTGTGGTAAGTCGAAAATCTAAAAACTTGCAAATTTACGAGAAGGTGTAAAGGGAAACTGAAATCTAAAAGACTAAGGAAAAAATGTTGCAAATTTATGAAACTGGGAAAAAAGCCACATTACAGAGGAAGACAAATCTATCGGAGGGCCGTGTTGACCCCCGGGCCTTGTTATTGACACCTGTGTTGTAGACTATGCTCGGCACAGATTGTAGTAAAAATGCATTTACATTGAAAAAATGCTTCATTACAGTTGCTTTTTCCGTTTAGTGACAATTTCTGCAACTCTAAATATTGTGGGTTGAGTTTTTGCAGCTTTCTGGTGATATCACAGTGCGGAGTTGGCTGGGAAAAACAAAGACAGAACAAAGCATCACTATCTAGAAGAAACACCAGATAAGACTGGATCTATTGGAAAAGAAAATATCATCTCGAGCGCACTAATGGGAAAAGTGTGAGGGGGAAAAGCTTGGTCAGGAGAAGATGGAAGGGGGAATAAAATATCCGTTCCCCCACGACAAAGAGAAAGTGAGGAATAAAGGGGGAGATAAACAGTGAGGGGACAGAGGCGACAGCGGCAATGCTTCAGCTGTCTGGGTGAAAATAGAGCGGGCTGGGTTGGAGGAGGGCGGTGCAGCACCGCATGTTCCTATCTACACCGACGCTGCAATAACAAGGGAGACGTCAGCAGAAAATCCCCGCCGCCGCTGCCCACACAGCCACAACAACATCACGCAGAATAAAGTGATTCCGACTGCAGGCGAGGGGAGCTGTCACACAAGGAGAGGACAAACGTCCCCTACAGTAATTTAATAAAAATAAATGTTTTCTCGCACTGCTCAGGATGGAGAATTGATAGAACGCACCATTGATTTGGCGTGAAAGGTTTTCCTCCCGCTGGTATAAACATTCAGCACACAGCCGGTCTTTGCCTGGAACAATCACCGGCACGCAGGATACGAGGCGTTCTACATTTCCAGTTTGTTTGGTGTGAAGAAGATGACGGCGGTGGAAAAGAAAAAGGAAAACAACACATACATGCTAAAGATTAACTGCTTCCTGAGCAGTTGCCTTTAGTTTTTCTGCGGCTCTTTGTTTTTCTGGATGAATCGAATGGACTGTGGTATTGTTTCTACTGGTATCTGAATAATTTTGTTTCCACGTTCTGGTAATATCAAACAAAAAAACCCCCAAAACTCTGAGGCTTACTGCTCCTGTGGGAACTGCATGCTGTATCTGCAAGGCCCTTTTAGACGGGTTTGCAGCACCAGTAGGAATGGCTGTAGTAGTCAGTGGGTTGTCATAGCAACAACTGAAACCACAAGAACAAGACGGCTGTCATGTTGGGAGCCAAGTCTGCTGTATGTCCTTTTCTGATCAAGTGATGGAGAGTGAAAAATAACAACTTCCATGCGTTATGTCACATGTACTTAAGTAATGTTTTCATAAAACTGTACTTTACTGAGTACATTTATCACCAGTTTGAGTATAAATAGGAAGGAAAATTAGTTGCATTCAGCTGAAGTACGCCCCTGACCTTCCATGGTTTTACTTAGGACTTATAGCTATGTGATGTATAGCTGATCTTTGCCCATTAGTGTAGAACCTTTGGATTTGTAACAAACTAATGCAAACCCATCCATCCATTGTCTACTGCTTTTCCGCATGTCCGGGTTGCGGGGGCAGCAGTCCAAGCAAAGTAGCCCACACTGCTGCTTGGTTCACATAGCACCATGCTCCCTCCTGTAGGTGGTGAATCCACTGCAGGGGCGATTCTCGAGCATCTTGGGGCCTAAAGGCAAGAATTCACAGGTGGGGCCCTCCAACCAGTGTTTATCATGTTTGACTATGTACTCGACACATATGGGAAATACAATAAAATGCACACACCACGAAATGATGAGTTGTTTTCAGTAACAGCAGCCTCATGCCAAACAAGGAGCTGTAATTACAAACTGAACTGTCATGAAAAAAAAAGTCGGAAAAGGGTGGATTGTCCTCTCCAGGTTGGGGACATGATCCTGCCCCAAGTGGAGGAATTTAAGCGTCTTGGGGTCTCATTAACGAGTGAGGGGAGAATGGAGCGAGACACTGACAGATGATTCAGAGCAGCATCTGCAGTGATGTGGACGCTGCACCGGTCTGTTTGGTGAAGAGTGAGCTGAGCTTTATAGCAAAGCTCTTGATTTATCAGTCAATCTGCGCTCCTACCCTCACCTATCGTCATGAGTTTTGGGTAATGCCCAAAAGAATGAGATTGCGGATACAAGCAGCTAAAATGAGCTTTCTCCATAGGACTGCTGGACTCACTCTTAGAGAGAGGGTGAGGAGCTCAGTCATCTGGGAGAGGATCAGAGTAGAAGTGCTGCTCCTCTACAGCAGAAGAAGCCAGTTAAGGTGGTTTGGACCTCTGATCAGGATGCCTCCTGGACACCTCCCAATTAAGGTGTTTCGAGCACATCCCACTGGGAGGAGACCCCGGGGCAGACCCAGGACAAGCTGGAGAGACTACATCTCCATCTTGGTATTCTCTCTGAAGAGCTGGAGCAGGTGGCCGGAGAGAGGGAAGTCTGGGCTTCTCTGCTTGAGCTACTGCCTCCGCGACCCGGACCTCTGAAAAGCAGTAGAAAATTGATGGATGGATGGAAAAAAATAAAAATGCACACACCATTTTCACACAGCACACAATAACTTCCATCAGTGCATCTTAGTAGTACATTATCCAAATTTCTTGTGCACCGTTAGTTGGAAGAGTGAGAGGTGGTTGTGCTGCCCCTTTAGTGAGTTCTGTGCTGGCCTACTACCGTCATTGCAAATTCTCTACATTGTCACTGCTGTAGTGATTCAAAGTTGGTCAGCACTTGGGGGTCCCCTTATGGCCTGGGGCCCCAAGCATTTGCCTGTTTTGCCTGCTGACATGCAGCGCCTCTGATCCACTGGAGGCCAGACCCATGTGGCTCACTCGGGCTGAGTGCGACCGGGTCTTATGGGCAGAAACCCAATCACAAGGCACTTGCCCTCGACTCTGGTAACCCCAAAATGGGTGGAGTACACTGGATCCTTGTTGTAACCTCTTCATGAGGATTTATTGGACCGTTCTTAGTCTGGCCCTTCAGCCAAGACCACAATTCCTTGGGAGACCCTACCAGGGGCAAGTTTTCCCCGACAACATAGCTCCTAGGCTAGGATCATAGGACACACAAACCCCTCCACCACGATAAGGTGGCAATCCACAGAGGGGCTAATGCAAACCCACAACATCAATATTTGAAGCTGAATACTTGCTTTTAAGAGAGCATAAAGTCATCATAGGGATGAAAGAAGAGTGGTGGTTTTTCATCCAACAGAGAGATTTAAACAGCCCCTATTATGCTTTTTGGGGGTTTTCCCTTTATTTTAGTGTGTTACGTAGTCCGAAGTTTACCTGCTCAGGAGTTCTCCTCTCCCACAGAAACTACGATTACAACTCTGATCGTCACTTCCTTGTGGTAACGTATCGTCACTTCCTGTTTTGCTGTCTGCCTGTGTGGTTTGCTTTGTGGTTTGCTCTCTAGCCATTAGCTATGGCTACTAGCTCTCTTTCCTCTCCTCCTCTGGTGTGCTCTCTCTGTTAGATGTTTAGCTACACCTCTGCCTCTTTTAGTGATAACGGTAAATGTAATAAATGTTGTCTTTTTGAGGCGCTCGAGGCGAGGTTGTCTGATTTGGAATCCCGGCTCCGCTGCATTGAAACACCGTCTGCGCCAGTTAATCTTGACGGACGCCCATTAGCTGCAGCGGAGCTAGCTAGCTTAGGCCCCCCTGTCAGCGGTCCCTCGGCTCTCCTCAGCAGCGAGGAGACTGGGTGGGTGACGGTGAGAAGGAAGCCTAGTCGCAAAGCCCCGGTACACCACCAACCTGTTCACGTTTCTAATCGTTTTTCCCTGCTCAGCGACACACCCGCTGAGGAAAAAACTCTGATCATTGGCGACTCTGTAGTCAGAAACGTGAACCTAGAGACTCCAGCGGCCATAGTCCAATGCATTCCTGGGGCCAGAGCAGGCGACATCGAGTCAAATTTGAAAATGCTGGCTAAAAGTAACTGTAAATACTCCACAATTGTTATTCACGCCGGCATTAATGACATCCGTCTCCGGCAGTCGGAAGTCACGAAACTTAATGTAGAATCGGTGTGTGACTTTGCAAAAACGATGTCTGCCACTGTAGTATTCTCTGGGCCCCTCCCCAATCTGACCAGTGATGACATGTTTAGCCGCTCGTCATCCTTGAACCGCTGGCTGTCTGTGTAGTGTCCTAAAAATGACGTGGGCTACATTGACAATTGGAGCTCTTTTTGGGGAAAACCTGGTCTTATGAGACGAGACAGCATTCATCCCACTTTGGATGGTGCTTCTCATTTATCTAACAATCTGGCATCTTTTTATCCAAATTTCCAAAACCCTGACTACTCAGAGTTGGGACCAGGAAGCAGAGTCGCAGTCTTACACGCCTCTCTGCAGCTCCTCTTCATCCGCCACCCCTCAACTTAGCCCCTGACTTCCCCATCAGAGAATCGTTGTCTGCTCCCTCCAAAGTGAATAAAAATATAATGTATAAGCATCCCAAAGTGATAAAGCAAAATATTGGTAAAACTCAAATTAAACATAAAGCCTCTAAATTGAATGATTTGGCCTCTGTTCCTCCTCATAATTTAAAAATTAAATGTGGTTTATTAAATATTAGGTCTCTAACTCCCACGTCCCTGTTAGTCCATGATCTGTTAATTGATCATCAGATTGATTTAATTTCCCTTACAGAGACTTGGTTTGGGCAAGAGGATTATGTTGGTTTAAATGAATCAACTCCCTCTGGTTATTTAAACTGTCAAAATCCCAGAAATTCTGGTCGTGGAGGAGGAGTAGCAACAATTTACCATTCCAAATTACTAGTTAATGTAAAGCAAAAAACATGTTATAATTCCTTTGAGGGCCTGGTCCTCAGTATTGGGCACTTTAGCAATTTTAGGTTAAACCCAATTTTATTTGCCATAGTTTATCGTCCCCCATCAACCTACTCAGAATTTTTATCCGAATTTGCTGATTTTTTAGCTGATTTAGTGCTGAAATCTGATAGAATAATTATAGTAGGGGACTTTACTATACATGTGGATGTAGATAGTGACTGCCTTAATGTGGCATTCAATTCAATATTAGATTCGATTGGGTTTTCTCAGAAAGTAGGAAGTTCTACTCATTACCTCCACCATACATTGGACCTTGTTTTGACATATGGCATAGAAATAGAAAATCTTGTAGTGTCTCCTCATAACCCTGTACTGTCAGACCATTGTCTGTTAACCTTTGATTTTACTATTTCTGACTATTTGGCTCCTAAAGAAAAAAATTATTACAGTAGATGCCTCTCAGATGATGCTGTTTCCAAATTTATGCAGATTGTTTCCTCTATGCCATGTGTCAACACAACCGAAATAAGCTATAGACAGCTTGCTCCTTCTGTAATTGATAACATGGTGGACAGTGTTTCAGCTTCTCTGCATCAGCCTCTAGACTTGGTGGCCCCCTTAAAAAAGAAAAAGTCTAATCAGAGATTTCTAACTCCTTGGTTCAACACAGAAACTCGTACCTTAAAACAGAAGACTCGTCAATTAGAAAGAAAATGGCACTCTACTAATTTAGATGAAATCTATTTAGCTTGGAGAAATCATCTTTTAATTTATAAAAAATCTCTTAGAAAAGCTAGAACGAGTTATTACTCTGCATTAATAGAAGAGAACAAGAATAATCCCAGGTTTCTTTTCAGTACTGTAGCCAGGTTGACAAAGAGTCAGGACTCTGTCAATCCTAGAGCCCTTAGAGCTTACTAGTCAGGACTTTATGAACTTTTTCAATAATAAAATTTCATCCATCAGAGATAAAATCAATCAGATTCTTCCCACAGTTAACTTAAATACTGTAACTACTACAACTCCTTCTATTGATGTCTGTCTTGATGAGTTTACTCCAATCGACCTTTGTGAGTTAGACAAAATAGTTTCCTCATCCAAACCTTCAACTTGTCTTTTAGACCCTATTCCTACCAGGTTATTTAAAGAAGTCTTCCCACTTATTGGTAGCTTTATTCTTCATATAATCAATTCTTCATTAACTTTAGGCCATGTACCGCAGGCTTTTAAAACGGCTGTAATTAAACCCTTACTCAAAAAGCCAACGCTAGATCCAGGAGCTTTAGCTAACTATAGACCAATCTCTAATCTCCCTTTCATTTCAAAAATCTTAGAAAGAGTTGTTGCTGCGCAATTATTTGACCACCTGCAGGGAAATGGTTTACTTGAACAGTTTCAATCTGGGTTTAGAATCCATCATAGTACTGAAACAGCCTTAGCGAAGGTCACTAACGACCTCCTCATTGCATCTGATAATGGACTAGTTTCTGTACTTGTCCTTTTAGACCTTAGTGCAGCTTTTGATACTATCGATCAAAATATTCTACTTGATAGATTAGAACACTATGTTGGACTTAATGGAACTTCGTTGCAATGGTTTAGATCTTATTTATCTGATAGGTTCCAGTTTGTTCATGTAAATAATGAGTTTTCTTTCAACTCAAAGCTTAGTCATGGAGTTCCACAGGGATCTGTGCTAGGCCCTACTCTTTTTAGTTTATATATGCTTCCGTTAGGCAACATTATTAGAAAGCACTGTATACATTTTCATTGTTATGCAGATGACACACAATTATACCTGTCAATGAAGCCAGATGATAGTAATCAATTAGCCAAGTTAGAAGCCTGTCTTAAGGAAATCAAAGCTTGGATGACTTGTAATTTCCTGCTATTAAATTCAGATAAGACTGAAGTCATTCTTGTTGGTCCAAAAAACCTTAGAAATTCCTTTCCAAATCAAACTTTCAGTTTGGATGCAGTTACTCTTTCTCTTAATAGCTCTGTGAGGAACCTTGGAGTTATTTTTGATCAGGATTTGTCCTTCAATTCACATATTAAATTTGTTTCTAAGACTGCCTTCTATCATTTGCGTAATATTGCCAAGATTAGGAGCATCTTGTCTCAGAGTGATGCTGAGAAACTGATCCACGCTTTTGTTAGCTCGAGATTAGATTATTGTAATTCTTTATTATCAGGCTGTCCTAAAACATCTTTAAAAAGTCTTCAGCTGATCCAAAATGCTGCAGCAAGAGTTTTAACAGGTACTAGAAAGAGAGATCATATCTCTCCGGTTCTGGCCTCCCTTCATTGGCTTCCCATAGAGTTTAGAATTAAGTTTAAAATCCTTCTTCTTACTTACAAAGCTCTAAACAATCAGGCTCCTTTTCATTTAAAAGATCTGATACTACCGTATTATCCTAACAGAGCACTACGCTCCCAAAATGCAGGATTACTTGTAATACCTAGAATCTCCAAAAGTACAATGGGAGGCAGAGCCTTCAGTTATCAAGCTCCTCTCCTGTGGAATCAGCTGCCAATCTGGATTCGGGAGTCAGACTCGATCTCTGTTTTTAAGAATAGGGCTAAAACCTACCTTTTTGATATAGCCTACAATTAGGGAGGGATCATGTGTTTCTGAACCCTCCCTTAGTTATGCTGCTAATAGGTTTAGTCAGCCGGGGGACCTCCAGTAATGCACTGGGCCTCACTCCTTTCCTCACTCTCTATGAAATATTTTTTTTTGCTGGTCATTAACATTTGTTTGTTCTCTCCCATAGATTGAGTCCCCATCGTGCTGTTTGCTCTCTACATGTCTGTTCTTTTCTTTTTCTCTATCCCCTCACCCCCCAGCCAGTCGCAGCAGATGACTGCCCCTCCCTGAGCCTGGTTCTGCTGGAGGTTTCTTCCTGTTAAAAGGGAGTTTTCCTCTCCACCGTCGCCAAGTGCTTGCTCACAGGGGATCGCCTGATTGCTGGGGTCTTTCTGCGACTGTGGGGGTTCCCCCCTACAGTTGATAGTGCTATGAGATGACTGTTGTTGTGAAATGGCGCTATATAAATAAAGTTGAATTGAATTGAATTGAATTGAACTGAACTCTGCCTGAAACACCTTTGGACTGACTGTTCCTCTCCTGTGAGGTTATCAGATCATTACTAAACAGACCTGCCTCCTGGATAGTCTGGTACACCCTGTCTTTGGAAGAGAAGAGCCTCAGAGCTTAAATAGTTACAATGTAGCTAGCTTAGTTAGCAGCCTGGTCGTGGTTTTTAGAGCACTTCTCTGTCAATTCTAGCCACACCATTAGTGGTTCTGTGTGTCATATATAAATATGACATGTTATTGTGTGATGAGGGTGGTGGCTCCACCTTTCCGTTTCTGCCGCCATCCTGGGTATAAAAGGCCAACGCGGAAGAGGCACGGTCCTTTTGCCCTTCGCCTCTGTCTGTACGGGAGTGCCTTGTGTCTGTGAGTTCACACAAAGTTGAGTTCTATTGCACCTCCGGCCTCATCATTGGGTTACTGATTATGGACATAACACTGTGTGGCGTTTGCCTGGGCTCCCCATGTCTGAGTGGGTTTTTGCCACGTTGTCAGTAGGTCACAGTACAAAGAGTATGGTTACTGTCTTCTTCTTCATGTGTTTTATGGAGGTTAATGACCTTGTTAAGATGTATGAGGTTGTGGTGACTAGATGAAAAACAGCAATACATAAATATTTGAAGAAAAAGATTTAGACTCTGAGCTGGACCCTGGTCAAAATTCTAGCCCAGGTGAAGGGTCGAGCAGTCAAAAGAAAGAAAGTTGACAGTGAAGACAAGGCAGTACATCAAAAGTTACCTTTCCTTTGGATTTACTTCCACTGGGGATCCCACTGCATCCATCACTTCAAGATAAGAACATAGACTATTTTCTTAATCTCCGTGAGCATATGGAGAAACTTTAATGAGAAAAACTGGGCTTTTCAATTCTGACTGCCATAATAACTAAAACGAGATAGAGACTGAAAGCTGTGGAGGAAGCGCTTCATTTATGCCTCTCTTCAGTTCCTGCCAGGGTATCAGCTTTGTGTTCATCTAAACAGGCGCAGGTTTCACAATGACTGAGTATAAACTAATCACAAAACTAAATTGCCATTACATATGCTATAATAGGCTACAATGTGTCATTTTGTGACATTTTTGGTTGGTGGGGTGCCATGAGATGTTTTTAATGTAAAAAGGGTTCCTTGGCTCAAAAAAGGCTGAAAAAACACTGACCTACAGTAACAGATTTAAAGTAACTGCTGTGAGGTAACTGATTTCTGAATACAACCATTTCAGCATTGCAAGAAAAAGAAAACAGCTAAAGTCAAAACATCTATGAAGAATTCAGCTGATACAAGTCAGTGTTTTCTCTCTTCAGGGACAAACATATCAGCTAGCCCATTGATCAAGGCAGAAATATCTCCATAGTAACCATGTATTTTGCAGCAGATATTTACAGTCCTCAGAGGGGATGAGATGGGTGTGGACTGCAATTTATTCTGCATTTCTAACTTTCGGAAAATGTTGAGCTTTTCAAAAGCTGTTTGAACCCCAGAGAAACCATTTAGAAGGATGTTACTCCATGTGCTGAGTTTGGGGCATTTTCTGAATTTACTAACTGACTGTATGTTAGGTTAGTTTTCCTTGGTCAGCACTTTCTGCTAATTGCCAACATATAAAGGTTTTCATCTTGCTTTTGGGTAAAACACTTCCTACACAGCATTTTGCTTGGCAAAAAGGAAAACAATCCAATGCACCTTTTATTAAATCTCTGCAGGCTTATAAAAATACTTGAAATGATAATCTTCCATAAATCTAAGCATGAACAGGTGGGGATGCACTCAGATTGTTTTTTTTTGGGGGGGGGGGGTAAGTAAATCAAATGTCTTCATGCCACACATTCATTGTATTCACATCAAGCTGTTTTTACTCCCAGAGCCAAAATGCCACAATGTCAGGTTCGTTTCCCTGGCTGTGAGCTACGCAGGGTCTGCCAGAGTCAGAATCAGAGGAAGAAATGCAGAAAGGAAAAACAAAAGCACACAGATATGGAAGCGAAAAATTAAAGTCAGAGCCAAGGCATAGAAAAAGAAGCTTATTGCTTTAATTGCATTTTTTTTTAAAGCAGAACCACCATGACACAGAGCTGTGTTGGCCCCATAGAGAAACATCTGGCTGCGATTAACCTCAAGGTGAGAGCTCATCAGTCAGGACACTCCCAAACAAAGACAGGGGGACTGTTTAAACTTATCATGATTCGATTTCTTAACATAAATCAAAATCCAGCCGTGACCTGCATGAAACTATTTTCATTACAAATCAAGATGCAGGTTAATCCAGATGTTTCCAAAACAATGATTAAAACCAGTGGTGGAGGTACCCAGGAGCTTGAAGAATGAAAGAAACTTGACTTTCTTTAAGCTTTTACTGCGCTCTGTTTCTGATAGCTGCAGTGAATTGTGAGGATACAGCTAATCAGAATAACTGTATCAAATGGAGTAGCTCACATGCTAATCATAAATAATCATAACACTGCGTCTGTCCACATGTCATCAGGAAGAATGAGTGACGGGTTGACTTTAAGGGAAAAAAGAATTAAATGAAAAGTGGATCTGAGGTGCAGTGCATATAATTTGGCTGTCAGAAAAAGCTAAAGGAAAGAGTGATTGAAGTGATGGCTATGTCACTGATAAAATGAGCCTATACAATATAGCTTTCACAGCTAACACCTAAAAAAAATGAACTCTCAGTCTCAACAGATCTCTACATCATTCTTAAAGACTCCAAGAACAATGTCAAGTGTCAAAATATAGCCACAATCGGCAATCATCGGGTTCCTAGCAGCTGTAAACTTCAAGGTCATATACTGTTTACCAACAGCATTTTAAAACCTAAGGTTTGCTACACCTTAGGTTTTAAAATGCACAGGAGAGACATGATGTACCTTAGTTGTTCAGAAGAATAAAACTTCCCAAGGGGAAAAAAATGAAGCACACCAGATGAATGCCTCAACCACTACACCACAGTCTAACTTTCTCAAAACAAAATGTTCCATTTACAGGACACAAAGGCTGGTAGACATTTCGTAAAGATGATTTTATTTTTTTGCACAAGAACATAATTGTATCATATTTGGTATTTTGCTGAAGAATACTGTTGTGGTTGTGAGGGTGAAGTTTCATCAAGTTTGAATCATTACATAAGATAAATCAGAAAAATACATGCCAAAGAGAAACTGTACAACTTCGTTGGCCTATAAAATCAAAACAGATTGATATTTTTTGATAAATTTAACAACTTTTCATTGTCAATATCTGTAGATGATTCACACATAATTTCAAGCAATTGGGGATGAATGGCCACAACAGTCGTTTTGAGTTAAAACAACAATTTTGCATTCAGCACAGGAGATTAAAGGAGTAGCTCCTCTTTCTTGGTTTAAAAAAGAAGTTCGGATGAATGATAATATAACTGAAAGATATTTTTAAACTCTGTCAAAATCAAGGACAAAGAGAAAGACTGGCATAATCTGAACTGCAGCCTACAGGTCTCATCCATGCGTAATTATGATCAAGTCTCCCCAGTGCAAGCAGGGCTGTGGAGGAGGTGAAAAAGCTCCTTGCTCTTAAATGCATTTTCACTTTGTGAACAAGTCCACATTGTCCTCAGCGCAAAATGGATTTATCCTCCCACTGAAACACTGTATTATTAGTATTAAGCCTTTGATCTCGCGTCTCTGTTTATTAAAGAGAATGAGATCAAAGACAGCCATTGGTTTATTTCATGTTACGCTTCAAACACATCTCTGAATAGTGAAGAGCTTTAGGACAGTCTCCTTGCACTTTTCCCCGGTGCACAGACCGCTTTCCCAATGCTGGTAATAACAAAACGGACTGGGCCACACCCACAAATGTGCAGGTGACAGTTGACGAGTGAACAGATATGGCTCATTGTTTCTGCTCATCTTATTACAGGTATCCTCTTCCTGGTGGTCTACGTATATAAATACTGATGTACTTACAACTGTCAAGTTCTGGGCACGGTCTGGGACCGTGTCCACACCTCTTGTTCATGGTGTTCCTTTGTGATTATTATATTATCATCATTATTATTATTATTTAGTATAGTTATTGTCTCCTGTGTCTCCCCAGGTTTGCTGTGTCATCCCGTTTGTCTTTAGTGTCTTTATTATGGCCCTGTGGTATAACTGTCTACCTATTGTCTCCAGTCCCTCATGTTTCCATACCCATAGCCACTCTCTCACGTGTGCTCCTGTTCTGCCTTTGATTGTTGTCCCAGCTGTCTCACATTTGTAATTGTTAGTTACCCTATTTATGTTAGTTTGTGCATGTGTTCTGTCTGGCATCATCATCATTTACCTTTGGTTTTTCTGTTATTTTCAGCCCCTGTGCACTTGTTTATTTTATGTTTCGTTTCTTGAGTTTTTGTTTTCAATAAACATGTTACACTGGAGGTCAGTCCATGCTCTGGGTCCTTCTTCCACCCATCCTGTACTGCCTGGAAGGCAGTATTATGACAACTCTCTCACAAGGAAATGAATAGGCTGCTGCAAAGTCTTTGATTATTGTACTTACAGTGGTGTGAAAAAGTGTTTGCCACCTTCCTTTCTCATTTTTTTGTATGTTTCTCACACTTAAATGTTTCAGATCATTAAGCAAATTTAGACAAAGATAACACAAGTAAACACAAAATGCAGTTTTTAAATGAAGGTGTTTATTACTAAGGGTAAAAAAAAAATCCAAATCTACATGGCCCTGTGTGAAAAAGTGATTGCCCCCTCCTGTTAAAACATAAATTAACTGTGGTTTATCACATCTTTGGAAAGCTGAGTTCAATTTCTTTAGCCACACCCAGGCCTGATTACTGCCCAATCAAGAAATCACTTAAATAGGACCTGTCTGACAAAGTGAAGTAGACCAAAAGATCCTCAAAAGATAGACATCATGCTGCAATCCAAAGAAATTCAGGAACAAATGAGAAACAAAGTAATTGAGATCTATCAGTCTGGAAAAGGATATAAAGCCATTTCTAAAGCTTTAGGACTCCAGCAAACCACAGTGAGAGCCATTATCCACAAATGGTGAAAACATGGAACAGTGGTGAACCTTCCCAGGAGTGGCCGGCCGACTAAAATTACACCAAGAGCGCAGCGACGACTCATCCAAGAGGTCACAAAAGACTCCACAACAACATCCAAAGAACTGCAGGCCTCATTTGCATCAATTAAGGTCAGTGTTCATGACTCCACCATACGAAAGAGACTGGGCAAAAATGGCCTGCATGGGAGAGTTCCAAGAGGAAAACCACTACTGAGCAAAAAGAAAACAAAGGATCCTCTCAGTTTTGCCAGAAACAACTTGATGATCCCTAAGACTTTTGGGAAAATACTCTGTGGACTGACGAGACAAAAGTTGAACTTTTTGGAAGATGTGTGTCCCATGACATCTGGCATAAAAGTAACACAGCATTTCAGAGAAGGAACATCATACCAACAATAAAATATGGTGGTGGTAGTGTGATGGTCTGGGGTTGTTTTGCTGCTTCACAACCTGGAAGACTTGCTGTAGTAAAAAGAACCATGAATTCTGCTGTCTACCAAAAAATCCTGAAGGAGAATGTCCGGCCATCTGTTTGTGACCTCAAGCTGAAGCGCATTTGGGTTCTGCAGCAGGACAATGATCCAAAACACACCAGCAAGTCCATCTCTGAATGGCTTAAGAAAAACAAAATGAAGACTTTGGAGTGGCCTAGTCAAAGTCCTGACCTGAATCCGATTGAGATGCTGTGGCATGACCTTAAAAAGGCGGTTTATGCTCGAAAACCCTCCAATGTGGCTGAATTACAACAATTCTGCAAAGATGAGTGGGCCAAAATTCCTCCACAATGCTGTAAAAGATTCATTGCTGACATGATTTACGACCCAAGAGACAGACGCTGACACGAGTGATTACAGACAATTATCTTTTATTGTAAAAGTGTGAGTGTAGTGCGTGAGTGGATGTATGTGTGCTCGTCTGGTCACTGGAGCTGAGCCCGTCTTTGTGGTGACCTGACAACCCTGGAACACAAAAGCACAAAGGTTACTGCTGTACAATAACAATAACGGCGTATATGCTGCAGGTGCTTACTGGCAGGTCCCACAGTGTAAGTCCGGCTGGCTCCTGGTGTCCATGTGACGTAGTGCTCGAGGTGCCCGGCGTTGCGGGGGTGAGGAGGAACTCCGAGGAGGTGGAGGCTGTGCCTCGTCAGCTGAGGAGGATTGTCCGCCGCCTGGGAGGTCCACCTTTGCACAGGGGAAAGAACTTGCAGATGATGAGTGCTGGGTTTGCTTACGTGGCCTGGCTTGACTTGGCATTCGCTTCTTGACTTGTGGTCGAGATCTCGGCGCATTGCTTGGCAAGGAAGACAGACGACTCCGTGCTGAGGAGTCCGCGCGTCGGGCTTTTAAAGCCCGCTGATTGCCACCTGCTGGAGTGAGCGCAGCTGATGATGATGATGCTGATGACGGCCTAGCGGCCATCATGACAATTGCTAGTTATCGCAAATGCTTGATTGCAGTTGTTGCTGCTAAGGGTGGCCCAACCAGTTATTAGGTTTAGGGGGCAATCCCTTTTTCACACAGGGCCATGTAGGTTTGGATTTTTTTCCCCCTTAATAATAAATGTCTTTATTTAAAAACTGCATTTTGTGTTTACTTGTGTTATCTTTGTCTAATATTTAATTTATTTGATTATCTGAAACATTTAAGTGTGACATACAAAAAAAATGAGAAATCAGGAAGGGGGCAAACACTTTTTCACACCACTATATTGAAAACCAAATAATTTTTGATCATCAACATTCAAAATTGGTCTAAGTAATTGTTAGGCCTCGCAGTTAGCAACCAACACTAGTATTCACATAGGTATATTTTTGCTGAGATTATGCGTTTCCCATAGTCTGTCAAGGATTCAATCCTGTACTATGGAAATGTATATTTCTTAAATCACTGCATTAACAATTTAACAATTACTTTCATACGTCTCTCCAAGTGATAAATGGAAACACCTGTTTTTTTTTTTTGTTTTTGTTTTTTTTGTAACTTAGATTTTTATTCATTTTTCATCATATATAATGCATTCAGATCACATTCTACATTTAAAAAACAAAGGGGTTAGGGTAGGGAAAAATTAAAAAAAATAAAAAATAAAAAAAAATAAAAAAAAAAAAAAAATAAAAGGGGGGGGGACAAATGTTGGAGCATCAAGTTTTTAGTTTCCATCTCTTAATTCTTCTGGTTTTTTCAGTGTCTTTGGTTATTCTTTCAATTTCTGCCTCGTTGTTGCACTTTGTAGTGTGTCCATTTCCGCCATTTTTTCTCCCATATTCCTTCTTGCATTCTTCGTCGATATGTTAGTTTTTCCATCATACGTATGTCCTCAACAATGTCAGTCCATTGTTCTTGGTCAGGAAGAACTTCTGATCGCCATTTTTTTGTGATTGTTTTTTTACATGCAATCAACAAGATTTTAACTAGATATCTGTCCTCAGCCTGTATAACATTGTCTTTTTTAAGATCACATAAGTACATCAGGTTACAGTTCATTGGTATATTATATCCTAATATCCTCTGTATTGTCACATGCATAGATTTCCAAAATGATGATATTTTGTAGCATTTCCAAAACATATGTGAGTGGTCTGCATTTTGAGCCCCACATCCCCTCCAGCATAAAGATTGGGTATTTGTATATTTTCCTTGAATCTGTGGTGTAATGAAAAAGCGAATCAGGTTTTTCCATCCAAATTCCCTCCATGCCCTTGAATTTGTTGATGTGTGTTGTGTTTTCCATATTTCCTGCCAGCTTTCTTCTGTTATGTTTAAATTGAGCTCTTTCTCCCATTTCTCCTTTATATAGTTACTTGTATGATTGTTTGTCATAAGTTTCTGATATAGTTTTGAAATAATTCTTATTTTATTTCCTGCATATGAGCTTAAAATAAGTTGTATAATCTCGTTCACATCTGTTTGGAGGTTATGCCTAATCTTCTTCATATAGTAATCTCTCATCTGCAGATATCTGAAAAATTCCGATCTTTCTAATTTAAATTTTCTCCTGATATTTACAAAGCTCCCGAGATCTTTTTTTCTGATATTGCCCCATGCTGTGATTCCCTTGTTCACCAGATTTTTGTATCCCCTATCTTGTTTTGCCGGTTCAAACTGACTGTCAAATGCTACCCATTTCAATAGTTTTATGTCTTCCCTTATATTATATTTTTGTACTATTTTATACCACAGTTCTAAAGTAAATTTAGTGATTGGGTCTATTTGTTTGATTTGCTTATATGCATCTTTATCCCCTATTATGCTTTGTACTGGGAGTCCCTCAATTTCCTTTTCCATTTCTTTCCATTTTGCCTCATATCCCTCGTCGCACCAACATATGATATATCTTATTTGTGCTGAGTAGTAATATTCCTTTAGACTCGGTAGGCCCATGCCTCCTTTCTCTTTTGGTAATTGGAGGGTTTTATATTTCACTCTTGGTTTTTTACCTCCCCAAACAAATCTCGATATCATCCTGTCCCACTTTGAGAATTGGGCATCTGGAATCTCTGTTGGTAGAGCCTGGAAGAGGTAAAGTAATCTAGGTTGTATGCTGATTTTGACTGTCTCAATTTTTGAATTCAGATCCATATTTAAGATTGACCATCTATCAATATCTTTTTTTATTTCTTGTTCCAACCTATCATAGTTTGCTTTCTACAATGCTCTGCACTGTGTGTCTGTGTGTGTGTGTATATATATATATTTTATAGTAATACGTACATATGTTTATTAGCTGCTCTTGCTTGCTTGTTTTTTTTCTTGCCTTCTGATTGTTGCTCTGAGTGTTGCTATCCCTGTGCTGTTGCAATCCTGGAATTTCCCCATTGTGGGACTAATAAAGGCTTATCTTATCTTATCTTATCTTATCTTATCTTATATTTTGCTTAGGTCTTTAGGTATGTTCACTCCAAGGTATTTTATTTCTTTTTGGTTCCAGTTTAGTTTGATCTTATCAGTTATCTGGTTTAGAGGGTTATAGTGGAATGTCAGTATTTGTGTTTTTGTTATGTTTATCTTGTATCCTGATAATTTTCCAAAATTTTCTATCAAGTTCATCATTTCCATTATTGATTTATCTGGTTGTTCAAGGTAAACTATAATATCGTCTGCAAATAGCCCAATCTTGTGTTCCGCCTCCTTTATTGTTACACCTTTTAATTTCTTATTTTGTCGTATCGCTTGAGCCAATGGTTCTATGAACAGAGCAAACAAGGTGGGCGATAAGCAGCATCCCTGCCTAGTTGATCTTTGTATATTTACTTTGTCTGTTAAGCTACCGTTTATCTTGATTCTTGCCACAGGTTCTTGATATAGCGTCCTTATGCATTGTACTGATTTTTCGTTAAATCCAAAGCGCTCCAGTACACTATATAGGAATTTCCAGTTAACCCTGTCAAATGCTTTTTCTGCGTCTAAACTCATTATTACTGCGCTTTTCTTTTCTTTATGTATTTGGTTAATTATATGTATTGTTCTCCTGATATTGTCATGTGTTTGGCGTCCCTCTATGAATCCAGTTTGATCATCTTCTATCAATTCCGTCAAGAATGTCTTTATTCGTTTACATATAATTGTTGTGTATATTTTATAATCTACATTTAATAAAGAGATTGGTCTATAGTTTCCGCATTGTTCTTTATCTTTCCCTGGTTTTAAAATAACTGAAATGATTGCTTCGTTCCATGATGGAGGTATTTTGTTGTTGTTCAGCGTCCAATTAAATGACTTTAGGAGTTGTGGCGTGAGTTCTTCTATAAACAGTTTATAAAATTCAGATGGGTATCCATCACTACCTGGTGATTTACCTTTTTTAAGTGACTTAATCACATCTCTGATCTCTTGTGTTGTTATTTCTGCTGTTAGTTTTTCATTTTGTTGATTTCCTATTGATGGCAAGTCCAATGTGTCTAGAAATTTTTTGATATCTTTAGTATTTGTTTCTTCAGGTTGCGAGTATAGTTCTTGGTAGAAATTATGGAAAATTTCTTCGATGTTTTCTGGGTTAACTGTGGTTTTATTTGTGGTGGGGTCTTTAATCTTGTATACATTATTCATTGTTTGTTGTTTTCTTAACCGTTTTGCCAGCAGTTTTGTGGCTTTTGGCCCCGTTTCATAATATTTTTGCTTTAGATATCTACTTTTCCTTTCAATTTCATCCATTTGTGTTTCTTTTATCTTTGTTTTTTCTTCTTTAATTTCTTGATATATTTTTGGGTCATTTGTGCTTTGATGTTTACGTTCTAGTTCCCTCAGTCTCTCACATCTTTGTTCATACGCTTCCAGTTTAGTCTTATTTGCTTTTCCTGTTTCAACAATTAATTTACCCCTTAACACGGCTTTTAGTGTGTCCCATAGTATTGTTGGGTCCACTTCTTCATTGTCATTCTCTTGGATATATTCGTTTATGTTTATTTTTATTCTTTCTTTCATTTTCTCATCATTTAACAGTCCTACGTTAAGTTTCCATGTTGTTTGTCGTTTTCTATTGTTCAAATACGTATATTTCCATGTATATAGGATTATGATCTGATATTTCTGCCCCTCCAATCCAACAATTTCTCACCCTGTGTCTGTCACCTTCATTCATAAGGAAGTAATCTATTCTAGAGTGTACTTTATGGGCTGCTGAATAATGTGTATAGTCTTTTTCGAGTGGGTGCAGGTCCCTCCATATGTCTACCATACCCATTTCTGCCAGTGAGGTTCTTATGAACTTTGTTACATGTTTTTTGTCTTCTTAACACTTGTTGTGTCAACTTCATGATCCATGACAGCATTTAAGTCTCCTCCACAAATTAGGACTCCTTCACTGTGTGTTGCTATGAGATCAAACAGATGTTGAAAAAAACCCTTGTCACTTTCTGGTGGGGCATAGATGTTCACTAATGTAATCTGCATACCATCTATTCTTCCCTTTATTATTACATACCTGCCTTCTTTATCCTGGATTTCCTGTTCACTTTCAAATTGTATTTTGTTTGAGATTAGTATCATAACCCCCCTTTTTGCTCCTCCCTTAAATGAACTGTAGTAGGAGTTCTTATAGCCAAATCTCTTTAGTTTCACATGTTCTGTCTTGCTCAAATGTGTCTCTTGCATAAATATAATTTCAGCTTTTTCCTTCTTGAATTTTCTTATTATTCTTTCCCTTTTAACAGGTGAGTTCAGACCATTCACATTTAATGTCATTATCTTAAGATTTTTACCCATATTCATGTTTTTCCATTTTTTTAACTTGTGCTCCTAGCCCCTTTAACAACAAAAATAACACATATTTATATAAAAACACATTAAAAAATCTCGACCTCCGTACTTTGGGCCTTTCTTCTGCCCACTGGTCCCTGTTGGTGGGTGGGGGGGTTGTCTTCACAGAGTGAAGGGCCCTCCCTAGACTTCTAATTACTATCAAAGTAATAGTCATAAGTCTAGAAATGTCCAACAAATATCACTTAAACCTCTCCTAGCCGTCTGTTTCTCTTTTACCTTGTCTTCTTGGCCTTCATTTCTTCTGTGCCTTTCTTAATCTTTGTTATGATCTAGGCTTTCAGTTGAAAGCCTTGTAGTTTGTCCTGGGCCCGCTGCTCTACGTCTCTCCCCCTTCTTCCGCCGTTCACTCGTCTCCACTCCGTCTGTCGTGGTGCGTTCAGGGCCGCCGCTGCTCCAGCCGTCTCCTTCGGCACGCTCACCTCAAGGCCCCGCTCCATCATATCCCGTGCTGCCTCTTCGGCCATGTTGTAGGTTCTTGTGCCTTCCTCCCAATGAATCCTCATTTTCGTTAGCGGCGTTTGGAATCTAATTTTTTTCTCTTTCAGCGTTTTTTTAATATTGGCATATTTCTTCCGCTGCTGCACGATTTCTGTCGGGTAGTCATGGTCAAAAAATACCTGTTTGTCGCCGATTCGTATCTTTTTTTTCCATGCTTGCGTCAGGATTCTTTCCTTTATGTCATATTTCACAAAGTTTACCACAACTGACCTGGGTGGAGAGTTTGTTTTCGGGTTCTGTGCCGGTGCTCTGTGCGCCCGTTGAATCTGCAGATCCGTTTCTCCGGGTATTTCCAGTTCTTTTTTTAAGAACTGATCCATGAATTTTGTCATCGAGTTGCCTTCAATGCCCTCTGGAATTCCAAAGATGCGCATATTGCTTCGTCGGGATCTGCTCTCCAAGTCGTTTATTTTCTCCTGCATCCTCTGCGTTTGCGTCGTCAGGGTCTGTAGTTGTTCGTTTGCCTCGCTTTTCCAATCTTCTAGTTCCGAAATTCGGGTCTGCGCTTCTGTCATACACGCCCGCTGGGAGCGCAGTTCCTCCATGTTTTCCGTTAATTTACACTCCATTTCTCTTCGGAGGTCCATGATTTCCTCCTTAATTTCTTTTTTCAGTTCCTCCTTAAGAGCCGCTAAATCCTGTTGTAGCTGTCGCTTGAATTCTCTTAACTCTTCACCCAAACTGGCGATGCCAGCGTTCATGTTGTCGAGTCTGGTGTCTTCCATTTTCTCTGCTGTAGACACCTCGTTTTTTTGGGCTTTGCGTACAGCGGTTTTTCCTGCGTTGTTGGAGAGGAATTCTTCAATTTTACCCTGTTTTTGTCCTTGTGCCCGGTTCCTTCGTGTTTTCATCCCTTAGTTTATTGATTCGTTTATGTCGTGTTGGCCATTTACCGATGATTTTTAATCCGGCTAGGGAGAGCTCTTTGTTTAAGTGTTATGTCTCTCCGCCATCTTCCCGGAAGTCGAAACACCTGTTTTTTGTAATTTAAGGTGTAATTACCCTTTAACCTCTTCAATTCACTTGTCCCTCTTCCTGTCTTATTTTTGTCACTTTTAATTTTCTAAAGCTGGAGGAGAGCTGCAACTGTAGGCCGAGGTGGAGTGTAACCAGCTTCACATCATCACTGTAAAATAGTATGTCAACTTTATAATATTTCCTCCTCTGGTCCAGAGGAATTTAGTTGCTATGTCGCTAGTTGCCCCTCCTCCACAACAGCTCCACCTCTGTCTCTTTGTTGCGGCTTCACTCAGTTAAATCCATGCTTTCACTTATTTTGAAAAACATAAAGAGACTTCAACCAATTCCCCATATGCTTATTTAATACCCCCCCTCCACATATACCACGACGGTCATTAAATAATAGAAACACACAACCACAAAGCTCAGACAAATCCCCACGTCTCAGGAAAACAATTTCACAAATAGATTCCAGGGTGAAATTAAGCCAAGAGAAAATGAAACTGAGCTTAGTGAAGTTATTTTTTCGATGGAGCAACACGCCTCGCCACATTGTATGGGCCACCCGGGGACAGATATAGTGTAGCTGCGGTTGTGGACGTTCATACGGTACATTTCTCTGCTTACATTAGATTCTGCAGGGCAGTTTTGGGGTGTATGGTTTCTATATCAAATGAGAGAAAAAACATGGCATTATGAGATCCAGATGTTGGAGTTTCTGTGCGGTGGGAGGTTTTTCCAGCCTGATCTCTTTAGTAAAATGTCATAGTTTGATTTGTCTGGTCAGATTGTTCCCTGCTATAATCACCAATGTATGGGGATGCCGAGATTTTTGGAATTTTGTTTTTGACATAAATCTACATAGCTCGATATATTATTTCTTAAACATCTCAGTTTGATTTGTTCTTGGTTTCCATATCATCAACCCGTTACTAACAGACTAACTTATTGTGATTAAAAGTAAGTATTAGTGTTGTTCAGTAGGCCACAAATTGTTCCACCCGTAGCAGTTTCTGGCAATTAAGCAGAGTATGCAAAGGCAGTAGGCCTTCTCAACCAATAGGGGGACCTTAAGCTGCAAATTTACCCTCTACTTTTGTTCGGTGGGAGAATTAAAATTACCTTCTACTGTTTTTTTCCTCATAAATTAACATATTTTTAACTTGCAACTATTTTCTCATAATTTTACAGCTTTTTTCCTTGTAATTTGCAACTTTTTTCTTGCATTGTGCAACTTTATTTTCATAAGTTGGAACCTTTTTTTTCTTGTAAATTTCCAACTTTTTTCTCATAAATTTCCAATTTTTTCCCCATAAATTTCCAACCTTTTTTCTGGTAAATTTGTGAGTTTACTCATGAATTTTCAACTTTTTTTCTTGTAAATTATTTTCCCTTGTAAACTTGCACCTGTTTTCCTCTTAAATTTCCATTTTTCTTGTAAATCTGTGACTTTTGTCATAAGTTTTCAACTTTTTTCTTCCAAATTATTTTTTTCCAGTAAACTTTTTTTTCACACAAATTTCCAATCTTTCTACATAAATTTTCAACTTTTTTCTCAAAAGTTTCCAACATTTTTTCTTGTAAATTCGTGACTTTTCTCGTGAATTTTCAACTTTTTTCTTGCACCTTTAACTTGCACGTTTTTTCTCTTAGATTTCCTAATTTTTTTCCTTGTAAACTCATGACACTTCTCATTAATTTTCAACTTTTTTCTTGCAAATTATCATTTTTTTTCTTGTAAACTTGCAACTTTTTCTTGAAAATTCATCATTTTTTGCATAAATTTTCAACTTTTTTCTTGCAAAATATTTTTTTTCTTGTAAACTTTAAACTTTATTTGTCCTGTTTGCTACTTTTTTCTGATAAACTTTTCTCATAAATTTGTGACTTTTTTGGCAAATTTCCACATTTTTCATATGGATACTGTTTTGTTTTTTTTTTTAAATTCTATGCATTTTTTTTCTGTTTATCTAGCCAATGACCCAAGTTTATTTTCAGCATTTTTGTTGGGAGTCAAGAGATCCCCCCACACACACACACAGTTTTAAAGGGTTTTAAATCCCCCTCTAAAAGCTAGAAACAGCCCTGGTTCCACCCAAATAAACATCTTTCTTTCACCGTTTTTTCTCCATCAGTAACTGTCCCATCACTGAGCTCTATCTCTTCCAATAATCCTCACATGGTTCTTATCCTGTGTCCCCAACCACAGCCAACTTCGGTGCAGCCCAACCTACCTGAGATCATTGTTTTGCACTAATTCACCCACAAAAATATTTCTAACCCTGAAGCACTGTGGTACGACCAAGCATAGCAGACATGCAAGCTTCACAAGCAAATATCTTGGCTTTTAGATTCTTACTGTGATCACTTCAACATCTACCAGAGCTCTGTCATTACTGTAGCTAAAACGTCACTAATAATATGAAGGTACCCTTCTACTAATGAGCAATGTGAACTCCTTTACACACACACACACACACACACACACACACACACACACACACACACACACTGAAGCAGATAGGACTTTTTTTGTCTCTTTTAAAAAATAGACAAAAATACACAAGTAACAATAGGTGTCTTTGCTCTTAGCTTTTTTGTCATTGAGACACTAGAAAAACAACATAGGAGCCATACGAACTCTGCTGAGATGTCCAGTGAAAAATGGTCTCAACAGGGGTGCAGATCTGTGGCTCTGCTCTGCATAATGGCCACAAATGAAGAAAATTCACAAAAATACCCTGTCACCTTGACCTTTGACCCTTTAACCCAAAAAGCAGATCAAGTCAAAGTGACCTCAAGTTCAACCCTCCTGTGCCAAGTTGTAATCCTAACCACCCCCCATGATTGCTATGTACTCCTGTCTGATTTTGTCATCAGCATGGCTAATTAACGTTAGTTGACATAAGGTTAATTATTAGAAATCTGTTACCTGTCTCCATTGAAAGCAGCCAGTTGAGGTGGTATGGGCATCTGATCAGGATGCCTCCTGGACGCTTCCCACTTGAGGTGTTTTGGGCACGTCCCACTGGGAGGAGACCCCGGGGCAGACCCAGGACTTGCTGGAGAGACTATGTCTCCCAGTTGGTCTGGGAACGCCTCTGTATCCTCTCTGAAGAATTGGAGCCGGTGGCTGGAGAGAGGGAAGTCTGGGCTTCTCTGCTCGAACTGCTGCTTCCGCGACCCGGACCTCCGGGAAAGCGGTACAAGATGGATGGATGGACGGTTACCTGTCTCTCAATCTGGCTCAGGTTCAAAGTATGCAATGTTGTTAAAAACATTTATGCTGCATGTCCACAGGCAGCAGTTTTTCCACTGCAAGCACTCTGGACTTTTTTCAGAGCACATGAATACTTTGGGGAACTAAAAAAAAGGTCTGGACCCTGTATCCTAGCAACAGTTTGACCTGTTAGAGCTTGGCACTCTGCCATTTAGCATGGCGACTATCTACATACTACACTATACCGCAACAAACTGTCAAATATTGATCATGGTATCCTTTTAATCTAATTCCAATAAGGCGTGCTGTTGACGAGCAATGTAGCATGCTGTAAGTTGAACTTTCTTCAGCATTCAGTGCTCTGAGCAAAGCGACAAAAAACACTAACCACCCAGAGCCCAGAAAATGCTCAACTACACAGAAAATGAACAGAAACTAGACACTTTCAGGAGAAAATGAGCATGCAGCCAGCCTTAGTGAACAACCAAGAATAGGACAGAAGGATGAGGAAAAGATGAAGATCTACTTTATAGCTGTAACCTTCTATGTTGTCACATAATACCTCTGAGCTGTATTAATATTGCCACAACTTCACTTTCTGAAACCAAAGTTCTGCACCTATCTCAGTCCTGTGACACAGTAAAGCACCGCAGAATACCAATATTTGGCGTGCTTGGCTTGACACTGGTACGAACTACTGATAAAATAAACTGAACCCTCAAGTCTTTTTTCCTGTTTTCATACCATTCTTTAAATACATTTATTTCTACTACAAGTCTATACAGATTGAGTCACGTTGGGATCTTGGTTTAATTAGCCATTGGAGGAACAGCAGTTTATGCGTCTTGTGTTGTGGCTTAATTTTGTTTTAATTTTTAATATCTGGATATTGCAGTTTGAGATGACCATGGGACTGTCCACAGTGCATGTGATCTGTCCAATTGGGTCTCCTTTACAGAAAGAGTTTGATCGTGATAAGAGCCTACAGTGCTGTGAAAAAGTATTTGCCCCTTCCCGATTTCTTGTATTTGTGCATATTTGTTATACTTAAATGTTTCAGATCATCAAACTAATTTTAATATTAGAAAAAGATAACCTGAGTAAATGCAAAATGCAGTTTTTAAAAAAATGATGAGTTCATTTATTAAGGGGAAAAAGTTATCCAAACCTACCTGGCTGTATGTGGAAAAAGTAACTGCCCTCTGTAGAGGATGCCTTCACAAACGAGACTAGTTTATTTCTCAGGAAAGGTTTATTGAGAGTCTACATCCTCTATCAAGCAAGTATCTCAACAAAAGAGGGGGAACAATTATCCTTCACAGTTCTTATACCCTCCAAAGGCACAAAACCCCCAACATCAAATAACACACCCCCAACCCACAGTCCTTGAGCAAACATACAGCCCCCGAGGCTCCTTGGCGTCTCCATTGTCTCTCTCATCCTTCTAGCCTCCGGGGCTCCTGCTGGGACATTCTCTCCCACTTCTCCTCTCCTAAGCAACCAACTTCGCACCTCCTGTAGGTCTCTGCAGGGTCAGGTCTTCTTTGGCCATTGAGACGTGAAGCTTCCAGAATATGCACCATCATGCCTACTAGGTATATGTGGGTGAATATGAATGCTATATATGCGCTCTAAATATGCGCCATACCTCCCTTGTTTCATCATGAATTAACTGTGATTAACCATGTTGTTTGGAAAGCTGAGTTCAGTTTCATTAGCCACACCCAGACCTGATTACTGCCAGACCTGTTGAATCAAGAAATCATTTAAATACAACCTGTCTGACAAAGTGAAGTAGGCTAAAGGATCTCAAAAAGCAACACATCATGCCACGATCTAAAGAAATTCAAGAACAGATGAGAAAAAAAAAACCCAGAACAACATCTAAAGAACTGCAGGCCTCACTTGTCTTAATTTGGACACTGATCTATGATTTATCACCCAGAAAGAGACTGGGCAAAAATGGCATCCATGGAAGAGTTCCAAGGTGAAAACCACTGCTGACCAAAAAGAACACAAAGGCTCATCTCACATTTGCTAAAAAAAAAACATCTTGATGATCCCCGAGACTTTTGGGAAGATATTCTGTGACCTGACGAGACAAAAGTTGAACTTTTTGGAAGGCATGCACCTCATTGCCTCTGGTGTAAAACTAAATTCTGCAAAGAAAAGTGGGCCAAAATTCCTCAACAGCAATGTAAAAGACTCACTGCCAGTTATCACAGATGTTTAATTAATTTAGTTGTTAGATATTATTATGTATATAGTTAGGTGTACCAATAAGGCGGTGCCCTGGGTGTAGTGGGAGGTGACGCTCCACCTTTCTGGTGGTGGCGTCACGGGGAGTATAAGAGGCCATGGCAGAAGGGGCTCTGTCTCTTTTTCTGTGGACCCTTGACCTGTGCGGAGCGACTCCTGTTTGGTTCCTATTGGTTTTAATAAAGAGTGTAAACTGTCACCTCGCCTACTCCCTTTTTACGGACACAACATTTGGCAACGAGTACAAAAGGTATGCAGTGAGCTGCTACCGCCTTTCAGCCGTTTCTGGAGGCTCCGGGAGAGCCACCCGTTCCCTGGGCCAGGTGGTATGCGGCCTTTGAAAACTATCTCATCGCTCTGCTCCTCCGTGAGCTTGAAAAGCTGCATGCGAAGGCGATCCTGGTCCATAATCTTGGAATGGAAGGCCAGAGGATCCTGAGTACGCTAGGAGGTGGTGACACTTTCGACGATGTAGTGAAGCTAATGACAGGCTATTTTCGCGCCCCGGAAAATAACACCATGAAGAGAATCCAGTTTCGACAGCGACGCCAGCGAGCGGGGGAGTCGGTGCAACAGTTTGTAGCAGACTTGCTGCAGCTGCCAGGAGAGTGCCAATTCGGCATTTTAGATGAAGAAATGGTCCGCGACCAGCTGGTGGAGCATGTACTTAGTTTCTCCGCGAGGGCACGTCTCCTTGCATACACCGAGGAATTGACGCTGATTGCTGCCATGGAATTAGCGCAGCAGTGCGAGGCAGCGGAGAAGCTGGCCCAAAATCTTGGCAAAGATGAAAAGCTGCAGAGGGATGAGAAACAGTGGAAGGCGCTGGCCGCGGATCTGGACGGCGAAGACAGCAAAAGTGATGAGGAATATGCTGCTGCTGTAAAAATTAGGTCCGCCCCGGGGACGCCAAGGTGTTATGGCTGTGGATCCACAAGGCACTGCTACAAGGCAAGAGACTGTCCAGCAAGATGGAAGCGCTGTGGAAAGTGCGGTCTATTCCACCACTTCGCTAGGGCTTGCAATCGCGGGGCGTTTCTCATTCTGAGGAATGAGATTTTCCTCTGCAAACGGTGAGCGTTATTGCAAGACCCAGGGAGGCCCCCAGGGTCTGCTGTTCTCTGCACGCTGTCAGTGCGGTGGAGGTCATGAAAGTTGCATGCAAAGATTTGTGGTCTTTTAACCACGGATGTTTTTTTTTTTTTTTGTTACTTATTTGTACCCGTAGGTAGACTTGGTTTGCAGTCTGGTGACAAGCCACCGGCTGCTGGTCGCTGCGTGCGCGAGCGCCCTAAACCTACATGTTTTTGGTATGCGGGAGGAAACCGGAGAAATCCCGGAGTAAACCCGCGCAACACGGGGAGAACATGCAAACTCCACACAGCTCACTGTTGGTCGGGGGCTGGGATCGAACCCACGATCTCATGATCCCCGCGATCCCCCGGCCGAGAGTAAAACTGTGCTGCCACAGTGCTAAACCACTGCGCCAGTAACTAGGCTCTCGACATCCTGTGGAGGAGTGACGTGATCCCAGAAAAGTAGATTCTCAGGGAAGATTCGTGCCTTTTTGGCGACATCTGCTTATTGTCCAGGTGTCTGGGCTCTCAGCATTTTCGTGGGAAAGTTGCGTGACCCTGAAGAAGAGTTTTTTTTTCACGGAAGATTCGTGCCCTTACCGTGTCTGCTTATTGCCCATGGGGTTTCCCCCCTACAGTAAGATACCGGGGGAGGAAGTCTTACTCGGGCTTTCGGCACACAGTGGAGGGGTTACTTGACCGTTGAAATACTGGTAAAATTTATTTTTAAAGTTTTGTTGCTACAGTTGGTCTGTGTTTGTCTCTGTGTCTCATGAAATCTGCTCCGGTGTGAAAAAGTGACAGAGTTCTCTGCGGAGGCGGAAAGAGCAGGTTGTAAAATTGTTGTTTGTGATTTTTTTCTGGTATTTGTGGAGCATAAAAGAGTTGGTTAATTACTTATTATCCTTTTGGGAAAGGATTAAAATTGTGGACGTTTGCAAATTATACTTCTGGGTGAGGAATTCTATTGTGTTTTCATTGCGGTTGAAGAGAGGAAAAAAAAAAAGAGAGAACATTGGGTTGCCACATTGATTTTTCAAAGCATTTTTTGGGGGGGTTGCCATTTCAAGCTTGTTTTAAGGCTATCGTTCTGTTACTCTGCTAAACAGCTGCCCGAAAGTAACCTTGGAGAGATAACAGAACTGCGCTGTGTGTGTGTATGTGTGGTGTATGTGTGGGCCCTTGTATTTCAGTGAGAAGAAGAGAAAGAGGAGTGTAAGAGAAAAAAAAAGAATCTATATATGGGTATTTTTGCAAAGTTTTGGGGTTTTACTTTTTTTCAGTCTAACTTTGTGGGTTTTGACTCTAATGTTGCGTACGTGATGAACTATTTACATATTTTTAAAGCCAATATTTTCATTTCCTCCAGTTTTTCTTTGGAAAATGAAAAACACTGAGCTATTTTTATTCAACTTTTTGACATCTCACTGACTTTTATTGACTCAATTGCCTTATTTCTCTGACTGAAGCATAACAGTGAACTTTACAGGGAAAAAAGGACACAGGACTAACAACCAGCCTCTGGGACCCAGCCTCGCCACTGTCCGTGCCATCCTCTCATCGACACCCAAAAGGTGGCTGAACATCTATGTTAAGTACAATTGCTTGTATCTTAATCAATGCTACCAGCATGACAATGATGAAATTAACTGAATATTACAATATCATGCTGTCACTTAATAATGCCTAATCACAAAAAAAAGCCTTTGTGTACACATTATATTACATGATTCAAAGCACAGAAGAAGTTGATGATTACTGTGTTTGTGCATGTGATTTGCCAGAGCCTACTGACTATCAAACCCAGGTTTTGGTAATCCTATGTCATATTGTTGCTTTGTTTCAATAACACTAAACTCACTTTTTAATAAATGGCATATGCAATCTTATTTATATTTTGATCATCGGTCTGTCCATGTAGTAGAAAGGGAAAAAGAAATAACAGCTTATTTTGCTGTAAGGATTGCAGAACACAGCAAGATGACAATGAAGTTTTTGTATTATCAGGAGATGGTAAATTTATGAACAGAAAAGATGAAGGCTCAAGGTCTGACGGGTTGCAGGATTTAGGAGAAAAAAAAAACAACAAAAAACAAACAAAAAAAACCCCAACAGAGTACAGTATCAATCATTCTGACCTTAGAAGCAGAGAGCAGAGATTAGAAGCAAAGAGTAGAGATTAGGCCGGCAATAATTCACTTGTGTTTCTTCACATTACACATTATAATAAACAGTGGGATAAACAACCGGGATAAACATTTAAGGGACACAAAAATAATGATGATAACTGGAACATTAGTAAAATCAATTTATGAGGTGATAAAATTTGCACTCCTGTTGATGTAAATACTGACGTGCAGACGGGGAAGCCATGAGGTTTCCCCAAATTTTTTCTTTGCAGGATGGCACCAAAATTTGATCTTTGTGGGAGATGTGAGGGGGCCAGAGAGTGTGTGGGTGACGGGCTCATTGGCTGGAGGGGCGACAGTGGCCACAGGGAAAAGGACCTCTCAGTTGACAAGCATTTTTTTGAAGCTAAGTAGAACAAATGACATTGCAAATGGCATAAAGCATAACAATTTGAATGACTTTGACTTTAAAAATGTAGTGTTCATATGACTTCACACTGCAAGATATATCTGACACATTGCAATGATGCCACTCACGACATAATGGTGTGACAATATCACATTTCAGAAATGTGACAGTAATAAGGAATGTGTTTTCTGTGCTCCTGGTGCTTAGCCGTGGCTGAGCTGGGCCTCGGGACTACAGTCCACTCCATAATTTACCAAGGAACATATAAAATAAGGCATTCCTTATACAAAATTAAGCCAACTTCCAATTAGGCAATATGTCCACCTTTCCATTGACTGAAGGAGTGTGACACATCCTTTCACAGGGATTCACTTACACAAATTCAACCTGTCTGTGTTCAATTGGACAGACAGATGTGATCTAAGTGACTAACTCAGAATGGTTGCTCGAAATGCTAAATCACATCAAATCTGCACAGACAGCAATATTACTTTTTAGACTAAGTCAAGAGACGACACACACAGAAGAAGCTATGACTATTGAAACCTCATTTTGAAGGAGCTATACTACTCACAAATTTTCATCTAAATTAAGTGTGTAACACATAAAAAGTGATAACATGCTTCCTTCTAGTAAAAAGACACTACCCATCAAGCAAATACCCTGTAACTTTGCTGCATATGCGTCTCCATGCATCAAAAGGGGGGTACCAAAGAAATTAATAGGCAAAAAATAATTAGCAATCCTCAGAAAAATAGATAATACATAAAAAAATTATCAAATGATCAATAATGAAGAGAAAAATATAGATGAAACGGCTTGGTAATGAAATTACAACGTTCAGTAGGAGAAGTTAAAAAAATTACATCAATAGATTTTCAGGTATTTAAGAAAATCATGTGCTGAAAAATATTTGCAGGTTATTGTAAAAAGAAATATGTTTATAAGAAACAAGGTAAACTGAGAAGAAAGAAGGAAACTATGCAAATTTATGAGAAAAGTTCCAAATTAAGAAAAGTCCAACTTGTGCTGAATTTATGTTTACTGTGGGGACTCAATTTAGAATTGACTACAAAGACAATACAGATTCTTACTCAATTATGTAAGAAGAGAACAATGCTTTAGGGAGCTCAAAGCAAAATGATTTGACCTTCCCTGCATAAACTTAGTTTTTTCAAAACCTTTGCATGGATCTCATTGAGCTAAATAAGAATGAAGGTAAAAATGTTTAGAAATTATTTACATACTTATTGAATATACAAAAGCTTTCCCCTGCACTAATCTGAATACTGCTGTGGTGACACTGAAACCCTTAACTGAAACAATATCAAGATTTAAAATAGGTGAAATGATTTACTTAGATAATGGAAGACATTTAATGGAATACATTTTGTAAATCAAGTCATGTCACATTTAAGTGCAGTTCCTAAGTTATCACTACCAAACATTTACCTAGGAAACCATTTAGCTTACCATCAACAATCTACAGGATTAGTATAATACAAAAATAAGAAAAACAGGGAAACTGTGAATGGCAAACCCTATTATTGAAGCCATTTAACTTAGGTGATGAGGAAGGGTTTTTGGGTGATTACATGCAAAGAATGACAATTGACAGTGATGTTATCCATACTGCCCTTCCCAAGAGAGACCATGTGACAAAGGAACCATCTCTTGGGCGAACCAGGGAATCTGGTCATCAAAGGAAACTGGACCAAAACTCCCTGGCAAGAACAGCGCAAAGGTTATCCTACTGACCTAAACAGCCACAGAAAACGAAGGACATGACACTTGGGTGCATCTAACATCTACTCCACTTGAAACCCACAGCAAGAGACTGTTTAATATACGTTGTATACTTATTTGAAAAAAAAACCAAAACAAAACAACAAATGACTGTTTAACTGTTTCTCTATGCAAATGTCAACTGACGGCGCTCTCTCGCGTCCGGTACGACCTTTGCTAATAGAGAAACAGGCTGTTTGTTTATCATGACAAAGGAAAACACAAGGGAAAGAAAAGTGCGGTTGGTGTTGTTACCTTATCATCCTCATCATCCTATAGTAATACTTAATATTGGTTATAAAGTTGTTCCATTGCTTTTACACTAGAGAATTTTACTCCTTAACCACTTGCAGTCCGTTGTTCCGCGGGCGGGCAAGTCTCTGCGTCCTAAGGCGCACGAGGGCGCACGAGAGCGCGCTCGTGCGCCCTCGTGCACATGACGCATGATAAGGATATTGATGGTGATGGTGTAGGTGGTGTGCCCTCCAAGCACCACTGAAAAAAAAATCTGCAAACACAGCCGCGAACAGATTAGTTCATCTGATTGACCTCTCATTCGACTAATAAGAGCCTTGAATTGGGTTTCTGAAACCTTGACGAACCAATGAATGAAAACCTAGGAAGGAGGACCCGCCTCCCAACGCTTTGAATGCAGTGAGCCAATTGAAGCAGAGAAGTTCGTGAGCTGTTTTTTTTTAAGGCTGGGTGAAGACTGACTGCTGGAGCGGATCAAAAAAGGACACAGGAAGAGCTCCACAGACCCAGCAGCATGGAGACCATCCACAAATGCAACCTGTGTGACAGGGAGTGCCATTCGTGGATCGGCATGTTCGGCCCCAGGCGGTGCTTATTTTGTATTGGTTTCAGCAGAGTAGACGTTATGATTTCTTCCATGGTCATTATAGACCGACGGAGGCTGACGACGAAGGCTGAGTGACACACACGCCTTCGCCAGTCTTTTTTTAATTACTACTGTTATTTGTTTTGAAAAATCGTTCGCCAAAAACCGCAATCATGGAAGCACAAAACCGCAATAATGGAATTATGTTTTGATCGAGTCGCGAGACCAGAACCAGAGCGGACCAGCGTCGCGTTCGTCTGACAATGAGGAGACAAGTTCGCCCAGACTCCGCTGTGAAGAGGTAAGGTGTTATAAGCTAAATTATTCTCTATCCCTGAAAATTGTAATCCAAAATGACTTTTGACCGATCAGTAAATTACAGCTGTGCGGTTCACGAAGTCTGAAGTTCGTGCGCCGCGGTACAAGGGGTTGCTCGCAGTGTACAGGCTGTGAACGCCCCCCCCACCCCCGCTATTCTTCTGCAGCGAGGGGGGGGGGGAGCCGCGGTGACTGCACTGCTGTCCTACATCACCACATAAGGCTAATCCGTTGTGTAGCGATGGCTAAAGTCCATCCTCCCTAGCGAGCGGGGGGGGGGGGGCAACCCCCCCCCACACACACAGTAGCGGGGGGGGGGGGCAGCCGCTGTGTGTCAGCGTTGCTGTGGAAACATGCAACGAGTGTAATCTGTCATGTAGCGAGGGCCGAACTCTGTCCTTGATAGCGGGGGGGAGGAGACGACCCCCCCCCCCACACACACACACAGACACAGCCCTGAGTGTGACCTTTCCTTTGAGCCTAAAATGAAGCTTCTACATTGAATTATTCAAAAGTTACAGACGTTTTTCCAAACTGTGCCATTTGGCACAATTTGGCACAGTTCCAAAACGCCTGGGAACAGCCTGAGAACAAAGCTGTGTAAAATATTCATTTTTTGTGGTATTGTTACCAAATTTGGATCTCAGCTGGATAACACTTGGTTCTACATTTCTGTTGCATTTTCCAGCCGTATCGGACAGCTGTGTGTTATTTACAAGCATTTGTATCCAAAAAAACACTGTGTCCAAATTTTTTTCTTCAAGTTCAGTATGTTTAGATGACTGTAACTCAGTGGCCGGAGCACGTAGAGAGATTATGTTTTTTTTGCCAAAAAATTCAAAGTGTTTTCTTTTAAATGAGACCAACCCCATGAAGATGCTGCAAAGGGTTGAAGAACAGCTTTCGATTTACTTTGGGCACGTTATTTTTTGGAATTTTTAGGAAAATTGCCCGGAGTGCAAGTGGTTAATAACACTAACAGTTGGACAAATTATCTTTTATTGCTGAAATGATGCAGCTACTACAGACTGTTTGGTTTCTTAAGAAAGGCTATATACAGAAATAACATAGCAAACTTCATTTTGAATCACACCTGACACAACACATCACTCCACTGATTAGAAACATGATGACACTCCTTACTCTGCGAATGCAAGGTTAATTTCATCAGGGAACTCCTCTTTTTGAAGTGGTGATGTCCCCTTTCCAACAGCTTAACACTCTCTGAATATGCAACGGCTTACAGTGCATCTCTCCCCTGTACTGCTACCCTGCTTGACCAACGAAGCGGGCAAGTGTTATATCAAGGATCTACATTGACAAAGGTCATTGAGTTATTGGGCGTATTCGCACCTGGGACACTGGGCAGATTTGTGTACCCCATTTTGGCAACTGACCGTACCCTCATCATGTCGGCAGGGCAGGTGGGCAGGGTGAAGAGAGATGCTTTTCTACCACATGATGCCATTTTTGAAGCATGAATGCAATTTCAGATGGAAAGTACAGGAGTGAGGTTTTTGTTCATTGTTTCTTTGAGTGAGAGTGGAAACAAAATACCTTAGGAATTAAAACACTTAATTGTAGACTACAGTCATTTACAAAATTATAACAAAGGATAGAATGGTCCTTGATCGACTAATTACCACCCGTAGGGGTGTAGGCCCTATTATAGGAGATTATTGGTTTACTTCTATCCATGAAAATGATGCAAATGGTCATATTAATACCTCAGATACTCATAGAAGTTAGTGTTTCTCTTAATGGAGAAGTCTCATCATAAACTTGGTAATGATTTTTATAACTTCAGATTTTTCTTGTGTGAGTCAATATGATGATGAGGATGGTGAGAGGGGCGATACTGGCCTAAGGAGTATGAAGGTTACAATATAATTTAAGTCTGTTTGAGTATCTCTGTATCATTTTCTACAGACTAAGATTAATTTTGATCATATTACACATATTCACTCTTAATGACATATTGTACACACGTTTTAAACCTGCAAAGACACATAACATGTAAATTCTTACACATATCCTTATATTATTTCATTTATTTTATTTTACTACCACTTTTGTTATTTTTCTTTTAATCCTGATGCTTTATTAAGCATCAAGTGGGAATATGATAGAAAAATTCCATATTATCCACATTATTATTGTTATTAATAATGTATTATTATAATTAAGATGTATCATGCCTTTCCTATTTCATGACTGATGTTTATATGTGCATTCCATGCAGGATAAGTTCAAACATTTCTTTATATTATTCTTCCATATTATACTTCATATTATATGACTTGTGATTCATGTATGGCCTTGAACAGCCCCAGTTTGCATGTAAGTGTGCCTGAGTTAGCAAATTTAATCACCAGTTGTACTGATATATTTTTGGATGTCTAGTCCTATGTGACCGAGAATGTATTGGCTCCTTGTTTCCTGGGAGCAAAGATAAGAACTGTTACAGTTTCTCCCGCCTTTCATGGATAACACAGCTTTAAAAGCTAGAACAATGAATGGCTGATTCAGAGGTATGGATGGTCAGACTTGGGGCTGCCTCTGCATTTCCCCCTCATGAGGAAATAAATGTACTTATATCTAAATTTTCTGCCTGATTTTTAACTCAGATTATATAGTGAAAATTATTCTAACACACGGACAGACACCCGTGGTGGCGAGTGGAGCCAGCGTGCAGGCACCTTGTAGTTCCGGAGTCCGGCCGAGTACTACCATGGAACCGGACGCTGCTGTGGCTTATTCAGCGCTAAAAATGAAAGAGCGGGGCGAGACCGAGTGATGCGATTCCCAGACGCACCTGGGAGCGGGATCCGAGGCGGAGCTCAGACCAGGTCAGCGGGACTCTCTGACACCGAAGATATGTACGTATATGCCCGGTCACGACGTGTTGGACCCAGAAAGCCAGTGAGAGCTCCCCTAGACATCGGTGATGAGGTCTGCCCTAGGGTTGAGTCTCGGCTTGGAGGAGTCCACAGAACATGGGATTGGTGGGATGACCAGGGATGATTGCGGGTGGTGATGGCCTGCGAGGATGGTTCTTTAGAACGGTCTGATGGATCCAGGAGGCACCCAAACGAGCTGCGGCGTACGGGGGAGAAGACACGTCAGCGCAGCCTGTCTCCAGAAAGGAAACGGCATAGATGCTCTGGGAGAGAGCCGCCAGATGGACATTCCAGAGGTGGGCCTCCAGGGGGTCCCTAGCAGGACTTTAAAGGGGGGGTTAGCGGTATATGTTATGTTAATGTTATTGCTGTTCTCTTGATTTTGAAACCGCGTAACTTTTGTCTGATTTCCCCTGTGTGTGCGTATGTGGTGAAAAGAAGAACAGAGATGTGTGAATTGTTAAAACAAAGAGTAATGTGTGAAATGTAAATTTTCCTCAGCACGGTGTGTGTGTTTAAGTTGCCCATGTTGTGGGGTGGGAGTGCTGAGTGGGGGATTTGGGGACGCCATTAGGTTAATATACATATCTGTTACATATCCGTTACATATCCGTGGACAAATCCGTTCCCACCAAGACCATACGGCGTCACTCAAACAACAAACCCTGGATCAACCCTGAGATAAAAACACTTCTGAGAGAGAAGAAGAGGATCTTCAGGTCGGGGAACAGGGAGATGCTGAAGTCCGTACAGAGGGAGCTGAGGAGAAAGATCAGAGAAGGCAAGGACAGCTTCAGGAAGAAGATGGAGGACAAGCTGCAACAGAGCGACATCAGCGGGGTCTGGAGAAACCTCAAAACCATCTCGGGGCTCCAGAATACCTCCCCCCAGGCCACGGGGGGCAGGGAGTGGGCGAACAGCCTGAATCTGTTTTTCAATAGATTTGACCAACCGCCCTCCCCCCGTCTGCACAACAACCACTGCTGCCTCTAAGAAATCAAGTCCTGCTACCCACTCCCCACTCCACCGACACCCCCCCCACTCCCAACACACAGCCCCCCATCCTGACCCTGACCAAGACCCAGGTGAGGACGGAGCTGAGGAAGATCAAGGCGAGGAAGGCGTCGGGACCGGACGGCATCAGCACAAAGCTCCTCAAGTCCTGTGCAGACCAGCTGTGTGGGATTGTGACGTATATCTTCAACATGAGCCTGAAACTGGGGAGGGTACCACAGCTGTGGAAAACATCTTGTGTGGTACCTGTACCAAAAACTTCCCACCCCAAAGACCTGAACAGCTTCAGACCGGTGGCCTTGACGTCCCACTTGATGAAGACCCTGGAGAGACTGCTCCTTGCTCATCTCCGCCCCCTGGTGGAACCAGCGATGGATCCACTCCAGTTCGCCTACCAGCATGGCATTGGGGTGGAGGATGCGGTGATCTTCCTCCTTCACCGTTCTCTGTCCCACCTGGAGAAGCCCGGGAATATGGTGAGGATCATGTTCTTTGACTTCTCCAGTGCTTTCAACACCATCCAACCAATGATCCTGAAGGACAAGCTGCTGCGCGCAGGGGTGGACCAGCACCTGTCATCATGGATCCTGGACTACCTCACGAACCGGCCTCAGTTTGTGAGAACCCGGGACTGTGTTTCCGACACGATCATCAGTAGCACGGGGGCCCCCCAGGGAATGGTGCTGGCTCCCTTCCTGTTCACTCTTTATACTGCGGACTTCTCACACAACACAACACATTGCCATCTACAGAAGTTCTCTGATGACTCTGCGATCGTTGGTCTCATCTCCAGCGGAGATGAAGCTGAGTACAGAGGGCTTATCCAGGACTTTGTGGACTGGTGCCATCGGAACTGCCTCCAGATCAACGCGAGGAAAACTAAGGAGCTGGTGGTGGACTGCCGCAGGCATGGGCAGCCCCTCACAGCACCAGTAAATATACAGGGAACAGACATCGAGATGGTGACATCCTACAAGTACCTGGGTATTCATCTGAACAATAAACTAGACTGGTCACACAATACTGACGCACTCTACAAGAAGGGACAGCGCAGGCTGTTCCTGCTGAGGAGACTCAGGTCTTTTGGTGTACAAGGGGCGCTGCTGAAGTCATTCTATGACACGGTGGTGGCATCAGCCATCACTTTTGGAGTGGTCTGCTGGGGCAGTGGCATTACTGCAGCCGATAGGAAGAGACTGAACAAACTGATTAAGAAAGCTAGCTCTGTCCTGGGGCAACGCCTTGATCCGATGGAGGAGATAGGAGAGAGAAGGACGGTGGCTAAACTGTCATCTCTGCTGGAGTCCGAGTTCCACCCTATGCAGGACATACTGGATGCATTGAGGAGCTCATTTAGCAGCAGACTACATCATCCCAGGTGCACAACCGAGAGGTTTCGTAGGTCCTTCCTACCAACGGCTGTCAGACTGTACAACCTAAGCAGGGCTGCTCGTAGAGATAGCAAAAAGACGTAACAAACTAATAGTTTTTTTTGAATGCAAAAGATGCAATAGACTTACACAATGGTCCTCTCCGGCATACAACTAGGAACATACCGGTCGCTATGGAGGGTGAGAATATGTATGGGCACATAATCATACCATGTAGGATAACTAAATAGACGGTTATGCTGTTTCATCCCACCTAGCAACAATGCTCTGCACTGTGTGTGTTTATATATTTACATATTTATTCCATCTAGCTACAATGCTCTGCACTGGGTGTGTTTATATTTATATATCTATATATTTATTCCATCTAGCTACAATGCTCAGCACTGGGTGTGTTTATATTTATATATCTATATATTTATTCCATCTAGCTACAATGCTCCGCACTGTGTTTTTATATATCTACATATTATTCCATCTAGCTACATTGCTCCGCACTGTGTGTGTTTATATACTTGCATATTTATTCCACCTAGCTGCAATGCTCCGTACTGTGGGTGTTTATATATTTACATATTTATTCCATCTAGCTACAATGCTCTGCACTGTGTGTTCATATATTCATATATTTATTCCATCCAGCTACAATGCTCTGCACTGTGTGTCTGTGTGTGTGTGTGTGTGTGTATATATATATTTTATAGTAATATGTACATATGTATATTAGCTGCTCTTGCTTGCTTGTTTTTCTTTTTTTCTTGCCTTCTGATTGTTGCTCTGAGTGTTGCTATCCCTGTGCTGTTGCAATCCTGGAATTTCCCCGTTGTGGGACTAATAAAGGCTTATCTTATCTTATCTTATCTTATATCGTTTGAAAGTGTTTATCATTTGAAGTGTTTTAGAAATGTGCATTACGCCGGGATTAATTTTTACGTGGTCTTTTTATGTTTAAAGACTGTAATGATTGAAATGGCGGAATAATCCGCAGGGCCTATGTTGTCTGCATGGATAGCTTTGTATATTTATGTTGTATAATTTGATGATTAGCATGTGAGTCGGGTTGTAAATTTTGGGAGGGCCCAATTAGTGTGCTCACTATTTTCTTTGGGGGGGATGTTAGATATTAATATTATGTATATAGCTAGGTGTACCAATATGGCGGTGCCCTGGGTGTAGTGGGGGTGACGCTCCACCTTTCTGGTGGTGGCGTCATGGGGAGTATAAGAGGCCATGGCGGAAGGGGCTCTGTCTCTTTTGCCGTGGACCCTTGACCTGTGCGGAGGGACTACTGTTTGGTTCCTATTGGTTTTAATAAAGAGTGTAAACTGTCACCTCGCCTCCTCCCTTTTTATGGACACAACAAGTTGTTGCCACCAAGGGTGGCAAAACCAGTTATTAGGTTTAGGGGGCAATTACTTTAATTATTAAGGCCAGGTAGGCTTGGATAGCTTTTTTCCCCTTAATAAATAAAATCATCATTTAAAAAATGCATTTTATATTTACTCGGGTTATCTTTGTCTAATAGTAAAGTTAAGTTGATGATCTGAAACACTTGTGTGACAAATATGCAAAAATATAAGAAATCAGGACGGGGGAAAGTATTTTTCACAGCACCGTTTATTAATTTTTATAGTTTAAAGCCACACTCCGGTGGATATAAATCCCCTATGAAAACAAATCTACTTTGTCTTAAATGGTATCTTATGCCCTTTTTTCTACAAAGAAAACCTTGTATTTTAGTTTCATGTCAAAATCTTTTCGCCTTCCCACATCCCTCAAATGCCAGGATCAGTGATTACTAGGCCCAACCACATACTACAAAGCTAATAGCGGCTAGCACTACATTATCAGAATAAATAATGTGATAAAAAGACTTACCAGTTGAAGGGTATGCCCAGTTAAATTTAGTAATCACATAGACCAAGCAGTTAATAGAGCCAACAGGATGTTGGGAATGATCAAAACAACTTTCATTTATAAAGAAAAGGATGTCATTTTAACACTGTATAAGTCACTCATCAGGCCCCACCTTGATTACTGTTCGCAAGTCTGGAGACCAAACCTACAACGAAACATCGACCTCCTTGAAAACATTCAAAGAAGAACTCTGAAGTTGATTCCTCCATCATCTCATTTATCATATGAGCATCAATTGAAGATATACAAGCTAACAACATTAGGATGTAGGAGACTACGGGAAGATCTACTGAAAGTTTTCCAGATCTTCAAGGGATGGGAAGGCCTGGACTACAGGGATTTCTTCACTTTATCTGAAACAACAACCAAGGGACATCACCTTAAAATTTTTAAGCCTGGATGCAGACTTAATATCAGGAAATACTTTTTCAATGTGTCATCAACTACTGGAACTGACTACCTAAAGTAGCAGTAGAAGCAACAACTTAATTCATTCAAAAACCACCTTGAAAAATTTCTTGGAAGAGTGGGAGGGCTGTACACAAGTCTTTCTAGACTTCCTGCCCCAAAACCAGAACCACCGTTGTGATATCATCTCAGCGGTGGATTCATGTAAGTTCATATAAGTTGTATGCGGGGTGGCCCAGGATAATGATTGAAACTGCAGCGGTCCTTAAAAGCAGTTTAATGGTAAAACCCATCCTAAGTTGGGTCAAGTTTTCAAAGCAGTTTGTTAAAAAATGCTAACTAGCCTGGAGGATAATATCAGTTAGGCCAGAGTCCTGATTGGCTCAATACTACCCACATGCCAGCACCAGGAATAGTTACATTGTGGTGGCACCATGTGTGAGGTTCTCCACCCAGAGTTGGAAGCCGGGGGGAAGATGGAACAAAGGACTGAAGGAGGAAGTGGCACTGGGGGGGTCTCAGACGTATCGGAAAGGACTATCCGCCCCCCGGGGAGTTCAGGAGATACAGGAGTTGCGAGAGGAAGAGAGGGGGTTATTATGTTAATGTGCCATGCATGTCTTTGTGCACTGAAAGTATTGTGTTTGACTCCCTGGGTCTCATGGTGCAGAAATAAAGGTTATAAAAAGGAGGCGCACACAGACCCAGTCAGAGTTTTTCCTGTAGTTGATGTTGGAAGAGGAAAAAAGTTCATGTTTTGTCCAGCTCGCTGCCTCGTCTGCTTTCTTCTTCCACATTGGTGACCCCAAGACGTGCCATGGAGAGCAAGCCGAGCACCGCCCCAGAGACTACCCAGAGGGAGAACACCAGTGCCGCGTGCACTGTCACAATCAAGCTCCTAGACTTCTGGCTTCACAACCCGACCACGTGGTTCTTGCATATAGAAGCCCAGTTTGCACTCCGCGGGATCACAACTGATGACACGAAATATTACCATGTAGTTGCTGCGCTGGATGTGTGCGCCACGCAACAAGTAACGAGTCCGCTCCAAGAGCCGCTGGCCCAAGGGAAGTATGAAGCACTCAAGAGGATGCTACTCCAGTGTTACACCCTGTCTGACAGTGAGAGGGCAGAGAGACTTCTAACACATTCAGAGTTAGGTGACAGATCAGCCGTGGAGCTTATGGAAAGCATGTTGGCGCTGAGGGGGGACGAATGACAAATCTTTCCTGTTCGCCCACCTGTTCCTCAGGAACCTACCTGCTACAGCGAGGGCGATCCTGGCCAACTCGCCGTGGCTGGTGACTAAGGACTACCGCACCCCGGCGCAGGAAGCAGACTGCATCATTTTAGCAACCAGAGCTCTCAGCGTACATGCAGCAGCACTGGCATCCATGAGGGACTCGAGCGAGGTCGAGGAGCCATTGATGGTAGCCGGGACGGATGCCAAGAGACGCAGGAACAGGGCGATCTGTTTCTATGATCGCTGTTTCGGCTCAGATGCCCAACGCTGTCTGCCGCCGTGCCAATTCAAGAAGCTGGGAGCACAGCACGGCCAGCAGTCAGTAGCAGCTGCGACTGCTGGCGACAGGAATAAGCTGCTTTTTATCACGGACGTGCGTTCGGGGAGACGCTTTATGGTGGATTCCGGCACCCAGAAGCGCCTCATCCTGCCGGTCAGTGCAGACAGGTCGGCAGGAGGCAGCAGTGCCGAGCTCACGGCCGCCAACGGATCCACCATCAGGACGTTTGGCAAACGGATGCTGATGATATGCTTGCACGGACGCAATTATCAGTGGGACTCTGTGGTAGCTGCGTGCTCTGCCCCCATTTTAGGTGCAGATTTTTTATGTGCTTATGGGTTGTTAGTCGATGTTGCTAATAGGAGATTAGTGGATGCTGGCTCTTTCACCTCCCTGCCCTGCACAGCTTGGGGAGCTAGGTCAACAACACTGGATAATGTTATAGCTCCAGGGGATAAGTACCAGCATTTACTTGCACAGTTCCCAGCACTCACGGTCCCAACTTTTTCAGCTACGGTAACCAAACATGGGGTCAAACATTTCATAACCACAAAAGGCCCGCCGGTGTTCGCATAACCTCGACGCCTGGACATGGCTAAACTGGCCAGCGCACGTGAGAAGTTTGCCAACTTGAAGCAGCTGGGCATCGTCAGGCGCTCCAACAGCCCGTGGGCATCCCCGCTTCACATGTTGCCTAAGGCCGACGGATCGTGGCAACCATGTGGCAATTTCCGGCTCTTGAACAACGCCATGGAACATAATCGGTATCCTATCCCGCACATCCAGGACTTTTCTATGCACCTGGCTGTGACATGTGTTTTTTCAAAAGTGGATCTGGTCCACGGTTATCACCAGGTCCTGGTGCGCATGGAGGATGTTCCCAAAACAGCGGTAATAACTCCTTTTGGCCTTTTCGAGTTTTTAACGCATGCCATTCGGGTTAAAGTGTGCCGCGCAAACCTTCCAGAGAATGATGGACGTGGTGCTCTGTGACCTGCCTTTCCTTTTTGTCTACTTAGACAACATTCTGGTGGCTAGTGCGTCCGAGGAGGAGCACCTCGCCCATCTCAAAATGGTTTTCCAGAGGTTGGAAGTGCACAGGCTTATAGTTAACCCGGCGAAATGCCAGTTCAGTGTGCCAGTGAATGATTTTTTTGGGTCACTGCATTTCGCCGGAGGGCGCGATTCCGCTGCCTGATAAGGTGAACGCTGTTTCAGACATTCCGCGTCAGCAGACCATGAGGGCCCTTCAGGAGTTTTTGGGAATGGTCAACTTTTATAACAGTTTCCTCCCCCGGGCAGCCCAGCTGCTGCAGCTGCTGTACGCCGCACTTAAGAAAATAAGCCCACGGAAAACATCGACTGGACCCCCGAGCGAGTCCAGGCTTTTGCAAATGCCAAAACAGCATTCGCTGATGCCGCTTTTTTAGCCCACCCTGCCGCGTCGGCGCGGATAGTGCTCACCACGGATGCGTCGGCATTGTCATAGGGGCAGTAGTGGAACAGTACGTTTCCGGTTCGTGGCAGCCACTAGCATTTTTCAGTTGTACTTTGCGCGACAACGAACGCAAATACAATATGTTCAACAGAGAATTGTTGGCCCTCCACCTGGTGATGCACCATCTCCAGTTTTGGCTAGAAGGGCGTGAGTTCATCGCGTTCGTGGATCATAAACCGCTAACGTACGCGATGTCCAAGGTCTCGGAACCGTGGTCGGCCTGGCAACAACAACATTTAGCCGCGATCTCGGGCTTCATGACTAACATTCAACACATTGCCAATAAGTTCAACATCGTGGCTGATTGCCTGTCGTGCGTGTTAGTCTCCCCGGTCTACATGGGAATAGATTTCCCTGCCATGGCCGCAGAGCAAACTGGGGACGTGGACATTTGCGCGCTCCAGTCCGCACCTATTGGGTGAAAGCTGGAGAGCAGGGTGGTGCGAGAAGGGTGCCCTTCCTTGCTTTGCAACGTCTCCACCAGTTGCCCGCGCCCGGTGGTTCTGAGCTCTTGGCACCGCCACCTTTTTGAGTCAGTCCACTCCCTGTCATATCCCGCCGTGCGCGCTTCGGTTAAACTGATGGAGGCAAAATTTGTCTGACCGCGTTTGTGAAAGGATGTGAAAGAGTGGGCTGCAGCGTGCATCATGTGCCAGTGGACCAAAGTGCACAAGCACACCAGAGCCTCCCCTTGAGCCGTTACAAATTCCGGCCAGGAGGTTCGACCACATCCACGTGGATTTGGTGGGACCCCTCCCACCGTCACAAGGTTTCATGCACCTTTTGACAATCGTGGACCATACCATGCACTGGCCTGAAGTGGTCCCGCTGGCTTCCACCATGTCCGCGGAAGTGGCTCGCGCTTTTTTGTCGGCTTGGGTTGCACGGTTTGGATCCCCGTCGGACATCACTTCTGACAGGGGTCCTCAATTCGCTTTGGAACTCTGGTCCATGATGGCCCAGAGCCTGGGGGTCAAACTCCACCGCAGTACCACAGTTACCTGGATAGTGTGTGGTAGTGCTGGGGCTACCCGCACTACCACAGGTATCCCCAGGCTAACAGGTTATGCAAACGTTTTCATAGGTCGCTTAAGGCAGCACTCAGAGCTTCGCTCACGGATGCAAATTGGGTCAACCGCCTGCCCTGGGTTCTTTTAGGGTTGCGCTCCGCACCTAAGGAGGATCTGGCAGCTTCCCCAGCAGAACTCGTTTTTCTCAGCCACTGTGGATCCCCAGGGAGTTTTTACTGGAAAACCCCGCGCCCAGGGCTGATCCGCCCGCACAGTTTTTGCACAGTACGGAGGCTGTTAACGTGCCGGGCCCGGCTCTCCATTGTTTTCCCCGCACCTTCATCCCAAAAAGCTTACAGAACACAAGTCTTGTTTTCGTTAGGCACGATGCACACAGGACCCCACTGCGCCCACCATATGACGGACCGTTCAGGGTGCTGGAAACCGGGGCAAAGCATTTTATGCTAGACTTGGGGCGGCGTAGGGAGACCGTCTGCATCGACAAGCTGAAGCCTGCTTTTGTGTTGGCAGACGAGCAGGTGGTGTTGGCCCAAGCTCCCCGGCGCGGACGCCCGCTGTCAGTGGCACCACAAGTTGGTGTTCCCTCGGTAGATACCTGCGCTCGCGAAACTGACATGCCCCCCCCCCACACACACCCTTTTTCCATCCACAGACTAATGTACCTGCCTTCACACCTTGCCAGCAGGGTGTTTCGATTGGACCGGTGACCCCTCCGCTACAGCTGCTATGGATGCAGGCTCAAGCCCAAAGGACGAGGGGGTTAGTGCCCTTTCTGGTTGTTTGGGGGGGCTGTGTGGTGGCACTGTGTGGGGGTTCTCCACCCAGAGTCGGACGCCAGGGGGAAGACGGAACAAAGGACTGAAGGAGGAAGTGCCACTGGGGGGTCTCAGACATATCGGAAAGGACTATCCGCCCCCCGGGGAGTTCGGGAAACACAGGAGTCGCGAAAGGAAGAGAGGGGGTTAGTATGTTAATGTGCCACGCATGTCTTTGTGCACTGAAAGTATTGTTTGACTCTCTGGGTCTCATGGTGCAGAAATAAAGGTTACAAAAAGGAGGTGCACACAGACCCAGTCAGAGTTTTTCCTGTACTTGATGTTGGAAGAGGAATAAAGTTCATGTGTTGTCAGCTCGCTGCCTCGTCTGCTTTCTTCTTCCACAACATCACCAAAAACGCTTTGTCTCAACTTGCATTTTTGCAGGGGGTGGGGCTTAAGCAAAACTTTGCAGCAAAAAAAAAAAACAGCGATATGAGACATTTGTGCAATTTTGCTCTTGATATGTCTTGTAAGTCATAAAAAGCATGTTACAGACATGTTAACAAGGGAAAAAAAAATTCAGTTTTTGGCAGAGTGTCACTTTAAAGCAGGGGTGTCCAATCATGTGCCGTGGAGGGCCAAGACCCTGCAGGTTTTCTCTTCTACCCGGTCTCTTCAGCAGGTGTTTTCATTTATCAGCAATCAGTGGGAAGAAATTCAGTGAAATCTGCTGTGGAAGACACTGGTTGAAGGTAAAGCCTGCAGGGTCTTGGCCTTCCATGGCGCATGATTGGACACTCCTGCTTTAAGGCCTTATACAGTACATGTTGAATTTACATTTTAATATACTGTATACAGACGTGGACAAAATTGTTGGTACCCCTCTGTTAATGAAAGAAAAACCCACAATAGTCACAGAAATAACTTGAATCTGACAAAAGTGGTAATAAATAACAATTCTATGAAAATTAACCAATGAAAATCAGACAATGCTTTTGAATTGTGGTTCAACAGAATTATTTTAAAAAACAAACTCATGAAACAGGCCTGAACAAAAATGATGATACCTTTAACTTAATATTTTGTTGCACAACCTTTTGAGGCAGTCACTGCAATCAAACGATTTCTGTAACTGTCAATGAGACTTCTGCACCTCTCAGCAGGTATTTTGGCCCACTCCTCATGAGCAAACTGCTCCAGTTGTCTCAGGTTTGAAGGGTGCCTTCTCCAGACGGCATGTTTCAGCTCCTTCCACAGATGTTCAATAGGATTTAGATCAGGGCTCATAGAAGGCCACTTTAGAATAGTCCAATGTTTAGCTCTTAGCCATTCTTGGGTGTTTTTAGCTGTGTGTTTTGGGTCACTATCCTGTTGCAAGACCCATGACCTGCGACTGAGACCAAGCTGTCTGACACTGGGCAGCACATTTCTCTCTAGAATACCTTGATAGTCTTGAGATTTCATTGTACCCTGCACAGATTCAAGACACCCTGTGCCAGATGCAGCAAAGCAGCCCCAGAACATAACAGAATCTCCTCCATGTTTCACAGTAGGGACAGTGTTCTTTTCTTGGTATGCTTCATTTTTGCGTCTGTGAACATAGAGCTGATGCGCCTTGCCAAAAAGTTCCAGTTTTGTCTCATCTGTCCATAGGACATTCTCCCAGAAGCTTTGTGGCTTGTCAACATGCAGTTTGGCAAATTGCAGTCTGGCTTTTTTATGATTTGTTTTCAACAGTGGTGTCCTCCTTGGTCGTCTCCCATGAAGTCCACTTTGGCTCAAACAACGACGGATGGTGTGACCTGACACTGATGTACCTTGACCTTAGAGTTCACCATGAATGTGTTTAGAGGTAGTTCTGGGCTCTTTTGTTACCATTCGTATTATCCGTCTCCTCCTGCGGCCACGTCCAGGGAGGTTGGCTACAGTCCCGTGGATCTTAAGTTTCTGAATAATATGTGCAACTGTAGTCACAGTTGCACAGGAACATCATTGGAGATGGTCTTATAGCCTTTACCTTTAACATGCTTGTCTATAATTTTCTTTCTAATCTCCTGAGACAACTCTCTCTGACATAATGCACGGCTCAGGAGACACACACGCAGGCTCAGAGTAGCTCAAATAGCTTTATTAACAACAAGGGTGTATGAATGTGTGTCTGCGAGATGTAAATGTGTTGGTGGTGGCGTCTGCTTCGGGCACGGAGGCAGGAGACCGTACAGCCGGACAACCCTATAGGAAAAGCACAGGGAGAAGGGTGACGGGCAAACACCAACACAGGAGATGTAAAAGTTGGAGAGGAGCTTACTTGGAGTGAGCAGGTGGCTGGCACAGCAAGGACGAGGTCCGGTAGACAGCAACCTGGAGAGCCCGGTGCAGCAGTGAGGGAATGGAGACGGAGAGGAAAGGTCCGCCGCCGGGAAATCCACCTGTGCACAGGGGAGCAGACTTGAACGGGAAAAAGGTAAGGGCTTCTTACCGCGATGCTTGCTGGGGAGTAAGAGGTAACTCACAGCAATCCAGCGAGTGAAGTCTGACGGCTTCAGGCCGAAGCCCAGGGCGAGGCGGCTTAAATCTCTCGCCGCTGATGATGTGCAGGTGTGCGTGCAGCTGGCGCCGCTGATGAGCGGCGCGGCGTGACAGTACTCCCCCCTCTAGCAGCGCCTCCTGGCGATGGTTTCTCCGGGTGCGCTCAGTGGAACTCAGTAATGAGGGATGGGTCCAACACAAACGACGAGGGTACCCACTGCCGATGTTCAGGCCCATAGCCCTCCCAGTCCACCAAGTACTGCAACCCACAACCCCGGCGCCGGGAGTCCAGGATGGAGGAGACAGGCCAGGCCGGATGGCCATCAATCATCCGGGGCGCGGGTTGCGCAGCAGGAGGAGGGCAAAGGGGGTCGGAGACTGCCAGCTTCACCTTGGATACGTGGAAGGTGGGATGGATGCGGAGGGAGGGGGGAATAGCTACACGCACAGCCACCGGGTTGATAATCCTGGTGATGGGGTATGGGCCCATAAAACGCTGTGCCAGCTTCCTCCTCTCGCCCTTTAAAATCACGTCCTGGGTCGACACGTAGACACGCTGGCCAACTCGGTACGCTGGGGCAGGTCTTCTGTGCTGGTCCGCCACGGCTCTGTTGCGCTCCGCCGTGCGTAAAAGCGCACTGCCTGAGATGCGCCCGAACTGAGGGGACAGTTACCTCACTCTCCTGCGCCGGGAACAGCGGGGGGTCGTAGCCCAGGGACGCCTTAAAGGGGGACATCCCTGTAGCAGAAGAGCGAGCGGTGTTGTGGGCGTATTCAACCCAGGCGAGGTGGTTACTCCAGGACGTTGGTTTGGATGCCGTGACGCAGCGGAGCGCAGCCTCCAGCTTCTGGTTGGTCCGCTCACACTGCCCGTTGGTTTGGGGGTGATGGCCGGAGGAGAGGCTCACCTTGGCTCCCAGGGCGTTGCAGAACGACCTCCAAACCTCTGAGGAAAACTGGGGCCCCCGGTCCGAGACCACGTCCACCGGAATCCCGTGCAGCCTGACCACGTGCTGGATTAGGAGGTCCGCCGTCTCCAGGGCGGTAGGAAGACCTCGTAGGGGGATGAAGTGTGCCGCCTTGGAGAAGCGGTCCACGATGGTCAGGACGGTGTCGAAGGTGTTTGAAACTGGGAGTCCGGTGACGAAATCCAGGGCGATATGCGACCAGGGCCTGCCAGGGACGGGCAGAGGCTGGAGCAAACCCGCTGGAGGGGCATTACCTGATTTGCTGGTGGCGCACACTGGGCAGGCCCGGGCGTAGTGGGCAGCGTCCCTCCGCAGGCCCGGCCACCAGAAGGACCGTTGGAGGAGGTCAATCATCCGGGAGGAACCAGGGTGGCAGGTGAGCTTGGATGTGTGCAACCAGTGGATGACCTCCCCCCGAACCGTGGATGGCATGAACAGCCTCCCCTCTGGTCCGCCGCCAGGGTCAGGTTCCACTTCCTGCGCCTTCCGGATCTTGCTTTCAATGTCCCAGGTAACGGCTCCCACGACGCACGACCTGGGTAGGATGGTGTGGACCGTGTCCTCCGACTCCTCAGGGGCAAATTGCCTAGAGAGGGCGTCGGGCAGGCCGTTCTTGGAGCCAGGCCTGAAGGTGATGTTGAATCGGAACCTGGCAAAGAACAAGGACCAGCGCGCCTGGCGGGCGTTCAGACGCTTGGCAGATCTCAGGTACTCCAAGTTCTTGTGGTCCGTCAGGACCACGAACGGCAGGTCCGCCTCCTCTAGCCAGTGACGCCACTCCTGCAGCGCAAGCTTGATGGCGAGGAGCTCTCTGTCCCCCACGTCGTAATTCCGTTCCGCCAGGGACAAGCGCCGAGAGAAGAAGGCGCAGGGCCGTTTGACTCCATCATCTGGCGACCGCTGGGATAGAACCGCCCCCACTCCTGTGTCCGAAGCATCCACTTCCACGATGCACTGCAGCGCAGGGTTGACTTGGCTAAGGACCCGGGAGGAGGAGAACTCCGCCTTCAGCGCCTGAAAAGCAGCCGCGGCCTCTTCGGTCCACCGGAACGGGACCTTAGGGGACGTGAGGCGGGTCAACGGGCCGACGATGGTGCCAAAATTAGGGACGAAGCGGCGGTAGAAATTTGCAAAGCCGATGAATTGCTGCACCTGTTTTCTCGATGCAGGTGTGGGCCATTCCACCACCGCCTTCACCTTCATTGGGTCCGGAAGCACCTGGTCGTGGGAGATGATGAACCCGAGGAAGGATGTTGTCTTAGCGTAGAATTCGCATTTTTCGGCCTTCACATACAACCGGTTCTCCAGCAGTCTTTGGAGGACCCGCCTCACATGGACCCGGTGCTCGTCCCTGGATTTGGAGAAGATGAGGATGTCATCCAGGTAGACGAACACAAAAAGGCCAATGAAATCCCGGAGGACGTCATTAATTCGGCGCTGAAAGACGGCTGGAGCGTTGGTCAACCCGAACGGCATCACCAGGTACTCGAAGTGGCCGTTCGGGGTACGGAAGGCTGTCTTCCACTCATCTCCCTCCCGGATCCAAACGAGGTGGTATGCACTGCGTAGATCCAGCTTAGTGAACCAAGTCACCCCCTGGAGGGAGTGGAAGGCGGTATCCATGAGGGGCAGGGTGTAGCGATCCTTCTCCGTAATGTCGTTTAGGGCGCGATAGTCGATGCAAGGACGGAGGGAACCGTCCTTCTTGCCCACAAAGAAGAATCCTGCCCCCAATGGTGATGACGAGGGACGGATAATCCCAGCACTCAGCGACTCCTTGAGATAGGCGTTCATGGTCTCCTTCTCCGGCGCCGACAGGCTGTAGAGTCGCCCAGAGGGTAAGGGTGCCGCCTGGCGGATGTTTATGGCACAGTCGTAGGGTCTGTGTGGAGGAAGAGACATCGCCTTGGACTTACTGAATACCATACCCAGGTCGTGAAATTCCGATGGCACCAGGGATAGGTCCGGGGGCGCAGCATCCGTAGGTGTTGGGGAAGAGGACGGAGAGCAGGCAGCGGACTGTAAACAGGTGCTCATGCAAAATGTGCTCCATGCCGACACCCTGGCGGACTTCCAGTCCAAGACGGGGTTGTGGAGACGTAGCCAGGGGTACCCCAGGATGACGGGCGACACAGAGTTGGGAAGGACGTAGAAAGTTATCTCCTCCCGGTGGTTCCCAGAGATGATCAGAATCAGAATCAGATTTATTGCCATTGTTCATGTAGTACACAAACTAGGAATTTGATGATGATAACAGGAATGGGGACGGTCCGATGTGTTACTCTCCCCAGGGAGGCACGGGAGAGGTTGACCAGGGAGAGAGGAGTAGTAAGTGCCTGGCAGCGGATGCCCAATCGGGTTGCCAGGCTTTGTGAAATAAAACTTCCCTCCGCGCCTGAATCCACCAGTGCGTGAGTGAGATGCCCAGTGGAGTTGTGACAAAATCGGACGGGCAGCTTCAATTGGGTGAGGGGACTTAACCGATTGATGTCCGCGAGGCCCCCTACAGTGACTCGCGGACCCCGCCGTTTGGCTTCTGTGGACAAAGCTCCACCGTGTGTTGACTATCCCCGCAATACATGCAGAGATTCAACTCACGCCGGCGTTGTCTCTCCGCAGGGGAAAGCTTTGTCCAGCCCGTCACCATCGGCTCCGACTCCTCGGGGCGCGATGGTGGCGGCGTCGCCAGGGGGCGAGCTTGGAACTGGCGCGACGAGGCTCCACGAGGGCGAGAAGAAGACGACTTCCGCCCCGAGGAGCGCTCGCGCAGCCTGTTATCCAAACTGATAGCTAGAGACATTAGCTCCGCTAGAGTCTCCGGGATGTCCCGTCCAGCCAGTTCATCCTTCAGATCATCGTTGAGACTGCGGAGGAAAAGGCCGCAGAATGAGCGTTCATCCCAGCCCAATTCCTCCGCCGCTACCCGGAAGTCGATCGCATAGTCCGCTGCCGACCGGCTTCCCTGCTGGAGGCTGAGAAGCCGATCGACCTGGACTGTCTCGGTACGCGAGTGATCAAAGACCTCCAGGAAACGTCTCACGAACTGGTCATAAGTGAGGGTGGCATAACTGGGCCTCGCCATTACGGCGTAAGTCCAGGTTAGTGCTCGCCCCTCTAGGAGATTCCCAATATAACCAATTTGGCTATGATCTGAAGGAAAGTCTCTGGGCACACGGTGAAACACGGACTCACACTGCATTATGAACCCCCGCGCTCCGCTGAGCTTACCGCTAAAGCGGGCGGGGGTCGGAATGGGCGTGAGCCGAGTCGGTGCTCCCGGAGCCTGCTGGACGGCCGCTGGAGCAGCAGGAGCTGCGCCACCCTGACGAGCCGGGGGGGAACGGCTGTTGGGGGTCCAAGCGGTCCAATCGGTTAGTTATGCTAATCAACTGGTTTAGAATCACCTGTTGCTGATAAGCTATTTGGTCCACTCGAGCCTCGAGAGTGGTAAGTCGGTGTGCGAGCCCGCCGTCTGCCGAGCCGCTCTGCTGAAGCCGTACTGACATAATGCACAGCTCAGGAGACACACACGCAGGCTCAGAGTAGCTCAAATAGCTTTATTAACAACAAGGGTGTATGAATGTGTGTCTGCGAGATGTAAATGTGTTGGTGGTGGCGTCTGCTTCGGGCACGGAGGCAGGAGACCGTACAGCCGGACAACCCTATGGGAAAAGCACAGGGAGAAGGGTGACGGGCAAACACCAACACAGGAGATGTAAAAGTTGGAGAGGAGCTTACTTGGAGTGAGCAGGTGGCTGGCACAGCAAGGACGAGGTCCGGTAGACAGCAACCTGGAGAGCCCGGTGCAGCAGCGAGGGAATGGAGACGGAGAGGAAAGGTCCGCCGCCGGGAAATCCACCTGTGCACAGGGGAGCAGACTTGAACGGGAAAAAGGTAAGGGCTTCTTACCGCGATGCTTGCTGGGGAGTAAGAGGTAACTCACAGCAATCCAGCAAGTGAAGTCTGACGGCTTCAGGCCGAAGCCCAGGGCGAGGCGGCTTAAATCCCTCGCCGCTGATGATGTGCAGGTGTGCGTGCAGCTGGCGCCGCTGATGAGTGGCGCGGCATGACACTCTCCTTTGCTTTCTCTGGTCCATGTTTCATGTGGTACACACCATGTCACCAAACAGCACAGTGACTACTTGTCACCCTTTAAATAGGCCGACTGACTGATTACAAGTTTGTAGACACCTCTGATGTTAATTAGAGGACACATCTTGGTTGAACATGTCCCTATGGTCACATTATTTTCAATCTTTTCTAGGGGTACCATCATTTTTGTCCAGGCCTGTTTCATGAGTTTGTTTTTCAAAGTAATTGTGTTGAACCACAATTCAAAAGCACTGTCTGATTTTCATTGGTTAATTTTCATAGAATTTTTATTTATTACCACTTTTGTCAGATTCAAGTTATTTCTGTGACTATTGTGGGTTTTTCTTTCATTAAGAGAGGGGTACCAACAATTTTGTCCACGGCTGTATTTCACTCTTATATACAATGAACAGTTGAATTCTATACCTAGATTTCACTCAGAAAAAGCAGTAAAACTAGAAATGATCAGTTAAAAAACAGGACAGAGATCAGCCTGTGAACTTACTGTACCTTATTCCACAGCCCATAAATCAAACTTCTCAACATCTGGAAACACACAATGTGGAAAAAAAATACTGTCAACTCCTTACATCATATTGTGTTGAGATCGAAGGGACGACCAATAATCTCATTTTTCCAAAACCTGTCATCTATCAAGACAAAATCTGACAGATGCAAATGTGTTGCTCTCTTTTCATCTATTGTCTTCCTCCCACTGGTGTGCTGAGCTGAGAGCTCTGAGTCTGATGTAAAAGCAATCAGTCATTCTAAATCAGTCCAGTCTGATTTAAGTTTGGAAAAATTAAACATTGAACTGTAATATGTGGATGCTGGAAGGATACAGTGAATGTTAGAATGCATTTCTCCTGTCCTGTAGATTTTCAAACAATAGAATAGTTACAGATGAACTGAATCCTGAGCATGTTGAGTGGAAGTGAATCAAGTTCTGTAAAGTTCTAAGACGACTGTACCTGAGACGAGCTGCTGCCCGTTGATGCCCACCGGCATGATGCCCAGGTTGTTCATGGCTGTGGCCCAGGCTCCATGATCAGTGACGGGAATGCTCAGGTGGTTCTGCTCAGTTCCCAAATTTCCTATGCCATCAGCTGCTGCACCAGAAACACACACAGAAACATCAGAGATATGGTAGGGAGGGGTGGCTTTTCTAGAATGGGGGTTGTTAAATGTTAAATTGCAACAAATACAGTAATATGTTGACAGCAATATTGGATAATATGTTATACTGGAAATGGCTTTCTCACAAAATTGTACTTTCATGACTTGCGTGTAAGTTTGTATGGTTTTCATCAGACTGACACTACTTAGGTGGAAAATGTCACAAATTTGCTGCAAATGTCAAGAAAAATGTTGAAAATTTATGAAGCAAAAAGCTGCAAATGTAATAGGAAAAAGTTTCATATACAGTGGTGTGAAGAAGTGTTTGCCCCCTTCCTGATTTCTCATTTTTTTGTATGTTTGTCACACTTAAATGTTTCAGATCAAACAAATTTAAACATTAGACAAAGATAACACAAGAAAACACAAAATGCAGTTTTTAAATGAAGGTGTTTATTATTAAGGGTAAAAGAAAAATCCAAATCTACATGGCCCTGTGTGAAAAAGTGATTGCCCCTTAAACCTAATAACTGGTTGGGCCACCCTTAGCAGCAACAACTGCAATCAAGCGTTTGCGATAACTGGCAATGAGTCTTTTACAGCGCTGTGGAGGAATTTTGGCCCACTCATCTTTGCAGAATTGTTGTAATTCAGCCACAGTGGAGGGTTTTCGAGCATGAGCATGAGGGGTAATGCCACAGCATCTCAGTCGGATTCAGGTCAGGACTTTGACTAGGCCACTCCAAAGTCTTCATTTTGTTTTTCTTAAGCCATTCAGAGGGGGACTTGCTGGTGTGTTTTGGATCATTGTCCTGCTGCAGAACCCAAGTGCACTTCAGCTTGAGGTCACAAACAGATGGCCAGACATTCTCCTTCAGGATTTTTTGGTAGACAGCAGAATTCATGGTTCCATTTACCACACCAAGTCTTCCAGGTCCTGAAGCAGCAAAACAGCCCCAGACCATTACACTACCACCACCATATTTTACTCTTGGTATGACATTCCTTTTCTGAAATGCTGTGTTACTTTTACGCCCGATGTAATGGAACACACACCTTCCAAAAAAGTTCAACTTTTGTCTTGTCAGTCCACAGAGTATTTTCCCAAGAGTCTTGGGGATCATAAAGATGCTTTCTGGCAAAAGTGAGAGGAGCCTTTATTTTCTTTTTGCTCAGCAGTGGTTTTCGTCTATGAACTCTGCCATGCAGGCCATTTTTGCCCAGTCTCTTTCTTATGGTGGAGTCATGAACACTGAGCTTAACTGAGGCAAGTGAGGCCTGCAGTCCTTTGGATGTTGTTGTGAGGTCTTTTGTGACCTCTTGGATGAGTCATCACTGTGCTCTTGGGGTAATTTTGGTCGGCCGGCAACTCCTGGGAAGGTTCACCACTGTTCCATGTTTTCACCATTTGTGGATAATGGCTCTCAGTGTGGTTCACTGGAGTCCCAAAGCATTAGAAATGGCTTTATAACCTTTTCCAGACTGATAGGCCTCAATTACTTTGTTTATCATTTGTTCCTGAATTTCTTTGGATCACAGCATGATGTCTAGCTTTTGAGGATCTTTTGGTCTACTTAACTTTGTGAGGCAGGTCGTATTTAAGTGATTTCTTGATTGAGAACAGGTGTGGCAGTAATCAGGCCTGGGTGTGGCTAGAGAAACTGAACTCAGCTTTCCAAAGATGTGATAAAACACAGTTAATTTATGTTTTAACGTGGGGGCAATCACTTTTCCACACAGGGCCATGTACAGTATCTCACAAAAGTGAGTACATCCCTCACATTTTTGTAAATATTTTATTATATCTTTTCATGAGACAACACTGAAGATATGACAATTTGATTCATTGTAAAGTAGTCAGTGTACAGCTTGTATAACAGTGTAAATTTGCTGTCCCCTCAAAATAACTCGACACACAGCCATTAATGTCTAAACCGCTGGCAACAAAAGTGAGTACATCCCTAAGTGAAAATGTCCAAATTGTGCCCAAAGTGTCAATATTTTGTGTGGCCACACTCTCTTGGTGATGGAGTTCACTAGAACTTCATCGGTTGCCACTGGAATCCTCTTCCACTCCTCCATGATGACATCACGGAGCTGGTGGATGTTGGAGACCTTGAGCTCCTCCACCTTCCGTTTGAGGATGCCCCACAGATGCTCAATAGGATTTAGGTCTAGAGACATGCTTGGCCAGCCCAATATGTTTACCCTCAGTTTCTTTAGCAAAACAGTGGGCATCTTGGAGGTGTGCTTAGGGTCATTATCATGTTGGAATACTGCCCTGTGGCTCAGTTTCCAAAGGGGGGATCATGCTGGATGATGCTGGTGAAGGGCCAGACTAAGAATGATCCAACATGATCTCATGATGAATGCTAGAACAAGGATTCAGTGTACCCCACCCGGTATGGGGTTACCGGGGCCCAACCCTGGAGCCAGGCCTGGGGGGGGGGGGACTCAATGGCTACCGTCTGGTGGCCGGGTTTCCACCCATGGAACCCGGCAGGGCTCAGCCCGAAGGAGTTACATGGGTCCGCCCTCCAGTGGGCTCACCACCTGCAGGAAGGACCATGGGGGTCCGGTGATATGTGGCTCAAATGGCGGTCAAAGGCGGAGACCTTGGCGGTTTGATCCCAGGCTTCCTAAACTGGCTTTTGGGACATGGGATGTTACCTCTCTGGTGGGGAAGTGAGCCTGAGCTGGTGCATGAGGTTGAGAGATACTGGCTAGACATACAGTAGTCGGCCTCACCTCAACACACAACTCCAGTTCCGGAACCAGTCTAATGAAGAGGGGCTGGAGCTTGACCTACTCTGGAGTTGCGCCGGGCGAGAGGTGACGAGCAGGGGTGGGTATTCTTGTATCCCCCCACCTTGCTGCCTTTATATTGGAGTTCCCCCCGGTGGATGAAAGGGTTGTTTCCCTGTGCCTTCAGGTTGGGAAACGTGTCCTGACCATCATTTGTGCCTATGCACCAGATGATGGTTCAGAGTACCCACCCTTTTTGGAGTCTCTGACTGGGGTGCTGGATGGTGCTCCTCTTGGAGACTCCATTGTCCTACTGGGGGACTTCAATGCGCACATGGGCAACGACAGTGAAACCTGGAGGGACATGATTGGGAGGAATGGCCTGCCTGATCTGAACCCGAGTGGTGTTCAGTTATTGGACTTCTGTGCTAACCACAGTTTGCCCGTAACGAACACCATGTTCAAGCATAAGGGTGTCCATATGTGCACCTGGCACCAGGACACCCTAGGTCGCAGGTCGATGATCGGTTTTGTTATTGTGTAATCAGACCTGTGACCATATGTCTTGGACACTCGGGTAAAGAGAGGTGCAGAGCTGTCAACTGATCACTACCTGGTGGTGAGATGAGTCCAATGGCAGGGGAGGAGACACCATTCAGACCTGGTAGACCCAAATATATAGTGAGGGTGTGCTGGGAACATCTGGCAGAGGCCCCTGTCCGGGAGGTCTTCAACCCCCACCTCCAGAAGAACTTCAACCACATTCCGAGGAAGTCTGGAGACATGGAGTCTGAATGGGCCATGTTCTCCACCTCTATTGTTGAAGCGGCTGCCCAGAGCTGCGGCCACAAGGTCGTCGGGGCATCTCGTGTTGACAACCCCCAAACCAAGTGGTGGACACCAGTGGTGAGGGGGGCCATTAAGCTGAAGGAGTCCCATCAAGCTTGGCTGGCTTGTGGGACTCCCGAAGCAGCTAAGGTGTACCAACAGGCCAAGCGGAGTTCAGCTCCGATGGTTGCTGAAGCAAAAACTCGGGTGAGGGAGGAGTTCAGTGAGGCCATGGAACAAGACTTTCGGTCGGCCTCGAAGAGATTCTGGCAAACTGTCCGGTGGCTCAGGAGGGGGAAGCAGCTCCCTGTCCACATTGTGTATGGTGCAGATGGGGCACTGCTGACTTCGACTGGGGATATTGTCGGGCAGTGGAAGGAATACTTTGAGGATCTCCTCAATCCCTCCCACACGCCTTCCACAGAGGAAGCAGGGCTTGTGGAAAAGGGGGACGACTCACCTATCACAGGGGCTGAGGTCCCCAAGGTGGTTAAAAATCTCTTTGGTGGCCGGGCCCTGGGGGTGGACGAGATTCGCCCTAAGTACCTCAAGGCCCTGGATGTTGTAGGGCTGTCATGGCTGGCACGCCTCTGCAATATTGCGTGGAGGCCGGGGGCAGTGCCTTTGGCATGGCAAACCGGGGTGGTGGTTCCTCTCTTCAAGAAAGGGGACCGGAGGGTGTGCTCCAAATTTAGAGGGATCACACTCCTCAGCCTCCCTGGGAAGGTCTATGCCAAGGCACTGGAGAGGAGAGTCTGGCCGTTGGTCGAACCTCGGATTCAGGAGGAGCAATGTCGTTTTTGTCCTGGCCATGGCACATCAGACCAGCTCTTTACCCTCTCGAGAATCCTTGAGGGTTCGTGGCAGTTTGCCCAACCAGTTTACATGTGTTTTGTGGACTTGGAGAAGGCACTCAACTGCGTCCCTTGTGGTTTTTTTGTGTGGGGTGCTTCGGGAGTATGGGGTATCGGGTTTGCTATTCGGTCTCTGTATGACTATTGTGAGATTTTGGTTCATATTGCCAACACTTGGTTGGACTCATTCCCAGTGAGAGTTGGACTCAGCCAGGGCTGCCCTTTGTCACTGATCCTGTTCATAATTTTTATGGACAGGATTTCTAGCTGCAGCCAGGGAACAGAGGGTGTCATGCTTGGTGACCACAGGATCTCATCTCTGTTGTTTGCAGATGATGTTGTCCTGCTGGTTTCATCCAGCAATGACCTATAGGTCTTACAGTTGGGCTGCACGGTGGCGCAGTGGTTAGCACTGCGGCAGCACAGTTTACCCTTGGCCGGGGGATTGTGGGGATCGTGGGATCGTGGGTTCGATCCCAGCCCCCGACCAACAGTGATCTGTGTGGAGTTTGCATGTTCTCCCCGTGTTGCGTGGGTTTACTCCGGGATTTCTCCGGTTTCCTCCCACATGCCAAAGACATGCATGTTAGGTTAATTGGCTGTTCTAAATTGTCCCTAGATATCTGTTTCCTATAGGCCCTTAGAGAGGGTTAGTATTAATGAAAGCGCTTTGAGTGGTCTTTGTGACTAGAAAAGCGCTATATAAGTGCAGGTTAGTTAGTTAGTTAGTTAGTTACTGGGACAGTTTGCCGCTGAGTGTGAAGCGGCTGGGATGAGACTCAGTACCTCCAAGTCTGAGTCCATGGTCCTCAGCCGGAAAAAGATGGATTGTCCTCTCCGGGATGGGGACAAGCTCCTGCCCCAAGTGGAGGAGTTTAAGTATCTTGGGGTCTTATTCACGAGTGAGGGAAAATGGAGCGAGAGGTTGACAGACGGATCAGAGCAGCATCTGCAGTGATGCAGATGTTGTACCGGTCTGTTGTGGTGAAGAGGGAGCTAAGCTCGAAGGCAAAGCTGTTGATTTACCAGTCAATCTATGTTCCTACCCTCACCTATGGTCATGAGCTTTGGGTAATGACTGAAAGAATGAGATCGCGGATACAAGCAGCTGAAATGAGTTTTCTTTTTAGGATTGCTGGACTCACCCTCAGAGATGGGGTGAGGAGCTCAGTCATCCAGGAGAGGCTCAAAGTAGAGCCGCTGCTCCTCCACATTGAAAGGAGCCAGTTGAGGTAGTATGGGCATTTGATCAGGATGCCTCCTGGACGCCTCCCACTTGAGGTGTTTTGGGCATGTCCCACTGGGAGGAGACCCTGGGGCAGACCTAGGACTTGCTGGAGAGACTATGTCTCCCAGCTGGTTTGGGAACACCTTGGTATCCTCTCAGAAGAGCTGGAGTAGGTGGCTGGGAAGAGGGAAGTCTGGGCTTCTCTGCTTGAACTGCTGCCTCCATGACCCGGACCTTCAGAAAAGCGGTAGAAGATGAATGGATGGATGGATGGATGGGGATCGTGCTGTGCTTCAGTATGTCACAGTACATGTTGGCATTCATGGTTCCCTCAATGAACTGTAGCTTTCCAGTGCCAGAAGCACTCATGCAGCCCCAAACCATGACACTCCCACCACCATGCTTGACTGTAGGCAAGACACACTTGTCTTTGTACTCCTCACCTGGTTGCCACACACACTTGACACCATCTGAACCAAATAACTTTATCTTGGTCTCTTCAGACCACAGAACATGGTTCCAGTAATCCATGTCCTTAGTCTGCTTGTCTTCAGCAAACTGCTTGCGGGCTTTCTTGTGCATCATCTTTAAAAGGGGCTTCCTTCTGGGACGACAGCCATACAGCCCAATTTGATGCAGTGTGCAGCGTATGGTCTGAGCACTGACAGGCTGACCCCCATCCCTTCAACCTCTGCAGCAATGCTGGCAGCGCTCATACGTCTATTTTCAAAAGACAACCTCTGGATATGATGCTGAGCACGTGTACTCAGCTTCTTTGGTTGACCATGGTGAGGCCTGTTCTGAGTGGAACCTGTCCTGTTTAACCACTATATGGTCTTGGTCACCGTGCTGCAGCTCAGTTTCAAGGTGTTGGCAATCTTCTTAGAGCCTAGGCCAGGGGTCGGCAACCCGCGGCTCCGGAGCCGCATGCGGCTCTTTCATCCCTCTGCTGCGGCTCCCTGTGGCTTTGGAAAATAAATAATGAGTATTTAATTAAAATGTATTTTATTTTAGTTCATTAGTTTTTAAAATGTGATTCTAAATTTGAAGATTATGGTGATCTTGTAAAATCTAAAAAAAAACGTGTTGAAGTTTAATCACCGTCAGCGAAAAATCAACACGATTACATAAGCACTCGGTACTTCCCCGGAAGTCGTCTCCCGCGATAACCCGGATGTGTTGTGTTCAAGCTACTGCTGTATTGCAGTAGCTTGACAGCCCTGCGATTGGATAGTTGCAAACGATTGGACCAATCAAATGGCTCGTTGTATGCTTTGTCAAAGATTCATGGCGGCGTGTTCTCAGGGATGTGATTTTCTGCTAATTCGCCGAATTCCGCTTTATTTTATCTTCCAGGAAGATAAAGTACGTTAAGTACGTTAGCGGCTTGTGGTCCACGAACGCAGTGAAGCTGCGCCCTTTCAGGCAGGACTGGAAGTGGCGTCTGGCCACTTCCGGTAATCGGTATGGCCAGGTGGAGAGCTATTAACTCTGTTACTGGCGGGGTACAACGGCTGTATGAGCTGGGCTGGCGCAAGGGAGGAAACGGTAATAAAAGTTAACCATCCCCTTTTATGATTCCAAACAGTTTGAAATTGACAGTGCACAGTGGACATTGACTCATAACTTTTGAATATTTCTAAGACTTGGCTACATCAGTGATTGTGCAAAATGAACTGCTCAAGTCTCAATGGAGATTGAAACTGGTGACCTGAAATGAATGCTGAAATTATAAAAAGTAATGGTATGTTGGAATTTTATTTCTATTATGGAACAGATAAAATTAACTGATTTTGATTTGATCAAGTGTTAAAGCATGTGATGGATAATGCTTGTTGGAATATTTTAGGAATGCTATCTTCTTGGAACATAAGTCAATATTATACATTAATAAGTGGCATTCAGCTGTTTGTTTTATGTCATTTAAGCACAGTTCTGGTACTTAAAAATCATAAAAACCCAGGAGCTTCGGGAGGCTTTGCCCCCCTTGCTCCCCCACCCCCCACCCCACTGGGGCTCTGCCCCGGACCCCGCTGGGGAGCTGTGTCCCCCAGACCCCCTGCTGTATTTTCAGATAATTTCCCCAACCCCAAATCACATTGCTGGTTCGTGTTGGAATTCTGAGCTTTCGGTATTGTTTTCAGTGGAATTATGAGATTTTTATCGAAGGATCAGGAGTCATCAGTGCTAGAAATAGCACTCTCCTTTCAACCCAATGTCAACCTTCAACCCAATGTCTTTTTTTTTCGGAGTTCAAAATGTTTTTGTTGCATACAGAAATGTAATTTTGTTTTCTCTGCAGGAGTTCCCTGATTTCATAAATGCAACACATTATAGTTTGTTTATACATAGCATAAGGGGAAAAAAAGTTATATGCAGTGTTATTTCATTTTAAGTGTCAAAAGGGTTTTTGTGGCTCCCAGTGTTTTCTTTTCTGTGGGAAACGGGTCCAAATGGCTCTTTGAGTGGTAAAGGTTGCTGACCCCTGGCCTAGGCCATCTTTATGTAGAGCAACAATTCTATTTTTCAGATCCTCAGAGAGTTCTTTGCCATGAGGTGCCATGTTGAACTTCCAGTGACCAGTATGAGAGAATGTGAGAGCGATAACACCAAATTTAACACACCTGTTCCCCATTCACACCTGAGACCTTGTAACACTAACGAGTCACATGACACTGGGGAGGGAAAATGGCTAATTGAGCACAATTTGGACATTTTCACTTTGAGGTGTATTCACTTTTGTTGCCAGCGGTTTAAACATTAATGGCTGTGTGTTGAGTTACTTTGAGGGGACAACAAATTTACACTGTTATACAAGCTGTACACTGACTACATTGTATCAAAGTATCATCAGTGTTGTCCCATGAAAAGATATAATAAAATATTTACAAAAATATGAGGGGTGTACTCACTTTTGTGAGATACTGTAGGTTTGGATTTTTTTTTACCCTTAATAATTAACACCTTCATTTAAAAACTGCATTGTGTGTTTACTTGTGTTATTTTTGCCTGGAGTTTCCCCATTGTAGGACTAATAAAGGCTTATCTTATCTTAATATTTAAATTTGTTGGGAAAATTTATGAGAAAAAGAAGCAAATTTATGAGTCACAAACTTGCTAGAAAAAAAATGCAAATTTATGAGAAAAGTTGCAAATGTTATAGAAAAAAAGTTTAAAGTGTCTGTGACACAATTTAGGAACTATGGATCATATTCAGTATGAATTTATCTTCAATCGTCCATATAGTTGGTTCTTTTGACTTAGAACACTAAACAAGTGGAACAATATTTCTAAGTCAATTCAAATTTAGCGCCGTGTTGCACTAACGCGATCTCCTGAGACTCGCCTCGTTTCCAGATATGATGTCATGAGGTGAAGTTCCTCTCGGCTGATCCATGTGCTATCAGTGTAAACAAGCTGTTTATGTTACGACCCGAGCGCTGGTCCTGTCCACGCTCGGGCCACGCATAGCTCACTGCCGGCCTTGACAGCTGTGGGTTGTATTCTGGCCTCACCGGGCTCTTATTGTGAAGGCGCTCGGTGGGGCTTCCGCCTGTCAAGGCCGGTCAGCTGTCTGTCATTACTGCTCGTTAGCATTTGCCCTTATAAGGCAAGCGCTGACGGCAGTCCAATTGCGGGAGCATAAGTCAACAATCGTCAGACATTCATCGTTCTGGTCTGGTCAGGTTCGTGTATATTCTCGTGCTTTGCTTGCTCATGTCATGTCATGTCTTAGATCGTAAGTGGCTGGGGTTAGCCTTACGGTCCCATGCTCTATGTTTAGTGTATCTTTGTCACAGTCTATCATAGTCTTGTGTTACGTCTTGTGTCTTGTTAATAAATCACCATCATTGCAAAACTCACTGGTGACTTGTGGCGTCTTATACTGGCTCGTGAAGGCCGGACATGACAGTTTAGCTCCTATATCAGTGAAGAAATGCTGAAACGTTGCGTGGCGGCTGGGTGTTCTAATTGTTCCAGTGAACGTACAGGCCTGTTCTCATTCCCAAAAGATCCAGATCTTCTTAAAAAAAATGGGCGAAGCAAGTACAGAGAAGAAGGGACAAATGGCAACCAACACCATCTTCTGTACTCTGTAGAGATCATTTTACTGCAGACAGTTTTGAGGAGGCACCTGCTATACAGGAATCTTTAGGTTTGAAAGTTTGTTACAAACGGGTTCTAAAACCAACTGCCATACCTACGGTTTTTAAACAAAAACCCACAGCTCAAGATGATATCAACATATCAAAACAGCACAGAGAAGCAACAGTGTCAAAACTCACTGTAAAAGAGTTTGTGTAATTTTTTTTTTTTTCCACATAAGGTGATCTGATTTTAATACATTTTTTCCGCCGAAAGTGAAATCCTCCCCTATGAATTTTGAAGCCGAGTGTTGACTTTACTCCAAATGGAATGACTTTGTGTTAAAAAAAACATCATATTACTTTTTTCATTTTTATAAATCTCATTGGCTACTGAATATCTGAGCTTTTTTTTTTTTATTTCCCCGACCACAGGAAATAACTAGAAAAGCACTCGGAGAGCGCAGACCTCCGCCAAGCGCCACAGTTCCCCCCATACAGTGTTTTACATCATAAATATTAATCCTACATTTATTGTGTGTACGTTTTCAGATTCCTTGACCATGAAAACATATGAGTAGCAATTAGATTCACACGGATAGGATTAGTGGTTCAGTAGTTATTCAGGAAAATCGCATTTCGCATAATGGCAGTTTTCCGGATCACCACCAAAATGTAATCATCTGTAGGATACCCCATTTCTGACAATCTGTGAAAATTTCATGAAAATCCGTCCACAACTTTTTGAGTTATCTTGCTAACAAACAAACAAACAGACAGACAAACCAACGCCGATGAAAACATAACCTTATTTATCCTTTTTTTTTTTTTTTTTTTTTCCTTTGAAAGACAAAAGTAAAATAGAAAGATGTCTTTACCTTCTTTACATGTTTCAACTGCACTGCAGCCTTCATCAGAAGAGTCAGCTGATTGCTGCCAGGTGACATTTATCAGCTGATTTTCGTAGGCGGGGCCAGCTCAGCAGATCTGTCAGATCCGCTGAGCCGGCCCCGCCTCCCGCCGTCAGATGGTCTCTGGAGAATGTGGTCCCAGGTGTGAGAAAGCATAAAGGCCCCCTCATCTCGGTTCATGGTGTCTTTTCCCCGCTTTCTGATCTCTATTGCCTCCTTGATCCAACGTTTGTGTCTGTTGCTCTCCGATCCAATAATTTTTGTGTTGTCCCAGTCCATGATGTGATTATTTCTTTTGCAGTGGTCCGATATAGCTGATTTTAATGTTTCTTGTTCTGCTTTTTCTTTTTGTGATCTTGTGAGTCGTCCTTGCGTTTCCTTCTCACATTCCTTTTGGTGTTCTTTTTTTCTTGTGGTGAATAATCTTCCAGTTTCTCCAATGTAGGTTTTGTTACATGATCTGCATGATATTTCATATAATACATTGCATTTATTGTCTTGTTCTATTCTGTCCTTGGGGTGTACTAATAACTGTCTTAATTTTTTGTGTGGTTTGACTGCTGTGTTTATTTTGTATTTTTTCATGATCCTTTGAATTGGTTCCGTGATCCCTCGTATGTATGGTATAGTTATGGTTTCCTTGTTTTTGATTTCAGCTTTTGTTCTGTGTCTTGTGTCCTGTTTATTTTCTTTGTTTTTGACTTGCTGTTTCCCTTTGTTTATGGCCCATACTGGATATTGGCAGCGTATAAGTGCATGTTTTATGTGGTTTTCCTCTTCCTGTCTGTCTTCTTGTTCCGTGATGATGGTGGCTCGTTCATATAATGTCCTGATGACTGATAGCTTGTGTGCTGTGGGGTGTTCCGATGTCCAAAGTAGGTATTGATCTGTGTGGGTTGGTTTCCTGTAGACTGTGATTTTTATGCTGCCATCCTCGTTGTGGTGGATTTTCATGTCCAGAAAGGCTATGGTGCCATTTTCCTCCTCTTCGTGTGTGAATTTTATGTTCCCCGTACTGTCTGTACTGTTCAGATGGTCAGTGAGTTCTTGTGTATGTCCTTTCCTTATTTTTTCCAGAATGTCATCTACGTATCTCTTCCAAAGGGTGGGTTTGCATATTGTGGGTGCTGTGTTGATGGCTTTATTTTCCAGATCCTCCATAAAAAAACTGCTCATGATGGCTGATAGTGGGTCTCCCATTGCAAATCCTTCTTTTTGTTTGTAGATTTTTCCTCTGAATTGAAAATAAGTGGATTTTGCAACAAACTGTAGTAATTTGGATATGTCATGGACTGTGAGGTTGGTGCGTCTTTTTAGGGTACTGTCCTTGTTGAGGCGTTCTTGCACTATATGTAGTGTGACGTCAATAGGAGTCTTTGTGAATAAAGAGATGACGTCATGTGAGATGAGGATCTCGTCTGATTCTATTTTTATGTCTTTGAGTTCTTGTGCCAGCTCTTTTGAATTTTTACAGTGAAAGTCTGATAGTCCAAGGAGGGGTTTGATGATTTCAGCTAGGGCTTTTGATAAGTTGTATGTGACTGATCCAATGCTGTCTATTATTGGCCGCAGTGGGATATCCTTTTTATGTATTTTCGGTGTTCCATAAATCCGAGGGGTGATGCTGGCTGTGGGGATCAGGTGATCATATGCGTCCTTTGTGATTTTATTGCTTTCTAATAGAGGTTTTAGAAGGGCTTTGAGCATTTTTTTCTTTTCTTCTGTCGGGTTTGTTTTAATGATTTCGTATGTGTTACTGTCTGCCAACATGGTTTCCATCTGTTTTTCGTATGTTTCCGTGTCCAAAATTACTGTTGTTCTGCCTTTATCTGCTGGGGGCCGGCTCAGCGGATCTGACAGATCTGCTGAGCTGGCCCCGCCTACGAAAATCAGCTGATAAATGTCACCTGGCAGCAATCAGCTGACTCTTCTGATGAAGGCTGCAGTGCAGTTGAAACATGTAAAGAAGGTAAAGACATCTTTCTATTTTACTTTTGTCTTTCAAAGGAAAAAAAAAAAAAAAAAAGGATAAATAATTGAAAGAAGACAAAATGAACCTGTTTGACGAAAACATAACCTCCTTGGCGAAGGTAAAAATAAAAATTGAAGCCAAAATTTCTGTAAACCAAACGATTAAATAATGATCGCTTTATGTGAAAAAAAAATCAATCACACAAACTCTTTTCTGGGCGAGTTTTGACACTGTTGCTTCTCTGCACTGTTTTGATACGGGCGATCACCCATATCAAAACAGCGCAGAGATACGGATGATTGTTACGCAGAGATATGGACGATCGCCCATATTAAAACAGCCAGAGAAGCAACAGTGTCAAAACTAGCCTGGAAAAGAGTTTGTGTAATTGATTTTTTTTTTTTTTCCACATAAGGCAATGTGATTTTATTATATTTTTTTCCGCCAAAAGTAAAATCCTCCCCTATGAATTCTGAAGCCGAGTGTTGACTTTACTCCAAATGGAACGACTTTGTGTTAAAAAAAAATTATTACTTTTTTCATTTTTATAAATCTCAGTGCCTACCAAAACTGAATATCTGAGCTTTTTTTTTTTTTTATTTCCCCCCCACCCGATCGGGGAAATTTAGTTCTATCTGTATATTACCATTCAGCGTTTTGGAGGTGACTGATGTCCATCTCTAACCCTTCACTGTCGGACCCTTCATCCTCTGAAATGTGTGAGTCATCTTCGCTTCCTGAACGATATGGTTCAAATAAACAGGGTTGCAGTCCTTCGTTAGAACCAACTCGCTCTTCTTCATCACTCGAGCCTGCTTCTTCCTCAAAAACTATCGACAAATCGTTCGAATCTTCACTGAAATTGCTCACAACTTCCTCTGCTTCAGTGTACTCAGCCATGCTCGTTTACATCTTTGGGTCACCTCATTACGTCACAAAATGGGGGCGGCGTTTGACCCAGTTTTGACAAACCATTGCAATAGACTGCATCACGATGTAATTTATGGTAGTATATGGAAACAAAATTTTATTGATTTTTTTTGTCTACATAGAATAAAAACACAGTAGTTCTTCTTTCTAATGATGTCTTGGGTGAATTATGTCACAGACTCTTTAACATGGATGTACAGTATATAGGTGTAAATCTGTAACAAATTTATCACAAAAAGTAGTAAATTTATAGGCAAAAGGTACTACATTCATTCGTAGTCACAGATTTGCCAGGAAAAAGTTGCAAAAATTACCATTAAAAAAATTATAGATTCCAATAAAATATTTATTCTAGTGAATTTTTCTTCTTGGAAATGTGTTTTTCACCTCACTCATTTGTAATTTTTTTTTTTTTGTAAATTGCTTATGGTAAAGTTTGTTTTTCTTAATTGCACAAATGCAATTGCACTTTTACTGCAGCTTCTCTGCAGTTACGTCCATTATAACATAATGTTCATAAATATTTCTAAGTTTTTTGGTTAATGTGCATATTGGGAGTTAAAAAATTCTCTAAATTTATACATAATATTTCTTGTAAATAGTCATGTGGTGAGTTAATGCAGATTGTAATTCAATTTACAGCTCACAAAGGCAGAAATTTAAATGAGAAAGTGTGCTTTATCAGCTGTTCCCCTGAAAGAGAAGTTTAATATACCCTTATTATGTAAGCAAAAGGAACACTTGGCAGAGGCTCTTTGTGCTGCAGCCAGATTGAGTGAGAATGGTCAGTGAATTATTTTATTTGTGAGGTTTGCACAAATGCCAGTCTGTTTTTACAGACATAAAGTGTAGTTTTACGAAAGGAAAAAAAAGTTTGCTTTTCTGCTTGGTTGCATTTTATGCCGGTGAAATGAGTGACTTCACTGTTGTATCTGACACATAAAAAATGGACCACCTCTAAAAAAAATTCAAACTTTAACTGAATCACCACTCTGAAAAATGCAATATATATATATATATATTTTTATTTTTATTTTTTTTTGTTACTTATTTGTACCCGTAGGTAGACTTGGTTTGCAGTCTGGTGACAAGCCACCGGCTGCTGGTCACTGCGTGCGCGAGCGCCCTAAACCTACATGTTTTTGGTGTGCGGGAGGAAACCGGAGAAATCCCGGAGTAAACCCGCGCAACACGGGGAGAACATGCAAACTCCACACAGCTCACTGTTGGTCGGGGGCTGGGATCGAACCCACGATCTCATGATCCCCGCGGTCCCCCGGCCGAGGGTAAAGCTGTGCTGCCACAGTGCTAAGCCACTGCACCACCGTGCAGTGATATATATATCTATATATATATATTCATATATATCATATATATATATGAATGAACTAACACTCAAGGAACAGCAATTATATGTGAAATTTACTTTAAAAAACAAACTGCCCACTGATTTAAGATTTTTCTCATATTTAAAAATATTTTTGAGAATCAAAGTTTCAAAGATTTTTATTTGTCAATACTTCTATATGTACAGGACATACAGGAGAACGCTGTTTCTTTCTCTCTCTTAGTGGTGTGAAATATATAAGAAAAGAAGGAATAAGGATGGAAAAACAACAGCAGTCAATATACAGTAATGCTACCCATAGTACAGATGAAGATAAAAGATAAAACCCAGCAATCCTATATACAGAAAAAGTGGAGCTGTAATACCCGTAATAGCAAGCTCAATACGGTAGTGTAAGTGCAGACTGTCAAGGTTGGTGGAGAACTGGACCAAACCAAAGCAGATGTATTACTGTTGGTGTGTCAAGTTTTCCTGTGCAAACAGCAGAGGTAGTTATTTTGTGGGTGAGTATGTTACGGTCCAGGGATGGTGGTGGGGGGGTGGGGGTGGGGGGTCGGCAGAGTTCAGGGTCTTGATGGCCTGGTGAACAAAGCTGTTTAGCAGTCTTGTGGAGTGGGCCTGGAGGCTCCAGTACTTTTTCCCCGAGGGCAGAAGGCTGAAGAGGGAGTGTGAGGGGTGGGAGGTGTTGCCTGCAAATTTGATGGCTCTGCTGGTGAGGCAGGTGTGGTAGATATCCGGGGGGGGGGGGGGGGCAGAGTGGCACCGATGATCTTGCTGGCTGCTTTCACTGTGTGTTGTAGTGCCTTCCGGCAGGAGGCAGTGCTACTTCTATACCACACTGTGATGCAGCTGGTGAGGATGCTCTCAATGGTGTCCTGGTAGAATGAGTACATGATGGGGGGTGGGACTCGTGCTCTCCTCAGTTTGTGGAGGAAATAGAGGCAAATTTGAGCCTTCTTGGCCAGTGATGTGGTGTTGTTGTACCAGGATAGGTCCTCAGTGATGTGCACCCCCAGGAACTTGGTGCTGCTTACCCTCTCCACAACTGCTCCATCGATGATCAGAGGGGGACGCTGTGTATGTCCTCTCCTAAAGTCAACCACAGTCTCCTTGGTTTTTCCCATGTTCAGGAAGAGATTATTGTCTTTACACCACTGGACCAGATGGCTCACCCCATTTCTACTGTTGGTGATGAAGCCCACCATCGTCGTGTCATCCGCAAACTTGTTGATGTGGTTGGTGCTGTAGGCTGGTATGCAGTCATGGGTCAGCAGGGTGAAGAGCAGTGGGATGAGCATGCACCCTTGTGGGGCCCCTGTGCTCAGTGTGATGGTCTTGGAGGTGTTGCTGCCAACCCGCACGTTCTGTGGCCTCCCTGTGAGAAAGTCCAGCGCCCAGTTACAGAGAGAGGTTTTAAGTCCCAAGTTTCTTGAGTTTTGTATTAGGTGATGGGGGATGATTGTGTTGAATGCTGAACTGAAGTCCAAGAACAGTATTCACACACAGGAGTTCTTTGAGTCCAGGTGGGTGACGGTTGGATGGAGAGCAGCAGTGGTGGCATCTTCTGTAGATCTGTTTGACCTGTATGCAAACTGAGATGGGTCGTGGGAGGGAGGGAGGGAGGGTGAACTTGATGTTCTTCATGACCAGCCACTCAAAGCACTTCATTATGATGGAGGTCAGTGCTATGGGCCGGTAATCATTGTAGCTGGATGGGACAGGCTTCTTTGGGACTGGTATTATGGTAGCAGTTTTGAAACGCGTGGGGACAATAGCGTGACTCAGGGAGATGTTGAAGATGTCGGCCATGCCATTCTTGAGCTCCTCCGTACAGTCCTTCAGAATGCAACCTGGCATGTTGTCTGGTCCAGCTGCCTTACGTGGGTTGATCCTGGAGAGCGACCTCTTGACGCTAACTAGATCCAGACTTATAGCCTGCTGACCTGGGAGAGGAGTGGTCTTCTGTGCTGATGTGCTGTTTTGTGCTTCAAAGTGGCCAAAGGAGTCATTTAAGTTGTTAAGCAGTGTAATGTCACTCACACAGGTCTGCGATGGAGGTTTGTAGTTCGTGTTTTCAAATGTAAACCAACTGTGATTTACTGCCCCGGATTATCAAGAGGGCTTACCAGGGCAGAAGCCCAGGGGCCCTGGCTTGTTTGGGGGCCCCGAAAGAAACACTTTTCTTTTCTAATTCTGCCATGCCCAATGTTTATTGGAGGGTTTGTTTTGGTGTATAAACTTTTTATTTGTTCAAGTGTACGTCTGTCCCGCCTGCTTATTAATTTAATTGGTTAAGAGTTGACATTTGACCTGATTAAGGTTGGATGTGGGCCGGTAGTGAATCCATGGACGAATGAATCAATGATTGTACGACAGCAGCATCCAAAAGAGAAAAAAGAAGAAAGAAAAACAGGAATGTGAGGAGGTTTTAAAAAAGACTCCTAAATTGACAAGATTTTTTTAAGTTGCGATACAGACTGACAGTGTCAACTTTACAGTCACAACAAGATGTTTGTCAAACTGTTAGCATTACAAATGCTAACACGGGATGTACCGATGGAGCTGCTGTCTGAAGATCCATTAGTCACAGCGGGCAGAAGCTCCAGGTCATCAAAGTTGTAAAACTCAAATACTGGGCCAGAAAAGGACCAGAGAGCTGCCAGAATAAGGACACTGATATCAGAGCATCTGAACGTTTCTACAAACAGCAGAAACGTTTTTTTCTCCAAGTGCCATTTCAATCGCAAACTTCCAAATGGTGAGTATGTTTCAAGACACTGGCTTCTATTTTCTCCTTCCATGGCTGTTTGTATTGTTCTGCATGCTGCATATACAGCGATTTTTTTTTTCCCACTAAGCTGGGTTCACACTATAGTGTTTGGACCGACTTTTCCAGATGTTTTGAAAAATCAGAGAAATTAGTCCAAATGTCGTGAAATTGCATTTGTGAACAGGTTTTTTTTTTTTAAATCCAGCACACACCAGCTTTTACAAACTTTAAAGGAGCGTTTCAACTTCACAGCTTTGCTTTGCCATGGATGAGAGCAGTCCGCTACAATTCAATTCAATTCAATTCAATTCAACTTTATTTATATAGCGCCATTTCACAACAACAGTCATCTCATAGCACTATCAACTGTAGGGGGGAACCCCCACAGTTGCAGAAAGACCCCAGCAATCAGGCGATCCCCTGTGAGCAAGCACTTGGCGACGGTGGAGAGGAAAAACTCCCTTTTAACAGGAAGAAACCTCCAGCAGAACCAGGCTCAGGGAGGGGCAGTCATCTGCTGCGACTGGCTGGGGGGTGAGGGGATAGAGAAGAAGAAAAGAACAGACATGTAGAGAGCAAACAGCACGATGGGGACTCAATCTATGGGAGAGAACAAACAGATGTAAATGACCAGCAAAAAAAAATATTTCATAGAGAGTGAGGAAAGGAGTGAGGCCCAGTGCATTACTGGAGGTCCCCCGGCTGGCTAAACCTATTAGCAGCATAACTAAGGGAGGGTTCAGAAACACATGATCCCTCCCTAATTGTAGGCTATATCAAAAAGGTAGGTTTTAGCCCTATTCTTAAAAACAGAGATCGAGTCTGACTCCCGAATCCAGATTGGCAGCTGATTCCACAGGAGAGGAGCTTGATAACTGAAGGCTCTGCCTCCCATTGTACTTTTGGAGATTCTAGGTATTACAAGTAATCCTGCATTTTGGGAGCATAGTGCTCTGTTAGGATAATACGGTAGTATCAGATCTTTTAAATAAAAAGGAGCCTGATTGTTTAGAGCTTTGTAAGTAAGAAGAAGGATTTTAAACTTAATTCTAAACTCTATGGGAAGCCAATGAAGGGAGGCCAGAACCGGAGAGATATGATCTCTCTTTCTAGTACCTGTTAAAACTCTTGCTGCAGCATTTTGGATCAGCTGAAGACTTTTTAAAGATGTTTTAGGACAGCCTGATAATAAAGAATTACAATAATCTAATCTCGAGCTAACAAAAGCGTGGATCAGTTTCTCAGCATCACTCTGAGACAAGATGCTCCTAATCTTGGCAATATTACGCAAATGATAGAAGGCAGTCTTAGAAACAAATTTAATATGTGAATTGAAGGACAAATCCTGATCAAAAATAACTCCAAGGTTCCTCACAGAGCTATTAAGAGAAAGAGTAACCGCATCCAAACTGAAAGTTTGATTTGGAAAGGAATTTCTAAGGTTTTTTGGACCAACAAGAATGACTTCAGTCTTATCTGAATTTAATAGCAGGAAATTACAAGTCATCCAAGCTTTGATTTCCTTAAGACAGGCTTCTAACTTGGCTAATTGATTACTATCATCTGGCTTCATTGACAGGTATAATTGTGTGTCATCTGCATAACAATGAAAATGTATACAGTGCTTTCTAATAATGTTGCCTAACGGAAGCATATATAAACTAAAAAGAGTAGGGCCTAGCACAGATCCCTGTGGAACTCCATGACTAAGCTTTGAGTTGAAAGAAAACTCATTATTTACATGAACAAACTGGAACCTATCAGATAAATAAGATCTAAACCATTGCAACGAAGTTCCATTAAGTCCAACATAGTGTTCTAATCTATCAAGTAGAATATTATGATCGATAGTATCAAAAGCTGCACTAAGGTCTAAAAGGACAAGTACAGAAACTAGTCCATTATCAGATGCAATGAGGAGGTCGTTAGTGACCTTCGCTAAGGCTGTTTCAGTACTATGATGGATTCTAAACCCAGATTGAAACTCTTCAAGTAAACCATTTCCCTGCAGGTGGTCAAATAATTGCGTAGCAACAACTCTTTCTGAGATTTTTGAAATGAAAGGGAGATTAGAGATTGGTCTATAGTTAGCTAAAGCTCCTGGATCTAGCGTTGGCTTTTTGAGAAAGGGTTTAATTACAGCCGTTTTAAAAGCCTGTGGTACATGGCTTAAAGTTAATGAAGAATTGATTATATGAAGAATAAAGCTACCAATAAGTGGGAAGACTTCTTTAAATAACCTGGTAGGAATAGGGTCTAAAAGACAAGTTGAAGGTTTGGATGAGGGAACTATTTTGTCTAACTCACAAAGGTCGATTGGAGTAAACTCATCAAGACAGAGATCAATAGAAGGAGTTGTAGTAGTTACAGTATTTAAGTTAACTGTGGGAAGAATCTGATTGATTTTATCTCTGATGGATGAAATTTTATTATTGAAAAAGTTCATAAAGTCCTGACTAGTAAGCTCTAAGGGAATGCTAGGATTGACAGAGTCCTGACTCTTTGTCAACCTGGCTACAGTACTGAAAAGAAACCTGGGATTATTCTTGTTCTCTTCTATTAATGCAGAGTAATAACTCGTTCTAGCTTTTCTAAGAGATTTTTTATAAATTAAAAGATGATTTCTCCAAGCTAAATAGATTTCATCTAAATTAGTAGAGCACCATTTTCTTTCTAATTGACAAGTCTTCTGTTTTAAGGTACGAGTTTCTGTGTTGAACCAAGGAGTTAGAAATCTCTGATTAGACTTTTTCTTTTTTTAAGGGGGCCACCAAGTCTAGAGTCTGATGCAGAGAAGCTGAAACACTATCCACCATGTTATCAATTACAGAAGGAGCAAGCTGTCTATAGCTTATTTCCATTGTGTTGACACATGGCATAGCGGAAATAATCTGCATAAATTTGGAAACAGCATCATCTGAGAGGCATCTACTGTAATAATATTTTTCTTTAGGAGCCAAATAGTCAGAAATAGTAAAATCAAAGGTTAACAGACAATGGTCTGACAGTACAGGGTTATGAGGAGACACTACAAGATTTTCTATTTCTATGCCATATGTCAAAACAAGGTCCAATGTATGGTGGAGGTAATGAGTAGAATTTCCTACTTTCTGAGAAAACCCAATCGAGTCTAATATTGAATTGAATGCCACATTAAGGCAGTCACTATCTACATCCACATGTATATTAAAGTCCCCTACTATAATTATTCTATCAGATTTCAGCACTAAATCAGCTAAGAAATCAGCAAATTCAGATAAAAATTCTGAGTAAGTTGATGGGGGACGATAAACTATGGCAAATAAAATTGGGTTTAACCTAAAATTGCTAAAGTGCCCAATACTGAGGACCAGGCCCTCAAAGGAATTATAACATGTTTTTTGCTTTACATTAACTAGTAATTTGGAATGGTAAATTGTTGCTACTCCTCCTCCACGACCAGAACTTCTGGGATTTTGACAGTTTAAATAACCAGAGGGAGTTGATTCATTTAAACCAACATAATCCTCTTGTCCTAACCAAGTCTCTGTGAGGGAAATTAAATCAATCTGATGATCAATTAACAAATCATGGACTAACAGAGACTTGGGCATTAGAGACCTAATATTTAATAAACCACATTTAATTTTTAAATTATGAGGAGGAACAGAGGCCAAATCATTCAATTTAGAGGCTTTATGTTTAATTTGAGTTTTACCAATATTTTGCTTTATCACTTTGGGATGCTTATACATTATATTTTTATTCACTTTGGAGGGAGCAGACAACGATTCTCTGATGGGGAAGACGAGGGCTAAGTTGAGGGGTGGCGGATGAAGAGGAGCTGCAGAGAGGCGTGTAAGACTGCAACCAGTTCAGAGATGATGCCAGTCTTTCTCTTTGTCCAGTACTTGTAAAACTTCCTTCAGTTATATCATCATTAATCTCGGCCAGAGTTATAATAATTTGCTCTGGTGAATGCAAAATTGTACATTTTTTTTCCCACAATATTTTTTTATTGAACCCTTTTTTTACAAACATGTGACAAACAGTCAGACACTAACACTAAAGTAATTTTAAAAATTAAAAAAAAACACTAACAACAACAACAACAAAATGTACTAAAAACCACAACAACAACCATTAACAAAAGCAAGTCAACAACAACACTCCTCTGTTTAGTCTAGGTAATCTATTACATAAGAATACATAATATACATTCACCAGTTTGGAATTTGCAAGGTCCACACATATCATTCACCTTCTTCTTCAGAAGTTATGTTTAATTTCTTTACATAATCAATGAAAGGTCTCCATATATTCTCAAACACATTTTCCTTTAATTTCAGTATATATGTTATTCTTTCTAGTGGAAGGTTTGTTCACATTTGTCTTAACCACTGAGTCACATCTGGTCTATGAGTCTTTATCCACAGTAGTGCAATACATTTTTTTGGCATTAAGCAAACCAAGGTCTATGAATGCTCTTTCACTCTTATTAAAGTTATGTTTTTCTGGATACAGACCCAACAAAAACAATTTAGGGTTCAATGTGAATTGTTTTGATATTATTTTTTCAATTGTTACCCTCACCTCTTCCCAAAACATTCTGATTTTTCTACATTCCATAAACAGTGAAATAGGGTTCCTTTACTTTCCATACATTTTGTGCATGTATCTGGTATGTTTTTGTTGTATCTATTTAATTCCACTGGTGTAGCATACATCCGCATTAACCATTTAAAATGTATCAGTTTAAGACGTACTGTACATTTATTGATTTGGTTTGAGCTCCTGCACAAGCCATTTCCCATTGTTCTTCTGAAATTTCAATTTGCAGGTCTTCTTTCCAATAATTCAGTCTTTTCTGTGAGTTTTCACTTGAGAATAGTGTCAATGAGTTATAAAACTCTGAAATAATACCCTTTCTCTTACTATCTTTCGTCAAAATTTTTTCCAAAGATGAATTAGTAGGTCGAGTGAGAGCATTATTTTGATTTGATCGAATAAAATTTCTAAGCTGAAGATATTTTAAAAAATGTGTTCTATTAAGATTGAATTTAATCCTCAGTTCTTCAAAAGACATTATGTTATCTGAGCATGACAAATATAAGTCTTGAATCTTTTGAATCCCGTTTAAATTCCATACTTTAAATACAGCATCCGCTCTCCCTGGTGTAAAATATTGATTACCCCATATTGGGCTGAATTGTGACAGTAAGTGTGGTTCTTTTAAATATTTTTTGGTTTCACACCATATTTTGATCATGTGCTTTACAATTGGATTTTTAACTTGTTTCTGTAGTTTTTTAGCTGAGTCTGAGTATATGAATAAGGGAAGAGGTAAAGGTAAATTGTATGATTCCATTTCAGTCCAGTGAGGGAGATCATTTGATGAAAAATAATATGTCATAGACCTCAGTTGTGCTGACCAGTAATACAACATAAAGTTTGGACATTTCAGACCTCCACGATCAAATGGTAAATATAGTAAGGACAAACGTAATCTAGCCTTCCTATTGTTTCATATAAATTCCACTAACTTTTTTTTAATTCTTGAGAATAGATCTGAAGGTGGTGGTAAAGGAATGTTTTGAAATAAATAAAGTATTTTTGGTAAGATATTACTTTTAAGTATATTAATTCTCCTGATCATCGACATTGGTAGTGACATCCATCTCTGAAGTGACTCATTAATATCTGTCATTAAGGCTTCATAGTTGGCACTGGCGACTGATTCTAGCTTAGGCAAAATTTGAATTCCTAAATATTTAAACTGATTTACAACATTGAATTGATTTACCTCAGGAGCAGGATGATTTCTCTGGGTCTCATTTAGCATTAATATTGAAGATTTTGTTTTATTTATTTTATATCCTGATATTTCCCCAAAGTTCTTTATTAAATTTAACAAGGTCGGAATTGACTTTTTTAAAATTCGACATAAACAAAATTATGTCATCGGCATACAGGGAGATTTTATGTTCTGTTGGTCCTACTTTAATTCCATATATTTGTGGATGTAAATGTACTGCCATCGCTAAAGGTTCAATTGCCATAGTAAACAGTAAAGGTGAAAGTGGACAGCCTTGTCGACATCCTCTATTGATTTTTTATTGATTTTGAGATATTGCTGTTTGTTAGGATTTCTGCTGTAGCATTATTGTATATTATCTGGACCCATTTTATGAAATTAATTCCAAGTCCAAACCTTTGTAGGACTTCAAAAAGTTAGGGCCATTCGACCCTATCAAAGGCCTTTTCGGCGTCCAATGATAAGAGAGCTGTATCCGGTGCTTCTTTATTGGAATAAATAATATTAAATAGTCTTCTTATATTATGGAAGCCTTGTCTTCCCATTATAAAGCCATTCTGATCTCGATTAATAATATTTGGTAATATTTCTTGTAGTCGTTTTGCTAAAATTTTACAGATTATTTTAAGATCAGCATTTAATAGACTTATTGGTCTCATGTTTTCACATTTATTAGGGGGTTTACCTGGTTTTGGCAACAGTATAATTAAGGCATTATTCATGTATGGTGGTAAATTACCATTTTGAATGCTTCTAAAACCATTTCCAAAAGTGGTTTTATTAATTTATTCTTAAATTTTTTAAAAGTTTTCATTTGGAATACACGGTATAGATAATCCACCCAAAAACCCATTTAGTTTTGTTAAGTCAGTTTCATTTTTTGTATCATATAGTTTTTCATAATAATCTCTAAAGGCACTATTAATTTCTAAAGGATCTATAACTACCTGTCCGTTATTTATAATACTGGTAATTGGTGTTTTAAATTCTAATTGTTTAATCTGCCATGCCAATAATTTTCCTGATTTTTCACCTTGTTCATAAAAAGTTTGCTTCAATCTTAGAAGACTCAAGGCAGCTCTATTCGCTGATTATTTTTTTTTTTGTCATATTCTGCTCTCAGAATCAGTAATTCGTTCTCTAACTGTGGGTTACTTCCTACATACACTTTTTCTTGAAGAATTTTTATTTTACGTTCCAATTGGACTCTCTCCTCTCGAGTCTTCTTAGATTTTGAACCTGTATAACTAATAATATGCCCCCTAATAAAAGCTTTGAAAGCCTCCCACTTTATACATGCCGTTGTTTGTGTAGTATTAATATCAAAGAACTCATCTATCTGTTTTTCTATGTACTTAACAAATTCCTCATCCTGAAGCCATTTATGCTGAAAATGCCACCTACCTGGATCCTTTGTCAATTTCTTATCTACATATATTAGACAGCAGGGTGCATGATCAGAGATCACAATGTTATCATAGAAACAGTTTTGAATCTTGGACCTTAATTCTGTAGAGATCAAAAAGTAGTCAATACGTGAAATTGTCTTATAGGTATTAGAATAACAAGAATAGGCTTTGACTTGTGGTTTCATTTCTCTCCATATATCTAGCAATCTCAATTCTTTCATAAAATGATTAATGGTCATCCTACATCCATTGTGCGTACAGTCCAGTCCTGTTGATCTATCTATACTGGGATTCAATGTACAATTAAAATCCCCTGCTATTATATGTTGCCCTGTAAGTGATGATAAAGTAAGGAATAAATTAACAAAGAAGTTTTGATCATCAATATTGGGGCCGTATAAGTTCACCAGATTTATATTTTCTAATAACAAAGATCCTTGGATGATTAGATATCTTCCAAATTTGTCTCCAATTACATTTTTCACTTGAAATGGGACTGTTTTGTGTATGAGAGTCATAACTCCCCTAGCTCAGGATGAAAATGATGAGGTGAACACATTACATTGCCATCTTCTCCTAATTCTTTTTACATCCTCCTCTATTAGATGAGTTTCTTGTAAAAATACAATTTTTGAATCTACACTACCGTTCAAAAGTTTGGGGTCACTTAGAAATTTCCTTATTTTTGAAAGAAAAGCACTTTTTTCAATGAAGATAACTTTAAACTAATCAGAAATACACTCTATACATTGCTAATGTGGTAAATGACTAGTCTAGCTGCAAATGTCTGGTTTTTGGTGCAATATCTAGATAGGTGTATAGAGGCCCATTTCCAGCAACTATCACTAAAGTGTTCTAATGGTACAATGTGTTTGCTCATTGCGTCAGAAGGCTAATGGATGATTAGAATACCCTTGTGCAATCATGTTAGGTCTGCAATGCTGTAATTGCTGCAAATGGAGGATTCTTTGACGAAAGCAAAGTTTGAAGGAAAAAATTATTATTTCAAATACAAATCATTATTTCTAACCTTGTCAATGTCTTGACTATATTTTCTATTCATTTTACAACTCATGGTGGTAAATAAGTGTGACTTTTCATGGAAAACACAAAATAATATTCTGGGTGACCCCAAACTTTTGAACGGTAGTGTATGTCTTTTATTTTATTCATAACTTGTTTAAGTTTTTTAAGATTTTGTAGACCTCTGCAATTCCATGAAGTTAAATTAAGATTAACGCTTTGATCTATGATCAGTAAAGAGTTTGAGATTACCTTGTAATATGAACATACTCTTACAGAGAAGCAAAAACATGGATGATAGAACATTCATCCTACAAATTAAACAAAAACAAATTCCCTTTCCCCACATTCGTGGTAATCCCCCCAAAATCAAAAAAATGCTGTCTCCTGTTGTAGCTAGTGACTGTTCCACACCTGCGAGGATCAGTCAAACCACTCTCTCTTTCTCCTCTCAATCACCCTGACTCTACTTCTATTCTTATAACATTATAACATTAACTTTCTTCTGTAGTTTTTTCAGCATAACTTCAAAGTTTTATAGCAACTTTGTACATCATAGCTTTTTTTTTTTAAATACAGTCTGTATTTTGTAGACTTATTATATGTTTCAGATCAATCAGATGTCTGTACATACGCTCAAATGTTCTGCCTTTGTCATGTTCATGCTTAGCTCCCACCAGTCTCCTTTTGGATTTGCTTGATGAGCTCCTGCGCCTCTTGAGGGGTCTTGAAGGTGTGGGTTCTCCCTTTATATGTGACCAGCAGTCTTGCCGGATGAATCACTCTGTGACGAATCCCGAGGTTGCGCAGCTCTTTGCGGGCGGGGTCGAACTGCCTCCTTAATTGTTGAATTCCTGTGGCAAAGTCTGGGCAGAACCGCACCTGTTGGTCCTGGTATTTAATTTCCCCTTTAGCTCGCGCAGCATTGGTGACCGTCATCTTGTCTCTGTAGTTGAGGAACTTCATAATCAGCGTCCTCGGTGGTGTCTTATTATCTCTCGGTGGGCCGATTCGGTGAGCGCTCTCTAAAACGATCGATGACTGCAGGTCAGTGTTGTTCAGCGCTTCTGGAATCCACTTTTCCAAAAAGGAACATGAGTCCCGTCCCTCCGCTCCCTCTGGGAGGCCCACCAGTCTCAAATTATTCCATCGCGAGCAGGATTCCAAGTCTAGAACGTTATCTTCCAGACATTTACATTTTAATTCCAGTGTTTGAAGTTTAATTTGCAGGCTGGTGACGTCATCCTCAGCGCTTGATATTCGGAGCTCCGCCTGCAACACTCGATCCAAACAGTCGTTTATTTCTTTCCTCATACCTTCTATCGTTGCTATAATCCCATCAAATTTAGACAAAAACTCTGTTCTCATGGAGGTGATGGCAACTAGCACTACGCTTGTCCCCTCCCCAGCAGTTCCCACTCCGCCGCTGGCTCCATCCTCTGCCATTGTCTCTGGAGTTTTCCCTGCCTCGCCTTGAGCGTGGAAGTTTGTTAGCTTAGCTTGTTTTGTCAAGTTGCCTTTTCCTCCACCTAATTTTCCAACCTTGGTCTTTACCATATCCACGCCAAAACGCTGGGATAGGTTTTTGCTCCAATTGAGAGAGTTTTAGTAGAATTTTTAGTTTTACAAGCAGAGCAGTGTGAAACACGTCTTCCTACATGGCCGCCATAACCGGAAGTCCCACAAAATTGTAGATTTAATTCAAAACAATTGTCAGGATATTTTCATTTTGAATCATTCTTTAAAAAAAATGACAGTGAATGAGATTAAAGTTGTAAAAACTTTCATTAGATAATGAACATTGGGTTTGTGCGCACATAACCTGCTCTTCTTCTGGGTCAGAGAAGCTGTTTTCCCAGTAGGGCAGACTGGTCTGGCAATGTTTTTTTTCTTCCTCTGTGTAGTGAAAAACCCTGTTCTGGCTTCAAATACAGACGTGGACAAAATTGTTGGTACCCCTCTCTTAATGAAAGAAAAACCCACAATGGTCACAGAAATAATTTGAATCTGACAAAAGTGGTAATAAATAAAAATTCTATGAAAATTAACCAATGAAAATCAGACAATGCTTTTGAATTGTGGTTCAACAGAATTATTTTAAAAAACAAACTCATGAAACAGTCCTGAACAAAAATGATGGTACCCCTAGAAAAGATTGAAAATAATGTGACCATAGGGACATGTTCAACCAAGATGTGTCCTCTAATTAACATCAGAGGTGTCTACAAACTTGTAATCAGTCAGTCGGCCTATTTAAAGGGTGACAAGTAGTCACTGTGCTGTTTGGTGACATGGTGTGTACCACATGAAACATGGACCAGAGGAAGCAAAGGAGAGAGTTGTCTCAGGAGATTAGAAAGAAAATTATAGACAAGTGTAACCCAGTGTTAAAAACACGAATAGAAATATGAATGTCAATACCGCTTTAAGAAGAAGGGGGGACATTCATTTCACAATGGGAGTAGATAGTTTAACGTGAATTAAATTATAAATATCTGAAAACTGATTTTGGAGGACTTTTGGATCCTCTGCAGTTTGCTTATAAAAATAATACAAGTACAGAGGATGCCATTTTAACCTTAACTCATTTTGTGGTTAAACATTTGGAGGAAACATCCTCATATGCACGTCTTTTATTGATTGATTTTAGTTCAGCTTTTAACACACTGCAGCCACACCTTTTAATTAAGAGGTTAAATGATTTTAAAGTGCATCCTGTCATTATTAAATGGTACCACTCATTTTTAACTTATCGTAAACAGCAAGTTAGTGTAAATGGAACTTTATCTAAATCCAGAACCCTCAGCACAGGAGCTCCCCAAGGCTGTGTTAGTTCACCATTTTTGTTCACCTTGTACACTGATGAGTGCAGAAGTGTCTATCCAGGCAATCAAATTATTAAATTTTCTGATGACACTGCTATTTTGTCACTACTTCAAAAGACTCATGATCTGTCAAGCTATTTTATAGAAATTCAGAGGTTTGTCTAATGGTGTGATGACAGTCATCTCATTTTGAATACTGATAAAACAAAGGAGATGGTGTTTGACCCTCAGGGAGTTGGTGACCACAGGCCTGTGGTCATCCACAACCACACTATAACACAGGCTAGTTCCTATAAATATTTGGGAGTATTTATTGACAATTCATTAACCTGGAGCACACATATTGATTACCTCTGCAGTAGACTACAACAGCGGCTGCATTTCTTGCGTAGATTAAGAATACGTGGTGTTGATAAAAGGATTATGTTAATATTTTACCAGGCTGTGTTGGAGAGCTGTATTAGATACAGCATTACAGCTTGGTTTGGCAACCTCTCTGTGAAACTTAAGAACAGAGTGTTGCGTTTAATTCATACAGCATGGAAAATTATTGGAGTTAAAGAGTATTTACCCATGCAGATCTTACACGACCAGGCAGCCTGTAGACAAGCTCAAAAAATAATCAGTGGCATGAGCCATGTACTAAACAACGAATATGTGCGGCTGCCCTCAGGGAGGAGATACAGAGTCCCCAAGCGCAGCTTCAATAGATACAAGAACTCATTTATCCCGACGTCAGTAAAACTTTTAAACTCAGATAAATAGGTCAGGGACACTGATAACTCCTGTTCTTAATGACTGCTGTTATATATTTATGTATGTATGTACTTGTATTATTTATTGGGTTTTGTTTCATTCATTATGTACTACATCCATTGTGTATGTGTGGATTGTGTGGTTGCAGCACGGGTGACAAGCCCAAGACAAATTTCCCCTTGAGAGACAATAAAGTTTATCTTATCTTATCTTATCTTATCTTATCTTATATTGATACCGATTTTAGAAAAGAAAAACACCCATTTCACAATGGGAATACATAATTTAAATATGAATATTTAAATAAATATATATTCATAAATAGGAACGTTTTCTAGAATATTCTGATAAAGTTCCTAGTATTGTGTGTTGATATTTATTGTAACCAATGGGTGCGCCGTTGCTGGGTCACGCCACCCAATGGGTTAAGCGCTCTCTCCCTGGGTCTGGGATGACTTGCATTTTTGGCTCAGTCACGCCAGACGACGAAAGACACAGACTAGAGAGAGAGACGGTCCTTGGTGATATGGCGACACTAGCGTGCTGATAGCAGCCTTTGCCTGGATAAAATCCTTGAAACTGATTGGGATCCAAAGGTTGTCGACGCCGTTGAACGCGGGAACTCCATTGAAGCACGAGCATGGTCAGGTTCTTTTTCTTTTTTTTTTTTCCCCTTTGGACTGGTTTGACCAGAGTGTGGATCTCCAGATCTGGATGGCGAGCCGAAGTCTGAACCCTGTGAACTGCTAAAGGTGACTCCACTAGTCACCTGGAAAGGACCAAAACAAGAACTGTGAATATTGTAAATATAATTTGAAGTGTATGGATTATTTGTTTTCTTTTATCGCGCTATGTATTTATTTTTGTGTACATAATTGTAAATAATATACATAGTTGCAAGTTCCATACACCGTGTGTGTGTGTGTGTGTCGTCTGTTGTTGCACCTCCCAGGCTCCTACGAACCCAGAGTCGGTCTGACCTGGCCCAATTATCCCTTTTCCCTCAGGTAGTAAAGTTGGGGTAAATACATTGCCATAACACAACACTACCAAAAGGGTACTACACCTAAAGTGCGTAGGGTGAGTGGGTGTTAGTAAGGGTTACACACAAAAATCTGGCGAGCGCAGGTGTTAGTGGGTTTTACCCTGTTATACCCTGTTACCCTGGTATTACCCCGCAAGTATTATACCACCCTGTGTATACTATTGTTACAGTGGTATATTGTTACAAAATTTGGCGAGACAAGTAAGTGTCACAGTATTACTGTCACAGTAGGGACACAGGTATTACACAAGCATGTTAAAGGGAAAGGCTATAAGACCATCTCCAAGCAGCTTGTGTCATGGGTCGTGTGCTGACTCCGTCGGCACTCAGGCTGTGCGGTAGTCTCCCTTCTCTCTTCTGGCGCGGTTCTAGACATTTATTGTGACAGCGTCTCAGCGGGGCTTCCGGCTGTCAGTGGAGCTCCGCTGAACACCTGTTTCTGATCAGCTGATGACCCTTCATCAGCTGATCAATCTATTCCTCCCTATTTAAGGGAGCAGCTCTGTGTGCTCAGGGCTGCGACCTACTCACACAGACGTTCCTACGTTTCCCTCCAGTCTGGCTTCCCCAACCCCGAAGTCAGTTCCTTCCAGGGCTCAGGTTCCGTCCTCGCTGTTGACTGTAAGTGTATAATCGTTATTTGTGTTTTGCCCCACGAAGCTTGTTATTTTGTTATTTGTGCCTTATTTAATAAATGAACAAACTCACAGCTGCCTACAGCGTCTTATTGATGGCTCGCAAGAGCCATCCATAACAGCTTGATGTTCCTGTGACTACAGTTGCACATATTATTCAGAAATTTAAGATCCACGGGACTGTAGCCAACCTCCCTGGACGTGGCCGCAGGAGGAGACGGATAATACAAATGGTAACAAAAGAGCCCAGAATAACCTCTAAACACATTCATGGTGAACTCCAAGGTCAAGGTACATCAGTGTCAGATCACACCATCCGTCGTTGTTTCAGCCAAAGTGGACTCCATGGGAGATAGCCAAAGAGGACACCACCGTTGAAAACAAATCATAAAAAAGCCAGACTGCAATTTGCCAAACTGCATGTTGACAAACCACAAAGCTTCTGGGAGAATGTCCTATGGACAGACAAGACAAAACTGGAACTTTTTGGCAAGGCACATCAGCTCTATGTTCACAGACGCAAAAATGAAGCACACCAAGAAAAGAACACTGTCCCTACTGTGAAACATGGAGGAGGTTCGGTTATGTTCTGGGGCTGCTTTGCTGCATCTGGCACAGGGTGTCTTGAATCTGTGCAGGGTACAATGAAATTTCAAGACTATCAAGGTATTCTAGAGAGAAATGTGCTGCCAGTGTCAGACAGCTTGGTCTCAGTCTCAGGTCATGGGTCTTGCAACAGGACAATGACCCAAAACACACAGCTAAAAACACCCAAGAATGGCTAAGAGCGATACATTGGACTATTCTAAAGTGGCCTTCTATGAGCCCTGATCTAAATCCTATTGAACATCTGTGGAAGGAGCTGAAACATGCCATCTGGAGAAGGCACCCTTCAAACCTGAGACAACTGGAGCAGTTTGCTCATGAGGAGTGGGCCAAAATACCTGCTGAGAGGTGCAGAAGTCTCATTGACAGTTACAGAAATCGCTTGATTGCAGTGATTGCCTCAAAAGGTTGTGCAGCAAAATATTAAGTTAAGGGTACCATCATTTTTGTCCAGGCCTGTTTCATGAGTTTGTTTTTTAAAATAATTCTGTTGAACCACAATTCAAAAGTATTGTCTGATTTTTATTGGTTAATTTTCATAGAATTTTTATTTATTACCACTTTTGTCAGATTCAAGTTACCGTTGTGACCGTTGTGGGTTTTTCTTTCATTAACAGAGGGGTACCAACAATTTTGTCCACGTCTGTAGATAATATTTAACCTTTGAACAGAAAACACCAGCTGAGTGTGTTTTTTCATTGTCATAATTAAACTTGTGGGTTGATATAAGAAATTTGTCAGTTGTTCGTCCTGATGGCATTATATTTTTCTGCTATCCAAGCTAAACCTAGAACTTTGTGGTCATTGACTTTATTTAGTAATTGGCAGTGGCTATGAATACGGAAGCCGTATCCTTTAATGAAATGTCTATTGGTATGGAAGAGTTGACACACCAACAAAACCTTTTCAGATCAGCTCCAAGCCACCTGCTGCTGTAGCTTAGGTAGATAGTGCTGATCAGAAGGTTGCTGGTTCATGTCCTGCTATCGGCACCTTGTCCAAGCCATTTTACTTCATATGAGATTAAATTCAGACTTAAAATTAAGAGGTTAGCCTTAGAATTTGGGAGTGGGTAAGGTTAAAAAGGTAGTAAATAGATATTGATTAAAATTTTGAAATGAATAAATGCCTCAGATTTCCGTACCAGTAGCCTGCTGCTTTTAAGATATGCATTAATAGAATGTACTGGCCAATCAGATTCGAGCCATATCTGTAACAAGAATTCTATGGGTACGGCTCCGTAGCCATAGCCACTGTCTTAGTAATTTAGGACCTTGAAGATCAAGATGATCCATCAATGACCTTGGCTACATGGCCACAATAATACGATAACTAGGAATAATCAGATAATGGTCATCGGATTTGACATGTTTACATGCACTGAATAAATGGATTACACAGGGTTACAAAAATAATTTTTTTGTAAGTTGTCTGTCTTTTTTCAACTGATTTAAGACAGTTTTGCACCGCTGAATCCGAAAATGACATCCGTTTCTCTCAATCAGGTAAAAAAAAAAAAATCTGATCTTCTGACTAAATTGATTACATTTTTGTGACATTATCAGTTGATTTTTGTTAATATTTCTCATCCAAAATAGATTTTTAAGAGAAAAAAATCATTTTCTAACACAATTTATTGATTAAATGTTACAAACTTCGATTACTGTAAATCAAATAGTAGACATTGATAAAGGTAAGTACATGTAAATTGAATGTTACGTCATCATTGTTCAAAATTCAGAATCAGAATCAGAATCAGGTTTATTGCCATTGTTCATGTAGTACACAAACTAGGAATTTGTCTCGGTACAATGCTGCAACATTAAACATGATAAGATAAGAGAAATAAACTATACATGTAATAAAGTGTAGGATAAGATTAAGTGATACTGGTCAACAGTTAAAATATATATTAGCCAGCAGCAGATACTGTGGAGAACTATATAGTGCAGTCGGTAATGCAGGAAGAAAACAGTGATGATTGACATGAGTCTGGTTGAGCTGCTGTACATGGTGCACGAGAGTCACTTAGTGTTCAGCAGTCTAATGGCAGAGGGGAAGAAGCTGTTCATGTGACGGGAGGTTTTAGTCTGGATGGACCGAAGTCTTCTACCAGAGGGGAGGGGGGCAAACAGTACGTGACCAGGGTGTGAGGGATCGGCTATGATCCGGCCAGCACGCCTCCGGGTCCTGGAGATGTACAGATCCTGGAGAGATGGGAGCTTGCAGCCGATCACTGCAATCTGCTGCACATTCACCAGCCATAATGCTCTGCACTGTGTGTCTATATATATACATTTATAGTAATATGGACATATGTTTACTAGATGTTGTTTTTTCTTGCCTTCTGATTGTTGCTCTGAGTGTTGCTATCCCTATGCTGTTGCAATCCAGGAATTTCCCCATTGTGGGACTAATAAAGGCTTATCTTATCTTATCTTATCTTATCACCTTCTCAGCAGTGCGCACGACGCGCTGCAGCCTTAGTCTGTCCCTGGCAGTGGCTCCTGCGTACCACACGGTTATGGAGGTGGTGAGGATGGACTCGATGATGGCTGTGTAGAACTGCACTAACATCTTGGTGGGTAGCTTGAGCTTCCTCAGCTGCCGCAGGAAGAACATCCTCTGCTGGGCTTTTTTGATGAGTGAGCTGATGGTCAGCTCCCATTTGAGGTCCCTGGTGATGGTAGTGCCTAGGAAACGGAAGGAATCAGCAGTGGTGATGGGAGAGCCTGAGAGGGTGAGGGGGGGCAGAGGAGTAGTGACTTTCCTGAAGTCTACAATCATCTCCACTGTCTTCAGAGCGTTCAGCTGCAGGTTGTTATTGCTGCACCAGGACGCCAGCTGGGCCACCTCTCTCCTGTAGGCGGACTCGTCGCCGTTGGAGATGAGCCCGATGAGGGTGGTGTCGTCCGCAAACTTGATCAACTTGACAGACTGGTGGCTGGAGGTGCAGGAGTTGGTGTAAAGGGAGAAGAGTAGGGGGGAAAGTACACAGCCCTGGGGTGATCCGGTGCTGATGCTAGTATAGCATCAGCACCGGATCACCCCGGTGAAGCTCTATTCAGAGCTTCAACTTCCATTTATTCGTACCTCTAGAATGCTCAGCAGCAGGGATGTCTCTCTTTAGAGTCCAACAGTAATCAGCCATCATGACAATGTCATAAATTGGCGCACGCAAACTCTTCAGAGTTTGAGAAATTTCAAGAAATGAAAAAGAATTTTGCATCATATAAAGCAAAAATACCCATACTTGTAAACAAAAATGTAAAAAAAAACATGTGGCCATACTTCAAAAAGTTGACTTGATTGAGCAAAACCAATGTGATTTTTGGATTCAGCACATCAAAATTGTCCTAAATCAGCTAAAAAACTTAGACAATAAATTTGGTGTTGGCCAGTGTTATTGGACAATAAACTATGTGTGTTAATGTAATTTTGCTTTATGTAACACAATAATTGCATGTTTTTAACTGATTATTGTTTTTACATTACTACTTTAATAATCAGATAACTCCAGAAATCTGACTATAAACTGTTTATTGCTGTTCATGTAAACATTTTTTTATTTATTTTATTTTATTTGTTTATTTGTCAGGGACAGTGCAATAAACATAGACAAAAAAGAAAATCTGATGTGTTGCACAGAGAGTGTATAGCATTAAGCTAGTTTGCAACTCTTGTCCCTGGATGGGCTTTAGAGAAAAGAAACAGATTAAAAGAGAAAAAGATGAAGAAAAAACAAAATGAAAACAGTATAAACATGTTTATGTTTATACTGATATGATATGCATGGCCATTTTGCATATCATATTCCCATAAATATGTGGGAGGGCCCCAAAAATTGCTTTCGCCAAGGGACCTACAACCTCCTTAATCCGGCCCTGGTGATTTATATAATACACCTCTGGGGAAAAAAAGAATTTAGAGACCAAGACAAAATGCATGGAACATGAATCTGTTTAATCTTTTGTTTCATTTTTTTTCAGTGACAGAGAAAGGGCACACAGATGCAAGGACATACCGGCAGCCGTGCATGTTTGTGCTTCATTCTCCACTGCATCATCCCTCTTTTTGCACCTTTTTATCAGCATCATCACAGCTATTTGGCTGTTTAAAGACATTCTTACACTCAGCTGCGTTGACATTTTTGCAGTTGTAGCGCAGCGGAAACTGTGTGTAGCTGTACACAGATGAAAAAAAGTGAGCTGTCATAAAGACTTAGCGAGCTAAAATCAAAGGCAAGGCAATAACAGATCTTCGCTATTTGATAAGGGGGCAGGTGGGAATTAAAATAAAAGTCACAATAGATCACCCTCAGTGTAATCTGTCAAAACAACATTCAGCTACCGCAATCTCTGATCTTGGCGTGCCCAGGTGATCATCGAAACAGCACCTCAGCTGCCATACATGTAGAGATGCTGATTTAAGAAATATCTGCAGTGGTCTCTTAGCTGTATGCTGCAGATGCTAAGGTATTTGCTACAGTTGGGCGCTCACTGATGGATAACCCATTTACCATGTCGGAGCCTTCTGTAATATATCTTCCTACACTAAGGGAAAAAATTACAATGATTTGACGTCTGCAGAGTGTCTCCTTTACAGCTTTAGGGCACAAAACCAAAAATAATATGTGATAAATTCAGAAAGACAGAATGATAGTCAAATGGCTATGATTGTTCCAACAGTCTGACAGGAGGATCTGTTAAGACTGTAACTGACAAGCAAGTCAGGTTTTACATATGTATTACTGCTTTTCACTTGTTCAGGAGGAAAGTTTGATTTCTTTTGCTTTGGATTTATAGCAATGCTGGTAAACGCTCTCAAAACGATTAAAGACAATTTCCTTTTCTTATAAAAGAAATGCTTTTCTTTTATAAGAAAGGAAATTCTCTTTAATCTCTTATAAAAGAAATGCCCCCCTCATGGATCGTCACCTTATCGTGGTGGTGGGGGGGTTTGCATGCCCCAGTGATCCCAGGAGCTATGTTGTCCGGGGCAATTTGCCTCTGATAGGGTCACCCAAGACAAACTGGTCCTGGGTGAAGGGCCAGACTAAGAATGATCCAACAGACTCTCATGATAAATTCTATATCAAGGATTCAGTGTACCCCGCCCGGTATGGGGTTACCGGGGCCCAACCCTGAAACCAGGCCTGGGGGAAGGACTCAAAGGCTAGCGTCTGGTGGCCGGGTTTCCACCCATGGGACCCGGCCAGGCTCAGCCCAAAGGAGTTACATGGGTCCGCCCTCCAGTGGGCTCACCACCTGCAGGAGGGATCATGGGGGTCCGGTGCTATGTGGATTAGGTGGCGGTCAAAGGCGGAGACCTTGGCAGACTGATCCCAAGCTTTCTAAACTGGCTTTTGGTACGTGGAATGTCACCTCTCTGGTGGGGAAGGAGCCTGAGCTGGTGTACGAGGTTGAGAGATACCAGCTAGATATAGTCGGCCTCACCTCAACACACAGCTCCGGTTCTGGAACCAGTCTCCTGGAGAGGGGCTGGAGCTTGGCCTTTTCTGGAGTTGCCCCGGGCGAGAGGCGACGAGCAGGGGTGGGTATTCTTGTATCCCCCCACCTTGCTGCCTCTATATTGGAGTTTTCCCCGGTGGACGAAAGGGTTGCTTCCCTGCGCCTTCGGGTTGGGAAACGGGTCCTGACCATCATTTGTGCCTATGCACCAAATGATGTTTCAGAGTACCCACCCTTTTTGGAGTCTGTGACTGGGGTGCTGGAGGGTGCTCCTCTTGGAGACTCCAGTGTCCTACTGGGGGACTTCAATGCGCACGTGGGCAACGACAATGAAACCTGGAGGGGGGTGATTGGGAGGAACGGCCTGCCCAATCTGAACCTGAATGGTGTTCAGTTATTGGACCTCTGTGCTAACCACAGTTTGTCCATAAGGAACACCATGTTCAAGCATAGGGTGTCCATATGTGCACCTGGCACCAGGACACCTTAGGTCGCAGGTCGATGATCGATTTTGTTATCGTGTCATCAGACCTGCGACCGTATGTCTTGGACACCTGGGTAAAGAGAGGTGCAGAGCTGTCAACTGATCACCACCTCGTGGTGAGTTGGATCCGATGGCAGGGGAGGAAGCCATTCAGACCTGGTAGACCCAAACATATAGTGAGGGTGTGCTGGGAACGTCTGGCTGAGGCCCCTGTCCGGGAGGACTTCAACTCCCAATCTCCCCAACTCCCAATCCCCGAACCAAGTGGTTGACACCAGTGGTGAGGGGGGCCATTAAGCTGAAGAAGGAGTCCTATCAAGCTTGGTTGGCTTGTGGGACTCCCGAAGCAGCTGAAGTGTACCGGCAGGCCAAGCAGAGTGCAGCTCGGGTGGTTGCTGAAGCAAAAACCCGGGTATGGGAGAAGTTCGGTGAGGCCATGGAACAAGACTTTCGGTCGGCCTCGAAGAGATTCTGGCAAACTGTCCGGCGGCTCAGGAGGGGAAAGCAGCTCCCTGTCCACACTGTGTATGGTGCGGATGGGACACTGTTGACTTCGACTGGGGATATCGTCGGGCGGTGGAAGGAATACTTGGAGGATCTCCTTAATCTCACTGATACGCCTTCCACAGAGGAAGCAGGGTTTGGGGACGAGGGGGATGACTCGCCTATCACAGGGGCTGAGGTCGCCAAGGTGGTAAAAATTCTCCTTGGTGGCCGGGCCCCAGGGGTGGACGAGATTCGCCCTGAGTACCTCAAGGCCCTGGATGTTGTTGGGCTGTCATGGTTGACACGCCTCTGCAACACTGCGTGGAGGTCGGGGGCAGTGCCTTTGGTATGGCAAACTGGGGTGGTGGTTCCTCTCTTCAAAAAAGGGGACCGGAGGGTGTGCTCCAACTTTAGAGGGATCACACTCCTCAGCCTCCCTGGGAAGGTCTATGCCAAGGTACTGGAGAGGAGAGTCCGGCCGTTGGCCGAACCTTGGATTCAGGAGGAGCAATGTGGTTTTCGTCCTGGCCGTGGCACATCGGACCAGCTCTTTACCCTCTCGAGAATTCTTGAGGGTTCGTGGGAGTTTGCCCAACCAGTTTACATGTGTTTTGTGGACTTGGAGAAGGCATTTGACCGCGTCCCTCGTGGTTTTTTGTGGGGGGTGCTTCGGGAGTATGGGGTATCGGGCTTGTTGTTACAAGCTATTCGGTCTCTGTACGACTGTTGTGAGAGTTTGGTTCGTATTGCCAACACTCGGTCAGAGTCATTCCCAGTGAGAGTTGGACTCCGCCAGGGCTGCCCTTTGTCACCGATCCTGTTCATAATTTTTATGGACAGGATTTCTCAGTGCAGCCAGGGAATGGAGGGTGTCATGCTTGGTGACCACAGGATCTCATCTCTGTTGTTTGCAGATGATGTTGTCCTGTTGGCTTCATCCAGCAATGACTTACAGCTCTTGCTGGGATGGTTTGCCGCTGAGTGTGAAGCGGCTGGGATGAGAATCAGCACCTCCAAGTCTGAGTCCATGGTCCTCAGCCAGAAAAAGGTGGACTGTCCTCTCTGGGTTGGGGACAGGCTCCTGCCCCAAGTGGAGGAGTTTAAGTATCTTGGGGTCTTGTTCACGAGTGAGGCGAAAATGGAGCGAGAGATTGACAGATGGATTGGAGCAGCATCTGCAGTGATGCAGACATTGTACTGGTCTGTTGTGGTGAAGAGGGAGCTTAGTTCTAAGGCAAAGCTGTCAATTTATCAGTCAATCTACGTTCCTACTCTCACCTATGGTCACAAGCTTTGGGTAATGACCGAAAGAACAAGATCATGGATACAAGCGGCTGAAATGAGTTTTCTCCGTAGGACTGCTGGACTCACCCTCAGAGATAGGGTGAGGAGCTCAGTCATCCGGGAGAGGCTCAGAGTAGAACTGCTGCTCCTCCACATTGAAAGGAGCCAGTTGAGGTGGTATGAGCATCTGATTAGGATGCCTCCTGGACGCCTCCCACTTGAGGTGTTTCAGGCACGTCCCACTGGGAAGAGACCCCGGGGCAGACCCAGGACTCGGTGGAGAGACTATGTCTCCCAGCTGGTCTGGGAACACCTTGGTATCCTCTCTGAAGAGCTGGAGCAGGTGGCTGGGGAGAGGGAAGTCTGGGCTTCTCTGCTTGAACTGCTGCCTCCACGACCCGGACCTCCGGAAAAGCGGTAGAAGATGGATGGATGGATGGATGGATGGATAAAAGAAATGCTGGAAAATGGGAGTCATATTTTGAATGAAGAATTTGAATTCTGTTACCGCTGGCCATAGCAGGTCTCCTCTATGCTTCCTCTGCAGTCCTGTCATCAGATCCTTCCTCTAGCAGATGGAGGGATGGTTCAGTGAACAGTCAGGGTACACCTAAGGAAGAAAAGAAAGGTAAAATAAAGAATTAAAAGAGCGGTTTTGATTTTGCTCTGGTTGTGAACAGAAGCTCACTGGAATGATACTGCCCTTCCAGTTTCACCTCCATCCATTTTAATGACAATGGGGGGGGGGTTCCTTGTGAATGTCCACACCTTCTACTATAGAGGGGTTGCACTGACGTCACACAGGTCACGTGTCTTTTGTTTACTGCGCCATTTTGGATGGCAACGAACAGTCAAATCACCAACAGCGTGACTGAGTGTAATCAACTAGATAAATGGCTACACACAAATCAACACTGTGGTCCACCGACAAGGTGCAGACTTTTCTGTGCTTGGTAGCTGATTAAAGAAATCCAGAGGGAGCTGGACGGAGTGACCTGAAACGAATTCACGGCCACGGCGGAGGCAGACGGGAGGCAGAGTGGCGTAGACCCGACCACGGCATCATCTTTGTTGAAAACAGTGATAAAGTATGGTGAGTGATGTGTTATTATACATCTTTGCTGTTATTTATCCCAGTGGTGGAAAGCTCACTTTGAACAAACAACACCGTTGTCTCCTGTATGCAGACAATGAACTAGCTAGTTAGCCATCAATGCTAACTCCGTGCTCTGCTTGTGTTTTGCGCTTGTGACAAAATAAGCTAGTGTTAATCCTGGTTAAAAAGTAGTTTTGTTGCACTTTTGTGCTGTGCATGTACTTAAGTTGTGTATTTTCATTCTAGAGTCCCACCGCAGGCTGAAAATCTGCTGAACAGGAACCAGCAGCACATCCAGTTGCTTCTCAGTGAGGCAAGACAGCATGAAACGGGAACAGGTCAAGTGGACCCTGGGATCAAATCTGTACAAGTATATTTTCAATCCAGTGATTTACAAACTGATTCAGAGCTTTCTAAAGCCTCATTCAGAACATTCTAGTCCCACATACCTATTCTGTGGAGTTTCATCTGGGGGCAGCCAGCGGTGACGAGCAGTAGTGGTGGAGAATAAAAGTCTTTTGAAAGCAGAAACAGAGCCAAAACCTTCTCCAGGTCAGCTTAGTTGTCATCTTATATATATATATATATATATATATATATATATATATATATATATATATATACGTATATACACTACCGTTCAAAAGTTTGGGGTCACCCAGACAATTATTTTGTGTTTTCCATGAAAAGTCACACTTATTAACCACCATGAGTTGTAAAATGAATAGAAAATATAGTCAAGACATTGACAAGGTTAGAAATAATGATTTGTATTTGAAATAATAATTTTTTCCTTCAAACTTTGCTTTCGTCAAAGAATCCTCCATTTGCAGCAATTACAGCATTGCAGGCCTAACATGATTGCACAAGGGTTTTCTAATCATCCATTAGCCTTCTGACGCAATGAGCAAACACATTGTACCATTAGAACACTGGAGTGATAGTTGCTGGAAATGGGCCTCAATACACCTATCTAGATATTGCACCAAAAACCAGACATTTCCAGCTAGAATAGTCATTTACCACATTAGCAATGTATAGAGTGTATTTCTGATTAGTTTAAAGTTATCTTCATTGAAAAAAAGTGCTTTTCTTTCAAAAATAAGGAAATTTCTAAGTGACCCCAAACTTTTGAATGGTAGTGTATATATATATATATATATATATATATATATATATATATATATATATACAGTGGGGCAAAAAAGTATTTAGTTAGCCACCAATTGTGCAAGTTCTCCCACTTAAAAGATGAGAGAGGTCTCCAATTTTCATCATAGGTATACCTCAACTATGAGAGACAAAATGAGAAAAAAAATCAAGAAAATCACATTGAAGGATTTTTAATGAATTAATTGATAAATTCCTCGGTAAAATAAGTATTTGGTCAATAACAAAAGTTCAGCTCAGTACTTTGTTATATACCCTTTGTTGGCAATGACAGAGGTCAAACGTTTTCTGTAAGTCTTCACAAGGTTTTCACACACTGTTGCTGGTATTTTGGCCCATTCCTCCATGCAGATCTCCTCAAGAGCAGTGATGTTTTGGGGCTGTCGCTGGGCAACGTGGACTTTCAACTCCCTCCAAAGATTTTCTATGGGGTTGAAATCTGGAGACTGGCTAGGCCACTCCAGGACCTTGAAATGCTTCTTATGAAGCCACTCCTTCGTTGCCCGGGCGGTGTGTTTGGGATCATTGTCATGCTGAAAGACCCAGCCACGTTTCATCTTCAATGCCCTTGCTGACGGAAGGAGGTTTTCACTCAAAATCTCACCATACATGGCCCCATTCATTCTTTCCTTTACACGGATCAGTCGTCCTGGTCCCTTTGCAGAAAAACAGCCCCAAAGTATGATGTTTCCACCCCCATGCTTCACAGTAGGTATGGTGTTCTTTCTCCTCCAAACACGACAAGTTGAGTTTTTACAATAAAGTTCTATTTTGGTTTCATCTGACCATATGACATTCTCCCAATCCTCTTCCAGATCATCCAAATGCTCTCTAGCAAACTTCAGACGGGCCTGGACATGTACTGGCTTAAGCAGGGGGACACGTCTGGCACTGCAGGATTTGAGTCCCTGGTGGCGTAGTGTGTTACTGATGGTAGCCTTTGTTACTTTGGTCCCAGCTCTCTGCAGGTCATTCACTAGGTCCCCCCATGTGGTTCTGAGATTTTTGCTCACCGTTCTCGTGATCATTTTGACCCCACGGGGTGAGATCTTGCGTGGAGCCCCAGATAGAGGGAGCTTATCAGTGGTCTTGTATGTCTTCCATTTTCTAATAATTGCTCCCACAGTTGATTTCTTCACACCAAGCTGTTTACCTATTGCAGTTTCAGTCTTCCCAGCCTGGTGCAGGTCTACAATTTTGTTTCTGGTGTCCTTTGACAGCTCTTTGGTCTTGGCCATAGTGGATATACTATGTTATACTGATAACAAGTTCAAACAGGTGCCATTAATACAGGTAACGAGTGGAGGACAGAGGAGCCTCTTAAAGAAGAAGTTACAGGTCTGTGAGAGCCAGAAATCTTGCTTGTTTGTAGGTGACCAAATACTTATTTTACCGAGGAATTTACCAATTAATTCATTAAAAATCCTTCAATGTGATTTTCTGGATTTTTTTTTTCTCATTTTGTCTCTCATAGTTGAGGTATACCTATGATGAAAATTGGAGACCTCTCTCATCTTTCAAGTGGGAGAACTTGCACAATTGGTGGCTGACTAAATACTTTTTTGCCCCACTGTATATATATATATATATATATTTTTTTTTTTTACACTTCTTGGTGATCGGGAAAAGTCTTTCCAACAGTTTTACACAAATTCTTGTTGTTGTTCTCCTTCTTTGTGTTTACATATCACTGGATTGAGAATGTACTTGTACATGTACAGATTGGATCCTGGGGTCCACTTGGGGTGCTCACTTGGTCAGGGGCCCACTTCACCTGTATCCCAAGAAACTACCTTGTGAAGGGAGGAGATGGCTCGGAATGCTGCCTTCAATCAACCATTCCTTGGTGTGCTAGGCCACCTTACGAAGATGATGAGTCGGCGTGTGTGGCTGGCATGTGTAATCCATTCTGAGGTTTTTTTTACAGTTTAAAGCCTGAATTTTGCACATTCTAAATAATCTGGATTTTGCTGGTGATTGTAATAAACAATTTAGTGACTTATGTGTTTGCATCATGATTTTCTATTTGACTGTTAAGACACCGGCGGGAAGAGTCAACAGTACAAACCAAACTGTTATAGATGGCTCTCACGAGCCATCAATGAGACGCTGCAGGCAGCCGTTGAGTTCGTACGTTTATTAAATAAAGGCAGAAGGACAAAATAATAAGCCTCGTGGGGCAAAACACAAATAAAGACAAGACACTTACATATGATCAGCGAGAGCGGAACCTGAACGCTGGGAAGAACTGACTTCAGGGTTAGGGAAGCCAGACTGGAAGGCAGGCGAGGTCGCAGCCCTGAGCAAACAGAGCTGCTCCCTTAAATAGTGCTTAACAGATTAATCAGCTGATGAAGGATCATCAGCTGATTGGAATCAGGCTGTCCAGCGGGGCTCCACTGACAGCCGGAAGCCCCGTCGAGACGCTGTTATAATAAAAGTCTAGAGGTGTGCCAGCGGGCAGAACAGAGAACTACCGCACAGCCTGAGTGCAGACAGAGTCAGCACACGGACCATGACACAAACATTTATCAGTGATGTTGAAAATAATGGCTCATTTTTAAGAAAAAGTAACCAACACCAATTATTTTATTTACTGAAGACTGTATTGTTGGATGTGCCAGTGCAGAAGACACTGCACACTTTAGTGATAGTACCAGTATATGGAGGAATTCTGGGCCATATTAGCATCTGTATTTCCTAATAATGGGTTAGGGTTTAATGGGATTTAATGTGTTTTAACACAGACTATTTTATGGTTCATAATTCTGTTGACAGTGATTTCTCAAACTGCTGGATTATTTAGATAGCTTTTCCAATCTTTCAGCAATTAATTTATGTCACTAAATCTTGGTAACCTTCACAAATAAAACAAACGTGGAGACATAATCTGCAAAAGGCACAAAAGTTTATTGTAAAAATTCCTAGTGCAATACAAAAGGAGTACATAGTGCATTATTCACACATAGAATATACAGTATATTTATACAGTACATGTATATATCCATTAAATCCATGTATTTTCCATGTAACCTTGTGACTGCATTATTTTAATTGCTTTTAATCCTAGATGACGTTTTTTGGGGGGTTAAAATGCATCATAACTGTTAAATATATTTTATAATACCCAATTCAGTACTGTTGACCTGTTGAAATATATATATATATTACGGCTAATATAGCCCCATAACTATAATATGGCACCTGGCAATCAATTTTTGGCAGTTGATCACTTTTGGCCACGACACCACTGGCTGGAGCAGGTACATCCCATGGTCTCTCAACAGTCTCTCCATGATTTTCACACAGATCAGAGCAATTTGTAGCACAGGAAACTAAACGTTTCTACAGACATTCTGAAGCTCTGCAATTGCTGAGGTTCATGAAGCTGGGGTGACATGCTACCACTGGAGACTGGTTGAATGGCCAGATCAATGGTTTCAAGCGATAATTTTGCCACAAGAGAGCCATCTGAACCACACACACACACACACAGCATACATATTTTAGTACCTAATAGCGATAACTTGCCGTGATTACAATGTAGTACGGGGGACTCATTAGTGCTAACTAGCATTAGCAATCATTAGCTTACCTTCATATATGATCTTGGTTCGTATCCTCACATCTTCCTCTGCTCCATGGATTCCTGAACTCTCCAGTACTTTTCCAGTGTTTCGTCTCACTGCCTGTAGCCTTCTCTCACTCTCCTTTTTTGCCTTTACTCTGACAAAAAGCCAGCCAGCAGCAGGCTCGCCTCCATATCCATCTTGTGTTTTTCTTGTCCCATACAAACAATGTCATGGGAGTGTCAGGCCACCTTGCTGTAAAGATCTCACTCACTTAAGGTGGTATTCAGTCGTAATGGAAAATGAACAACACCGTGGCGAGTTGGACTGAGTACATGCTAGTGAAATTGTTATTATCCTCAACACAGGATTCATGCTATTTGCCGTCCAAAATGGCAGAAAAACAATGTGGCACGTGACCACTGACATCACGTGCAACCCCTCTATAGCTGCTAGCTTGCTAAGGAGTTAGCCTGGTGACTGCAGTTTATATTGCTATTTTCTTTAAATTCTGGTCAATCCAGTAGGCATCCCTGTTCCCATCTGGCTCACTAATCCACAGTCAATAACAGATCATTTTGGCTTTTTTTTTTTTATATTTTGGACAAAATAAGCCAGTATACTGACTTGCTAGTATTTTGGCTAGCATTTGCTAGCACCTGGGAAGACCGGACCCCAGTTTGAGAAACACTTGATTAAAACAGTCACTGATTGCACTTTTTTCCACATTTTAAGAGCTACCACATATCTTAATGAAATGTTTATATTTTGTTCAAATTACCTTTAATTATTGCAGCAATTTTCTTCTAGCCTTTCTGAAAATGTTTCAATTCAATGCTATCGCATTAAGAAACCCCTTACCGCATTCAACTCCGCCCTCCCTTACATCACCACCGCTAATGTTAGCAGGCTGGCTCCTAGCCTTTAGCTGGGATCCTTCGGATGTAACCTGAGCTGAATAAAAGTCAAGTCAGTCCCTGACTGAATCGGACCTGAAAGTCAGCCCTGAGATCTTTAATGGAGTGAGTGGAGAATTTCTGTGAAACTGTTAAAAAGACTTTTTTCGGTCATTAACAAATGTAAGGAATATTGTAAGAAAGTGGCTAAACTGCTAGCTTCAGCTAGCCGCCTCGGATCCTGGTTTGAAAAAACAAAACTTTAACTCAGCTAAAATAATGTCTATGAACAGTGGGGGTGAGAATTTATAGAAAATAACAATCAGAACCAGCTGGATCCAGGCGGCCTGTCTGTCACCTCCTCCCTGCTGAGACGAGCTGTGTCCCAGTTATAGTGATCAAATCAGACCCACCTAGCATGCTACTTACTAACAGTTCATTTAACAAAATCATAGAAAATAATGTGATATATTATTGACTGTGGATTAGTGAGCCAGGTGGAAACAGGGATGTCTATTACGGTGACTGAAATCAGAAGAAAATAACAATATAAACTGCGCTTGGTGTGAGTTTCCTAGTACCACAGTTCGCTCAAGGGCTAATATCTTTAGCTTCCCGCCCATCTACATGACGGACAGTGATACTGGCCAATAATAGGACAGTGGGCGGGTTCAAGGACAGCACTGGCCTTTAAACATTTCTTGACACAGAGGAACAATCCCGGAAGAGTCAAAATGGCTTATTGGAGAGAAAAACAATATAATGGGTGTGTGTGTGTGTGTGTTTTTTAAAGAGAAATGAGCATTTTGATATTTTCTTGATAATCACGTGACCAGCAGACACATTTCAGACAGTTAAAACCTACAAACATACTGTACCATACTGTATTTTGTAATATCTCAGTTTGGGATCAATAAAGTCTCTCTCTCTCTGTCAATGACCCCTTTTAGCAATGGTCGGCTTAAAAAAATCCTGTAGAATTAGAGAAAGGAACAAAGTGAGCCTCATAAAGCTGGTCAAACCTATGTATAACCAAATATCCATATAAGTAAAGTAATACTGAGAAGTTTTAAAGGGCGGGACCCACCTCAAAATCTAATAATAATAATGGATTTGATTTATATGGCTTTTTTCATGTCAAGTGACATCTCAAAGCGCTTACAATGAGTCCATTATTCATTCACTCCAGACGGACATTGATAGTGGTAAGCTACTACTGTAGCCACAGCTGCCCTGGGGCAGACTGACAGAAACGTGGCTGCCAATCTGCACCAACAGCCTCTCCCGAACATTTATACCCAGTGTCATGGACACTGGAGGCAAAGTGGGTAATGTGTCTTGCCCAGGAACACAACAGCAGAATGGCTGGGGAGAGCGAGATTCGAACCGCCAACCTTCCGGTTACTGGATGACCCACTCTCTACCTCCTGAGCCACTGCCGCACCGAATGACTACTTTTCTGGTCAAAGTTCCACTCTCCCACTAAATGTGATTGAAATCAGTTCAGCATATTTTGTATAATCCTCTTCAGTCTAACAACTGAAAAAATTACCTCCTTGATGAAAGTAATTAAAAACCAACTTTGCCATTATTGCAAATTTTACATTTCAGAAATCAATCAAGAACTGATTCATGCACACTGATATGCTTCAGCAGTTTTCTAATTTTAACTCCTCACACACTTGATCTCGCACCCTTCATGTATGTTGTTAGCGGGCTGGAATCTTGCTCATTAACAGTTCCCACCCCAGCGCTGAGCCGGGCTGTCAGAGCCACATGAAAAACATCAGAGGAGCAAACTGACAGCTCAGAGGCTCCCAACAAGTCCCTCATTCCTGTCTGACAGGCTAGAATTTAGCTGCTTCCATATCAATAATTAGCAGAAATCATCTGGGCCATCGGCGCTGTTGTCAATACTGAGTGTGAACACCCGCTGTGGTCATTTCCTGTGGCTATGCACACACCTGGTAAGAAACAATATAGTCTATTTTTACCCACATTACTTTTCTAATGTAGTATGAATTGCTACATTTTGGTCCAGATTTCCAATGAAATTTTGTACATGTTCTGATAGTCTAAATAAATGCTTTCCTGGTCGGGAAAGCAAATGTTGCCAGTGTTTTAATTCAGCATAAAATGTGGACCTTATCAGCAGCATTAACAGCTACTTCCAGTCATATACAATGCAAGGCTTCCCTGGACACTGTTGTTCTTTTTGTGGTTCCAGCTTAATAATGTTTACTTGTGGCCATTACAGGTGCATCTCAGTAAATTAGAATGTCAAAAAAAAGTTGATTTATTTAGGTAATTCAATTCAAAAAAATTAAACTTCTATATTATAGAGAGTCATTACAAAGAGAGTGATATACGTATTTCAAGTGTTTATTTTAATTTTGATGATCATGGCTTACAGCTCATGAAAACCTCAAATTCAGTTTCTCAAAAAATTAGAATATTACATAAAATTAATTTTAAAAAGTAGTTTTTTAATAGAAATGTTGGCCGACTGAAAAGTATGTCCATGTACACACTCAATACTTGGTTGGGGCTCCTTTTGGCTTAATTACTGTATCAGTGTGGTGTGGCATGGAGGTGATCAGCCTGTGGCACTGCTGAGGTGTTATGAGTGGTTCAGGTTGCTTTGATAGTGACCTTCAGCTCATCTGCATTGTTGGGTCTGGTGTCTCTCATCTTCCTCTTGACAATACTCCATAGATTCTCTATGGGGTTTAGGTCAGGACAGTTTGCTGGCCAATCAAACACAGTGATGCCATGGTCATTAAACTAGGTTTTGATACTTTTGGCTGTGTGTGTGTGTGTGTGTGGGGGGGGGGGGGTGCCAAGTCCTGCTGGAAAATGAAATCAGCATCTCCATAAAGCTTGTCAGCAGAGGGAAGCATGAAGTGCTCTAAAATTTCCTGGTAGACGACTGCGCTGACTTTGGTCTTGCTAAAACACAGTGGACAAACACCAGCAGATGACATGGTTCCTCAAATCATCACTGACTGTGGAAACTTCAAACTAAACCTCAAGCAACTTAGATTCTGTGCCCCTCCACTTTCTCCAGACTCTGGGACTTTGATTTCCAAATGAAATGCAAAATTTACTTTTACCTGAACAGAGGTCATCTGCTGGTGTTGGTCCACTGTGTTTTATCAAGACCAAAGCCAGTGCAGTCGTCTACCAGGAAATTTTAGAGCACTTCATGCTTCCCTCTGCTGACAAGCTTTATGGAGAAGCTGATTTCATTTTCTAGCAGGACTTGGCACCTGCTCACACTGCCAAAAGTATCAAAACCTGGTTTAATGACCGTGGTATCACTGTGTTTGATTGGCCAGCAAACTCTCCTGACCTAAACCCTATAGAGAATCTATGGAGTATTGTCAAGACGAAGATGAGAGACACCAGACCCAACAATGCAGATGAGCTGAAGGTCACTATCAAAGCAACCTGAGCCTTCATAACACCTCAGCAGTGCCACAGGCTGATCACCTCCATGTCACGCCACATTGATACTGTAATTAAGGCAAAAGGAGCCCCGACCAAGTATTGAGTGTGTACATGAACATACTTTTCAGTCGGCCAACATTTCTATTAAAAAACTATTTTTTTAAATTAATTTTATGCAATATTCTAATTTTTTGAGAAACTGAATTTGGGGTTTTCATGAGCTGTAAGCCATAATCATCAAAATTAAAATGAATAAACACTTGAAATATATCACCCTCTGTGTAATGACTCTATATAATATAGAAGTTTATTTTTTTTTAATTGAATTACCTAAATAAATCAACTTTTTGTTGACATTCTAATTTATTGAGATGCACCTGTAGGTGCTCTAGCACGAGTAATAACCCCAACGGCACACATATATCGCGCTGACACTGACCCGACGTACCAAGTTTACACTGGGAATACATCATATACACCTACACAAACTTGTAAAAAATATTTTTGCAAATAGTTAAAAACTTAAAGGAAAAACCTGAAATTTTCGGTAACAAATTTGCAATCAAAAAGATGCAAATTTATGAGAAAAAACTTTTAATCGTGATGTTGCCAGGCCAGTTTGTAGTTGTAAGTCAGCCATTTTACCTTGTGTTTCAGGTTCAGATATTGTTGTAGCTCCATGCAGATTTTTTTTAGACAAAACTCACTCAAAGCAACTCTTTGTGTAGTCATGGGTGGATATTTCATGTCACTGTTGGGGGGGATAAACAGAACATTTTCTCCAGAGTAAAGATTGAGGAGGACACTATAGGTAGTCGGGGTCCTATGCAAGATTGTGCTTAGGGGCCCTTATTTCTGTAATAGGGAAGAGTTCAAACCCTTTAAAACAAAACTTTATAAAAACAAACTTAAGTCATTATCTGGATGAACAGAGAAAATTTAAGGCATTACATAGAATAAAAACTTAACCAGCATTCATATGAATGTTGCAAATTTAAAAGGAAAAAAATTACAACAAAAAAGTTGCAAATTTGTGAGGAAAAAAAGTTGCTGATTTAAAAGAAAAAAGTTGCAGACTATAAGAAATTTCCAAATTTGCAAGCTTTTTTTGCATTTAGCGTTGGTGCTTCAAAGTCTTATTATAACCTTATGTAAGGTTTATGATGATATGGTGGGGGGGGGGGGGGGGGTCTCTGCTTTTCCCCTTCTTTCTCCCCCAAATCTGAATAAAGAACTGCACACTGCACTACACTGCTCCAGCAGTTGTGGTAATCATTGACTTCTCTTAGAGAAATAAATGTGACATCCACATTTGTTAATTAAAATTGTTAATTAAGTTGTTGTTCTCGGTTACCATTAACTTAGACGGCTGGTACAGAGTGAATTTTAAGGAAGATGGATTATCCATATTTTGGAGCTGGTGTGTCTCTCCGTTCAATTAGCAGAAACATTTTGATTTTCTCCATTTTCACAGAACAATAAGAGTAGAAGCCTTCAATTCTCACAGTGCTACAGAGCAGAGGGTGAAAAATAACAGACACAGTACATTCTGCACTCATTCTACCTCCCCACCACTCAGCAATCCAGTCTAAATCAGAGCTTTAGACACTGCTTCCACAAAGCATGTCTCTTTACAGAGGCGTGGTAGGGTCTCCTTTCTAGATGCTGCATTAGTCGGGGCTTTGACTGTATCTTTGATGTAGGATTCGGAGTGTTTGACATGCCGAACACGTCTCTCCTCCTGTCAGCTCACTTCGCTCTGCAGTAATCACCGTTATTCGCTTCTGACACCAGGAAACCAGCTGAGGCCCGCTACACATCCCGCTTTAATTGAGACACAATCACGTCGATGAATTTTCATTAACGACTACACACCGCAATGTTGCAGCCGTAGCGGTCTTCCCCCCTTCCAATCACGAGCCTTATGTATAGATGTGATGATTGGGCACGTTTGGAGCTGCAGGCCTTTAGAACACATCGGCCTTGTTTGCATCGCTGGCGTCGTGTCAACACTTGGGAGGCAGCCAATCAAATACTGCTGTATGTAATGTGTGGGACATGCCTTTGCATTAAATAAACACAAACCATCCGTAGATACAAGAAGCATGAGGAGACACACTCGTTTACAAAGAAATATATCTCCCAAATCAATGTTTCTACCTTCAAGGAGCCAAGTAAAGTCATAAAGGCTTGACGATAAACTGCCCTCACAAAGATAGAAGAACATGAGCATGCACACACATCCTGCAGTCAGAATTAGGTCCCCGGCGATACGGAGGGGGATTGTGGATGAAGTGAAGGCTTATGACAAGCTGAGGAGGCTGCTCTGCAGCATCGCAGGAAGTTCACAAGTTTATTTTAGGAACAATTTATCTCACACAATAAAAGTGTGTGGCACGTGGTGTGGCTCTGAAGAGGCTCAAAATGGGGGAGGATGTTCAGGGTTTTTTTCCACAGAATTGAATGGATGTGAGAGGTTTAACCTTTTTTTAATTTGGGGGAATGACCTTATATGTTGTAAACTGTTTTTCTAAACACTTGTGTGCGATTTTAATACAGTCGATCCAACCATTCATTCACTCATTCATCTTCAACCGCTTAATCCATTTTGGGTAATGGGGGGGGGGTGTCTCAAACCGATCCGACCATCTCCCTCCTAATGACAGCAACACTTTCATCATATGAACGAATACAATTAAGTAGATGCACTTCACTGAAGACAGTGTGAGTGCAGACAGCGGCAGATTTGGGGAGCAGCCACCCATGATATAGCGTTGTTGCGCTCGGGGGGAGATGTTAGCGCATCTCTAATAAGATAAACTAAAAAACATTATCTGGTAATACTTTACAATACGGCCTGAAGTTATGGTACTTTCAGTGAAAGTACAGGTATAAATCAGTAAGAACTGTGAAGTGAAAGTACACAAAGTACCCTATAAGTTCGGTCAGTATTATAAAGTGTTGCATATTATCCCAACACAATCCTATTTATAATGTTTAATGAACTCGTTGTCATTCATTGTTTCAAGAAATTTGTCCTTTGTCTCTATCTTTCCTCAAATTCCTCCTCTTCTTAAGAAACTCCTAAGCCTCTTAAAAGTCCTCCTCAAAGATTCAAAGATTTTTATTTGTTAATACTTCTATACATACAGGACATACAGGAGAATTGAAATGCGGTTTCTCTCTCTCTTAGTGGTGTGCGGAATATATAAGAAAAAAGGAGTAAGAATGAAAAACAGCAACAGCAGTCTATGTACAGTAATGCCACCCGTAGTGCAAATAAAGATAAATGATAAAACCCAGCAATCCTATATACAAAAAAAGTGGAGCCGTAATACCCATAATTGCAAGTTCAATGCGGTAGTGTAGGTGCAGACAGTGACAGATTGGATTGCCCATGATCAATATTTCAATAGCAGACAGACAGCAGCAGGTATGGCATTTGTGCAAATGGTTGCAGTAAGGTGCAGAGACAAACAGCAGCAGATGTATTACTGTTGGTGTCCGAAGTCTTTCTGTGCAAACAGCTGAGGTAGTTACTGTGTGGGAGTGTGTTACAGTCCAGGGGTGAGTATGGGGGGAGAGTGGGCAGAGTTCAGGGTCCTGATGGCCTGGTGAACAAAGCTGTTTAGCAGTCTGCAAAGCTGTTTAGCAGTCTCGCTCCTCCCAACATGTTTTTGGCTTAGGAGCACTTTTAAGGGCTAAGATGCTTTCTAAATAGCTTTTGTTTCTTCTAGAAGTTTCTCCTAAATTTGAGGGAAAATCTTAGAAAATGTCATAGTTCTGAGAATTTTCTAACAATTAAGTCACTAGGAATAATTCTTAGCACTAGAAAACTTTGTGCATATGGGCCCAGGTTACTTCCTCTTCAGCCCCGGCGCAGACAAACATGGGTCACTGCTGAACTCTGGTAATTAACAAAAATAATTTTTTTGACATTTGCGCATCAATTCAGAATCTTCCATGTATGGAGATGCAATGAAGCTAACAACCCCACAAAACAAACAAACTCACAATTATTTTCCCCACCCCTAATGTCAACTGTGTGAATTTGTTTGCAAGCTGAGGGTTAAGAAACCAGTGGCCTTTAGATATGCACAAAACCTAGAGAGTAAGCCAAGAAATTTGACTTACTAGCACAAGAACTTCAAGGCCAGGTCTTGCATCCCTTTGTCTCTTTTAGCATTCACCAACATATGTAAACTGGTCCAGCATTCACTCTTCTGGGCTCTTGCTTGCTATCTCACTTTCATTAACTTATTTCCCCTAACATTGGTTTCTTCTCTAGTTCTGCATTGCTGAAAATACCAAGCTAGATTGCTTCGTCTTATAGTTTGTCTTGTATGCTGTAAAACCTGCTAGTTGTAGTCTTTTCAGGCTTCCTACCACTGACAAAAAGTTATACTTGCAGTTGTGCTGTTGCAGGCGATATTTCCCACCCAGGCTATAGTGGAAGTGACACTTGCCAAGTCAGAAGATGATGTACCATCAAAATGATCTTGGAAACATTATTTCAAGATGAAAATCTTGGGTATGTTGTGTTGCTTTAAAGCATTGAATGAAACAGTAGGAAAATAAATGATTAAAAAAAAGAATAGCTTCATAAATTATAATTTAAGTGATATGTTGAGGGGCTACTATGATTTCTCTTAAATGAGCAACAAGCCTGGCAGCAACATACAGGAATCTGTTTGATGCAGCAATTATGTAAAATATGATAAGAGGCAGTCAGAGCTGCAACCATCTCCCTCTCTGCTCTCTATGAGCAGCACATCAGTTTGACATACATACACACTCTCTTTATCCAGGTAAGAACGGTGTGTTTAATGGGCTGCGGAAGGCAGTTACTTGAAATCTACACAGACACAAACACCTGGAGCTATGTACTGACTGCTCTAACTGTCTCTTTGTTCAGCTTTCTTACTTGTTCGTCTCGCCCTATCATGTCTGATCTGTCTAATTTTTTGCGTGGTGAACGTGTGTTCTTGTTTGGGGATGTAATGTACCATCACAAATGTGAAAGCTGCCTTGTCTGTTATGTGCTTTCTCCTGTGGTTTTTGTCTCACCAATAAATGTATGGCAGCACTTTGGGAATATGAGTATTGGGTAGTGCACACCCATTTCACCAGAGACTGCAATCCTTCTTTAACCTGTACATTAGAGCTGCATTTCTGAAGGAAAAATGGCACAAAAGCTATGACAACAGGATGCAAAAGTCAATGACAAGCAGCATACTTAATTGCAAGTACATGACATAACTCATCTACAAACCTCAATTCCAATGAAGTTGGGGAATTGTGTTAAGTGTAAATAAAAACACAATACAATATTTTAAAAATCCTTTTCAACCTATATTCAATATCCTTTTCAACCTATATTCAATTGAATACACGAGAATCTCGCAACAACTGTCAGGATCATCCCCAACTCTGAACAACTCATTCTCCTTGGAGACTTCAATGCCAGAGTGGGTGCTGACCACGACTCCTGGCCCTCCTGTCTTGGACCTTTTGGCGTGGGCAGAATGAACGACAACGGACAGCGGCTGCTCGAGTTCTGCACATATCACGATCTGTGCATCACAAACTCGTTCTTCAAGACCAAGCCCCAACACAAGGTTTCCTGGCAACATCCGCGCTCAAAGCACTGGCACCAGCTAGACTTGATCCTGACCAGGCGCACCTCACTGAAGAACGTGCTAATCACCCGTTCGTTCCAGAGTGCAGATTGCGACACAGACCATTCATTGGTGTGTTGCAAGGTCAAGCTGCAGCTGAAGAAATTCCATCGTGCTAGACAACCTGGAAAGGCACGGATTGACATCAGCAAGATGGCCCAACCAGAACTTGTTGAGCAGTTTGCCTCCACCTTTGAGAAGGAACTTGGTGTACCACAAGGAGGAGAATCTGCAAAGCAGAAGTGGGAAGAGCTGCGAAACACCATCTACCGCACAGCCTTGGCTACCTTTGGGAGGAAGACCTCGAAGTCACAGGACTGGTTTGATGCCAAGTTGACCGAGATGACCCCCGTCATTGAAGCCAAGCGCTCAGCACTTGCTGAGTACAAGAAGTACCCAAACGAGAAGAATCTCCAGATTCTCAGGGCTGCGAGAAGCAAAGTTCAGCAGACTGCTCGGCGCTGTGCCAACGAGTACTGGACTCAGCTCAGCCAAGACATTCAAACCGCTGCCATAATAGGGAACATCCGTGGTATGTACGATGGCATCAACAAAGCACTTGGTCCGGCTCAGAGCAAGACGGCCCCCCTCAAATCTTCCACTGGGGAGATGATCACAGAGAAGAACAAGAAGATGGAGAGATGGGTGGAACACTACTCCGACCTCTACTTTAGACAGAACACCGTGACACCGTCAGCCCTTGATGCCATCGACTGCCTGCCATCCATGGATGAACTTGACGCCGAGCCAACCATCGACAAACTCAGTAAGGCCATTGATAGCTTGGCCGCTGGCAAGGCACCCGGCAACGACGGCATACCCCCTGACCTGATCAAGCACTGCAAGACCGCCCTACTGCTGCCATTGCATGACGTCCTCTGCCAGTGCTGGAAGGAAGGTGCCGTACCACAGGACATGAGGGACGCCAAGATCATCACCCTCTACAAAAACAAAGGGGAGAGAAGCGACTGCAACAACTACAGGGGCATTTCCCTCCTCAGCGTTGTTGGCAAAGTCTACGCACGAGTTGTTCTCGTTCGTCTACAGAAGCTTGCCGAACGTGTCTACCCCGAGTCTCAGTGTGGCTTCCGCGCTGAGCGATCGATGGTAGACATGATATTCTCCATCCGCCAACTCCAGGAGAAATGCAGAGAACAGAACATGCCTCTGTACGTCGCCTTCATCGACCTCACCAAAGCGTTCGATCTGGTCAGCAGAGAGGGCCTTTTCAAGATCCTGCCAAAGATAGGATGCCCACCAAAGTTGCAAAGCCTCATCGAATCGTTTCACACCAACATGCAGGGGATAGTGCAGCACGATGGCAACGTCTCAGAGCCATTCAACATACGCAGCGGAGTGAAACAGGGCTGTGTACTTGCGCCAACCCTCTTTGGGATTTTCTTTGCTATGCTCCTGAGGCATGCCTTCAGCACAGCAACAGAGGGAATCTACCTGCACACAAGATCTGACGGCAGGCTTTTCAACCTCGCCCGCCTGAAAGCCAGAACCAAAGTACGCGAGGCTCTAATCAGAGACATGCTGTTCGCAGACGACGCTGCAGTCGCAACCCACACACAGCAGGAGCTTCAGACCCTGATGGACCGCTTCTCCCAGGCATGCAAGGACTTCGGGCTTACCATCAGCCTGAAGAAGACTAACGTCTTGGCGCAAGGCACGGAAGCACCACCAACCATCACCATTGATGACTACAAGCTGGAGGTCGTGAATCAGTTCACGTACCTGGGGTCCACGATCAGCAACAACCTCTCCCTTGATACAGAGATCAACAAGAGGATTGGAAAATCAGCCTTCACACTCGCTCGCCTCACCACACGAGTGTGGGAGAATCCCAAACTCTCTGTCAAGACGAAAATGGCAGTGTACAACGCCTGCGTCATCAGCACACTGCTCTATGGGAGTGAGACGTGGACAACATACGCCCGGCAGGAAAAGAGACTGAACTCCTTCCACTTGCGCTGCATTCGCCACATCCTGGACATATGCTGGCAGGACAAAGTGCCCAACACAGAAGTTCTGTCCCGCGCCGGCCTTCCCTCCATGTTCACTCTACTCAGGCAGCGCAGGCTCCGCTGGCTAGGCCACGTTCACCGTATGGAGGATGGCAGAATCCCCAAAGACGTCCTCTATGGAGAACTGGCAACTGGCAGGAGAGACGTTGGCCGCCCACAGCTGCACTTTGAGACGTCTGCAAGAGAGACATGAAGGCCCTGGATATCAACACAGAGCGCTGGGAGGACCTTGCAACGGACCGCTCCAAATGGAGAGGCACCCTGACCAGACAGCTCAAGGCGGGTGAAGAGAGACTGATTGCTGCAGCAGATGAAAAAAGGACCCGCAGGAAGAACCGCCACAGACCCAGCAGCACGGAGACCACCCACAAGTGTGACCTGTGTGACAGGGACTGTCATTCGCGCATCGGCCTGTTCAGCCACAGGCGGTGCTGTTCCAACAGAGTAGACGTTTAGGATTCTCTTCCATGGTCATCATAGACCGACGGAGGCCGACGATATACACTACAAAGACAAGATATTTAATGTTCAACCTGATAAACTTTGTTTTGTTTTGTTTTTTTTCCCAAATATTCACTCATTTTGAATTTGAACCTGCAACACATTTCAAAAAAGCTGGGACATGGGGATGTTTACCACTGTGTTACATCACCTTTCCTTTTAACAACACTCAATAAGTGTTTAGGAACTGAGGACACTAATTGGTGAAGTTTTGTAGGTGGAATTCTTTCCCATTCTTGCTTGATGTACAACTTCAGTTGCTCAACAGTCCAGAGTCTCCATTGGCATATTTTGCGCTTTATATTGTTCCACACATTTTCAATGGGGGACAGGTCTGGACTGCAGGCAGGCAGTCTAGTGTCAGCACTCTTTAAAATGCACTTACAGCGGGGAAAATAAGTATTGAACACGTCAACATTTTTCTCATTAAACATATTTCTGATGGAGCCATTGACCTGAGATTTTCACCGGATATCAGTAACAACCCAAGTAATCCACACATACAAAGAAATCAAGGCAACTGTGTTCACAAAACAAGTTATATTTAAAGGAAACCAGTACTGGTCATTATAACAACATTAATCGTGCTTTAGGTATTACTTATAAAGCAAAAATGCATTTATTCAGCAAAAATAACCCCCTAGAGTCAGTATACTGAACAATTTTATCCTATGAAAACCGCTCCGTCAAAACCAATGGGGAGCAGCCATTGCCGACCGGAAGTGATGTACAGTCACTGATTCCAGCTTTACCATGGACGAGTAAAGCGTGTTTACAGTGGTCGAGAAAACGTGTTCAGCAGATGCTCAGTGGGTCAAGATCCGAGTTGAAAACAGTGCAAAATCTGCACAGATATATACTGCACAAACCGTCCTTGAAAATGGCCTTCATTGATGGCATGATCCACAGGTATATCCAGGGACTGGCAGCTTTAGGGGACCTGACAAACAGGCAAGTTCCCAGTCAAGTAACTTCAGAACATGTTGAATAAATCTTATATGAGGGTAGATTTGATTTTACATGGTTGTAAAAAATTATATAAAATTATGTTAAAACTTTGTTGACTGCTATACTGCAGCCCAGTCAATCGCACAAAGCAACAACTATGCGTCACTACTGGTGCTGAAACAGCCCATGGAGGAGACAACATGTCTCTGACCACGACTGACTGACAGAGCAGTGACTTGAAATTCGTATGTATTTGAGAAGGAATCATGACCAAAATTACCGGATGGAACCACTAGTATCGTATTTCATCTTTGAAATAGCAATTGATTAAAATTCACTGCAGGTACCCTTTAATAAAGTTGAATGACACGGGGAATAAGTATTGAACACGCTTAGTGAAATTCATTTAATATTTAGTAAAAAGCCTTTGTTGGAGAAACTAGGCGTCGGTATTGCTCAGGTGTGATTTTAGCCCATTCTTCCACACAAACTGTCTTCAAATCTTGAAAGTTCCTTGGGTGTCTTCTCTGAACCCTGATCTGTTCGTTCCATAGATTTTCAATTGGATTTAGGTCAGGTGACTAACTGGGCCAGTCTAGCAGCTTTATTTTCCTTCTCTGGAGCCAGTTGAGTTTCCTTGGCTGTGTGTTTGGGATCATTGTCTTGCTGAAATGTCCACCCTCGTTTCATCTTCATCATCTTGGCAGATGGCAACAGGTTCTTATCAAGGATGTCTCTTTGTCCATTCATTTTTCCTTCAATTATATGAAGTCTGCCTGTAACATTTGCTGAAAAACACCCCCACACCATGATGGAATGTGTAGTGTCATTTCTTCTCCAAACATGCTGTGTGTTGTGGCATCCAAAAAGTTCAATTTTTGTCTCATCTGACCAGATAATATTCTCCCAGTATTTTACTGGCTTGCCCAAATGTTGTGCAGCAAATGAGCTTCAACATGCTTTTTCTTCTTGTGAGGTGAGCGGGCATAGAGCCTATGTTGGTTGAGTGCATTACTTATTGTTTTAAGATAATATAAGATAAGATAAGATAAGCCTTTATTAGTCCCACAATGGGGAAATTCCAGGATTGCAACAGCACAGGGATAGCAACACTCAGAGCAACAATCAGAAGGCAAGAGAAAAAAACAAGAGCAGCAAGTATACATATGCACATATAAATATAAATATATGTATATATACACTACCGTTCAAAAGTTTGGGGTCACTTAGAAATTTCCTTATTTTTGAAAGAAAAGCACTTTTTTTCAATGAAGATAACTTTAAACTAATCAGAAATACACTCTACACATTGCTAATGTGGTAAATGACTATTCTAGCTGCAAATGTCTGGTTTTTGGTGCAATATCTACATAGGTGTATAGAGGCCCATTTCCAGCAACTATCACTCCAGTGTTCTAATGGTACAATGTGTTTGCTCATTGTGTCAGAAGGCTAATGGATGATTAGAAAACCCTTGTGCAATCATGTTAGGTCTGCAATGCTGTAATTGCTGCAAATGGAGGATTCTTTGAAGAAAGCAAAGTTTGAAGGAAAAAATTATTATTTCAAATACAAATCATTATTTGTAACCTTGTCAATGTCTTGACTATATTTTCTATTCATTTTACAACTCATGGTGGTAAATAAGTGTGACTTTTCATGGAAAACACAAAATAATTGTCTGGGTGACCCCAAACTTTTGAACGGTAGTGTATATAGACACACAGTGCGGAGCATTGTAGCTAGACGGGATAGATATATAGATATATAAACAGTGTGGAGCATTGTAGCTGGATGGAATAAATATATGAGTATATAAACACACAGTGTGGAGCATTGTAGCTAGATGGAATAAATATGTAGATATATAAACACACACAGTACGGAGCATTGTAGCTAGATGGAATAAATATGTAAATATATAAACACACAGTGCGGAGCATTGTAGCTATATGGAATAATATGTAGATATATAAACACACAGTGCAGAGCATTGTAGCTAGATGGAATTAATATGTAGATATATAAACACACACAGTGCGGAGCATTGTAGCTAGATGGAATAAATATGTAAATATATAAACACACACAGTGTGGAGCATTGTAGCTAGATGGAATGAAACAGCACAACCGTCTACTTAGTTATCCTACATGGTATGATTATGTACCCATACATATTCTCACCCTCCATAGTGACCGGTATTTTCCTAGTTGTATACCGGAGGGGACCATTGTGTAAGTCTATTGCGTCTTCTGCATTCAAAACTATTAGGTTGTCACGTCCTTTTGCTATCTCTGCGAGCAGCCCTGCTTAGGTTGTACAGTCTGACAGCCGTAGGTAGGAAAGACCTGCGAAACCTCTCGGTTGTGCACCTAGGATGATGTAGTCTGCTGCTAAATGAGCTCCTCAGTGCATTCAGTATGTCCTGCATAGGGTGGAACTTGGACTCCAGCAGAGATGACAGTTTAGCCACCATCCTTCTCTCTCCTATCTCCTCCACTGGGTCAAGGCGCTGCCCCAGGACAGAGCTAGCTTTCTTGATCAGTTTGTTCAGTCTCTTCCTATCGGCTGCTGTAATGCCACTGCCCCAGCAGACCACTCCAAAAGTGATGGCTGATGCGACCACCATGTCATAGAATGTCTTCAGCAGTGCCCCTTGTACACCAAAAGACCTGAGTCTCCTCAGTAGGAACAGCCTGCGCTGTCCCTTCTTTTTCTTTGAAACAACAGTACCTGCTAACTCCAGGTCTTTCTGGAGCTCTCCACGAGTGGTCTTTGGCTCTCGGATAAGTCTTCTGACAATTCTTTTGACTTCTTTGTCAGAAATCTTGCAAGGAGCTCCTGGTCGTGGCTGATTTATGGTAAAATGTTCTTTCCACTTCTGAATGATGGCTCCAACAGTGCTCACTGGAGCATTCAGTAGTTTAGAAATGCACCTTTAACCACTGCTGTCATTAAGTTTTGTAACAATAAGGATGCGAAGATCTAAAGAGAGTGCTTTGCTTCTACCCATCATGAGCTTTTTGTGATGTGACAATCTGATATTCACAGACTTTTTTAAAGGCTATCAGTCAGGACTTAACCAGCTGAAATTAATTTGCACTGATGGGGGATGGGATGGCTTCCTAAATTCTGATGGATTTCAGCTGGTTTCTTGGCTTTCTATGCCTTTTTGTACCTCTTTTTCTTCATGTGTTCAATACTTATTCCCTGCGTCATTCCACTTTATTAAATATAACCTGTTTGTGAACACAGTTGCCTTGATTTCTCTGTATGTATGAATTACTTGGGATGTTACTAATATCTGTTACTTGGGATGTTACTAATATATAAAAAAAAAACAAAAAAAAAAAACAAGATGGCGCCCACAGCGGCCGCCGTGGTGTATCGCTGCCCTTTAATTTTTATAATTTGTCTGTTTTTGTTCACTGATTGTGCATCTGCCGGTTCATACACCCGTGAAGAACTATTAAATATCAGGACTCTCACCCCCATGGACCTTCTTCCAGTTTTTTTAGCTCCTGCCGCCGATCTGATCCATTGTTTGGCCAAAAGAGCTAGACGGCGGAAAAGAGGGAAGAGAGGGGGTATTCTCGCTCGACTACGAAAAAGAGGCACGCGAACAGCCTTGCCTGGCATATTTATATCCAATGCCAATTCTCTCCTGAACAAGGTAGAAGAATTAAGACTGCTGATGCGTTTCAAGGACCTCGCTTCCTCGTCTGTCATCTGCTCCTCTGAGACCTGGCTTAATGAGAACATTCCAGATTGCGCAATCAGCCTCGAGGGATTTCAGCTGATTCGTGCTGACCGCGTCACAGAGCTGTCCGGTAAGTCTATTGGAGGAGGAGTGTGCTTCTATATTAACAACAGCTGGTGCTCTGATGTAACGGTGATTTCCAAACACTGTTCTCCCGCCCTGGAATTTCTTTTCATTAACTGCAAGCCATTTTATTCCCCGCGGGAGTTCGCCTCATTCATCCTCGTCGCTGTGTACGCCCCTCCCGACGCGGACACGCGCGAAGCTCAGCGCGTGCTCGCAGATCACATCCAACTTACGGAGCGGAACTTTCCAGACTCCCTGGTTATCGTGGTGGGCGATTTTAACCAGAGCAATCTGAGTCACGAGCTCCCCCGCTACAAACAGTGTATTAAATGTCCAACCAGAGGAAATAACACGCTAGATCACTGTTATACTTCAGTAAAGGACGCATATCGCGCTGTTCCCCGCGCTGCGCTGGGACTATCTGATCACGTGATGGTTCACCTCATCCCCACATACAAACAAAGACTGAAACTCACTAAACCTGTTGTGACCACCACAAAGAAATTGACCAGTGAAGCTGGAGAGAAACTGAACACATGCATGGAAATAACTGACTGGGGCATGTTTAAAAGAGCCACACATGATCTTAATGAGTACACAGACACTGTGAACTCGTATATCAACTTCTGTGAGGAGGACATTCTCCCATCGTGCACCAGGGTAAGATATTCTAATGACAATCCCTGGTTCACAGCTAAGCTCAGACGGATCAGGAAGGAGAAGGAAGCAGCGTTGAAAAGTGGAGACAGGGACTGCTACAGGGAGGTCAAATATCGGTTTAACAGAGAGCTGAGGAAAGCTAAATCTGTGTATTCTGAGAAACTCCAGCAGCAGTTCACTGCTAATGACTCGGCTTCTGTGTGGAGAGGACTGAGGCAAATCACCAACTATCGGCCTCAGGCTTCTAAAGGTCAGGATGACAAAGCCCTTTGTCAAAGACTGTCCCAACATTACGCCCGTTTTGACACCTCGTCAGCTGTGTCCAACTCACCCACTCCACCCAGCTCCACTGCCTCCTCAGCCCCTAATTCATCAAAAGCGGTCCCCCCCTCCTCCTCCTCCTCCTCCCCCACTCCCCTTGTCATCAGTGAGCAGGACGTGCACAGACAGTTCTCCAGACTGAACCCGCGCAAGGCCCCCGGGCCGGACGGTGTGTCTCCCTCCACCCTGAGACACTGTGCGAAAGAGCTGGCTCCTGTCTTCACAGACATTTTTAACACCTCCCTTAAGCAATGTCACGTGCCGACCTGCCTCAAATCCTCCACCATCATCCCTGTCCCCAAGAAGCCACGGATTACTGGACTTAACGACTACAGACCTGTAGCGCTCACCTCTGTAGTCATGAAGTCCTTTGAGCGCCTGGTCCTGTCTCACCTCAAGTCCATCACCACACCCCTCCTAGACCCGCTGCAGTTTGCCTACCGTGCTAACAGGTCTGTGGACGACGCAGTCAACCTGGCCCTCCACTCCATCCTGCAGCACCTGGACTCCCCGGGAACCTACGCCAGGATTCTGTTTGTGGACTTCAGCTCCGTATTCAACACCATCCGCCCCGATCTGCTCCAGGACAAGCTGTCCCTGCTCAACGTGCCTGACTCCCTCTGCAGGTGGATCACCGACTTCCTGACGGACCGGAGACAGCATGTGCGGCTGGGGAAGTCTGTCTCAGACTCTGTTAGCATCAGCATTGGATCACCCCAGGGCTGTGTACTTTCCCCCCTACTCTTCTCCCTTTATACCAACTCCTGCACCTCCTCCCACCAGTCTGTTAAGCTGATTAAGTTTGCAGACGACACCACCCTCATCGGGCTCATCTCCAACGGCGACGAGTCCGCCTACAGGGAAGAGGTGGCCCAGCTGGTGTCCTGGTGCAGCCACAACAACCTGCAGCTGAATGCTCTGAAGACAGCGGAGATGATTGTGGACTTCAGGAAAGTCACATCCCCCCTGCCCCCCCTCACCATCAGAGGCTCTCCCATCACCATTGCAGATTCCTTCCGCTTCTTGGGCACCGCCATCACCCGAGACCTCAAATGGGAGCCAACCATCAGCTCCCTCATCAAAAAGGCCCAGCAGAGGATGTTCTTTCTGCAGCAGCTGAGAAAGCTCAAGCTACCCACCAAGATGTTAGTGCAGTTCTACACGGCCATCATCGAGTCCATCCTCACCTCCTCCATAACTGTGTGGTATGCAGGAGCCACTGCCAGGGACAGACTAAGGCTGCAGCGCGTCGTGCGCACTGCTGAGAAGGTGATAGGCTGCGAGCTCCCATCTCTCCAGGACCTGTACATCTCCAGGACCCGGAGGCGTGCTGGCCGGATCATAGCCGATCCTTCACATCCTGGTCACGTGCTGTTTGCCCCCCTCCCCTCAGGTAGAAGGCTTCGGTCCATTCGGACTAAAACCTCCCGGCACATGAACAGCTTTTTCCCCTCTGCCATCAGACTGCTGAACACTAAATGACTTTTGACTCTCGTGCACTATGTACAGCAGCTCAACCAGACTCATGTCAATCATCACTGTTTTTCTGTTGCATTATTGACTGCACTATGTGGTACTTCACATTATCTGCTACATGCTAATTTTTTAAAACTGCCTTGACTAGTACTACTCATTATTACTAGTATTATTATTATTATTACTTATTACTTATTTTTCTACACTTATTGCACGTTTCTAGTCCTTTAGTTTTTTAGTTTATCCCTTTTTCTCATTATGTTTTTAATGTTGCAGCATGGCACCGAGACAAATTCCTAGTTTGTGTATTACATGAACAATGGCAATAAATCTGATTCTGATTCTGATTCTGATCTGGTGAAAATCTCAGGTCAATGGCTTCATCAGAAATATGTTTAATGAGAAAAATGTTAATGTGTTCAATACTTATTTTCCCTGCTGTATATAGCGTGTTTCTCATCTCCAGATGACCAAAGTGGCTTACAGATCCTGCTATCCACACATTCACACACTGATGGTAGCAGAGCTGCCATGCACAGGTGCTGGCCTTGCCCACCAGGAGCAACTGGGGGTTTAGCGTCTTGCTCAAGGACACTTTGACATGCAGACTGCAGACAGAGTGGGAATCGAACCACTGATCCTCTGATCAGTAGTCAGCCACACTACACCTGTGCCACAACTGCCCCTAAAGCCACACTGTCGTAACACATGCAGAATATGGCTTGGCATTGTCTTGCTGAAATAAGCAAAGACATTGCTTGGATGGCGGCATATGTTGCTCCAAAAGCTGTATGCACCATTCCACATTAATGGTACCTTTACAGATGTGCAAGTTCCTCATGCCATGGGCGCTAACACACCCCATACCATCACAGATGCTGGCTTTTGAACTTTTCACTGATAACAGTCTGGATAGTCATTTTCCTCTTTAACCCAGAGAACACAGTGTCCATGATTTCCAAACACAATTTGAAATGTGGACTCGTCACACCACAGCGCACATTTGCACTTTATGTCAGTCCATCTCAGATGAGCTCAGGCCCAGATCAGCTGGTGGCGTTTCTGGGTGTTCTTGATATATGGCTTTCGCTTTGAATAGTAGAGTTTTAACTCGCACTTGTAGATGCAGCGGCGAACTGTGTTAACTGACAGTGGTTTTCCAAAGTGTTCCTGAGCCCACGTAGTAATATCCCTTACAGAATGATGTTGGTTTTTAATGCAGTGCCACCTGAGGGATAGAAGGTCACGGGCATTCAGTGTTGATTTTCGGCTTTGCAGCTTATGTGTAGAAATTTCTTCAGATTTTCTGAATCTTTTGATGATATTATGGACTGTAGATGATGAAATCCTTAAATTCCTCGCAACTGTGCATTGAGAAACGTTGTTCTTAAAGTGTTGGACTATTTGCCCTCACAGTTGCTCACAAAGTGGTGAACTTCACCCTATATCCTTGCTTGTGAATGACTGAGCCTTTCGGGGATGCTCCTCTTATACCAAATCATGACACTCACCTGTTTTCATTTAACGTGTTCATCTGTGGAATGTTACAAGAAGGTATACTGTATGAAAGCTCATCCAAGTCAACTGGATTCAAGTACTTTTACTCTGAAGCATTTCACCATTCATCCAAAATGGCTTTGTCAGTCAGAAAAGTTAAGCATTTCTTGATGATGATGACTAAATTATGACTTGTCTGACTGGTGAAGCAATTTAGATGAATGGTGAAATGTCTCAGAATAAAAAAACTTGAATTTAGTTGACTTCACTGAGCTTTCATACAGTATACTTACCCGCCTGGATGACTAAGAATCTTCATCAAAGTAGTTCCAAATAGGTGTTTTTTGTGCTTTCCTCAACTTTCCCAGTCTTTTCTTGCTACTGTCTGAGCTTTTTTGGAATGTGTTGCAGGCATCAAATGAGTGACTATTGGAAAAAAAAGTTATCAGCTTTAATGTTAAATATCTTGTCTTTGTTGTGTATTCAATTGAATATAGGTTGAAAATGATTTTTAAATCATTGCATTCTGTTTTTATTTATGTTTTGTACAACGTCACAACTTCACTGGAATTGGGGTTTGTAGTTTTGGTGCTGTGGGCTGGTGCTGTCCTGCAGAAAAAGGAAATTGGGAACTCCATAAAGCTTTTCATAAAACTTGTCATCACATATAAAGTGTTCTAAAATTTGATGACTTTGAATTTGATAAAACAGAGTGGAGCAAAACCAGCAGATGACATGGTACCCCAAATCAGCACAGACTGAAGATATTTCACACTGGCCTTTAAACACCGTGGATTATGTGCTTCAACATTCTTCCTCCAAAGTCAAGGACCTCAATTTTTGAGATGCAGCCTTTGTCTTCATCAAAAAAGAGAACATTGGACCACTGATTGGTAGTCCAATTCTTTTTCTCATTATCCTAGTTAAGACGGTTCTGATGTTGACTCTGGTTCAGGAGTGGCTTACTATTAAGAGAATGACAGTTGTAGACCCTTTCCTGAAGATGTCTGTGCATGGTGGCTTTTGATATAAAGACACCAGAGTCAGTCCACTCCTTGTGAAGCCCCCCACAAGTTCTTCAACCTACTTTTCTTTTTAATTCTCTCAAGGCTATGGTCATCCTGGCGACTTCTTGCTCAACTACACTTCCAGTCAGCTTTCCATTAATATGCTTAGGATTCTGGCCTTTTCAGCAGTGACCTTCTGTGGCTTACCCTCCTTGTGGATTGTCAACTGTCAAGTTAGTAGTCTTTCCAATGAATGTGGCTTTGTGTACTGAACTGGTCAGGGAGACACAAGATGTAGTGTTTGAAAAGTAATTTACTCAAAATGAAATATTATAATAATTTGAGGTATTCTGGGTGGAGCTAAATTGAATTTAGGTTTTACCAGCCAATCATGAGCCTTTATTATATTGTGTTTATATGTATGCCTTCATGAATTTTCTCTCTTTTCCCAAAATCTCACTGTCTGTTGCTTTCTTCAGAAAGTTAGCAGGATCTTGTCAAACTTTGCTGAGTGTTTCTGCTCAATTTCACACAACATGAAATATTCACTGCTGAAGGTGTGTCCTGTTTATTATTCATGACTTAACTTGATATTTGAATCAATCACACACAGGAAATACCATCCTATACACATACTTGTGGAATCTGCATGACACCGAGTTAGGTTTTTTAGTGTAGTCCCAACAATGGCAACTAAAAGAGGGTTGAGAGAAGAGATCGGAATTGGTTGAGTTCATAAACAAGCTCAGAGTTATAACAATGAAATAGCAGGATACTGTTACAGGCTGAGATACAGTAGCTACTTTTCTCAAGCTTCCATATGGAAGGAGTCTATGCTGTACCAGTGGTTCATTTGCAGCATATTTACTCAAAGGCCTTGTCTCACTACTGTCTGTTGTCTCAGTACCCAATCAATGCAGCCTTTGAAACCAGATTTACTAGAAGGCACCCACAGATCTTCCAAAAGATAGGGCTGAATTAAGGACAATCAGCAGTCTAGAATCCTGCTGGAGCATCATGCGTGTTCCCAGTCAGTCTCCAGTGGTGGCCAGCGTCCATTTTTAAAAAATGACCCATAAATCAAAATAAACCCATCCTGTCCCTCTGCTGCTTTTAGACACACACTGTTCCAGTTCTGTTTAGAAAAAAAAAAGTGTTGTGGAAGCATACAGAAATTTAATCTGCATGAAAGAAACAGATGAAAAAGAAATTCTTGACATTGTTAACAAATTCAAAGACAAAAAAATCAACTGATTGTAATGATTTCAGTATGTTCTTGGTTAAATGTATTATTGATTGTATTGTTAAACACTTCACTTTCATATGCAACATGTCACTTACTGTTGGTAAATTTCCAAAGAAAATGAAAATAGCAAGTCATTCCTCTGTATAAGACTGGTGACAAACACTCATTGTCAAACTACAGACCCATCTCCTTGTTACCTCAGTTCTCCAAAATACTGGAAGAAATATTTGTTCAGAGACTAAATGATTTCATTGATAAACACAATACACTCTGTGAACAACAGTATGGATTCAGGAAGAACCGGACCACCTCACTGGCACTCATGGACTTTGTTGAACAGATTACGGATACAACAGATAGAAGAGAATACACAGTTGGAATATTTCTGGACTTACAAAAGGCATTTGATACAGTTGACCATAAATTACTCCTCAGTAAATTACATAAGTATGGCATCAGAGGAACTGCTTTTGACTGGTTACACAGCTATTTAGAAGACAGATGTCAATATGTTCATGTGAATAATACAGACTCTGAGTTGCTGAAGATGACGTGTGGGGTACCACAGGGTTCTGTGCTTGGTCCATTGCTGTTTATTTTGTATATTAATGATTTATGTTCTGTGTCTAAATTGCTCAAGTGTATTTTATTTGCAGATGACACAACTTTTTTTTGTAGTGGAGAAAATCTTAGGCAGCTTCTGGATTCAGTAGAAAATGAACTTAAACAAATCAATCAGTGGTTCACTGCCAATAAATTATCTATTCACCTTGGAAAAACAAAATGTACTGAATAATATTTGGAAACCGCAAATTATATAATCACAGAAAAATTAAAATAAACAATGTTGAAATTGACACAGTTTTCAAAACCAAGTTCCTAGGGGTCATTGTTGATAACAAACTAAACTGGAAATCACACATAAATTATGTCAAAACTAAAATGTCTAAATCCATTGCCGTACTGTATAAAGTTAAGGATCTCCTGTGTCAGAAATCTCTTTGCATTTTATATAATTCACTGATAGTTCCTTTTGACATACTGTGTGGAGATCTGGTGAAGCACATATAAAACAAACACAAACTTAATCTTTTTACTACAGAAAAAAGCCGTACGCATTGTATCAAAGAAACCTTACCGTGAACCAACAAATCCAATATTCATTCAATTACATACTCTTAAATTTAGAGATCTGGTAGATTATAATATCATTCAAATCATGTACAAAGCAAATAATAACCAATTACCTGTAAATATTCAGAGACTGTTTAAAAAAAGGGAAAGCAAATATGAGCTAAGAGGTAACGCTGTTTTTAATAAGCCAAAGGTTAGAACAAATACAAAGTATCATTGCATGTCTGTCACTGGAGTCAAACTGTGGAACTGTTGCTCTGAAAATATTAAAACATTTTCAACTCTGAAGCAATTCAAAAAATTGTACAAAGATGAGAAAATCTTCCAGTATCTCACTGTAAATGCTGGGAGATAAATTTGTAATAACTTAAAGTTTGGTTGTTTGTTTTTTTTTTGTCTACTTGTTCTATTTGATTTTCTTTGTTTATTTTGGGTAAGACTTAAATTTTTATGTTATTGATTTTAAAATTGTAACGGGGTAGGCACTATATAAGCACTAGCTTCAGCCTACACCCTTTCGGTTGTTCTTTTGTGTGTTCTTATTGTATTGTATGTGCTTATTATTATTATGATTACCGAATAAAAAAATAAATTCAAATTCAAATTCAAAAATACAAATGAAGCATGGTAGAATATCCAGTGAAAATGCATAGTCAATCTTCAAAGTCAAAGAGGACGTGCCCTTCCCAACAGGACATAAGTAAATCATACACAGTGGGGAAAATAAGTATTGAACACGTCAACATTTTTCTCATTAAACATATTTCTGAGGGAGCTATTGACCTGAGATTTTCACCAAACATCAGAAACAATGCAAGTAATCCACACATACAAAGAAATCAAGCCAACCGTGTTCAAAAAACAAGTTATATTTAATAAAGTGGAATGGCACAGAGAATAAGTACTGAACACACTTGGTGAAATTCTTTTAATACTTAGTAGAAAAGCCTTTTTTGGTAATAACAGCTTCCAGACACCTTCTGTATGGGGAAACTAGGTGCAGGCATTGCTCAGGAGTGATTTTAGCCCATAAGTATTGAACACATGAAGAAAAAGAGATACAAAAAGGCATAGAAAGTCAAGAAACCAGCTGAAATCCATCAAAATTTAGGAAGCCATCCCATCCCCCATCAGTGCAAATTAATTTCATCTGGTTAAGTCCTGACTGATAACCTTTAAAAAGGTCTGTGAACATCAGATTGTCACATCACAAAGAACTTGTGATGGGTAGAAGCAAAGCGCTCTCTCTAGGCCTTTGCAACCTTATTGTTGCAAACTTAATGACAGCATTAGTCACAGGCGCATTTCTAAACCGGCCATGACCAGGAGCTCCTCGCCAGATTTCTGACACAGGAGTCAAAAAAATTATCAGAAATGTTGTCCAAGAGCCAAAGACCACTCGTGGAGAGCTCCAGAAAGACCTGGAGTTAGCAGGTACTGCTGTTTCAAAGAAAACAAGTAATGCACTCAGCCAACATGGGCGTTATGCCCGCTAAACTCGCAAGACTCCATCGCTGAAGAAAAAACATGTTGAAGCTCATTTAAAGTTTACTGTACAACATTTGGGCAAGGCAATAAAATGCTGGGAGAATATAGTCTAGTCAGATGAGACCAAAATTGAACTTTTTTGGATGCCACAACACACAGCATGTTTGGAGAAGAAATGACACTACACATCCCATCATGGTGTGGGGGTGTTTTTCAGCAAATGTTACAGGCAGACTTAGTAGAATTGAAGGAAAGATGAATGGACAAATGTACAGACACATCCTTGATAAAAACCTGTTGCCATTTGCCAAGATGATGAAGATGAAATGAGAGTGGACATTTCAGCAAGACAATGATCTCAAACACACAGCCAAGGAAACTCTCAACTGGCTCCAGAGAAGGAAAATAAAGCTGCTAGAATGGCCCAGTCAGTCACCTGACCTGAATCCAATTGAAAATATATTGAACAAACTGAAGATCAGAGTTCATAGAAGACACCCAAGGAACCTTCAAGATTTGAAGACTGGGAGAATGGGGTAAAATCACTCCTGAACAATGCCTGCGCCTAGTTTCTCCATACAGGAGGAATCTGGAAGCTGTTATTACCAGCAAAGGCTTTTCTACTAAATATTAAATGAATTTCACCAAGCGTATTCAATACTTATCCCCTATGTCATTCCACTTTATTAAATATAACTTGTGAAAATAGTTGCCTGGATTTCTTTGTATTTATGGATTACTTGAGTTGTACTGATATCTGGTGAAAATCTCAGGTCAATAGCTCCATCAGAAATATATTTAATGAGAAAAATGTTGACGTGTTCAATACTTACCCCCCCCCCCCGCCCCCGTAAACACATAGGGCCCTTTAAGATGATCTAGTCTAGTCTGCATCTGGGTCTATCTAGCTAAATATGTCAATAGGCTGGCAGCAGTAGAACAAATTTTCCTGTAAAGCACTGCAAAGATGAAACATCAAAAAAATTGTTTCATTTCAAATCATGGCTCTTATTTCACTGACTCCACATTTTGTGTATTTAATGGGAGCAGCGAACAGATGAAGAGTTCACGTTGAGGGAATCGTGTCTTCCTGCTTCACTTCACCCACACAGTCAAGCAAGCTGAACATTCCTGTATTTACAGCTCACAGCACTTCAAGTAATATCTGGCTAAAAATAGTTTCTGAATGCATGGTTACAAACCAAGGATGAATTTGTAAACTTATGAATGAAACAACATACAGTGGTGTGAAAAAGTGTTTGCCCCGTTCCTGATTTCTCTTTTTTTTTTTGAGAAAAACATAAATTAACTTATGTTAAAACATAAATTAACTGTGGTTTATCACATCTTTGGAAAGCTGAGTTCAATTTCTTTAGCCACACCCAGGCCTGATTACTGCCACACCTGTTCTCAATCAAGAAATCACTTAATCACTTTTTTTTTGGAGAAAAACATAAATTAACTTATGTTAAAACATAAATTAACTGTGGTTTATCACATCTCTGGAAAGCTGAGTTCAATTTCTTTAGCCACACCCAGGCCTGATTACTGCCACACCTGTTCTCAATCAAGAAATCACTTAAATAGGACCTGCCTCACAAAGTGAAGTAGACCAAAAGATCCTCAAAAGCTAGACATCATGCTGCGATCCAAAGAAATTCAGGAACAAATAAACAAAGTAACTGAGCTCTATCAGTCTGGAAAAGGTTATAAAGCCATTTCTAAAGCTTTGGGACTCCAGCGAACCACAGTGAGAGCCATTATCCACAAATGACGAAAACATACAACAGTGGTGACCCTTCCCAGGAGTGGCCGGCCGACCAAAATTACCCCAAGAGCGCAGCAATGACTCATCCAAGAGGTCACAAAAGACCCCACAACAACATCCAAAGAACTGCAGGCCTCACTTGCTTCAGTTAAGGTCAGTGTTCATGACTCCACCACAAGAAAGAGACTGGGCAAAAGTGGCCTGCATGGCAGAGTTCCAAGACAAAAACCACTCCTGAGCAAAAACAACATAAAAGCTCCTTTCAGTTTTGCCAAAAAACATCTTGATGATCCCCAAGACTTCTGGGAAAATACTCTGTGGACTGACGAGACAAAAGTTGAACTTTTTGGAAGGTGTGTGTCCCATTACATCCGGCATAAAAGTAGCACAGCATTTCAGAAAAGGAACATCATACCAACAGTAAAATATGGTGGTGGTAGTGTGATGGTCTGGGGCTGTTTTGCTACTTCAGGACCTGGAAGACTTGGTGTGGTAAATGGAACCATGAATTCTGCTGTCTACCAAAAAATCCCGAGGGAGAATGTTCGGCCACCTGTTCATGACCTCAAGCTTAAGCACATTTGGTTTCTGCAGCAGGACAATGAAAACACACCAGCAAGCCCACCTCTGAATGGCTTAAGAAAAACAAAATGAAGACTCTGGAGTGGCCTAGTAAAAGTCCTGGCCTGAATCCAATTGAGATGCTGTGGCATGACCTTAAAAAGGTGGTTCATACTCAAAAACCCTCCAATGTGGCTAAATTACAACAATTCTGCAAAGATGAGTGGGCCAAAATTTCTCCACAATGCTGTAAAAGACTCATTGCCAGTTATCGCAAATACTTGATTGCAGTTGTTGCTGTTAAGGGTGGCCCAACCAGTTATTAGGTTTAGTGGCAATCACTTTTTCACACAGGGCCATGTAGGCTTGGATTTTTTTTCCCCCCTTAATAATAAACACCTTCATTTAAAAACTGCATTTTGTGTTTACTTGTGTAATCTTTGTCTAATTAAATTTGTTTGATGATCTGAAACATTTAAGTGTGACAAACATACAAAAAAATGAGAAATCAGGAAGGTGGCAAACACTTTTTCACACCACTGCATGTACAGTACATACTGGATTGTCGTCACATTACAGACATTGGGTATAACTCTCATACGTGACTTAATAAATCCATTTACATTAGTCACTCATTAAATTAGAATCGGTCTTAGTAAGGGACAACAAATTATGATTTGTTTGTTTAATTTTATGATCTGCCAAGACGAGCATTGCTCCACAAAAATTAGTAGCTTCTAACTGCTACGCATGAAGATTGCCAGCTAACAACTAACCGCCATCAGTGTGTGAATGTGTATGTGAATGGGTGGATAGCAGGATCTGTAAAGTGCTTTGGGCATCAAGAGTTGAGAATAAAAGCGCTATATTAAGTGAATGCCATTTACCATTTAACAAGCATAATATAGTGTCATCAGCTAATACTGTCATTCCACACATATGCTTCATGAAACCAGTCATTGTTTATATATATATACGGCGGGGCAAAAAAGTATTTAGTCAGCCACCAATTGTGCAAGTTCTCCCACTTAAAAGATGAGAGAGGTCTCCAATTTTCATCATAGGTATACCTCAACTATGAGAGACAAAATGAGAAAAAAAAATCCAGAAAATCACATTGAAGGATTTTTAATGAATTAATTGGTAAATTCCTCAGTAAAATAAGTATTTGGTCACCTACAAACAAGCAAGATTTCTGGCTCTCACAGACCTGTAACTTCTTCTTTAAGAGGCTCCTCTGTCCTCCACTCGTTACCTGTATTAATGGCACCTGTTTGAACTCGTTATCAGTATAAAAGACACCTGTCCACAACCTCAAACAGTCAGACTCCAAACTCCACTATGGCCAAGACCAAAGAGCTGTCAAAGGACACCAGAAACAAAATTGTAGACCTGCACCAGGCTGGGAAGACTGAATCTGCAATAGGTAAGCAGCTTGGTGTGAAGAAATCAACTGTGGGAGCAATTATTAGAAAATGGAAGGCATACAAGACCACTGATAATCTCCCTCGATCTGGGGCTCCATGCAAGATCTCACCCCGTGGGGTCAAAATTATCTTGAGAACGGTGAGCAAAAATCCCAGAACCACATGGGGGGACCTAGTGAATGACCTGCAGAGAGCTGGGACTAAAGTAACAAAGGCTACATCAGAAACACACTACGCCGCCAGAGACTCAAATCCTGCAGTGCCAGACGTGTCCCCCTGCTTAAGCCAGTACATGTCCAGGCCCATCTGAAGTTTGCTAGAGAGCATTTGGATGATCCAGAAGAGGATTGGAAGAATGTCATATGGTCAGATGAAACCAAAATAGAACTTTTTGGTAAAAACTCAACTTGTCGTGTTTGGAGGAGAAAGAACACCATACCTACTGTGAAGCATGGGGGTGGAAACATCATACTTTGGGGCTGTTTTTCTGCAAAGGGACCAGGACGACTGATCCGTGTAAAGGAAAGAATGAATGGGGCCATGTATCATGAGATTTTGAGTGAAAACCTTCTTCCACCAGCAAGGGCATTGAAGATGAAACGTGGTTGGGTCTTTCAGCATGACCATGATCCCAAACACACCGCCCGGGCAACGAAGGAGTGGCTTTGTCAGAAGCATTTCAAGGTCCTGGAGTGGTCTAGCCAGTCTCCAGATCTCAACCCCATAGAAAATCTTTGGAGGGAGTTGAAAGTCTGTGTTGCCCAGCGACAGCCCCAAAACATCACTGCTCTAGGAGAGATCTGCATGGAGGAATGGGCCAAAATACCAGCAACAGTGTGTGAAAACCTTGTAAAAACTTACAGAAAACGTTTGACCTCTGTCATTGCCAACAAAGGGTATATAACAAAGTATTGAGATGAACTTTTGTTATTGACCAAATACTTATTTTACCGAGGAATTTACCAATTAATTCATTAAAAATCCTTCAATGTGATTTTCTGGATTTTTTTTTCTTATTTTGTCTCTCATAGTTGAGGTATACCTATGATGAAAATTGGAGACCTCTCTCATCTTTTAAGTGGGAGAACTTGCACAATTGGTGGCTGACTAAATACTTTTTTACCCCACTGTATATATATATATATATACACTACCGTTCAAAAGTTTGGGGTCACTCAGACAATTATTTTGTGTTTTCCATGAAAAGTCACACTTATTTACCACCATGAGTTGTAAAATGAATAGAAAATATAGTCAAGACACTGACAAGGTTAGAAATAAGGATTTGTATTTGAAATAATAATTTTTTCCAGATACTCAACCTGCTCAAAGGAAGGTCAGTTTTATAGCTTCTCTAACCAGCTAAACTGTTTTCAGCTGTGCTAACATGATTGCACAAGGGTTTTCTAATCATCCATTAGCCTTCTGACACAATGAGCAAACACATTGTACCATTAGAACACTGGAGTGATAGTTGCTGGAAATGGGCCTCTATACACCTATGTAGATATTGCACCAAAAACCAGACATTTGCAGCTAGAATAGTCATTTACCACATTAGCAATGTATATTAGATATTAGAGTGTATTTCTGATTAGTTTAAAGTTATCTTCATTGAAAAAAACAGTGCTTTTCTTTCAAAAATAAGGAAATTTCTAAGTGACCCCAAACTTTTGAACGGTAGTGTATATCAACAATGACTGCATATACAATGAATAAATATACACTACCGTTCAAAAGTTTGGGGTCACCCAGACAATTATTTTGTGTTTTCCATGAAAAGTCACACTTATTTACCACCATGAGTTGTAAAATGAATAGAAAATATAGTCAAGACATTGACAAGGTTAGAAATAATGATTTGTATTTGAAATAATAATTTTGTCCTTCAAACTTTGCTTTTGTCAAAGAATCCTCCATTTGCAGCAATTACAGCATTGCAGACCTAACATGATTGCACAAGGGTTTTCTAATCATCCATTAGCCTTCTGACGCAATGAGCAAACACATTGTACCATTAGAACACTGGAGTGGTAGTTGCTGGAAATGGGCCTCTATACACCTATGTAGATATTGCACCAAAAACCAGACATTTGCAGCTAGAATAGTCATTTACCACATTAGCAATGTATAGAGTGTATTTCTGATTAGTTTAAAGCTATCTTCATTGAAAAAAAGTGCTTTTCTTTCAAAAATAAGGAAATTTCTAAGTGACCCCAAACTTTTGAACGGTAGTGTATATATACTGTATAACAACAACTATATATATTGTGCCACCACAATATATATATATCATGGGTGGAGGATTCTCCACCCAGAGATGGCAGCTGGGATAAGGGGGAACAATGGACCGGAGGAGGAAGTGCCACCGGGGGGTCTCAAACGGGACAGTATGGACTATGCACCCCCTGGGGAGAGGAGGAACCGCCAAAGCCGCTGGAAGAGAGAAGGGTGTGAGCAGTGGGACCAACGTTATGTTATGATAATGTGCCACACAGGTCTTTGTTCCAAGCAATGTATTATGGTCGGAAGTTCCAGGTCTCAGTGCATGGAATTAAAGGTATAAAAGAGGAATGCACGGAGACCCCGGAGCTCTTTTACTGTACTGCATGTTGGAGATGGAATAAAGTTCATGTGTCGTCCAGCTCGTTGCCTCGCCTGCTTCCTTTCTCCACATTGGTGACCCTACATGTGCCATGGAAAGCGAGCCAAGCACCTCCCCGGAGACTACCTGGAGGGAGAGCACCAGCGCCGCGTGTGCTGTCTCAGTCAAGCTCCCAGACTTCTGGCTTCACAACCCGACCACATGGTTCTTGCACACAGAAGCCCAGTTCGCACTCCACGGGATAACAACGGACGATACCAAGTATTACTACGTAGTCACTGCGCTCGATGCACGCGCCATGCAATAGGTGACGAGCCTGCTCCAGGAGCCGCCGGTCCAAGGAAAATATGACGCGCTCAAGAGGATGCTTCTCCAGCGCTATACCCTTTCTGACAGTGAGAGGGCAGAGAGACTCCTAACGCGTTCAGAGTTAGGTGACAGATCAGCAGTGGAGCTCATGGAGAGCATGTTGGCGCTGAGGGGGAAAGATGAATCTTTCCTGTTCGCCCACTTGTTCCTCAGGAACCTACCGGCTACAGCGAGGGCGATCCTGGCCAATTCGCCGCGGCTGGTTGCTAAGGAATTCTGCGCCCTGGCGCAGGAAGCGGACCTCATCATTTTGGCGACCAGAACTCTCAGTGTACAGGCAGTGGCACCGGCATCCATGAGGGACTCCAGCAAGGTCGAGGAGCTGTTGGTGGTAGCTGGGACGGACACCAGGAGATGAAGGAATGGGGTGATCTGTTTTTATCATCGCCATTTCGGCTCAAAAGCCTAGTGCTGCCTGTCGCCATGCCAATTCAAGAAGCCGGGAAGATGGTACGTTCGGAATTCAGTTGCAGCTGCAACCGATGGTGACAGGAACAGACTTCTTTATGTCACGGACACACGTTCAGGGAGACAGTTTTTGGTGGACTCCGGCTCCCAGAAGAGTCTCATGCTGCCAGTCAACGCAGACAGGGCGGCAGGAGGCAGCGGTCCCGAGCTCACGGCCGCCAATGGATCCACCATCAGGACATTTGGCGAGCAGACAATGATGATATGCTTACACGGACGCAACTTTCAGTACGACTTTGTGGTAGTTGCATGTTCCACCCCCATTTTAGGCGCAGATTTTTTTATGTACTTATGGGTTGTTAGTCGATGTGTCTAATAGGAGACTAGTGGATGCTGTCTCTTTTACTTCACTGCCCTGTACAGCTTGGTGAGCTGGGTTGACAACACTGGCTGACGTTATAGCTCCAGGGGGTAAGTACCAACATTTGCTCACACAGTTCCCAGCACTCACGGTTCCGTCTTTTTCAGCTACGATAATGAAACACGGGGTTGAACACTTCATAACGACAAAAGGCCCACCAGTGTTTGCGTGACCTCGGCACTTGGACGCAGCTAAACTGGCCAGTGCGCGACAGGAGTTTGCCAACTTAGAGCAGTTGGGCATCGTCAGGCACTCCAACAGCCCTGCTCACATGGTGCCTAAAGCCCACGGGTCATGGTGACCATGCAGTGATTTCCTGCGCTTGAATAACGCCACGGAACACGATCGTTATCCCATTCCGCACATCCAGGATTTTTCCATGCACCTGGCCGGGGCGCGTGTTTTTTCGAAAGTGGATCTGGTCCACGGATACCATCAGGTCCCAGTATGCGCGGAAGACGTTCCGAAAATAGCGGTAATAACTCCTTTAGGCCTGTTTGAGTTTTTACGCATGCTGTTCAGATAAAAAAGGCACGGCACAGACTTTCCAGAGCATGATGGACGCAGCGCTTCGTGACTTGTCTAACTAACTAACTAACTAACTAACCTGCACTTATATAGCGCTTTTCTAGTCACAAAGACCACTCAAAGCGCTTTCATTAATACTAACCCTCTATTCTAAGGGCCTATAGGAAACAGATATCTAGGGACAATTTAGAACAGCCAATTAACCTAACATGCATGTTTTTGGCATGTGGGAGGAAACCGGAGAAATCCCGGAGTAAACCCACGCAACACGGGGAGAACATGCAAACTCCACACAGATCACTGTTGGTCGGGGGCTGGGATCGAACCCACGATCCCACGATCCCCACAATCCCCCGGCCAAGGGTAAACTGTGCTGCCGCAGTGCTAACCACTGCGCCACCGTGCAGCCACGTTGTCCTTTGTTTTTGTCTACTTAGACGACATTCTGGTAGCTAGCACGTCCAAAGAGGAGCGCATCACTTATCTCAACGGTTTTCCAAAGGTTGGAAGTGCACGGGCTTATAGTTAACCCAGCAAAGTGCCAGTTGGGTGTGCCTGTGATTGATTTTTTGGGGCCACCACATTTTGCCGGATGGTGCAATTCCGCTACCGGATAAGGAGCGCATCGTGTCGGACTTTCTGCATCTGCAGACCGTCAGGGTCCTGCAGGAGTTTTTGGGGATGGTCAATTTTTATAACCGTTTCCTTCCCTGGGCAGCCCAGCTGATGCAGCCGTTGTATGCCGCGCTGAAATAAAAGAAGCCTGCGGAAAACGTCGACTGGACTCCCAAGTGAGCCCAAGCTTTCACGAACGCCAAAACAGCGCTTGCGGATGCTGTGCTGCTAGCTCATCCAGATCCGTCAGCACAAATAGCGCTCACTACAGATGCGTCTGATGTTGCCATAGAAGCAGTGGTAGAGCAGTATGTCTCCGGTTCGTGGCAGCTGCTCGCATTTTTCAGTCGGACTTTGCGTGACAGCGAATGCAAATACAGCACATTCGACAGAGTTGTTGGCTCTCCACCTGGTGATATGCCATTTCCAGTTTTGGCTAGAAGGGCACGAGTTCACCACGTTTGTGGACCATAAGCTGCTGACGTACACAATGTCCAAGGTCTCAGAACCGTGGTGGGCCCGGCAGCAATAGCATTTGACCACAATCTCAGAGTTTATGACCAACATTCAACACGTTGCTGGTAAACTCAACGTTTGTGGCCGATTGTCTGTCACGTGCATTAGTCTCCCCCGGTCTACATGGGAATAGACTTCCCTACGATGGCCACGGAGCAAGCTGGGGCAAAGACATTTGCACGCTCCAGTCTGGACCTACTTGGTTAAGGCTGGAGAGCAGGGTGGTGGAAGAAGGGTGCCCTCCCTTGCTCTGTGACGTCTCCACCGGGCGCGGGGTTCCGAGCTCTTGGCGCCGTCGCATTTTTGAGTCAGTCCACTCCCTTTCGCATCTGGGAATGCGCGCTTTGGTGAAGCTAGTGGGGGCAAAATTTGTCTGGCCGCGCTTGCACAAGGACGTGAAGGAGTGGACTGCAGCTTACGTTGTGGGCAAGCGGGGCAAAGTGCACAAGAACACCAGAGCCCCCCTCGAGCCGTTCCAAATCCCAGCCAGGAGGTTCAATCACGTCCACATGGATTTGGTGGGACCCCTCCCCCCGTTGCAAGGTTTCAGGCACCTTTTAACAATCATGGACAGGACCACACGCTGGCCTGAAGTGGTCCCACTGGCTTCTACCATGTCCGCAGAAGTGGCTCATGCTTTTTTGTCATTTTGGGTTGCACGGTTCAGATCCCTGTCAGACATCACTTCTGACAGGGGTCCACAATTCGTTTCAGAACTCTGGTCCATGATGGCTCAGAGCCTGGGGGTCAAAATTCACTGTACTACCACATACAACCCCCAAGCTAACGGGTTATGCGAGCGTTTTCATAGGTCACTTAAAGCAGCGCTCAGAGCTTCGCTCATGGACACAAATTGGGTCAAACACCTGCCCTGGCTTCTTTTAGGGTTGCGCTCCACACCTAAGGAGGATTTAGCAGCCTCCTCGGCAGAACTCATTTTTTCTCAGCCGCTGCAGATTCCCGGAGAGTTTTTGCCGGAAAACCCCACGCCTGAGGCTGATCTGCCCGCACAATTTTTGCACAGTATGGAGGCTTTTAACGTACCGGGCACCATTGTTTTCCCTGCACTTTCATCCCCAAAAGTTTACAGAATGCCAGCTTTGTTTTCGTCAGGCAGGATGTGGACCGGACCCTGCTGCGCTCACCGTACGACGGACCATTCAGAGTGTTGGAACCTGAGATGAAACATTTTGTGTTAGACTTGGGGGGGCGCAGGGAGACCGTCTGCATCGTCAGGCTGAAGCCCGCTTTTGTGTTGGCAGACAAGCAGGTGGTGTTGGCCTAAGCTCCCCAGCGTGGACGTCCACTGTTGGTGGCTCCGCAAGTTGGTGTTCCCTCGGTAGGGACCTGCGTACATGAAGCTGATGTGTTTTCCCTCCTCCCTTTTTCCCTCCACAGACTGACGTGCCCTCTTGTACATCTCGCCAGCAGGGTGCTCCGACTGGATCGGCGACCCCCCGCTACAGCCGCTATGGACGCCGGCTCAAGCCCAAAGGACGGGGGGGTGGGGGGTTAGTGCCCTTTCTGGGTGTTGGGGAGGGGGGGGGCTGTGTGGCGGCATGGGTGGGGGATTCTCCACCCAAAGAAGGCAGCTGGGATAAGGGGGAACAATGGACTGGAGGAGGAAGTGCCACCGGTGGGGGGGGTCTCAAACGGGACAGTATGGTCTATGCACCCCCCCCAGGGAGAGGAGGAACCACCGGAGCCGCTGGAAGAGAGAAGGATGTGAGCAGCGTGGCCAGCGTTATGTTTTGATAATGTGCCACAAGGTCTTTGTTCCAATGCATTATGGTCGGAAGTTCCAGGTCTCAATGCATGGAATTAAAGGTATAAAAGAGGAATACACAGAGACCCAGGAGCTCTTTTACTGTACTGTATGTTGGAGATGGAATAAAGTCCATGTGTCGTCTAGTTCATTGCCTTGCCTGCTTCCTTTCTCCACAATATATGGTTTTTCAAACTCCACTGTCCCGATCACTTTAGTTAAGGGACCTTCTTGCTAGATGATAGCACTGTGGCCTCACAGATAGAAAGTTTCAGGTTCAAATCCTGAGGTTGTCAGGGGTGGGAACCTCTTTATGTGGAGTTTGCATTGTCTCCCTGTGCTGTGTGAGTTTACTCCGAGAGCTTTGGTTTCCTCCCACAATCTAAAGACATGCACTATGAGTTAACTGGTAATTCTAAATTGCTCCTCTGTTAAAAAAAAAAAAAAAAAGACAAGCTACAGTTGCATTGATTGTATCGATTAGCAAACCACAGTACCTCTGAAGTGATGGACTCTTTATTTCATTTGAAAATGCCAAGAAAAAGTGAGTGAAGTGTGCTGAAGCCAAATTTCTGGCATGCTAACTAGCAATTTCATGATGACCACAAACCCTACTCCACAGATGACCAGTATGTATAATAAACACTGACTTCTGCACTGGACAGTATTTGATAAGATAAGATTTTATTCGTCCCACAATAGGGAAATTCCAGGATTCCAGCAGCACAGGGAGAGCAGCACTCAGAGCAATAGTAAATAGGATAAGAATTGGTTAGCCAAAGCAGTATATAAATAAACATATGTACACAGTTATATACACAGTGCGGGAGCATTGCAGTTACTGTGAAATTACCTGGCAAAATGTAAATATGGATCCAGACAGTATATTTCACATTTGAATGAACAGTGTTGTTGCCACCCTCGATAATAACTGTAATTGTTTTAGTTGTGTAGTTGTAGTTGGGCTGCACGGTGGCGCAGTGGTTAGCACTGCGGCAGCACAGTTTACCCTTGGCCGGGGGATTGTGGGGATCGTGGGATCGTGGGTTCGATCCCAGCCCCCGACCAACAGTGATCTGTGTGGAGTTTGCATGTTCTCCCCGTGTTGCGTGGGTTTACTCCGGGATTTCTCCGGTTTCCTCCCACATGCCAAAGACATGCATGTTAGGTTAATTGGCTGTTCTAAATTGTCCCTAGATATCTGTTTCCTATAGGCCCTTAGAATAGAGGGTTAGTATTAATGAAAGCGCTTTGAGTGGTCTTTGTGACTAGAAAAGCGCTATATAAGTGTAGGTTAGTTAGTTAGTGTATTGGAGGGGACAATCTCTATTGTGCAAAGTTGTGACGTTTAATACGGCCTCTGTAAGCAGCACCGGTTAGATTTTAAAGTCTGACAGCCATACAGTTACCTCTCCTTTGAGCACTTAGGATGACATAGCCTACCATTAAATGAGCTCCTCAGTGCATTCAGCGTGTCCCTCATGTGATGGGACTTGGACTCCAGCAGAGATGACAGCTTAGCCACCATCCTCCTCTCTCCTGTCTCCTCCACTGGGTCGAGGCGTCATTCCAGAACAGAGCTGGCTTTATTGATCAGCCTGTTCAGTCTCCTCCTGTCACCTGCCGTGATGCTGCTGTCCCAGCAGACCACTACAAATGTGATGGCTGATGCCACCACCAAATCATAGAAGGTTTTCAGGAGTGCCCCTCGCACTCCAAAAGACCCGAGTCTCCTCAGAAGGAACAGCCTGCGCTGCCCCCGTCTTGTAGATCGCGTTCATATTGTGTGCCCAGTCCAGTTTATTGTTCAGGTGAACATCCAGGTACTTGTAAGATGTCACCATCTCAGTGTCTGTTCCCTGGATATTTACCGGTGCTGTGGGAGGTTGTCCACACATGAAATTTGTTTACGTGTGTAAAATGACAATAGGCCTATTCATTTCTATCTTAAGCTCCCTCAGGTACTTGGCACCAATTAACAGGTACATGTAGAAGAGACTTTTTGGGGGGGGGCAGAGCAAAATAACTGGCTGTACAAACAAACTATAATGTTTTGATTTTGTATACTTTATTGATCCCCAGAGGGGAAATTGAGGGCATCCACCTGGATGGATGAAGCAGCCATGGTACGGCGCTATCCCTTAACCATTCACACACACATTCACACCTAGGGCCACTTTAGAGTCTCCAATTAGCCTAACCTGCATGTTTTTGGCCTGTGGGAGGAAACCGGAGAAATCCCGGAGTAAACCCACGCAGATACGGGGAGAACATGCAAACTCCACACAGATCACTGTTGGTTAGGGGCTGGGATTGAACCAGGGATCCCATGGCCAAGGGTGAGTTGCTGTGCTGGTGCAGTGCTAACCACTGCGCCACCGCACTGCCCTGTTTTGTCTTGTATTGCTGTTATTTAACAAACTGTGCTTGTGGAACTGTTGTATAAAAGCAGTACAGTATTACACTCAAGGTTGCCTCAGGCCTACGACGACTCACCTTAGTTACTATATTCATTGATACCGCACTCCCTCTCGTGTAATATTGCTGAATTATAGGAAGCCACTAACAGTTACTAACTATCATTCAAGATTAAGCATCCCAAGATGGTTAATGGAGAATATAGTAACTCTTGTAATCTCTACATTTCAATCAAATTGCTTAGTTTGAACTAACTATTGCATAAGTACAATTATATACTGCCTGTATAAAAATGAAGCCACACACTCACATGTCACAATATTTCCCCCCAGCTGGAGTGTCATTAATGTTTCACCAATATCTTATATTGACGATGAGAGAAACAAATAGAACTGATGATGAAGATGATTGTTCAACACTATTGTCCCAGGTTTTGAAAATACATTAGGCAGTTTTTAACCCAATTTTAGCAGTTTGAGCTTCAGTCTCCCTAGTTGTTTTCTTTGCTTGATGGAAGTCAATAATTTGATTATTAATCATTGTAATAATTACCTTACCTAGTTGCTTATCTAAATACTGACGATTTTTAACGGGGAGTGGACTTTTGATATTTTTATGCTTAATGACTAATTTTACATACAGTAGTTCAAAATAATCATAATTCTGTACATTTTTGAACATATAAGATGTATAAAACGAGATGTTTCTCACAGTACTTCTAATTTTAGAATTGACAAGAACCTGCTCCTTCCCAGTCACACTGAAGGTGGTGTGGTAAACACTCTGGAAGCCTTTGTAATCTGATGGCTGACATCACAGTAACTAATACATCCAGACTTTGACATGCTGTGCTGTTATACTATTCACTTCTTCTGAGAGGGGTTATAATGTTAGGCTCATTGGTGTATAAATGTCAAAATTTGCTACACAATACATAAATTATAATTTTTTCCATTGGTTTCCTTCTCTCCTTGTTAAATCACGGGGCCGAACAACATCTTTCATAAGCTCTCCTCGTGGGCTAAATCCCTATTGCACCTATCTGGATGGTTACAAATCACGTTTAACTAATAAATATTGTATCAGCCACATCACACACTTGGTAGAGGGGGCATTTTCTAATTCATTATGAATATGCACGACACACCATATATAGCAGCATTCTCATGAGGCCCACTCTGTATCTATGGAAACACTGTGAAAGTGTTGTTAGCTCATACAAACTGTGCACAGATGACTGAGGTAAAACTTTATACAAAATACACAAATCCTTTAACGAAATAGAATCTTGTAGAAGCATGCTCAAATAACGAGGCTGAGTTTTAGTCATAAAACCAGCTTTATTTGACAGAACGCAGCTTCTAGCATTCTCAAAGCAGGAAAGAGAAAGAATCATACTTCAACCCCCTTTTATACATTTCCAGCATCAGAATTCAAGCCACATGGTGTCTTCAGTCAACATACAGTTACAAAGCATCCCTTTGAAGCTTCACCATTGTCTCTCATTTCTTGATGAACCGGAATACCCTCCGGGGCGTCTTCTGTGGGACAAAGAGACAAATCTCACACTTCCTTGTTACCTCCTGTAGATTCGAGTCCTTAGTCCTTGCAGACGTGACACCCCGCAATACACATTCAGTCCTGTCTCTGTGGCAGCGTGAGCCCACAATGTGTGTCGGCCACACTACCCCCCCCACACGTCTAGTAAGGCAAAATCTAAATGGCATAACAAAAAGAAAAACACAAAGCACTCCATACATCGCTAATCAATCCACCAACTGCCTAGGTTTTAATCTTCTGCCGAATCTGCTGCAACCTGGCTTGGCTGCACCTGCAACATCTCTCTGCACCTGTGGATTAAAGCCGTTAGCACCTCTCTGTGAAGACTTTGGAGAATGTCCCCTCGGCGGCCTGCCCCGGCGGGGGGGCCTCGCGAGCTGCATCAGCTCCCGTCTGCCCCCTAAATCTAGCAGAAAATGCTTCTGCCCGGTCTCCAGCACTCGAAACGGTCCGTCGTAAAACGGCCGCAAACTTGGACGCTGGGCGTCATGTTTAACAAAAACGAACTCTGCATTTTTTAAAGCTTTGGGCACAAAAACGTGTGGGAAACTGTGATGGATTGGGCCAGGAAGTGTGTTTGCTCCTGAGCCGCTCTGCCACGGCTGAGCGGGGGGGCCACTAGGTGCGGGATTATCAGGAAGAAATTCCCCGGGCAAACGAAGCGGTTGGGCGAAAACTAATTCAGCCGGGGAAGCGTGCAAATCTTCCTTAGGTGCAGAACGCAACCCTAATAACACCCATGGAAGTTTGTCTACCCAATTTGTATCCGTTAGCGACGCTCTGAGGGCTGCTTTCAATGACCTGTGAAAGCGTTCGCATAAACCATTAGCCTGGGGGTTATACGCGGTGGTGCGATGAATCTTCACCCCCAAGCTGCGGGCCGTCGATGACCACAGCTCGGAAATAAATTGGGGACCTCTGTCGGACGTTATGTCCGACGGTACACCAAAACGCGCAACCCATGCTGCTAAAAATGCTCGCGCAACTTCTTCCGCTGTGGTTGATGCCAGAGGAACCGCCTCTGGCCAGCGCGTGGTGCGGTCTACCATCGTCAAAAGGTGTGTGTGCCCGTGTGATAACGGAAGCGGCCCGACCAGGTCAATATGCACGTGATCAAAACGCTTAGCGGGGATGTGGAAAGGTTCTAACGGGGCCTTAGTGTGTCTGTGTATTTTAGCTCGCTGACACGCTACGCAGGCTGCTGCCCATTCCTTGACCTGTTTGCGCAACCCGGGCCAAACAAATTTCTCCCCCACCAACTTAATCGATGCGCGCACCCCCGGGTGCGTGAGAGAATGGACCAAGTCAAAAACACGGCGACGCCACGCGGTTGGCACCACAGGGCGGGGCCGTCCCGTGGAGACATCGCAGATTAGCGGGGGCATACCATTTTGTTGCACCCTGTGCTCCAGCCTTAACCCTGTTGGTCCAGACTGGAGCGCGCGCACGTCCGCGTCGTTAACCTGCTCCGCAGCCATAGCTGCATAATCTAACCCAACACAGACTGGGGCTGCGTGCGCTCCCGCGTCGCTGCCCGGGCCCGCGGCCATGGCTACAGAGTCTGCCCCTATGGGGCTTGGCGGTGCTACTGCACGCGAGAGGCAGTCTGCCACAACATTGTGTTTACCCGCGACATGCTGAATATCAGTAGTGAACTCCGATATTGCGGCTAGTTGCCTTTGTTGCCGGCCTGACCAGGGTTCTGAAATTTTGGCCATCGCAAACGTTAGCGGTTTATGATCCAGAAAAGCGGTGAAACGTCGCCCCTCTAACCAGAACTGAAAATGACGGATGGCCAAGTGTAGGGCCAAAAGCTCCCTGTCAAACGCGCTGTATTTCCGTTCACTATCGCGCAAGGTCCTGCTGAAAAACGTGAGGGGTTGCCAGGTACCTGCCACAAACTGTTCAACTACCGCCCCCACCGCTACATCGGAAGCGTCAGTGGTGAGCGCCATGCGGGCCGTTGGAACTGGGTGCGCTAACAAAACTGCGTTTGCCAGGGCTGATTTGACCTGGGCAAAAGCGCGCTCCCGCTCCGGAGACCATTCAACTTTATTTGCGGGCTTTTGTTTTTTTAACGCGGTGTACAATGGCTGCATGAGTCGTGCTTGGGAGGAAACGGTTGTAAAAATTAACCATCCCTAGAAACTCCTGAAGCGCCTTGACCGTTTGAGGTTGCGGAAAATCCGTTATGGCACGCACTTTATTTGGAAGGGGAACTGCTCCCTCTGCCGAAACGCGATGTCCCAAAAAATCAATCTGCGCCACCCCAAACTGACACTTCGCTGGGTTAACTATTAACCCGTGCTCTGCCAACCTCTGGAAAACTGCTGTGAGGTGTTTTTCATGTTCGCCTTCGGACGCGCTGGCTACCAAAATATCGTCCAAATAAACGAACACGAAAGGCAGGTCGCGTAAAACTGCATCCATCATGCGTTGGAAAGTCTGCGCGGCCCCCTTGAGGCCAAAAGGCATGCGCAAGAACTCAAAAAGGCCGAAAGGCGTTATGACCGCTGTTTTGGGTACATCCTGCGCGCGCACTGGCACCTGGTGATAGCCGCGCACCAAGTCTATTTTAGAAAAAATGCGCGCCCCCCGCCAAATGGACAGAAAAATCCTGAATGTGCGGAATCGGGTAGCGGTCATGAGCTGAAACGTTGTTCAACCTGCGGAAATCACCGCAAGGTCGCCACGAGCCGTCAGCTTTTGGGACCATGTGTAACGGCGAAGCCCAAGAGCTCTTGGAACGTCTAACAATGCCCAGTTTTTCCAGATTAGTGAACTCCTCGCGCGCGATGGCCAGTTTAGCTGGGTCCAAACGCCGAGCCTTTGCAAACACGGGAGGGCCTGTGGTCGTTATGAAATGTTCTACCCCATGTTTGGCCACCGTTGCTGAAAACGTGGGGACTGTGAGTGCTGGAAACTGAGCAAGCAGAGTGTGAAACTTACCACCCGCAGCTGAGACGCTGGCATGTGCAGTTGGCGGGGCCACCCGAGCTGTGCAGGGAATAGAATGAAAGGACAGTGCATTAATCAGACGTCTATTAGCAAGGTCAACCAATAAACCATGTGAGCACAAAAAATCAGCCCCTAACATGTTGAAACTGACTGCTGCTACAATAAATGTCCACTCAAATGAACGGCCCTGTAAGGACAGAAGCATGGTCCTCTCACCAAACGTTTTAATCGTGGAGCCGTTCGCTGCTGACACTGACACCCAGGGGGCTTTAGAAGGCGACAGCCGTTCCGCGTAGGTGGGTGTGACGAAACTCAGCTGAGAGCCCGTGTCCACGAGGAACTGTTTCCCCGAGCGTGCATCCGTCAGGTAAAGCAGCCTGTTCTCGTTGCCGAGGGTCGCAGCTGCTACCGGCCCTCGGTCTTGGCGTTTCCCTGGCGCTTAAAATTGCACGGTGGGACGCACCTGTGCGCTCTCTCTGCAAAACGGCGGTGGTAGAAGCACGAGCCGTTCTCCGCTCCGCGTCGTCTGGCTCCTGTCGCCGCCGTCATTGGTGCGTCTGGCGCCGCGGCCGCTGGACCCGCACTGTCTCCGGACGCCGTTCCTGGACTGGCCGCCACGGCCGAGACCGCGTTCCGCTTGTGGGCGTCGACCAACCTCTGCGCCTCCTTGCTCAACCCATGGTAGTCTCGCTTGGCCAATCGGGGTGACTCTGCCAGGGCCACTCTCACTGCTGGTGGTAGGGTTCGAAGGAAAAGGTGGGCGAAAATGAATTCGCCATCCTCAGAGGCTTTGAGCTGCAGCATCTTCACCATCAGGTCCGCAGGTCTATCGTTTTCGGCCTCCGTCAGCGCCAGGAGCCCCTCTGCTCGTTGTTGGACTGAGGGGGTGAAATGGCTGATCAGCGCGTCCTTCAATGCGCTGTACTTGTCGCTGTCTGGTGGATGATTAACCAGATCTTCCACTCTCTGGACCGTGTTGCTGTCCAGCTTCGCTACCACGTGGTAGAATCTTGTGTCATCGTTGGAGATTCTCCGGAGGTTGAACTGCGCCTCGATTGCGCTAAACCATGAGCGCGGGCTGTGCTGCCAGAAATCGGGCAGCCGGATCGTGGAGGCGGCCATCAGGCTGGCTTCCACAGAGCCCCGCTCGGGAGAATTCTGTCTGCTCATTCTCCGTCGTAGGTCACCAGTGTAGAAGCATGCTCAAATAACGAGGCTGAGTTTTAGTCATAAAACCAGCTTTATTTGACAGAACGCAGCTTCTAGCATTCTCAAAGCAGGAAAGAGAAAGAATCATACTTCAACCCCCTTTTATACATTTCCAGCATCAGAATTCAAGCCACATGGTGTCTTCAGTCAACATACAGTTACAAAGCATCCCTTTGAAGCTTCACCATTGTCTCTCATTTCTTGATGAACCGGAATACCCTCCGGGGCGTCTTCTGTGGGACAAAGAGACAAATCTCACACTTCCTTGTTACCTCCTGTAGATTCGAGTCCTTAGTCCTTGCAGACGTGACACCCCGCAATACACATTCAGTCCTGTCTCTGTGGCAGCGTGAGCCCACAATATGTGTCGGCCACAATCTCACCTTTTTAGGGTTTCCTCTTTATTTCAGTGAGTTATGTCGGTTTATTTTTTGATTGTGACATTATATTGTCTGCAAAGTTCTCATGTGTGAGGTTATCACATCATTACTTAACAGACCAGATAGAGACCTGCCACATGCCTAGTATAGCACCCCCTCACCTTGGAGAAGGTGTTTCCCACTAAACCTGGGAACTCGCATAGCTCCAGTGCCGCTAACTTAACTAGTGAGCTAGCTAGCAGCCAGACCATGGTTTCAGAGCGCTTCTCTATAAATTCTAGTCACCCCATTAGACATTTATGGTCCCAGCTCATTCATTAATCCACATTCGATAATATATCTCATGTCATGCAGGCTTATTTTAATATTTTTTTTTCCTAGCTATGAGCATGGTTAGCTTTGTAATGCGAATCACCACAGCTAGGAATTTTGCAGCTCTTCATTCTGTCACATACACACATTTATCTGAATGTCACCTCCACCCACTCCACCCTGCACTGTCTTCTTCTGGTTTCTTGTGCACTGTTCATTGCTTTGGATGTCTGACCCCATGTATTTAAACTCATCAACCCTCACTATCTCTACTCCATGCATCTTCATTGTTACACATGACTCCTTCTCATTCACACACATGTATTCTGTCTGACTTTCATTCCTCTACTCTCCAGTGCATACCTCCACCTCTCCAGGTTCTCTTCCACCTGCTCCCTACTCTCACTACAGATCACAATGTTGTCTGCAAACATAGTCCATGGAGTCTCCTGCCTGACGTCGTCTGCCAGCCTGTCCATCACCGTGGTAAACAAGGAGGGGGTCACCTTGGATTTACACCGACTCCAGATGCAGTCCGTTACAGATGCGATCTGGTCTCCACTGCAAATAGTTCCCATTCTCGTCAGTTTTCTAATCCCCACCTGATCTGGACCACTGCGGAACGAACCCTGCTGATCAAGTTTGGTTCCCTAATTAAATTCAGATAAGACTGAAGTCATTCTTGTTGGTCCAAAAAACCTTAGAAATTCCTTTCCAAATCAAACTTTCAGTTTGGATGCAGTTACTCTTTCTCTTAATAGCTCTGTGAGGAACCTTGGAGTTATTTTTGATCAGGATTTGTCCTTCAATTCACATATTAAATTTGTTTCTAAGACTGCCTTCTATCATTTGCGTAATATTGCCAAGATTAGGAGCATCTTGTCTCAGAGTGATGCTGAGAAGCTGATCCACGCTTTTGTTAGCCCGAGATTAGATTATTCTAATTCTTTATTATCAGGCTGTCCTAAAACATCTTTAAAAAGTCTTCAGCTGATCCAAAATGCTGCAGCAAGAGTTTTAACAGGTACTAGAAAGAGAGATCTTATCTCTCCAGTTCTGGCCTCCCTTCATTGGCTTCCCATAGAGTTTAGAATTAAGTTTAAAATCCTTCTTCTTACTTACAAAGCTCTAAACAATCAGGCTCCTTTTTATTTAAAAGATCTGATACTACCGTATTATCCTAACAGAGCACTACGCTCCCAAAATGCAGGATTACTTGTAATACCTAGAATCTCCAAAAGTACAATGGGAGGCAGAGCCTTCAGTTATCAAGCTCCTCTCCTGTGGAATCAGCTGCCAATCTGGATTCGGGAGTCAGACTCAATCTCTGTTTTTAAGAATAGGGCTAAAACCTACCTTTTTGGTATAGCCTACAATTAGGGAAGGATCATGTGTTTCTGAACCCTCCCTTAGTTATGCTGCTAATAGGTTTAGTCAGCTGGGGGACCTCCAGTGATGCACTGGGCCTCACTCCTTTCCTCACTCTCTATGAAATATTTTTTTTTTTTTTTTTTTGCTGGTCATTAACATTTGTTTGTTCTCTCCCATAGATTGAGTCCCCATCGTGCTGTTTGCTCTCTACATGTCTGTTCTTTTCTTCTTCTCTATCCCCTCACCCCCCAGCCAGTCGCAGCAGATGACTGCCCCTCCCTGAGCCTGGTTCTGCTGGAGGTTTCTTCCTGCTAAAAGGGAGTTTTTCCTCTCCACCGTCGCCAAGTGCTTGCTCACGGGGGATCGCCTGATTGCTGGGGTCTTTCTGCAACTGTGGGGGTTCCCCCCTACAGTTGATAGTGCTATGAGATGACTGTTGTTGTGAAATGGCGCTATATAAATAAAGTTGAATTGAATTGAATTGAATTGAATTGAAATGCAACGAGTCTATTGTTGATGGGTGCCGGATCCAATCCACAGGGAAATGCCATGGTGTTTCGCAGTATTTAATAGCTGTTTGTTCATTAAAAACGATTTAAGGATTGTCCATTATTTTCTGAGGTCTACTCCTCCACCACTGTGTTAGAGAAGGTAAAAACTTGACTTAACATACAGTACAAACACTTCATAAACTAAAATTAACGGGCTACTTGCATTTTATTTAGAGCCCAAAACTCTAGGTGGAGAGCCGCTACATCACACTTCCTTGTTATCATGTGATTGCGATCAGCTCATTTTGGTCACTCCCGGGTCTTTCTCGAGATCTTGCATTATTTTGTATAATTCTCGTTCAGTCTTGTATTTCAAACCCTATTCTTATTCATGCCGCTGCAAAAAAAAAAAAAACGGAGCTGGTAGGGATGAACGCAAGGGGCCATCCGCACTGCATCTGCAATGGACTGCATCTGGAATCAGTGTAAATCTTGGGTCAGAGTCCCTTCGTGGTGATCTTGGTATGGTCTGAGGTGAGACCACAATACACACTCGCAGGATTTCTAATCGCCTCCATTACCTGTAGCTTCTTCTCATCAGCACACCTGCCCTGACTACTGCTGGGGTACAAAGGATTCCAGTTATCTTCAGTTCCTCATGGGACTGCCTCATATCAACAGCTTGCTGTAGTTCTGTGGTTCTCCTGCGCCAGCCTGTGTTCCCACCTACCATTTCCTCAGATTCCCACGTAAGCCTGCAATAATCTTTGTCAATCATTACCACCTGGATATTCTCCTGTGCCTGTCCCCAGAGCTTCCCGGTTCCTTTCTGACCTGGCCTCCCTCTGACTGCGGCCACCTGAAATAAAAAAGTAAGGATTAAACATCAAAAATTCAATAACCCTGTTATCATAGGAGAATCCCTGGGCCCGGGGTATCTCCATACTCACTGCAAAGGAACTCCATAACACTGGATCCAATCTCCTACTCAGTCCGCTATTTCACCTGTTCCTCATCCCCTCCTCCTGTAAATGGACAAAATAATTCATTCACTGTCTATACATCTCCACCGGTTCTCCTCATCTTCTTCTGAAGAGCACACAGCAGCCGTCTCCTCACTGAACAATATGAATTACTCAATCAGTACATTACCAATCATTTTGCTGCCGCATACTCACATCTCATCTTCTCTTCCCCCTGTGGTCAGATCACTTCAAGAACCCCCACCTTCTGTTTTAATAAAAATACAAAATCTTTGCATCCCTGTCTCTCTGCAGTCTGTTCTGGTATTGGCCATCGGGTTCTGTTACAAAACCATGTCAGATCTGCATGTTTGACACTAAGCATACAATGGCCTGTGCTCCCCTATGGTTGTGATTTTTCTTACATAAATTTATGTGCGTTCCTTCTACCCCTGACAAGTTGGTTTTGGGGTGTGTCCTACAAGTACTTCCACTGTGAAGTGGATTTTTCACTTTGTGAAGTCAGGTGAGCCTTGACATGACTGATTTATAAAAATTCATGATAGCTATGCCCTCTACTATATCAATGTAGAGTGGTGTTGAAAAAGTGTTTGCCCCCTTCCTGATTTCTCATTTTTTTTTTGTATGTTTGTCACACTTAAATGTTTCAGATCATCAAAAAAATTTAAATATTAGACAAAGATAACACAAGTAAACACAAAATGCAGTTTTTAAATGAAGGCATTTATTAAGGGGAAAAAAAATCCAAACCTACGTGGCCCTGTGTGAAAAAGTGACTGTCCCCTAAACCTAATAACTGGTTGGGTCACCCTTACTAGCATCAACTGCAATTAAGCATTTGTAATCACTGGCAATGAGTCTTTTACAGCGCTGTGAAGGAATTTGGGCCCACTCATTTTTGCAGAATTGTGTTAATTCAGCCACAGTGGAGGATTTTCGAGCACGACCCGCTTTTTTAAGGCCATGCCACAGCATCTTAATCATATTCAGGTCAAGATTTTGACTAGGCCACTCCAAAGTCTTCATTTTGTTTTTCTTAAGGCATTCAAAGGTGGACTTGCTGGTGTGTTTTGGATCATTGTCCTGCTGCAGAACCCAAGTGCACTTCAGCTTGAGGTCACGAACAGATGGCCGGACATTCTCCTTCAGGATTTTTTAGTAGACAGCAGAATTCATGGTTCCATTTAACACACCAAGTTTTCCAGGTCCTGAAGCAGCAAATCAGCCCCAGACCATCACACTACCACCACCATATTTTACTGTTGGTATGATGTTCCTTTTCTGAAATGCTGTGTTACTTTTACGCCAGATGTAATGGGACACACACCTTCCAAAAAGTTCAACTTTTGTCTCATCATTACACAGAGTATTTTCCCAAAAGTCTTGGGGATCATCAAGATGTTTTCTGGCAAAACTGAGAGGAGCCTTTATGTTCTTTTTGATCAGCAGTGGTTTTCGTTTTGGAACTCTGCCATGACCGCCATTTTTGCCCAGTCTCTTTCTTATGGTGGAGTCATGAACACTGACCTTAACTAAGGCAAGTGAGGCCTGCAATTCTTTGGATGTTGTTGTGAGGTCTTTTGTGACCTCTTGGATGAGTCGTCACTGTGCTCTTGGGGTAATTTTGGTTGGCCGGCCACTCCTGGGAAGATTCACCACTGTTCCATGTTTTCGCTATTTGTGGATAATGGCTCTCACTGTAGTTCGCTGGAGTCCCAAAGCTTTAGAAATGGCTTTATAGCCTTTTCCAGATTGATAGATCTCAGTTACTTTGTTTCTCATTTGTTCCTGAATTTCTTTGGATCATAGCATGATGTCTAGCTTTTGAGGATCTTTTGGTCTACTTCACTTTGTCAGGCAGGCCCTATTTAAGTGATTTCTTGATTGAGAACAGGTATGGCAGTAATCAGGCCTGGGTGTGGCTAAAGAAATTGAACTCAGTTTTCCAAAGATGTGATAAATGACAGTTAATTTATATTTTAATGGGGGGGTGTCACTTTTTCACATAGGGATATATAGATTTGCATTTTCCCCCTTAATAATTAACACCTTCATTCAAAAACTGCATTTTGTGTTTACTTGTGTTATCTTTGTCTAATACTAGACAAAGATTTTTATACGGAAATTAATGCTTGTTTTTGCTTGCAGTGCAAAAAGTGGCCAACAATAGATTCAAAGCTTTTTGAGTTTTTGCACTGGAATGCAGCCATGAACATGATGCCACTTTGTCATCTGGTTTCCAAAAAAAAGGAGAAAAAGAAGGAACACACCATTACTCCCTGCTTATGTGCAATTGCTATTTTCCTGAAAAGCCATAAGTAGTGACCAAATAAGCAATGGAGCCACACGGGGCTTCAGGAGATGCAGGTTGCAGACCCCTGTCCTTTGACATCTCTGGTTCAAGTTGGTGAGTGTCACTCCTCCTCACGTCAGCCCTCGTCTTCGTCCACCCAGAGTGTTCTCCTGTGTATTCAGCCTAAAGACTAATCTGTGAGTGCAGTCGCTGCCATTTCCAGTGTGACTGGGACTCCGTCTTTACCCTTCAGCTGAGCGACAGGGTCGTGGCCCACATATCAGTCAGCGCTCACTGCAACAAATTACTTCTAATAAAGCCTTTAGAAGGGCACCATTAACCACAGCAGCACACATGGACTGGGCTGCAGCCACGACAGCAGATCCAATCAGCTCCAATCAAATCATTGTTCAGAGGAACGGGCCGGCCCAGACCCTGTAATGCCACCCAAATAAAGGCGAGCATTTTGCAATAAACATTTGAATAGCCATCAGTGTATAAATGGTAGAAGCAGTAAAACATGTTGGCAGGGTTTTTTGGGGGGCAGTTTATCAAAGAGCACAGCTGGTTTCAGAGTGTCTCCTCACTGCAGGAAGAGAAACATTTATGTTAAACAAATTAGCTGATCAGACCAGTGTTTTTCAACTGAGGGCTGGTGGTTCTGTGAGAATATTTAGGGTTCTGTGGGAAATAATTTCACTTGTTAATTGGTCCAAAAAATTCCAATGTTGTCCACTGGCACCTGCAGTGGCTCATTCATATCAGCGGGTGGCAACACAAATGCAATCCCTCCACTTTTTTCTCCTCTTCTTCCTTCTCTCGATGGAAAACTCACCCCAGCCCCCATAGCCCTCCTGCATCTCCCACAGAGATCCCAAAAAATGCTGCAGTGTCAGAGCCCACAGCACCATCCAGATAGGAAAATTCCACCACCTCCCCCAGAAACCACATCCCGACATCAGCTGTCCACAGCACCAAAGAAAACAAATGACCAAACTGTTATGTGAGGAAAATACCTGAGTGAAGGATGAGGAAAGATGGAGTTGGCAAACATAGCTTTATTGATGGAACTCAAGTAGCAGTTACACGGCAGGAACCTGGCAATGGGCACTGGTCAAAGAGACCACAAGATGGTTGCCCATCCCTTATAGAGGGCAGTGCGATGACACTGCACAATAAAGTGCCGTTTCCCATATACAGTACCACACAGACAACACAGAGGTCCACTGGTGCTGTTCCAAGAAAAGCACATCCACTGCAGAAAGAACACCCTTCACGGGAGTACGAGTCTGTCAAGACATGTTGCCACTAAATGTCTCTCATTTTCAAATTAATTCACTCTCCCAGCAATGGCGGAACACCAACGCTAAATGGACATCGTGATCAAGTGAACTCCTGGTCTGAATTGAACAAAATCCAACTTGTGTGGACGTGAACTCACGTCGCCCGGAGCAAATGTGCATGTGCTCACACCTTGTCATTGACTTCACATATAATTCTGCCGCATTTCACATTGAGTATAAACAATTTGAAAGACTGAACTGTCATTAGATATGCCGTAATAGGCTACAATGTATGATTTCATTTTTGGTTGGTGGGGTGCTGTAGGATTTTTTCAATGTGAAAAAGGGTTCTGTGGCTCAAAAAAGATTGAAAAACACTGAAAACAGTTGCAAATTTAGAACAGTTTTTTTGCACTTATACTTAGCATTGGTACTTTAAATGCATTTTATTCAGTTATGTAACACAATAGTCTACACTCCATAGAGGTTTACGATGATATAGTGTGTGGAAGGCAATTCTATCTTTTTTTCAGATTGGGGGGGGGGGGGGACACGCCCACCCTGTCCCTCCCTTGATTTAGGCCTGTGCTATACTGCTGTTAAATGAATAATTCAGAATTTAAATGTCATCGTAATCATTACATCCACACCTGTACAGCAGAAATGCCCATATTTTTGTATTTATGTTCTCCCACTCCCCTTTTCCTCCACCTTCATTACTGCTTCATCAGGTTGCTGCCCTGAGGTAAAACTCATCATTAACAAGTGCCTAAAATTTGCAGAGAACCTGGACAAGTAGCAATTAATGGCCGATGCGGAGGCTGGCCCTGACAATAGGGCGCAACAAAACATTAATTTTCTTTTCTGTGAGCGTGTATCACATGGTGACTATCTGCTGGTTTGGTTTCCTCTGTTGTGAACGTCTCACTGACCTCCAGCATCAACCAGGTAGGTATTCAGTGCCTGTCAAACTAGAGATTCATAACGCTGGGCCTTTTTCTACTTTCTTTTTCTGATTTTCAGTTTTATCTTGAGCAAATGTTACAAATTTACGAGAAAAAAGCAACTCATTTTTGAGGAAAAAATTGCAAAACTATGCATATCCGTCAAAACATTGAAAAAAACAAACAAAAAAAAACGCTTGGGGTAAATCAGAACACTTAAATGAAAACTTTTAAAGACTGTAAATTTTCAGTCCAGAAGCATCACCATTATCCTCACTATTGTAATGTCCAGTTAAAGCCATCGTGTCTGAACTGCAGCGCTGCATTAACAAGACCTTCATGCATCTCAGTTACAGTATTGCAGCACTTTAGTCTCTGAATCAATCCACCATGGATCACTTAAAATTCAAGAAATGCTATTAGTGGGGCTGTAGCTCTTCTTCAGAATCCATTTAATCCACTTAGGGCCTGAATGAGAGGGAGGGTGGGGATGGGAGGGGGGTCAATATAGCTGCCAGTTATAAGGAAAAAAGAGGAAACATTAAAGACAAAGGACAATCACAGAGAATGTCACAGAACTGGATCTGTTGATATGATTTCAGGGAATTCAGGTTATGTTGTTTTGTACTGTATGCAACTTCTGAAAAAGCAGACAGGCTATATAATGTTCCAATGATTGTTAAGTTGATTTTACTTCTTGGAAAGATCAAACACAATGCAATTAGTTTTACTGTGGGAAGTCATACTAAATTAGTTTTTTTAAATAAAAAAAGAGCAACCCACAGTAAAACTAAAAGCTTTAAATGAACTTCCTGTAAGAATGGCAATGAAACAAATTCTTGCCACTGTACAGTTATATCAAGAAAATAAAACCAGACTGGGAATGCTAATTTTGACTGGCACATGATAAAGCAACTTTGTACAGTAAGTAAAAATCAGTTATCAATAAATGCCACTAATGGATATTACAGAAAAATACAGATATGGACAAATTGTTAACCTCCTGTTTGTTACGACCCGAGCGCTGGGTTCTGTCCGTGCTCAGGCTACGCACAGCTCGCTGCCGGCCTTGACAGCTGTGGGTTGTATTCTGGCCTCACCAGGCTCTTATTGTGAAGGCGCTCGGTGGGGCTTCCGCCTGTCAAGGTTGGTCAGCTGTTTGTCATTACTGCTCGTTAGTGTTCGCCTTTATAAGGCGGGCACTAGCAGCAGTTAAATCGCAGGAGTATCGTCAAACTATCCTCGTCAAAGCGTCGTCAGACCTTCATGTCAGGTTCGTGTCTCATGTCATGTCATAGTTTAGCTCGTAGTGGCCGGGGTTAGCCCTACGAGCCCTTGTATTGCTTGATGTGTGTTTTTTCCCTGAGCGGCTCATAGTCGTGTCTTGTCTTGTGTTATTAATAAATCACCATCATTGCAAAACTCACTAGTGGACTCTTGGCGTCTTATGGTGATCCGCGAGGGTCACCGCATGACACTGTTAATCCCACAATTGTCACTTAAATAACTTGAATGCGACAATAGCAATAATAAATTTAAAAAAATCTGATAATTAACTAATGAAAATCAGACATTGCTTTTGAGTTTTCAGAATCATAAAAAACTAGAAAAGCACTCGGAGAGCGCAGACCTCCGCCAAGTGCCACAGTTCCCCCCATACAGTGTTTAACATCATAAATATTAATCCTACATTTATTTTGTCTAACTTTATAGATTCCTTGACCATGAAAAAAATGCCATTCGCAAGTGGTATATACTAGCTATACTGTGATGCTTTTTTAATGTTAAATTAAAAAAAAGAATCCTTTAAAAAATTCCTGGATCCAGACGGTGATCCGGATCACCACCAAAATCTAATCATCTGTAGGATACCCCATTTCTGACAATCTGTGAAAATTTCATGAAAATCCGTCCATAACTTTTTGAGTTATCTTGCTAACAAACAAACAGACAGACAGACAAACCAACGCCGATGAAAACATAACCTCCTTGGCGGAGGTAAAAAAAAAAAAAAAAAAAAAACTAATAAAACTGGCCTGGACAAAAATGATGAAACCCCTAGAAAAGAAAATAATTTGGCCATAGGGACATGTTAAACTAAGGTGTGTCCTGTAATTAATATCACAGTTGTCTTCAAACTTGTAATCAATCTGTTTACTTATTTAAAGGGTGAAAAGTAGTCACTGTGCTGTTTGGTATCATGGTGTGTACCACACTGAACATGGACCACAGAAAGCCAAGGAGAGAGTTGTCCTGGGAGATTAAAAAGAACATTATAGACAATCATGTTAAAGGTAAAGGATATAGGACCATCTCCAAGCAGCTTGATGTTCCTGTGACCACAGTTGTCAATATTATTAAAAAAAATACTGTATAAGATTCATGGGACTGTAGCCAGCCTCCTAGGACATAAGACGCAAGAGGAAATGCAACCCCAGGTTGATCTGAAGAATAGTGTATATTGGAGAAAAAGAGCCTAGAAAAACATCCAAAATCATTCAAGCTGAACTCCAAGGTCAAGGTATGTCACTTTCTAATCACACCATGGGTTGCATTTTGAACAATAATGGTTTCCATGGAAGAAGACCAGGAGGGCTTCACTACTGACAGAAAACATTAAAAAGCCAGCCAAGATGAATGCTGACAAGCCCCAAAGTTTCAGGGATGATGTCCTTTGGGCTAATGAGACAAAACTGGAACTTTTGGGCTAGTCACATCAGCTCTATGTTTACAGAAGGAAAATAAAGTGTCATGGGATGAAAGTATTTTATTGTGTTTTTTTATGGATTTTATATAGTTTTTAAATTTATGTTGCATGTTTATTTATAGTTTGCATGTTTTGTAGTTTTTATATTTTAACCTGTGTGCTTCTAGCTGAAGGTGTTGTCTGCTTCCCCTAATTACTGATCAGCAGCACTTGTCTTGATTGGGGATGTGCAGCACCTGTGGCTGCACATGATATAAAAGGTGCTCTGGCAGTCCAGAGGAGAGCCCAGCTAGATGAGGGCCTGCTTGGTGGAGAGTCTCTGGCCGGAGGAGAGCCCTACCAGGACAGCCGGCCAGATGAGAGCTCTGCTGGACAAGAGGAGGCTGCTGGTCCCGGGTAAATGGCTGAAGGAGGGCATGAGTGGTCTGCTGGGGCAGTGGCATTACTGCAGCCGATAGGAAGAGACTGAACAAACTGATCAAGAAAGCTAGCTCTGTCCTGGGGCAGCGCCTTGATCCGGTGGAGGAGATAGGAGAGAGAAGGACGGTGGCTAAACTGTCATCTCTGCTAGAGTCCGAGTTCCACCCTATGCAGGACATACTGAATGCACTGAGGAGCTCATTTAGCAGCAGACTACATCATCCCAGGTGCACAACCGAGAGGTTTCGCAGGTCCTTCCTACCAACGGCTGTCAGACTGTACAACCTAAGCAGGGCTGCTCGCAGAGATAGCAAAAAGACGTAACAAACTAATAGTTTTTTGAATGCAAAAGATGCAATAGACTTACACAATGGTCCCCGCCGGCATACAACTAGGAAAATACCGGTCGCTATGGAGGGTGAGAATATGTATGGGCACATAATCATACCATGTAGGATAACTAAGTAGACGGTTATGCTGTTTCATCCCATCTAGCAACAATGCTCTGCACTGTGTGTGTTTATATATTTACATATTTATTCCATCTAGCTACAATGCTCCGCACTGGGTGTGTTTATATTTATATATCTATATATTTATTCCATCTAGCTACAATGCGCCGCACTGTGTGTTTATATATCTACATATTATTCCACCTAGCTACATTGCTCCGCACTGTGTGGGTTTATATATTTACATATTTATTCCACCTAGCTGCAATGCTCCGTACTGTGGGTGTTTATATATCTACATATTTATTCCATCTAGCTACAATGCTCCGCACTGTGTGTTTATATATTCATATATTTACTCCATCCAGCTACAATGCTCTGCACTGTGTGTCTGTGTGTGTGTATATATATATATTTTATAGTAATATGTATATTAGCTGCTCTTGCTTGCTTGCTTTTTTTCTTGCCTTCTGATTGTTGCTCTGAGTGTTGCTATCCCTGTGCTGTTGCAATCCTGGAATTTCCCCGTTGTGGGACTAATAAAGGCTTATCTTATCTTATCTTATGACTGAGGAGGAGAAGCAGTAATGGCCCAGGACCACCATGACGCCGGCATTTGGGGGAGGACACTTCTATGTGGAGCAGTTGGGGAGCTGCAAGCGAAAGACAGCAAGGGGCACAGTAAAGAACTCTCCCTGGGCTGCAAGTATCCTGGTTTCCAGGTAGCAGCACCCCATGATGTTGATGATGATGATGATGACGCTGAGAAATATGGATATACTGCTGGCAAGTGTCTTCCCCTGTACAGGTTCCCTGAGGGCGTCAGTGTCGTGGTGGCAGGAGTACAGTGCCTGAAAAGCGGATCCTCCTCCTTAACATTTTAGGGACTTTTATTGTTTTTTTTTGTTTTTTTTGTGTCCACTTTTAGTTTTTTAGCTTAGGTTTTTTAGGCAGTATTTTATCTTATTTTAGCTTTTTAGATTATTTTAATTCTCGGGTTTTAGTTTAGGCTTTTTATCTTAGTGGGCATTTATTTGTACATATTTTATTGTAAATAAAATTCCTTTGAACACCCTCATTTTAAAGTCTCCCCTAGTGATGGCTAGATGAGGCTTTCTGGAGGACTTGAGGCCTTTCATCAAAACAGCTCATATAGACGAGGCCTCAGGTGAAAATTCATTTTCTCTACCAGGCCATCTAGTGGACAAAACATATACAACACTGAGATTTTTACAAGGGTATTATTGGTTTAATGTGCTTTTTTTTCATTTCAATAAATGCTCTGTCTTTTAAGATATATCAATGATCATAAAGGAAAAAAAAATAATAAAACTGAGGTGACTACAGTGAATGTTCTTGTGCTACCTATCCATTATTTTTTTAAGAAATAACTTTTCAACTATCTTTCCCAGTACATTCATCTCTGTTCTTATTGTCATGCAGGGCACAATAGTGCCTCAGCATAATGATGTGTTATTGTTGTATCCAAGCTTTTTGAAACACAACAGACACTTCACCTTGCAAATAAAAATAAATTATAAGAATAACCCCAGTGGGACTTGAACCCCCACTTTCCAGATGCAAGACAGATATTTTACCTCTAGGCTACCACTTAGTGATTCAAAAGCTTTATTATCATGTGCACAGTTAAGAAATGTTACATCTCCTGAGCAATGAAATTCTTTGTTCTCCGAACAAATGCCAAGGTACAGAAACAACCATTCTAATAGGTCATGACACACTAACACAGTAACTCAATCCTAATACTAATGGATGCTAGTAACACACACACCAACCCACAGTTAGGCAGTAGAGGAATGAAATTGAAAATTCACTGGATGACTAAAGTGATATCGGAGATGATGTGATCCTGAGATGGCATGAACCTATGTACAGTGTGCAAATGAGCATTGTGCAACCTGATGTGAACCTGAGATGACATAGACTTATGTACAATGTGCAAATGAGCATTGTGCAACGAGTAGTGTATAATTACAAATTATTTCTGTAACAATAGTATCAGTAGCCTGTGCATGATAAGTAGCAGCAGAGGTGATATGGACATCAGACGGGTGATACTATATCTACTGTACAGGTGAGTAGTGTGCAAATTTAGCAGCCAGTGTGTGAGTTCCTGTCTGTCCAGGAGACTGGTGGCAGTGGGAAAAAAGGAGTTCTTCAGTCTGGTTGTCCTGCATTTCACACTTCTGTACCTCAGGTCTGAGGGTAGAAGTGTGAACAGTCTGTGCTGGGGGTGGGTGGGGCTCTCTTTTGGACTCTGCAGTGGTAGATGCTCTGCAGAGAGAGGAGTGGAGTCCTGATTATCTTCTCCACTGTCTTCACCACTCTCTGCAGGTGTTTGCGCTCCAGGGCAGTGGTGCTGCCGTACCACACAGTGATGCAGTTGGTCAGGATGCTCTCGATGATGCAGCTGTAGAAATTGTTGAGGATCCTGGAAGACATGCCAAACTTCTTCAGCCTCCTCAGAAAGTACAGTCGCTGTTGAGCTCTCTTCACCAGCTCTGTGGTGTTGTGTGTCCATTTAAGGTCCTCGCTGATGTGGATGCCCAGGTATTTAAAGCTGCTCAACCTCTCCACCTCAAGTTTCCAGATGAACAGCGGCTGATGGGGTCTCCTCCTCCCTTTCCACATGTCCACTATCATCTCCTTTGTCTTGTCCGTGTTGAGGGTGAGATTGTTGTCCTGTTGAAGGCGGAGCTATAGTCAACAAAGAGCATCCTAATGTAGGAGTCTTTATCTTCCAGGTGGGAGAGAGAATTATGGAGTGCTGCAGCGATGGCATCTGAGGTGGACCTGTTGGGCCGGTAGGCGTACTGCAGGGGGTCCAGGGTGCCCGGTATGCTGCCCTGAATGAGGGGCAGCACCACTCTCTCGAAGCACTTCATGATGACTGGAGTGAGTGCTACCAGTCTGTAATCATTCAGACAGGTTGGCGGGCTCCTTTTGGGGAGGGGGATGATGGTTGTTGTTTTAAAGCAGGAGGGGACTATGTTCTGGTTGAGGGAGAGGTTGAAGATTGCTGTGAGAATGTCAGTCAACTCTGCAGCACATGCTCTGACGGCCCGCCCAGATATGTTGTCTGGTCTTGCTGCCTTGCGGGGGTTGATATTCCTCAGTGCTTTGTTTACCTGGCCTGGTGAGACTCTTAGTGGGTGGGGGGTGCGTGAGTGTGTGTCTCTTCTCTGTGGTGTGGCTGGTGGTCTCGAAGCAGGTGGAAAAGATGTTGAAATCGTCTGGCAGGCTGTCTGTAAAGCTAGTGGTGCTACTGTTGGTCCTCTTGTAGTCTGTGATGTGTTGCAGGCCTTGCCACATGCGCCTCGGGTCAGGAGTGGAGTAGAGGCTGTCCAGCTTTTCTCTGTACTGCCTCTTGGCTGTTGCTATAGCCTCTCTCAGTTCATACTTTGTAGCTTTGTACTCAACCTCACAGCCTGATTTAAATGCACGAGAGCAAGCACGCAGCATCTGATGTACCTGACTGTTGATCCAGGGCTTCTGGTTGGGGAACTTCCTAACCTGTATGGTGGGTATGATGGTATCAACGCACGTGCTGGTGTACCCAGTCACATATTCAGCATAATCCTGTATGTTTATAGAAGAGTCCTCTCGGGTGGCTGCAGCTTTAAACACATCTCAGTCTGTGCAGGCAAAACAGTCTTGCATGGTGCTCTCAGTCTCTGGAGTCCAGCGCTTAATTTGCTTAATAACAGGGCTTGTTTATTTCAGCTTTTGTCTGTAGGCTGAGTACATAAACAGTAAGATGTGATCTGACTGTCCGAAGTGGGGGAAGAGTGCCGCTCTGTAGGTGCCACTTATGTTGGAATAAACATGAGCCAATGTGCTTTTATCGTGGGTGGGAATGTCCACATGCTGGTAATATTTGGGGAGTATGGTCCTTAAATTGCACTGGTTAAAGTCGCCAGCAACAATAAAAACAGCATCAGGATGTTTCGTCTCTACTGTGCTGATCACGTTGTGGAGTTTGTTTCACGCTACTATGTAGTTGCGCTGTGGACATATGTATACAGCGGCCAAAAACACAGCGGTAAATTCCCTCAGTAAATAATAGGGACAGCATTTCAGCAGCAAAAACTCCATGTCAGGCGAGCAGTGCTTGTAAACGGTTTGTACATCTCCACACCACGAGTGGTTTATAAATACACACACACACCCTCCCCTCGTCTTACCAGAGTCTCCTGTTCTGTCTGCTCGGTGTGATGAGTGGGTCTGTAGCTGAATAGCGCTCTCTAGGACTCTGTCTGAAAGCTAGGTCTCACAGAAAATTAGGGCACAGCACTCTCTTGTCTCCCGCTGGTCTTCAATCCTTGCTCTTAGTTTGTCTACCTTATTTTCCAAAAACTGAACGTTTGCCATTAAGAGACTGGGTAGCAGTGGCCGGCTGGAGCGAGCCTTTAGCCTAGCCTGTAGTGATGGCCAGATGAGGCTTTCTTGAAGACTTGAGCCTTTCCATCAAAATGGTTCATATCGAGTCGATATGAACCATTATCGTGTCTATATTATAGACAAAGCCTCATGAAACTTCATTTGCTCTACTAGGCCATGTAGTCAACAAAAAGTATACAGCGTGCAGATTTTTACAAGGGCATTATTGGTTTAATGTGTATTTTTTCAATAAATGTGCTGTCTTTCAAGAAATATCAATGATCATAAGGGGAAAAAAAGAAATTATAAAACTGGGGTGACTACAGTGAATGTGCCTGTGTTACTCTGTGTGCTTGTACTACTTATCCATTTTTATTAAGAAATAATAACTTTTCAACAGTCTTATACTGTCTTTCCCAGTACATTCACCTCTGTCCTTATTCTCATGCAGGGCACAATATCTTGTAAAATAAAATTACAAGAATGATCCAGTTGGGAATTAAACCCCAGCCCCCCACTTATAGAGCAGATGCTTTACTGCTAAGCCATCACCTCAGTTACAATAAATATCCACTATTTGTAGAAAATAGATCAATGAGAGAAATGCGCTCAAAATGTTCCCAAACGGGAGAAGTCAGTGTTTTCGGTGCTGGCTCCATCTGAAAATTGGCTGTGACAAATCCCTTACACAGTCAAACATTGACAACACAAAACGTGAGGGACAGGGATTTCCATTGTGTATCGCTGCTCACTTTATTTCATGTTGCGTGCAAAATCATGAATGGCTTCCTGACCCAGTCACGTGGTACGACGTCAACACATACATCAGCAATACATGCCTTGAAACACGCTTCGCCAAATATTTCCTGGATAAGCTCAGAGCACCCTCAAAGCTCCGAAGCCTGCCGTCCCATCACTAGTTTCCCCTTTGAGTGCTACCTGTGAACTCTTCACCTGGTTTTAAAGAACCTGACATTATGTTTTTAACTACTCTCGGTCACACATTACAAAAGTATACAAAGAAAAGAACACTGCACCTAGCTCGAGTAGGTTCATTTTGTCTTCTTTTTAATTATTAGCCTTTTGTTTTTCTTATTAAAGACAAGGATAAAAAGGAGATGTTTTTACCTTTACATGTTTCAACTGTCCACTGCAGTGTTCCTCAGAAGTGCCAGCTGAGAGCTGTGAAGTGTCATTTATCAGCTGGCTTTTCTAGGCAGGGCCAGCCTAGAAGAACTGGCAGATCCACTGGGGCTGGCCCTGCCCTTCGCCATCTAATGGTCTCTGGAGAATATAGTTCCAGGTGTGGGAAAGCATAAATGCCCCCTCATCCCGATTCATGCTGTCTTCTCCCCACTTCCTGATTTCTATGGCCTCCTTGATCCAGCGTTTGTCTGTTGCTCTCCGATCCAATGATTTTTACGTTGCCCCAGTCCATGATGTGATTATTTCTTTTTGCAGTGATCTGATATTGCTGATTTTAATATTGCTTGTTCTGCCTTTTCTTTTTGTGATCTTGTGAGACATCCTTGTGTTTCTTTCTCACATTCTTTGTCGTTCTTTGACACTTTGCAGCAATTAGCTGGCACTTCTGAGGAACACTGCAGTGGACAGTTGAAACATGTAAAGGTAAAAAACTTTTTATCCTCATTTTTAATAAGAAAAACAAATGGCTAACATTGAACCTACTGTGAAACATGGAGGATGCTCGGTTATATTCTGGGGCTGCTTTGCTGCTTCTGGAACAGGGTGTCTTGAATCTGTGCAGGGTACAATGAAATCTAAAGACTATTCTGGAGAGAAATGTGCTACCCAGTGTCTGAAAGCTTGATCTTAGTTGCAGGTCATGTTTCCCCCAACAGGATAATGGCCCAAAACACAAAAAGCTAAAAATATCCAAGAATAACTAAGAACATAACATTGGACTATTGTGAAGTATCTTTCTATGAGCCCTGATCTAAATCCTATTGAACATCTGTGGAAGGAGCTGAAACATACAGTCTGGAGAAGTCACCCTTCACACCTGAAATAGCTGAAGCAGTTTGCTCATGAGGAGTGGACTAAAATATCTGCAGAAGTCTCACTGAGTTACAGAAATTGCTTGATTGCAGCAATTACATCAAATGGTTGTGCATTAAGTTAAGGGAATGATTCTGTTGAACCAAAATTCAAAAGCAATGTCTGATTTTCATTAGTCTATTTTCAGAAAAAAAATATTTATTATTACTTTTGTCAGTTTTAAGTTATTTCAGTGACCATAGTGGGATTTTCTTTCTTTAATAGAAGGTTATCAACAAATTTGTCCACGTCTGTACCTACAGCAGCTGAATTGTCACAAAGTTGCCTCATCTAGCTGTAATCACTGTATATCACATTCATTTTTCTCAAAACAAGAACTGAGATCAGTTTTATTAATTTGGGACAATCACATAAAGCAAAAACCCAAATATAGCCAAGAATGTCATGCCCAGGTAAACACACAGCAGTAGTCTCTGCATGAAATACTTTATCTTCTGTGAATGCAAACACAAACGCAGCTGAATTATTAGCCAAAACCAACTAATGGTCACATCCATTTGTTGCGACATGCTGGAGCTTGTTAGAGGTGGGAGAGAATGGCAGCCAACAAATCACCATGAGGAAGTGATGGAGGATTGTTAAATCAGCCTCACTACAGTCAAACCTGGGCATGAATGTTCAGCACGGGTCTTAAATGAGCATAAAAACAAAACCAATAAACTCATGATTATGTCGCTCAAAATAATTCAAGGGCAGTAAATAAAGAAGTTGTGTTCAGTTTTATGACCATATTCTAATGCCTTCATGATTTTAATAAGGTTCATAATTCAGTAATATTACATGAGGAGTACAGAATCAGTGAAAATATCACCATGGTGATTCCATCATAGACATCGTCACAGCGCTGTATTCATGATACTGCACAACCTCGACAGTAATATTACTTTTATACAAACCTCCCACAAACACAATTTGTCTACTAAAACGATCAATACAAACAATGAGCATATTTATTATAATTTTACACATATGTTCAATGAAATTCGCTGTCTTCCGTCAGTCATTCTTTATATACAAACTTTTTCAGTCCATCAGTCCAGTCTCTTTAGTTGAGCAGCCTGCTAGCTAGTACTTGATTGATATTTCTGCTTTTGTTTACGTTCTCTTCACCACCTTCTTATAGCCACTCGTAGATGAAGTAAAGAGTCATTGTGAGGCTTTTGTAGAATCTATACACCATGAAGTTTCAATCTAAAGTTTGGAGTGGCTACTTTTAAAATCAGGCTAACTGCTAGTTAGCATTTGATCGTATCTCCTCTTTTCTTTACATTTTTTCCACTACTTTTTACGTATCTTCATATACAGTAAAGAGTCAGAAGCACACATTACACTGAGATTCGTCAGTAGTAACTACATGCTGTGATGTAACTGAAATCTTTACGTTGACCGCAGCTGACTATTAGCACAAACCCAAAACAAAACAACACAATTTCTGAATTATGAAGTCTCTCCTTTCAAACAGCATCTCATTGGAGAAAATAAGATATTCTACACAGCATTACAATTCTCACATATTATAAGAAGAATCAACAATTACTGTCTGAGTGCGATTATCAGGGAATAGAGGGTATGCATGAGAACAGAATTCTTGGCAGTTACAGGACAGTTACCATAGCAACACAGCATTGAGTGGCAATCACATGTGACAGTTTTATTTTTTATGCAGCAAAACATAAAATTCACACAAAATATTTAGTCACAGCAGTGCACAGAGTACTTTTTTTTATTTTACATGTTAATACCACACCATTGACTTGACTGTAGTGATGTGTGGGTAAAGACCAAGGAACACATGGAAAGTGAAGAACTGATTCAGAGCCTTTATTTATTTATTTAATTTTTTGACAATTACCAATTAATCAAGATGGAATGATAAGATTAGCTCTCCTCAATGTAAGCAGTGTACTGCTGTGATTGAATACTGTGTGATTTTTTTGTGTTTTACTGCATACATCTTAATGCTGCTGTTCATTTGTGCCACTCAGTGTTTTTTAACTGGCATGAGTTCTATGTGGTGACATCATATGCGTACCCTCTATACAGAAAAGTCTGGAGTCTCTATCATACATTCAAATTGCTGAGTCAGAACTAAGGGTTGTATAAACAACTTTAAAAAACTACAACCATCTGATTTCCAGCTGCTACAGATTATTAAAGGAAATGATTCACATTCTATAATCTTTTGCACTATATGTGAGAAAATATTTAACATTAACTTGGCTGTGACTTAATGCAGCAACATTGGTGTGTCATGTCACATGCACCTACAACATTCTTTTGTGGGTGTCTGTGTGTGACATGACACACAGATGTGCCTACTGCTGTCTGTGTATGTCAGCCCAAACATGGTGTGCCACAGTGTGGCGTATGTGATGACGGTAATGATGACCGACAGCAGACACACTGACTCCGCACACTCCATACACTGTTTGTTCTGGAAGCTTCAGACTAAACTAAAATGTCCAGTTTGAATATGATCCAGCTTTAATATGTTTAACATTGTAGAATATTTATAGTGCATATAAAAACCAGACATAAAGCTCAGCAGAGAAAACCATCCCATGTTAACCATAATGACTTAATTCGGTTGGCTAAAGTCAAATTTCCATGTGACTCATCAGAGAAAATGGGGGAAAGGTTGATTAATATCTTGGAATATGTATATAAATGTGAAATGTATAGCTTTTATGTGACATTTCTGCCGACATTTAAACTTAACTAAGTTAGATAGTTTATGCTGTAATGGGCAGCTAACTTCCTTAAATTTTCAAGTGTATTATGAAAAAAAATCACATTTTTAGGCTGGCAAAGAATTACATAACTATAAAGTTGTCAATTGAACAGGAAACAGGGTCCAGGAATATTCCCCTTAAAAAAATTTCTGATATAGATCCACCATGACTGTTCTGCTGCCAGTGAAAACATAAACTAAAAGTGGTGGGAAGATGAAGCACATACAGTTCAATTCTGTTGAATGAGAAGTTTGAAAAAAAGTAAGAAAATGCAAGTACATGCAAGTAAAAAAATGAGTAAAAGGACAGTTTTTTCTTCATAAATGTGCTAAATTGCACATGCAATAAAGTACAATTTTATGGGGAAAAAAATCACTTGAGTCCATGGAAATGGAACTAAATACTACCATAACAATAATTCAGGTACTTCTCATCAGGTGTCATGAACCGGGGGCTGGAGATTTTCCTCCAGACTCGGTTTCATGGCCTTTGTCCTGTTTATTTTTTATCTGTTGTATTTTATGCCTGTTGGGTTTTGGTGTTTGCCATTTTTCTGTTTGTTAGTGCCTCGTTTTTTATTCTGTATTTATTTTTTTGTTAGGGTGTTATCTCATCCTGTATTTCTGTTTTCTCTCCTTTTGACAGCTGTCAGGGGCATGGAACTTGTGGGGGCGTGCCCTGTTAGCTGTTAGTTGGGCTTACCTCTCTCTCAGTTGCACCTGATCTCAATTGTGTATGTTTGTCTTCCTGCCTGCTCAGTGCTCACACCTGCCATGTATTATCTAAGGGGTTTTTAGCCTTATTTAAGAACTCTGTTGTTCACTTTATTTTGTCGCTGCATTGTATTGTCAACCTTCTCCTCCACCAGTGCTCCGTCTGCTCTGGTGAGTCATTCTGTAAGAAATCATCTTCTCGCTCATCAGTTTGTTTGTTGGAGCATTTTGTGTTAATTCTTTATTTTAATAAAACTAACAGCAATCCAGCGCCTGGGTCATTTTTCTCTGTTCCGAAACATGACAGAAAGCAATATAGCGTTATTTGATAGTTAATAAAGTATTGTAATAAGGTACAGAAATTATTTATTTTATTTAATAGTGGGTGTGAAAGGGGACGCCGTTAAACCGTCCCTCCTGCACTCGCTAAATAAAATAAATAAGCACTCGTAAAAGGGGCACCAGTCCTAACGGACACTTATATTAAACTTAGTTTTAATTAATTTTGTACCTTCAATTACTTAACCTGTTGCACTTCTGTGTACCGCGGGCGGGCACGTCTCTGCGTCCTAGAGCGCACGAGGGCGCACGACTGCACACGAGGGCGCTGCGTCCTAGGAGGCACTGAAAAAAAAAGCTGTATTTCCGTTCTTCCACTACAGACACAGCCGCGAACAGAAAGCCAAAGGAGTGCTTTGATTGGTATAGATGTGATTGACCTCTCATTCGACTAATAAGAGCCTTGAATTGGGTTTCTGAAACCTTGAAGAACCAATGACTGAAAACCTAGCAAGAAGGACCCGCCTACCAACGGCTGCGAATGCAGCGAGCCAATTGAAGCACAGAAGTTCGAAAGCTGTTTTGTGTAAGGCTGGGTGAAGAGAGACTGACTGCTGCAGCAGATGAAAAAAGGACCCGCAGGAAGAACCGCCACAGACCCAGCAGCACGGAAACCACCCACAAGTGCGACCTGTGTGACAGGGACTGCCATTCGCGCATCGGCCTGTTCAGCCACAGGCGGTGCTGTCCCAGCAGAGTAGACGTTTAGGATTCCCTTCCATGGTCATCATAGACCGTCCACATGCTGTTGTGAACAGGTAAGTGTTATAAGCTAAATTATTCTTTATCCCTGAAAATTGTAATCAAAAATGACTTTTGACCGATCGGCAAATTACAACTGTGCGGCGCACGAAGTCCGTGCGCCGCGGTACACGCTGCGGTACTCTTCTGTAGCGGGGGGGGGGGACCGCGGGGACTGTGCGCCGTGGTACACGGTTCGTGCGCCGCGTCCGGACCGTGAACGCCTCCCCCCCCGCTACTCTTCTGTAGCGAGGGAGGGGGGCACGGGGACTGTGGGTACTGTGCGCCGAGGTCGCCACATCGCCACATGACGGAACAGTCATGTAGCGATGGCCGATGTCCATCCTCTGTAGCGGGGGGGTGGGGGGTGGGTGGGAGTTGTTATCTTCTACATTACAAATATTTTAGAATAATTTTTAGTGCACTGTAGGTTATTTTTTCTTGTAAAAAAAAGCCACACATTTTTTACGTGGCATGCTTCTTTGTGTGTGGGGGCTTGTTTGTTCATTCATTCATGAATGAATGAATAAACAACCCCCCCCCACACACACACACACACAGCCCTGAGTGTCACCTTTCATTAGAGCCCAAGATGAAGCTTCTATATTGAATCATTCAAAAGTTACAGACGTTTTTCCAAACTGTGCCATTTGGCACAATTTGGCACAGTTCAAACACGTCTGGGAACTACCTGAGAACAAAGCTGTGTAATATATTCATTTTTTGTGGTATTGTTACAAAATTTTGACCTCAGCTGGATAACACCTGGTTCTACATTTCTGTTGCATTTTCCAGCCCGGATCTGAAGCTGTGTGTTATTTGCAAGCATTTGTATCCAAAAAAACACCCAGGCGAAATTTATTTTCTTCAAGTTCACTATGTTTAGATGACTGTTACTCAGTGGCCGGAGCACTTAGAGAGATTATGACTGTTTTGCCAAAAAATTCAAAGTGTTTTCTTTTAAATGAGACCAACCCCATGAAGATGCTGCAAAGGGTTGAAGAACAGCTTTTGATTTACTTTGGGCATGTTATTTTTTGGTGTTTTTAGGGAAATTGACCAGAGTGCAAGGGGTTAATGGATCAGTCTCAAAATTTAAGGGAGTTCTTTTCCTGCCGTGATCTAAGAAACATATATATGCGAAAGGAAAACGCTTTAACTTCTCTCATTCACCCTTTTATTAAACTCATTCAGGTTACATGATATGGCATTCAAATGATGGATAAACAGATTCAAATGATAACAGGTGTCCGATATCACATCAACTGTTATTGGATTCCTGAACATAAAATCTAGCGTTAAACCTTTGTAGAACCAAGGAGAAACCAGACTTATATTTCAACGTTAAATGAAGGCTGAAATGTCTAACAAAACAGAATGCAATTTTATGGGGAAAATTCATAAGCTGATTATCTAAAAATGAACTTCTGAATTAAACTACAAAAATGAAGGGAAGTTACTTAAAAATGATTAAGAATCTTCCTTCAGTTTATAGCTTTATCCTATGGCTGAGAGACTAATTGTACCATGAAATACTGGTTATGTTCAATTGTAATTTGAATGTTAGTACATCATGTTTAACCTAGCAGATAGGAAAATGGGAGTCTCACTTACGAACAGCTGAAGGTCCACGTGTTCAGCGAGTCGATGCTGGCTCAGTTTTGATCATTGGGACCCAGAGATGGAGCGACCGCTGCAAGGCTCCTTGATGTTTACAACCAACCGTAAGAAGTGCAGACTCAGCTGGGGGGCTCGTAGAGAACAGTTGCAGCAGTGGAGGCTGTCTCAGAGCAGCGTGAAAAGTCTCTGGCAATGAGTCCGAATTGATGAGGTCTCTGGCCGCAGGATAGACCAAAAAAACTCAAGGAGAAGCTTCTCAGTCAGGCAGGTATGAGGCCGGAAAGAGAGTCCAAAAACACAATCTCTGTTCACTTTAAATTAGGAAAATTAAAGGTCCACTTTACGGCGTGAAAAGTCAGAAAATCTGAGAAAAACATTTACTAGGATAAGAATGGCTTCTGAGGTGAAGGAAAAAAAAGAGTTTGAGTTTGACTCTCTATTTAAGGCGAGCTCATAAGAAAAAGATGGTTTCTCCTCAGTAACCAGAAAAATGAGAAAACTAACGCAGGATTTGACAAACTTCACAGAGAACAATTTAGATAAAAGAAAACTACACGGAACTTTGAAAAGGTGGAACAAAACTTTCCTCTGAGATCTAGATCGCTATTCTGCTTCTTTAATCTTAATCTTAAACTTCTTCTCTTTTCTTTCTATATTCTCTCTATTCTTTCCTTAGTCTCTTTTCATTTCTTCTTGTTCCTCTCTGTTCTTTTTTCTTTGTTCTTCTTCCTCTTATTTTACTTCTAATTCTACTTCTTATTCTTATTCTGTCTTATTCTAACATGCAGGGCCGCTCCTCACTCTTTTAACTGAACGTGCCGTTGGGTCATAAAACAGGGGCCGGTGGCAAGACAGACCAATCAACTTTCATAAGGAGGAGTTTGAACGGGTCATTATCCAATGTGAAAACATTTCTTTGTTTGGGAGCAGCCAATCAAATGAACAGGGCACCATCCCATGAAAGGGAGAAAAAGCCGGGGGGGGGGGGCAGGAATGATAGCGGACAAGAATTAATCCCCATTCAGTTCTTATAAAATTAGGTGCTCAATATAAGAACTAACTAAATTAAGTGACTTGGCTAATATTCAGTGGTCATGCATTTACAGTATACCATTACTACTAATATTAACATTCATTTGACGAACACTCATAAACATAACATTTCTTATACATGTTTATAATACATGCACTCATATTTAGAGCAAGGATTAATGAAGTACTGCAATCCCTGGTCAGTGATCAAAAGGATGATTTTCAGTGTCCTTAGGCTCCGAGGGAGATGATAACCTGAAAGAAACTTAATGCTTAGTAAGAATTGACAGTCAAATTATACATAATGAAACACATTCCGTAGGTATCCACTAGGATGTACTGTTGAGCTGTAGATAACTTCTTAAGTCTCTGGTATTTGTCGAAAGCCATATACCTGTCTGGTTAAGAAGTTTATGACCTTTTAAGAGCATTAGTTTCCTGTAGGGCGGATGCTATCCACATGAACTGTCCACGTTGGGGATCTGGACTCCGACTTTTTATGGTCCCTTTAAGCCTTTAAAAGCAAATTCTGATCCTTACCATCTCTGCAAGAGGCATCTGTTTACATTGGGGTCCTGGGAAAAGCATTCTTGGTCAGGCCTTGAGTGAGAGTAGTTAATATGAAAACAAGTGATTTTCCTGTAGAAGGAAGAAAAGTGAAATCCCTGTACAATGGAGGAAAGTGATCTTCTGGATTGGTTTGAGGAGCCGTTGATGCTACAGCAGCGACCAGTTAAGACCCAGCTGTTGTCATTATTGTGTTTAGCCTTTTTCTCTTGCCGTTTCACTCACCTGTTCGAGGAACAGTCATGTCTCCAGCAGGTGAAGCAGTCAGGAGGAGGAAAAAGTGGAGTCAGGATGAGTGGGAGGTTGTCGCCATGATCAAAGACATGGCAGCTGGCACGCGGAGCTGCTCCTCCCGGGAAGACAAGATGGATTGTTGGGGCGGAGTTGCCAACCTGGTGGAGGCTAGACCCAGTGTGTGCTTTCTTCCCCGGGTGATCGCTCTCTCTCTTCCTCCGCGACCACCTCTGCATTCAGCCTCCTCCTCGCCGCCTCCAGTGAACTTGACGTCCACATTGAAGCACGCTGTGCGTAAGATGCCTTGCTTCATCTCTAGTGCGCCAGTTCCTGCTCCACCAGCTCTGTCCACTCCACAGCGCCGAACCCCAGCATCAGACCACCGGAGGGTTACTCCCGCCTCTCAGCCAGCCACTTTTCCCCCATCGAGACAGAAGAATCCCGCAGCAGTGCGTCATCCTAGTGTTTTCTCTTCAGCTGTTTCACCAGCTTCTCCTTTTCCCGCAGCTGCTGCTTTCTGCTTCGCCTCGCCGTGTTACTCTGCTGGTGAGAGGCCAGTTGTCTCCTCTTCGGCTCCGCCCGTGGCTGTGGGGGTAGGGGCAGCTCCACAAGGTTCCCCTGGGACGCCCTCTTCAATGGAAACCATGGAGAGGGTCAACCCAACGCCTGCTGCAACAGAGAGCATTGTGCCCAGGGAATTCAGGCAAACGCCATTTCAGTCCCCTTCATTTTTTGATGTTATGCCTTGCCTGATTCCCGGTGGTAAGGTTCAGCTCATGCAGTCCTCTGAGCCCTCACCTCTTGTTGTAACAATGAATTCCTCACCTACCCTCTCTGTGTCTCCTCCTATCGTCCTTGAGTGTCCGCCGGTCCTGAAACTGAGCCACAGGACGATGGAGGAGCCTGCAGCGCTGGAGGTCCTGGTCCCAGTTCCACAGCCACGGGGTGGACAGAGGGACAGCGCTGAAACTGAACTGAAGCCTGCACCAACGAGAGAGCGTTCCCTGACTTCAGCTTCTCAGGACCCAGCGCAACCAGAGAAATCACCTCCAGAATCCACACCGAGTGAACCACCTGCATGGGTTACCTCACTGGAGGTGACCAGGACTGCAACCACCATCACGCCTGCTGCGGAGGCCTCCACAGCACACTTTGGGACTGAACTGGACCTCCTGAGGGCCGAGCCCGTTGTAACATCGTCACCTGGATTGTCAGAGTCCTGGATGGCGGTGGAGCTTGAGCTCAAGTAAGTGCTCTCCCTTGTTTTTCTCTTTACTGTCTTGGAGAAGTCTTGCCTGGCTCTTGGTGAGGAGAGCCGGGTGCAGCCGCCCGCTGCAACTGAGCTTGCCTCACCGCACTCCTCCGCTGCCGGTGACCCTGATCCCCCCTCTCTCTGTGTTCTGTCTAAGCTTTCTCCCAGGGTCACTGGGAGTGTTCCAGCAGCACCAGAGGTCTCCATGGGTCCAGGTTCGCTGCCCAAGGTCGTCCAGGGTCCAGCTCCTTCAGCGGAGGTCATCACGGGTGCTCAGTCCAAGCCCGGGACCTCCGTGGGTGCAGCTTCCCCTCTGCCTGAGGCCGTCGTGTGGATTCCTCCTCGGTCTGAGTCTCAGTGGGTGCTGCATCCTGGCCAGGGACCCTCATGGGTGCTGCACCCAAGCATTAGCTCGACGTGGGTGCTGCACTCCACCATGGGCCCGCCATGGGCGCTACCCCCCAGCCCGGGGTCCACTGAGGGTGTAGTGTTGGCCCAGCCAGAGTCCACCGGGGGTGCAGGAGTGCTCCAGCTCGGAGCCACCGAGGGTGCTGCAGTGCTCTGGCCCGGAGCCACCGAGAGTGCTGCAGTGCTCTGGCCCGGAGCCACCGCAGGTGCTGCTATGCTCTAGCCCAGAGCCACCGCGGGTGCTGCTCCGCTCCAGCCCGGAGCCACCACAGGTGCTACAATGTCCCAGACCGGGACCCCCATGGGTGCAACTTCTCTCCCGTCCAAGGCCACCGAGGGCATCGTGGTCCCCCTTCCTCCTCAGCCAGACACCATTGGAGTCTCCGTTCTTTCCCTGCATGATGCCATCGTGATCCCTCTCCTTCCTCTGCCAGATGTCGTCATGGTTCCCCATCCTCCTTTGCCACTAGACATCGTCGTGGTCCCTCTTCTTCGGCCCTACTTCCCATCAGGTTGCCTTCCTGTGGGGAAGCTGCCTCCTGGGTCACCTCAGTTCTTAAGCCTGCAGGCTTAAGAACTCAGGCCAGCCGCCAGGAAGACTGAGCCACCGAGTCAGGTGGTACATATTTTCCAACAGGCCACCCGATTCACACCATCTGGCTGTCCGGTTGGCCTGGGACTTACGCAGGCCGCCTGAAGTGTTCCACTTTGCCAGCCACTGGGTCTGGGACTCTGGTCGGCCCCCCGAACTTTCAAGCTCCCTGGGCCGGAGGGCCTAACTCTGTATTTTTCTGGTGTGGGTCCTGAGCAGGACTTGTTTTGTTCCCTCCTGGCCTGTTCCCCCCGCCGCCTGCCCTGGGTAGATTGTGGTGGTTCTTGGGGGGGGGGGGGGGTCTTTTTTCTTTTGGTGTTACTGTGAGGTGTCTGGAATCCACCCCTTGAGAGGGGGGCTCTGTCATGAACCGGGGGCTGGAGATTTTCTCCAGACTCGCTTTCATGGCCTTTGTCCTGTTTATTTTTCATCTATTGTATTTTATGCCTGTTGGGTTTTGGTGTTTGCCATTTTTCTGTTTGTTAGTGCCTCGTTTTTTATTCTGTATTTATTTTTTGTTAGGGTGTTATCTCATCCTGTATTTCTGTTTTCTCTCCTTTTGACAGCTGTCAGGGGCATGGAACTTGAGGGGGCGTGCCCTGTCAGCTGTTAGTTGGGTTTGCCTCTCTCAGTCGCACCTGATCTCAATTGTGTATCCTTGTCTTCCTGCCCGCTCAGTGCTCACACCTGCCATGTATTATCTAAGGGTTTTTTAGCCTTATTTAAGAACTCTGTTGTTCACTTTATTTTGTCGCTGCATTGTATTGTCAACCTTCTCTTGGTCCTGAATTAGCAAAATCAATAGTGACAACAGAAACAAACAACAGTGGTTCTGTAAATGAAATAGAAGATAGAAATCCAAACACAATCTTTTTGGGTGCAGTTACTGAAAAGAAAATTATCGAGACTGTGAGTAAATTTAAGAACAAAAAATCAACGGACTGGAATGAAATTGACATGACAATAGTGAAAAAAGTAATTGAAGGAATTGTTAAGCCACTCACCCACATCTGTCATTTCAAACTGGTAAATTTTGAAACAAAATGAAAATACCAAAAGTAATACCTCTGTACAAAACAGGAGACAGTCATTATTTCACAAATTACAGGCCAGTCTCTTTACTCTCACAATTCTCCAAAATACTTGAAAAAATATTCACTAAGAGACTGGATGATTTCATTGAAAAACACAACCTCCTTACAGACAGCCAGTATGGTTTTAGAGCAGATAAATCTACATCTTTGGCACTGATCGAACTTATTGAAGAAATTAGAATCAGAATCAGAATCAGAATCAGGTTTATTGCCATTGTTCATGTGATACACAAACTAGGAATTTGTCTCGGTGCCATGCTGCAACATTAAAAACATAATGAGAAAAAGGGATAAACTAAAAAACTAAAGGACTAGAAACGTGCAATAAGTGTAGAAAAATAAGTAGTAATAAGTAATAATAATAATAATACTAGTAATAATGAGTAGTACTAGTCAAGGCAGTTTAAAAAATTAGCATGTAGCAGATAATGTGAAGTACCACATAGTGCAGTCAATAATGCAACAGAAAAACAGTGATGAATGACATGAGTCTGGTTGAGCTGCTGTACATAGTGCACGAGAGTCAAAAGTCACTTAGTGTTCAGCAGTCTGATGGCAGAGGGGAAAAAGCTGTTCATGTGCCGAGAGGTTTTAGTCCGAATGGACCGAAGCCTTCTACCTGAGGGGAGGGGGGCAAACAGCACGTGACCAGGATGTGAAGGATCGGCTATGATCCGGCCAGCACGCCTCCGGGTCCTGGAGATGTACAGGTCCTGGAGAGATGGGAGCTTGCAGCCTATCACCTTCTCAGCAGTGCGCATGACGCACTGCAGCCTTAGTCTGTCCCTGGCAGTGGCTCCTGCGTACCACACAGTTATGGAGGAGGTGAGGATGGACTCGATGATGGCCGTGTAGAACTGCACTAACATCTTGGTGGGTAGCTTGAGCTTCCTCAGCTGCTGCAGAAAGAACATCCTCTGCTGGGCCTTTTTGATGAGGGAGCTGATGGTTGGCTCCCATTTGAGGTCTCGGGTGATGGTGGTGCCCAAGAAGCGGAAGGAATCTGCAAAGGTGATGGGAGAGCCTGTGATGGTGAGGGGGGGCAGGGGGGATGTGACTTTCCTGAAGTCCACAATCATCTCCGCTGTCTTCAGAGCATTCAGCTGCAGGTTGTTGTGGCTGCACCAGGACACCAGCTGGGCCACCTCTTCCCTGTAGGCGGACTCGTCACCGTTGGAGATGAGCCCGATGAGGGTGGTGTCGTCCGCAAACTTAATCAGCTTAACAGACTGGTGGGAGGAGGTGCAGGAGTTGGTATAAAGGGAGAAGAGTAGGGGGGAAAGTACACAGCCCTGGGGTGATCCAATGCTGATGCTAACAGAGTCTGAGACAGACTTCCCCAGCCGCACATGCTGTCTCCGGTCCGTCAGGAAGTCGGTGATCCACCTGCAGAGGGAGTCAGGCACGTTGAGCAGGGACAGCTTGTCCTGGAGCAGATCGGGGCGGATGGTGTTGAATGCGGAGCTGAAGTCCACAAACAGAATCCTGGCGTAGGTTCCCGGGGAGTCCAGGTGCTGCAGGATGGAGTGGAGGGCCAGGTTGACTGCGTCGTCCACAGACCTGTTAGCACGGTAGGCAAACTGCAGCGGGTCTAGGAGGGGTGTGGTGATGGACTTGAGGTGAGACAGGACCAGGCGCTCAAAGGACTTCATGACTACAGAGGTGAGCGCTACAGGTCTGTAGTCGTTAAGTCCAGTAATCCGTGGCTTCTTGGGGACAGGGATGATGGTGGAGGATTTGAGGCAGGTCGGCACGTGACATTGCTTAAGAGAGGTGTTAAAAATGTCAGTGAAGACAGGAGCCAGCTCTTTCGCACAGTGTCTCAGGGTGGAGGGAGACACACCGTCCGGCCCGGGGGCCTTGCGCGGGTTCAGTCTGGAGAACTGTCTGTGCACGTCCTGCTCACTGATGACAAGGGGAGGGGGGGGAGGAGGAGGAGGAGGAGGGGGGGACCGCTCTTGATGAATTAGGGGCTGAGGAGGCAGAGGAGCTGGGTGGAGTGGGTGAGTTGGACACAGCTGACAAGGTGTCAAAACGGGCATAGTGTTGGGACAGTCTTTGACAAAGGGCTTTGTCATCCTGACCTTTAGAAGCCTGAGGCCGATAGTTGGTGATTTGCCTCAGTCCTCTCCACACAGAAGCCGAGTCATTAGCAGTGAACTGCTGCTGGAGTCTCTCAGAATATACAGATTTAGCTCTCCTCAGCTCTCTGTTAAACCGATATTTGACCTCCCTGTAGCAGTCCCCGTCTCCACTTTTCAACGCTGCTTCCTTCTCCTTCCTGATCCGTCTGAGCTTAGCTGTGAACCAAGGCTTGTCATTAGAATATCTTATCCTGGTGCGCGATGGGAGAATGTGCTCTTCACAGAAGTTGATATATGAGTTCACAGTGTATGTGTACTCATTAAGATCATGTGTGGCTCTTTTAAACATGCCCCAGTCAGTTATTTCCATGCATGTGTTCAGTTTCTCTCCAGCTTCACTGGTCAATTTCTTTGTGGTGGTCACCACAGGTTTAGTGAGTTTCAGTCTCTGTCTGTATGTGGGGATGAGGTGAACCATCACGTGATCAGATAGTCCCAGCGCAGCGCGGGGAACAGCGCGATATGCGTCCTTTACTGAAGTATAACAGTGATCTAGCGTGTTATTTCCTCTGGTTGGACATTTAATACACTGTTTGTAGCGGGGGAGCTCGTGACTCAGATTGCTCTGGTTAAAATCGCCCACCACGATAACCAGGGAGTCTGGAAAGTTCCGCTCCGTAAGTTGGATGTGATCTGCGAGCATGCGCTGAGCTTCGCGCGTGTCCGCGTCAGGAGGGGCGTACACAGCGACGAGAATGAATGAGGCAAACTCGCGCGGGGAATAGAATGGCTTGCAGTTAATGAAAAGAAATTCCAGGGCGGGAGAACAGTGTTTGGAAATCACCGTTACATCAGAGCACCAGCTGTTGTTAATATAGAAGCACACTCCTCCTCCGATAGACTTACCGGACAGCTCTGTGACGCGGTCAGCACGAATCAGCTGGAAACCCTCGAGGCTGATCGCACTATCTGGAATGTTCTCATTAAGCCAGGTCTCAGAGAAGCAGATGACAGACGAGGAAGCGAGGTCCTTGAAACGCATCAGCAGTCTTAATTCTTCTACCTTGTTCAGGAGAGAATTGGCATTGGATAGAAATATGCCAGGCAAGGCTGTTCGCGAGCCTCTTTTTCGTAGCCGAGCGAGAATCCCTCCTCTCTTCCCTCTTTTCCGCCGTCTTGCTTTTTTGGCCAAACAATGGATCAGATCAACGGCAGGAGCTAAAAAAACTGGAAGAAGGTCCATGGGGGTGAGAGTCCTGATATTTAGTAGTTCTTCACGGGTGTATGAACTGGCAGATGCACAATCAGTGAACAAAAACAGACAAATTATAAAAATTAAAGGGCAGCGATACACCATGGCGGCCGCTGTGGGCGCCATCTTGTTTTTACAATTACTAGTTGTATAGATAAAAAAAAGTTTGCTGTAGGAGTATTTATAGATTTAAAGAAAGCTTTTGACACCATTGACCACAGAATTCTACTAAGGAAACTGGCAAGGTATGGGATAAGAGGGGTCGGACTGAGTTGGGTGGAAAGTTATTTAAGTAACAGACAACAATTTGTACAAATTGGTGAGCACAAATCACCCTTCATGGACATCACTTGTGGTGTGCCCCAGGGGTCAGTTTTGGGACCGAAACTCTTTGTTTTGTATATAAATGACATATGCCAAGTATCAAAAATTCTGAAATTTATTTTGTTTGCGGATGACACAAATATCCTTTGCACTGGTGAGAATTTGCAGCAGGTCTTAGAGGTGGTCACAACTGAAATGAAAAGGTTAACGCAGTGGTTCAACAAAAATAAATTATCTCTAAATCTAAAACAACAAAGATTATGTTGTTTGGAAATTATAAAATAAATCATGAAATAATGGTAACGATAGATGATACCAGAATAGAAACAGTACAGGAAAATAAGTTTCTGGGGGTGACGCTAGACAATAAAATCTGCTGGAAACCTCACATCAGTCACATCCGGGCCAAGCTGGCAAAATGTATAGGGATACTGGGCTAGACAAGACACATCTTGGACTATAAATCATTGTTCTTACTGTACAATTCACTGTTTCTACCTTATCTTAACTACTGTGTAGAAGTCTGGGGAAACACCTACAAGACCAACCTACAGTCAATATGCACATTACAAAAAAAAGCTATAAGCATAATAAATAATGTAGGATATAGAGACCATACCAATTCGTTGTTTTTAAAGTCACATGTCATAAAGTTCAGTCATGTACAGGGCAATTAATAATCAACTCCCAACTAATATACAAAAAATATTTAAAAAAGAAACAATGATTATAATTTGAGAGGAGACTTAAACTTTACAAAACCCAAGATAGTTAGATAGATAGATAGATAGATAGATAGATAGATAGATAGATAGATAGATAGATAGATAGATAGATAGATAGATATATTTTTTGTGTTCGAAATAAACTAACAAAAAACAAGCAAATAGCAAATGCAATAAAGTTACAGTATACACTGTTCGAAAGGGAGAAGGAAGAAGTGAACACTTATTAATTCCAACTCCTCTTTTCCATCGATACACCCATGTGAATTTTATACAAATTACCACCTTTAAGACCCAAAGTAAACAATTTACTGTATTTTTTACAGATCAGCATTAACAGCCGTCCATTCTAACATACAATGAAGTCCATATATCAAAACCAGTCTCAAACGACACAGATACACACAGTGCTGTCCCACCCACCATTCCATAGTGTCCCATAATGTCCCAGAGTGAACATAATGAATCGTACATATAAATTCTACCCTTCTAACATATATCCTTTCAACAAATGGTGCTTATACCTATACGAACAACTAAGAAAAATATGTGCATATCTGTCTGTGGGGTGGATTTGTGGAACAGTCTGGAGCCAGAACTGAAACTATGTACAAACAGAAATCATTTCAAAAAGAGGCATAAACATTATTTGCTGAAAGGATATATGTTAGAAGGGTAGTATTTATATGTATGTACGATTCACTATGCTCACTCTGGGACACTATAGAATGGTGGGTGGGACAGTACTGTGTATATCTGTGCTGTTTGAGGCTGGTTTTGATGTATGGACTGTATGTACTGTATGTTGGGATGGATGGGTGTTAATGTTGATAAGTACAAAATATAGTTAATTGTTTACTTGGGGTCTTAAATGTGGTAATTTGTATATATTTCACATGGGTGTATTTATGGAAAAGAGGAGTTGGAATTAATAAGTGTTCACTTCTTCCTTCTCCCTTTTGAACACTGTATACTGTTGCTTTATTGCATTTGTCATTTGTTTTGTTTTTGTTTTACTTTTTTTGTTCGAAATAAAGTATCTATCTATCTATCTATCTATCTATCTATCTATCTATCTATCTATCTATCTATCTTCTTCTCCACCAGATCTCTGTCCGCTCTGGTGAGTCATTCTGTAAGTAATCCTCTTCTCACTCACCAGTTTGTTTGTTGGAGCATTTTGTGTTAATTCTTTATTTTAATAAATCTCACTAACAGCAATCCAGCGCCTGGGTCATTTTTCTCTGCTCCGAATTAGCAAAACATGACATCAGGTGGGTAGTAGTAAGTTACATCCACTCAAGTATCTAAAAAAAGTTTTCACAAAATGCTGTTTTAATGCGGGATATGTTTTGTTTTTACTTGAGTACATTTTTGAGGGGGAAAAAAATGTACTTTTATGTACTGAACTAACGCCAAGTGTCTACTTCAGCTCCAAAGGGTCTAAAATGGTGAAAAATTTTGAATACATCTTTACTCATTTTTGTGAATTTACAGTTTTATCTGTTTTTCAACACTAGTTCAATTTAGGCTCCAAAATTGCTTGGATTGTGGTATTTGATTAAATGCAATGGGCTGTATTATGACAATTTAATCAAAAATGCATTGTCAAAAGTGCAAAACTCCTTTATGTTTGTGTCAAGTCCATTTTGTTGTCATTGCAGCAGAACGAAACAGACTTTGCATTTGCGAAAAGCACAGACGTGTTGTCCTATCCCTCTGAATTAGATTTGGTTTTTGCCATAACATGGAATAACGTAATCAGCATGGCTCCTCTCCTCACCTTTAACAGCCAACGGTGTGTGATTTAAAGCGTATTGCCATTATAATGGCATATTTACCTTGGAGGGTAGATTAGTTTTGTGCTGGAGAGAGGATGTGCTCATGCAGAGAAGTTACGAGAAATCTGTATCTCCGAACACCTCCTGAACATGAAAAGTGACACACACGGTGCCTGTTTATTCATTCATTGAAAAAAATGTAAATGAGAACAAAAGACATTCTTTTATCATATGAAAATAAAAACAGCACATCAGGTAATGGATTATAACGGATTTAAAAAAAAACTTGATCCATAAAAAAACAAACAAACAAAAAAAAAAACGCCAGTGAGAAACTGTAGTGCAGCCTTTGAGTGTGTTCTCGTGTACCCTTGTGTGAGGCATGGTGAGGCAGCGCTCAGTTTTTATGCTCCTCACATATGGAACAAATTCCCAGAAAGCATCAGGGCTGCTGAAACTCTCAGCTGCTTTAAATCAAGGTTAAAAACTTTCCTATTTGCCGCAGCCTTTCAGTAGGACAACTGTTAATCTCCCACAATGGACTGTAACTTTTATTTCTTGCATGTTTCTGTCTTATTCTATTTTAGCGTGGTTTTGTTTCTTTTTAATATACTTTTTAGTTTGTTTTTAAATTCTTATGTATTGTTTTTGCAACTTGCTGTAATGCTTTGTTTTCATGTAAAGCACTTTGAATTGTCTTGCCCACGAAATGTGCTATACAAATAAACATGCCTTGCTTTGTGTGGAAACAGGTGACATTGCACACATGCATTTAAAATATGCTGCTTAAACTGTCATGATTCGCCCCAAAAGGCATGATTGAGGACTCAGACACAGGCAGTTTTTGGGGAATTTTTGCAAATTTATTAAAAATAAAAAACTAAGAAATCACATGTACACAAGTATTCACAGCCTTTGCCATGAAGCTCAAAATTGAGCTCAGGTGCATCCTGTTTCCACTGATCATCCTTGAGATGTTTCTACAGCTTAACTGGAGTCTGCCTGTGGTAAATTCAGTTGATTGGACATGATTTGGAAAGGCACACCCCTGTCTATATAAGATTGAACAGTTGACAGTGCATGTCAGAGCACAAACCAAGCATGAACTGTCTGTAGACCTCCGAGACAAGATTATCTTGAGGCACAAATCTGGGGAAGGGTACAGAAAATTTTCTGCTTCTTTGAAGGTCCCAATGAGCACAATGGCCTCCATCATCCATAAACAGAAGAAGTTCAGAACCACCAGGACTCTTCCTAGATATTCAAAAAGACTTGAGGCTGTAATTGCTGGCAAAAACAAAGTATTGAACAAAGGCTGTGAATACTTAGGTACATGTGATTTCTTAGTTTTTTATTTTTAACTGGTTGAGGTTTTCTGTCGCAGAGCCGCACCATCTGCATGCACCCTCTGGTGGTCAAGATTTTTTTCAAGAAAATATTCAGTTTAGACATCACAAATTCCAAAGGCTGTAACTTGAAAGTGGTAAGAGATAATGGCTTACTGTAAATGAGGAAGATGTAGAATATGATCCAACATTTATGATAATAAATTTATGCATCTAATTTGCATAATGTGTCGCCAGCCATATCGGATTACATAACTTTAGGGCAAAGTGGACTTTGGACATTTACACAAAGGATGGTTTTGTTTGTTTTTGTTTTTTGTTATCTTCAAAATATATGAACCAGAAAATCAGTAGAATGTAAACAAACTGATAAAAACATCAGACCTACTGCTCATCATGTGTCGCCATGCATCAGTGTACTCATCCCCGGTCCTTATTTTGTCTTCTGTTGGTCATTTTCGCTTTCTCTCCCACATCCAGAAACGCTCACATTTATCTTCTGATTTATTCCACCTCGATTTCGGTTAGATAATGCCACCAAATTGGCATTATTGTCCTCTCCATCACGTGCAGCTTCGTCAATGGCGGACAAAAAGTGTACATGCTCTGGTCCATCTTCTGCTGTCACAGAAGATAAATATTTCACTTCAGAAGCTAAATAATCCATTTTAAAATCATAGTTGGCCAAATTTAGAGCAAATGCTTCCCCTCTGTTGAAATATATGTTGCACAATTGTTTATACGTTTCTTCTTCTGTGCCCCGGAAGTGATATCAGATTCGAAGAAGTTCTGGTGGGCTGAACTGAATCCTCCAGTGAAGAGCAGTAAGCTATATGTGTCTGTCATCTAGTGATGTGAAATGCTTGGAACATCTGGGTTAATTTTGGGGGTTTTTTCATACTTTTTGACGTATCACATGACAGGTGCGTATCTGTGACACCAGCCACAGGAGAGGCAGATCATAATCAAATTTAATCTTTAAGGAGTTAATACATTTGCAAAAATCTAAAAAAAAAACCCAACTTTTTTTTACATTGTCATTATGGAGTATTGTGTGTAGAATTTTGAGGAAAAATTGAATTTAATCCCTTTTGGAATAAGGCTGTAAGAAAACAAAATGTGGAAAAAGTGGAGCACTGTGAATACTTTCCAGATGCACTGTACAGAACGATAGGGTGAACAAATCCAAAGTGTCACGATAAGACGGGGGATGAACCTCTTGACTGCTGCAGTGAAATACAAAAGGCTGCGGCTTGAATGGTGAACAGATAATTCGAAAATAAGGAACAGCTGGGCATAGTTTTGTAACCAAAAAGAGTAAATAGCAAAACATGACGGCAACCCGGAAGGGAGATTGCAACAATAAGGCTACAGGAAATGACAGGACTGATTTCAAAATGACACCAAACACAGGAACTAGGAATAATTAAGCAGTAAGAATAATAATGAAGATAATAATAACAACCAAGCGCATATAAGCATACAGAAGCAAAACCCGGACATTACATAAATAGTGGTTAATAATACGCCACTGACTTTAGATGTGGGTTTTTTTTGGACAAAAGCGCAATGCCAGAAAATAGCAGTATGCCAACTTTGTGCCCAGCCGTACCCCTTTTAAATGTGTTTATTCCTACAAGCATAAAGTGGGCACAAGGTCGAATCTTATTTGGAGAATGAGGGTTCAAAGAATGAAAATGGACTATGCTCTGCTACTACCTCAACCACTGGCAGAGAGAGCAAATGCATGCTTTAGATTGTTGTAATAAGGCCCAAGATATCTGTTATCATAAGGTTCAGTGTTGGTTAAATGCCATGTTTGACATAAAAAGTCGATCTATCCAGCCCTACACACACACACACACACACACACACACACACACACAGAGAGCAGTCTTAGCTTTAAATGCTGACAGTGTACACAATGTTTGCAGTAGTGCACAAAAACAGTTTTGCACACCATCACAGACACTCATCTCCAGGGAATATTTTAAATTTTTCAGTGCTGCAGGTCTTTGTGTGTGTAGCCCCGTGCTTGTGCATGCGTGTGTTGGTGTGACAGAGCCTCCAGCAGGCGACAGGGCTGAGTCACAGAAAATGACCAGATGGTGTTAGAGAAAGAAACAGATAGTTTGGGGGGGCGGGGGCGGGGACCTGGGAGAGGAGAGAGAGGAGAGGGAGGACAAGGTAAACACAGGGAGAAGCGAGAGGTGGGGGAGAAAAAGGAGCAGCAGAAGGGTGCGATGGAGGGAAAGAGAAGGTTTTGTAGCTAGCATTCCTCCAGCCGTGACTGCTCTCTGCATTTTAAATACCTTCCCTTCTGTTGCTGACAGGCCAGGCTCTGCAGGATGGACCAATTAGCATCGCTCACACACACGCGCACGCATGCACAACAAGCAAATACACGCAACTGAATAAACCCTGTCCGTGTATTAATTTATATTCATATTTGTCCATTTGAAGCAGAAAAGGAATCCACACTTTGGGCATCCACACTTTGACTTCAGAGAAAAATCAAAGAATAATGTAATATTTGTGAAATTTACCCAGTAGATGGTACTGAAATGATTAAAAAAAATGTTGGTGGCATGTCCCAACAGCAGTCAGCGGAAATCAAAGTTGCCAACTCTCACTCTTTTGCCCCCTTTCACACTCTCACACCATAGACCAGGGGTCACCAACGCGGTGCCCGCGGGCACCATGTCGCCCGCAGGGACCACATGTGTCGCCCGCAGGCCTGTTCTAAAAATAGCACAACTCGCAAGTGAGCTGCAGATTAAATTTTTTCTGCTGCTATTTTTTATTTTATATTTTTTATATTTTTTAAAATCACACTTGCATTTATATAGATTTTAAAATGACAATGTCTTAAAAATAAAAAAAAATGAAAATATGTTTATTATACGTAAAGTTAAGGTGAACTCTGACCTAGTTCAAAGGTCAGTATTGTGCGCATGACAAAACCTTCGCGCTTGTGGAGCGTAAGCTTAGCTAGCGGGCAGTTAAGATGGTGGGCGCAGTGCGGTTTCCAAGCCCAAAAACATGGCAAAAAAAAGACAGAAAATTTATCATTTTCAAAGTGAGCGGGAGGAAGAATTCTTTTTTACTACCGTGAAAGGAAGCTGCGTGTATTTCATTTGCGGGGCGATGGCGAAGCGCCACTTCACTACCCACTCTTTTTTTTTTTTTTTTTGGACTTAACTTGTACCCGTAGGTAGATTTGTTCTGCAGTCCGGTGACAAGCCACCAGCCGCTGCGTGCGCAAGAGCCCCTTAACTCCCTAACCTGCATGTTTTTGCATGAAAAATGAGAACATGCAAACTCCACACAGATCACTGTTGGCCGGGGATCGAACCCGCGATCCCCCGGCCGAGGGTAAACTGCTGCCGCGGTGCTAACCACTGCGCCACTGTGCATATAAGCACTCTCAGTGCTTGTTTAGTTTCTTCTCATGAAAGGACAGTGCTGGTTATTACTCCAGCATGATTCTTGGCAAGAACTGTATGGATATAATTCCAGTGAAGAAGAACACACAAAAGTGTGTTTATTAAATGTAACAGATTTTGAGCAGAATTGCAGCAGATTTGTTCAGTTAAAAATGTGATAAGATTTATTTAATATGAAAGTTGATTTTTCTTAAATGTTGCATAACTTTTTCAAACATGGTTCAACATAGTTCATGAATTAAAAGGGTTTAGTTTTTTATGGTTAAAAGGGACTGGTGAAAACTGGACATTTTTTTATGAAATGTAGAAGGGATCATCTGAACAATTGCTGAGATTAATAAAAATAAAGTTGAATATTGATCTTGTCTGTTACCCACTCTAAGTTATTGATAATTATTTATTTATGTGTGTATATATATATACACACACACACACACAATTTGTTATTTTAGAGGAGTGTGTCAAGCTGGTGCCCTTCACATGACTCGATACCCATGAAGTAGCTCTTGGTTTCAAAAAGGTTGGTGACCCCTGCCATAGACACTATTTCTGACTAAAATGAGGGGAAAGAGCTATTAGATACTATAAATAGGGCTGGTTGAGTTATCGGTAATACCCTGTAGGCCAGTGGTCGCAGTATTCCAGGTTTGAGCACACTGCTTAAACAAGGTTTATATGGAAAAAAATGAAGGTAATGGACAGCAGTTCTGCATTCATGGCTTCCATGCTGAGGTGAGACAGCCCTTATCAGCAGCCAGAGATCACATGATCCCATAGGTGTTCCCTGGTTGCCTGAAAAATTAAAAAAAAAAGCATCATGTACAACAGTAAATATGTGAAACTCTTCCAGCCAGATGCTTTTTGCCCCACTGTGTATCTCATAGTGTCGGTGTCATCTGGATGTTGTTTGTTGCAGTGATTGGCTACATGATGTTAAAGCAGAATTAGATTCAACGTGTCTAAGGTGACAGATGTCTTCACTTTAGAGGGAGTCACTGTTTACAGAGGACCAAGCTGGCTCGAGTTTAAAGTATGAATCAGCTGCTAATAATCCCCAGATTTCATCACCATTTTTTTTTTTTTTTTTGGTCTTTGTGTCATTTATATGACCGTAGAACTCTATAGTGGCTTTCCCCACGAGTGTTTTAATTATTTTTAACTGTAAAGTGGGTGAATCAAATTGTGTCATTTGTGGCGGTATCTGATTCACGAGGAAGCACTGAAATGTGGTCATACAGTATCTGCGGCCATGGCTGCAGATGTGGGAACGGAGGGGAGGCTCAGCAGTGAGTTCTGCCACTTTTGGTTTTCTTTGATTGTAATTAGAGGGGATGGGAACAGACGGTGCCGCCTCAGCCCGCTGCTCACGTCAATCAACCCATTTAGCGTGAATATAATACAAGGCGGTGATCAAACACACTCACACTGGAATTAGTTTCCATTAATTTTCTAATTCAGTTGTCATTACTTTGCCTATTTATTTCCCCCCATTTCTCATCTTTTGAAAATCTTATTCCATTTCTAATTTAGTTTATTTTTCTGACATTCTTGTCTCTGCTAACTTGTCTTCTTACTTACTACTGATAAGGCAAATGCACTGTGCATTTGCACAGTGCAAATGCACTGTGACAAAAAGGAGACATGTGCATACTGCACCTTTATACTTTTTCCTCAATAAGAGAAATAATATGACACTTGAGCTGATGTCTTATAAACCCTGCTCTGAGAACAAGAATAGATTGAATACATAGAAAACAGACAAAAATGGATGTTGAGCTAGTGGGTTCCTTTCAGTCTGTGATGGCCATTTTAACCCCCTCTTCAGTCAGAAAACCTGGCCCAGGGCCAGTCAACCTAGCTAACACTAGCAGCCCAATCTACCTGGCTATCACAGCCACAGTATAACAAAATAAGCCAGAATGGTGCAAGATATACACATAATCAGCTGTGGATTATCAACGGGAAGGTTTAGCACAGTGACAACATTTTACAATAAAATCTCTGGTCACGCTGTCTTACATTACTGAGCTGATATGCGTACAGTCCAAATACCCATGTGCTGGCTAAAAAAAATTACCAAAATAGGCCAGAACCACGAGATATATTATCGACGATGAAATAATAAACAAGCTGGGAATACGGATGTCTCGTGGGAGAGGAGAACTCCTGTGCAGAAGGACTTTGAGCTGTTTGACTTTGAAGACCATAAAACATTTAAAGTATAGTGAGCCAGGACGTAACATATTGGGGGATCATCTGGGATATGAACACAAGCCCTCAGAGACAAATAGAGTGTAACAATACACCCATAATATTTGGTTCATGAGATGAGGTTTTAAAACTTTTTAAAGAAAACCTCGATGATGAATAGTCTTTTATTTAACTTGTTATGGCCCCGCTCCTCCCCGGAGTGGGACCTCTGTGCGCTTTTTTGTGTTGTAGGTGGAGCTGCGAAGGACCATCCCTGGCTGAGAGGTGCCCTAGATCAGTGATTGTTAACCATAGGGAGCGCCACCTACAGGGCCGCAAAAAACTTTCAGTTTGACACGTGTGGGCCGCGAGGGCCGCAGTACAGCAATTGAAGACACCAGATATTATTGTTTATACTGACGTCCTTTTGGTGGTGCAATACAGCTTCCCACCAATTGGTGGCGGTAATGCATAAGTCAGTTGTTTACCAGCTCCAATGTAAACAGAAGAAGACACTCAGCCAGCTGCTAACCCCAAGAGAAAGTTATGGAAAAGTTTTTTTTTTAAAAATGACGGCGAAGATGATGGTAAACCTGCTCAAAAGGGTAACATTTCGCACAAGTACAATCCTGACTTCATTAGGTACGGCTTTGTGAATGGAGGAAATGAGGCAGATCCAAGAGCCCGGTGTGTGGAGTGTGGGCTAACGCTATCAAAGAAGCCCCGAAGCCTTCAAAATTAAAGCGCCACTTAGAAACGAAGCATCCAACGCTTGTGGGAAAGCTGGTGGAATCTTTCAAGAGAAAAGAACATGGACTACAGATGCAGAAACGGTCTGTCGTGTCAGTGACTGGTAACTCTAAATGTGCTTTGAAAGCCAGCTACCTGGTAGCCAGGCGTGTGGCACAGAGTAGGCCTTCACCATTGCAGAGCGGCTGCCTGACGCTGTGGAAATGTGCCGTGAGATGATCGGAGAGGCTGCCGACCATCCCACTCTGAAACGATACGGTGCGTCACCGTATCATGGACATTGCCTCAGACATATAGCATGCCATGCAAAAATGAATGAATGAAAAAAATAATCAAATTCATTCACACGTTATAAAACTATATTTTCATTTGCACTTTATTTAAAATTTATTTACAGTTATTTAATTTTAAACTTCTATTATTAATTTATTTTAATCTATTTTTGTGTTAATAAGCCTTACTTGAGCCTTTAAATTTGTTCTTGTAGCAGCTTGATATCTTTCATGAATTGTTTTGGCCTGTTTGGAAGAGATGAATACAAAAAGGAAGTTGTAGCTTGGACTGTTATGAATATTATTGTTCTGCCAGGCAAAAATGAGTGAATGAAAAAATGAATCATTCATTCACAGATTAAAAGGCTATATTTTTTTTATTTGCACTTTATTTACACTTTAATCTATATTCTTGTAGCAGCTTGATTTGTTCCATGAATTGATGACTGTGGCATCTTGTTGTATGTGCAGGTTTACATACGGATAATAAATAAATGGGATGATCACATTGTATCATGCCTTTTATGACAAGGTTTTAACTTGTTAAGCTTTAAGTGGATTTGATTTAGTCATAGAATACAAATCAAACCAGGCGTGAGATCAGTTTATTAAACCAATACATTGTTAATATTTGAATGGGCCGCGGGCCACTTTTTTCTGGAAAATTTGGGCCCCGAGGTCAAAAAGGTTAAGAACCCCTGCCCTAGATAAGCCACACCTGCACACTTGTCAGCAGCTTTTGGCTCCCGTTAGAGGCCAGTCGCCTTTCTGTGTGTTTGCACTCTGCCTGCTGCCCACTGTCTGTCGTTTGGTCAGGGCTGTGCTGGCGGCCCCCGTTTGAATTGTTCGTGGCTTGTGGGCTTTTTGGTTTTGGGTTTGCCGCTGGGCGCATTTGCAGCCCTGACAGAGACGTACGTTTGCTGGGTTGACCATTGACTACTTTGGTTTTTCCCTTGTTTGTCTCACGCATCCAACACCCTTACACATCACTGATTATTACAGACACCTTTTTGTTTTTTTAAACAATAAAGTTGTGTTTAAATTTGCACCTCTGTGTGGTCTCCCTTTTTTGTCCAGCCTCAAGCTGGGCTGTGACAAACTGAAATTCCAAAATGCAAAACAATGCACATGCATTTTGAAATGTGTGTGTATCAGTTTCTAGCTTGTGTGATGGAAATGTCAAATCTTTACCACGTATGCTCTTAGTACTTGTCCTTGGCTGTAGAATAATAAATGCTGTGTGATGCTAAAGGAAAACTCACCATCCGTACAGGACAGATTAGTGGGAAGGCATGATGACCTTCTCTGAGGCTGACTCCAACAGGTCTGTGACGGAATGTTTTTCACTCATCAGATTTTTTTCACATCAGTTTTTAAATGACATATGTAATTCTAGCACAGGAACTATTTGATGTGCTAGTTTCTACTGCTTCTTAACCCAAGATTTAAGAGAAAAACTTCATGAATCCCCAAGAGTAAAGGTGCAAATTTATTAGAAAACAAGTTGCCAATTTATGAGTAAAAATTTGTAAATTTGAGCAAAAGCAACTATGAATGTATCACAAAAAGTTGCAAATTTGTAAGAACACAGTTAAAAATTCATTGGGGAAAATAAAATTATCCGAAAATGAAGTGATCAATTTAAAGAAAAAGGTCACAAATGATCAAGAAAAGTTAGCAAGAAAACCGCAAATTTATGAGTGAAAAAACTTCAAATTTATAAGAAAACAGCAGCAAATTTTGTAGAAAAGGGTAAAAAGTAAAAAGTCGTGACTACACAAGTAACTTCCTTGGTCACTACTCTTACTCATCCTTGAGTAATCACTATCATAAGGTAAAGCTACTTTGACCCTGAGTAAATTTTCTGGATACTCGGTATCACCTCCGGTTATGTTGTTGCCCTTCTTCTACTTTCGGCTGCTCCCTTTAGGGGTCGCCACAATGGATCATCTGCCTCCATCTCACCCTATCCCTTGCATCTTCCTCTGTCACCCAGCTGTCTCCATGTTCTTCTTCACTACATCCATGAATCTTCTTTGTGGTCTTCCTCTTTTCCTCCTGCCTGGCAGCTCCATCTTCAATGTCCTTTGTCCAGTATTTCCACTATCCCCCCTCTGCACATGTCCAAATCATCTCAGCCTTGCTTCTCTTATTTTGTCTCTGAACTGCTTAACCTCAGCTGCCTCTCTGTCACACTCATTTCTAATTCTGTCCCTCCTAGTTACTCCCAATGAGAATCTTAGCATCTTCAATTCTGCAACCTCCAGCCTTGCCTCCTGTCCTTTTGTCAGTGCCACTCTCTCCAAACCATACATCATAGCAGGTCTCACTCTCGTCCTTTCCCTCTAACTGCTATCCTTCTGTTGCAAATCACCTCTGACACTCATCTCCACCCACTCCACCCTGCCTGCAGTCCCTTCGTCACTGCTCTTGTGCATTTTCCACTGCATTGAATGGCTGACCCCAGGTATATGAACTCATCTACCTTCGCTACCTATATTCCTTGCACCTTCACGTTACATTTGCCTCCCTCTCATTCATACTCATGTATTCTGTTTTGCTTCTACTGCCTCTCATTCCTCTTCTCTCCAGTACATACCTCCATCTATCCAGGTTCTCTTCCACCTGATCCCTGCTCTCACTACAGATCACAGTCATCTGTAAACATCATGATCCATGGAGAAACCTATTTAACCTCGTCTGTCGAGGTTAAATCTGATCGGCTGCAAGCTCCCATCTCTCCAGGATCTGTACATCTCCAGGACCCGGAGGCGTGCTGGCCGGATCATAGCCGATCCCTCACACCCTGGTCACGTACTGTTTGCCCCTCTCCCCTCAGGTAGAAGACTTCGGTCCATCCAGACTAAAACCTCCCGTCACATGAACAGCTTCTTCCCCTCTGCCATCAGACTGCTGAACACTAAGTGACTTATTGACTCTCGTGCACTATGTACAGCAGCTCAACCAGACTCATGTCAATCATCACTGTTTTCTTCCTGCATTACCGACTGCACTATATGGTTCTCCACATTATCTGCTGCTCGCTAATATATTTTAACTGCTGACTAGTATTACTCACTCTTATTCTACACTTTATTGCATGTATAGTTTATTTCTTTTATTTTATCATGTTTAATGTTGCAGCATTGCACCGAGACAAATTCCTAGTTTGTGTACTACATGAACAATGGCAATAAATCTGATTCTGATTCTGATTCTTCTGTCAGCCTGTCCATCACCATGGCAAACCTGAAGGGGCTCAGAGCTGATCCCTGATGTAACCCCACCCCCACCTTGAATCCATCTGTCACTCCTACAGCACACCTCACCACTGTCTCGCTGTCCTCATACATGTCCTTTGCCACCCTCACATACTACTCTGCCACTACTGACTTTCTTATACAGTACCACACTTCCTCTCTTTAAAGGCAAAGTGGAGCAGCGTTTCAGTGTGTTTGACCAGATGCAACACCTCAGAAACAAACAACCAAACAAAGTCCTTGCAGTGGTTTAGATGGGTGACATCCAAAAAAATTGATTATAAATCCAGATGTTAAGCTTGCTGTTTCCCTCTTTATACTGTACAAATATGAGTGTCTGTGAATGTGCAAGAGAGAGAGACAGAGTCAGGAAAAAGGTTCAATTAAACGTGCATTAACCCCAATTTCAGATCCCAGACTGTGGTCAGGTGAGGGTCAGAAAGCTAATAAAGAAAGCTTTTCTCTTTCTGACGGTACTTATTAGTGACAAATCTCACTGACATAACTCTTTCCTTCTCCCCACTAAACCTGAACCCCAACCTTGACTCAAACTACATTAGGAAGTTCTGTCCCAAAACGAGTGCCCAGGGAAAGTGTCCACAGCTGGAAAAAGTTGAAATCTCACATCTGTCCTCACAAAGACAGACTTAATGTGCACATTAACTCTTTGTTAAACTTTAATACTGAGGAGGGAGGTGAAAGAGCAGAGCAAAGTCACATCTAATCAGTCTGAGCCATTCGTCTCTCTCTGGTTAATTTTCTTTCCTCTTAAAATCAATAATCATCTGAAACCTTCTACCGAGGTCTGGATTTAGTTTAGACTTAAGTGCTCCTGGACTGGGTGGAGTTCTCTGCCGTGGAACAATCCAGACTCTGGCTTCTTTTAAACAGTCAAACTGACCTCAGCGGGCAGCTCTGAACTGTAAAAACACCATAAATCTGTCATGTCACTCTTCATACATTCTTTAAAAGTGTCAAACAGCTTTTATCATTAAAATAAAATCAATGCAGAGACATCTCAATAGTTTATACACTACCAGTGTCCATCCATCAAACAATGGGAAAAACACCCCAGAAATTCACTGTAATCTTGATCCAAACTCATACCACATGTCTCCAAGGTATATTCATTATATGTGTTAAGACGTTATGGCATGAAGTCCCCCAGTTAACAGTTGGAATAAAGTTTAGCCTCCATATGTAAGGTTTATCGCAGTTTTATAGCAGTGATGCATCTGTAAAACCAGTTCCAGGATTTGTCTTTGAATTTGCATATTAAACTAATTTCCAAGACCGTTTTTTATCATTTGCATAATATCACCAAGATTAGAAACATCCTGTCTCAGAGTGATACTGAGAAAGTAGTCCACGCTTTTGTTGGTTCTAGATTAGATTATTGCAATTCATTATCATCACGCTGTCCTAAAATGTCATTTTAAATCTTCCTCCACACTTACAAAGCTCTAAATGATCAGGCACCTTGTTATCTAAAAGATCTTATAGTACCTTATTATCCTTATAGAACACTGCACTCCCAAAACACAGGATTACTTATAATACCCAGAATCTCTACAAGTACAATGGTTGCCAGAGCTTTAAGTTATCAGGCTCCTCCCCTGATAGAACCAGCTGTCAGTTTGGGTTCAGAGGACACATTCGATTCCTGTTTTTAAGAACAGGGTTAAAACTTTCCTTTTTGACAAGGCTAATAGTTAAGTGATCTCAACCTTCCTTTAGTTATGTGGCTACATGTTTAGACAGCTGGGGGACCTCCCATGATGCACTGGGCTTTCATTTCTTTCTCCACTCTCAATACATTGGATCGTCACTTCCTTGTGGTAACATATCGTCACTTCCTGTTTTGCTGTCTGCCTGTGTGGTTTGCTCTCTAGCCACTAGCTATGGCTATTAGCTCTCTTTCCTCTCCTCCTCTGGTGTGCTCTCTCTGTCAGATGTTTAGCTACACCTCTGCCTCTTTTAGCGATAACGGTAAATGTAATAAATGTTGTCTTTTTGAGGCGCTCGAGGCGAGGTTGTCTGATTTGGAATCCCAGCTCCGCTGCATTGAAACACCGTCTGCGCCAGTTAATCTTGACGGACGCCCATTAGCTGCAGCGGAGCTAGCTAGCTTAGGTCCCACTGTCAGCGGCCCCTCGGCTCTCCTCAGCAGCGAGGAGACTGGGTGGGTGACGGTGAGAAGGAAGCCTAGTCGCAAAGCCCCGGTACACCACCAACCTGTTCACGTTTCTAATCGTTTTTCCCCGCTCAGCGACACACCCGCTGAGGAAAAAACTCTGATCATTGGCGACTCTGTAGTCAGAAACGTGAACCTACAGACTCCAGCGGCCATAGTCCAATGCATTCCTGGGGCCAGAGCAGGCGACATCGAGTCAAATTTGAAAATGCTGGCTAAAAGTAACTGTAAATATTCCACAATTGTTATTCATGCCGGCATTAATGACATCCCTCTCCGGCAGTCGGAAGTCATGAAACTTAATATAGAATCGGTGTGTGACTTTGCAAAAACGATGTCTGCCACTGTAGTATTCTCTGGACCCCTCCCCAATCTGACCAGTGATGACATGTTTAGCCGCTCGTCATCCTTGAACCGCTGGCTGTCTGTGTGGTGTCCTGCAAATGACGTGGGCTACATTGACAATTGGAGCTCTTTTTGGGGAAAACCTGGTCTTATGAGACGAGACAGCATTCATCCCACTTTGGATGGTGCTTCTCATTTATCTAACAATCTGGCATCTTTTTTATCCAAATTTCCAAAACCATGACTACTCAGAGTTGGGACCAGGAAGCAGAGTCGCAGTCTTACACGCCTCTCTGCAGCTCCTCTTCATCCGCCACTCCTCAGCTTAGCCCCTGTCTTCCCCATCAGAGAATCGTTGTCTGCTCCCTCCAAAGTGAATAAAAATATAATGCATAAGCATCCCAAAGTGATAAAGCAAAATATTGGTAAAACTCAAATTAAACATAAAGCCACTAAATTGAATGATTTGGCCTCTGTTCCTCCTCATAATTTAAAAATTAAATGTGGTTTATTAAATATTAGGTCTCTAACTCCCAAGTCTCTGTTAGTCCATGATCTGTTAATTGATCATCAAATTGATTTAATTTCCCTTACAGAGACTTGGTTAGGGCAAGAGGATTATGTTGGTTTAAATGAATCAACTCCCTCTGGTTATTTAAACTGTCAAAATCCCAGAAGTTCTGGTCGTGGAGGAGGAGTAGCAACAATTTACCATTCCAAATTACTAGTTAATGTAAAGCAAAAAACATGTTATAATTCCTTTGAGGGCCTGGTCCTCAGTATTGGGCACTTTAGCAATTTTAGGTTAAACCCAATTTTATTTGCCATAGTTTATCGTCCCCCATCAACCTACTCAGAATTTTTATCCAAATTTGTTGATTTCTTAGCTGATTTAGTGCTGAAATCTGATAGAATAATTATAGTAGGGGACTTTAATATACATGTGGATGTAGATAGTGACTGCCTTAATGTGGCATTCAATTCAATATTAGATTCGATTGGGTTTTCTCAGAAAGTAGGAAATTCTACTCATTACCTCCACCATACATTGGACCTTGTTTTGACATATGGCATAGAAATAGAAAATCTTGTAGTGTCTCCTCATAACCCTGTACTGTCAGACCATTGTCTGTTAACCTTTGATTTTACTATTTCTGACTATTTGGCTCCTAAAGAAAAATATTATTACAGTAGATGCCTCTCAGATGATGCTGTTTCCAAATTTATGCAGATTGTTTCCTCTATGCCATGTGTCAACACAACGGAAATAAGCTATAGACAGCTTGCTCCTTCTGTAATTGATAACATGGTGGATAGTGTTTCAGCTTCTCTGCATCAGACTCTAGACTTGGTGGCCCCCTTAAAAAAGAAAAAGTCTAATCAGAGATTTCTAACTCCTTGGTTCAACACAGAAACTCATACCTTAAAACAGAAGACTCGTCAATTAGAAAGAAAATGGCGCTCTACTAATTTAGATGAAATCTATTTAGCTTGGAGAAATCATCTTTTAATTTATAAAAAATCTCTTAGAAAAGCTAGAACGAGTTATTACTCTGCATTAGTAGAAGAGAACAAGAATAATCCCAGGTTTCTTTTCAGTACTGTAGCCAGGTTGACAAAGAGTCAGGACTCTGTCAATCCTAGCATTCCCTTAGAGCTTACTAGTCAGGACTTTATGAACTTTTTCAATAATAAAATTTCATCCATCAGAGATAAAATCAATCGGATTCTTCACACAGTTAACTTAAATACTGTAACTACTACAACTCCTTCTATTGATCTCTGTCTTGATGAGTTTACTCCAATCGACCTTTGTGAGTTAGACAAAATAGGTTCCTCATCCAAACCTTCAACTTGTCTTTTAGACCCTATTCCTACCAGATTATTTAAAGAAGTCTTCCCACTTATTGGTAGCTTTATTCTTCATATAATCAATTCTTCATTAACTTTAGGCCATGTACCGCAGGCTTTTAAAACGGCTGTAATTAAACCCTTACTCAAAAAGCCAACGCTAGATCCAGGAGCTTTAGCTAACTATAGACCAATCTCTAATCTCCGTTTCATTTCAAAAATCTTAGAAAGAGTTGTTGCTACGCAATTATTTGACCACCTACAGGGAAATGGTTTACTTGAAGAGTTTCAATCTGGGTTTAGAATCCATCATAGTACTGAAACAGCCTTAGCGAAGGTCACTAACGACCTCCTCATTGCATCTGATAATGGACTAGTTTCTGTACTTGTCCTTTTAGACCTTAGTGCAGCTTTTGATACTATCGATCATAATATTCTACTTGATAGATTAGAACACTATGTTGGACTTAATGGAACTTCGTTGCGATGGTTTAGATCTTATTTATCTGATAGAAAACTCATTATTTACATGAACAAACTGGAACCTTTCAACTCAAAGCTTAGTCATGGAGTTCCACAGGGATCTGTGCTAGGCCCTACTCTTTTTAGTTTATATATGCTTCCGTTAGGCAACATTATTAGAAAGCACTGTATACATTTTCATTGTTATGCAGATGACACACAATTATACCTGTCAATGAAGCCAGATGATAGTAATCAATTAGCCAAGTTAGAAGCCTGTCTTAAGGAAATCAAAGCTTGGATGACTTGTAATTTCCTGCTATTAAATTCAGATAAGACTGAAGTCATTCTTGTTGGTCCAAAAAAACTTAGAAATTCCTTTCCAAATCAAACTTTCAGTTTGGATGCGGTTACTCTTTCTCTTAATAGCTCTGTGAGGAACCTTGGAGTTATTTTTGATCAGGATTTGTCCTTCAATTCACATATTAAATTTGTTTCTAAGACTGCCTTCTATCATTTCCGTAATATTGCCAAGATTAGGAGCATCTTGTCTCAGAGTGATGCTGAGAAACTGATCCACGCTTTTGTTAGCTCGAGATTAGATTATTGTAATTCTTTATTATCAGGCTGTCCTAAAACATCTTTAAAAAGTCTTCAGCTGATCCAAAATGCTGCAGCAAGAGTTTTAACAGGTACTAGAAAGAGAGATCATATCTCTCCGGTTCTGGCCTCCCTTCATTGGCTTCCCATAGAGTTTAGAATTAAGTTTAAAATCCTTCTTCTTACTTACAAAGCTCTAAACAATCAGGCTCCTTTTTATTTAAAAGATCTGATACTACCGTATTATCCTAACAGAGCACTACGCTCCCAAAATGCAGGATTACTTGTAATACCTAGAATCTCCAAAAGTACAATGGGAGGCAGAACCTTCAGTTATCAAGCTCCTCTCCTGTGGAATCAGCTGCCAATCTGGATTCGGGAGTCAGACTCGATCTCTGTTTTTAAGAATAGGGCTAAAACCTACCTTTTTGATATAGCCTACAATTAGGGAGGGATCATGTGTTTCTGAACCCTCCCTTAGTTATGCTGCTAATAGGTTTAGTCAGCCGGGGGACCTCCAGTAATGCACTGGGCCTCACTCCTTTCCTCACTCTCTATGAAATATATTTTTTTTTTTGCTGGTCATTAACATCTGTTTGTTCTCTCCCATAGATTGAGTCCCCATCGTGCTGTTTGCTCTCTACATGTCTGTTCTTTTCTTCTTCTCTATCCCCTCACCCCCCAGCCAGTCGCAGCAGATGACTGCCCCTCCCTGAGCCTGGTTCTGCTGGAGGTTTCTTCCTGTTAAAAGGGAGTTTTTCCTCTCCACCGTCGCCAAGTGCTTGCTCACAGGGGATCGCCTGATTGCTGGGGTCTTTCTGCAACTGTGGGGGTTCTCCCCTACAGTTGATAGTGCTATGAGATGACTGTTGTTGTGAAATGGCGCTATATAAATAAAGTTGAGTTGAATTGAATTGAATACATTTTGTAAGATTTTTGCAGTTCATTAACATCTGTCTGCACCCTCCCATAGATTGTGAGTTCCTGGAGTGTTGTTTGCTCTCTATTAGGTCTTTTCCACCAAGACGGTTCCAGTGCTTAACTAGTTCTTTGGCACCAGTTCTTTGGTTTTTGACCGGCTAAGCACTAGACCCAGGCTCTCAAAAGTGGTGCTAACCTGGCCCCAACTCCTAGCTGGGCCAGTGCTAAGAACCAGTTGACATTGTTAACGTCCACTGCTGTTGGTGTGGTTAACTGACCAGCTTCAAAACATTACTGACCGCTATGCTGCATTCCGAACAGCAGAGCAAGCATGATGGATTTGGAGTGAAGAGGAGACACATTTCCTGGCTCTATGGACATGAGCAGAAGTACAAGATAAGCTGGAGGGAGCCACTCGGATAAAGCCCATTTTGATCTGATAAACTGTTTGGGGATTGGCCAGCCAACCAGGACCATCCTAACTGCCATGGATGAGTCCATTGTACAAACTACTCAAAACGCTGCTGGTAAGTGAATTGTCTTTAAAATGCCAAAAGTTAACAAATATATATATATATTTTTTTTTTTTGTTACTTATTTGTACCCGTAGGTAGATTTGTTTTGCAGTCTGGTGACAAGCCACCAGCTGCCGGTCACTGCGTGCGCAAGCGCTATCCCTAACCTGCATGTTTTTGGCATGTGGGAGGAAACCGGAGAAATCCCGGAGTAAACCCACGCAACACGGGGAGAACATGCAAACTCCACACAGATCACTGTTGGTCGGGATCGAACCCACGATCTCACGATCCCCACGATCCCCCGGCCGAGAGTAAACTGTGCTGTCACAGTGCTAACCACTGCACCACCGTGCAGCCCAAACAGCCCATATATATACACATACATACACGCTTGTATTGATATGTAGCGACCAAAGTAGATATTTTTTTACTCACTTGTGCCTCTAGTATTTTCCATTAGCTATGCTAACAAGCTAACAGTGCTTTTACCATGACCAAACGTTTCTCCTTGCCATAAAGAAAGGCTCATTTGAGAAAACTACAACAAAAATCTTAGTGTGTTACAGAATACTTTGTTAGATATCCAGTGCAAAATACACTGTATTTGTTTTGTTGTCCCAAATGACGTGACGTCGCCATATATCTTGAAATGCTCGTTTGAGAAAACTAGAACAAAAATCTTAACATCTTACAGAATACTTTTTTTTAAAGATATCCAGTGAAAAATATGCTGTTTTTGTGGTATCAATACTGTGTATGAATGGGTACCTTGCGTTGTATATATGGGAGATTTTTCTCCCAAAGACGCTTGTAACGTTGTCATTTTTACTATTTTGGTAATGTTTCCATAATCATGGGACATTTTTTTAGTTTCAGTCGTGTGTTTAATCATGTGTTCTGTAACCATGTTTTATCTAATCCTTCTCTTACTTTATTGCGCAGTAGCCTGGTGGAGCACCTACAATTTCATTGTACTGTGCAACTGTACAGTGACAATAAAGCCTATTCTTCTACTCTATAATCAGACATGTAAGCTTTGGTAATACTGATACTGAATAAAATTGCCTTCTCTGACTGCACATTTAATGGAAGGCTTAAGTTGTACACTGCACAAACTAAAACACTTTTTTTTTTTTTTTGTATTTACAGATTTATCACACCTGGATGATGAGGGAGAACCACCCAGACCTGTGGTGTCCAGCTCACCTTTGCCAGCACCAAGCTCATCCTCCTCCTGCTCTTCCTCCTCTTCTCATCAGACCAGATTGGGTAATATATGCTCAGACCATGACCCATTCACACAAAGGAGGGAGTGAATTAAATCAATTATACACTTGAATTGAATGTTGTAATGCCACTAACAGTAAATGGATGTTGAATAGACACATTCAATCTTGGACTGACGATTCCTACGTTTTTCAGTGTGTGGTTATTTTAGATTGCTTCTTATTTTTGTACTTTAAATGCTGGGATAGGCCCCAGCCCCCCCGCGACCCAAAAAGGATTAAGCGGAAGAAGATGGATGGATGGATGGAAAACAGGGAAATGGAAGTGGGACAGAAACATGGACCTCCTTCTTGACTACCTGGAGAGGTCAGATGAGAGACAGCAGAAGCAGAGCAGAAGGGATGAGCAGCTGACCTCCACTTTGCTGCAAAGCATCCAGAAGATGGAGGACAGTACCGATACCCTTATTGGCCTGATGGGACGCATTGTGTCTGTGCTTGAGGGACTGTAAACAAAGTAACTATCACAACACTGATATTTTTGGCTGTGTGTACATAATTACCTCCGCCAGGCCGAAGGCCAGGAGGAGGTAATGTTTTTGCCGGGTTTGTCTGTCTGTCTGTTTGTCTGTTTGTCTGTTGGTTAGCAAGATAACTCAAAAAGTTTTGGACGGATTTTGATGAAACTTTCAGGCCTTGTTGGAAATGGTACAAGGAAGAACTGATTAAATTTTGGGGATGATCCGGATCACCGTCTGGATACAGGAATTTTTTAAATGATTCTTTAACATTGTGAGATACGGCCATTTTCAACATGTGTGCAGGGGCAATAGAGGGCGCTGGTCATCGTGTCTGATGAACACAAACTCCGCCTTCTTCAAAGTTTTAGGCACAAAAGCACGCAGAAAACAGTGGTGGGCAGGGCCCGCCACAGTGCCTGTGTTTGCGCTACGCTGCAAAAGCTGAGACGGCCAGCTGTCCGGCGCCGGATTATTTGGTAGAAATTCCCCGGCCAGCCATAGGGGCTGCACAAAAACCAGCTCTCTGCCGGGGGAGGCTTCCAAATCCTCTTTTTTCCGCGGAGCGCAAACCCAATAAAACCCACAGCAACCATTATCGCACCTTCTTTTGTCCTACGGCTCCGGAACAGAGAGGAATCCCGGCGCCAGTAATGCTGCGCCTGATATGTGTGACTCTAATGCTAAAAGTGACTGCATCAGGGATTTTCAACCTGAAGTCGCACTTTGCTACACAGCGCCACAAAAACTGTGTAGCCAAATTCCATCGATGGATGAACATTTTCAGCCAGTGACAGAACCGACGCCTTCCAAATCCAATGCATCACTAGCAGAAGTGATGGTTTGTCATTTTGTGGCAGAGCACAATCTGCCCCCATTGGTGGCAGATCATTTCAGTGATTTGATGCCAACACTGTTTCCTGACAGCAAGAGCACTCAATTTTTTTGTGCTACTTGGCTTATTATTTTCACATTACCAAAAAGTTATGGCTCAACATTGTGTCCATATAAGTGTACATTTGAATAAATATGTTTGAAATAGTTCATGTTGCAGTTGCTGTTTGCTTAGTTTTTGTTTGTTTGTTTGTTTTTGCTTCAGTTTTCTTTCATCTGCCGATAAATACAGTTTTTAAGTACTCAGTACAGGTGTGAAAGCCCCCCCCCCCCAATAAGGGAGGCATGAGGTCAGTACAGGTGTGAAAGCCCCCCCAATAAGGGAGGCATGAGGTATGCCTTGACAGGTCGCAGCCTGGCACTTTGCAGATGGAGGACATGGACACAACAGCAACACTTCAGTTTATTACCTCCGCCAAGGAGGTAATGCTTTTACTACTGAACCACTAATCCTATCATTGTGAATCCAATTGCTAGTCATATGTTTTCATGGTCAAGGAATCTGAAAACCTACACACAAACACTGTATGGGGGGGAACTGTGGTGCTTGGCGGAGGTCTGCGCTCTCCGAGTGCTTTTCTAGTATTTCATATGTAGCAGTCTTAAGGTTTTGCACATTTTGTAAATAAAAGCTTTCTTTCCTTATAAGTCTTTCTGCTTCCACATTAAGTAATTGTTATCCTCACACCAAACATATCCGTGATATGTCAAGCTATTTAGGATAAATAATGCAAATCACTGACATTATAGTGGTGGGAAGTGAAAGTACAAGTACTGAATTACTGCATTTAAGTTAATTTTTTCAGGTATTGGAAAATATATCAGGTACTTGTGGACTTTACTCACATATTTGTGAGTAAAGTCCCATCACATAATGGTCCCCTCCAGTATACAACTAGGAAAATACCGGTTGCTACGGAGGGTGATAATATGTATGGGTACATAATCATACCATGTAGGATAACTAGGTAGACGGTTATGCTGTTCATTCCATCTAGCTACAATGCTCCGCACTGTGTGTGTTTATATATTTATATATTTATTCCATCTAGCTACAATGCTCCGCACTGTGTGTGTTGATATATTTATTCCATCTAGCTACAATGCTCCGCACTGTGTGTTTATATATTTATATATTTATATGTACATATGTATATTCGCTGCTCTTGTTTTTTCTTGTCTTCTGATTGTTGCTCTGAGTGTTGCTATCCCTGTGCTGTTGCGATCCTGGAATTTCCCAATTGTGGGACTAATAAAGGCTTATCTTATCTTATCTTATCTTATCTTATTTTGACAACTTTTTTCACATTTTCTAAAGAACAAGCAGCAACAAACTTTAAATCTATGCACTTTTTCTGTGGAAAATGTTCCAAGTTGCCAGCTTCAAAAATGATAAACAATGAGTTTATATTCTTTTGACAACGTACCACATGACATTCTATCAGCTCTGGACAAGATCATTTTTGGGGAAAGTACTTTTAACTTGTACACTTTAGAGTCTGTCTCTTGTTACCCCTACATCACTCTATAAAAGCAAGAAATCTGACACCCTTAGTCTTAGAAGGTTTCCACAGGAATCTCTCCTTCAGCACTTTAGGGGGACCAGGTACATTGTGCCCAAACACGAGTTCAGATGGGTTAAACCCCAGGGACTCTTGCTTAGCATTACAAATGGCAAACAGTACAAAAATGAGCCCTTCATCCCAATTCTTCCTGGTATCATGACAGTATTTTCGCAAACATTGACTTTAGAGTCTGATGCCAATGCTCAAGTGCACCTTGTCACCGATACCTTCACTGCTAATCGCCTCAACCTTGCTGATCACACATAATCTGTGACTACCCTCAAGTCTAAGTACAAGTATCTCCAAGATATTCCACTTCAACCATTTGACGAGGTACACCCCATGCTTCTCATAGAAGCAGACCATCCCCATTTGATTACTCCTGATGATCCTGTCTGCTTGGGCCCCCTAGGTGGCCCTGCAGCCATTAAGACCAGACTTGGGTGGACGCTTCAGGGTCCAGCTAGGATAGTGGAACAGCAGTTACCTCCCCAGCAGTGCTTGCTCACTTCTCTCAGTCCTCTGGAGTAGAACTTCGGAGAAACATTGAAAAGTTGTGGCAACTGGACGCCTTACCACCGAGAAGTAAGAAGCAAGTGACACCGTCCAGAGAAGACCAACAAGCCACTGATCTCCTGATTTTCATGATCCTGTCCATGAACTGGAATTACGACGCACCTATCCCTCAACCAGTGGTCTCAACGAAGAAGAAGAAGAAGAAGAAGAAGAAGAAGACCCACCAGATGGAGAGCAATAGAATGACGACAACTGCTACACGTCAGAAAAGATGCCATGAAGATGAAACACCTGAGGTTCCAGCAGTACATCGCACCATCTCAGACAGGAGGACACCCTTCACCAGCATAGGGTACGACAGACTTTAAAGTACGTTTCTAGGACATCATAGGACAGCCTATGATCTCTTCCTCATCATCATAGAGCGTCCTATGAACTCAGGCATCATAGGATGACTCGCCATGCCTACATGACAGCAAATGTGTAACATCATAGGACGACTCACCATGCCTATATGACGGCAAATGTGTAACCTTGACGAATGCCAGTCTACACTATAAATGTGTAAAATGCCAAGCAAAGCGCTAATTTTCTCTGGGTGCTCCGGTTTCTTGGTTTCTACAGGCATGCACGGGCCTTCCTGAACAAGGTCGAAAGCCACTTTTTCAGGATCGTGCCCATGAACTGGAATTACGTCACACCTATCCCTCAACTAGTGGTCTAAAAGAAGAAGAAGAAGACCCACCAGATGGAGAGCAATAGAATGAGGAGAACTGCTGCACATCAGAAAGGATGCCGTGAACATGAAACACCTCAGGTTCCACCAGTACACCGCAGGCATGACTGTGAACAACACAGTCGTCTGAGACAAGAGGAGACCTTTCAGTGGTCTGAACGAAGAAGAAGAAGACCCACCAGATGATGTCTACAGCCGTGGACAAAATTGTTGATACCTCTCTGTTAATGAAAGAAAAACCCACAATGGTCACAGAAATAACTTGAATCTGACAAAAGTGGTAATAAATAAAAATTCCATGAAAATTAACCAATGAAAATCAGACAGTGCTTTTGAATTGTGGTTCAACAGAATTACTTTAAAAAATAAACTCATATGAGCCTTCTTTGAGCCCTGATCTAAATCCTATTGAACATCTGTGGAAGGAGCTGAAACATGCCATCTGGAGAAGGCACCCTTCAAACCTGAGACAACTGGAGCAGTTTGCTCACGAGGAGTGGGCCAAAATACCTGCTGAGAGGTGAGGAAGTCTCATTGACAGTTACAGAAATCGTTTGATTGCAGTGATTGCCTCAAAAGGTTGTGCAACAAAATATTAAGTTAAAGGTACCATCATTTTTGTCCAGGCCTGTTTCATGAGTTTGTTTTTTAATATAATTCTGTTGAACCACAATTCAAAAGCATTGTCTGATTTTCATTGGTTAATTTTCATCAAATTTTTATTTATTACCACTTTTGTCAAATTCAAGTTATTTCTGTGACCATTGTGGGTTTTTCTTTCATTAACAGAGGGGTACCAACAATTTTGTCCACGGTTGTACACCATAAGTACTTCAAAACAGAGTACACTGAGGATCAATTGTCTGCTGAATGTTTTTTGTCATGGACCCCTGTGCGCCATTACACGGCGCACGAGGGAGAGAATGAAAAACCCAATCGCAGCAGTAGAGAGTGCCGTGTTTATTGAAGTTCACCAAAAAACAGTTCAATAATCACCAAATGAAGTTCAGTTTACCACACAATATATGGAGTAGTGTAATGACAGAGTTGGCCACCAAACATACAGGGTGCCTGCTGAATGCTGAAATAGCCTGGTGAATATGGAGCCTAGTGCTGCAGGGCTGCGTTACGCATGAAACAGGAAAGGCGAGCAGCCTAATGCTGCAGGGCTGCTAGCACAGGAGAAAAGGAGAAGGCACAGGAGAAGGCTGGGGGCCGTACCCGACTCCCCTCCCCAAAAGCCAGGCAAGATCCCTCCACCATCAACAAATGAACTACAGGAGAGACTACTTGCCTGTGCTTAAGCTCTACGGCCGTCCAGGACTCCGAAGACGATGCCCCGGGTCCCATCGGCTGGAGGTCTGGTCCGGGGGATGACTCCACTGCGGCGGCCCCCGCAGCGGGCATGATGATGGTAGCAAGAGTGGACCTCTCGTGCGCCATCCTCCACGCCTTTGGGTCCTCCAGCGTGGCGGCTGTGGACGACTCCTTCGCCGGCCCATGGGCTGGACCCTCCTGGTCCTCTGGCTCCTCCTCCCCTGAGCGACCTGGATCCGGGACCGATGGGCTCGTGGGGGCACATAGAAAAGAGTCATTGAGACCAGGCACGAGACCACTGTATGCTGCTGGGACGGAGAACTCAGGGGACTGCACACCCCGAGTCTCCTCACCAGGAGGCAGGCAACATTGATCATTGACTGTGGAACTTGAATGAAAAGAAACTTGCCTGTTCTCCTGGCACTGGAGGTCCCCAGCGGCCACTGAGGTGTCCTCTCTACTCTCCTGGCGTTCCTCATCGGGTTGAGGCTCCTCCTCCCTCGGAGAAAGCTCTTTTCGTTTTTCAGCCATCTCCGGGAGGAGCCACGGCTTCACCTCCAAGATGAGGTCTGTTTCATCCAGAAGAGCCTGCCTATGTTCCTCCATCTCCTCCCGTGACAGGGCAGAGCATTGCTCGGAGCAGGAAGGCGAAGCTGCAGTTCACGGGACTGGACACTTCTTGCTGCGGGGCTTCCTCCCTCTTCTCCTCTTGGGTGACGCGGGGATGAGGTAAGCACCGTGCCAGGAAGTGGGTCACCCATGCAGAGAGACCCCGCATCCTCGGGAAAGACGAGCGAAGTGGCCGCGACAAGCTCGAGCACTGGGAGATCCTCAGCCGATTCCTCACATGGCGCAGTGAAGATGTCCCAGAGGATCTCCATCGCCTCCGGATGATCCCAGAGGCTGTCTTGCTCCGTCACCCTCCTCGCGGTGTCCCGAGCCTGACAAACTGTCGGAGAGGGACGGGGCCTCTGCGTCCAGGAGCGAACCTCCTCCAGTAGACACAACGAGCGCTGCTCCCTATCTAACTCCATCTCCGTTGGACGCTGGCCCGGGAGATGAAGGGGATCCGAGGAGGGAGGAAGTCTTCCTCTGACGGGAGTGTTTCTTCTGGCGAGGGGCTGGCTCCAATTGCGGAGAGGCATCCTCCGGCTCTGCGTCAGGAATGCGAAGGATGACAGAGAGGATGGCGTCTACCCTATGGATTCCCTGGATGTGAGGGTAGTGCCGCTTGAAGTCCTCCGCGACAAGTCATGCCCACTCCCGGTCCTTGGGAAACCGAGACCGCTGAAAGGCGAAGCCCGCCTCCTCCAGCAAATCCTGGGCTTCCTGCTCCTCGTCTGTCCAAGTCATTGTGTCCACGTATGAGGAGAAAAAGGAGAAAGGGTTAAAAAAACACAACTCTACTCCGCTGTTTTTTGTTTGTTTTTTTTTACGGTCGGGGCATTCTGTCATGAATCCCTGTGCGCCATTACACGGCGCACGAGGGAGAGAATGAAAAACCCAATAGCAGGAGTAGAGTTCCGTGTTTATTGAAGTTCACCAAAAAACAGTTCAATAATCACCAAATGCAGTTCAGTTTACCACACAATATATGGAGTAGTGTAATGACAGAGTTGGCCACCAAACATACAGGGTACCTGCCGAATGCTCAACAGCCTGGTGAATATGGAGCCTAGTGCTGCAGGGCTGCGTTACGCATGAAACAGGAAAGGCGAGTAGCCTAATGCTGCAGGGCTGCTAGCACAGGAGAAAAGACTAAGACACACTTACAGGTCTGGAGCTAATCCGGAGCAAGCTGTGCAGTCTGGAGGCAAAGGCAGAGAAGCGGACCAGCCGAAACACCAAGGAATAGATTGCCTTTAAATGTCAGGCTGAGATGAACGCAGGGAGTGAATAACCATACGCAGAGGAACACGCTGCCTCGTATGACGGGGAATGCCCTGACAATCTCCTTCCTCAGCAGCGGCAAACAAATACTCCAGAAACTAACGAGGAAAGGGATTGCCGGTGTCAAAATGCGTGGGCAGAACTGATTGGGAACAGGTGAGTGAGAGGGCATGTGAATGAGAGTGAATGGAGCATGAGCATGTGTGTGTGTGCGTGTGGGTGTGTGTATGTGTGTGAGCACCGGTGACAGAGCAGCTGACGGTGCTTGACAGGAGGAGGGGGCATGCCAGAGCTGTCAGGAGGAAACTAGGGCTAATCATAATAATAAGTCAGAACGGATTCATGACAGTTTTTATTCATTAACACTTTTCAACTACTTCACATGTTATATTTTGTAAATGACATTGCAGGCACTAAACAGGTTATTGCGCCCCACTGTTAAAGTACTCCATTAAAGCTGCCCTAATGTCATCCCCTTCTACACTGGCATGGTCAGGCAGTGGCTGAACTGGAGGCTGACTGTGATCATGTGTGTGTATGGGAGTCCAACATTGTCACCATGTTCCTCACAAATATTATCAAGTATGCTGCAGGTGAGCACCATTTTCTTGCTCAGCTCCAGTTTGCAGTCATTCCTTGTCAGGAGGGACCTCCATCATCCTTTCAAGCCGCTGAAATCCATTTCCACAACTGAACGTACACAGTTCATCCGGTAGTTGTAGTTACGTTGTTCAGGGGTAAGTCTGCCTGTGTCCGAAAAGGGTTTCATCAGCCACTTCTGCATGGGGTCGGCTGAGTGGTGAAATCTGGTGTCGTGCCAAAAAGTGATCACTGTCTGCAGGAGCCAGGAGCGCCCGCTTGTTAAAGGTGTACTGCCTGGTTTCAGTCCACCTACAATGTGTCTAAATGTTTTGAGGTTTTATCGCATCTGAAAAATGATAGTGTTGGCCAAAGTGTTGTAGTTTGGAAAACAACATATAGAATTTATCAGATTGCAACTGATTACGATATTTATGTGCAAAAACATCGTTGTTTTGGAGGTACATGGAATATATATTTATACAGTACATGTATCTATCCAGTAAATCTATGCATTTTTCCATGTTACCTTGTGACTGCATTATTTTAATTGCTTTTAATCCTAGATCAAGTTTGTTTCAGGTTCAAAATGCATCATAAGTGTTAAATATATCTTATTGTACCTAGCTAAGTACTGTTTACCTCTTGAAATATATATTTAACGGCTAATATAATCCCATAACAACAATATGGCACCTGGCAATCATGACATAACAGGCGACCACCGTCTCGTAATGTGCCGTAACACCACCTATTACAGAATTGACATAAATATTATGTTTAAAAGTGTAGTCAATGCTAGCTAGTTGAGCTACAGATTTGAGCTAACAGCGGCTGATAACTGAGATATTGGTCAACACCACTGGTCAACACCAAATTTATTGTTGTTAGAATAATTTTGAGCTTAAATTATTCAAAGTCAAAAATCAGGCGGAAAGTTGAATTTATGTATTACAAAAATATAAGGAGTCACCCCAATGGCCACTTTGGGGGAAGAATTACAAAGCATGGCATTCAGACACGCTTAGAATCCCTAAAGGAGCCATTCTTCTTTTTTTTTTTTTTTTTATTTAAGTTTTTGTAAAGGGTATACAGGTCGTTACAGCAATGCAGTGTTTACATTTTCATCACATGTTCCCTTATTTTCTGATATCTGACAACATTGGAAGATTAATTCTTACAACACCCCCCTTTTTTTTTTTTTTTTAAAGTGAAAGAAAAAGTGAAATTAAAGAGAAAAAAAAACAAGAAACAAATAACAAAAAAAACAAACAAACCAGTAAAAAAACAAACAAAAAGAAAAAGTAAGTAAATAAAGATAAAAGAGCATCTGAGTAGCTTGGAACAAAGAGCGGAACCATTATTGAAATGGTATTTGTCAAAGATTAGATCTAATGGAAGACACATATGCGGTCCAGGGTTGCCAAAAGTTCATGAACACATCCATGTCCTGTCTCAGTGCGAATGTCAACTTTTCCATCGAGTAAATGTCTTGGATCACGTTAGTCCAATCTTCAGGTGTAGGACAGTCCTTCAACATCCATTTTTTAGTTAGAGCTTTTTTGCTTGCCAATATTAAAACATTGAATAAGTATTTTTCTCCTTGTCTTTCCAGTGAGTCCGGTAGTAAACCCAAATACAAAGTTACAAAAGAAAAGGGAACTGTAATTTTGAATATTTTCCCCAATATTGTCTGTACCTTGGTCCAATATTGGTGGATAACTGGGCATGACCAAAACACATGAAAATGATTTGCAGTCTTTTCACCACACAAGCGCCAACAGTTCAATCCCTTATGGGTAAATTTGTTTTGTGCAGGTGTTCTGAAAAATCTTGCCAAGTTTTTCCATCCAAATTCTCTCCACTGCGGGGATGAGGTACTTTTCCATTGCTGTTTATTTAGCTTTTCCCATATTTCCAGTTGTAAAGTGAAATTCCCCTCTTTTTCCCATCTCTCTTTTATATAAGATGTGTTGTCTCCTTTTAAGTCTTGAAGACCTTGGTATATTTTAGAAATGTATCTGATCCCTGGGATCCCTTTATATGCCATTAAGAAGACCTTCAGAACACCTGACTGGGCCCTTTCCAAAACCTCCTTTTTAAGTATATTGTTTATGTGGTGTCTAAGCTGGAAGAACCTGTAAAGGTCTTGATTTATTAGGCCTTGTTTTTTCAAATCTTCAAAACTTCTTAAGATTTGCCCTTTAAAAAAATCGTAATATTTTATCAGCCCTTTCTCCTTCCACTTTTTAAATCTGGTGTCTGTTTTATTAGGAGTAAAGTCCTGATCATAGGCGATCCATTGCAGAAGTCGATAGGGCTCTTTAGTTTGATTCTCTCTGACTATCTTAAACCAAATTTTTAGCGGGGTCTCTATCCACGGGTTAGTGTTATTCAAAAGCTTAGGTAAGACATTGTTCCCTATTATCGCCTGTAGGGGGATGTCACTTGTTATTTGGCATTCGATCTCCTTCCATTGTGCAGTGTAGACTGGGTTACATATCTCTACTAAAGTTTTAATTTGTGCGGCTTTAAAGTAGTCCCTGATATTTGGCAGCGCGAGCCCACCTTTGTCTTTGTTTAGCTGTAGGGTTCTATATCTGATTCTAGGTCTCTTGCCCTGCCATATGAATCTTGAGATCCTTCTGTCCAGCTCCTGCCATGTTTTTTTGGGAGGTTCTACCGGTATTGTTTGGAAAAGGTATAGAAGACGTGGAAGTATATTCATTTTGACTGCTTCAATTCTTTGTGCAGTACCCAAGAATGGTATCATATTCCATCTTGCTAGGTCAGATTTTATTTTTGTCACCAGTGGATCATAGTTTAGTGATATAATTTTGTTGAGTTGTTTCGGGATATTGACCCCCAGATATTTCATAGATTCCGACTCCCAGTTAGTTTTGAGTTTGCTTAGTGAATAATGATTTGGGTCATAGTTGAATGTTAAAACTTGGGTTTTATGCATATTTAATTTGTACCCCGATAAATCTCCATACTCTGAAAAAACTGAGGTTAGTTCTGGTAAAGAAGTGTCCGGCTGCCCTAGGTATATTAAAATGTCATCAGCAAAGAGTGCTATTTTATGTTCCTTCTGACCAAGTGTAATACCTTGAATTTTTTGGTTTTGTCTTATCCATTGGCTCAGAGGTTCTATGAAGATTGCAAAGAGCAGTGGAGACAGGGGGCAGCCCTGACGACATCCTCTTTCCAGTTCAAAAGATGATGATAAATTACCGTTAATCCTTATTTTAGCTGTTGGTTTTTTATATAATGCCTGTATAGTTCTAATGAAGTTGTTATGAAAATTGAAACTGGATAAGATTCTATATAGAAAAGACCAGTCAACCGAATCGAATGCTTTTTCAGCATCTAATCCCAATATGACTGCATTTAAGTTATATTTTTTTATATGATGAATTATGTGTAAAGTGCGTCGAATGTTGTCTTGTGTCTGTCTTTGTCTTATAAAACCTGTTTGGTCTAAATGAATTAGGTCTGTCAGTATATTTTCTAACCTTTTGGCAAGGATAATGGTAAAAAGCTTATAGTCCTGATTTAGTACACTGATTGGTCTGTAGTTGGAGCACTCTAGTTTATCCTTTTCAGGTTTAGGTATAACTGCAATGACCCCTTCTCTCCAGGAGGGGGGGATTTCCCCTGTGTGGAGGACATAATTAAATGTTTTCAGGAGGAGAGGAGATAGTTGCTGTTTAAAGGTTTTGTACCACTCTGCTGTATAGCCATCAGCTCCTGGGGATTTGTTAGCTTTAAGTTTCATAATTGCTTTTTCCAATTCTTTAGGATGTATTTCTGACAGTAGTGTTTTATTTTGTGACTCCGTAAGTTGGGGAAGGTTTAATGTGTTTAGGAATGCCTCGGATGCGTTTTTATGTTTTTTGTGGGAGTATAAGTTCTTATAGTAATTCTCGAAGTTTTTAAGAATATCCTGAATTCTGAATTTTATTTCCTTTGATACTGGGTCTCTGATTTTGTAGATTGCTCTTTCTGTTTGATGTTTCCTCAATTTATAGGCTAGCAATTTTGCCGATTTACTGCCTGCTTCATAGTATTTTTGTTTCAGAAATGTAAGTTTCTTCTGGATTTCTATTGTGTAGATCTCATTTATTTGGTTTTTAATTTCCTTAATCTTGAGCGAGTCAGTAGAATGAGTGTTGCCTTTGTGTTCTTTTTCTAGGTTCCTAAGTTCTGACTCTAATGTGGATAGTTTTTCTTGTCTTAGTTTCTTTTGGGATGCCAGTTTTGCAATAATCTTTCCTCTTATTACAGCTTTACATGCATCCCACAGTATTAAAGGGGATACTTCTCCATTATCGTTATCTTCCAAATATCTGAGAATATCTGATTCCAATTCATCTTTCAGTGGTCCTTTCAGGACATTTGAATTTAACCTCCAAGAAAATGTATTATTTGTGTATTTTTGGATATTTAAGTCCATGTAGATCGGACTGTGGTCGGAGAGATCCATCAGTCCTATTTTACATGTTTTTACTCTTCCAATGTCTCTATTAAACATAAAAAAATAGTCAATCCTTGAGTAAGATGAATGTGGAGTTGAGTAAAATGTATAGTCTTTTACACTGGGGTTGAGTTCCCTCCACACGTCACAGATTCCCAATTCTTTTAGTAGCATCCGAGTCTTCCTGTTTTGGGTGTTATTTTGATGTGGGGAATTACCAGAAGCATCCCAGTATGGATTCAGTCTAAGATTGAAGTCCCCACCACATATCACTAAACCTTGAGCTTTAGTTATCATTAGGTCGAATACATTTTTATAAAATTTCCAGTTAGCCCCTGGGGGAGCATACACATTCAGCAGGGTGATATCTTCTCCCTCTAGCCGCCCAGTTACCAAACTGTATCTCCCTTCTTTATCTTTGTGTTCTGATTTTTTTTCAAATGTAATTTTGGTTGATATCAATGTCGCTACTCCCCTCCTCCTCCCTGATTTATATGAAGATGAAGAGATCATTTTAAACCCTTGTCTACTGAGTTTATTGTGTTCCACGTCTGTTAGGTGGGTTTCTTGTAAAAGTATTATTCCTGCTTTGTCTTTTTTCATTTTGCCTAGAATCTTGGATCTTTTAACTGGATTCAGGATTCCTTTTACATTATATGAAATTATTTTGGTTACACCCTGTTTCTCCATTGTGTTGTTTTGTTTAGTATAACTGTGTGGTGGCCCTCTTTTGTGCTACTCAGAAACTGAAAGAACATTAAAAACAAGAAAAACATTAAGAACATAGTGTAAAAAACTTTAAAACAAAAAGCTGTCATAAGAACTTCCTGAGCTGAGGTCTTTTTAAAGACCCTGTAAGAGCCTTGATGGAGTGAAGGCTCTGAGGGAAATTCCTCAAACTCTGTTACGTGTTGAGGGCCCTCTCTTACCACTGAAAGTAGTCCCATGCTTTTAACGTGAGTTTCAGAACCCAATCCAAACTTGTAATGATTTTTTTTTTTTTCCTTTTATGCCTAAACCCTGTGAAATTGTGTGCACCCTCCCACCCCCATCACATCAAACATTCACGCAAAAACAGTATTTGTTAGTATGAGGAGAACATGTGGATTATTGTCACATTTCTATTTTAACAAGTTTTTTTTTTTTTTATTACAAAGACTTATTTGTTTCAAATAATATGATTGTTCCATGAAATGTTTTACCACATGCTGAATATGCATCTCCTTTAATGTTTGTTACCTTGTATGAGGGGGGTTGGATGTGCGGATTGATTCAAGAGAAAGGAAAAAAAAAAAAAAAAAAAGGTCGCTATTCCAACCTGAAAACGGATAGTTTATCCGCGACGCTCTGGTGCTGGGTTTCCCGCTGCTGGTCCGTGGATTTTGAAGGTCTTTGTGTTGTCCATGTTTGCGTTTTGATCTTCTCAGTCGGGTCTGCTGGGGGTTTAAATACCGTTACCGGGAGGCCTCTTTTCGCCATGTCAGCTGTTGCTTCTTCTGCCGAATTATAGAGACACGTTTCATCGCCGTAGAAGACCCTTAACTTCGCAGGAAATGGTGTCTGAAAGCGCAATTTCTTCTCTCTTAACACCTTTTTCGCGTCATTGTATTCCCTGCGCTTTTTAAGGACCTCCGGGGCGTAATCGTGTTCCACGTAGACTTTTCTCTCCTGGTGCATAAATCCTTTTTTCTGCCAGGCCAGTCTTACAACCTCTTGTTTTATTTTGAAATTGGAAAATCTTACCAACACCGAACGTGGGGGCGCTTCCGCCGCCGGCCTAGCGGCTAATGAACGATGTGCCTTTTCTATCTTCAAGTCGGTGGTTTGTGGAATATCCAATTTCTCTCTTAGTAAGGATTCCACGCATTCTGCCATTGAGTTAAAACCATTTTCGGTTCCTTCTATCAGACCATGAATTCTTATGTTGTCTCTTCTTTGTTTTCCTTCTTGGTCGGTTAGCTTAGCCTCTATAGCTGCTTGTCTTTTGCGTAGGTCTAGCACAGAATCTTTGAGCACTTTTATTCGATCCTCTGTTTCCAAGATTCGGTTCTCGGCCTGGTCCACTCTGCTGTTTGTCCTTTTCAATTCTTCTCTGAATTCCCGAAATTCGGCCGTAACATCTCGGCGAAATCGGCGTAGCTCCTCAAATAGTGATTTCAGGCTAACCCTTTTGTTAGCTATCACCAGTTCCTCGTCTTCTGAACGGAGATCTTCCAGTTCGGATTCTCCGGCCGATACGTGTCCTGGCCTGGAGAATTTCAGTTTCTTCTGTTTTCCTTTAGACATGATGATTTTGTCTTTTGATTTTCACTCCTCCAAAAATCCGTTAAGTTTGATTTTCAAGGTGTTATCCTGGATTGGGTCTGAGAACTTCAGTGTTAAGCTGCAGTCGCCATGGCGTCCAGACCGGAAGTCAAAGGAGCCATTCTTCTAAGTCTGATATATATAGGTAGGAGAAAGCAGGGGGAGGATGGGATAAGAGGAGGAAAGGAGAGGGACAGACAGAAAGTCCTGATAACTGAGCTTATCCAGGCGGACGTCACAGACACTCTGGTGACAAGAATGTAAATCTAACAGAACATCCATAAAACACTAATCTACAAGATGAGGATTTCCTGTGCATTCCTGTGACCCGAAACAGCCGTGGAAAGCAAAGGATGTGGCACTTGGGTGCATCTAATATTTTACCCCACCTGAAACCATCAGCAAGAGACTGTTTAATATATATATTGTATACTTATTTGGAAAAAAAAGGAAAACAACAAATGACTGTCTAACTGTTTCTCTACGCAAGTGTCAGCTGATGACTTGGTGTCCAGTAATGACCTCTGCTGATAGAGAAGCAGACTGTTTGTTTATTATGACAAGGGAAAAAATACAAGGGAAGAAAAGGTGTGGTTAGTGTTGTTATCTTATCATCCTCATCATCCTCTAGTAATACTTAATATTGGTTATTAAGTTGTTCCAATGCTTATACACTGTAGAGAATTGTTATGTTTGCGCCTTAATAACACTAACAGTTAGTCAAAATATCTTTATTTGTCTGCTGTAAAAATGTCTGCTGTATGTCTGTTTTTTTTCTTTTTCTTGTCTATCCCCTCACCCCCCAGCCAGTCACAGTGGAATATTGACCCTCCCTAAGCCCAGTTCTGCTGGAGGTTTCTTCCTGTTAAAAGGGAATTTTTCCTCTCCACTGTCGCCTTACTGTTAAAAGTGCTATGAGATGACTGTCTGTAAATTGGCATCATATAAATAAAGTTGAAATATATTCATTATAGTATGATATTTCACATTTAGGTTTTAAATGCCCTTTTTAAAATATATACTGTATATTTTGAATATTTTCTAAAATAGTTATATACTGCTCAAAAAAGTAAAGGGAACACTTTGAAAACACAGATTTTAATGGGAAAAAATAAGCTGGATATCGAAATTGTGGCAGGCTAGTCCAGCTTATTCAGATTAAAGGAACACTTTTTAATGTTTTTAGTGTTCCCTTTATTTTTTTGAGCAGTATATATATACTGTATATATATATATATATATATATATATATATATATATATATATATATATATATATATATATATATATGTATATATATATAGCTTTTTGGCTGGTTTTTGTAATGTGCTGTGTTATGATGAGCTGTGTCATCTACCTGCTTCTAGAAGGATAAATGAAGTTGTACCGAAGTAAGTTTAACTGAACTGAATTAACATTATTGGTCCAGCACATCTATAACAGACTGAAATGTTTTAACTAACTTTACGGGAAAGTAAAGCTATAACCACAACCAGAGTGACAACTGGAATTAATAAAGGGAAAAATGTCCATTTGGATTACACCTGAAGATAGTTTGAGAATTCCAGCTGTTTGCAGAGAAATTTGTAAGTTTTGGATTATGGTGCGAGGGGACATCATGTTATTCAAACCGTCATGATTTATAATAATTATATGGCATTTTACTGATATGCAGTATGTTTTCTTCGTCCACTGTATTTAAACTTTCCTGCAGCATTTTTTAAAACCCCATTTCACATGTGTACAGTGACAAAATCAACAATCATCAGATGTCTCATGAAAAGTACATCGATGTCTGCATAGACAAAGCACAAAAAGGACACCAGTTGTGAGTTGACAGACATGGTCAATGTCCACTTCAGTGGAGGGAGCAGAAGCTAATGCGGTGATTTTATTATTGAAAAAAGAAAAAGATCGCCTTTGTCAAAAGAGCTTAAGAAAAGCATAAGATAACATGCCAAATTCTTCATATATAGCTTAATAAACAGGCTGACAGATTTAATGATGGGGTCTGTGACTCATTCCATTAACGTGGCAGAAAAGCCAGACAAAAATACACCTGTAAGTGACTCATGTATAAATGGCAGAATTCTGATGAGGTCAGCAGTGCTCAGTGTTTCTCTTCTAAAAAGTATAAAAATGTGGAAAACATCGCCAAATGTCTTTCTTTCTCAATATACTGTAACTGCTCAAAGGAATACAGTATATGTATGTGTGTGAGGGGCTTGATTTAAACAGACAGCATGAGGAAATCAGCACGATCAGCCTCAGTTATATTTTGAAACATCAGGGTATAATATGGTTGGTCTCTGACTGGATGATGTGATAAAATCCCTTCAAGTGACTACTTCCAACTTCCTCCCACAGACTACTGAAAAGATGGACATAGTCGTGTAAAATAGGTGATGCATATAGGTTAGCTTAGCTGTAGTGGTGGGCAAATTAACGCATTATCGCATGATAATGCAATGTCTCATTTAACAGTGACAATTTTTTGGGACCACAATTATTCGCAAATAATTGTAGCGGAATGAAAAAGGCCCTAGTAGAACAGGCATGTGGTACTGCTGAGGTGTTATGGAAGCAAAGGTTGCTTTGATAGTGGCCTTCAGCTCGTCTGCATTGTTGGGTCTGATCCCAATAGCCAATCACAGGATGCTTTGTTAGCTGATGGCTAAAGCTACAGTCACAAATACCCTTATGAACGGCTGCGAACGATTTTTGGACCATTTCGTACAGCCTTCTTAAAGTGGCCATAGGAGAATACAGCATTTGTAGACCGTAAGTTTGTGGCCAGATCAATGGTCTTGTCCAAGATTTCTGTGCCCCATGAAGACCCCTCATCGTAGGGCGGCTGTACAAATGCCGTAGGAATGTCAAAACTACTCAAGGTATTGGCTGTAAGTATGCCTTGGGCCTTGTTTTGATGGTCATCCATGCACTTTTTAGACAGACTTTCCGCCGTGCGCCATTGTTTTTGTTATTTTCTGTCAGCGCATTGTCTGTTTTTTTATGCCTCGCGTCACGCCATCAAATTACCAGTAGACAGTGCGTCCACTATGTGCTCGGAGGAGGTGCCTCATTTCAAAGAGATGTGGCGATGCACAATCTAATATGCATTACTATTATAGTGCATGTCATGAGAATCTGCTTTCGATCAGAAAAAAGGAGGTCTATCATCAGAAGCGTGTTGTTTAATGATATTTCTGTGGCATGTTTTGACATTGCGCAGCTCTGGAGCTCAGCAAACGGCATGCACTGGGTCTTGTAACAGTCATGGGGGTTGTTAAGCCTTATTCATGGTGCATTTCCCCTCTGGTCCGCTTTGGTCCGCGTGCGCTTTGGAAGAGCCCGGCGCACACACGGCATTGTACATGCTCACTTTTTTCGTCTACCAGGCCAAGCAGTTGACGCATGCACATATCTGCTATTTGTAGTTTCGCCCCAGCCCTATGGGCAGCGCAAATGCGCTAACACGCCAGTTTGTTCACCGGCTATAAACACTCAAGCGACACACATTTTTTTTTTTTTTGTAGCAACAACAATGGCATCATTTCAAGGAAAAGGAGGAATTACCGTTTTCCAATGCTCTTCTCTGCTCAAACTGCTGCTGCTGCCAAAGGATTCATCTACGTTTATTCTCGTCTTCCGCCTCCTCGTTGTCTTCCTCATCTACTTTGCCTTTGCATGTTGTGTTGGTAGCGCCATCTCATGAATGGGACATTCAGTCTTGTGCATGCTCTGTCAACGCGTTCAGGTCTTGGGCAGGCCGTGTGGTCATAAAATTTGGCTGCACGTGGTTGTCCGCAGTACAGTCCTGTCTACAAGCGGACTGGAGATGATGACGTAAATTTTGTCACATGAGGTTTCTGGTTGCACGTACACAGACAATGAAGGTGCAGCATGAATCCAGCTTTACAATGACGGGGTAGGTTGATCAGTTGTCACTGACACTGAATGCGTTTATGGGCGTTTCCAAGTTCATTTCCTTATCACAACAGCATAAAAACGAACTTTCCACTGGTGCATGATGCAAAGAGGGTGGTCTAATCATTCAGAGGTGTGTTCTGGATAACCCAATCCAAAGCACTCCTTCCCATCCCTTTAATGCAAAGGGCACATTATCTAAAGTGAATTGTGATCATGACGGTTTAAGACTTTTTGCGCTGACCAAAGCCTGTGTGTGTGAGCCAAAATGCACGCGATAGTAACGCTGCTTGATAATAAGGAAGACATCAGTCACAGTTTATGCCTGGTTAGTTATGTTAAAAAAGAACAAACAGTGAAGAATGGGCTGAAAAATGCACTCATAATAGTGCATTGTTCATGTAAAACAAAATTTTTACATTGTTCATGTAAAAATGGATGTGCCACCAGTATTTCTGGCTGCTGGTCATCTCCGCTTGTTGCCGTGTTTGTTTGTCCTGTTTTTGGTCGTGTTATTGTGCTTGTATCATGTGCAATTAGCCATCGTTTATGATCGCCAAGTGCTGTTGGATATTCGATCTTCCATGGTGGGTTTTGGCTGTCATAATCAGGAGGGAAGATTCTTCCATCGGTCTCTGCATTTGCAACTTCCCATTGGTACCTGGGATCCCCGCTGTGGTTATACCGGCAAAAAGTGATCCAAACCTCGGGGAAGACGTGCAGGTGTCGTGGTGAAATCCAGAAGGCTTGCTCCACCTCATCTTTGCCTAATTCTGCAGCCAGTCTCTTTCCTGGATCCTGGCCCTCGGGTGTGCCCAGAGTGAGTCCATCATTTCTCCGGCCCATTTTTCCTGTTCTACCGTGCCAACCGGCTTTCTCCCTGCTTCGAGCCAGGAAATCCCCTGCAGGTAGCGGGTGCTTACGTCAAATTTCACCGGCCCCCATTCCTGGCGAAACTGCTGCTGTTACAGAGCCCATTCAACTGGTGTTGCTAAACGCACATTCCATCGCAAATAAATCATTTGTTTTCAATGATTTATTCATCACTGCAGGGCTGGACTTTTTACTTCTTGTTGAAATTTGGCAGAGAAGTGAGAAATTTACCTCCTTAATTGAACTTTTTCCACTGGATTGTACCTTCTCCTGTGCTCTGAGATTGACAGGCCGCAGCGGTGGTCTGGCCATCGTGAACCGGAGTCGCTTCGTTACACGGACGGTGAGCCATGGAACTTTTTCATCGTTTGAAGTGATGATTTTAAAAATCGTCTCTTCGGACCCATTTTATTATGTTTTAATTTACCGCCCTCCAGGAGTTAATGCCTCTTTTTTATCTGAGTTTAGTGATTTATTAACCTCTTGCACACTGGTGTACCGCGGGCGGGCACGTCTCTGCGTCCTAGAGCGCACAAGGGCGCACGAGTGTGCTGCGTCCTAGAGCGCACTGAAAAAAAAAAGCTGCATTTCCGTTCTTCCACTACAGACACAGCCGTGAACAGATTAGATATGATTGACCTCTCATTCGACTAATAAGAGCCTTGAATTGGGTTTCTGAAACCTTGAAGAACCAATGACTGAAAACCTAGCAAGAAGAACCCGCCTACCAACGGCTGGGAATACAGCCAGCCAATTGAAGCACAGAAGTTCGAAAGCTGTTTTGTGTAAGGCTGGGTGAAGAGAGACTGACTGCTGCAGCAGATGAAAAAAGGACCCGCAGGAAGAACTGCCACAGACCCAGCAGCACGGTGACCACCCACAAGTGCGACCTGTGTGACAGGGACTGCCATTCGCGCATCGGCCTGTTCAGCCACAGGCGGTGCTGTTCCAGCAGAGTAGACGTTTAGGATTCTCTTCCATGGTCATCATAGACCGACGGAGGCTGATGACGATGGCTGGGTGACACACACGCGTTCGCCAGTCTTTTTTTATTACTGCTGTTATTTGTTTTGAAAAATCGTTCGCCAAAACCGCAATCATGGAAGCGCAAAACCGCAATAATGGAATTATGTTTTGACCGGGTCGCGTGACCAGAACCACGAGTCCGTAATAAGCGGACCAGCTTCATGTTCATCTGACAATGAGGAAGAGAAGTTCGCCAGCTACGCTGCTGTTGTGAACAGGTAAGTGTTATAAGCTAAATTATTCTTTATCCCTGAAAATTGTAATCAAAAATGACTTTTGACCGATCGGTAAATTACAACTGTGTGGCGCACGAAGTCCGAAGTCCGTGCGCCGCGGTACACGGTTCATGCGCCGTGTCCGGACCATGAACGCCCCCCCCCCCGCCGCTACTCTTCTGTAGCGAGGGGGGGGGGGAGCCCGCGGGGACTGTGTGCCGCGGTCGCCACATCGCCACATGATGGAACAGTCATGTAGCGATGGCCAATGTCCGTCCTCTGTAGCGGGGGGGGGGGGTGGAGGGGGGAGTTGCTATCTTCTACATTACAAATATTTTAGAATAATTTTTAGTGCACTGTAGGTTATTTTTTCTTGTAAAAAAAAGCCACACATTTTTTATGTGGGATGCTTCTTTGTGTGTGGGGGCTTGTTTGTTCATTCATTCATGAATGAATGAATAAACAACCCCCCCCACACACACACACACAGCCCTGCGTGTCACCTTTCATTAGAGCCAAGATGAAGCTTCTATATTGAATCATTCAAAAGTTACAGACGTTTTTCCAAACTGTGCCATTTGACACAATTTGGCACAGTTCAAAAATGCCTGGGAACAACCTGAGAACAAAGCTGTGTAATATATTCATTTTTTGTGGTATTGTTACAAAATTTTGACCTCAGCTGGATAACACTTGGTCCTACATTTCTGTTGCCTTTTCCAGCCCGGATCTGAAGCTGTGTGTTATTTGCAAGCATTTGTATCCAAAAAAACACCCAGGCGAAATTTATTTTCTTCAAGTTCACTATGTTTAGATGACTGTTACTCAGTGGCCGGAGCACTTAGAGAGATTATGACTGTTTTGCCAACAAATTCAAAGTGTTTTCTTTTAAATGAGACCAACCCCATGAAGATGCTGCAAAGGGCTGAAGAACAGCTTTTGATTTACTTTGGGCACGTTATTTTTTGGCGTTTTTATGGAAATTGACCAGAGTGCAAGGGGTTAACTTCTATTATTAAATTTGAGTGGATTTTATTACTTGGAGATTTTAATATTCATGTTAACGATCCCAGTGATAGTTTTGCAGTTAATTTATTAAGTATCATTGAATCATTTAATTTTATGTTGTGGCTATCTGGCCCTACGCATATCAAAGGAAATACACTTGAACTTGTTTTTACAATTAGTCTTAATGTAAACAACGTTCAGACTAAGGAGCTTCTTGTGTCAGACCATTTTTGTGTTCTTTTCAGTTTATCAGTTAAATCAGTCTGCTACACTGGCAAGCGTGTAAAATGCTCTCGTGTGATTGATCATTTGTCAGCTGTGAAATTTTCTGCTGCCCTCGACAGCAGTATGGTGTTATCCTCTGATGAAGACACAGAGCCTGGTCTGCTCTTTAACTCACACTGTTCAAGCATCTTAGCTGTAGTTGCTCCCTTCAAAACCAGGACTGTCCGTGCTGTTAATTCATCCCCCTGGTTAAATGAAGATCTCTGTTGTTTTAGATGTAAATGTCGGAAGGTGGAAAGGTGTGGAAGTCCTCTAAACTTGAGGTGCATCGGTTGTACCTTAAAGTGCTGATGACACATTTTTGACTTCATCTAATTTTTCAACACATAACACAATATGACGAAATAGGTTGGTCTGTGCAGTTCTAAGTCAAACAGGCTTTTTTTCACTCGAATATCCGACGTTTTCATGAGCACCACATCACCAATTGTGTCAGTGGCTGGAAAACCCCATGGCCATGTTGTAACGTCATCGACAGAAAACAGCGCTTGGCTGCCCATTGTACACACAGGATGGAAGCGGTAGAAAACATCGACGATGGTTCCAGCACATGTAGTCTAGAATTGGTTTGTGTTGTCCAATCTTCAGACGATTATAGTTCCGAAGAATGGGATGACAATGAAGAATCTGGGAGCATCAAACCGTATAGGTTTGAGCCGTGCCAAGCGGGCATTGTGCCTAGCGAGTCAGACTCAGTGACAGTCAGCTGTTCATGTTTTGTGTGCATGTGTTGTAAGCCAGCCAATATTGCCAACACTATCACGACGTGTTAGCCGCTCCACACAGCTGTGGTTCTGTTGCACCCTTGTAGCGATGTCGGCTCTGGGGCGCAACCGTGGTTAACACGTTTCCTCTCCATGTTTGCTGGGCGATGTCGGCCCCAAACGCCTACTGTTTGTGTTTCTGTGTATTTTTGTAAGTCTTCACCTTTTTGGATCAGTCTTTATATTCAATACATGTGCTGTGGTGAATCCTGTGCATAAATCCATTCATCATAACCCTCCGTGCGCTCTTATGCAGGGCACAGAGAGGGAGGATGAAATAACGAGGATTTACGTGCAGGGTTCACCACAGCACATTTAATACAGAACGACAGACAATTCCCAAAAAGGTGAAGACTTACAAAAAACACACACACCTACTGATGGCGTTCGGGGGCCGGCATCACCCAGAGAACAAATGAGAAGAGACGTGTTAGCCACAGGTGTGCCCCAGAGCCGACATCGCTTCAAGGACGCACGAGAACCACGGCAAACATGGAGTGACTAACACAGGGGTGTCCAACCATGTGCCGTGGAGAGCCAAGACCTTGCAAGTTTTCTCTTCTACCCAGTCTCTTCAGCAGGTGTTTTCACTTATCAGCAATCAGTGGGAAGAAGTTCACAGAAATCTGCTGTTGAAGACACTGGTTGGAGGTAAAACCTGCAGGGTCTTGGCTCTCCATGGCACATGGTTGGACACCCCTGGACTAACACATCGTGAGAGTGCTGAAAATACTGGCAGACTAACAGCAAAGATGACAATACTATCGACCAGCAGTGGGTTACTGGCAAACGGCCGCAAAGTACATGCACTGCTGGTGATGCTGTGATGAGAAGCACCTGGGCGAGGACCGGGAAAGATGATCAGCGGAAGGGGAATCAGCTGGTGATAATGAGAGAAGGGACGTGGCCGGACCGGAGAGAGTCAGCATGCGATCACAGAAAGTAGGTCAAAGCTGCACGTAAATCCATTAATCCTTCCCCTCCTCGTGCCTTCCTCCTGTGTAAAAGCGCACGAGGAGCGCACGAGGAGGCTTATGACAGTTGGAGCTGAAGCGTGTGATGTGGTCTTTCACAGCCTGCTGTTTATCTAAGCCTGCGACACAACGCGAAGGCATAGCCGTAAAATTAAAACAAGAAACCAGAAAAACTGTGAGCTACAAAGCTGCTGTCATTCCAGTCAACAACACCGGCGTCCGTTCTGTCGCTGACGTCATGGGGGTGCCACCCTTAATTCGGTGGGCGGCACCACAGTCCAGCCAGCAGCTGTGGTTTTATGATGATCACTAGTTTATGCAGGCGCGGTTGTAAATATTATATTGATCACTGACAATGACTTTTGGGTTTACACAACATCCTAAAAAATGTCAAAATCGTGTCATCAGCCCTTTAAGGAACTGTTAATTGAATTTAACAATATGATTAAAATGGCAAGGACTTCTTATTTTTCCAAAATCATCTCCTCCAATATTAACAATCCAAAGATCCTCTTCAGCACAATAGACAGTATAGTTAATCCTGTCTGTTCTGCTTCTTCTGCTTATTCAATTAATGACTGTAACAAGTTTCTTTCTATCTTTGTTGACAAGGCTGTTAGGGCTGGTTTTACTCATTCCTCTCCCTTAATCCTTGATTGTCCCAACAGACAGGCCTTTTTAAGTGATTTTACCCCATCTTCTTTTGAGGATTTGTTAGTGTTGGTGAGCTCCATGAAATCCTCCTCCTGCCCTTTAGATATTTTGCCTACCTCAGTGTTAAGAGGTAATTGGCTCAGTGGGTGCATCTTTGGTTAATGTCATTAACAGTTCACTTGAATCTGGTTGTGTCCCCTCGTATTTTAAACATGCAGTTGTGCAGCCACTTTTTAAAAAAACTTAACCTTGATCCATCTGTTTTTAAAAACTTCAGACCAATTTCTAAGCTTCCTTTCATTTCTAAGCTTTTAGAAAAAGTTGTTGTCAAGCAGCTTACTGACTTTCTGATTGAACACAATATTTTTGACAAATTTCAGTCAGGTTTTCATCAGAAACACTCAACAGAGAACGCTCTTCTCATGGTGTCAAATGATATTTTAATGTCATCAGACTCTGGTAATTGCTCCGTTTCAGTGTTGTTGGATCTTACTGCAACATTTGATACTGTTGAACATTGTATCTTGTTACAAAGGCTTAGAGATTGGGTAGGGGTTTCTGGAAAAGCCCTGAACTGGTTTTCCTCCTACCTTTCTGGTAAGAGTTTTTCTGTGACTGTTGGCTCTTATTCATCCGACTCTGTTCCTTTAACTTGTGGGGTACCTCAGGGTTCTATTCTGGGTCCACTTTTATTTGCCCTGTATATGCTGCCTCTTGGTTCTATCATCAGCAAATTTAAAGGTGTGTCTTATCACTGCTACGCTGACAATTTACAGTTGTTTTTCTCTTTTAAACCTGACCATGTTGATAATTTAAAAATTATTCATGATTGTCTGTCTGCAATTAAGGACTAGATGTCTAATAGCTTTCTGCAACTTAATGCTGACAAAACTGAAGTCCTTATTGTAGCACCTGATAATCTAATTCCTGTGATGGTTAAGAGCATTGGTTCATTAAGCTCCAATATACGGTCTAATCTAAAAAATCTTGGTGTAATTTTTGACCAGTCAATGAATTTTGATCAGCATGTCAAATCTCTGACCAGGAGTTGTTTTTTCCACCTTAGGAATATTTCCAAAATTAGGTCATTGGTTTCCTACAGTCAGTTAGAAACTATTATTCATGCCTTTGTTTCTTCACGTTTGGACTACTATAATCCTCTTTTTACATGCCTTAGTAAATCCTCTCTACATCGCCTACAGTTGGTTCAGAATTCTGCTGCTAGATTACTAACTAAGTCCAGTAGATTCTGTCATATCACTCCCATTTTGGCCTCCTTGCATTGGCTTCCTATAAATTATAGAGTTGATTTTAAAGTTCTTGTTCTTACTTACAAAGCCATTCATGATGAGGTGCCTTCTTATATTAGTGACTTGCTCCATCTACACCATCCCGGCAGGTCTCTCAGGTCTTCTAATCAGAACCTACTGGTGGTTCCTAGAACTAGGCTCAGAACCAAAGGCGATAGATCTTTTGCTGCTGTTGCTCCCAGACTTTGGAACTCTTTACTTGTTGAACTTAGATCTGCACCTTCCACTGATGCTTTTAAGAGGCAACTAAAGACCCACCTTTTTAGCCTGGCTTTTTAATTAACTGTGTGTTGATTGTATTTTGTATGTGCTCTTGCTGTCTTCTTTGTTTTTTACTGTCTCATGTGCTTGTATTTTTATTTGCTTTGTTTTTATCATGTTAAGCAGTTTGTGACTGTCTGTGAAAAGTGCTCTATAAATAAACATTATTGTTATTATTATTAAAAAATCAGCTGAACTGTTTAATGTGTGCATGGATGCAACACAGACATGAAGAAAAGAGGATGATGCCTGTCCAAATTTTCATAAACTTTCATTAATGATGACGTGTGATGTAAGGCATAAAAACAGACAATGCGCTGACAGAAACTAACAAAAACACTGGTGCACACCGGAAAGTCTGTCTGAAGAGTACGCGGATGACTGTCCATGCACATTCAGCTGATTTTTCAGCCCATTCTTCACTGTTTGTTCTTTCTAACATAACTAACTGGGCATCAGCTGTGATTGATGTCTTCCTTATTACCAAACAGCATTACTATCACGTGCATTTTGACTCACACACACGGACTTTGGTCAGTGCAAAATCCATCTTAAACCGTCATGATCACAGTTCACTTTAGATAATGCGCCCTTTGCATTAAAGGCATGGGAAGGAGCGCTTTGGATAGGATTATCCAAAACACACCTCTGAATGATCAGACCGGCCTCTTTGCGTCATGCACCAGCAGAAAGTTTGTTTTTACACCGTTGTGACAAGGAAGCGAACTTGGAATGCCCATAAATGTGTTCTGCGTCAGTGACAACTGATCAACTGACCCTGTCATTGTAATATGACAGGGTCAGTTGATCTTCCGGTTCCGGCGCCACACGAGTTGGCTACCTTTTGCAACAGCGGCTCAATTCTGAGTCTTTTTATCTTCCTTCTTCTTTCTGATCCGGTGATAACTTTCTGATCCGGCACACCTTTCACTCTATATATATCACGGACACACAGATCGCCCCAAAGGTCTCCCGAGTCGGCGGACGGAGCCACTGTTTACAGCAGGAGATGATACAGCAGGGAAGAGCTAGCTAGCACTCAACCGCCACCCGTTGCTAACGGAGAAACTCGACATACCGGGGAACTGAAGCGAAAACGACGCGGGTGCCGGGCTGGAGTTTAGGCGGCGTGCAAGAAATATAAGACAGAATAATAAAGAGCGATGGCAAGAACCAAGCAGACCGCCCGTAAATCTACTGGAGGAAAAGCCCCCCAGGAAGCAGCTGGCCACCAAGGCTGCTCGAAAAAGCGCTCCGGCCACCGGCGGAGTGAAGAAGCCTCACCATTACAGGCCCGGTACCGTGGCTCTGAGAGAGATCCATCGCTACCAGAAATCCACGGAGCTGCTCATCCGTAAGCTGCCCTTCCAGCGCCTGGTGAGGGAGATCGCTCAGGACTTCAAGACCGACCTGCGCTTCCAGAGCTCCGCCGTCATGACTCTGCAGGAGGCCAGCGAGGCCTACCTGGTGGGTCTCTTCGAGGACACCAACCTGTGCACCATCCACGCCAAGAGGGTCACCATCATGCCCAAAGACATCCAGCTGGCCCACCGCATCCGCGGAGAGAGAGCTTAGACTTTCTGCTGCACATCCACCAACCACAATGCTCCGCACTGTGTGTGTGTGTCTCTCTCTCTCTCTCTCTCTCTCTCTCTCTCTCTCTCTATATATATATATATATATATATATATATATATATATATATATATATATATATATATTTATAGTAATATGTACATATGTATACTAGCTGCTCTTGTTTTGTTTTTTTTTGTTTTTTTTTCTTGTCTTCTGATTGTTGCTCTGAGTGTTGCTATCCCTGTGCTGTTGCAATCCTGGAATTTCCCCATTGTGGGACTAATAAAGGCTTATCTTATCTTATCTTATCTTAAGTTGTTCTTGAGGGCCCCTTACAGTGGTTGTAGGAAACACTGTATGAATCCCTGTTTGTACAGAGATTCGTACAGCATGCGTAAAGCAGTAGTGAGGTGCTCATAAGGTGGAAGTATGTCATTTGTGTGACATGTGTGCCAACAAAATGTGCAGAAAGAGCTTCCAATGACTTGAGAGTGCCATGAGTTGCACAAAAATTTTCATAAGATGGCAGTAGGTATGACGCAGTAAGATCCCAAGGAACCCTTACAAAGAACATAAGAACTCTAAGGCCATTCTACAACAGAAAAGCAGCTCAATTCTCAAGAATGCCTCAAGTTGCTCTTGCAAATTGAACAGCAGCCGTAACATACTATGTTCTCCTCCACGAATGTCTGTGAACTCCAGAATTCACTGGAACTGAGAGATTCTTATGCACCCATCGTTCGTAAGAATCTATGTGACTGTAGCTTTAAGTCTTGCCCACCATTTAGCTAATGGGACTTAGGCTGCAAAACAGGCCCACTCAGGCTATGGTCAAAGTGACATTCGCCCGGACAAAAACTGGTATACAATTAAAAATGATTTTGAAAACAAAATGTTAAACTGAAATTCTAACATACCGTTGTTTTAGGATCAGTTACCTAAGATGAGTTGTTGCAGGAGTCCACATATGTTGGTCATAAGGTAAAATGTGTTTTTTAGGCACTTTTGTCTTCCTTTTCCAGGCCTGGATGCTGCGGCTCTTTATTACATACTCTGTGCATTCTTTTGATGACTGAGCACCTATTAGGTATCTCATCTCAGCATTCTTTTGGTCACTACCCAAATCGGAATAAATAAAAAGCTTTTCCTCCAGGCTCTAAACAGTCACTCAAAATGTCCGCTGTGAAAAGGTTCTGCACGAGAGAATAAAACCACAACTGGCTTCCATTTTATTCTGGCGTCCCTGTTTGGATCTTCGATCCAAGATGGCGCCCACAGCGGTCGACATGGTGCTTCGCTGCGCTCTTTGTTTGTTTTTGTTTGTCAATTGTGTGTCTGCTTGCACTTATACCCGTGAAGAACTTTTAAATATCAGGACTTTGACCCCCACGGACCTCCTCCCAGTTTTTCTAGCCCCTGCCGCCGATCTGGTTTATTGTTTGGCTCGGAAAGTGAGACGGCGGAAGAGAGGAAGACGAGCGGGCGCTCTCGTACGACTTCGCAGGAGAGGCTCGCGAACGGCGCTGCCTGGCATATTTCTGTCCAATACCAACTCTCTCTCTAACAAGGTGGATGAACTGAGACTGCTGATGCGTTTTAAGGACCTCGCCTCCTCAGCTGTCCTCTGCTTTACTGAGACCTGGCTCCGGGAAAATATACCGGACAGCGCGCTGCGCCTCGACGGCTTCCAGCTCTTCCGTGCTGATCGTGACACAGAGCTTTCCGGCAAGACCACAGGAGGCGGTGTCTGCTTCTACATCAACTGTAGCTGGTGCTTTGATGTAACGGTAATTTCCAAACACTGTTCTCCTGCCTTGGAATTTCTTGTTATCAATTGCAAGCCCTTCTATTCCCCGCGGGAGTTTGCTTCTTTCATAATGATCGCTGTGTACGCCCCTCCCGACGCGGACACGCGCGAAGCTCAGCGCGTGCTCGCGGATCACATTCAACACACAGAGCGGAGTTTTCCAGACTCGCTGATTATTGTGGCTGGCGACTTTAATCAGTGCAATCTGAGCCACGATCTCCCCCGCTACAAACAGTTTATTAAATGCCCCACCAGAGGATTAAACACACTGGATCACTGTTACACCACAGTGAAAGACGCATATCGCGCTGTCCCTCGAGCTGCGCTGGGATTATCTGATCACGTGATGGTTCACCTCATTCCCACATACAGACAGAGATTGAAGCTCACTAAACCTGTCGTGAGCACTACGAAGATACGGACCAGTGATGCTGAGGAGAAGCTGGAAACGTGCATGGAAATATCTGACTGGGGCATGCTTAAAGGAGCCACGCATGATCTGGATGAGTACACGGACACTGTGAACTCATATATCCACTTTTGTGAAGAGAACATTCTTCCATCACGCACCAGGGTGAGTTACTCTAATGACAAACCCTGGTTCACAGCTAAGCTCAGACAGATCAGGAAGGAGAAGGAAGCAGCGCTGAAAAGTGGAGACAGGGACTGCTACAGGGAGGTTAAATACCGGTTTAACAGAGAGCTGAAGAGGGCTAAATCTGTGTACTCAGAGAGACTCCAGCAGCAGTTCACTGCTAATGATTCGGCTTCCGTGTGGAGAGGACTGAGGCAGATCACCAACTATCGGCCTCAGGCTCCTAAAGGTCAGGATGACAAAGCCCTTTGTCAGAGACTGTCCCAACACTATGCCCGTTTTGACACCTCGTCATCTGTGTCCAACTCCCCCCCTCCCTCCAGCTCCACAGCCTCCACATTCCCTACTTCATTTAAGGCACCCCCCCACCTCCCCCCCTCCCCTTATCATCAGTGAGCAGGATGTGCTCAAACAGTTCTCCAGACTGAACCCGCGCAAGGCCCCCGGCCCAGACGGCGTGTCTCCCTCCACCCTGAGACTCTGTGCGAAACAGCTGGCTCCTGTATTCACAGACATTTTTAACACCTCCCTTAAGTTATGCCACGTGCCATCCTGCCTCAAATCCTCCACCATCATCCCTGTCCCCAAGAAGCCACGGATCACTGGACTTAATGACTACAGACCTGTAGCGCTCACCTCTGTAGTCATGAAGTCCTTTGAGCGCCTGGTCCTGTCCCACCTCAAGTCCATCACCACCCCTCTCCTGGACCCGCTGCAGTTTGCCTACCGAGCCAACAGGTCTGTAGACGATGCAGTCAACCTGGCCCTCCACTCCATCCTGCAGCACCTGGACTCCCCGGGAACCTACGCCAGGATCCTGTTTGTGGACTTCAGCTCCGCATTCAACACCATCCGCCCCGCTCTGCTCCGGGACAAGCTGTCCCTGCTCAACGTGCCTGACTCCCTCTGCAGGTGGATCATCGACTTCCTGACGGACCGGAGGCAGCATGTGCGGCTGGGAAAGACTGTCTCAGACTATACTAGCATCAGCACCGGATCACCCCAGGGCTGTGTACTTTCCCCCCTACTCTTCTCCCTTTACACCAACTCCTGCACCTCCAGCCACCAGTCTGTCAAGTTGATCAAGTTTGCGGACGACACCGCCCTCATCGGGCTCATCTCCAACGGCGACGAGTCCGCCTACAGGAGAGAGGTGGCCCAGCTGGCGTCCTGGTGCAGCAATAACAACCTGCAGCTGAACGCTCTGAAGACAGTGGAGATGATTGTAGACTTCAGGAAAGTCACTACTCCTCTGCCCCCCCTCACCCTCTCAGGCTCTCCCATCACCACTGCTGATTCCTTCCGCTTCCTAGGCACTACCATCACCAGGGACCTCAAATGGGAGCTGACCATCAGCTCACTCATCAAAAAAGCCCAGCAGAGGATGTTCTTCCTGCGGCAGCTGAGGAAGCTCAAGCTACCCACCAAGATGTTAGTGCAGTTCTACACAGCCATCATCGAGTCCATCCTCACCACCTCCATAACCGTGTGGTACGCAGGAGCCACTGCCAGGGACAGACTAAGGCTGCAGCGCGTCGTGCGCACTGCTGAGAAGGTGATCGGCTGCAAGCTCCCATCTCTCCAGGATCTGTACATCTCCAGGACCCGGAGGCGTGCTGGCCGGATCATAGCCGATCCCTCACACCCTGGTCACGTACTGTTTCCCCCCCTCCCCTCTGGTAGAAGACTTCGGTCCATCCAGACTAAAACCTCCCGTCACATGAACAGCTTCTTCCCCTCTGCCATTAGACTGCTGAACACTAAGTGACTCTCGTGCACCATGTACAGCAGCTCAACCAGACTCATGTCAATCATCACTGTTTTCTTCCTGCATTACCGACTGCACTATATAGTTCTCCACAGTATCTGCTGCTGGCTAATATATATTTTAACTGTTGACCAGTATCACTTAATCTTATCCTACACTTTATTACATGTATAGTTTATTTCTCTTATCTTATCATGTTTAATGTTGCAGCATTGTACCGAGACAAATTCCTAGTTTGTGTACTACATGAACAATGGCAATAAACCTGATTCTGATTCTGATTCTGATTCTGATTCTGATTCCTTCCTCGGTTTGCTGACACTGCGAAGGAGCTGCAGGACAAACAAAAGCAGAGGCGAATAAACTGGAACACGGCAAAAGAAAAACAGATTAACGCTTCATCACAATGAGGCTTTCACTGCTGAGAAATAGTCCAGGAGTGGAGAAATCATAGCAGGAGACTTTTTTTTGTGGGGGGGTCTTATCACTACCAACACACTTTTCAGTCTCCGTCGCGAGCGCCTAGCAATTCTGTCTTTTGACAAAGACAGAAAAACAAAGTTTATTCAAGTATGTTGGTACAAGGTGTTGCACAGTTGCACAAACAACTGAAGCTGCTGTATTCAAAGCTGGAGCTGCACCGCTTTGCCTGGAAATATACAAAACGTACTCATACATATTTATTTGCCTCATATGCAGCGCTGCACAAAAACATACAATTAGACAAAGAAGCTGAACATAATGACAACAAACAGGCAGAAACGGGGGAAATTCCTCTGCAGCATGGGTGTAAAACAAGAGAGGGACAGGGGGGACATGTCCCCCAAATATCATCGTAAACCTTTCATATCATGTTACATAACTGAAGAAATGCATTCAATGCTAGGCATAACTTCAAAAAATATTGTTTTCTTGTGAATTTGCTACTCTTTTTTTTTTTTTTACTTTTGATTGATTGATCTTCTTAACCACTTAATCCTTTTTGGGTAATCGGGGGTGGGGTGGGGGGGCTATCCCAGCATCTTTGTGTGAGAGGTGAACTTTTGACTCATAAACCTGCAGTTTTTTCTAATATATCTGTGACTTGTATCTTATAGATTTTCAACCGTTTTTCTTGTATATCACTTTTTCCATTAGAAAGTGTGCAACTTTTTTTCTCTTAAATTTGTCACTTTTTTTAATAAAGGTGCAACTTTTTCTCATAAATTTACTTTTTTCTCAAAAATTTGCAGCTTTTTCTTTGAATTCGATGACTTTTTCCATCAAATGTTTGTTAGTTTTTTGGGATAAATTTGTTACTTTTGTCATGTAAAAATGCAGCCTTTGTCATATAAATGTGCCACAGTTTTCTAACAAAATTGCAACTTTTTCTGGTAAATCTGTCTTTTCTCAGCAGACCTTTTATGACTTTTCTTGTAAATTTGTTGATTTTTCCCATGAAACTGTAATAAAAAACTACATAATTTCAATTATTCTCATAAATGCATTACATTTTTCTTTGTAAATTTATTACCTTTCACTGCAGCATCTTTTAGATGAATTTGTTACATTTTTCTCATAAAATTCCAGCTTTTTCCAGTTAATTTGTGTTTTTTTCCACCCAGAAATTTAGTGATTTATTTCTTGTAAATCATGGGTATGTTTTCCTCAGAAAATTGCAACATTTTCTCTAAATTTGCAAGTTTTTTTAAAATAAAATTTCAGGTTTTATCTTTTTTAAAATTTATTTGCTTGATATTTTTCTCATGGATGTGCAACCATTTTTCTTTTAAATCTGTTGCCTCTTTTCTTGGAATCCTGGACCCCAGGTACATGGATGGATGGTGTCCCCCTCAATATTTACTCTTTAGAAAATGTGCTTTTTACCCACCCCCAACCCATCAGTAAAATGAACTATCTGCCCATGCTGCAGACGTCATGTTGAACTGGTCCTCACAAAGGTAGAACAACAGGCGCAGCACACAGCCAGGCCTTCAGAGATGCTTTCTGGTGATTTTTAATGGAAGCACTGTTGCGTAGAGACATTTTATTCAAAGAGCAGCCAGAAACTTCTCCTCATCTGATTCACACCAGCAATTAAAGAGCAGCCAGATGCCTCTGAGGGTAGGGAGGGTGGCGGGTGAGGGAGACAGAGGAAGCATCCAATCAAGACGTGATATGGCCTGGGTTTTCGTGCATATAAAGGCAGCTTCTCTTCTTCCTACAGGCAGATAGGGCTTTTTTGTGACTCAATTGTCACATTTTGAATCTATTCACACCTCACAGCTCAGCCAGTTACGCAGCTGGAAGATTTGAGAGGCTTCATTGTGGTTTCATCAAAAGAGTTGGCAGGTAGAAGCACATTTTTATTTAAAAAGAGAAAAAAAAGGAATTGAAAGGAAAAGAAAGCCTAGCCATATAACAGCATCATATTCATGAGATATAATATGACACATGTTGGTGTCAAAGCTGAAGGCATCTCTGGATGTAATTCCTTGTCACTGAGCATCAGTTACTGACTCATCTCCCTACTTATTTTCCCCCCAAGCTGTCATTGTTGATTTATATAACGGGCTTGCACACCAGAATATGAAGTGGCTTGATTAATCATTTTAGTGCTTTTAAGTGTTTATGGTGTTTGCTTTTCATTAAAATACTGTAATCTCCCTTTATAATCCTTAATTCTTCTTTATTTTATTCTTTTCCCTCAACTTCCACCAGTTCAATGTTGCAGGATTTTCACACCATCAAGGGTTTAGATATGGTCAGAAAAAGAGACCATATCTAGTAGGGCCAGTTCTCTGGGTGAAAATGTTCTGTTGATGCTAAAGGCAACTCTGAAAACTCCTATTATTTAACCTTACTCACACCAAAATCCTGCTCAATTGCTTCTTAATGCAAATATCTAATCAACCAATCACATGGCAGCAACTCAATGTGTTTAGTCATGCAGACATGGTGGAGATAAGCTGATGAAGTTCAAACTGAACATCAGAATGGTGATGTATGCGACTTTGAAATGTAGCATGGTTGTTGTCGGTCTGAGTATTTCAGAAACTGCTGCTGCGCCGACTAAGGAGAGTCCCCGGGCTTCAGCTGAGCAGGATGCAGCGCCAGCAGAGAGCTGACGTCCTGTCGCCACGCAGGGCGAGCCACCTGCATGGGCCACATTGCTGAGGGGTCCCAGGACTGCACCGACCACCATGCTTGCTGCAGGGGCCGCTGCAGCAGAGTTGAAGCTGGATCTCCAGAGGGCCGGGTCCAAGGAACCATCACCTGGATCGACGGAGTCCTGGATGGCGGTGGAACTCGAGCTCAGGCAAGCACTCTCCTTTGTTTTTCTTGTGTCTGTTTTGGAGAGGTCTTGTCTGGCTCTTGGTGGGGGGAGTCGGGTGCAGCCATCAGCTGCAACTGAGCCCACCTCGCCGGACTCCAGTTCTGCCGGTGACCTTGACCCTATTTCTCTACCTGTCCTGTCTGAGCTCTCCCCCAGGGTCACTGAGAATGTTTCAGCTTTGCCAGATGTCTCCGTGGGTCCAGGCTCGCCGCCCGAGATCATCATGGGTCCAGCTCCTCCCGCTGAGGTCATCGAGGGTGCTCCGTCCCAGCCCGGGACCTCCATGGGTGCTGCTTCCCCTCCGGATGAAGTCGTCGCGGACGCTCCATCCCAGCCCGGGACCTCCGTGGGTGCTGCTTCCCCTCTGGCTGAGGTCTTCATGAGTGCTGCTTCCCCTCCAGTTGAGGTCTTCACGGGTGCTCCATCGCAGCCCGGGGCCTCCGTGGGTGCAGCTTCGGCCCAGTCCAGGTCCTCCGAGGATGCTGCTTCCCCTCCGGATGAGGTTGTCACGGGCGCGTCGTCCCAGCCCGGGACCTCTGTGCGTGCAGCTCCTCCTTTGTCCGGGTCTCTGTGGGTGCTGTGTCCCAGTCGGGGACTGTCGTGGGTGCTGCGCCCCAGCCTGAAACCTACTTGGGTGCTGCGTTCCAGTGTGGGCCCGCTGTGGACACTACGCTCCAGCCCGGGGGCCACCATGGGTGCAGCTTTGGCCCAGTTCGGGTCCACCATGAGTGCAGCCTATAAATCACTCCCCCTTCCTCCTTTAGGATCCTCAGATCACAACTGTGTACATTTGCTGCCCACATATAAAACTGCTCTCAGAAGAGGCAGGGTGAAAACCAGAGACATAGATGTGTGGACAGAGGATTCAGTGCACTGCCTCCAGGAATGCTTTAACTGTACAGACTGGGAGGTGTTCACACTGTCCTGCGGGGATGATTTGGACTCTTTGGTAGATGTCACATGCTCATACATGGCTTTCTGTAAAAATATGATCGTTCCACATAAACGTGTCAAAATATATCCCAACAACAAGCCATGGGTTACAAAATCAGTTAAATCCTGCTTACAGAGGAAAGCACTTGCCTTTAAACAGGGGTCTGTTTCTGAGCTACAGGTTGCCACAAAAGAGCTGAAGTCTGAAATTTTAAGAGCAAAACAGAATTATAAATCAGAATTGGAAAGCAAGATGGCAACAAAGAAACTTGGTTCAGCCTGGGCCAGTATGAAAACTATTGCAGGCCTTCAGAGCACAGAGCGCAGTAATCGTGTGTTTTTTGATGGTTTTAATTCAGACACAGAGCTGGCTAATGCTCTTAACTGTTTTTATGGTCGTTTTGATTCCTCTGATTTTAGCACAGAAACCCAAGATTTGAAACAGAAACTCAAAGACAATCAGCACTTTAATATTGAGGTGCAGGATATTAAAAGGGAGTTCTGTGCTGTAAAAGTGAACAAAAGTCAGGGCCCTGATAATATACTGTATGTGGGCGATTGGTAAAGTCCTGTGCACATGAACTGAGTCCTGTATTTCATTACATTTTCAATAAGTCCTTACAGACACAACATGTGCCTAAGATCTGGAAAGATGCCGTGGTTGTTCCCGTTCCAAAATCCAGCTGTCCTAAAATGGTAAACGACTTTAGACCAGTTGCTTTGACTTCAATTTTAATGAAAATTTTTGAAAAACTGGTCAGATCTGAGGTCCTAAAGGTCCTAAAGCAGACTGAACATGCATTGGATCCTTTGCAGTTTGCATATAGGCCTCACAAAGGAGTGGAGGACGCCACTGTCACTCTGTTAAACATGCTTTTTAAACATCTGGATTTTAATGGGACACATGCCAGGCTTTTATTTGTGGACTTTTCCTCCGCCTTTAATACAATCCAACCTCATATTTTAGTTGAAAGGCTTCTGCAACAATTTGATTTGAGCAGTAATCTGGTGGATTGGATTCTGGATTTCTTAACCAACAGGACACAGAGAGTAAGGGTCAATGGTACATTGTCTGACCAAAAGTGCTCTTCTACTGGTTCTCCTCGGGGATGTGTGTTGTCACCACTACTATTCATCCTGTACACAAACATGTGTCGGAGCAGACATGACAACAGACACATTATAAAGTATGCTGATGATTCAGTTATTGTCAGTCTCCTCCAGGATGGTGAGAGTGGCCACGGCCCAGTAGTTAATGATTTTGTTCACTGGCGTGAGGACTCCTACCTGCAGCTGAATACGACAAAAACTAAAGATATGATTATTGACTTTAGGAGGAAAACTCCCAGGCACAAAGTCACCGTACTAAAAGGCCAGACCACTGAATGTGTACAATCCTTCAAGTATCTTGGGACGATTATTGATAGTAATTTAAACTTTGAAGAGAACTGTGAAAGGGTGTGCAAAAAGGGTCAGCAACATTTGCATTGTTTAAGGAAACTTGCATGCTTCCAAATTGACCGAACCATAATGACAATGTTTTATCGGGCTTTTATTGAATTCTGTTTTATCCTTTTCTTTAGTGTCATGGTTTGGTCAGATAAAACTGAAACAGAGAAAATCCTTGGATCAGGTAGTTAGATGGTCCAGTCATTTTCTTGGTGAGTCACAGCTGAGCCTGACATCCTTGTACACCAGACAGGTACAGAGGATTGCTACCTCCATTTTAAATGATGACTCCCACCCTTTGCACTGCCACTTTCAGCTTCTTCCCTCAAGACGGAGGTTTGCTGTCCCAAAAAGTAAAACCCTGCGCTACAAAAACAGCTTTGTTCCTGCTGCTTTCAAAGAGTTGAACAAGTTGTAACAATATATTGCACATAATTTAGTTACCTATTTATTAACTCCATTTTATATTTACCTATTTTTGTAGGATTTTTATTTGGGTTCTAAATCTTTTATTGGGTTTTAGACCTTTGAGGTTTTTAACCTCTTTTTTGAGTTTTTAGTCCTCTCTCCTCTGCCAGATGCTGTCGTGGTTCCCCCTCCTCTGCCAGATGCTGTCATGGTCCCCCCTCCTCTGCCAGATGCCGTCATGGTTCCCCCTCCTCTGCCCGAGACTGTCATGGTTCTCTCTCCTCACGCTGACTTCATCGTGGTTTCCCCGACTCCTCCATCCTGCCCGCCATTGATTCTTCCTGTTGGGCAGCCACCCCCTGGACCACCCTTGTTCAGGTGGCTGGAAAACTCTGGTTGACCGCCTGACGGACTAAGCCGTTGGGTTGGGTGGCCCATATTCTCCGGCAGGCCACCCGCCTCGTACCACCTCACTGTCCGCCAGGCCTGGAACTTTGGCCGCCCACCTGAACTTTCTAGCTCTTTGGTCTGGGGCCTAAGTCATTGATTTTGACTGGTGTGGGTCCTGAGCGGAGTTGTTTCGTTCCCTCCTAGCCTGTTTCCCCCACCACCCACCCTGGGTGGGTTATTGTTGTGCTCCTGTTGGGGGGGGGGGGTTTCCTTCTTTTTCTTTTGATGTTACCCTGGGGTGTCTGGGGTCCACCCCTTGAGAGGGGGGCTCTGTCCTGAGCTGAGGACTGGAGGTTCCGCCATGCTCAGTCTCGTGGCTTTTTTCTCTGTATTTATATATTTGTTGTACTTTGTGCCTTGGGTTTCTGTATTTTTGTAATGGTTCTTATTTTCTTGTTTATGTTATGGTTTTGTTACTCTCATTTTGTATTAGGTTGTATTTATTTCTCTGTCTGCATTTATTGATATTCTATTCTTTGTATTTCGGACTGTTGTGTTCTTTCTTTGAGTTGACAGCTGTCAAGTGGCGTTTCGGGGTTGTGCTCCATGTAGGCATTGCCCTATCAGCTGTCAGCTCTCCTCACTTTCCTGTCATTGCTCGCAGCTGATCCTAATCATTAATCATTGTTACCTTTTTGCCCGCTCATGTGACCCTGTCATTACATATGTTATTTGTTCTGACCCTATTTAAGAACTGCATTCTCATTTCATTTCGCTGCAGTCTTAATAATTCTTCCTCCTCGCCACCAGAACCCCTTCCCTGTTCTGGTGAGTTCTTTCTGATACTCCATTTGTAAGTTTACCTCGTTATCTGTTTGGATTTTTTCATTGATGCACTTTGGAACTTTGTGTTTTGTTAATAAATGCCACAAACTGCAGTCCAGCGTCTGGGTCTGTCTCTCTGTCCTGAAGGGCCATTCATGACAGTATACTTCATTACAACTGAGGTATACATAAAAGCATCTATGAAGACAAAACACACTGATCCTTGAAGTAGATTGATTTCAGCAGCTGAAGACCTCAAGTCAACTCAACTCAACAACAGAAGATTAGAAGAATATTTTCTGCTCTGAGTTTCAGGTTTTGCTGCAACATTCAGATATTAAGGTCAGAATCTGGCATAACTAACATGAAAGAATAGATGCATGCATGGACCACTGTGGATCTGCAACCACAACAGCAGGGTGCTCGCATATCTATTTGGGCCAGTATCTCTAAGGAATGTTCAAGCAATCTAAGGCCATCAGTTTGCCTGCTTTTTCTAAGTAAGGTTGACTAAGTGGACTGTACAGTGCAGAGGAGAATTTGTCTACTTTTCAAAGCAACAGTAACTCATTAAGATAAGATAAGATAAGCCTTTATTAGTCCCACAATGGGGAAATTCCAGGATTGCAACAGCACAGAGATAGCAACACTCAGAGCAACAATCAGAAGGCAAGAAAAAACAAGAGCAGCGAGTATATATATGTACATATAAACATAAATATATAGACACACGATGCGGAGCATTGCAGCTAGATGGAATAAATATATAGATATATAAACACACAGTGCGGAGCATTGTAGCTAGATGGAATAAATATGTAAATATATAAACACTCACAGTGCGGAGCATTGTAGCTAGATGGAATAAATATGTAAATATATAAACACACACACAGTGCGGAGCATTGTAGCTAGATGGAATAAATATGTAAATATATAAACACACAGTGTGGAGCATTGTTGCTAGATGGAATAAATATATAAACACACACAGTGTGGAGCATTGTAGCTAGATGGATTGAAACAGCATAACCGTCTACTTAGTTATCCTACATGGTATGATTATGTACTCATACATATTGTCACCCTCCGTAGCTACCGGTATTTTCCTAGTTGTATACCGGAGGGGACCATTGTGTAAGTCTATTGCGTCTTTTGCATTCAATACTATTAGGTTGTCACGTCTTTTTGCTATCTCTGCGAGCAGCCCTGCTTAGGTTATACAGTCTGACAGCCGTTGGTAGGAAGGACCTGCGAAACCTCTCGGTTGTGCACCTAGGATGATGTAGTCTGCTGCTAAATGAGCTCCTTAGTGCATTCAGTGTGTCCTGCATAGGGTGGAACTCGGACTCCAGCAGAGATGACAGTTTAGCCACCATCCTTCTCTCTCCCATCTCCTCCACTGGGTCAAGGTGCTGCCCCAGGACAGAGCTAGCTTTCTTGATCAGTTTGTTCAGTCTCTTCCTATCGGCTGCTGTAATGCCACTGCCCCAGCAGACCACTCCAAAAGTGATGGCTGATGCCACCACCGTGTCGTAGAATGTCTTCAGCAGCGCCCCTTGTACACCAAAAGACCTGAGTCTTCTCAGTAGGAACAGCCTGCGCTGCCCCTTCTTGTAGAGTGCGTCAGTATTGTGTGACCAGTCTAGTTTATTGTTCAGATGAACACCCAGGTACTTGTAGGATGTCACCATCTCAATGTCTGTTCCCTGGATGTTTACTGGTGCTGTGAGGGGTTGTCCTTGCCTGCGGCAGTCCACCACCAGCTCCTTAGTTTTCCTCGTGTTGATCTGGAGGCAGTTCTGATGGCACCAGTCCACAAAGTCCTGGATAAGCCCTCTGTACTCAGCTTCATCTCCGTTGGAGATGAGGCCAACGATCGCAGAGTCGTCAGAGAACTTCTGTAGATAGCAGTGTGTTGTGTTGTGTGAGAAGTCCGCAGTATAAAGGGTGAACAGGAAGGGAGCCAAAACCATTCCCTGGGGGGCCCCCGTGCTACCGATGATCGTGTCAGACACACAGTCCCAGGTTCTCACAAACTGTGGCCGGTTTGTGAGGTAGTCCAGGATCCATGATGACAGGTGCTGGTCCACCCCTGTGCACAGCAGCTTGTCCTTCAGGATTATCGGTTGGATGGTGTTGAAAGCACTGGAGAAGTCAAAGAACATGACCCTCACTGCATTCTCAGGCTTCTCCAGGTGGAACAGAAAACAGAAAACGGTGAAGGAGGAAGATGACTGCATCCTCCACCCCAATACCATGCTGGTAGGCAAACTGGAGTGGATCCATTGCTGGTCCCACCAGGGGGCGGAGGTGAGCAAGGAGCAGTCTCTCCAGGGTCTTCATCATGTGGGACGTCAGGGCCACTGGTCTGTAGCTGTTCAGATCTTTGGGGTGAGAAGTCTTTGGTACAGGTACCACACAAGATGTTTTCCACAACTGTGGTACCCTCCCCAGCTTCAGGCTCAGATTGAAGATGTACTCCACAATCCCACACAGCTGATCTGCACAGGACTTGAGGAGCTTTGCACTGATGCCGTCCGGTCCCGACGCCTTCCTCGCCTTGCTCTTCCTCACCTCTGTCCTCACCTGGTTCTTAGTGAGGGTCAGGTTGGGGGGCTGTGTGTTGGGAGTGGGTGGGTGATGGTGGAGTGGGGAGTGGGCAGCAGGACTTGATGTCTTCAGTGGCAGCAGTGGTCGTTGTGCAGTCGGGGGGGAGGGCGGTTGGTCAAACCTATTAAAAAACAGATTCAGATTGTTTGCCCACTCCCTGCCCCCCGTGGCCTGGGGGGAGGTATTCTGGAGCCCAGAGATGGTTTTAAGGTTTCTCCAGACCCCGCTGATGTCGCTCTGTTGTAGCTTGTCCTCCATCTTCTTCCTGAAGCTGTCCTTTCCTTCTCTGATCTTTCTCCTCAGCTCCCTCTGTACGGACTTCAGCATCTCCCTGTTCCCCAACCTGAAGATCCTCTTCTTCTCTCTCAGAAGTGTTTTTATCTCAGGGTTGATCCAGGGTTTGTTGTTTGAGCAACACTGTATGGTCTTGGTGGGAACGGTGTTGTCCACACAGAAGCTGATGTGGTCAGTTATGCAAAAGAGCAGACATCTCTCAGTACAAAACACTTCCAACCTTGAAGCTGATGGGCTTCAGCAGCAGAAGACCACACCACTGCCATTCTTGTCAGCAAAGAACAGGAAACCGAGGCGACAATTCACACAGTGGCCAAGACTGATGAATCTTGATTTTCTGCTGGAACGTTTGTATAATTGGGGCAGAATTTGGAATTAGCAAAATGTCATGCAAGTGAAGACACTATCTCTGAGGAATGTTCCATGCACCTTGTTAATTCTATGGCACGAATTGTGCGTGTGTGTTTTTTTTCCACGTATAAAAAATAAAAGTAAAGGAAAAGAGATCTGAGGCCTTCTAATGTGTAGATTCCTTTTGCAACTTGCTGTAATGCTTTATTGTTTTTATGTAAAGCACTTTGAATTGTCTTGTACACGAAATGTCCTATATAAATAAACTTGCCTTGCCCTGCCTCATCATTCCCTTCCATTTTTGGTGTATTTCATCTTAGTTTCTTCTGTCAGTCTTTGTTAGATTGTTAGACGATGGTTTTCCGTCTCAATGGCATGAAGTTAAGGCTTTTCTGCCATCACAATAAACAATACAAATTCATAAGGTCCATTTTCTCCATCATTACTGCTTACTATAACTTAAAACACTTTGTATCCCAAACCTGGGACCAAGAATGAAGAACGTTCCATGACATAAACAGCTATGAGGACTAAAACACAAATAAAAAGCAAACCTAATCCTTAAGTATCTTGGTTACGAAAGGCATCCACCCCCCCCCAGAGGCAAGACACATGTAAAGAAGTCTCTGACAGTTTGTTAACATGGTTGATTTTCTTCTGCACGACTACATTCATGGATCTGACACCGGCGGCTCCTCCTGCTGCCATGAAGTATTCAACAAGACTCAAGGGCAGATCTGAAGCCCAGACCGGAGAGACCGGAGAGACACGGGCCCATGTGACATGTGTCAGAGAAAGAGAGAGTGTGTTCGTGGAGAGGCAGAAATGGTCAGACCACAGAGGACAGCTCAAGGTCGGAGCACACAGATCTGAATTATTCACCGACAGAAAACACACACACACACACACCTCCATCCTCGCTTAGCTGTAAGCAAACATTTAAATGCAAACTGAATTCCAAGATATCTAACCTAACATCTAGGGCTGTGCAATATGACCAAAATTTCATATCACAATATAAGTAATCTTATTTGAATATACGTATATATACTGTATATATACTGTATATATATATATATATATGCTCTGCACTGTGTGTCTGTGTGTATATATATATATTTATAGTAATATATATTAGCTGCTCTTGCTTTTTTTTTTCTTGCCTTCTGATTGTTGCTCTGAGTGTTGCTATTCCTGTGCTGCTGCAATCCTGGAATTTCCCCGTTGTGGGACTAATAAAGGCTTATCTTATCTTATCTTATCTTATTCTGTAAATGCTATAGTTTATATATGATAACCAATAAAAAGGACCATCTCTTTTTCTACATTTTAAATTACACACTGAAAAAAATCAATTGAAGAACTCGTTTGCAAAAACAGGTAAGTCCAATTGGTTTAATTTTGAGAAAAACAACATTCTCATCTGTTGGTTTATAGGTGTTAGTATTTCCAATTCAGCTTTGAAGACATGGTTACTTGAGATATGAGTATCTCAGACATAATAAAGCAAAAAATCGAACATCAACTCATAGTTACTTTTTGGCAATTTATTAGTACTTTTTTTCCGCAAAAACAGATAAGTTCACAAGCCATTCTTTTGCAAAAACAGACATGTCCCCAAAACCATGCTAGTTTGTCTGGAACATACTTGAATGTCTATAAGCATCAATGTAGTATGACTGACACACTGATTTAGGCATAGCCACTCAGTAACATGGTATGATATAGCTATAATAAAACTATAATTCAAGATTCAAAGATTTTATTGTCAATACTACTATACGTACAGGACATACAGGAGAATTGAAAAGGCATTTCTCTCTCTCTTCATTGGTGTGTACAGTATAAAAAGAACAGGAATAAGGCTGGAAAAAAATGAAAACAACAACAACAGCAGTCGCACATACAATACGTGCAGTAATGCAACCTGTGGTGCAAATGGCGACAAGAAAGACCCAGACCTCCCATAGTACAAAATTGAGATAAACGATTAACGATGATAAAACCCAGCAATCCTATATACAGACAACTAGAGATGTAATACCTGTAACTGCAGTTCAATGTTTTAGTGCAGGTGCAGATAGTAACAGATAGGATTGCACGTGATCAGTATTGCAGTGATAGACAGACAGACAGACAGACACACGACAGCAGATATGGCATTTGTGCAAATGGTTGCAGTTAATGTTAATGTGCAGATACATACAACAGCAAAGTAGCAAGAATTCTGATAATAGAAGATAATAATAGCAAGAATTCTGAATATTGTTCGCTGTTACGACCTCATTTGCGCCCTACTGGTGAATGCATCACTGGTTCATCTGCTTCATCAAAATTATCCATATTTGACATAAAAAGCAACAAAATTGTAAAAAAAAAAAAAAAAAACTGCCAGAGAAATCACACAGCATGCAGTTGCTGTGTTCAAAATGCTCACTCCTTCCCCATATAGTGTACCATATAGTGAATGTGCAGCCAACGGAGCAGTGAGAGAAGAGCTTCACATCATAACATAAACTACCTTAAGGTATTTATATTTAATAATTCAGCAAAAATGATTTGATTTAATATATATTTACTACAAATTACACACGGGTATTCATTTTTTTTTTTTTACCACCGTTAGTCTGTTACGTTTTACTGTCTCGCGTGATGACATCATTAACTGTGCCGCAAAAACAAGCCCAGTAGTGTTCGAAAGTGGTTAATTTATTTTTATATTGCGTTTACTGTATAGTCCACTATATCTAAATTCACTATATAGCGAGTAGGGAGGGAGGGAGCGAGTCAACGTTCCTAACACAGCCAGGGAAATCAGTCAGAGCAAGCAGACCAGGAAGGCAGCCAAGATGAGTCATGTGACCCAAATACCAAGCGCTGATTTGCCGTGTGGAGTTATCTGCTTCTGTTAAAAAAAAAAAAATGCTCCTGGCACTTATCGGCTTTTGAAAAAAAAACATGAATTTGTAGTGTCTATAACATAGGACATATCGGATTTTGAGAAAAAACAATTTGAACTTCTATAAGTAGGTAATGTTAAAAGTTGTTTGATGTAAAGAGGGAAATTTTCTTGGAAGTGGCGTTTATCGTTTTTTGCAAACAAACTCTTCAATTGTACAAATTTATCTGTCATTAATTTTATTCACTTTTTCCCCTCTTAGTTTTGCAGTGTTGTTATAAAACTGTTTTTAATGTGCATTTGAGATGACAATCTTTATTCATTATCACTTCTTGACTAATTAAAAATTATTAGAAATCAAGTTCCACTAAGAGCCAGTTTGTTCCTCAAACACGCTTCAATTAATTAATTAATTAATTTGTTTAGTGTGTATGTGACTGCTGTCACACACTTTTGCAGCTTTAGTAATATTTTTTCAGACAAAATTAAGAAACTTGGCTGTGATTTAAACCAGAACGATGGTCTGATACATTATAATGTTTCCTATTAACGACAAGTTAGCATCGTCATTTAGCATTTTCCATTTTATAATTAGAAAGAGAAGGCGTTAATGTTACTTACCTCCAATTAAAACGAGATTAGAGGACTATCCTCTCTGACGCAGCATGGTGGGGAAAAAGTCCCACATTCCTGGTACAGAAGTAGCGGCTCCAAAGGAGTAGTGGCAAAACATTAGCTTGCTGTTAGCTGCTGTGGTGCTAACCACCGGAACCCACCTGGCACACTGTGGCGGAGAGGCGTAGTGGTGACAAGTAGAAACAGGGTATGTGTCCTGATATAAACAATAGTTTTATATGAAACGGTAGACATTTTTTTTAATCGCATTGTGGGAATCCACTCAGTATCTTTCCACTCAGACGGAATGGTCATGGGGGGTTGGTGTGTTGATGCGGGGGTTGGTGGGTTGATGTAAACAGTGACAAAGAGAATGAAAAGGCTTTCATATTAATGCAGCACCACAGGTGACTGAGTGAGTTGTATGATATAAAAAGGAAAGGTGCCTGCGACCTGTATTCTTTTTGATGTATGTGATTCTGGTGGATGTGAGAGAGAGAAATTAATAAAGTCTGCTCTGCTCTGGAACCGCCTCGCCTGATTATTCCTCTCTCCACACTGGTGACCCCGTGACGCACAATGGAACTCGAGGTGAACACCTCGGAGACGACCCAGACTGGAGGTGCCGGCAACGCGTGCGCCGTTTCGGTCAAACTCCCAGACTTTTGGCTACATGACCCGAAGTCTTGGTTCCTCCACACCAAGGCCCAGTTCGCGCTCTGGGGAATAACGGCGGATGACACCAGATACTACTACGTGGTTGCAGCACTGGACGCACACACAACTCAGCAAGTGGCGAGCCTGCTCCAACAGCCCCCAGCCCACGACAAATACGAGGCTCTCAAAACCGCGTTGACCCGGCGCTATACACTCTCAGACTGCGAGAGAGCGGAAAGGCTCCTGACGCGCTCCAAGTTGGGTGACGGGTCGGCGGTCGCGTTAATGGTGAAGATGTTGGCGTTGATGGGCACAGATGATGGACATTTCCTCTTTGCCCACCTTTTCCTCCGGAACCTCCCGACGGCGGCCAGGGCAGTCCTTGCCAATTCGCCGCTGCTGGCTGCACGCAACTACCAGGCGCTAGTGCAAGAGGCAGATCGGATTATCCTCACCACCAGAGCCCTCACAGTGAACGCAGCGGTGTCGGAACCCATCGAGACAGCCAGCGGGGGCGAGGAGCCAACAAAGGTGGCTGCAGCGGAAGCCAAGAAGCACCGGAGAGACCCACTCTGCTTCTACCACCGCCGTTTTGGAGAGGACACACGCCGATGCATGCTACCGTGTCAATTCAAGCGCTCGGGAAACGCCAGGGCCGGCAGTCGGTAGCAGCCGCAACCGCTGGTGAAGCAAGTAAGCTGCTCTATGTGACAAACTCACGCTCGGGGAGACGGTTCCACATGGACTCTGGCTCCCAAAATAGTCTCATCCTACCGTCCTACGCAGACTGGCTGGTGGGAACTAGCGGCCCCGAGCTGATGGCCGCAAACGGCTCAGACATTAAGACTTTTGGTGAGAGGACACTGATTATATCCTTGCACGGCCGTACATACCAATGGACATTCGTCATAGCGGCATGCAGCTTCCCCATTTTGGGCGCTTTTTTGTGTGCGCACGGTCTACTTGTCGATGTGGCTAACAGACGCCTGATTAATGCAATGTCTTTTGATTCTCTCCCCTGTACAGCCAGAGGAGCCGGGCTAACAACGCTAGCCAATGTCACAGCTCCAGGGGATAAGTTCCACACACTACTCACCCAGTTCCCATAACCCATTGGCCTGGGGGTTGTACACAGTCAACCCCCAGGCCAATGGGTTATGCGAGCGTTTCCATAGATTCCTTAAAGCAGCACTCAGGGCTTCGCTTACGGATGCAAATTAGGTAGACCGGTTGCCATGGGTTCTATTAGGGTTGCGTTCAGCACCGAAGGAGGATTTGGCAGCCTCGCCAGCAGAGCTGTTTTTTTCCCAGCCACTGCAGTTCACAGGGGAATTTTTGCCAGACAGCCCCGCACCGGACACGATCCATCCCCGCTTTCACTGCATAGCGCAGTGGCAGGGACGCGCTTTTGTGCCAAAGGCCTTGAAGGACGCGGTGTTTGTATTTGTCATGCACGATGCCCACCGGACCCCCTTGCGCCCGCCCTACGATGGCCTGTTCAGATTGCTGGAACCCAGGGAGAAACATTTTGTGTTAGACTTGGGGGGACGCAGGGAAACAGTCTGTATAGACAGGCTTAAGCCCGCTTTAATTTTAGCAGACGAGTAGGTGGTGTTGGCCCGAGCTTCTCGGCGCGGACAACCCCCACTGAGAACTCCCCAGGTAAAAATGACTCGTCAGATCAGTCACAAGGGCATGCTAAAGATGTTTTCTCCCCCTCCCAATGTCCCCCCACAGACGGACGCAACCCCAAGAGCCCCCCACCGGCACAACAGCGCCTCGGAGCCGCAGCCCCCACCACCACCACCGTTACAGCTGCTACGGATGTAGGCTGAAGCCCAAAGGACATGAGGGTTAAGGCTCAGTCTGAGTTTCTGGGGGTGGGAATCCACTTAGTATCTTTCCACTTGACGGAACGGTCATGGGGGGTTGGTGTGTTGATGCGGGGATTGGTGGGTTGATGTAAACAGTGACAAAGAGAATGAAAAGGCTTTCATGTTAATGCAGCACCACAGGTGACTGAGCGAGTTGTATGATATAAAAAGGAGAGGTGCCTGCGACCTGTATTCTTTTTGATGTTTGTGATTCTGGTGGATGTGAGAGACAGAAATTAATAAAGTCTGCTCTGTCCTGGAACCGCCTCACCTGATTATTCCTCTCTCCACAGCATCACCAATATACTGTATATCATCATATTGCACAGCCCTACTAACATCTTTTTTTATTTCAAAATACCATGCTCTTAATTACTAATTTCAAAAAAACAGCAATTATTAAGGTACATGCAGAAATTGTTGAGCCAGACTCTGTTTTAATGCTACGAATTCCTGTAACAAAAGATGCCGCCATCCCCACACTGCCAACAGCTACCTACCCTTTCAAGCAAGCCAAAAGTGTTAGGAAAAAAAAGAAATATTAGGAAAATATACTTTAATATTTTAATGCAATATGTTGGATTTTTGTGATATTATATGCCCTGCAAAGCCAAACAGCCCAAAGTCTAACTGCACAAGAGTTCTCCTCTCCCACAGAAATAAGGACTACAACTGTCCCTCACTGAGATTTGCTGTTCTCTTCCATGAGGTTATCACATCACTACTTAACAGAAATGATACAGACCTGCCTTCTGGCTAGTCTGAAATGTCTTGGAGGTAAAAAGGAAGTTTCCCACTGAGCCTCAGAACTCAGATAGCAACAGTGCAGCTAGCTTAGCTAGCGGTCTAGCTAGCAGTCAGTAGGAGTGTGTCATATCGTATCGTTCATGATAATACCGGTATAAATTTTGATACCGTTGTAGAAATGAATATCGAGATATTTGGGGTCTGCGGCGTGACATAGAAACAGCATAACAAACATGGCGGGAAGCTGCCATTCCAAAGTCAGTCCATCTCCAGTAGAATGGAAATATTTAATTTTCACTTTCTGTTTCAGACTGCTGTCATGATTAAAACAAAAAACAAAAAACAAAAAACGGTGCAGCAGTGTGGATAATCTGTCTGTATTTCTTCCGCATGTACACAACATCGCTGGAGCAGTACAGTATTAACGTTGAACAATGTGCAGCTCGAAGTGGCTGTAGATTTTTACTTCCATTTTGGCCACTTTTATCTTGATTTTATTCAACCACCCAAAGAGAGAGGGAAAAAAAAACATCTGTTCAGTGCAACGAGAGCCGAAAGCCACAGGTGTCATGTCCGCTGCGTAACCTCGCAGCGAGCATATGAATTGGCAACAAGCCCAAAACGCAGTGTAAGTAACGTGTTTATTTATGGAAGGAATATGTACACAGTTTCCATGTGACAGTCACCAAATAAAGAACAGACAACCGGCTTCTAGCTTAGTTGGCAAGGAAGGAAAAGCCAAGCATGCTCCAGACAGAACAGGAGCAGAGGGAAAGGCAATAATAACAAGACTTACATACGCGTAGGAGCGGAAGCGCTCTGGAAACACTACACAGTACAGTCCAGGGGAAAAACCAACATTCTGCGAGCCAGGATGTTCATGTTGACTTTAAGCTGCCACCCCAACTGGTCGCACTGCCTCGCTATTTGTACAAAAACCCTAACAAAGGCAAGTGGACACAGCCGTGTGGCAAGCAGGTGCGGGACTGATTGAAACAGTGTGTGTGTGTGTGTGTGCGTGTGTGCGTGTGTGTGTGTGTGTGTGTGTGTGTGTGTGTGTGTGTGTGTGTGTGTGTGTGTGTGTGTGTGCGCGCGCGCGCGTGTGTGGTGATAAGATACCTCCGGCGAATGTCTGGTAAGAGGAGGAGACATGGCCGTAGGACTGTCAGAGAGCAAGGCTCAATCTGACAGCTGAAATTATTAAGCAATAATCAAAACCTACAGCTACCGGTCATGGATGGGGTAAATGACCCCGAACATGACAGTGCCCCCTCCTCAAGGGGTGGAGACCAGACACCCACCATACCATTAAAACCAGAAAATACAACCTGCCCCCCCCCCCCCACTCAAAAGGCCAACACACCAAACCAGGGCGGGAGGTGGGGGAAAACAGGTTAGGAGGGATCAATCAAGAAAAGGTAAACACCACAATACAACACAACAACAACACTCTTCCCAACCCCAAAACTAAACTAACCCACCCCACCCCCAAGAGTCCCACGGTTCAGGGGACCGGCCAGAGTCCAAGGCCCAGCAGGTGGCCGTAAGTTCAGGAGGCTGGTCAAAATCTCAGGGGCAGCAGGCGGCCTGCAGAACAGTATCAGGGAACCTGCTAGGGCATGCGGGCCACCTGGCAATGGAACCCTGTCTTTTGGGCAGCCTGCCCACACGATTAGGCCACTAGGACCAGAAAGGCAAATGAGGCGGTGGCCTACCCACTGGAAAACTGAGAGGTGGGTGGCCGGGCCGAGGAAGGGAAGCCCTTGCGGTCGCAGGTGGCCAGGAAAACAGGACCACGATGGTGCCCAGCAGAGGGAGGAGGAACACCCACAGGACCTCCGGAAAGGAGGAGATGACCCTGGTGTCCCTAAACTGTCTGGTCGCATCCTCGGTGGTCCCAGCATGGGACTGAGAATCCGTAGCACCCGCGGTGGACCCGGGCTGGGCCATGGCTTCATCCGTGGTGGTCCCACCCTGGGACAATGTTGCACCCAAGGTGGACCCCGACCGAGCCATGGTTGCACCCACGATGGAGTCCAGCTAGAACTCTGCTGCACCCGCAGTGGGACCCGGCTGGGCCACTGCTGACCCCAATGCCATCTTGGTCATGGGCCAGCCGACCAGTATGAGCACCCAAGTGAGGAGGCAATCAATCACAGGCACCCTGGACTGGGACTGGGTGCCCCCGACAACCACCTCAACCGGAACCTCGGTGACCTCCGGTTGTGAACCTGGGTCCACAGACTCATCCGGTGATGGAAGACTCTCTCCAACAACTCTGGAAACGGACTCAGAAAGAGAGAAGGAAGGGTCAGAGTCGCCGGCAGTGGCAGAGCCCGGCGAGGCGAACGCAGGTGCAGCGTTTGGCTGCAGCTGGCTCTCCTCACCTAAAACTAGGCAAAAATGCTCGATTATAGAAAAGAGAAAGACAAAAGAAAGCACTGGCCTTAGCTCAAGCTCAACCACCGTCAAGGACTTCGGCGATCCGGGCGATGTTTCTGCAGGTTCGGCCTCCAAGAGGTTCCACTCAGGTGCTGACTCAACTGTGGTGGCCTCCACAGCAGGCGTGATGGTCACTGCAGTCTTATTTTCCCCAGTTGTCATGATCCACGCAGGTGACTCCTCCGGCGTGGCAGCTGGGACCTGGTTCACCACTACTTTGGGAGGACAATCCTCCCGGACCTCTGGCTTCTCCTGGTCCCAACTGCTCGGCTCCGGTTCTGGCAGGCAAACAAAGGAGAGTGGAGAGAGGGCTGGTGAACAGTTTTTAACAGCAGCAGGTGGGGACAGCTCAGGGGACTGCTTTCCCTGAGCCTCCCTACCAGGAATCAGGCAAGACATTTCATTATTAAAGTGAGTCAAATGAAAACAAACTTGCCTGTTCTCCTGGTTTATGGTGTTGGTTGCTGCCGTTTGGACATCGTCACCCATCCGTCCGGGAAAGGCGGTGTTAGGCTCCTCTATAGGAGATATGGGAGCCGCCCCTCTTGCCACAGGAATGGGAGACCCCAGTGAGGAAAACAAGCACCCCTCTGCAGCCGGCAAACAGACCGAGGAGAAGACTTCACAGCGGATATGGAAGGAGATTCTGCAGACGGGACTGCTTGGAACTGATGATCCGCTGTGGGGGTAACAGGGCTTGGTGTCGGAGCAGGAGCAGTTCGTGGGACTGGATTGTTCTTCCGGGATTCCGGGTGATGGTGACGTCGACCTGAGCGCGGCCATCTTGGAGTGGGTGATGGAGGAGAGGAGAAGATGGCCGGCAGCGGAGAAGAGCATTTCTGTTTGGGTTTCGTCCGGAAAGCCCTTCTCTTCAGGTCGGGAAAAGCCTGCTCGAGCGCACAGACAGAGGACAATAATTCGGCATACCGGGGATAATTCCAGAGGCTCGGGTGAGCTGCCAGAATATCCTGAGCCTCATTCAGGCAGTCCCACCGTTCTCTGGGGCCATAGGTATCTTTGGCGATGTACAGAAACCCTCGGATGGACGCGGCTGCCCATTCCTCCTCCATGCTGGGATGTCCCATTGCCTGTCCACTTCTGCCAGTGTGGAAACTGCTAGGCCAGGACATCATGCGCCCAACAGGTTGGTGAATAAACACAAAAAATGAGTAACATGCTCCTTACTGCTTGGGGTCTTTTGGTGGCAGCTTACTGTCATGTCTGCTGCGTAACCTCGCAGCGAACATATGAATTGGCAACAAGCCCAAAACGCAGTGCAAGTAACGTGTTTATGGAAGGAATATGTACACAGTTTCCCTATGACAGTCACCAAATAAAGAACAGACAACCGACTTCTAGCTTAGTTGGCGAGGAAAGAAAAGCCAAGCGCGCTCCAGACAGGACAGGAGCGGAGGGAAAGGCAATAATAACAAGACTTACATACGTGTAGGAGCGGAAGCGCTCTGGAAACACTACACAGTACAGTCCAGGGGAAAAACCAACAATCTGCGAGCCAGGATGTTCATGTTGACTTTAAGCTGCCACCCTGACTGGTCGCACTACCTCGCTATTTGTACAAAAACCCTAACAAAGGCAAGTGGACACAGCCATGTGGCAAGCAGGTGCGGGACTGATTGAAACAGTGTGTGTGAGTGTGTATGTGTGTGTGTCAGTGAGTGTGCGTGTGTGCATGTGGTGATAAGATACCTCCAGTGAATGTCCGGTAAGAGGAGGAGACGTGGCCGTAGGACTGTCAGAGAGCAAGGCTCAATCTGACAGCTGAAATTAATAAGCCATAATCAAAACCTACAGCCACCGGTCATGGACGGGGTGAATGACCCCGAACATGACAGCAGGACAGGTCCATGCAATGGTCGGGAGTAATGCAGGTAAAGTCATTCAGCATAAAACCCAACCTCTGTGTGCAGTTAAGATGTAATGGTTTATTTTATTTTATTGTAATATTTGATACAGAACTAAAAAATATTTTAAACTAAATCTGAATTGCTGTTTATAAAATGGAGAAATAAGAGTTTTTTTGTTTTTTCTGAATATGTTGAAGGTAAATAACACTGGCTGGTGAAACTGTCCTTTTTGCATAAATTTAAAAGAAAAAAAACTGTATTCTGCAATATCGTGAAAATTCACAGAAATATCATGCTATCTTTTTAAGAGCATATTGCCCACTCCTAGCAGTCAGCTCTTCTCTATATATTCCTAGACATCCTTGGTCCCAGTTCATTCATTATTCTACAGTTGATAATATATCTCAGGTCATTCAGGCCAATTTTTTTGTTGTAACTCAATCACACAAGGGAGCATGACCAGGGATTTTATGTCTCTTTTTCTTTTACTAGATCAGCTCATTCATTAAGCAACATTATATATATCTCATGATGCTCTGGCTTGTTTTGTAACATTTTGGCCGTGTTAGCTGGGTTAGCTGCCAGCATTAGCTGGGTGAGTGGCCATCGCCAGGATTTCTGACCAACTTTGAGGTCAACCTAAACTGAGAAAGGAGTCTGCTAGTCTTAAACTTGGCTGCAACTCAATATCAGTTTGTCATGTTTCTATACAAGAAAGAAGAACCAAATTTACAAGAAAGTAGTTGTAGATTAAAAATTTAAAAAAAAAAAAACCTACAGATTTAAAAGAAAAAAGTTGCAAATTAACAAGAAAAAAATGAAAAAATTCTGAGAAAAAAGTTGCAACAAGAAAAAAAAGAAAAATTTCTGAGGAAAAAATTGCAGATTTACAAGAAAAAAGTTGCAGATTTAAAACAAAAGCTGCAAATTTACTAGTAAAAAGCTACAAATTTATGAGAAAAAAGTTTTAAGCATATGAGAAAAAAAGTTGCAAATTTGCATGAAAAAAGTTGTGGAATTAAAGGAACAAAATTGCAAATTTATGAGAAAAAAATTGCAGATTTACAAAAAAAGAGCAAATTTATTAGAAAATAGTTGTAGATTAAAACATTTTTTAAAAAGTTGCAAATTTACAAGAAAAAAGTTTCAGATTTAAAACTGGTGCTTTGGATGCATTTCATTCTGTTATATAACATGATATAAAAAAAGGTTTATGATGAATGGGGGACAATTTTCTGTTTTTTTCTAGGTTTTCCAGGGGGGACCATGCCCCCCCCCCCCCCCCCGATTTACACCTATGCCCACAGCTGCTGTAAATAGTGAAAGCTACAGTGTGGGGTCAGTCTTCTGGTAGCTCTGTGTGTTACTTTTTCTTTCTCCATTCTATTATGCTGAGCACCAAGCTAGAAGACAGAAAGTATCATACATGACTTGACTGGGGCGTGAACCCAAAACCTCCCATCTGTGAGGCGGACACTCTACCACTAGTCCACCACACCGATCTGTCTCCCATAATCAGTCAGAATTTGTTAGTTTGTTACTTAGTCCAACAACTTAAGCTAAAAGTTAACGTTAACCTCAAACACAGTGTTTCCATCTGAACAAAAATCTCAGCAAAATGACAAAAAAAGGAGAGTGCAGTGAGCTGGGCTCATTAGCATTTAAAGCAATATGCTATTAAAAACAGACCATTTTGAGGAGCAATAGCACTGCAATAACTAAATTCTGAGTTACTTTGTCCAAAGCATGTCACAGACTTTTCACTGGGAGCTGCGTCAAAGTGGCGACACTCCGTCGTCACATGTGGGGAAAGTACGTAATCAGGGCTATTTAAGCCACAGAAGTGACTTTGTGATTGCACTGGTCTATGCATGATTTGGACGTAGCTGTTATTCTCCTGGAAAGGTGCTGCTAACTTTTGTTGTGCTTGTTTGGCCTGCGTAAGTGGATTTGCCATCATGGTGAACAATAACTGCATTTTTGCACATAACCTCATAGTTTAAACTGCACACTTGATAGGAGGGTTTCAAGCTAAAAGACTGCATGGATGATGATGACAGCAAAGGCAAATAAATGTTAAATAAAATGTAAATATAACACGTTGCAAGTGAATGAGAATACTTCCGACCTGGATTCTGACCTCCCTTATGAAAGCCTGAGTTTATCACAGACTTGCAGATTCCTCTGTAGTAACCCTCCTCCCGCTGCAGTGCTGACTCCAGAATCTGTAACTTTCCATTTCAATAAGCTCAGGGGTGAAATGAGCAAGCTGCCCAGCATCGATCTATTTTTTTTCTTTTTTTTGCTCTCTCTCTCTCTGGTTTTATGAGGGCAGGAGGTAGAGGGACATGTCAGACTTTCCCTCAGCTGGATGGCAGGCAGCGGCTGGTCTGGTCTAGACATGAAATCACCAACCACAAGATGAGGCATAAAGATCTGAGGTGAGCGTTCCCGGCTGCACCAGGTTGTATGAGTCAAGCAGCAGCTTTGTTGTCTGTAGTCTTTGTTGTCTGAGGCTTCATTGTGTTCAAACACAATCAGGCTGGTAACATCTAATTTGCAATTTATATTTTATAAAAGGATCATCATTAAAGGTCCCATCCACTGAAAGATGATGAGTCTGTGGGTTTTAACCTTCTAAAACGCTTTCTTGTGTCATATGATTAAGATAAAAATATTAAAATCTCTCTTCATTTCATAATATTTATATTTATGCACTCTAGCAGAAGCAGGTATAGCTCTTCCAGCTTATATTTCAATCTATCACAAAAACAAAACCATGCCATTAGACAGACAATGAAAAGGCTCCTGTTCCAATGCAATGGCCCTTACATCACCCCCTTCCCAGAGCAAGAGCCCCCTAGATGAGAAATTCCAGTCACACTCAGGGATCCAAGTGGTGCCTGTTAGCATCAAGCTAACATTAGCTAAGAGAGAAACACACTTTGTCTCAGTCAAGCAGTGAAACTATTTCTTAGGGATGCTGTGGCCGCCACACTGTTGAGCCGTGTTTCAGACCCACAACACGTAAGCAAATTATTCAAATATTCCACTGGTGAGGTTCTCACTGCTGAAGCTGTTATCCTAGCATTAATAAGGGAAGACGTGTTATTTGCTATCTATGATTGTACTGTATGTTTCATTTTTTAAAATTACTGCTTTTTGTACAAAAACCAGCTGTGGTGAGACGGGTGAACAGGCGAAGTGGTTAATTAGTAGCTTTGTAGTGTTTGACTGTGCTTCACTCACAAAAAAAACTTTGCGAAATCAGAAAAGATGCTCATTAATGTTAATGATCAGGCAGAAAACGGAGTGTGTAAAAATCAGGGAAAATGTGAGTAATGATTTTTGGTCTTTAAAACTATATATGAATATGTAATTGAGGATGTCAACATTAAAATTCAAGTCAGTTCAGCTCAACTTTATTGATATTGTACCCACAGGGGTGATTTGTGATGCAGCAATACAATAAGACAAGACAAGGGAAAAGCATACATAAAGTGACACAAAGTGATGCACTAAATCACAACTTGATAGATCAAAAAAAAAGCAATGAATAATATAGTCCAAACCATAATTAATAAAATCTGACCAATAGATATCACCCATCATCAATATCCTCACCATCACAATTACCATCAACAGGAACAAAATACAGTATGTCAATCAAACAACAGCACCAACAACACCACATGTTGACATGCTGGCCAAGTCAGAATTCAGGAGCGAGATAGAAGAGGGGATGAAGGAATATTTGTATCTGTTGCTCTAAACTGCTGGAAATCTGAAGTGGGAGCCAGAGGGGAGTAGCTGAAACTTGGGGTGAAGAGGCTGAGCACAAATAAATCTATTGAAAAGGGAATAAATGAGACTCTTCATAAAAAAAAATAAATAAATAAAAAAGAAATAGACCAAGAGTAGAGCCTTGGTGGACCCCAAATGAACACTAGTAAAGAAGATTTAAACCAAAGGATCATCACTCCGCTTTTGACTGCCACCTAATCCACATAGCACCGGACTTCCATGATCCCTCCTGCAGGTGGTGAACCTACTGGAGGGCGGACCCATGTAACTCCTTCGGGCTGAGCCCGGCCGGGTCCCATGGGTGGAAACCCGGCCACCAGACGCTAGCCTTCGAGCCCCTCCCCCAGGCCTGGCTCCAGGGTGGGGCCCCGGTAACCCCATACCGGGCGGGGTACACTGAATCCTTGATATACAATTTATCATGAGAGTCTGTTGGATCGTTCTTCGTCTGGCCCTTCACCCAGGACCAGTTTGTCTTGGGAGACCCTATCAGAGGCAAATTGCCCCGGACAACATAGCTCCTGGGATCACTGGGGCACGCAAACCCCCCCACCACGATAAGGTGACGATCCATGAGGGGGCAGACCCAGGACTCGGTGGAGAGACTATGTCTCCCAGCTAGTCTGGGAACGCCTTGGTATCCCCTCTGAAGAGCTGGAGCAGGTGGCTGGGGAGAGGGAAGTCTGGGCTTCTCTGCTTGGGCTGCTGCCTCCGCGACCCGGACCTCCGGAAAAGCGGTAGAAGATGGATGGATGGATGGATGGATGGATCATCACTGTAAAATACATTTACTGTAATACAGCATAAATTTAAAGCAGCTAGCACAATATCTGATGCTATCAAATGCCATATGCCTAAATCCTTTACCTTTTTAGAGTCTCTTATGTTTCCTTCTGCTCTAACAGACTCTTGTCAGTGTGATGATCCTATTCATACACACTGTCACAAGCTGGCATTGATGATTTTAAACTTAAAATAAATCTATAGAAAAGGCAATAAATGAAACCTTTCATAAAAACTATTTTTAAAAAGAAACAGACCGAGATCAGGGCCTTGGTGGACCTCAACTGAACACTTGGGAAGAAGATTTGAACTAATGGATCATCACTGTAAAATACATTTACAACAGAATAAATTTAAAGCAACTAGAATAATATCTGATGCTATCAAATGCCCTGTGCCTAAATCCTTTACCTTTCTATAGTATCTTATGTTTCCTCCTGATCTAATAGACCCTTTTTTTCAGTGTGATGATCCTGCTTCTACACTCTGCCACAACAACCTCTCCCTGCCCTCTCCTCCAATTCTGTTTTTCTTACTTCTTTTTCTGTTTTTCTGTCCCTCTCTCCTTTTTCTTGCTCTTTTCTCGCCTTCCCCACCACCAGTCACAGTGATGAAGTGGCCAGTGAGTAGCCGTCTTTGCCGGTAATCACCACGGTAACTCATGGCAGCGCTGCGGCGTCGGCAACACGCCATCCATCACCGCCTCTGCTGCTGCAGGAAACTGATACATCAAGATGTAAATTCTGGCCCTGCCGCCACTGCTCCCAGCGCTCCGCCGCCCTGTCTCCACAGAGGAGGAGAAAGAGAAATAAAAAAATAAATAAATAAAAATCAGGAGATGATGGAGGAGGGAGGGTAAGGTGAGAGGGGGAATAATGAGGGATGGAGGGTGAGGGAGAGGAAGGAGAAAGCAAGGAGATGGGGGGAGGGGACAGGCTAAAGGTGGGTAAACAGAGGATGGAGAAGAGGAGCAGGAAACGGCAGGGGAAAGGGACACAAAAGATAAAGAAGAAAATGGATATATGGCACTGCAAAGAAGATGGTGAATAAAACAGAAAAAAGAAGCTAAGAAAATTGGAAATACAGAGGAGGTAAGATGGTGAGAAGAGGAGGAGAAAAGGGAAATGAAGAAGTAGAGGGTGGAGAAGGCTGAATGGATGATGATACCAACAGCATTAATCCAAGCTAATCCATTCTTATTACAGTAAACACACAAACACACGAGAGTAGTCAAGTTTTAAACTTCTGTGTGTGCTCATGTGGGACAAAACAGCTCAAGAACTGAAAACAAAACACTTTCTAAACAATGAATAAAAGGAGAAAAATGTGATTCAAGCTTTCAAAGTAAAACGCACAAAAATATCACCTGTAAACCTCACTAATATGTTGCATGTAATTAAAAGAAAATGCAAACCGGATCATGAAAGTGCATCAAAAATAAGTCCAATGAGCATCAAGTTAAAATGGAACAATCCTCATAATTGTCACTTGTCTGTTTATCTGCTGCCATAATTATTGAAAACATTTAAACATGACTCTGTTTCATGGTGGACAACAGTCTGATATAATTTAAGACGCTGTAAGTCCGTCAGCCTATAGCACACCTCACCACCGACTTTCATGCCTCTTCTCTCCAGAGCATACCTCCACCTCTGCAGGTTCCCTTCCACCTGCTCCCTACTTTCAATAGAGATCACAAAGTCAACTGAAAACATCATGGACCACGGAGACTCCTGCTTAACCTCATCTGTCCACCTATCCACCGCTGTGGCAAACAAGAAGGAGCTCAGAGTGGATCCCTGATGTGATCCCACAACCACCTTGAATCCATATGTCACTCCTACAGCACACCTCACCCCGTCTCACTGTCCTCATTCATGTCTTGCACCACTCTCACATACTTCTCTGCCCCTCCTCAAACTGTACCACACTTCCTCTCTCGACAAAGCTATTGTATGCTTTCTCTAGACCCACAAAGACACAGTGTAACTCCTTCTGACCTTCTCTATCCTTCTCCATCAACACTCTTAAAGCAAATGTTGCATCTGTGAAAGTCCGAATGTTGACTTTTAATTATTTTCTTTGTTTACATTGCCTAATCAAGAAAATATATTAATGCTAGAACACAGTATATATGAAAACTGACAAGAAAAGCACCCTGGGACACAGCATGCCTATCATTAATGAAGTCTTCAGTGTGTCTAGAATCACTGCAATAACCACAACAGCATGAATATCATGAGGTTGTTGAACTGATAGGTTTGTGTGTTGAAGGACTGCTTTTAACCCTGGATTTACACTGACTCCGGATGCAGTCTGTTGCAGACGCAGTACGGCTGGACCCTTGCGTCTGCCCCTACCAACTCAGTTTGTGTTTTGCAATGACATGGATAAAAACAGAATTCGAAATACAAGATCGCGCAAGAATTATACAAAATAACACAAGATCTCAAGAAAGTCCTGAGAATGACCAAGATGAACCGATCACGATCACATGATAACAAGGAAGTGTGATGTACCCACTCTCCACCTGGATTTTTGTCCTCTAATAATACATAAGTAGCCCATTAATTTTAATTCTATGAAGTGTTTGTATGTTATGTCAAAGTTTTTATCTTTTCTGACACAGTAGTGGAGGAGTAGACCTTAGAAAATAATGGACAATCCTTAAATCATTTTTAATGAACAGCTAATAAATACCGTGAGATACCACAGCATTTCCTTGCGGACTGGATCCAGCATCCGTCAAAAATGTACTCCTTGTGTTCCATTAGTGATCTGAATCTGACGAGCCGGATTCGTTCCGTAGTGGTCCGGACCAGGTGAGAATCAGAACATTAATTAGAATGGGAACTATTTGCTGCGGAGTCCAGATCGCAGCCATAACGGACTGCATCTGGAGTCACTGTAAATCCAGGGTAATATGTGACGATTACTTATCAAGAAATTTTGTTACAGGCATTTAAAAGTGACTGATGTGCTAAATGCCTGGATGAAAAATGGACATTATTTCATTCTGTATGGGCGTGGACGAAGATTTTAAAAAGTCTATGGGCGTATAAAAACAGGTTTATTTCACAACAATAAATCAATAATTTGGGCAAAGAAGAAAAAAATTGTCCCATATCACTCCGTTAAAGAAAAACCTTTTTAGGGTGATTTTTTTTGCAATGAATTTGAAGCAACTCCATCTGAAATAGACAGTAAAGCAAATACATACTTAAGTAAACTTGTCAGCAGCTGAAATCTGTTTGACCTTTGAGCTGACAGAGAATCCCATTCAGGTTGATAAAGCTTATAGCGACATGAGTCATACCATTGTATCAAATTCCAGAAAGGCACACAGTGTTGACGATAAGATTACAATAAACTCCCCATGGTGGGTGAGAGACTGCATGAATGGTGAAGCCACAGTGAAACGAGCCTAAACTAAAACTACTCCATTTCCTCCATCTGTCACAGTCTAACACTCACATGACACACTGACAAAGACAGCACAGTCATTTCCTCAGGTCATCATCTCAGAACTTTTCCCTGGAGACTATCCACTCCAGAAGACAATAACAGTAATTATCACTGGTTACGAAGGCCAAAGATAGTGTCTTTTCACCCACTTCTATTAACTTCCAATGTGCACACAAAGCTCCTATCTGTTTAGGTCATATACTTACAAACAATGGATTTACTGCATTTTGAATATGGGTGTGTATGAAAAGCATTACATTTATAATTTTCCTGCGTCTATAATTTGAGTCTAATAATCTGAGTCTAAATAATAATGGTCCAGATTAATGCAAATGTGAGTTTGACCAAATTGACATAAGATGGGAAAATACAGAAGAGCCTATGTACTACTTGCGCTGAACACTGCCATGTATCCGTTTCTAGTAACTACCAACAACTTCTTCATATCTGGTTTCCATCAGGCTCAAGAAGATTTATCATGAGTGCATTTAAAAAAATATGTATATTCTAATCATTTCTAAGGACAGGAGAGAAAATACTCAGAACATGGCTGACTGTTTTGCTCAGAGTTTGATTTTTATGACAAGATTGAAGTTTCCACTTATTTTCACTGACCTGGTCTGTTAGCTGTGAACATACACCACTAATTAAGTTTGCCTCAGATAAAACTTAAGCTCTGTTTGAAATGGTCACTCTATTAGGGGTCACACTGAAAATAATTTTTAAAAAGTTTGGCATTTTAAGAATAAAGTCAAAATTTTGAGAAAAAACTCAAAATAGTATTTTGAGAAAAAAGTTTACATTTTGAGAAAAAAGTTGAAATAGTATTTTGAGGAAAAAAATTGAAATTCTGAGGGGAAAAAAAGTTGAAATTTTGAGAAAAAAAGTCAAAATTTTTGAGGAAAAAAGTTAACATTTTGAGAAAAAAGTTGACATTTTAAGAAAAAAGTCAAGAGTATTTTGAGAAAAAAGTCAAAATTTTGAGAAAAAAGTCACAAGAACAGTCCTTCGTATCACTCATTCCCTACCTCCCTATGTGCTATATAGTGAATTCAGATGTAGTAGACTATGAGTAAACTCAATATAACAATAAAATTATCAGCTTTTGGACACTACTTGGCTTGTTTTCTTGGCGCCATTAATAAGATAAGATAAGATAAGATAAGCCTTTATTAGTCCCACAATGGGGAAATTCCAGGATTGCAACAGCACAGGGATAGCAACACTCAGAGCAATAATTAAGAAGATAAGAAAATAAGAGCAGTGAATATACATATGTACACATAAATATATAAATATATATACTCAGTGCAGAGCATTGTAGCTAGATGGAATAAACAGCATAACCGTCTATTTAGTTACCCTACATGGTATGAATATGTACCCATACATATTGTCACCCTCCGTAGCGACTGATATTGTCCTAGTTGTATGCTGGAGGGGACCATTTGTGTAAGTCTGTTGCGTCTTTTGCATTCAATACTATTAGGACGTCACGTTTTTTTGCTGTCTCTGCGAGTAGCCCTACTTAGGTTATACAGTCTGACAGCCGTAGGTAGGAAGAACCTGCAAAACCTCTCGGTTTTGAAACTCAGTCAAGCAAACTAATTCACTGGTGGAATAAAGATTTGATTAGCAACCATTCAGTAAAGGCTATATGGAAAAGACCATTGATTTACTATTTTTTTAATAGAATGTGCAACATTTGCACCATGTATTTTTAATAACAAATTGTGAACAGGGACAAGAGTTGCAAATTGGCTAATAGCTATACACTCTTTGTGCAACACATCAGATTGATTGTCATTTGATTAATTGTCTATGTTTATTGCACTGTCCCTGTCAAATAAACAAATAATCTAATCTGAACAGCAACAGTGAACTGTATACAATACTTGCATTATTTCGAGCACAACGTGCAGAAACAAGCTCTTGGTTCTCTAATTTTTTTTTACACCAGCTACCAAAAAGGCTTACAGCCTCTGTCCATTTCTTCAGTGCCCACTGCCCATTTCTCCATGCCCAGCACCATTTGTTTTTAAGTCCTCTGTCAATTAGTACATCTTCCCTAGGCTTCAAAAACTTAGTCTCCATACTACAGAATGTATGAAAAGTTTTGTGTGTATGCTGAAGGATGAAACATTCGTGTTTCCAGTTACTCACTCTCGCTGTCACTACGATTAGGAGCGCTCCACTGATCTCTATAGAAAAACTGGATAGATCATTGGCCACCAGAAGTGAAGCCACCGGGCCGTCATATTAGTATACTCGGCGAATCAATGGAGAATGAATGGGTTTAGTAGTAAACTATGCCAGTTTTACCTCAATAACGTCCCAAAAAATTAACAGATTTTGAACTTCTTGGTTTGGAGGCACAACTTATAATCTTGCGCAACCGGTGAACTACAGAAATCGATGGCCGCTAAACATAACGTCATCTCAATTCCCTCCCTAATATGGTGGCCAGGTGGTTTCATTCGACTCTGTACTCGCTAATGGGGCATGAGCTATCCAGGTTTTCTATAGAGATCAGTGGAGCGCACTCAATACGTTCCGCCATCCTAAATACCATATTCACCGCTCTAAATATCTTAAAAGAACTGCAAACTATGCAGAACTGACTGTTTATGAACTCTATGTACAGCATGAGTCTATATCCCACAATAACACATCCCAGTAGAATCACAGTTCACACTGCTACACTTATTGACAACCTGTTTGTTAATATTATTGATAAGAAAATAGAAAGTGGATTATTGATAAATGATATAAGTGACCACTTGCCAACCTTTGCACTTATCCATGGCCACACGGGGAACAATACAGAAAAAAATTTAAAAACGTTCAGATACAAATCACAAAATGCAATCAGTTCTTTTAAAGAGGACTTGCTGAAGCAAGACTGGACAGAAGTCTATGTATCAGATGTAAATGAAGCCTATGACACATTTATAAACATTGTAACCACTCTTTATAAAAAAAATTGTCCATTAGTAAAGAAAAAGCTAAAACAAAAATTTGCCGATAAGCCATGGTTAACCAAAGGATTACAAAAGGCGTGTAAAAAGAAAAATTTATTATATAAAGCTTTCCTAAAGAAAAGGACAAAAGAAGCAGAGCAGCGGTATAAAACATACAAAAATAAGTTAACATATATAATAAGATGTAGTGAGAGAGACTATTACAGTAAAGAACTGGAGAAAAACAGAGACAATATTAAAAATACATGGACAATACTTAACAATATTCTTGGAAATCAAAACAGAAATACAAGCTACCCAACCGATTTTTCAAAAAATAATAAAACGACTCAGAGTGTGAATGCAGCTTCACCTGCAGATGAATTTAATAACTTTTTTGTTAAAGTTGGTCCTAATTTGGCTCGAGAAATACCCATTACGGCGCCTACAGGTGATACAATAAGCAAAAACACTGCTATAAAACACTCCATTTTCATAAAGAACACAGACGAGAGAGAGGTCATTGAAATTGTTAAATCGTTCAAAAGTAAAACATCTACGGACTGTGATGGTATTGACATGCTCTTAGTCAAAACTATTATTGAATGCTTAGTGAAACCACTGACGTATATCTGTAACCTGTCTCTCCAAACAGGTATATTTCCCAATGCAATGAAAATAGCTAAAGTAATTCTGATATACAAGACGGGTGACAGAGGGGAATCCTCAAACTATAGACCAATTTCACTATTGCCGCAATCTTCCAAGATACTTGAAAAAAATATTCTATGAGAGAATTGACAACTTCATACTGAAGAATAATTTATTGTGTGAGCAGCAATATGGGTTCAGACACAAGAGGACAACTGCATTTGCTCTAATGGAATTTATAGAAAAAATATCAACTGCCATTGAAAATAAAGAGTATTCAGTTGGGGTATTCCTGGATCTTAAAAAAGCATTTGATACAGTGGATCATAATTTATTATTAAAGAAACTACAAAATTGTGGTATTAGAGGGGTAGCACTGTCCTGGTTATGTAGTTACTTAAAGAATAGATATCAGTATGTATGTGTTGGTAACAAAAACTCACAGTTACTGAAGGTTACTTGTGGAGTCCCACAGGGTTCAGTTTTGGGGTCATTGTTATTCAATATGTATATAAATGATATATGTAAAGTTTCAGAAAAAATGGATTTAATATTGTTTGCCAATGACACTAATCTATTATGCAGTGGAAGCAATTTGGAACAACTTTTGGATACACTCGGAAAGGAATTAGGAAAGCTTAAACTGTGGTTTGATTCAAACAAATTAACGCTCAATTTAAGTAAGACAAAATTTATAGTTTTTAACAACCATCACAACAACTTAGTATCTAAACTCAGTGTAAATGGTGTAGAGATTGAAATGATATCCGAAACTAAATTTCTTGGAGTAATAATTGATAATAAACTGTGTTGGAAGTCACATATTAATTATATTAAAGGTAAAATATCCAAATCAATTGCAATACTACACAGAGTGAAATATTTGCTGAATCAACCCACACTATATACCTTGTATCATTCATTAATACTCCCATACATGACATATTGTACTGAAGTATGGGGAAATACATATAAAACAAACATATATCCAGTCTTTATGCTCAGAAGAGAGCTATTAGAATAATAAACAAAGCTGCTTACAGGGAACCAACAAACCCACTTTTTCTTTAAAAGCTCTCAAGTTGAAAGATCTGGTTGACTTTAAAACTGCAGTAATAATGTTTAAAGTGAAGAATCTATCACTGCCCACAAATATCCAAAAGTTGTTCCAAATAAGGGAGAAACAATATCATTTCAGAGGAACATGTATATTTCAAAAACCTTCAGTGAGAACTACCACCAAGCAACACTGTGTTTCAGTGCAAGGAGTCAGATTATGGAACGATTTTGGACCTGAATTAAAATCATGCACAACGCTTGGACAATTTAAACAAAAACTAAAGGAAGAAATACTCCAAACATATATACAAGATGACATGTAAAATCACATAAGGATTGTCATATCCAGTCTGCGTTGTGTTGTAGCTTAGTTTTTTGTCACATTTTGTCTTAGCTTTGTTCTGAATTGTAATCGCTCTTGTTTTGTTTTTCTTTTGAATTCTTGGATGGAATATGGGTGGGCAATATAAGCTGCGGCTTCAGCCATCACCCATTTCGGATAACTTATGTTGAACTGTATAATCAGAGGAGTTATTGTCTAATTTGACCTTGCTGGATTTTCTTTCCCCCTTTGTTATATTATTCAATTTCTTTTAATTTGTACTTTTAATCTATCCGAAATAAAGATTCATTCATTCATTCATTTATTTTCAGCATTATTCATCCACCATTGCAGATAGCTTGGACAAAAAGTGTTTCTGCGTACAGAAATAAGAAATAAATTTCACTGCAGCCCAAAAAAAAAAAAAAAAAACAAATAAACAAACAAAAATGGAACATGCTGGAAATTCGGCACGATGCCAGAAAACTTAAAGCCCCGCTTAAGTTACTCACAAAGCAGCTTTATTCAAAGGTATCATGTCAACAAAACCAAGCCACACAAATCTGACTCGTTTACACCTTGTAATTTATCATGCATTACTTCCTTCTGTTCATTATATCTGACAGTCCCAAACTGTTAATCATGACCATCAGTCATGCTGACAACACACTGACAGAGCCCAATTTTCAGTTTATTATTAGCAAAACAGAAACTAGCAATAGCTTAAAATAGTATGTTATTTGTCATGTTTCCCACCTTCACACTAGTTTAATAAATAACTCCTGAAGCTAGGACAGGGGTGATGTGATCTCTGTGTTTTGATGCCAGTCATGATTTTGGCAAGCATTTTGGATGAGCAGACACTAAATCTGAATTGAGGCAGGTGTAGAGTGAGTTACAGTAGTCCACCGGGGATGATATTAATACACAAATTACTTTCTCCAAATCAGTTTGAAAAAGAAGAAGCTTAATTTCAGACAATTTTCTATGCTGAAAAAATCAAGACTCTATAACTATTTTTTTTTATCTGAAACTTAAAAGACAAAGTGTCACCAAAAAAGTCACACCAAGACACAGGCTTATTACAGGTACATAATGATAAACCATCTAGGCCCTTTAATAACTGATTTCTAATATTAAGCAGTTCAAGCAAAATCATTTCTGTGATATCCAGCATTTGATGTCACTGGACAGTTTCTGAGAGAAGTAAAACAGGTGGGGTCATATGTGGCAAGGGCAAATATAACAGTGTATTGTCAGCATAACTATGAAAGAGGACATTATGTCTAAGATTAACATGACCAAGTGGAAGCATTATAAAAAGAAAAGGGAGCCAGGAATTGAGCCTTGTGGTGTCCCACAAATGACTTTTGCAGTGGAGGACTTGGACTGGCCACTGTGAGGTAGGATTTTAACCAGCTCAAAGCTGTGCCAGAGATGCCAAGCCAGCAACAACAAACTTAGCACTGATGTAAATCTCATCTTGACAAACAGCAACAGACAGCAGCTGTTTCACTGTGTGTACGTAGTTGTGTGGTTGGGTAATTTGCAGCAGATCCAGAGACAGTTTTCTAAATCACATTATCAACACAGTCAGACATGAAAAATACTCAAGCTGGATGCACCCAGCTCTACATCAGCTCCCTCTTATAGAACAGACCATGAGGCACCGATATGCTGAAGTGATCGGACAAGGCTGTTGTTGCACACCTGCAACACCAACTAGAAAAACAAGAGAGACTCATGACTCACTGTTGCTCTGCAGCTGCTCCAGTCTGAAGATCCCTGTGGAGAAACAGACAGAGTTTACCATCAGTCTTAAAGGCTTTAAAATGTTACTGCTTCAGCACTGTCCAAATGAAGTAAACGTGTGTATGAGTGTGTGTTTGTACAATTTTATTCAGGTTTCAAACATGACATCATCCCAACATCCCCTGAAGCAACGCACATTGTCTGAATTTGTTCACGTGTGTGTACGGGGTGGACGAAAAGCTGATGGAAGAGGCAAGTTGCTAATAAAATTGGAGTACATAACTGCATCCAGAGCACTGCATGCACACGCACAAATGCTCACAAACATACAGACAGAGCACCAGCTGTGCAGTGTTGACCTTTCTAAATAAAGGGTAAGCTATAGAAACCCACAGGGGGAAAAAGGCAGTAAAACTGTGTGTGGAAACAGCACAAAGAAGCAATGAGATGTTGACAAACGGCCCAACGGACCAAAGATCACACAAACTAAATCATCTCAGTGACAATGACAACAATGAATGAGGTGATCAGAATTAGTAGGGGAAGAAGTAACATCTTCTATGTATCATGGTCGTAAAGTAGAAATTAAAGAGTCGCTATTAGGGTTTCTGGGGTTTGCCCTCTATTTTAGTGCAGTATATTGGATTTTTGAGACATATGGTTTACAAAGTCAAACGGCCCAAAGTCCATCTGCACATGAGTTCTCCTCTCCCTGTCGTGGTCTGAGCACCGATATCATCCACGCTCGGGTCATGCAGTATTTTCCTCCCATCTGGTGTGTGTTCCCTATGGCTCTCCGAGCCTTTATTCTGACAGCATCACGGCAGGGCTTCCGGCTGTCAAAGCCGGGTCATGTTGTGACAGCTGTTCAGCATCTCTCCTAATCACTCTCTCCACTGACTGAGTTATCTCGGGGATTTAAGGAAGCAGCTGAGGGTTATCCTTGCTGCAATCTCATCAGACGTTCACTTGTGAACAACCCTTCATCTTTCATCCGTCATTGTAAGTGTTATTCCGAGACTCTGTGCTTCTTTGTCTGTGCCATTACCTTAGTTGTGTTTTAGCCCCCCCGTGGCTCTTTATTTTGTCGCTTGTCTTCAGTAATAAATTATGCAAACTCATCGGCGGCCTATAGCATCTTATTTGTGGCCCCCGAGGACCGCAGCATGACAGTAGATTGCAGCCAGACTGAGACGCCGGTGACCGTGAGTTTGTTTGGACTTGATTTCCACTTACCGTGTACCAGTGAGCTGGGAGATGGCGCCGCTCAAGGGCTACGCTAGGAGCCTGGGCTACGAGCTGGTGAGGGCCCTTGAGGAGATTGATGGAAGCCTTTTCACAGCTCGCCTCTACGACACTCCCAGCGATGCACGCTGATACGTGGACTTCGCTGAGGCGACCATTAATCGCCATCCTCGCTACGCTGACCATCCAGAAATCACGGCGAGGATGGCGGCCATCTCTGCGCACCGGCAGAAGCTCCATGGGCTGGAGGGAAACTCCGGCAGGAAGCCGAAGAGGAGGCATCCTCGCTCCTCGCTTCGGGATCCCACTCCTGTCCCTCATCCAGTTCAGGAGTTCGCACCGCCCAGAGGTCATCCCCGACGGAGTGAGACGTCAGTCGGGATTCCCCCGGAGGATTTACAGCTGACAGCAATTTCCATCCGGGACCGAGTGGCTGCAGCTTGCTCCGCCTCCCATCCTACACCGATAATGAAGCATGTGACGGCAGCGGTCAGGCTGGTGGAGAGGAATCCAGAACTGTATGATTACCCCGAATACGCCGACCTGCTCGCCTCTGTTTCTGCGCAGGAACGGCATTTCCCCAACCTCACCTTCGCCTCGCCCTCAGCCAGTAAACGTCGTCTCCATGCAGACTGCACACCTCAGCGAGAACCCCGTCCGGATCCAGTTCCGGGTAGCCACACGAACTCTGTCTCCCAGCCAGCTGCAGCCTCCGTGTCTCGTTGAAGAGGTAAAACAGCCGCCTCCGCCCCCGGGTCATCTCTCCCCGCTGTTCCGTCAGCTCCTCGTTCCCAGTTCGCCTTGGCTGTTTCTCCCTTCTCCTCGACGTTCACCCCAGCTGCTGTGAGCTCCACGAGTCCGTCTCCAGATGCTCCCGTTCCTGATCCGGTGTGAGAGGCTTCTCTTCGTCCTCCCGGAGGGTCCTCCATTTCCATCCAGCGGGGAAAGGGAACATTCAAGTTCACTGCGGCGGGTTCCATCAGCCCTCCGGGAATCAGGCAAGTGTCTATTCATTCTTTTCCTGTATTGGGTGAATTGCCTTGTTTGATTCCTGGGGGTGGAGTTCGGGGTTCACAGCCCCCTGAGCTTCCTCCACCTGCTGCAGAAATTAATTATGAACCTGCCGCCTTTGTGTCTCCTTCCCCTGAATGTCCCTTGATGCCAGGACTACGCCGGCGGACGAGGAGGGAGCCTGCAGGCTTGGAGAGCCTGGATCCAGCCCCGTAGCCATGACACTGGCAGAGGAGGAGGGCGGACTGCAGACTGGAGCCTGCGCCGACAAGCAAGCGTCCCCGGGTCTCCACGGAGGGACAGTCTGACCCGGCAGGTCATGGAGCCCCTGCCATCACGCCGTGCGGGCCCTCGGCGTGGACATCTGCGTCAGGGAATCTCCAGACTGTAGACTCTATCATGCCGGCTGCGGAGCCCGCCATAGCCGAGTGAGAACCAAAGAACGACCTTCTTCCGTCTGAACCTGGATCATCGAAGTCCTGGACAGCGACAGAACTCGAGATCAGGCAAGTACTCTATTTTGTCTTTCTCCTCTCAATTCTGGCGCATTCTTGCCTGTCTCTCTGGGAGACGAGCCGGGTGCAGCCGTCCACTGCATCCGAGCTCGTCTCACTGGGCTCTGTCGCTACCGGTGATCCTGATCCTGGTTCTTCTTCTTCTCCTGAGCCTTCTCCCAGGGTCACCGGTGCGGAGTCAATCCCAGTCGCTGTGCTGGAGGTTCCGGGTTCAGGTTTGGAGGCCGTTCCTGGTGCTGCGCCGACCCAGTCGGGGTCCATCGCGGGTGCGGCATTGACCCAATCGGGGTCCAACATGGGTGCAGCCGCGACCCAATCGGGGTCCATCGTGGGTGCAGCACTGACCCAATCGGGGTCTGTCGTGGGTTGTGTTCCGGCCCACTTGGGGTCCGACGTGGGTATCATGCTGACCCAGTCAGGGTCCGTCATGGACGCTGCTCTGACCCAGTCGGGGTCCGTCGTGGGTGCGGCACGGTCCCGCTGGGCACCCAACATGAGCGCAGCGCCGGTCCGTGTGGGGTTCGGAGAAGAAGCTGCAGATTCTTCGCCGATCAGCGCCAGACTGGTCCCTTCCCCTTTCCCCGTCCCCTTTTCTCTTCCACCTGGGGCCGCTGGGTTTCCCCGCTATCGGCTCGGCTCTCCCTCACTACCCCTCAACAGGGAGGCCGTCTCCGGATTCTCCCCTGCGGTCCTGGTGGCGGAATGGCGCGGGTCGGCCGCCTGAGAAACTGCTTCGCCCATTTGGCGTTCTGGGTCAGCCACCCAACAGACTGAACTTTGTGCTTGGCGACCTGGTCCGGCCACCAGAGGTCCTGTTTCTCCGGACCTGGGACTGGGGTAGGCTGCCCGAACTCTTCATTTTTTCCCGGCCAGCTATCTGGACGTTGGACGCAGGTAGACCACCAGAACTAATTGTTGTCTCATTGGGCTCTGCCTGCCGTCATCCCTGTTTTGTTTTCTTCTCTCCACTGACATATTAGGGTCGCTCTGGTGTTTTGTCATTTGCACTATTTTGGACTATGTATTCACCGCTATTTAGCGTTTTTTTTTTTCTCCCCTCCTCTGTCTGAGGGATGATATGTGGTTGCCACATTGTTTCTTAGGGGCCTGTGTATCTTGGTTATAGGCCTTGTACTCCTGTTATTTGCATTTATTGTCCTGTCTGTTGTGCCACACATGCATTATGGAGTATTGTGTATTTTTTTTTCTTCCCATGCTCTGTAATTGCTTCATGTTTATTTCCTGTGTTCTCCCTTGTCACTCTTTGTTTCAGTTCCTTGTCTTGATGTTTTTTTTTTTTTTTTTTTTTTCTGATTCTCGCCCTCCTGGCCCTTTCCCCCATCCTCCAACCCTGGGTGGGTGGGGGGAGGGTGTTGGGTGTCACACAGCGCCCAGAGTGCACCGTTCGGGGGGGAGTTCTGTCGTGGTCTGAGCGCCGATATCGTCCGCGCTCGGGTCATGCAGTATTTTTCTCCCATCTGGTGTGTGTTCCCTATGGCTCTCCGAGCCTTTATTCTGACAGCATCACGGCAGGGCTTCCGGCTGTCAAAGCCGGGTCACGTTGTGACAGCTGTTCAGCATCTCTCCTAATCACTCTCCACTGACTGGGTTATCTCGGGGATTTAAGGAAGCAGCTGAGGGTTATCCTTGCTGCAATCTCGTCAGACGTTCACTCGTGAACAACCCTTCATCTTTCATCCGTCATTGTAAGTGTTATTCTGAGACTCTGTGCTTCTTTGTCTGTGCCATTACCTTAGTTGTGTTTTAGCCCCCCGTGGCTCTTTATTTTGTCGTTTGTCTTCAGTAATAAATTGTGCAAACTCATCGGCGGCCTATAGCGTCTTATTTGCGGTCCGCGAGGACCGCAGCATGACACTCCCACAGAAACTAGGACTACAACTCTGCCTGAAACACCTCATTTGGATTTGCTGTTCTCTTCTGAGGTGATCATTTCATTACTTAGCAGACATGATACAGACCTGCCTCCTGCTTAGTCTGGTACACCCTCTCCTCAGAGAAGAAGAAGCTTCCCACTGAGCCTCAGAGCTCGCATATCTACAGTGCATCTAGCTTATAGCTAGTTAGCTAGCTAACAGCTAGGCCACAGTTTTCAGAGCTCTTATCATGAACCTGGGTTTGGTGTCCCAAACCCAGTTTTAACCCGTTGCTATTTTGACCCGTCTATTTATTTTCCATCAGGCGCTTCAGGGAGTCCTTTGGGTCCTCCGCTCCCTGACAACTAGGGCATGCCCCCTCCTCCGTATTATGGGTGTTTTACACCCTTACACGCACACACTTCATTCACTCCCATTTATTTATTTAGCGAATGCAAAGTCCTCAAGCCAAGCAGTTGCCTCCTGGTTTGCTGTATGGAGGGTGTGTAATCCTCCTTCCAGTCTTTGGAGCGGGCAAGCCTCTATGATGTGTTCCATTGTTTGCTCCTCTCCACATGCGCACAGTGGGCTAGGGCTACTGCCCCATCTGTGAAGGCTGGCCAAGTAGGGGCCATGTCCACTCCTGAAGCGATTGAGTGTAGACCACTGTCTCCTTGGGAGGTTGGTGCCCGGGACCTGTTGGTTGGGGTTTGTCACCAGGTGTTTGTTTGGGACCTCCTTGGTCTCCCATTCCTCTTGCCAAGTTGTCTGGATGGTGAAATCAGTTGGGGGAGGGTTTTTCCAAATCGGCCGTCTGGATGGAAGTCGGGCAGTGGGTGGGGTGTCAATATCTGCATGGATTGGTAAGTGAGGAGAGTCTTTGGCTTTTTGAAGCATCCTTTGAGTTAGTGCTGCTCGCCGGATGTGTGGGGGGGCTATGTTTGACAGTACAGGGAACCAGGGGAGTGGTGTTGAGCGGATTGTCCCAGTTATGGTTCTCATGGTTGTGTTGAGCTGGGTGTCTACGTGGTGTGTGTAGGATGACCTGGACCAGACAGGGGCACAATATTCTGCTACAGAGTATGAAAGGGCCAGTGCTGAGGTGTGCAGGGTGGAGGCTGCCGCCCCCCATTTTGCACCAGCGAGCTTGCAGAGCAGGTTGTTTCGTGCCTTCACCTTAGCAGCAGTCCCCTTTAAATGTTCCTTGAAGGATAGGGTCCTGTCAAGGGTCACTCCAAGGTAGGTTGGATTCGAGGCATGCTTAAGCTTGAGTCCGCTCAGGTGGATGTTTAGTTCTCTTGCAGCTTTTACATTGTGGAGATGGAATACACTGGAGACGGTTTTTGCTGGGCTTGGTTTTAGGTGCCAGGTTTTGCAGAACTGGTCCAGTTTGGCAAGATCTTCCGTGAGCACCCATTCCAGTGACTCAAAGTCTGGTGCTTGGAGTGCCAAACAGATGTCGTCTGCATAGATGAATTTGCGGGATTTTGTAGTGGGCAGGTCGTTTGTGTAGAGGTTGAACAGGGTTGGAGCTAGAACTGAGCCTTGTGGGAGTCCCATTCACACGCTCAGACACTCACTCATACACACATGGTATGAATTATGTTCAGCCCAGGCATCCTCACACCGGCGGTCTCTTCCCTCATTAGTATTATGATTACTGAAATGCTGTGTTAGTAGGAAGAGACCGCTGGAGCATTGTGCTTCATACACGGCAGCGTGTACCTCCGTGTATGCAAGCCGCCATTCCCTACGGATTACTTTCTGCATGACTAATTTAGTCTCCTCATCAGCTGGACTGCACGGACTGCCCCGGATCGCTCCAGCACTGTAAGTTTATGTTTGCCTTTCACCCCATGCCGACAGCAGCTCTGCGGCACTAGGCATTCCCCTCCCCGGGCTGTAGAGCATCCAGGTGGCATCCCTGTATGTCTGGCGGCCTGAAGCTCCATCATTTCAACCCTCTGTTTAGTAGCGTGACTGTTTTGCTCGACTTATTATTTGGGGTTTGTTTAATAAAGTGCACAGAATCGACTCCAGCGTGTAGATTTTCATTCTGCCCTCTGTGCGCCGCATAATGGCGCATGAGGGATCATAACAGCTCTTTTCTATAAACTTCATTCACCCCACTAGACATTTGTCATCCCAGCTTGTTCATTAATCCACAGTTGATATAATATATGTCACACCATTCTAGCCTATTTTGTTACTTTTTGGCTCGGACTGTTAACATGACTAGCTCAACAGCACAACCAGGGTTTTTATGGATCTTTTTGTAAATTGTAGACTGTTCTACACCAGCTTGTTCATTAATCTACAGTTGATTATATTGAATATCTTGTGCCATTCTGGCTTGTTTTGTTTTATTTTGATGATAACAGCTGGGAAGGTTTAGCTGCTAATCTTAGCTGTTCTGAATGTCCACAGACAGGATTTCTCTCAGACTTCAAGGTCCACTTGTCCAAACAGACAGAACAGTCCTGTTAGTTTCTGTCTATTGTATCAGATTATCTACGAACCCTTTTCTATATATTTCATTCATAGACATTATTTTAGCTTATTTTATTATAGGTTTTATACTCTGTACCAGACACCACTTTGATTAACAATGGTTAGCTGTGATTAGCAGAGTTAACCATTCGCTCATTCAGGGCTGTTTCTGTGCCTATTACACTTTAGGGACTGGTCATATGCCACTGACCACTTTAGCTACACACCCCTGTCTCAAGTAATGTAAAGCCAGCCTGTTGCAAGCCACTAGTTCGTGGGAGGTGGTGGTAGATGTAGGAAGAAGCCCCGCAATGAAGGATTAAGTACTGAATCTACAGAAGAAATATAAGCCTTCTCTGTGATCAGTCCTATTTGGCTCAATTCCCCATGAAAATTCCTCCTGGCTGTCTGCAGACTGTGTTTTCAAAATCATCGAGCACAAGGCCTTGGACAGCCATCTGGAGAGTGCCAGATAAGGACTCGGCGCCAGCCAGACAAAACACCTCCTGCCAAGAGTCCTTGGTGTCTCTCTTATTATCATCAACACTGCTCAACACCGCACACACATTGATCCATGAACTGAATAAAGATATACACTGCTCTCTTGTGTCTCGTGAATCCTGTGTAGCGAATGTGCATCGAGCTTTTTTTTTTCCTTGAAATCTTAATATTGATTAATTATGTAACCAGTATTTTGAATCAATGATTTTTTTGCTCCTTCCTATTGTTCCTCGTATTATTCTTATTCATGCTACTGTACCCACTATCCTGTTGGCAGGCGCGTCTCTGATGCTGCCGCGTCACTGGAAATGCAGGTTCATTTTCTGTGTCAAGTCAAATTCTCTCGTATGTTATCAGTGATCTGTTAATGTACTTGGCAATAAATCTATTCTGATTCTGATTCTGATTCTGATTCTGAAGAAGGCTGAAGTTCCCAGAGGTGGTGCATACAACTCTCTGACCAGATACTGTGCTCTGGTCAGCTAAAGATCAGAAGATGGTTCTGGTTAAACTTACAGTGCCATGAGAGGAAGGCTGCGAGGAGGTCCATAAGAGTAAGGTCTTGAATTACCAGTCCTTAGTACAGGATTGTAGGGACAAGGGCTGGCAAGTGTGGTTCTACCCCGCGGTGGTTGGGTGCAGGGGCTTCCCAACTAAATCAGTATGGCAGATGCTGTCAGCATTTGGCCTTGATGAAAGGAGCAAAAATCAAGCTGCTCGCAAGATGGAGGAAGCAGAGCGAGCCTCCTGTTGGCTTTGGAGTAAGAGGGAGGAAGAGAGCTGTAAGCCAGGAGCAGATAGGCAGTGATCTGGCCAATCACTGCCGGCCCACCATCTAGAGAGCGTAGTGGTTGAGGGCCAAAACGCTCAATGAAGGTTGGTCACCACCTGAAGATATCTGATCCTGGCCAAAGGCCAATGCTACCTAAACACGTAACTGTAAAAATGCACTTAGTGTATGTAATAAGTTTCAAATTGGCTTTTAAACTCTAACATTCAGGTAATAATATCTTCCTTCTTCTTTCTACACCTTTCACTCTATATATATATCACGGACATACAGATCGCCCCAAAGGTCTCCCGAGTCAGCGGACGGAGCCTCTGTTTACAGCAGGAGACGATACAGCAGGAAGAGCTAGTGCTAGCTAGCACTCGGCCGTCACCCGATGCTAGCGGAGAGACTCGATATACCGGGAACTGTAGTGAAAACGACGCAGGTGCCGGCTGGAGTTCGGGCGGCGTGCGGGAAATATAAGACGGAATGATAAAGAGCGATGGCAAGAACCAGGCAGAACGCCCGTTAAATCTGCTGGAGGAGAGGGCCCCCCGGGAGGCAGCTAGCCACCAAGGCTGCTCGGAGAAGCGCTCCGGCCACCGGCGGAGTGAAGAAGCCTCACCGTTACAGGCCCGTGGCTCCGAGAGAGATCCGTCGCTGCCAGAAATCCACGGAGCTGCTCATCCGTAAGCTGCCAGCGTCTGGTGAGGGAGATCGCTCAGGACTTCCAAGACCGACCTGCGCTTCCTGAGCTTCGCCGTCGTGGCTCTGCAGGAGGCCAGCGAGGCCTACCTGGTGGTCTCTTCTTCGCTAAGGGGGTCGCCATTATGCCCAAAGACTTCCAGCTGGCCCGCCGCATCCGCGGAGAGAGAGCTTAGATTTTCTGCTGCACATTCACCAACCATAATGCTCCGCACTGTGTGTCTATATATATATTTATAGTAATATGTACATATGTTTACTAGATGTTCTTGTTTTTTTCTTGCCTTCTGATTGTTGCTCTGAGTGTTGCTATCCCTGTGCTGTTGCAATCCTGGAATTTCCCCATTGTGGGACTAATAAAGGCTTATCTTATCTTATCTTATCTTATCTTATAATTGCTGCAGAGTTACTTAATCTGACAACTAAAGCTAAACCCTAACATTAGTCTCAAACATGGTGTCACCATCAAAGCAAAATTCTCAGAGAAATGATGAAAGCAGGAAGGTGGGGTGAGGTGGTTCTAATACTGTAAGCATTTAAAGCAATATGCTCTAAAAACAGCTCGTTTTGAGAAAAGCTCCTTCCCCATGTGTAAAATGGTTAGGAGTGGGGGGAAAAATAATTGCGATGAAGATATAGATGGTTCTAAATCAATGCACACATGTCAAGAATTTGATATTAACTATTAACATAGTTAATTTTGACAGAATGAAAAAAGTGGAACTTGGAAACGCAGAACTGGAGCATCCTGACAGTTTATGGCATGACACAAAACACAGACGCATGATGTCGGCGCAGGATTCAACTGACACCCTCTTCAATAAAAGCAAACATATGGCAGCACTTCGGCTTCTGTTAAGTCAAAGGGAAAAAAAGAGTTGGAAAAGAGCCACACTGTATGTGAGCTCTGTCAAACTAAACAAAAATATTTTGGAAACACGGCAAACGTGAAACCATATCGCACATTTCCACCTGGAGGAGGGAGGGGGGAAAAAAACAGTTGTGGCTGCCTCCGCTGACAAGAGGGCTATCGAAAAAGCGATGTCAACGCTTCCACCCAACTTGGAGAGGGCGCCTGTTTCTGACATTGAGAACCAGGATGATTGCGCTATGTTGCTGCGCACTTTAGAGCCAGGGTACAACTTTCCATCACAGAGACAATTTATGGACACAGTAATCCCCACATTCTACATCAAGACGAAAACTGCAGTCATGGGCTCACCAAAGACAACGGGTAGGAATGCTTCTAATTTTCATTAGAAGTCTGATATTTATGTTAGAAATTCTGAGTATTTTTGACTTAAGGACTATGTTACTTGTTGCACATAACAGGAGAATGTTCATTCAAAGTCTATTTGTTAAAAGTCAGGGTATTCTGAAGTCTGTGCTCCAACAAACATGCTGCTACAGGTCCACTGTTCACTGGCCATTGCAGATACTTTGCTTTAAAAGTACCAAGTTGTCACACAGTTGAAGGATTTTAGAACCGTATCAGAGCCCCGTGAATTGTAATCTAATCAAATTGTGAGGTGCCTAAAGATTCTCACCTGTAAAAATAGTACTGCAGTAATTGAGCCCTGAGTTGCTTTGACCAAAGCATGTCACAGCCATTTTATTAACACCTCTGGGAGCTGTGTCAACATGGAAAACTAGGATAACAGGCACTCTTTAAAGTTTCTTATTGTATGTGACAAAGAACATAAATACAACACTGACAAAAGCTGAAATATTCCAGGTAAGAAAGTAAGAAAGAAAGAGTTATCCCATAACATTTTCTGGGTCCAGAGATTTGATTACAGCAATGGATGGAGTAGACCGATTCATCTGGCACTGTCCTATATAACCTTTTTCTTTATTCTATTAGCCTACAACAGGTAGCCCACTGATTAACTTACTTTTATATAACCCAGAGGCGGGGCATGAGTCCATTTCCCTCTCAGAGAGGTAATTTCAGAGGTTTTGTTCCAATAACAATAGAAGCATTTTCTCTACCCTAACTTTAAATTAAACTACTAAACACCATATTGCTAAGCATGAAATATGATGAAATCATAATTTCTCCTTTTCATCAACTGTAGCAGATATTGTTTCCACTTTGGACAAACAAGCTACTCTTAAAGCATCTATCAGTGTATGGAAGTCATGCTACCAATTTGTCTTTCCCCAGATGTGATTGGCAGCACAAGGTTAAAGTTTTCCAGGACAGTGTGAGAGATTCTGTGGCTTCGAATCAAAACTGAGTCCTGGAGAAATACTTATTCTTTTATTGCAGCAGGGGCTACACTGCTGAGGTAATAAGCTTCCCCCATCAGTCCTAACTTTTGTCATGTGTTAGGGATGTGCCTTTAAAATCGCCCAATACGTCATCTCATATGTGCTTATGCTATGAGACAGATTCCAATTCATGAGTAAGGTAAAAAAAAAAAAAAAAAAAAAAAAATCCACTTTGTAAGGGCTGGCCAAGAAGGTGGAAGCACTTGGACTCTGGCAGTGTTGGTGCAGGAGGTGATGTACACCCTGGGCATATCGTCAGTGCATCACAGGGCCAACAGAGAGAGACAAACTACCATTCACTCTCTCATCTCTACATGCAGTCATTTTAGTGTGACCAATCAGCAATCACATCTTTGGACTGGAAGAACTAACACCTCTCAGGCACATGAAGAACAATTAAGCTTCACCCAGTCAACTAAAAGATAGTATAGTAAACGGAGAAAGTTCTAGCTGCTAGTATTACAGCTGCATGTTTTTGTTTAGTATCAACTGTGATGACAGTTATTTTCCGATATATATTCCTAAATTTCCTACACAGAATTCCTATAAAACAAAGTTTCCTCAGACACTTTTGTTCTTGAAGCCCTAACTTGAGCAAATATTTCTAAATTTCAAAATAACCCTTCACTTATTGAAGAGTTAAAATGTGTGACCATCACAGTCCTCAGAGAGTATGTTAGCCCATTAATGTTAGTTAGCTGAGCAGAGTTAAAAGCATGGTAAGTTATGTAGCTGCATGCTAATCATTTTCCTGTCATCGGGAACAAGCTCCTCCCTGTTAATATTCTGGACCCACTTCTGTCAAATATCTTGGTCCATTACACACCCAGGGAAGCTGTATAAATTGTAAAGTCATAGGCACACGCTTCATGCAGTAAAGGCTTTCGTTTACATTCAGGTTTTTTTTTTCCAAAGTTGAAGTTTGCAACTGTTGTTGCAGCAACCTTGAACTGCACACATTCTTCCACATTTCTTTGATACTTTTGTCAGTAGTGTCAAATAAAAAAGAAATCACATACTTGTGAAGACAGCTTGTGTTCAAATGGTAAATGGTGCTCACTTATATTTTTTCCTCATCTCTGGATGACCAAAGCACTTTAGAGATCCTGCTATCCACACATTCACACACTGATGGTGGCAGAGCTGCCATGCAAGGTGCTGGCCTGACCCACCAGGAGCAACTGGGGGTTCAGTATCTTGCTCAAGGACACTTCAACATGCAGACTACAGAGAGCCGGAATCAAACCTCCAACCCTTCAATCAGTAGTCAGCCACACTACACCTGCACCACAGATGACCCATTCAAGGTTCAAATTAGAGTATATCTCTGCCACAGCAATAGCAGATTGTCTGTTTCCAGTATTTGGTTGGATTGGTCTATAACTCCTCAAAGTTCGCACCAAGGTCTGCATCCAGACCCAATCCCAAATCAGGCCAGGACTGAACATGTGTCACATTAAGTTTGCTACGCTAACTTTATGATTGAATCAGCATTGTGTATGTGTATTGAGCGACACCATTGCACATATGTGAGTGCGCCCATCATCCGCGCATGTGCACATTCACCCCATTCCAAATCAACTGCCTGACCACTACTACCAGCTTTGCCATCCTGCCACCCTAGCTCGTGCGTTAGCGCAGCTATCACCGGTGCAATTACATGCATCAGTGTTAGCTGAGAGTCACTGCCAAGTAAATTAATACCAGCTAATACATGCGATGTCACTTTCAAAGTTAGCACTAGTACCAAAAAAAGAAAGGTTGATCAGGAAAACCGAGAATTCAAAGAGGAATAGACCAAAAAAAAAATGCATTCATTCAACCGATGTGCCTGATTTGCAGTGGTACAGGTGCGATCATAAAGAGTGGGAATATAAAACCTCACTGTGAGACCCAGCATGGCGATTCTGAACAGCAGTGTCAACAGAATACTAGGAGGAGGACACAAAAACATTCATCACACCTTTTCTTGCAACTACAAGTATTACTGCTCTACCTTTTCTGTATATAGGATTGCTGGATTTTATCATTTATCTTTATTACCTCCGCCAGGCCGCAGGCCAGGAGGTTATGTTTTTGCCAGCGTTTGTCTGTTTGTATGTCTGTCTGTTTGTCTGTCTGTTGGTTAGCAAGATAACTCAAAAAGTTTTGGACGGATTTCGATGAAACTTTCAGGCGTTGTTGGAAATGGTACAAGGAAGAACTGATTAAATTTTGGGGATGATCCGGATTACCGTCTGGATACAGGAATTTTTTAAAGGATTCTTTAACATTGTGACATACGGCCATTTTCAACATGTGTGCAGGGCCAATGGAGGGCGCTGCTCGTCGTGTCTGACGAACACAAACTCCGTGTTCTTCAAAGTTTTAGCCACAAAAGCACGCGGAAAACAGTGGTGGGCAGGGCCCGGCAGCGTGCCGGTGTTTGCGTTACGCTGCAAAAGCTGAGACGGGCAGCTGTCTGGCGCCGGATTATTTGGCAGAAATTCCTCGGGCAGCCATAGGGGCTGCGCAAAAACAAGCTCACTGCCGGGGAAGCTTCCAAATCCTCTTTTACTGCGGAGCGCAACCCCAATATAAAACCCACGGCAACCTGTCTACCCAATTTGCATCCGTAAGTGAAGCCCTCAGTGCTGCTTTCAGTGATCTATGAAAACGCTCGCAGCCTGGGACTTTGCATTTGCTCACACCATTTGGTGTGAGCAGTGGTGTCAGACAGGGCAGTATATTGTCCCCTATTCTATTTAATCTTTACATGGATGAGTTGTCAAAGCAACTGAATGCCTGTAAAACTGGGTGTATAATAGGGAATAAGTTAGTGAATCATTTTATGTATGCTGATGATCTAGTTATTCTCAGTCCAAGTAGTGCTGGTCTTCAGGAGTTATTAAGAGTGTGTACTGCTTATGGAGAGGAAAATGACATAAAATATAATACAAATAAGAGTTGTGTGCTGATCTGCCGCACTAAAGAAGATTTGTTAATGAAATTCCCTGTCTTTGAATTGGCAGACAGGGAATTAATTGTCAGGGATAAAATTAAATATCTGGGACATGTTATTAATGATAGAATGACTGATGATGATGATATTTTCAGACAACGCTGCAAAATCTACATGCAAGCAAATATTCTTGCACGCAGATTTGGTTTTTGTTCAGATGAGGTGAAACTGGTTCTTTTTAAAACCTATTGTACACCTTTATACACTGCTCATTTATGGATAAATTATAGGAAACTAAGTATGCAGAAATTACAGGTTGCCTACAATGATGCCTTAAGAATTTTACTTAAAAAGCCTCGATGGTGCAGTGCTTCCGAGTTATTTGTCTCATCACGTGTAAATACTCTGCATGCAGTAATAAGGAATTTTATGTATAAATTCATCTGTCGGCTTGATGTATCTAGAAATGAAATCATTCAAGTCATGTCTAGCATTAAGCTCAGTTCTATTCGCTATCAGTCACAGTTTAGAAGGCACTGGTACAGTTGTCTTTTTAAGTCTTTTTAAAGTCTGTACTGTCTTTGTACTTCTTTAAGCAGTTATGTCTTAGTGTTTCTTGTAACTTTTTGATTGTTTCAACTGTCTTATTTTTCTACTTTTTACTTGTTTACTTTTCTCTTGATGGACCTTGAGTCTGGAATAAAGTCTTTGATTGATTGATTGATTGATTTGCAGATGGAGGAGATGGACACAACACCAACACTTGAGTTTATTACCTCCGCCAAGGAGGTAATGCTTTGACTACTGAACCACTAATGCTATCATTGTGAATCCAATTGCTAGTCATATGTTTTCATGGTCAAGGAATCTGAAAACGTACACACAAACACTGTATGGGGGGGGAACTGTGGCGCTTGGCGGAGGTCTGCGCTCTCCGAGTGCTTTTCTAGTTTGTACTATAGGATGTCTGGGTTTTATTTTTTACCGCTATTTGCACTACAGGTTGAATTACTGTACAGAGACTGCTGTTGTTGTTTTTCCAGTCTTATTCCTTTTTTTATTGTGTACACCACTGAAGAGAGAGAAACAACATTTCAATTCTCTTGTATGTCCTGTATGTATAGTTGTATTGACAAATAAAATCTTTTAATCTTTGAATCTTCTTCCCTGGTGTAATGCCCTGGTTACAAGCAAACAATCCCGTTTCTCTCATTAACTCAAACCACCATGCTGTGTTGTTGCTGAATGAGTAGTTAGGTTTTTATAAAAAGCAGAAACAATCATCTTTGAAACCTCTGATTGGAGTCTGTGGAAAAAAGAAAGGGAGTCTCAAGGTATTCATTTTCAGCTCAGTTAAATGGAAAAATACTTAGATTATTAAACCAATAGTAACCATTAGCATCACTTTGAATGTTGCACACACCAGCAGCACCAACCCCTGTGCTTTTTATAGGTCACCATGGTCAAATCGAGATGACTGGACATATGAAAGACGCAACGTCAAACATAAAGCATACCAGGGTAACATCTGGATATTAAATTAAAAAAAACACGCCATAATGTCATCCAATCCTCTGTCATTTGCTCATTGATTGAAGTCCAGGCAACGTTAAATCACTGAATAAATTGGTGGGTGATGGCTGCAGCTAAAAAAGTGACTGATGTGTTTAATGTTCAACCAAGTGAAGAGTACAGAGTGTCGTGCCAGAGAAGGCCATATGGCAAAGACGTTCCGGTGCCAACGCAGATCAGAGGGGAATGAACCAGTCCAGCTTCCAGTAGCTCTTCTTTCCCAATGGACTGAACCAAATTGCTCCAACTGGACAAGAGGACACAAAGGAGGGTGCTGCAGACAGGATGGATGAGCGCTCATTGTCTTTCATAAGGGGAACACTTGAAGACCAATCTGACATGAATCCTAAATATTCCATGGGCTCACCACCTGCTGTTTTCCTTCCACTGACAACCTCTTAAAATCTGCTGTGAATCTTAAAAAAATGCTAAAAACTACATGAATAAACCTCCTGACATGACTGCTATCAAAATCTATGGTACATTAACAATGAACGCTACTGAAAACCAAACCATCACATTGCACTCAGAACATAAAAAAATACATACAAAAAAAGTGAAAATGAGGTTGCTTACCTAAAACACAGATAATGCACCTGATCAGCAGGGGAGCTGTTAACCTTCCCCTCTCTGTTTGTTTCTCTTCCTTGATAAAACCCTGCTCCTATTTCTCTTTTCTTTTCTGGGTCTGTTTTGTGTTTGTTTTTTATTTCATTGTTTTTATACTCTCATCATCACTTCAGAATGATTGGTATGCAAATGATGAATAAATCTGCATATCCCAAGATCATCTCATCACTGCGCAGTCTGACTGCACACATGAAAATAAGAAGCATGCATGTTGTGGATCATATAGAAAAAGGGATGATCATATGTTGGAGTAATTTTATAAAGACCATATTTGTTGTAGTACATTGTACATACAGTGGATATAAAAAGTCGACATACCCCTGTTCAAATGCCAGGTTTTTGTGATGTAAAAAATGAGACCAAGATAAATCATTTTAAAACTTTTTCCTCCATAAATGGGACCTATAACCTGTACAACCCAATTAAAAAACAAACTGAAATCTTTTAAGGGGAAAAATAAAAAAAAAACTACAATAACCTGGTTGCATACTGTAAATATGCACACCCTCATATAACTGGGGATGTGGCTATGTTCAGAATTAACCAATCACATTCAAACTCATGTTAAATGGGAGTCAGTACACACCTACCACCAACCCCAAATAAAGTTCAGCTGTTCTAGTAGGCTGTTCTTGACATTTTTGTAGTCACATCTTACAGCACAAGCCATGGTCCGCAGAGAGCTTCCAAAGCATCAGAGGGATCTCATTGTTCAAAGGTATCAGGAGAAGAATACAAAAGAATTTCCAAGGCATTAAATATACCATGGAACACAGTGAAGACAGTCATCATCAAGTGGGGAAAATATGGCACAACAGTGACATTACCAAGAACTGGATGTCCCTCCAAAATTGATGAAAAGACGAGAAGAAAACTGGTCAGGGAGGCTGCCAAAAGGCCAACAGCAACATTGAAGGAGCTACACAAATTTCTGGCAAGTACTGATTGTTTAGTACATATGACAACAATCTCCCATCTAGGGTGGCAAGACGGAAGCCTTATCTTATGAAGAAAAACATCCAAGCCCGGCTACATTTTGCAAAAACACATTTGAAGTCTCCCAAACACATATAGGAAAATGTGTTATGCTCCAATGAAACCAAGGTTGATCTTTTTGGCCATAATTCCAAAAGATACATTTGGTGCAAACACAACTCTGCTTATCACCAAAAGAACCCCATACCTACAGTGAAGCATGGTGGTGGCAGCATCATTTTTGGGGCTGTTTTTCTTCAGGTGGACCTGGGGCTTTAGTCAAGGTGGAAGGAGTTCAGAACAGTTCCAAATACCAGTCAGTGTTGGCACAAAACCTTCAGGCTTCTGCTAGAAAACTGAAGATGAAGAGAACCTCATCTTTCAGCACGACAATGACCCAAAGCACACATCCAAATCAACAAAAGAATGGCTTCACCAGAAGAAGACTGAGGTTTTGGAATGGCCCAGACAGAGTCCAGACCTGAATCCAATCGAACATCTGTGGGGTGATGTGAAGATGGCTGTGCACAGGAGATGCCTGTTGTGTTGTTATGGGGACATGTTATTGTGTGACACAGGTGGTGGCTCCACCTTTCCGGTTCCACTGCCACCCAGGGTATAAGAGGGCTGTGAGGAAGAGGGGCGGTCTCTTTGGCCTCCTCTCAGCCTGATGGCAGTGCCTGTGTAGTGAGAGTGAGTCACTTAATAAAGTCATGTCCAGTTCAATGTTCGGTCTCTTCCTTGGCTCCTTTAACCGATATAACATTTGGCGACGAGGATAAAAAGTATGGATGCGGGAGTTGCTTCAATTCGGCTGTTTCTGGAGTTTCCCGGTGAGCCGCCCATCCCTTGGGAGAGGTGGTTCACCGCTTTCCAAAATTATTTAGTGGCATTGGACCTTGGAAGACTGGAGAAGTTGCGGGCACGAGCACTGTTGGTTTACAACTTGGGACTGGAAGGGCAACGTATCCTTAGTATCTTAGGCAAGGGTGATAGTTTTGAAGAAGTGGTTGAGCTAATGATGTGACATTTTCACACCCCGGAAAACGTCATTGTCTAGAGGATCCAGTTTCAACAGCGCCACCTGCGGGCTGGCGAGTCAGTGCAGCGGTATGGAGCAGGCCTACACCAGCTGGCCAAGGACTACCAGTTTGGAGCGTTAGAGGAAGAGATGGTCCACGGCCAGTTGGCGGAACATATTGTTTACTCGGCGACAAGATCGAAGCTCCTCCCACACTTTGGCAAGCTGACGTTAGCCATGCCCATTGGGATAGCTCAGCAGTTTGAGACGGCAGACAAGCTATCACTGGAGCTCGGTGAGAGAACAGCACACCACCATTTTGAACCACAGTCGACAGTGCAAGCAGTGGACCCGAACAGCGACGATGGAGTGGAGGATGAGGAGGAGCACTCCAATGCCGTGAAGATAAGTTCTGCCCTGGGATGGCCCAGGTGTTTGGGTTGTGGGGCCACCAAGCACCGTTATAAGGCTAGAGAGTGTCTGGCAAGAGGAAGACGCTGTGGCACATGCGGACTCTTGCATCATTTTGCCAGGGCATGTTACAGGTTCGAGCGAGGGGATCCAAGACACATGGAGGATCTCCCTGCTTCACCTCCCACAGTTGTTCGCAGTGTATTCCCAAGTTCCAAGGGCCGTTCTTACCGTATGGTGGAACAGGACGGGGTGACGGTACCATTGCTGGTTGACAAGGGAGTGGTGAGATCTGTTTTAGATTGGGCAACCGTGAGGAGTTTCTTCTCACAGTATCGAGCTAGAGAAGAGCGATCGGGCTGTGGTTTGTAGGACTGTCCAGTTCCACGAATGATGGACGGAGCTGTGTGGGACGAACCTTTGCCTAGTAATCTGGACAATGAGCAGGACCAATTCCACCCAGGGCCATCGCGGGAGGGTCTTGGTGCCAGTGCCCAACTAACCCTAGTTGAGAGAACTGGGCGGTGTGGTGGGATGCCCGTGACGGCAGGTGGCGCCGAGTGGAGGGCCCATTCTACTCCCCTACTTCGGCTGGAGGGGACCGGAGAGCAGGGGGTCACAACAGGGGGACCAATTTGTGAATGCTTCAGCGCTGGCTCATTGGGTATACTGCCTTCCAAGCAAGCAAGTACATTATATTCTAATTCTAAGGAATTGTGTCTAATTTCTCTCTTTTCCAGGTTGCTGCCATCTTTGCAGTGCATCTCCAGGGTTCGTTGTGCACTCACCTGGTCCATCATCCTCATCACCGTTTCAGCTGCCTATCTCCACCAGGTCAGACACCTCACCCAGCTCCACTCCTCTCCTACTCCCTGCCAGCCTCATCCTGCTGGTTTGTCTTTCGTTAGGTCTCTCTGTCGGGTTCTCTGCTCAGCTCCCGTAAGTTATAGTTTGTCATTTCCCTTTCCCGATCTCCCTCCTCCTACTAACTGGCTCTCATCTCCCTCTTACAGGCTGAGTCCTCCTCTGGTGAGTGGCATCTTTCCTTAACTGTGCGTTCCCCTTCTGGATTAATAAATTGTGGTTTAACTTAACTTCTCTGTGTCGTATGCGTGTTTTCTCCAGTTTGGCACCCTGTACGTGAGCCGACCATTCTCTCAACATGACAGAACGAGCCAGCCAGAACGTGAGCTCAGCGGGGGCTGCATCAGCGGAACACTCCGCTTTACACCGCCTCAACGTCACAGAGAGGCAGGTGGCCGTGCTCATGCAGCAGCTGCAGACGATTACGCAGCAGCTGAGCATGATCACCGATCACCTGCCCCACATGTCTCATTCGGGTCCTCCTACTCCACTTGCTGCCCCTGCTTCATCCTCCATTCGCTGAACTATCTCCATTCCCTCACCGGCCCCGTACGCGGGGGAGGTGGGAAATGTAAGGGATTTCTTTCCCATGTTTGGCTTTATTTGAGCCAGGTGGGTGGGGAGCATCCAGACGATATGTCCAAAATTCATTTCATGACCGTCCTGCTGCGAGATCGAGCCCTTATTTGGGCTCAGTCCATTCTCAACAGCCCGAAGAGTCCTAATTTTATGTTTGATAGATTCATTAGTGAATTCTCCCGCACACTTTACTGAATGGAGAGTGAGGGTAATGTCATGAGCTGTCTCATGTCACTCCATCAGAGGAGCCGGTCTGCCGCCGACTTCTCTGTGGAGTTGCGGGCCATTGCGGCAGACTCTGGCTGGAATGACGTTGCGTTATGCAGCGTCTTCCTCCAGGGTTTAAATGCCAACCTCCGCGACAACCTGGCGGTTCATGCTGTTTCCTCTTCTTTGGATGGTCTCATCGATCAAGCTGTCAGTCTGGACAACCGATACCATGAGTGCAAAGGAGTGCAGGACCTTCTCCAAACCGCCCATTTCGCGCGCACCTCCCCCAGCTATGGACATAGGTGGAGCCGACTCTTCCTCTGAAGCGATGGTGCTTGGCTGAGCCCATCTGGCTCCGGAGGAGAGCAGGCGTGTGTATGTTCTGTGGCTCTTTAGAGCACAAGCTGCACAACTGCCACCTGAAGCCAAAAGACACGGCCCGTCAATAGCCATTGGGGGTCTGACGGGCGGGACTCTTATTCATCCCCCCGGTAACTTCTCCATTTCGGCCCTCATTCAGTTGCCAGGGGTCGAGAGGAGGACGATGGCATTAATTGATTCAGGGGCGGAACAAAATTTTGTTTCTTCATGGCTCGTGTGGGAGATAGGCATACCCACGGCCCAACTGTCCACTCCATTAAACGTCATGGCCTTATCTGGCGGCAACATGGCTTCTATTACCGAATGCACGGCGTGGATCCCCGTCCTCCTTTCCGGGAACCACCGGGAGACTTTGTCGTTCTTTATTCTCTCAAATCCATCCTCCCCGGTGGTTCTGGAATACCCTTGGCTCCAGAAGCATAACCCCATCGTTAATTGGGCACAAAACTCCATCTCTTCTTGGAGCCCCTTTTTTTGGCATCATGTCTGAGTTTGGCCGAGTGTTCACCGTCTTTGCCCATCTCTTCCTCTCCGGCAGAGCTGCTGGACCTCAGCCTCGTACCCAAGGTCTATCATGACCTTGGGGAGGTTTTTAACAAGTCAAGAGTGCTCTCTTTGCCTCCTCATCGCTCGTACGACTGTGCCATCAACCTCCTCCCGGGTGCGCGACTGCCATCCAGCCGGCTCTACAGTATCTCTGGTCCGGAGAGGAGAGGCAATGGAGAGTTATATCAAGGACTCTCTGAACGCTGGCCTCATCCGGCCCTCCTCGGCTCCTCTTGGGGCAGAGTTGTTTTTTTTTTGTCAGGAAGAAGGACGGATCTCTGCGCCCATGTATTGACTACCATGAATTGAACACCATAACTGTCAAAGACAAATATCCTCTGCCCCTAATCAACTCCGCATTTGAGCTTCTTCAGCGAGTGCAGGTATTCACCAAATTGGATTTATGCAACGCGTACCATCTGGTCCGTATTCGTGAGGGGGACGAGTGGAAGGCGGCCTTTAAAACACACTTGGGGCAATTTGAATACCTCGTGATGCCTTTTGGGCTCACCAACACCCCCGCCGTCTTCCAATGCATGATTAATGACGTCCTCTGCGATATGGTAAATCAATTTGTTTTTGTATACCTTGACGACATTTTGATTTTTTCCTGCACGCCAGAGGAGCACACAGTCCATGTCAGATCAGTGTTACAACGGCTCCTGGAAAACCAACTCTTTGTGAAGGTCAAGAAGTGTGAGTTTTCCACCTGCTCCACTTCCTTCCTAAGGTTTTTTGTGGCTGCGGGGGAGCTGAGGGCCGATCCGGCCAAGGTGAGGGCTGTGCTTGATTGGCCTATGCCCCATTCCCGCAAGGAACTCCAGCACTTCTTGGGGTTTGTGAATTTTTATCGCAGATTCATCAGGAACTACAGTGGGGTACCACAGCCTCTCACTCAGCTGACCTCAGTCAAGGTGCCCTTCACCTGGCCCGAGGCAGCAGGACAGGCCTTTTCCAAATTGAAGGACCTGTTCTGTAACAACCCCATCTTTGCCCAGGTTGACCCTCAGCTCCAGTTTATTGTGGAGGTGGATGCTTCTGATTCGGGGGTGGGCGCTGTCCTCTCTCAGCGCTCGACCTCCGATCAGAGGCTCCACCCATGTGCGTATTTCTCTCTGCGGCTCACGCCAGCCGAGAGGAACTACAACAGAGGAGACCGAGAGCTTTTAGCCATTAAGTTGGCCCTTGAGGAGTGGAGGTACTGGCTGGAGGGAGCAGTCCATCCCATTGTAGTGTGGACCAACCATTAAAATTTAGAGTATCTTCGGTTGGCCCACAGATTAAACGCCAGGCAGGCCCGCTGGGCCCTATTCTTTCATAGGTTTAATCTTACCATCACCTACAGGCCTGGTTCTTGTAATCTCAAACCGGACACTCTCTCCCGCCAGTTCAGTCCTGACCTTCCTGCCCCTCCTTCTCCCCCCAACCCATTGTGCCACCCTCGTGTATTCTTGGAGCCCTTACCAGAGAGATTGAGCAGAGGGTCCGGCAGGCCCAGTCCACGGAGTCCAGACCCGAGGGGGGACCTAGTGATCATCTCTTTGACCCGGTTGGCCTCCGCAGCTACGTCATCTGGTGGGGCCACTCTAGCCACTTTGCCTGCCACCCAGGGGTTTCCCGAATGGTAAATCTGATCCAACGAATGTTATGGTGGCCCACCCTGCAGACGGACATCCGGGACTACGTTAAAGCATGCCAGGTATGCGCCCGTAACAAGTCTGTCTCCTCACCTCCTGTTGGCCTGCTACACCCACTACCAGTTCCCAGCCGACCTTGGTCTCATATCGCCCTGGACTTTGTCACGGGACTTCCCCCTTCACAAGGTAACACCGTTATCCTTACCATAGTAGACTGCTTCTCCAAAGCAATCCATCTGGTGCCCCTCCCCAAGCTACTCTCCGCTTCTGAGACCGCCGACCTGCTGACTATACACATCATTCGTCTGCACGGGATTCCCATGGACATTGTGTCTGACCGGGGTCCACAGTTCACCTCCCATGTTTGGAAGTTCTTCTGCCGCTCCTTGGGCACCACAGTCAGCCTCACGTCCAGATATCATCCACAGAGCATCGGACAGGCTGATCACACCAACCAGTCCCTGGAGGCTGCCCTCAGATGCGTGGCATCCTTTAATCCCTCCACATGGAGCGCCCATCTGACCTGGGTGGAGTACGCCCACAACTCAGCAGTTTCTTCCTCTACAGGACTCACGCCTTTCAAGGCCTCCATGGGGTATACCCCCCCCCCGCCCGCCTATGGTGGAGAGGGAAGTTGCTGTGCAATCCGTGGGGGCCCACACCCGCCTCCAGAGCCACCTGAGCCGCCCTTCTCTGCTCTACGGAGCGGAATCACCAGTATGCGGACCGCAGGTGGGCCCCAGCACCCAAGTATACAGTCAGGTAGCGTGTGTGGCTGTCGGCGGACCAGTTGCCCTTGAAGACAGAATCCAGAAAGTTATCATCTCGCTTCTTGGGTTCATTTACCATCTCCCGAATCATCAATGACATGACGATCCGCTTCCACCGACGCTTCGCATCCACCCCACGTTCCACCTGTCAAAAATCAAGCCCCTCTCCGCCAGCCCTCTCTGTCCCCCCGCACCCCCCCACGGGTCGCCTTCTCCTCCCCAGATTATAGACGACCAGACCACCTAGACCGCCAAGAGGATTCTGGACGTTTGCTGGGGGCTTGCAATACCTTGTACACTGGAAGGGCTATGGCCCCGAAGAAAGGTCATGGATCCCCGGCTCCTGCTTTCATGACAAAGAGATGGTCCGGGCCTTTCAAAAAGCCCATCCCAACAAGCCCAGTGAGCCGCTAGGAGGTGCTTCTTGGGGGGGGGGCCACTATCATGATCAGGTGAGTGCGCACCCCCCTCCCTTCCTGCGAGAGTTTCCCCGGCTCCGCAGGTAATCATCACACCCGCGTGAGTGGATGCACCTGCTGTCTCTGCCTTGCCAACGCTTATAAGGACCAATCTGTGAATGCTTCAGCGCTGGCTCGTTGGGTATACTGCCTTCCAAGCAAGCAAGCACATTATAGTCTAATTCTAAGGAACTGTGTCTAATTGCTCTTCTCCTCCCTTTTCCAGGTTGCTGCCATCTTTGTGGTGTGTCTCCCGGGCTCATTGTGCGCTCACCTGGTCCATCATCCTCATCACCATTTCAGCTGCCTATTTCCACCAGGTCAGACACCTCACCCAGCTCCACTCCTCTCCTATTCCTTGCCAGCCTCATCCCGCTGATTTGTCTTTCCCTGTTAGGTCTCTCTGTCGGGTTCTCTGCTCAGCTCCCGTAAGTTATAGTTTGTCATTCCCCTTTCCTGATCTCCCTCCTCCTACTAACTGGCTCTCGTCTCCCTCTTACAGGCTGAGTCCTGGCGAGTGGCGTCTTTCCTTAACTGTGCGTTCCCCTTTTGGATTAATAAATTGTGGCTTAACTTAGCTTCTCTGTGTCGTGTGTGTGTTTTCTCTGGTGTGGCCCCCTGCACGTGAGCTGACCATTCTCTCAACATGACATATAAAGCAACACATTTCTTTTTCCCCAACTCAGAAACATTCAAGAGATGTGTGTGTGAATTCGCTGGCACAGTTGGTTCCTGCCGAACGCTGGAAGTGAGAGCTCCAAGACTAAAACAAACCTGCAGGTCTCCACAGAGCAGCTCCTCTATTCATCACACACCACTGCAGTCACAATAGCTGCTGTCTGCCCAAACAAAACACACTCACTAATTGTGTGTGGGGTTTTTTGTGTGTGTGTGTGTGCACGTTTCCTCTTTATGGCCTCCTTTCTTTGCGTTGATCAATCACAGGCGCTGGTAAGCAGCGGGGTGAGCGGGGAGGGCCAGGTGGTGGAGGATGGGGGTGGGGGGGCGATGTACCCACGAAGCACCTATTGGCACCATCCGTGTTCTAGGTAGCCCTCGAATAAATCACTGTTAATGACACCAGGATGAAAGAGAGAGTAGGAAAGGAAGAGAGAAAGCGGTTGCTGTTTTTGGAGAGTTGAAGAGAAATTTCACCTGCCTTCAGTGCGACTGAAGGAAAACAGAAGCACAGTAGAGTGGTTCTGGTTTTAATTACTTTAATTAACCTTTATTAAACCAGGGCTGTCTGTAGCAGTCCTTCCACCCACAAACTCTACATATACAACTTGTCAAATGTCGTGATAATTTGGCATAAAATAAGGGTTCTACTTAATATCCACCAAGCAATATGCAAACAAAGTGTAGTAAATTCAGGTTATTGAATGGGAGGGCATACACCAGTTTGCACTTTAAAGCTGTGGCTCAATGAGAAATAAAGAGCAGAGACACGTGTAAGATGTCTGAAGAGAAGATGTGTAACCAGCTTCACGTTAACACATGAACCCAGTCGACGCCATATTTCAATCGTCTGTCCTGCATTCTTAATCACAGTTAAATAGAGCTTTGTCACTGTGTTCATTCTTTCTGCAAAGGCTCAAGGCTGGAGTAATTTTCCAAATGCCATTTCTGTTATAAACCCTTTACACAAGGGTGGAGATCACTGAGAGACTGTCGGGTGATGAAAAAGAGGCCAAATCTCTAAATGATCTCCACGGTCCTCAAAGTTTTAACTTGGTCCCAAACAATCTCTCAGCAATCTCCAAAGGGAAGTGATCTTTCAACAATCTCTCAATGAGCGTTTAATGGCCCCATCAGCCTCTTAATGATCTCTCAGTAATCTTTCAATGAACGCTACTGGTCTTTCAAACACTCAGCAGTCCCTCACTGATCTCCCAGTCATTTCTACCTTTGGGGTGGAAAACTTTAGTGTTCACTGAAGGACTGTTCCCTTTGGTAATCACAGATGCCAGCTGCAAAGAGCACCTTAAAAATGTAATTCCTTCACATTAATTAGCTACACCTCATCTAATCTGTCATCCAAGCAAATACAGTGACAGTGGGATAAACACAGGGAGCTGTAACTGCCATGTTCTCCTTCGTTTTTTTACTAAAAGGAAGCAGCCAATCAGACCCTGACGCACGGTTCCCTTCCATAAGTGAACGTATGAAACGCAGCCTGACCACACAGTTATGCTGCTAGGAGAGACCTGATTAAACTCCGGGTTCCACCAGAATTTTCCCCCAGCACTGTGAGGACAGGCAGTGGCATGTGATGTGATGTGCAAAGAGAGGCTGGTTGAGTTTGTAAGTGGCAATCCAAACGCCCTGCTACTCCCACTTTACTGCCAACACACAGGCTAGATGTCTGCTTTAGACTACAGTGGAAAGGCTGTGAAGCTAATGTTTCAGTACAATGCAGATTTAAATGGTGCATTATGTCAGGTGGAATATGATACGGTAGCCTTGATTTCAACAAGTTTCAGTTTCTTTGCCATGAGCAAAGACAGACACCGAGCTGCATTGCCTGCAAAAGGTATTTCATTTATTTTGGTGCATTTACATTGAGAAATAACATTACATTGCATAGTCAGCGTGTACTTTTTTGCATTTTTCTTGCTTGGTTTATGCCTCTTTGTGGTGGCTGTAGAGAGAAATTTCACACCACTGCAGCTGCTCAGATGTTAAGAGCCTCTTACCATACATTAACTCAAACAGAGATCTCCAACATCTTCTCCTTTCAGGCTTTTAAGTGGAATGTTTCAGTCAGATGCTCCCTGCGTTTTCCCATTACACACAAGGTGTCTTTGCCATTCATGTTTTAAGCATCAAGTGCAGCTGTATAAGTGCTTCCTCTCGCTGGGGCCAGTTGATCCGTGACTTGTCAAAGGCGATTCCACACCCTTCCACACCATGCTGCACCCGCACTGCTTATCGCACAGCTGGGCCTAAATCTTGCTACCTCTTGTAGATCTGTCCTCACACACAAGAAACCGTGCCATTTTAAATCGAGCATCTCCAGGAAGCCAAAAGCCAAGGGAACTGGCCATAGTTAAGTACAGCGCAGAGCAATCACACTGTCCAAAAGAAGCAGGCTTACAGGCTCAGGACTAATTTAATGGTGTGAGAGGCAGAAGTGGGTAGAATCGCCAGAACATGTACTAAAATTATGATATTAATTACTCAAGTAGAAGCAAGAGTAGTCACCAAAACATTACTTGAGTAAGAAAATCTATTAAAACAGTTATGGGAACAGTGAGTTTCAACAGTTTCTATTTTGGCTTTTTTTCACATTTGTGATTTTTTTTTCTTCCTCATAAATATGACAGTTTTTTCTACATACACATATACAACTTTTTACTCATAAATCTGCAACAGTTTTCCCTCACATTTTTTTAAAAAATTTTTCCTCAAATTTGTAACTTATTTTGTACATTTTAGACCTTGTTCTCATAAATTTGAAAGGGTTTTCCGGATCCATTTCAGGCATTTTTCCTTAACATTATGTTTTTCTCCCCCTCATGGATCGTCACCTTATCGTGGTGGGGGGTTTGCGTGCCCCAGTGATCCCAGGAGCTATGTTGTCCGGGGCAATTTGCCTCTGATAGGGTCACCCAAGACAAACTGGTCCAACAGACGATCCAACAGACTCTCATGATAAATTCTATATCAAGGAATCAGTGTACCCCGCCCGGTATGGGGTTACCGGGCCCCACCCTGGAGCCAGGCCTGGGGGAAGGGCTCGATGGCTAGCGTCTGGTGGCCGGGTTTCCACCCATGGGACCCGGCCGGGCTCAGCCCAAAGGAGTTACATGGGTCCGCCCTCCAGTGGGCTCACCACCTGCAGGAGGGATCATGGGGGTCCGGTGCTATGTGGATTAGGTGGCGGTCAAAGGCGGAGACCTTGGCGGACTGATCCCAAGCTTTCTAAACTGGCTTTTGGTACGTGGAATGTCACCTCTCTGGTGGGGAAGGAGCCTGAGCTGGTGTATGAGGTTGAGAGATACCAGCTAGATATAGTCAGCCTCACCTCAACACACAGCTCCGGTTCCGGAACCAGTCTCCTGGAGAGGGGCTGGAGCTTGGCCTTTTCTGGAGTTGCCCCGGGCGAAAGGCGACGAGCAGGGTTGGGTATTCTTGTATCGCCCCACCTTGCTGCCTCTATATTGGAGTTTTCCCCGGTGGATGAAAGGGTTGCTTCCCTGCACCTTCGGGTTGGGAAACGGGTCCTGAGCATCATTTGTGCCTATGCACCAAATGATGTTTCAGAGTACCCACCCTTTATGGAGTCTGTGACTGGGGTGCTGGAGGGTGCTCCTCTTGGAGACTCCATTGTCCTACTGGGGGACTTCAATGTGCACGTGGGAAACGACAGTGAAACCTGGAGGGGGGTGATTGGGAGGAACGGCCTGCCCGATCTGAACCTGAGTGGTGTTCAGTTATTGGACTTCTGTGCTAACCACAGTTTGTCCATAACAAACACCATGTTCAAGCATAAGGGTGTCCATATACATCCAAAGGGTGTCCATAAGGGTGTCCATCTACAATGCTCCGCACTGTGTGTGTTTATATATTTATTCCATCTAGCTACAATGCTCCGCACTGTGTGTTTATATATTTATATATTTATATGTACATATGTATACTCGCTGCTCTTGTTTTTTCTTGTCTTCTGATTGTTGCTCTGAGTGTTGCTGTCCCTGTGCTGTTGCAATCCTGGAATTTCCCCATTGTGGGACTAATAAAGGCTTATCTTATCTTATCTTATCTTATACACTACCCTCCAAAAGTTTGGGGTCACCCAGACAATGATTTTGTGTTTTCCATGAAAAGTCACACTTATTTACCACCATGAGTTGTAAAATGAATAGAAAATATAGTCAAGACATTGACAAGGTTAGAAATAATGATTTGTATTTGAAATAATAATTTTTTCCTTCAAACTTTGCTTTCGTCAAAGAATCCTCCATTTGCAGCAATTACAGCATTGCAGACCTAACATGGTTGCACAAGGGTTTTCTAATCATCCATTAGCCTTCTGACGCAATGAGCAAACACATTGTACCATTAGAACACTGGAGTGATAGTTGCTTGAAATGGGCCTCTATACACCTATGTAGATATTGCACCAAAAACCAGACATTTGCAGCTAGAAGAGTCATTTACCACATTAGCAATGTATAGAGTGTATTTCTGATTAGTTTAAAGTTATCTTCATTGAAAAAAAGTGCTTTTCTTTCAAAAATAAGGAAATTTCTAAGTGACCCCAAACTTTTGAACGGTAATGTATGTGCACCTGGCAGCAGGACACCCTAGGTCGCAGGTCGATGATCGATTTTGTTATCGTGTCATCAGACCTGCGACCGTATGTCTTGGACATTCGGGTAAAGAGAGGTGCAGAGCTGTCAACTGATCACCACCTGGTGGTGAGTTGGATCCGATGGCAGGGGAGGAAGCCATTCAGACCTGGTAGACCCAAACGTATAGTGAGGGTGTGCTGGGAACATCTGGCTGAGGCCCTTGTCCAGGAGGTCTTCGACTCCCACCTCCAGAAAAACTTCCACCACATTCCGAGGGAGTCTGGAGACATGGAGTCTGAATGGGCCATGTTCTCCACCTCTGTTGTTGAAGCAGCAGCCCAGAGCTGCGGCCACAAGGTGGTCGGTGCATCTCGTGGTGGCAACCCCCGAACCAAGTGGTGGACACCAGTGGTGAGGGGGGGCCATTAAGCTGAAGAAGGAGTCCTATCAAGCTCGGTTGGCTTGTGGGACTCCCAAAGCAGCTGAGGTGTACCAGCAGGCCAAGCGGAGTGCAGCTCAGGTGGTTGCTGAAGCAAAAACCCGGGTATGGAAGGAGTTCGGTGAGGCCATGGAACAAGACTTTCGGTCGGCCTCAAAGAGATTCTGGCAAACTGTCCGGCGGCTCAGGAAGGGAAAGCAGCTCCCTGTCCACACTGTGTATGGTGCGGATGGGGCGCTGTTGACTTCGACTGGGGGTATCGTTGGGCGGTGGAAGGAATACTTCGAGGATCTCCTCAATCCCACTGATACGCCTTCCACAGAGGAAGCAGGGTTTGTGGACGAGGGGGAGGATTCGCCTGTCACAGGGGCTGAGGTCGCCAAGGTGGTTAAAAATCTCCTTGGTGGCCGGGCCCCGGGGGTGGACGAGATTCGCCCTGAGTACCTCAAGGCCCTGGATGTTGCTGTGCTGTCATGGTTGACATGCCTCTGCAACACTGCGTGGAGGTCGGGGGCAGTGCCTTTGGCATGGCAAACCGGGGTGGTGGTTCCTCTCTTCAAAAAAGGGGACTGGAGGGTGTGCTCCAACTTTAGAGGGATCACACTCCTCAGCCTCCCTGGGAAGGTCTATGCCAAGGTACTGGAGAGGAGAGTCCGGCCGCTGGTTGAACCTTGGATTCAGGAGGAGCAATATGGTTTTTGTCCTGGCCATGGCACATCAGACCAGTTCTTTACCCTCTTGAGAATTCTCAAGGGTTCGTGAGAGTTTGCCCAACCAGTTTACAGGTGTTTTGTGGACTTGGAGAAGGCATTTGACCGCGTCCCTCGTGGTTTTTTGTGGAGGGTGCTTCGGGAGTATGGGGTATCGGGCTTGTTGTTACGAGCTATTCGGTCTCTGTACGACCGTTGTGAGAGTTTGGTTTATATTGCCAAAACGCGGTCGGACTCATTCCCAGTGAGAGTTGGACTCCGCCAGGGCTGCCCTTTGTCACCGATCCTGTTCATAATTTTTATGGACAGGTTTTCTAGGTGCAGCCAGGGAATGGAGGGTGTCATGCTTGGTGACCACAGGATCTCATCTCTGTTGTTTGCAGATGATGTTGTCCTGTTGGCTTCATCCAGCAATGACCTATAGCTCTTGCTGGAACGGTTTGCCGCTGAGTGTGAAGCGGCTGGGATGAGAATCAGCACCTCCAAGTCCGAGTCCATGGTCCTCAGCCAGAAAAAGTTGGATTGTCCTCTCTGGGTTGGGGACAGGCTCCTGCCCCAAGTGGAGGAGTTTAAGTATCTTGGGGTCTTATTCACGAGTGAGGGGAAAATGGAGCGAGAGATTGACAGACGGATTGGAGCAGCATCTGCAGTGATGCGGACGTTGTACCAATCTGTTGTGGTGAAGAGGGAGCTTAGTTCTAAGGCAAAGCTGTCGATTTACCAGTCAATCAACGTTCCTACTCTCACCTATGGTCACGAGCTTTGGGTAATGACCGAAAGAATGAGATCGCGGATACAAGCGGCTGAAATGAGTTTTCTCCGTAGGATTGCTGGACTCACCCTCAGAGATAGGGTGAGGAGCTCAGTCATCTGGGAGAGGCTCAGAGTAGAACCGCTGCTCCTCCACATTGAAAGAAGTCAGTTGAGGTGGTATGGGCATCTGATCAGGATGCCTCCTGGACGCCTCCCACTTGAGGTGTTTCAGGCACGTCCCACTGGGAGGAGACCCCGGGGCAGACCCAGGACTCGGTGGAGAGACTATGTCTCCCAGCTGGTCTGGGAACACCTTGGTATCCTCTCTGAAGAGCTAGAGCAGGTGGCTGGGGAGAGGGAAGTCTGGGCTTCTCTGCTTGAACTGCTGCCTCCGCGACCCGGACCTCTGGAAAAGCGGTAGAAGACGGATGGATGGATGGATGGATTATGTTTTTCTTATAAATTTGTGACCTTTTTCATATAAATGTGCAAATTTTTGCTGAGAAATTTTAAATGTTTTCTTATAAATTTCTATTTTTTTCCTCCATTCTTGTGCAACTGAGCCCAAATAGAAGAAAAATGAAAAGAGATAAAGAAATGAACTAAAATGACAAAGGATGTTGTTATTTCTGGTGAAATTGTCGTACTTCAAGTAAAGCACACTTCCACTCTTTCGTGGTTACTCATCTGATCTGCTGCAGCCGCTTCACTTATCTCACCTGTGCTTCACCGGTCTTTGCCCTTTAAATATGAGCTCTATACACATTCTCTCCGTAGGACAGTTGGACCACCTACGTTGTCACACCAGCTGAACTCTGGCTTCTAACCTGCGTGTGCTTTCCTGCCCAATTGTGCCTCTACCCTCATCATCCTCCAACGTGGACACACAGAAGCAACCAATTCATTCTAACCTCCTCTCCACACTACCATCTCGAGAACCCAACCAAGGCAGATCTGGAACCTCTCACCCAGGTGGACTACCGACCAACCCCCCTTGGAGTCACCACTCAAACTGTAAGTCTTGAGCAACATTAACTCATATTATTCACCTTTAGTCCCCGGGCCTGGGGCAGTCTCCACTTACCTCAAGATCTCTCCATACCTACCAAGCGCTCACCACCCTCTCCACCTCCTAGGGAGAAAGGGAAGGCAATCACCCTCTAGAATAACTCACCGTTTCTTCCAGCACTTGTAAAAGTAAGCAGCAATTCTCACCGTTAGTCCATGCTTATATACCTCCATACTTAGCATCTCCTTTTCTGTCTCCACAGGGTTGGCAGCATCAATCACTATCACCTCACTGCAAATAATCACTTTAAACGGTTATTTTCCTCGTCTCCTCTCTGTCTGCAACTGGGTCCATTCATAGTAAAATCATGTTAAGAATAAGCTGTTAAAATATAAGCAGGCACATTTTGAAGCAATAACATTGCTCAAATGAGTAAAAAAGCAGTGAAAAAATTACTTCAGTAAATGTAACTAGTTACTACCCACCGCTTTGTTGGTTTGATCACTGTTTTATTTCATTTTCACTTGGGTTTTAATTTTAATTTCACTGACTGGTTACATTTCAGCATTAATCTAACCAGTTTTTTTCTTAATCCAGCCATGTTCTTATTGATCGTTTAGAGCATAATGGGGTATTTAGCCAGTATGAAGGAGGCCTAATGGGGTGGTGGTTATCCATGTCTTCCTGCAGCTGGTCATCATCCTCAGTTTGGTAATAAGCTTGTCCTGGCTCCTCTGAATACTTAAATTTTCTTCTTATTAAGCCCAGTTGAGTTTTCTAAGAAGGCTAATTTGACCACAACATCTCATGCAAAGGAAACTTTGTGTGAAGGAGGCACGGCAGAGACTTATTGATGCCGTCATAATGAGAAGGCTGTGTGTGACCCCCTCAGGAGGCTGGGCCTGATAGTAATCAATACATGATGGTGATGAGTTACAGTGACATTTAAATTAGCAAAGCTTATTCCTGGATTTAACAATGCATACTCTGCATTACACTGTATCCTAAAGCAAAAGCCATATACAGCACATGTTGGTATAATTGGTTACAGTGGATTGCAATCAAGTGATGCAGTTGGCTGTAGTTCATGTATTGAAGTCCCCAAAACAGATGGCTGCTTTAGCGGTCTCTGTATCAATGTGCTGGCTAACAATTCTCCTAAATAAGTTATCTTAAACAAATGTATTAATCGTGGGGGAGAGTTGGTTCAGACCTACTTTTCTGTCCTTTTGCCGCTTTTGTTAAAGACTTATCCACAATAATTACAGTCACAAATAGAGAAGCTGACCAGGATACACAACACAGAAACAAATATGTGAACAAGGTACAGTGGTGTGAAAAAGTGTTTGCCCCTTCCTGATTTCTCATTTTTTTGTATGTTTGTCACACTTAAATGTTTCAGATCATCAAACAAATTTAAATATTAGACAAAGATAACACAAGTAAACCCAAAATGCAGTTTTTAAATGAAGACGTCTTTTATTAAGGGAAAAAAAAATCCAAACCTACATGGCCCTGTGTGAAAAAGTTATTGCCCCCTAAACCTAATAACTGGTTGGGCCACCCTTAGCAGCAACAACTGCAATCAAGTGTTTGCGATAACTGGCAATGAGTCTTTTACAGCACTGTGGAGGAATTTTGGCCCACTCATCTTTGCAGAAGTGTTGTAATTCAGCCACATTGGAGGGTTTCTGAGCATGAACCGCCTTTTTAAGGTCATGCCACAGCATCTCAATCGGATTCAGGTCAGGACTTTGACTAGGCCACTCCAAAGTCTTCATTTTGTTTTTCTTAAGCCATTCAGAGGTGGACTTGCTGGTGTGTTTTGGATCATTGTCCTGCTGCAGAACCCAAGTGCGCTTCAGCTTGAGGTCACGAACAGATGGCCGGACATTCTCTTTCAGGATTTTTTGGTAGACTGCAAAATTCATGGTTCCATTTACCACACCAAGTCTTCCAGGTCCTGAAGCAGCAAAACAGCCCTAGACCATCACAATACCACCACCATATTTTACTGCTAGTAAGATGTTCCTTTTCTGAAATGCTGTGTTACTTTTATGCCGGATGTAACGGGGCACACACCTTCCAAAAAGTTCAACTTTTGTCTTATCAGTCCACAGAGTATTTTCCCCAAAGTCTTGGGGATCATCAAGATGCTTACTGGCAAAACTGAGATGAGCCTTTATGTTCTTTTTGCACAGCAGTGGTTTTCATCTTGGAATTCTGCCATGCAGGCCATTTTTGCCCAGTCTCTTTCTTATGGTGGAGTCATGAACACTGACCTTAACTGAGGCAAGTGAGGCCTGCAGTTCTTTGGATGTTGTTGTGGGGTCTTTTGTGACCTCTTGGATGAGTGGTCGCTGCGCTCTTGGGGTAATTTTGGTCGGCCGGCCACTCATGGGAAGGTTCACCACTGTTCCATATTTTCGCCATTTATGAATAACGGCTCTCACTGTGGTTTGCTGGAGTCCCAAAGCTTTAGAAATGGCTTTATAACCTTGTCTAGACTGATAGATCTCAGTTACTTTGTTTCTCATTTGTTCCTGAATTTCTTTGGATCGCAGCATGATGTCTAGCTTTTGAGGATCTTTTGGTCTACTTCACTTTGTCAGCCTATTTAATAAATAATGATTTCTTGAATGAGAACAGGCATGGCAGTAATCAGGCCTGGGTGTGGCTATGAGAAATTGAACTCAGCTTTCCAACAATGTGATAAACCACAGTTAATTTATGTTTTAATGGTGTGTGTGTGTGTGTGTGTGTGTGTGTGTGTGTGTGTGTGTGTGTGTGTGTGTGTGTGTGTGTGTGTGTGAGGGGGCAATCACTTTTTCACACAGGGCCACATAGGTTTGGATTTTTTTTCCCCTTAATAAATGCCTTCATTTAAAAACTGCATTTTGTGTTTACTTGTGTTATCTTTGTCTAATATTTAAATTTGTTTGATGATCTGAAACATTTAAGTGTGACAAACATACAAAAAAATGAGAAATCAGGAAGGGAGCAAACACTTCTTCACACCACTGTATGCCCACACTCCTACACGCTGAGCAGACAGCCAAACACTGTACTACATTCCGGACACCTCTACATGGGTAAGTGTACCATTTCTAAAGTAAAGGTTCATTTACACCACCATAGTTGGTTGTGGACCATAACATAATGTACGTATAATATTTACTGTATTTACAGTTGAACTCTAAACTTCAAAATAGCATGGTGATACGAAGCATATCTGAAAAAATGTACCTACACCATTAAACTAAGCACCAAATAAATGTAAATCAGGGCCATCTGCTACATTTATATCATGATTATTGACAGGCATCTGATATCTTATTTTCCAATGAGTCACACTAAAGGCTTGTTTACAGTTAATGCACTGGTCACTTAGTGAGCAAATAGTGATGTCACACCTACTTGAGGATCAATGTGCTGTGTTCAGCTGGTTCAGGAGCAATCTCCTGAACCAACTCCTGCACCTCCAGCCACCAGTCTGTCAAGTTGATCAAGTTTGCGGACGACACCACCCTCATCGGGCTCATCTCCAACGGCGACGAGTCCGCCTACAGGAGAGAGGTGGCCCAGCTGGCGTCCTGGTGCAGCAATAACAACCTGCAGCTGAACGCTCTGAAGACAGTGGAGATGATTGTAGACTTCAGGAAAGTCACTACTCCTCTGCCCCCCCCCTCACCCTCTCAGGCTCTCCCATCACCACTGCTGATTCCTTCCGCTTCCTAGGCACTACCATCACCAGGGACCTCAAATGGGAGCTGACCATCAGCTCACTCATCAGAAAAGCCCAGCAGAGGATGTTCTTCCTGCGGCAGCTGAGGAAGCTCAAGCTACCCACCAAGATGTTAGTGCAGTTCTACACAGCCATCATCGAGTCCATCCTCACCACCTCCATAACCGTGTGGTACGCAGGAGCCACTGCCAGGGACAGACTAAGGCTGCAGCGCGTCGTGCGCACTGCTGAGAAGGTGATCGGCTGCAAGCTCCCATCTCTCCAGGATCTGTACATCTCCAGGACCCGGAGGCGTGCTGGCCGGATCATAGCCGATCCCTCACACCCTGGTCACGTACTGTTTGCCCCCCTCCCCTCTGGTAGAAGACTTCGGTCCATCCAGACTAAAACCTCCCGTCACATGAACAGCTTCTTCCCCTCTGCCATTAGACTGCTGAACACTAAGTGACTTATTGACTCTCGTGCACCATGTACAGCAGCTCAACCAGACTCATGTCAATCATCACTGTTTTCTTCCTGCATTACCGACTGCACTATATAGTTCTCCACAGTATCTGCTGCTGGCTAATATATATTTTAACTGTTGACCAGTATCACTTAATCTTATCCTACACTTTATTACATGTATAGTTTATTTCTCTTATCTTATCATGTTTAATGTTGCAGCATTGTACCGAGACAAATTCCTAGTTTGTGTACTACATGAACAATGGCAATAAACCTGATTCTGATTCTGATTCTGATTCTGAATGTGCACATGTTTGCCGAAAAGTAGGGCAAATGCCTTGGAGGAGTCATGATTTTCATTGACAATGACCTTGACCTTGAGATAAACCTGAATGCAGACCAACCTGAGGATCATTACGAGAGAGTTTGTTGAGAATTGGGGCAATTAGCTATAGGAGTAGTAACAATTTTTGAAGAATCATATAAACGCTCAGATCTCCTGACCTTTGACCTTGAACACAACCTAAATACAGACCTACCTGAGGATCATTGTATGTGAGGTTGGTGACCATTGAAGGATTAGCATTTCCTGTGAAATGTGGAAGGACAATGCTTTGCTGGAACAAGCTAAAAACAAAAACGGTAAACAAAACTAAAGCAAAGCTGTCATCTCTGCTGGAGTCCAAGTCCCACCCCATGTGGGGCACAGTGAGTGCCCTGAGCAGCTCATTTAGCAGCAGGATGCTACATCCAACGTGCACGAGGGAGAGGTTCTGTAGGTCCTTTCTACCTGCTGCTTAAGACTTTATAATCTGCGCTGCTCATTGAGACTGTGCATAACATTGCTACTTTGAAAAAATAAGGAACATTCCTTTCCGATCCACTTTTAATACACTGTACTCATTCAACTGTGAAATATACTGTTAAAATGCTGAAATTATTGCTGAATAATTTAACTGCTTACTAGCACTAAATATTTTACTTATTTTTTTTTAAGTTTTTGTAAAGGGTATACATGTCATTACAGCATTGCATTGTTTACATTTTCACCACATGTTCCCTTTTTTGTTTTTTGACAAGATTGAAAAAAAAAATTATTACAACACCCTTTTTTTAAGTGAAAGAAAAGAAAAATTAAAAAAAAAAACAAAAGAGAAGAAAAATAAAAGAAAATCTGAGTAGCATTGGAACAAAGAGAGGTACCATTATTGAAATGGTGTTTGTCAAAGATTAGATCTGATGGAAGACACATATGGGATCCAGGGTTGCCAAAAGTTCAAGAACCCATCCATATCCTGTCTCAGTGCAAATGTCAACTTTTCCATCAAATAAATGTCCTGAATCACGTTAATCCAATCTTCAGGTGCAGGACAGTCTTTCGACATCCACTTTTTTGTTAGTGCTTTTTTACTTGCCAATATTAAAACATTGAATAAGTATTTTTCTCCTCGTCTTTCCAGTGATTCCGGTAGTAAACCCAAACACAAAGTTACAAAAGAAAAGGGAATTGTTACTTTGAATATTTTCCCCAATATTGTCTGTACATTAGTCCAATATTGGTGGATAACTGGGCATGACCAAAACACATGAAAATGATTTGCAGTCTTTTCACCACACAAGCGTCAGCAATTCAACCCTTTACAAGTAAATTTGTTTTGTGCAGGTGTTCTGAAAAATCTTACCAAATTTTTCCATCCAAATTCTCTCCACAGCAGGGATGAGGTACTTTTCCACTGTTGTTTGTTTAGTTTTTCCCATATTTCCAGTTGTAAAGTGAAATTCCTTCTTTTTCCCATTTCTCTTTTATATATGATGTATTGTCTCCTTTTAAATCTTGAAGACCGTGGTATATTTTAGAAATGTATCTGATCCTTGGGATCCCTTTATATGCCATTAAGAAAACCTTCAGAACACCTGACTGGGCCCTTTCCAGATCCTTCTTTTTAAGTATTTTGTTTATGTGGTGTCTAAGCTGAAAGAACCTATAAAGGTCTTAATTTATTAGACCTTGTTTTTTCAAATCTGCAAAACTTTTTAAAGTTTGCCCTTTAAAAAAAATCGTAATATTTTATCAGTCCGTTCTCTTTCCACTTTTTAAATCTAGTGTCTGTTTTACTAGGAGTAAAATCCTGATCATAGGAAATCCATTGCAATAATCGATAGGGTTCTTTAGTTTGATTCTCTCTGACTATCTTAAACCAAATTTTTAGCGGGGTCTCTATCCACGGTTTAGTGTTATTCAAATGTTTAGGTAAGGCATTATTCCCTATTATCACCTGTAGGGGGATGTCACTTGTTATTTGGCATTCTATCTCCTTCCATTGTGCAGTGTAGAATGGGTTACATATCTCTACTAAAGTTTTAATTTGCACGGCTTTAAAATAGTCCCTGATATTTGGCAGCGCGAGCCCACCTTTGTCTTTGTTTAGCTGTAGGGTTCTATACCTGATTCTTGGTCTCTTGCCCTGCCATATGAATCTTGAGATCCTTCTGTCCAGCTCCTGCCATGTTTTTTTGGGAGGTTCTACCGGTATTGTTTGGAAAAGGTACAGAAGATGTGGAAGTATATTCATTTTGACTGCTTCAATTCTTTGTGCAGTACCCAAGAATGGTATCGTATTCCATCTGGCTAGATCAGATTTTATTTTTGTCATCAGTGGATCATAGTTTAGTGTTATAATTTTGTTGAGTTGTTTTGGGATATTGACCCCCAGATATTTCATAGATTCCATCTCCCAGTTAGTTTTGAATTTGCTTAGTAAATATTGATTTGGGTTATAGTTGAATGTTAAAATTTGGGTTTTATGCATGTTCAATTCATACCCTGATAACTCTCCATACTCTGAAAAAACTGAGATTAGTTCTGGAAAAGAGGTGTCCGGCTGCCCCAGGTAAATTAAAATGTCATCAGCAAAGAGTGCTATTTTATGTCCCAAGGATAGCGGTAAAAAGTTTATAGTCCTGATTTAACACACTAATTGGTCTGTAGTTGAAGCAGTCTAATTTATCCTTTTCAGGTTTAGGTATGACTGCAATGACCCCTTCTCTCCAGGAGGGGGGATTTTCCCCATGTGGAGGACATAGTTAAATGTTTTCAGGAGGAGAGGAGATAGTTGCTGTTTAAAAGTTTTGTACCACTCTGCTGTATAACCATCTGCTCCTGGGGATTTGTTAGCTTTAAGTTTCATAATTGCTTTTTCTAATTCTTTAGGATGTATTTCTGCCAGTAGTTTTTTATTTTGTGACTCGGTAAGTTGGGGACGTTCCTTCCAGGTCGGTTAGCTTAGCCTCCAGTCTTGTCTGTCGTTTAAGTAATTCCAGCGTGGTTTCTTCTAGCCCTTTTATTCTTTCCTCTGCTTCCATGATTCGGTCCTCAGCCTGGTCCACTCTGTTGTTTGTCATTTTTATTTCGTCTTTAAGTTCACGAAATTCGGCCCCACACTCTGGGCGAAATTCTCTTAATTCTTGAAGTATCGTTTTTTAAGCTAGCTGTGTTGCTAGCCTCATTTTGCTCCTCCATTTCCGAGAGGTTATTGTCTTCAAGGTCAGTTTCTCCGGCTGATGCGTGTCTTGGCCTGGTAAATGTCGATCTCTTCTGTTTTCCTTTAGGTATAATAACTTTCTTTTGATTTTCACTCTTCCATAAATCCGTTAAATCTGATTTTCATGGTATTTTCATGGATAGGATCTGGGAGCTTCAGCGTTAAGCGGCTACCACCATGGTGTCCAGACCGGAAGTCCAATATTTTACTTATTTTTAACTGTAAAACTGGTTTATTTTTGTTAAATTTCTTGCACAATGTATATACTGTTTTTTTGCCTGATTTTGTTATTCATCATTGCTCTGAGTGCTGCTATCCCTTTGCTGCTGCAATACTGTAATTTCCCCACTGTGGGACTAATAAAGTCTTATCTGTTTGAAGAAAAATACATTTGCAAAAAAAAAAAAAAAAATGAAAAGAAACACTTGGCGAATTGTTTGGCAACCTTTTACAAACCATGATGAAACCCAAAAAGCCCAGTGTTTTCCAGCATTTGCTGCTCTGTAAGACACAGGGGTGAACAAGGCTTACGTGAAACTGAATGCACCCCAATGATGCACCTGAAATATTTTTGCTAAGTCATTCATGCGGCATGCCTAAACCCTGAGGGCTGAGTCAACTGTGCTGCCATCATCAGTCACCAACATTTTTAATGAAGGATGCCTCAAAACACAGTTCCTCGTTTTCTTTTCTCTTTGCATCTTCACGGGGACAACTTAACCACACAGAAATTATTATGCAAGGAAAGGCAACCAGGATGCAATTAATGGAACTGGGCTGAGATCAGGGCCCCGCCGTCTGCTGCAGGACTCATTTTGACGTCTGTTTCTGCTCAGCGTCTGACTGCAGAGTGAATTTTGGATGATCAGACGGTGCTGCGGTTGGATTAAAAAAAAAAAAAAGCAAACATCTGAAAGTGCCTGAAATGTGCGTGAGCCTTGGGGGAGGAAGAGCGCTCCTGGTGCGCAGGGTCTCCCCATAAATCATGTGTCGGATCAGAAGTTGTCAGCGGCGGGAGAGCGGCAAGCCTCCAAACAACGTCCAATTACAGCCCACTCCCGCACGCCCCTATGCATTAATCATAGCGACAAGCAAAGGAAAATATCACCTTCAAATTGAATTCTGAAATAAGCCATCATATATATACGTATTACTTGCCATGAGACACAGCTGATTATCCCTGTGTGCTCAAATGGAAATATTCCTGAATGAGAACAAAGAGATTTCACGGCCGCTCCATCACCACCACCACCTCCCCCTCACACGCACACACGCCCGGGAGACGTACACAGGCACCGGTCCCAGAGGACGTTCATGGAGACTCCTTCCAATAAAGAGGATTATAGATTTTGCCCTGTGCACCCGAGTGTTTCCAATGAAATAACGGCCTCCTCCTGCATAACTCATTAAAATTTAACCACCACCACCCCCCCTCCTTTCAGCTGAATATCACTGTACTGCTTTGCATGCATTACGGTCTTTAGCGTGGAAAAATAACTGCTGCTTATGTGTGTGTGCGTGTGTGTGTGTGTGTGTGTGTGTGAGTGTGTGTGTGAGAGAGAGAGAGAGAGAGAGAGAGAGAGAGAGAGAGAGAGAGAGAGAGAGAGAATCTGCATTGCAAGGGTGTGAGAAATTAAAGGAAGATAACAGGAAGTGTGAGTCAAAATGTGATCTTTTTTCTCGTGGTGGCCCTGCAGGCACAGCGGTTGGTTGGTTAAGGATTTCACACACACGCACACACCTACAATAAGGTGGAGGAAGCACTGAGATGCATGTTAAATTAGCATTTTTCTGGCGAGCTGATGGCAGAGGCAGGAAATACATATTTATGTGGAGGTAACACCTCAACAGGGGGAGGAGCGCGTGTGAGCCGAGACACCCGCAGTCATGGAGGATCCTTTACTGAGAACTTAAGAACCAGTTATCAGCTGCAGACTGTTGAGGAGAACCAGCCGTGGAGAGGGTGAGCAGCATCAAGTTCCTGGGTGTGCACATCTCAGAGGACCTTTCCTGGTCCAACAACATCACATCCCTGGCCAGGGAGGCTCAAACTCGCCTCCATTTCCTCCGCAAACTGAGGACAGCATGAGTCCCAACCCCATCATCTGCTTATTCAACTGGGGCACCGTTGAGAGCATCCTCACCAGCTGCATCACAGTGTGGTATGGAAGCTGCACCACCGCCTGCCAGAAGACACTACAACTCACAGTGAAAGCAGCCAGCAAGATCATCAGTGCCCCTCTGCCCACGCTCTTGGACATCTTCCTCACCCGCCTCACCATCAGCATTGCAAGCAACACCTCCCATCCCTCACACTCTCTCTTCAGCCCCCTGCCCTTGGGGAAAAGGTACCGGAGCCTCCAGGCCCGCTCCACAAGACTGCTAAACAGTTTTGCTCATCAGGCCATCAGGACCCTGAACTCTGTCCACTCCACCCAGACCGTAACGCACTCTCCCACACAACAACTACCTCAGCTGTTGGCACAGAAAGACTGGCACACCAACAGTAGTACATCTGCTTCTGCATGTTTCTGCACTTTACTGCAACCATTTGCACAAATGCAATACCTGCTGCTGTCTGTTTTGCAATACTGTTCATGTGCAGTCCTATCTATCACTGTCTACACCTACACTACCGCACTGAACTTGCAACTACGAGTATTACTGCTCTACTTTTTCTGTATATAGGATTGCTGGGTTTTATCATTTGTCTTTATTTGCACTATGGGATGCCTGGGTCTATCATTTGTCACTATTTGCACTACGGGAAGCATTACTGTACATAGACTGCTGTTGTTGTTTTTCCAGCCTTATCCCTTTTTGGGTTTTTTATATTGTGCACACCACTGAAGAGAGAGAGAAATGCCATTTCAATTCTCTTGTATGTCCTGTACGTATAGTAGTACTGACAAATAAAAATCCTGAATCTTGAATCTTGATAACTGATTAGCAGGACCATTTCTAGCTTTCTGAAGGCCCTGGGCGAGATTGTAATTAGGGGCCCCTATTTTTACCTCCACCAAGGAGGTAATGTTTTCATCCATGTTGGTTTGTTTGTTTGTCAGCAGGATCCCACAAAAACTACTGGACAGATTTGGATTAAGTTTTCACCAAAGGTGGCCCTTGGCCTAAGGATTAACCCATTAGATCGCTGTGATTTCTGAGAGTGCATACCTCCACCAAGGACCTTACTGTATTTGTGAAGCAGGATTACACAAAAACTACTGGATGGATTTGGATGAAATTTTCACCAGAGGTGGTCCTTGGGCTACAGAGGAACCCGCTACATTTTGGTGATGATCCGCAAATGCATACCACCACCAAGGCTCTTATCTTCTCACAGAGTGTGCAAGAATACTCCAAAACTACTGGACAGACTTTGATGCTATTTTCACCAAAAGTGACTCTTGGCTACACACGAACCCATTACACTATGGAGGTGATCCATGAGAGAAGGAATGAGTCTTGGCGGAGGTATGTGCTGTCTCAGTGCTTTTCTAGTTTGTAATGTGAGGAGTTCAAGTTCTTTAAAACTGGAATAAATAAAATGATTTTCTCCCCTCACAACAAAATACAGTTTATGAAAAATTATGAAAATTTATGATGGAGAAAATAGCAAATTTAGGTGGAAACATGACAAAGTAGCTCATTCCATATTGATAAAATCTCCCCAGGAGTGCTCACATCTCCTGACCTTAAGCACAGCCTAGATACAGACCCATCTACAATGTGTTTAAAGTCAAGGCCAGTGGCTTAGGAGGAGTACTGGTTTTCATGAAACCCCTTTCGGGGTTGCCACAGTGTATCGTCACCTGATATGGTGATGATCCGCATGTCGATTTGGCAAGGATGTTTATGCAGGATGCCCTTCCTGATGCAACACTGCCCATTTATGCGGGCTTAGGACCGGTACAGGGAGTAACCCTGTGGCTGGGTAACCAACTTTCCTTCCTTCATTCCTTTACGCTGAGCACCAGGCTAGAAGGCAGGAAGTACCATTTTTATATGGTCTTTGGTATGACCCGGCTGGGACTTGAACCCACGACCTCCTGGTTGTGGGACAGATGCTCTATCAACTAGGCCACCACTCCGGTTGTTTTTCGTGAAGCCATACATGCCCAGATCTCCTGACCTTTGACAGTGACCTTGACCTTAAGCCCAACTTGGATGCAGACCTACCCGAGGATCATTGTGAGTGAGCTTGGTGACCACTGGGACAAATGCCAGGGAGGAGCAGCGATTCCTGTGAAATGCGGACGGACGATTGACACCACATCATCGCATGAGCTCTTTTCAGCTTTGCTAGACTGAGCTAAAAATCTAGCAGAACAAAAGTGTATATTAAGAAATAAAACAGTCAGTCGTGAAAAAATCTGGACACCACTTTAAATATTCAGTTGTTTATTAAGAAATGTTCACATATCTATGTCTAACCTTGTTTTTGTTTTTATTTGCATTTTTTAAAATTTATTTTAGCTATTGTAAGTGGGAATGAATGTGGGGGTGTCCTAAAAAAGATGGGGGGGGTGTCCTAATTTAGTCCTCATTATTTGTTTAGAATTACATTTTACAGAAAATCTGAAAAAAAGTCTTTAATTCATTTTTAATTGTTTAGCTGTATTACGTGAATCTCCCAGTATTTTCAACACTGATATTAAATATCCATATGTCCACCGGGCGGTGTGGTGGTGGAGTGGTTAGCACTGCGGCAGCACAGCAACTCACCCTTGGCCGGGGGATCCTGGGTTCGATCCCAGTCCCCGACCAACAGTGATCTGTGTGGAGTTTGCATGTTCTCCCCGTGTCTGCGTGGATTTCTCCGGTTTCCTCCCACATGCCAAAAACATGCAGGTTAGGTTAATTGGCATCAAACTGGGGATTCTAAATTGTCCTTAGGTATGACTGTGAGAGTGAATGGTTGTCTGTCTCTCTGTGTTGGCCCTGCGATGGACTGGCGATCTGTCCAGGGAGTACCCTGCCTCTCGCCCTGAGATGCTGGGATAGGCTCCAGCCCCCCCGCGACCCGTAAAGGATTAAGCGGAAGAAGATGGATGGATGGATGGATGGATGTCCACATATTTAAAAAAGCACACAGGCTTACACAGGGTGTCCTAATTTTTTCACATGGCTGTATACAATCTAAAGAGGCTTTTATTCAGGTTGTTATTGTGATATTTTCATTGAAAGTCTCAGTATGTGTATAAATCAAGGAAAACATTAATAATTCACAGTTTTAAAAGAGCGCCTGAAAGAATAAATCAAAGCGTGAGATCAAGTAATGTAAGTGTAAATAAAAAATAATCACAGATGAAGAGACACTTCAGCTGCATAAAGATAGAGTTTAACAACAATAAAGCTTTCAGTTGTTGTGAGTCGGTTGCTTGACTTCAGTGTGTTTAGTCAAAAATTCCAAAAGCTTTTTATAGGAAGAAAACTCAGCTCAGAGGTTGGATTTGATTTCATACGAGCTAAAAATGTGCCAAATATGACTGAGAGGCCTTGAACGGATTTGAATTCTGGTTACGTTACGAGACATGGAAGCAGATTGGTGTGGGTTTCAGCTGCAGCCTGAAAAATGACTCCACACGGACGACTTAGTGTGACGAGTTCAAGTGAAAAATGAAGCTGGTATGATGACCTCATAGACTAAAGATGTGTCGGTTTAGTCTCTCTGCGGTGTCGTGGCACCAGTCTGAAATATGCTCTGTAAAAAAAAAAAAAGGAAAAAAAAGCATAAATCACGGGGGAGTGGAGGAGGCATGTCCCAACAAACTGGAAGAAAGAGAGAAAATTCTCACAAATTTGGCATGTTTTTTCTAGTAAATTGCAACTTTTTTTTATTATAAATTTGCAACTTTTTTCACATATTTGCACGTTTTTTTTATTTGCAATTTTTTTCCTTGTAAATTTGTAACTCTTTCTTGTAGAATTGTGTCTTTTAAATCTGTAATTTTTCAGAAATTGATTTTTTTGTACATTTGCAACCTTTTTTCCTCATAAATGTAACAGAAATGTATCCTTGTAAATTTGCAATTTTTTCTTGTAAATTAAAAACAAAATTCTCATAAATTTACATTTTTTTCCTGTAAATTTGTCACATTTTTCATTGTAGTTATTTTTTTCTCATAATTTAATTTTTTCCCTTGTCTGATTTTTTTTGTAAATTTGCTTCTTTTAAAATTGCAAAATCTTTCTCATTTTTTACCTTTTTTGTGTAAATTTGCCATTTTCATCATAAATTTGTAATTTTTTCATATAAATTTTCTTTTTTTCTTGTAACTTTCTAATTTTTTTTCCTTGAAAATTTGCTGTTTTCTTGTAAATTTTTTTTAAAATCTTTTAAATTTTTAACATTTTCTTGTCAATTTGTGGTTTTATACATTTGTGGCTTTTCTTATAAATTTGCCACATTTTTCTTTTTGCATTTTTCATTAGCAATTTTCATAATAACTTTGTTATTTTTTTTCTTTAAAAGTATTTTTTCTCATAATTTCTCATTGTGATTTTTTCCCTTATAAATTTGCTACTTTTTTCTTGTAAAATTTCAAATTCTTTCTCAATTTTTTTTAACATTTTTTCTTGTAAATCTGTGGCTTTTTTCCTTATACACTGGTAACTTTTCTCATGAATTTGTCATAGTTTTGTTGTAAATTTTCAACTTTTATATTTTATTCCTTGTAGTGTCTCAAACAGGTTCATTTTGTCTTCTTACTGATAAAACTGATATTGTTCATCTATTAAGACAAAGCAAAGAGATGTTTCATATCTTTGACATGTTTCGACTGTCATCTCTTTGCTTTGTCTTAACAGAACAATATCAGTTTTATTCCTTGTAGTGGTTTAACTTTTTCTGTTCCTCTAGACAATGACTCAAGTTAATTTCTAATATTTTTGTTGAAATAGAAGAAATTTAATTTTCATTTTAAACTGTCTGAACTCTTCCCTATACCAAAAATAGGGCCTCTCCCAAACACAATCTTGCATATTGCCCCAAAACAGGCCTGGATTTTATTTTACAGACAGAATGATTTATTTTTTGACAGAAAAGTGACCCACAAGAAGTGGAACGGAGAAAACACTTCCCATTATAATGTGCCATTTCCTTAAAATATTCTGTGCAGTATGAATGTGCATGGAAACAGTTTTTTTTTTTTTTTAAACCACAACAACCCAGATTTCACTCGGAAAATATGAACTGTTAAAAATGTGAGAGCTGGAGTGAGGTCTGAGTCGCTCAGTGTGGTTTTCTACTCTATTGTTGGAATACTGTTGTAAACTCGATCAGTGACTGTTTGATAGAAGGATAACTGAGATTTTTGCCAATTTAGTCATTTGTGTCCTTAAAGGCTCTCTTAGTAACTAAAGAAGTGCCTTGTTTTTAATGATACCAAACTGCAGCCCATTTTCAGCATTCTTCAGATAAAATGATTCCCTTTAATTAAAACAATAAAGTCATTTGCAGGTTTAATTTTATGTCACCGCTAACTGTCACAACCCCACCACCTTGACCAAGGGGGGGAGGATGAGAGAGTTGCAACCAAACTCTTGCTTAAACATTTTTCTGTTGATGGGAATTTTGAGAACATGTGGACATTTGAATCAGGAACTAATATACTGTATATATGATATAGGGTATATATGGTCTCGGGCTCTCCTGTACTTGACTCAAACCCTTAAAATCATGTCTTGGTCTTGGATAAGCTGGATTTATGCTTTGTGTGTCTGCTCGAGCACGAGGCCTGTGACGTAAATTTTTTCATCATCTCCAGTCCGCCAGGCTCTGCAGGCCCCTCCACAGCTGTGCCTGTGCAGCCAAATTTTTGTGACTGTGTTGACCGTGCACGCCAACTATGCATGTGCATGATGCAGCCTCCCATTCAAAAGGTGGCACCGTCGACAAAGGCGAAGAGGAAGAAGAAGATCTAGATGGTAGATGGTTCTACTGTATGTCCACTCCGTGTGAGTAACTCAGACATACAGCTTGGTTGGGTCAGCAAGAGTATTTCTAAAGAATTTCACAAGCATTCTCTGACTCTTTTCTTGCCCTTGACTACATCGACATGTGTGACTAAGATTCAGAAACTGCTGCAGTGAAGCTTTAAAAGCTTTTCCAGTCTCCGGAAGGGAGGTGCACAAAGGCCGATAAATGTCCTGCAGTGATGTTCTCTTGTTGGTGTGAAGTTAGGCTGAGCAGAAGTGACCTAAGCTGACAGAGACACAACCTGCCTGCTTCTGCTGTAGGCTGTTAAATAAAAATGACAACAAAAAGTCATAAAATACTTATGCTGTTTATTCCATCTTGCTACACTGCTCCGCACTTTGTATATATATTTATATATTTATGTGTACATATGTATATCCACTGCTCTTATTTATATTTTTCATATCTTCTTAATTATTGCTCTGAGTGTTGCTATCCCTGTGCTGTTGCAATCCTGGAATTTCCCCATTGTGGGACTAATAAAGGCTTATCTTATCTTATCTTACATCTTACAAACCTACTTGCTCACTTGCTGCTGTGTTGGGATCCATTCATTCATTCATCTTCTTCTGCTTAATCCTTTTCGGGTCGCGGGGGGGCTGGAGCCTATCCCAGCATCTTTGGGCAAGAGGCAGGGTACAGCCTGGACAGATCGCCAGTCCATCGCAGGGCCAACACAGAGAGACAGACAATCATTCACTCTCACAGTCATACCTAAGGACAATTTAGAATCCCCAGTTTGATGCCAATTAACCTAACCTGCATGTTTTTGGCATGTGGGAGGAAACCGGAGAAATCCCGGAGTAAACCCACGCAGACACGGGGAGAACATGCAAACTCCACACAGATCACTGTTGGTCGGGGGCTGGGATTGAACCCAGGATCCCCCAGCCAAGGGTAAGTTGCTGTGCTGCCGCAGTGCTAACCACTCCGCCACCGCACCGCAATCCAATTTCTGTTTAATCAATGCGCTACTGACCAGAACCACCCCATCTCTGACTCCCATCCACGTCAAAATGTCATCTTTGGCGTCTCTGAAAACTTTGAACTGATTTTCAAATCATTCATTCATTCATTCATCTTCTTCCACTTAATCCTTTTCGGGTCGCGGGGGGGCTGGAGCCTATCCCAGCATCTTTGGGCGAGAGGCAGGGCCCCTGGACGTGACACTTAAACAAGCTTATGTTCTGTTCATGACTACACTGTTCTATTTTAGTACATTTTTTTATCTGTTTTTTAGAAATCTTTGATGTCTCTTCTTGATGACAATAAAACACATTTCAAATCTTGACAGGTTTCCTTGACTGGACACCGCAGTCATCAAAAAGAAAAGTTAAAATGGCTACAGAAGGCTAGAATATTTTTGGGAGAATTAAAAGTAGCTGTCTTCATTTGTACCAGCTAAACTCCTCATATGTTTATCGAAGCACTCAAAAACTAAATGTAAAATATAAGCAATGCTAAACTGCAGTGACAATGAAGCTTTATCAGGGTAATCAGTTTAGATGCATACAGCTTGTACTTCCGGTGTAACAAGGTCACTTCTCCCGATGGTCTTTTGCTGTTAGCTTTCTAAGTTGACGACATGTCACAGAACAAGAAGTTCACAATTCAAAAACCCAGAGCAAAAACAGAGAAACAGGAGAAATTAAGTTGAGGGCTCTGTGGATAATCTATCGGCTGATCTATCTGGTATTCTGTTCATTTGCTTTGTATTGTGCAAAATGTACTAGATGTGGTGTGAGCTGTCTGCAAAGCTATACTTGCAAGCAAATGTATGTGTGTGTGTGTGTGTGGGGGGGGGGGGGGGGGGGATCTTGCATAGGGCCCCCAAAAACCAGAAAATGGCCCTGGTTAGCAAACACGCTACTCACCCTCCAAGGAGTTCTCCTTAGCTCTGGACACTGAAACTGGTTAAGGGTGCTTTCACATCTAAATTCGTTTAATTTGGTCCGAATCAGTTGACAAGTTTGTTACTTTGTATCATTTTTTCTTCGGTTCAGTCCCCTTTCACACAGGCAAAAATTGAGGCAGACCATAAGCAGACCAAACTGCATCACGTTAATTCCCGCGAACCTTACTCAGAATGTTCTTTGTTCTTAATGGTCAGATTTTTTTTCCCCCAAGAACAGGAAAGGTAAATACAGGAAGTAGGATGACTACCGTGTATTTACAGTATCTCACAAAAGTGAGTACACCCCTCACATTTTTGTAAATATTTTATTATATCTTTTCATGGGACAACACTGAAGATATGACCCTTTGATACAATGTAAAGTAGTCGGTGTACAGCTTGTATAACAGTGTAAATTTGCTGTCCCCTCAAAATAACTGAACACACAGCCATTAATGTCTAAACCGCTGGCGACAAAAGTGAGTACACCCTTAAGTGAAAATGTCCAAACTGTGCCCAATTAGCCATTTTACCTCACTGGTGTCATGTGACTCATTAGTGTTAAAAGGTCTCAGGCGTGAATGGGGAGCAGATGTGTTAAATTTGGTGTTATCGCTCTCACACTCTCTCATACTGGTCACTGGAAGTTCAACATGGCACCTCATGGCAAAGAACTCTCTGAGGAGCTGAAAAAAAGAATTGTTGCTCTACGTAAAGATGGCCTAGGCTATAAGAAGGCTGCCAAAACCTTGAAACTGAGCTGCAGCGTGGTGGCAAAGACCACACAGTGGTTTAACAGGACAAGTTCCACTCAGAACAGGCCTCGCCATGGTCAACCAAAGAAGTTGAGTGTATGTGCTCAGCGTCATATCCAGAGGTTGTCTTTTGAAAATAGACATATGAGTGCTGCCAGCATTGCTGCAGAGGTTGAAGGGCTGTGGGGTCAGCCTGTCAGTGCTCAGACCATACACTACACACTGCATCAAATTGGTCTGGATAGCTGTCAGCCCAGAAGAAAGCTCCTTTTAAAGATGATGCACAGGAAAGCCTGCAAACACTTTGCTGAAGACAAGCATACTAAGGACATGGGTTACTGGAACCATGTCCTGTGGTCTGACGAGACCAACATAAACCTATTTGGTTCAGATGGTGTCAAGCATGTGTGGCGGCAACCAGGTGAGGAGTACAAAGACAAGTGTGTCTTGCCTACAGTTAAGCATGGTGGTGGGAGTGTCATGGTTTGGGGCTGCATGAGTCCTGCCAGCACTGGGGAGCTACAGCTCATTGAGGGAACCATGAATGCCAACATGTACTGTGACATACTGAAGCAGTGCATGATCTCCTCCCTTTGGAAACTGGGCCGCAGGGCAGTATTCCAACATGAGAACGCCCCCAAACACACCTCCAAGACAACCACTGCCTTGCTAAAGAAACTGAGGGTAAAGGTGATGGACTGGCCAAGCATGTCTCCAGACCTAAACCCTACTGAGGATCTGTTGGGCATCCTCAAATGGAAGGTGGAGGAGCACAAGGTCTCTAACATCCACCAGCTCCGTGATGTCGTCATGGAGGAGTGGAAGAGGATTCCAGTGGCAACTGACAAAGGCTGCAGTGCACAGTTGAAAACATGTAAAGAAGGTAAAAACATCTTTCTATTTTTGTCTTTAATAAGAACAAAAGGTAAATAATTAAAAGAAGACAAAATGGACCTACTTGAGCTATCCAGTGGCAACCTGTGAAGCTCTAGTGAACTCCATGCCCAAGAGAGTTAAGGCAATGCTGGAAGATAATGGTGGCCACACAAAATACTGGCACTTTGGGCACAATTTGGATATTTTCACTTAGGGGTGTACTCACTTTTGTTGCCAGCGGTTTAGACATTAATGGCTGTGTGTTGAGTTATTTTGAGGGGACAGCAAATTTACACTGTTATACAAGCTGTACACTGACTACTTTACATTGGATCAAAGTGTCATATCTTCAGTGTTGTTCCATGAAAAGATATAATAAAATATTTACAAAAATGTGAGGGGTGTACTCACATTTGTGAGATACTGTATGTATTTCTGGGAGAAAATAATACAAATTGTAACATAATCTTCAGGGGGTTTTCATTGCCCTGGTTATCGTTTATTACATAGGTGCATATACCACTTTTGGCAGATCGTACAGTTTGAAAATGAAGCACTGCTACGGATGGGAAATAACATGTTAACGTTCATTAATCCTCCAGAACCGTGATGTGCTCAGCCACAGATATTTTCAAAGATCTATCAGGTATGTACAGTAACATAAAATGTTTTACCATTTGAAGCTAGTCCCGTTTTAGTGCGGTCACTTTCTCACTTGCAGGACCACACCAGAGTTCTTTCAGGTGGTCTCGGTACGGTTGTTCTAGTATGCACTTGAATGCGATTACCGTGTTCTCACCAGACAGAACAAACCGCACTAACAGAGAAAACAAACTTGAGTTCGATTGAAACAGACTAAAGCCTGCAGGTGTGAAAGCACCCTAAGACTCCATCAGATTAGTCAGTGAAGTAGTTTAGTTAGGCTAGATCAGTGGTCCCCAACCACCGGACTGTGGACCGGTACCAGTTCCCGACAGCTTGGTTCTGGACCACAGAGAAAAAAATAATTTATTCTGTTCCTTTGTATTGACGGCCAAAGTCTGTGTTTTATTTTGAAAAATTGCTGAATATTCTTTCCGTGTCTGACTTCCTGCCTGTCGTGTTTGTTTGCCTGTTTGGACACACATCTGTCTCATCAGTCATTAGCAGGATGCTCAAAAATTAAATCCGCAAGCCATCTTTGCTTTCAGAAGAGTCTGAGTCATGTTGGGAGGAAGGGCTTTGGGTCGGGACTGGATGCTCATGGTGGGGTGTGCAGCGTGGTGACTGTTCCCTCCCTGGAGTGACCAGCCCGTGGAGACCTTTGGCTCACACAGTCAGCACAGAGACGCGGGGTGACGTCCACTTGTTGCCAGCGGGCCAGGGGAGATGGAAAAGCGGATGGTGTGGGAAAACTCGCAGGTGAGTTTTTTTTTTTTTTACATCACACACTTTTTTTTGTTGCTGATGTATTACATTCATTTTAACCCCCTACCCCCTGCATTTGATGGAGCTGGTTTGTGTGTGACTTCTCCCTGCTCTAGATACCAGACAGAAATGAGGACAGGAACACAAGAGAAGATAAAGACGTGTCCTATTTAACCTTTGTTCTCCTTCTCTGCCCCCTCCAGCAAATGTCCTCATCTGCTATTTAGGGTTCAGAGATGAACTCTGACGTTTCAGGAGCACAGCCCGCACAATTCAAATGTAAACATGAATATTTAATATTCGGGGTGCACCGTGCACACAGGAAGTTACACTTTGAGCTTTGTTCCGGACGTTAACTTCACTCCTTCCAGTTTACTGTCCAAAGCAAAGAGCACCAGCAAACCTCTAAACTCTTTAAGCAGAAGTAGAAATGTTCCAGTGTGGAAAAAAAGCTCAGGTCATTAAATTAAAAAAAGCTGCATTTTTCAGGACAAGCTCCATTAGTTTTTGGGTCAGGTGAGGACTTGGAGGCATGACTCCAGCTCAGTGGGAAAGATTAGAGAAATTCATCCCAACCTGGTTTTCCATCAGCTGCAGAGCCAGCGAGTTTCCATGAGAAACAAGGACACAAACACTTCAGATGCAGAGCAGCGACCCATTCACAGTCCCACATACCGAAGGGCTGTCAGTGCCACATATTAAAAAAACGTGGGCATGGGTGTATTAACTCTGAGCAACTATCCATCACTTAATATGATGTTTACTCAAGAAGGAATTGGTGTAAAGATGTTTCTCTAATCATCACAAGCTTATAAAACAAAATAATTTCATCATATTATCATCATATCTGGAATTTCCCCATTGTGGGACTAATAAAGGTTTATATTACAATCTGCATGTCATGGCAAAAATCCTGTTAGTAATTTAAAATAGAGGCCCTATTGCTACATTTTTTCCAGTAAATTTGCAACTTTTCTCATAAATTTACTTTATTTTTCACTGTATTTCTACAACAGGCAAGTTTTTCTTGTAAATGTCAAACTTTTCTCTCATAAACTTTGTCTTTTTTTTCCAAGTAAATTTGCAAATTTTTTCCCAAATATTTGCATCTTGTAATAATCTGGTCTCTATACGACCATTGTGAGAGTTTGGTTTGTATTGCCAACACTCAGTCGGACTCATTCCCAGTGAGAGTTGGACTCCGCCAGGGCTGCCTTTTGTCACCAATCCTGTTCATAATTTTTATGGACAGGATTTCTAGGTGCAGCCAGGGAACGGAGGATGTCATGCTTGGTGACCACAGGATCTCATCTCTGCTGTTTGCAGATGATGTGGTCCTGTTTGCTTCATCCAGCAATGACCTACAGGTCTTAGTGGGGTGGTTTGCCGCTGAGTGTGAAACGACTGGGATGAGAATCGACTCCTCCAGGTCCGAGTCCATGGTCCTCAGCCAGAAAAAGGCGAATTGTCCTCTTCGGGTTGGGGACAAGCTCCTGCCCCAAGTGGAGGAGTTTAAGTATCTCGGGGTCTCATTCACGAGTGAGGGGAGAAGGAAGTGAAAGATTGCCAGACAGATCGGAGCAGCATCTGCAGTGATGCAGACGTTGTACCGGTCCGTTGTGGTGAAGAGGGAGCTAAGCGCTAAGGCAAAGCTGTCGATTTACCGGTCAATCTATGTTCCTACGAAAGAGATTGCAGATACAAGCGGCTAAAATGAGCTTTCTTCGTAGGATTACTGGACTCGCCCTCAGAGATAGGGTGAGGGGCTCAGTCATCCGGGAGAGGCTCAGAGTAGAACCGCTGCTCCTCCACATTGTAAAGAGCCAGTTGGGGTGGTTTGGGCATCTGATCAGGATGCCTCCTGGACGACTCCCACTTGAGGTGTTTTGGGCACATCCCACTGGGAGAGACCCCGGGGCAGACCCAGGACTTGCTGGAGAGACCACGCCTCCCAGTTGGTCTGGGAACTCCTTGGTATTCTCTCTGAAGAGTTGGAGCAGGTGGCTGGGGAGAGGGAAGTCTGGGCTTCTCTGCTTGAACGGCTGCCTCCACGACTCGGACTTCCGGAAAAGCAGTAGAAGATGGATGGATGGATGGATGGATATTTGCATCCTTTTTTTCTCCTAAATTAGTGACTTTTTTGTACTTTTTTGCTACTTTTTAAAATCAAATTTGCAACTTTTTTCTTATTAATTCTCAACCTTTTCTATTAAATTTGCTATTTTTTCCTTATAAATTTGCTATGATTTTCTTGTAAATTTGTAAATTTTTCCCATAAATTTGCAACTTCTCTTCTTAAAAATTGACTGTTTTGGTAAGTTTGCAACTTTTTGTCATAAATTCACTACTTTTAAAATTGCAATTGCAACTAAACTTTTCAGCTTTTTTTTTTGTAAATTTTCAACTTTTTTCCCCTCATAAATTTACATCTTTCTCGTAAATGTGTGATTTTCTTTTTTATTGATTTGCAACTTTTTTTCATAAATATGCATTGTTTTTGCAGTAAATTTGTTACATTTTTCTTTTTAAATTTGCTGTTTTTCTATTAAATTTGCTATTTTTTTCTCATAAATTTGTTATATTTTCTATGTAAATTTGCAACTTTAAGATAAGATAAGATAAGATAAGATAAGATAAGCCTTTATTAGTCCCACAATGGGAAAATTCCAGGATTGCAACAGCACAGGGATAGCAACACTCAGAGCAACAATCAAGAAGACAACTAACTAACTAACTAACCTGCACTTATATAGCGCTTTTCTAGTCACAAAGACCACTCAAAGCGCTTTCATTAATACTAACCCTCTATTCTAAGGGCCTATAGGAAACAAATATCTAGGGACAATTTAGAACAGCCAATTAACCTAACATGCATGTTTTTGGCATGTGGGAGGAAACCGGAGAAATCCCGGAGTAAACCCACGCAACACGGGGAGAACATGCAAACTCCACACAGATCACTGTTGGTCGGGGGCTAGGATCGAACCCACGATCCCACGATCCCCACAATCCCCCGGCCAAGGGTAAACTGTGCTGCCGCAGTACTAACCACTGCGCCACCGTGCAGCCCAGAAAAACAAGAGCAGCGAATATACATATGTACACATAAATATATAAATATATATACACAGTGCGGAGCATTGTAGCTCGATGGAATAAACAGCATAACCGTCTACTTAGTTATCCTACATAGTATGAATATGTACCCATACATATTGTCACCCTCCGTAGCGACTGATATTGTCCTAGTTGTATACTGGAGGGGACCATTTGTGTAAGACTATTGCGTCTTTTGCATTCAGTACTAATAGGTTGTCACGTTTTGTTGCTATCTCTGTGAGCAGCCCTGCTTAAGTTATACAGTCTGACAGCCGTAGGTAGGAAGGACCTGCGAAACCTCTCGGTTGCGCACCTAGGATGATGTAGTCTACTGCTAAATGAGCTCCTCAGTGCGTTCAGTATGTCCTGCATAGTGTGGGACTCAGACTCCAGCAGAGATGACAGTTTAGCCACCATCCTTTTCTCTCCTATCTCCTCCACTGGGTCAAGGCGTTGCCCCAGGACAGAGCTAGCTTTCTTGATCAGTTTGTTCAGTCTCTTCCTATCGGCTGCTGTAATGCCACTGCCCCAGCAGACCACTCCAAAAGTGATGGCTGATGCCACCACCGTGTCGTAGAATGTCTTCAGCAGCGCCCCTTGTACACCAAAAGACCTGAGCCTCCTCAGTAGGAACAGCCTGCGCTGTCCCTTCTTGTAGAGTGCATCAGTATTGTGTGACCAGTCTAGTTTATTGTTCAGATGAACACCCAAATACTTGTAGGATGTCACCATCTCAATGTCTGTTCCCTGGATGTTTACTGGTGCTGTGAGGGGTTGTCCTTGCCTGCGGCAGTCCACCACAAGCTCCTCAGTTTTCCTCGCATTGATCTGGAGGCAGTTCCGATGGCACCAGTCCACGAAGTCCTGGATAAGTCCTCTGTACTCAGCTTCATCTCCATTGGAGATGAGGCCGACGATTGCAGAGTCGTCAGAGAACTTCTGTAGATGGCAGAGTGTTGTGTTGTGTGAGAAGTCCGCAGTATAAAGGGTGAACAGGAAGGGAGCCAAAACTGTTCCCTGGGGGGCCCCCGTGCTACCGATGATCATGTCGGACACACAATCCCGGGTTCTCACAAACTGTGGTAGGTTAGTGAGGTCCGAGAGGTTTCGTAGGTCCTTCCTACCAACGGCTGTCAGACTGTACAACCTAAGCAGGGCTGCTCGCAGAGATAGCAAAAAGACGTAACAAACTAATAGTTTTTTGAATGCAAAAGATGCAATAGACTTACACAATGGTCCCCTCCGGCATACAACTAGGAACTTACCGGTCGCTATGGAGGGTGAGAATATGTATGGGCACATAATCATACCATGTAGGATAACTAAGTAGACGGTTATGCTGTTTCATTCCATCTAGCAACAATGCTCTGCACTGTGTGTGTTTATATATTTACATATTTATTCCATCTAGCTACAATGCTCAGCACTGGGTGTGTTTATATATTTATATATCTACATATTATTCCATCTAGCTACATTGCTCCGCACTGTGTGTGTTTATATACTTGCATATTTATTCCACCTAGCTGCAATGCTCCGTACTGTGGGTGTTTATATATTTACATATTTATTCCATCTAGCTACAATGCTCTGCACTGTGTGTTCATATATTCATATATTTATTCCATCCAGCTACAATGCTCTGCACTGTGTGTCTGTGTGTGTGTGTATATATATATATTTTATAGTAATACGTACATATGTATATTAGCTGCTCTTGCTTGCTTGTTTTTTTTTTTTTTTTTTTTTTTTTTTTTTTCTTGCCTTCTGATTGTTGCTCTGAGTGTTGCTATCCCTGTGCTGTTGCAATCCTGGAATTTCCCCGTTGTGGGACTAATAAAGGCTTATCTTATCTTATCTTAGTCCAGGATCCATGATGACAGGTGCTGGTCCACCCCTGCGCACAGCAGCTTGTCCTTCAGGATCGTCGGTTGGATGGTGTTGAAAGCACTGGAGAAGTCAAAGAACATGATCCTCACCGCATTCCCAGGCTTCTCCAGGTGGGGCAGAGAACGGTGAAGGAGGAAGATCACTGCATCCTCCACCCCAATGCCAAGCTGGTAGGCGAACTGGAGTGGATCCATCGTTGGTCCCACCAGGGGGCGGAGGTGAGCAAGGAGCAGTCTCTCCAGGGTCTTCATCATGTGAGATGTCAGGGCCACTGGTTTGTAGCTGTTCAGGTCTTTGGGGTGGGAAGTCTTTGGTACAGGTACCACACAAGATGTTTTCCACAACTGTGGTACCCTCCTCAGCTTCAGGCTCAGGTAGAAGATGTGCTCCACAATCCCACACAGCTGGTCTGCACAGGACTTGAGGAGCTTCGCGCTGATGCCATCCGGTCCCGAGGCCTTCCTTGCCTTGATCTTCCTCAGCTCCGTCCTCACCTGGGTCTTAGTGAGGGTCAGGTTGGGGGGCTGTGTGCTGGGAGTTGGGGGGTGTTGGTGGAGTGGGGTGTGGACAGCAGGTCTCGATGACTTTAGAGGCAGCAGTGGTTGTTGTGCAGTCGGGGGGGAGGGCGGTTGGTCAAACCTATTAAAAAACAGGTTCAGATTGTTTGCCCACTCCCTGCCCCCCGTGGCCTGGGGGGAGGTATTCTGGAGCCCAGAGATGGTTTTAAGGTTTCTCCAGACCCCACCGATGTCGCTCTGTTGCAGCTTGTCCTCCATCTTCTTCCTGAAGCTGTCCTTGCCTTCTCTGATCTTCCTCCTCAGCTCCCTCTGTACAGACTTCAGTATCTCCCTGTTCCCCGACCTGAAGATCCTCTTCTTCTCTCTCAGAAGTGTTTTTATCTCAGGGTTGATCCAGGGTTTGTTGTTCGAGCAACACCGTATGGTCTTGGTGGGTACGGTGCTGTCCACACAGAAGCTGATGTAGTTCGTGATGGTGTGAGTGAGGCCATCGATGTCCTCACCATGTGGATCACAGAGCTGCTCCCAGGCAGTGGTTTCACAACAGTCCTTTAGAGCGTCCATTGCCTCCTCAGACCATAACTTCACTGTGCACATGACCGGAGGTTGTCTGTGTACTAGGGGTTTGTACACCAGCAGGAGATGAACCAAGTTGTGATCCGATCTCCCGAGTGGGTGGAGTGGTGATGAGGTGTACGCCTCCTTAGTGTTTGCATAGAATAAGTCCAGTGTTTTATTGTCTCTAGTGTGGCATGTGACATACTGGGTGAACGTGGGTAGAATGGGGGACAGTGAAATATGGTTGAAATCACCTGAGATGAGGAGAAGAGCATCTGGGTGTTCTGTCAGCAGCCTGCCAGTTACTGAATTAATGACGTCACGCGCTGTCCCAGCGTTCGCCGTCGGATTTGCATAAATAACAAAGCAGATCACGTGTGAGTGTTCCGTCGGGAGATATGTAGGCTGCATGCTAACAGCTAGCAACTCAATGTCTTTGTTGCAGTGTTGTTGTTTAACCGTGATATGTCCCGGTCTGCACCAGCTGTTATTGACATACATTATCACTCCTCCGCCCCTTGCTTTCCCACTGTCTGGTGCTCGGTCTGCCCGTATTGCGTGGAAACCCTCCAGTTCGATGTTAGCATCTGTTGCTAGTTCTGTTAGCCACGTCTCAGTAAACAGCATCAAGCTACTCTTTCTGAACACGCTCTCATAGCAGGAGATAGCCCCTAGCTCGTCAGTCTTATTGAGTAGCGATCGTACATTCCCCATAATAACGGATGGGAGGACGGGTCTGTACCTTATATTCCTCGCCCACCGTCTAACTCCAGTTCGACATCCACACCGTTTCCATCTTATTTCTCCCGGTATGTCGAGTTTTTGCATTAGCATCGTGGGCCGGTTAAGTGCTAACAGCTGGTCTCTATTGTACTGCCTCCTGCAAGAAACAGTGGCTCCGTCCGCTAGCTCAGGAGACATTTGGGCGATCTACGTGTCTGTGATGGATAAAGGTGTCACCGAATCAGAAAGATTAGCAAGAGAGCCAGATAGTAAATAGAAATAGGAAGAAACTGATCCGCTGTTGCAAAAAGGCAGCCTACTCATGTGGCACCGGAAGTACTACACTTTCACATGGATGCTGGTAAATTTTTATTCTATTTAATGTTTTTTTTTTCTATTCATCTAGAAAATAACCCAGGTTTTTTGTCATGTTTTTGTTGGGTCAGAGGAGATTTTCTTTCTTGATTTTTGATTTATATTTATAGTAATATGTACATATGTTTAGTAGATGTTCTTGTTTTTTCTTGCCTTCTGATTGTTGCTCTGAGTGTTGCTATCCCTGTGCTGCTGCAATCCTGGAATTTCCCCATTGTGGGACTAATAAAGGCTTATCCTAAAGGGTTTGAACTCTTCCCAATGACAGGGAATGACAGGAGGCCCCAAACATAATCTTGCATCGGCCCTCAAAAAGCTAGAAACGGCCCTGTTTTTCGATGATCCGATGATGAATAATAACCTTAATACCTCAAGTCTAGTACACCCTGCAAAAAAATTTGTGTCACCAGGTGAGCTATGAGACAGAGGCATTGTGGGAGATGTAGTGTGGTGTGAGCTGCAGCTACAGGGGACAGAAGACTGTCCAACAGCATTCATCAATAAAGCCATCAGAGCAGAAGATGCTCTCAGCAGCCATTACTGTCACACGGTGCACTCCGCAAAGCAAACACAGCGAAGGCGTTCATGCAGACACATCCACACGGAGAGGGAGAGAGCAGCGGGGCTCCATCTGTGCTTTTGTGCTGCAACAGTCTGGACTTTTGGAGCAATTTGAGTCTCCGTCCTTGATCATCTGATAGAGGGTGACCATGTTAAAATAGTAAACACATTTTTCTCTGTGTGTCAGCTCCGCATTAACACTGAAATAACTCACATCTCCTCTTAAACAGAGCTGAATCCAGAATGTGAAGCTGAAGAGTCTGGCTGGGTGTTTCATCAGAGAAAAATTGGCCTCTTCCAGTAGAATCGTGTATCACTCCTCTGATACATATCATTCACTATCATTTTAGTTGGTTTAGATTCAAGGACTCTTCCCTCCATGACACAGGGTCTGAGCATATCTACTCTATCGGAGCTGCAAACTCCACATCTTGTTTTGATGACCTCTCAGATTATAGTCGGATCTGCAGTCTGCATGGTCTTAAATAAGATTTAAATTCAAGGGGAGCAACAATGAGCAAACACGACACTATTTCACCGCTAGCATCTTACTGTCAGATGCTGCCTAACTCCGCATTATACACCAGTTTTTCTTTTTTGGTGAGTTGGCAAAGTGAGGGTGCTTTCAAACCTAAATTTGTTTACTTTGGTCTGAATCAGTTGATAAGTTTGTTATTTTGTATTATTTTGTCCTTGGTTTGGTTCCCTTTCACACAGGCAGAAATTCAAGTGGACCAAATTCATTCACGTTAAATCCTGCGAGACTTACAGTATGTCAGAACGTTCTTTGTTCTTATTGGTCAGATTTTTTGGTTGCGAGAACAGGAAAGGTAAATACAGGAAGTAGGATGGCTACTGTGCATTTATGCACTCCTGGGGAGAAAATAATACATATCGTAGCATAATCTATGGGGGGTTTCATCACCCTGGTTATCATTTATTACATTTCGTGCATATACCACTTTTGGCAAATTGTACAGTTTGAAAATAAAGCGTAGCTACAGATGGAAATAACATGTTGCATATATGCAAATAACATGGGCGGTGCGGTGGCAGAGTGGTTAGCACTGCGGCAGCACAGCAACTCACCCTTGGCCATGGGATCCCTGGTTCAATCCCAGCCCCTGACCAACAGTGATCTGTGTGAAGTTTGCATGTTCTCCCCGTGTCTGTGTGGGTTTACTCCGGGAATTCTCCGGTTTCCTCCCACAGGCCAAAAACATGCAGGTTAAGTTAATTGGAGACTCTAAAAGTGGCCCTAGGTGTGAATGTGTGTGTGAATGGTAAAGGGATAGCGCCGTACCGTGGCTGCTTCATCCATCCAGGTGGATGCCCTCAATTTCCCCTCTGGGGATCAATAAAGTATACGAAATCAAATCAAAATCAAATCCTCCAGAACAGTGACATGCTCAGCCACAAATGTTTTCGAAGATCCATCAGGTATGTACAGTAGCATAAAATGTTTTACTGTTTGTCACTGGTCCTGTTTTAGTACGGTCCCTTTCTCACCTGCAGGACCACACCAGAGTTCACCAGTTGATTCGAATCAAGACCATCTCTTTCAGGCAGTCTCGGCTCGGCTGTTTTGGTGCACACCTGTGTGTGATTACCCTGTTCTCACCAGACAAAACGAACCACACTAATGGACAAAACAAACTTGAGTTTGTTTCAAATGATCTATAGCCTGCAGTTGTGAAAGCACCCTAAGATACTTACAGACATTGGTCCCATTTTGCACATTCACACAGTCTTCATTGGGGACAGAGACTTAAATGGAGGGATGGAGGTATGAGTCATGAGTGATTACAATTTAACTTTCATTTGTTGGCGAGTTCAGGTAAAGTTAAAGATTCAGGTTAAACCAACCACTTTACAGTTGTAACACTGCTCACTGACAGAGTAAACAGAGTGTAAGACATTATTATTAGTAATAGTATTACACAGAGTTGTAAACCTTCTTCAGCAGTTAGTGGTTAGCCTAAATGAGCATAATATAAAAAAGAATAGGTCTCCTGCCATTTCACACACATGTAATCAAATTAAATATTGTGCAGTGTTGTTGAGTCGGCTCTGTGGGTCATGTGACTCGCGCCTAGTTAGTTAGCTCATAAGCGATTTAGCTTTGGTGCACTTCCACACTGGTCTCTGTGTGCTTTGCTTGCTTTTCTTGGCATTTTCAACTGAAATAAAGAGTTCATCACTGCAAAGGTATTATGGTTTGCCAGTCGAGGCAATAAATCCAACTCTACCTTGTCGATTTTGCTGTAAGGAAATGTGATTATAAGAGCAAGACTTCTGGGTCACGAAGATCTGGATTTTTAGGACCGTCTCTTTTCAAACAGTGCCTCCCTGTGTAAATAAATGTATCCAACACAGTATTACAATTCTCACATATTATAAGAAGCCACTGATATGAATAATAATGTATATATACTGTATATATATATATATATGCACACACACACACACACACACACACACACATACAGTGGTGTGTCAGGACTTTGACTAGGCCACTCCAAAGTCTTCATTTTGTTTTTCTTAAGCCATTCAGAGGTGGACTTGCTGGTGTGTTTTGGATCACTGTCCTGCTGCAGAACCCATGTGCACTTCAGCTTGAGGTCACAAACAGATAGCCGGACATTCTCCTTCAGGATTTTTTGGTAGACAGCAGAATTCAGGGTTCCATTTATCACAGCAAGTCTTTTAGGTCCTGAAGCAGCAAAACAGCCCTAGACCATCACACTACCACCACCATATTTTACTGTTGGCATGATGTTCCTTTTCTGAAATGCTGTGTTACTTTTACGCCGGATGTAATGGGACACACACCTTCACAAAAAGTTCAACTTTTGTCTCATCAGTCCACAGAGTATTTTCCCCAAAGTCTTGGGGATCATCAAGATGCTTCCTGGCAAAACTGAGATGAGCCTTTATGTTCTTTTTGCTCAGCAGTGGTTTTCATCTTGGAATTCTGCCATGCAGGCCATTTTTGCCCACTGACCTTAACTGAGGCAAGTGAGGCCTGCAGTTCTTTGGATGTTGTTGTGGGGTCTTTTGTGACCTCTTGGATGAGTCATTGCTGTACTCTTGGAGTAATTTTGGTCAACTGGCCACTCCTGGGAAGGTTCACCATTGTTCCTTGTTTTTGCCATTTGTGCATAATGGCTCTCACTGTGGTTTGCTAGAGTCCCAAAGCTTTAGAAATGGCTTTAGAACCTTTTCCAGACTGATGGAACTCAATGAATTTGTTTCTCATTTGTTCCCAAGTTTCTTTGGATGGTGTCTAGCTTTTGAGGATCTTTTGGTCTACTTCACTTTCTCAGGCAGGTCCTATTTAAGTAATTTCTTGATTGAGAACAGGTGTGGCAGTAATCCGGCCAGGGTGTGGATACAGAAATTGAACTCAGCTTTCCAAAGATGTGATAAACCACAGTTAATTTATGTTTCACTGGGGTGGGGGGCAATCTGCTGCTAAGGGTGGCCCAACCAGTTATTAGGTTTAGGGGGCAATCACTTTTTCACACAGGGCCATGTAGGTTTGGATTCCCCACCCCCTTAATAATAAACACCTTCATTTAAAAACTGCATTTTGTGTTTACTTGTGTTATCTTTGTCTTGTGGAGAGAAAAATAATCAGGCAGAGAGGTCCAGATCATATCAGACTTTATTCAACTCTCTCTCACATTTCTCTAGAAACACAAGCAACAAAAGAGTAACAGCTCTCAGGCACCTCTGCTCTTAAATCATACCACTCGGTCAGCCTTCTCTGTGTGCTGCCTTAACATCAAAGCCTTTGTAATTGTCACTGTTCACATCAACATACCACCCCCACATCCACACACAAACCCCCCATGACAATTCCTTTTTGTCTTTTAAGTCTGAGTGTAAATATACTGAGGTTGATCCCCACCCCCACCCCAGACTCAGACTGAGCCTTGACCCTCATGTCCTTTGGGCTTCAGCTTATGTCCGTAGCAGCTGTAACGTGGGGTCTGCGGCTTCAAGGTTGGGGGTGCGTCCGTCTGTCGGGGGACATTGGGAGGGGGGGATAACATCATTAGCATGCCCTTGTGACTGATCCTGACAAGTCATTTACCTGGGGAGCTCTCAGTGGGGGTCGTCCGCGCCAAGGAGTTTGGGCCAGCACCACTTGCTCGTCTGACAACACGAAAGCGGGCTTAAGCCTGTCTATACAGAATGTTTCTCTGTGTTCCCCCAAGTCTAACACAAAATGTTTCTCCCCGGGTTCCAGCACTCTGAACAGGCCATCGTAGGGCGGGCGCAAGGGGGGTCCGGTGGGCATTGTGCCTGACAAATACGAACGCCGCGTCCTTCAAGGCCTTTGGCACAAAAGCGCGTGGAAAACAGTGGTGGACCGGACCGGATACTGTCACTGCCACTGCGTTACGTGGTGAAAGTGGGGCTGGATCAGTGTTCGGCGCAGGGCTGTCCGGCAAAAATTCCCCTGGGAGCCGCAGCGGCTGTGAAAAAAACAGCTCTGCTGGGGAGGCTGCCAAATCCTCCTTCGGTGCTGAACGCAACCCTAATAGAACCCACGGCAACCGGTCCATCCAATTTGCATCCATAAGCGAAGCCCTGAACACTGCTTTAACCGAGCTATGGAAATGCTCGCATAACCCATTGGCCTGTGGGTTGTACGCAGTCGTGCGATGAGACACCCAGGCTCCGGGCCATGGTGGACCAGAGGTCGGAAACAAATTGCGGGGCCCGATTGGACATGATATCCGAAGGGGCACTGAAACGTGCCACCCATGTCGTCAAAAAAGCACGTGCAACTTCTGCGGATGCGGTGGAAGCTAGCGGGACTACTTCGGGCCAGCGCTTGTTGCAGTCCACCATTGTCAGGATGTGCGTGAACCCTTGCGATGGCGGGAGGGGGCCCACGAGGTCCACGTGAATGTGGTTGAGCCGCTTAGCTGGGATATGGAACGGCTCCAATGGGACCTTCATGTGTCTGTGCACTTTAGCTCGCTGGCACGCTACGCAGGCTGCAGCCCACTCTTTCACCTGTTTGCGCAGGCTCGGCCAGACGAACTTTGCTCCCACCATTTTGACTGATGCGTGCACTCCTGGGTGCGCCAGGGAGTGAACCGACTCAAAAGCGTGGCGGCGCCAAGCGCGTGGGACCACCGGGCACGGGCGGCCCATGGAGACGTTACAGATTAGGGGGGCCCTCCGTCTTGCAGTACTCTGCTCTCCAGCCTTAACCCTGTTGGTCCAGACTGAAGCGCGCAAACGTCCGCATCACCGCTCTGCGCAGCGGCCATGGCCGAGAAATCTATCCCCACGTAGACTGGGGCCACTAATGCACGCGAGAGGCAGTCCGCCACCACGTTGAGTTTACTGGCCACATGCGGAATGTCGGTCGTAAACTCTGAGATCGTGGCCAGCTGTCTCTGCTGCCGGCCCGACCATGGATCCGAAACCTTGGCCATCGCATACGTTAGCGGCTTGTGGTCTACGAACGCAGTGAAGGTGCACCCTTCTAGCCAGAACTGGAAGTGGCGTATGGCCAGGTGGAGAGCCAGTAACTCTCTGTCACACTTTTAACACTTGACTGTGTGTCCAGACACGAGGGGAACCAGATTATTAAGTTTGCGGATGACACCACAGTAATGGGACTTATTCAGAGGGATGAGGAATCAGTGTACAGGGAAGAAATTAGAGACCTGGAGGGCTGGTGCGGGGAGAACAATCTGGTGCTCAACGTGGACAAAACGAAGGAGATGATTATCGACTTCCGGCGGTCACGGCCTGAACACGTCCCTCTCTGCATCAGCGGCTGTTCGGTGGAGAGAGTGGAGAACATCAAGTTCCTCGGAGTGCAGATCTCACAGGACCTGACCTGGAGCAAGAATTCCTTGGGGATCAGGAAGTGGGCCCAGCAGAGACTGCACTTCTTGAGGAAACTCAAACAGGCCTCTCTCCCCATCTGCATCCTCAGAACCTTCTACAGATGTGTGGTGGAGAGTGTTCTGACATACTGCATTGCAACATAGTACTCCAGTTGCAGTATGTCAGACAAAAAAGCTCTGCAGAGGATAGTTAAGGGAGCTGAGAAGGTAATTGGAGTTTCCCTCCTCTCTGTTCAAGAACTTTTTCAGAGCCGTTGTAGGAGCAGGGCACTGAACATTGTTAAGGACCACTCTCACCCTCTGCACAAACACTTTGAACTGCTGCCATCTGGCAAACGATTCCGGAGCATCAGAGGCAGAACCACCAGACTGATCAACAGCTTCCTTCCACAAGCTGTTAGGATCCTTTACACATATTACTGCACTTTATGGACATTATGTATATTATATGTATATTATAGTTTTAGTCAGTTTTAAGTATTTATTTCTCTTAGCTACTTAGATTCACTTAGCCATTTTAATTGTTTTATATATACATAGGCAGTTATTATCATTTTAACTGCAACTGTAATAAGTTAGCATTACTGTAATATCCAAATGTGTCTCAGGGATGTGCGAATGGCTGTCGGGGTGGGGGATGTGAGTGTGTTTTTAAATTATGTTCTTTTTACAATACAGATGCCTAGAGAAACGCAATTTCATCTTGCTTGCACTACAGTTGTATGCATAGCATCATGACAATAAAGGTTGATTGATTGATTGATTGATTGATTGATTTTTATCTTCCTTACATGTTTCGACTGTTCACTGCAGCCTTCGTCAGAAGTGTCAGCTGATTGCTGCGAGGTGTCTCTTTATCAGCTGACTTTTGTAGGTGGGGCCAGCCCAGTAGACCTGTCAGATCCACCGAGCCGGCCCCACTTTCCGCCATCCAGTGGTCTCTGGAGAATGTGGTCCCAGGTGTGGGAAAGCATAAAGGCTCCTAAACGATAGCATGAACCGGGATGAGGGGGCCTTTATGCTTTCCCACACCTGGGACCACACTTTCCAGAGATCATTGGACGGCGGAAAGCGGGGCCGGCTCGATGGATCTGACAGGTCTGCTGGGCTGGCCCGCCTACAAAAGTCAGCTGATAAAAAGACACCTCGCAGCAATCAGCTGACACTTCTGACGAAGGCTGCAGTGAACAGTCGAAACATGTAAGGAAGGTAAAAACATCTCCTTGTGGTCTATATTAATCATATATTCCATAACCTACATATGTTGAAGCATGTGGAAATGTTTGGTAATTACATATGTAAAGCAACTTCACACCTCTGAAAGGACAAAGGCTCTCAACCGCCAAGTGAAGAACAAAGACGTTCCCAGACACTGCGGTGGAGACCGGAGGAGCTACCCTCACCCCCTGGGGCGAGGAGAGGAAATACCAAGACAATGGGGGGATTAAGATAATGAGGGATGTCAGCCTTTGTTATGCATGTCTTTTGTTATGTGCAAGTATAAAGTCAGTGAGCCGGAGATATTCGGTCTCTTTTCCTTCTACCACCTCTGCACTGAATGAGACTTGTTAGGAGAGCTGATAAATAAACTTTGGTTTATATATCAAATCGCCTCGTCATTTCAAGCTCTTCTACACTGGTGACCCTGACGCAAGTATGGACCTGAGGCGTTCCCCCGCAATCGACTCATCCGTGGCGACCCAGGCAGATGCCAGCGCCCACGCAGACAGGGGAACAGATGGACGTCTTTCCCCCCCGGCAGAAGGGATTGAGAGGGCTCAACCGAGCACCTGCACCGCTGTGAGAGCAGAAACAAGGCATTCTCACCCTGCGGACACAGCAGTGATGGTATACACGAATGCCGTCGCTGTCAAGCTGCCAGACTTCTGGCAAGAAGACCCCCGCCTCGTGGTTTCAGCTAGCTGAAGCTCAGTTTGCACTGGCGGGCATCACGGCTGACGATACGAAATTCTATCATATCGTCTCCAAACTCGACGCCGCCACTTCGAGGTGTGTGCGGAGCATGATCCAGCGGCCGCCGGCCCAAGACAAGTATGAAATACTGAAAGCAACCATCGTGGCAAATTACGTCCCCTCAGCTGAAGAGAGAGCCAAGAAGATCCTGGCGGTCTACGGCCACAGAGGGTGCAAGCCTAAAGCCCTCATGGAGGATTTGCTGCAGCTTAAAGAAGAAGACAACGACAACTTCCTCCTCCAATTCATATTCCTCAGCACACTGCCGCCACACATGAGAGGGACACTCGCCAACACGAGATGCAGCACCCAGCAAGACTTCCACGTGCTCGCCAACGAAGCTCAACGGCTCGTCAACACCTGCAAGGAGCTGACACCCACAGCAGCATCCGCAGACCTCAACGATGACGCCCAGAACCACGAAGAGCCACAACCCACTGAGCAGATCCAGCCCGCGGTGACAGCGACACTGCCAAAACTTAACAGACGGAGCGATGTCTGTTATTATCACCACCGTTTCGCCGAGAAGGCTCACAAATGTGTTCCCCCCTGCAAATTTAAACGCCAAAGCTGAGAGCCATTAACGGCAGCGGTTCTCGGCGAGAAGAATAAGCTGTTGTATGTGACGGATGGACACACCGGCAAGCAGTTCCTCATCGACACAGGAGCTCAGCTGAGTTTCGTCACGCCCTCCCACGCAGATCGAGCCATGGGCACCCGGGGCAACGGAGCGGTGGCAGCCAACGGCTCTAACATCGACACTTTCGGCGAAAAGAGCCTGCACCTCCACATCCACGGTCGCAACTACAGATGGACATTTGTTGTAGCTGCGGTGAGGTTTAACTTGTTAGGCGCAGATTTTTTGTGTGCACATGGGTTATTAGTGGATCTAGCAAATAGGGGCTTGGTTAATGCACTGTCCTTTGCTTCTATTCCATGCTCAGCTCGAGTTTCTCCACCACCTGTGCAGGCTAACGTCACCACGGCAGGAGGTAAGTTTGAGCAACTCCTCACCCAATTTCCAGCACTCACAATTCCCAAATTCTCAGCCACTGTGGCTAAACACGGGGTTGAACACTTTATTCCCACAACGGGCCCACCCGTATTTGCCAAAGCTCGCCGCTTAGACGCGGCCAAACTCAACATAGCACAGGACGAGTTTACGACCCTTGAAAAATTGGGCATTGTTAGACGCTCGAAGAGCCCTTGGGCCTCGCCACTTCACATGGTTCCGAAATCCGACGGTTCTTGGAGACCGTGCGGAGATTACCGCAGATTAAACAATGCTACAGCGCATGACCGCTACCCAATTCCTCACATTCAAGATTTTTCACTACATCTGGCGGGCGCGCACATTTTTTCAAAAATAGACTTAGTCCGCAGTTATCATCAAGTCCCAGTCCGAGCGGAGGACATTCCTAAAACAGCTGTAATAACCCCTTTCGGTCTTTTTGAATTTCTGCGAATGCCTTTCGGCCTCAAAGGCGCTGCTCAAACTTTTCAACGAATGATGGACGCAGTATTACGCAACCTTCCTTTTGTTTTCGTCTACCTCGACGACATGCTGGTAGCCAGCTCGTCTGAGGAAGAACACGAGCAGCACCTCACTACGGTTTTTCAGAGGCTAGAAGAGCACGGGCTAATAATCAATCCAGCCAAATGCAAATTCGGCGTGTCACAAATTGATTTTTTAGGACACAAAGTCTCTCCGAAGGGGGCAGTTCCACTTCCAGACAAAGTTCACGCGATAAAAAGTTTCCCACGGCCACAGACAGTCAAATCGCTACAAGAATTTTTAGGAATGGTTAATTTTTACAACCATTTCCTCCCCCACGCAGCTCAGCTCATGCAGCCACTATATGATGCGCTCAAAAAAAAGAAAGCTTCCAACGCGGTCGAATGGACCCCGGAGCGCGAACACGCCTTCGCGGAAGTAAAGAGCGCTCTAGCTAACGCCACATTGTTAGTTCACCCAGATCCCTCGGCCCGCATCGCGCTAACCACAGACGCTTCAGACCTGGCTATAGGGGCAGTTGTAGAACAGCATGTCAGCGGGATCTGGCAACCTTTAGCATTCTTTAGCAAATCGCTAAACCAAACTGAGCGTAAATACAGCACTTTTGACAGGGAGCTGCTAGCGCTTCATTTATCCATCCGCCACTTCCAGTTCTGGTTAGAAGGGCGAAGTTTCACGGCTTTTGTAGACCATAAACCGCTCACCTTTGCTATGGCTAAAATTTCAGAACCATGGTCAGGCAGGCAACAAAGACAGCTGGCTGCGATTTCAGAGTTCACCACAGACATTCGACACGTGGCAGGCAAACTTAACGTGGTAGCAGACTGCCTCTCTTGCGCTGTGACATCACCAGAGCGCGAGGAGACAGATTATACTGCCTCAGCAGCAGAACTCTTCACTAACGCAGACACATACGCAGCACCTATCCATGCAGGGATAGATTATGCAGCCATGGCAGAGGAACAAAGAAGTGACGCGGACGTGCGCGCACTCCTGTCTGGACCAACAGGGTTAAGGCTGGAGAAAAAGGGTCTACGCGACGGCGTGCCCCCCCTAATATGCGATGTTTCAACCGGCCGACCTCGCCCGTTAGTACCAGCTACATGGCGCCGCCGTATTTTCGACGCAATTCACTCCCTCGCGCACCCAGGTGTGTGCGCCTCGGTTAAAATGGTCGGCGAAAAGTTTGTGTGGCCAGGCCTGCGCAAAAACGTAAAAGAATGGGCAAAAACTTGCATTTCTTGTCAGCACGCCAAAATACACAGACACACAAAAGCCCCTCTGGAGCCTTTTCCAATCCCTGCTAGAAGGTTCGACCACGTTCATGTCGACCTCGTAGGACCACTACCTTCCTCCCAGGGTTTCACACACCTGTTAACAATGATAGACTGCACCACACGCTGGCCAGAGGCAGTCCCTCTAGCGGCAACCACAGCGGAGGAAGTCGCTCGCGGCTTTTTGACAAACTGGGTGGCACGGTTCGGCGTCCCATCGGACATCACGTCAGATAGGGGGCCTCAATTTGTCTCAGAGCTTTGGTCAGCCATGTCCAGCAGCTTAGGGGCAACAATTCACCGCACCACCGCTTATCACCCTCAGGCTAATGGGTTATGCGAGCGTTTTCACAGGTCTTTAAAGGCCGCCCTCAGAGCCTCACTAACGGATACAAATTGGGTAAATAAACTTCCCTGGGTTTTATTGGGGTTGCGTGCTGCGCCTAAAGAGGATCTAGACGCCTCTCCTGCAGAACTAGTTTTTGCACAACCTCTCAGGCTCCCAGGTGAATTTTTACCAGAGAACCCAGAGCCAGGGCGCCTTCCAGTCCCAAGGTTTTTAGGCAGCAATGGACCGGACTCTCTCCCCGGTCCAGCTCATCACTCCTTCCCACGGGTTTTTGTCCCTCAAGCTTTAAAAAACGCTGAGTTCGTTTTTGTTAGGCATGAAGCTTTAAAACCAACTTTCCGCCCGGCATACGATGGGCCATTCAGAGTGCTGGAACATGGTGATAAACACTTTGTGCTTGATTTTGGGGATAGAAAAGAAACAGTCAGCATTGACAGACTTAAGCCTGCCTTCTTGTTGAAAGACGAGCTTGCACAGTTGGCGAGAGCACCTCGGCGGGGTAGACCTCCCAAGAGAAAAGACTCAGCCCCCCTGCAGGGAACAATTAACCACTCTCCTTCCCACGCTGCAGATTCCTCACAAGAAGGTCCCAGCAGGACGCCTAAACCAACCTACAGCAGTTTTGGGAGAAGATTAAAACCCAGACAGCACAGGGACTGATTCAAACCACTCCACAATTGTTCACTAATTGTGCTGCAACAGTTTAGGACTGACTTATGATTTTACTATGCTGTTATGATTACCACTGAACTCTCTTAGGAGCATGGCTGCTGGAAAGTTTCTTCTGTGGCAAGAGATGTAACACTTAGTATGTCATAGTAATTATCTTAGACTGTGAACCTTTCTATTGTCCTTTCTTAGTTGTTTGGGGGGCCTGTGGTCTATATTAATCATATATTCCATAACCTACATATGTTGAAGCATGTGGAAATGTTTGGTAATTACATATGTAAAGTAACTTCACACCTCTGAAAGGACAAAGGCTCTCAACCACCAAGTGAAGAACAAAGACGTTCCCAGACCCTGCGGTGGAGACCGGAGGAGCTACCCTCACCCCCTGGGGCGAGGAGAGGAAATACCAAGACAATGGGGGGATTAAGATAATGAGGGATGTCAGCCTTTGTTATGCATGTCTTTTGTTATGTGCAAGTATAAAGTCAGTGAGCCGGAGATATTCGGTCTCTTTTCCTTCTACCACCTCTGCACTGAATGAGACTTGTTAGGAGAGCTGATAAATAAACTTTGGTTTATATATCAAATCGCCTCGTCATTGCAAGCTCTTCTACATCCTTTCTATTTTTGTCTTTAATAAGAACAAAAGGTAAATAAATGTGCTTTTTATGGTTTCTCTTTAATTTTAGTGCAAATATATAGGATTTTATTACATTAAAGGTCTGCAAAACCAAATGGCCCCAAAATCCAACTGCACGGGGAGTTCTCCTCGCTCACAGAAACTAGGACTACAACTCCGCCTCAAACGCTTCCGTCTGAATTTGCTTTTTCTTACTGTGAGGTTATCACAACATACTTAACAGACCTGGTACAGACCTGCCTCCTGGATAGTCTGGCACATCCTCCCCTCGGAGAAGAAGAGTAAATTTCCCAATGACCCCCAAAGCTCACTTAGCTACAATGCAGCTAGTATAGCTTGCAAGCTAGTTATTGGCCCGACTGTGGTTTTTAGAGCTTTTCTCTGTAAACTCCAGTCATTCCACTAGACACACAAAGTCCCAGTTTAATCATTAATCCAGTCAATAATTGTGGTCTATTCTTGTTAATTTTTTGTGGGATCAGGACCATTAGCATAGATGGCATAGTGACGCGAATCAGTTTAACTAACTATAATATTCATATTTTATGTATCCATCCCCACTAGACACCAGTTTTCCCAGCACAGTTGTCTCAAATGGAACAGACATCTTAATTAACAATGGTTAGCTGCCAATAGCAGTCTTAGCCATTCACGGCCAGTTCTGTGCTTATTATACCCAAGTGACCAGTCATATACAAGTACTATCAACCACTCCAAAAAACATACCCTGTCTCTGATAATGCTTTATTTTGGGTTTTAAACTCTAACATTCACCCAGTATTTGTTAGTATGTTTCTTAGTCTGACAACCAAAGCTGAAAGGTAGTGTTAGCCTCAAATATTGTGTCACCATCAAAATAGATCTCACAGAAATGATGAAAGAGGTGTGGTGGAGTGAGCTGGGGCTCATTAGCATTTAATGTAATATGCCATAAAAACAGCCCGTTTTGAGGACAGCTCCGTCCACGTGTGTAAAATGGTACTGCAATAATTAAACCTTGATTTATTTGGACCAAAGCATGTCAAAGGCATTTCATTAATGCCTTTGAGAGCTGTGGCAACATGCTCAAAAAGTGCATAACAGGGGCTTTTTTTGAAATGGTTTCACTAAAAATGTAATTCAGTTCAGGTGTTGTTGCCTTCCTGAATGTCGTTTTTGGATGGTACTAAGTAAACATACAGCACACAGCCACAATAACTACATATTTGATGAGATTTTGTTACCTGTGGCCATGCGTTCCTAAAATTTACACACTGTATAGCACAGCTGTGATAACCCTTATTCATGTGTATTTTTCATATGTGCTGATCCTTTCATACCACCATCTGTCTGTCTCGATGGACAGATGGTGTTTTTCCATCAACAAAAAAAGACAACAAAGAAAAAGTGATGTGCATCGAAGTACAACTACAGTCCACAACAACCTGACACAATAAAGTAACTCAAAATACTTCCCACATAAACAATTTACTGAAACTTAACCATAGCTTTTTGTTGTTATAGTTGCCAAAAACAAGTGCACAAGTGTGTTGGGGTTCTTCCAGTCTGAGTCAAGCTAAAAGACAGATCATAGATTATAGTGAAAGGCACAAACCAAACTTAAAGCTTTTCTTATAGATTTGGAGTGGATTCTTCAAAACTCTCAACTTGGCAGCCTGTTCAATATGATTTTTCACTCTGGGGACAAGCACATCCTTAGCTGTTATTCAAATAGGAATTCAGGACAGGGCAGAAACTTTGCTGTTTTAAACTTCCATGTTTATTCACTTGAGCGGAGCCGTTTCTGGCTTCAAAACAGAGTCTGCAACAGAGTATGCAACAGAGTATGCAACGTGAATGAGCTCCTCAGCCACTAGGGGGCCCCAACCTACAAGTTCATCCTCAACATTTTGTCGGGGAGAATTAAAATTACCTTAAAGTTTTTTTCCTGTAAATTTGTAATTTTTTTCTCTTGCAATTTTTTTCTTTTAAATTTGCTACTTTTTCTTGTAAATTTGGGACGTTCTTTCATACTTACAACTCTTTTAAAAAACTGGTTTTTTTTCTCATAAATTTGCCACTTTTTTCTTGTAAAGCTGCAACTTCTTTCCTATAAATTCTGAATTGTTTTCTTGTAAATTTTCAACTTTTTCTTGCAAATTTTAAACTTTTTCTTCTAAATTTGCGACTTTTTTCTCAAAATGACAACCATCATCCCCCTCCCCAAAAGGAGCCCGCCAACCTGTCTGAAAGACTAGACCGGTAGCACTCACTCCAATCATCATGAAGTGCTTCGAGAGAGTGGTGCTGCCCCTCATTCAGGACAGCATACCGGGCACCCTGGACCCCCTGCAGTATTCCTACCAGCCCAACAGGTCCACCTCAGATGCCATCGCTGCAGCACTCCATTATTCTCTCTCCCACCTGGAAGATAAAGACTCCTACATTAGGATGCTCTTGGTCAACTACAGCTCTGCCTTCAACACAGTCATCCCCCACAAACTCACCGACAAACTGTCTTCACTTGGCCTGCACCCCACCCTCTGCGACTGGCTACTGGACTTTCTAACTGGCAGGCCCCAGTCTGTCGGGATGGGTAACAGGACCTCAGCCAGCATCATCACAAACACAGGTATCCCACAGGGTTGTGTTCTCAGCCCCATCCTCTACAGCCTCTTCACCCTTGACTGTGTTGCATCCCACAAGGACAATATCATCCTAAAGTTTGCAGATGACACAGCAGTGATAGGATGCATCACTGGTGATGACAAAGCATCCTACAGGAGGGAGGTGGCCAACTTGGTGTCATGGTGTGAGGACAACAACCTCACCCTCAACACGGACAAGACAAAGGAGATGATAATGGACATGAGGAAAGGGAGGCGGAGACCCCATCGGCCACTGTTCATCTGGAAGCTTGAGGTGGAGAGGTTGAGCAGCTTTAAATACCTGGGCTTCCACATCAGCAAGGACCTTAAGTGAACACACAACACCACAGAGCTGGTTAAGAGAGCTCAACAGTGACTGTACTTTCTGAGGATGCTGAAGAAGTTTGGCATGTCTTCCAGGATCCTCAACAATTTCTACAGCTGCATCATCGAGAACATCCTGATCAACTGTATCACTGTGTGGTACAGCAGCACCACTGCCCTGGAGCGCAAACGTCTGCAGAGAGTGGTGTAGACAGCGGAGAAGATCATCAGGACTTCACTCCCCTCTCTGCAGAGCATCTACCACCGCAGAGTCCAAAAGAGAGCTGACGCCATCCTCCGGGACCCCACCCACCCCCAGCACAGACTGTTCATACTTCTACCCTCAGGCCGGAGGTACAGAAGTGTGAAATGCAGGACAACCAGACTGAAGAACTCCTTCTTTCCCACTGCCATCAGACTCCTGAACAGATAACAACTCCCAAAACTCTGTAACACAGCTTTGCATATAGGAACTCACACACTGACTGCTAAATTTGCACACTACTCACCTGTACAGTTGATATAGTATCACCTGTCTGATGTCCATATCATCTCTGCTGCTACTTATCATGCACAGTCTACTAGTACTATCGTTACAGAAATAATTTGTAATTATACACTGCTCATTGCACAATGCTCATTTGCACACTGTACATAGGTTCATGCCATCTCAGGTTCACATCATCTCTGATATCAATATACCACTATCACTTTAGTCATCCAGTGAATTTTCAGTTTTATTCCTCTACTGCAGGGGTGTCCAACCATGTGCCATGGAGAGCCAAGACCCTGCAGGTTTTCTCTTCTACCCAGTCTCTTCAGCAGGTGTTTTCACTTATCAGCAATCAGTGGGAAGAAGTTCACAGAAATCTGCTGTTGAAGACACTGGTTGGAGGTAAAACCTGCAGGGTCTTGGCTCTCCATGGCACATGGTTGGACACCCCTGCTCTACTGCCTAACTGTGTGTTGGTGTGTGTGTTATTAGCATCCATTAATATTAGGATTGAGTTACTGTGTTAGTGTGTCATGACCTATTAGAATTGTTGTCTCTGTACCATTTAACTTTGCATTTGTTCGGAGAGCAAAGTAAGAATTTCATTGCTCAGGAAATGTAGCATTTCTTAACTCTGCACATGATAATAAAGCCTTTGAATCTGAATCTTGAATCTGAATAAATTTGTAACTATTTTCTCATAAATTTGCAAATTTTATCATAAATTAGCTATTTTTTTCTTATAAATTTACAACTTTCTTGCAAATTTGCAACTTTTTTCTCATAAATTGGTAACTTTTTCTCATGAATTACCAACTTTTTCGAACAAAGTTGAGATTTTTTCTTATAAATTTGCAACTTTTTTCTCATAAATTTGCAACTTTCTCTAATAAATTAGATTATTTTTCTTGTAAATTTGCAACTTTTTCTTGTAAATTTACTTTCCTCATAAATTTGCAACTTTTTTCCATAAATTAGCAATTTTTTTTTCTCATAAATTTACAACTTTTTCATGCATTTTTTTTTTGTAAATTTGCAACTTATTTGCAATTTAGCAACATTCATAAGGGTGCTAGTTAAGTTTTTTCTCCATGTAATAGTTTGTTTTGTTTTGCTTTGTTTTTTTTTAAAAATATGTTTTTTAAAGGGTTCCTCATGACAAAATACTGCCCCCCAAGCACAGTCTTACATAGGGAACCCCAAAAAAGCTAGAAATAGCCCTGCACTCAGCTGAACAAACCATCAGGCTGGATGGCGTTGGTCATCTCTGCTCCATTAGAGTCTGGTGGACACCTCTGCAGAGCAAACGTTGTAACAGGTAGAAATCAGTGCAGCTGCGGTGTGGTCATTAGAACAGCAGCAGAGACAGAGGCTGTCGGTGTAACGGCGAGTTTTGGCAGCCTGTTCGTTCTATTGTTCCCACCGCTGGACAGTGTAATGATTCGTCTTCTCTGTCCCAAGCATTCTGCTCCGTAATAAGGGCTCATCCTTCACTGTCTCACCGCCATCCTGCTGCTGTCAGACTGATGCAGTCGCAGGGTGTGGTGGGTCACACATACAGGAACACTTGTTAACTGGACTTAGGAAGGCTTTGCTGTGCCGTCGTTTCTGTTTGCAGTAAATTAGTTTTCCCAAATACAGTTTGACAGAGAGTCTACCTGCTGTCCAGAAAGAAGCAGCCGACCGATGCTTGGCTGAAGGATACATCCCATAGTTCTCATTTGCAGGAATCAGAACTTTTCAAAAATGGGCTTCTTTAGGTTTCTCAGCATTCTGCACTGCCTTCTGCTTGATCTTTATGTCACAAGTAATAACCAAGCCAAACTGTAACTGAGAGGATATCATACACTCAAAAAAAAAAACAGCTAGGGTTATTGTTCACTTTACATTTATGATTCTATTTAATTTGATCTAAAACATACATGTTTTCTGAGGTACAATGTATTTTTTCTAATAAAGTTAATGTTAGGTGTACATAATAGTGGTGTATTGTTCAGTCACAAACCTTTTAAGTTGAGTCAACAAGACTAAACATACTGTTCACATCCAGATGATGACAGTAATGAAACTCAAGCCACCATGAAACAGCAATGAAGAAGAAGAGAAAGCAGCTGCAGACTGAGCATATGCAGTCAACCAACAGCCCGCCATTTCTTCTTTGATTGTTTAACTTGCTGCAGATTAACAGACTTTCCTTTGGTGGCTGTTTGAGTTTGAGTTCAAAGAGGTAACATTAACATTTCTTTTTCACCTTAATCTACAGCATTTTGATGAAAAATATTTTGTTGTTGTCATTCAAGTCTTGGAGTGTTTGAAAAAGCATAATTCATTTAGATGGAACCGGTTGATAATAAAAAGTTAATTAAAGTCAGTGGCCACGGTTACATGGGCAAAATTTCATCAATCTGATTACAATTCAGATCAGAATTTTACTGTTTACATGGATCCTGAAAAAGTTGATCCGATTAGGACATGTGTCTCCATGTGTCACACGTTTGAACGGAATAAATCATTTTGACAAGCGCACATCGACATTTCGACATTCCGAAAATAGTAGAAGAAGAAGCAACTTCCGGTGTTAGCAAGCCCTGCTTCGTGTCGAAATTGACCTGTATTGTGTTATTCAGACTGTACTTTTGCTTCTGCTGGTCTCCGTAATGAAGCTACAAGTACATACTTCTGCATATGACGAACAGAGGGAGACAGCAGGACGATACAGACCAGTTTTGTTTTACTTCCGCTATGTTTTCCGCTAGCTGCTGCTAAGGTGGAAATACGTCACGTCGACGTGCGGCTGGTGTACAGACAAGCGCAGTAAAAATATTTTCTGCCCTACGTTCGGAATAAGTGTTTTCATGCGCACCGTTTGGATTAACAATCGGCATAACCCAACCCTCTCAATCGGAATGAAATTTTATCCGAATGAGCGTGATTGGGTTAGAATATCCAGATTGGCGTGTTTACATGAAGCATTTTTATTCCGATCAAGCTTTTAATCCAGTTACTTGTGTCCATGTAAACATAGCTAGTGTTTCATTTTTTGAGGGTACCTCTATATGTGATTGCATTTGTTGTTTAGGAAGTTCCTGATTCAAATGACTCTCAAGTATCAGAGAGAAAACTTAAAGTTGAGCTTAAATTCATAAATTATTAATGACTGAAATGGTAAAATGCACTAATTTCTCATTTTTACTCTACACAACATGCACCACTAAAGGAAAATTACGCTATCCAACAGCTATTGTTTTAAAATGCTACTGCAGTCCACGTTCCAAACAGATGAATGAGATGTCCCTCATGCAGGCTGTCAAACTGAGGATGGGCCCAATAGACCTCTTGCACAATGTAGAGTGACATATTTCCACTTTCCAGTCTCCGCACACATCCAGTTCTGGTTTTGTTACATACAGTATTTGACCATTAAGTAGTGCTTTCTCATCAATAAATCAGTTTTATTACTTTTACTTATCCATCCATCTTCTACCGCTTATCTGGGTCATTGGGGCATCAGTCCAGGGAGAGCAGCCCAGACTTCTGCCCAGTTCACATAGCACCATTGGAAATATTGTATTGGCAGATCGTTTTTTCCTTTATAAAGTTCCTGTTTCACATTTTGATTGTTTTTGTAATCATACTGTGTCATTTCATTGTTAGCCCAGTTAGCTTAGCATAGCACAGATATGTGCGTCACGTGCGTGTGTCTGTGTGTGTGTGTATATATATATATTTTATAGTAATACGTACATATGTTTATTAGCTGCTCTTGCTTGCTTGTTTTTTTTTTTTTTCTTGCCTTCTGATTGTTGCTCTGAGTGTTGCTATCCCTGTGCTGTTGCAATCCTGGAATTTCCCCGTTGTGGGACTAATAAAGGCTTATCTTATCTTATCTTATCTTATCTTATCTTATATCTTGTTGTTTATGACATCATATTCCAAATACCACTACATGGGCTGTAATTAATCTGTGAAACTTGCGGAAAGGTATGTCTGACTCCCGGTTGAACTTTGTCTCACTCCTAATAACAATGCATGGATTCAAATGAACATGAGGAATAAAGTCACAAATAGTTGGTATGGTAAAGACTTACACTGAAGATTACACTTCATAAGTGACTTCATTATTTTTTATTAGTGACTTTATTCCCCACATTCATTTGAGTCCATGCAATGTTACTATGAGTGAGTCAAAGTTTAATAAGAGAATGAATAACACACTGGCAACTGGAAGCTAACTCGGCTAATAACAATAACAGTAATGCTAACAGCAATAACCAAGAGATGCAGCATACACAGAGTAATATTAAAACAATTCAGGTAACAACTGGGAGTCAGACATGTTTCAGTGAGTTTCACAGGTCCATTTGGTATTTGGGATAGGAGAGACAAACGACAAGAAACAGATACTGTATGTACAACACGATAACTGTGCTATGCTAAGCTCACTGGGCTAACAATGAAATGGTACAATATGTTTACAAAAATATGAAACATAACTTCATAAAGAAAACAAATATCTGTCAATACACTATTTCCAATATGTACAATGATACGTAAGTGAAGGTGATAAAATTGATTTATTGATAAGAGATGGACAAATATAACGGAAGCAGAATTGGACCTACAGGGAGACCGGAAAGTGGAAGTACGTCACTCTACATTGTGCAAGAGGTTGATGGGAGTTAGGACACATACCGGAAAGACACAATGACTCCTACACAGTAAACTTGTCTTGATAGGTCACATTGAAATGACTTGTCCTGTTCTCTTGCTTGACTCCATGACTGCAGAACACGTAGCAGGGTGCTGAAATGTGATTGGCTCTGGTTCTTGGAAGTGGTCTATCAACCAACACAAAACAAAAATAAACCTATTTAAGACTGACAGTAACATCTGATATGGAAATACCCGGACATAACTTTGTTTGAGAAGCCCATTTTTCATCTTAAATGTTTATTTTTATGGTTTAATCATTGATTTTTCTTAAAGATAGTTCATTTAAAATGTTCTGACAGGGTGTAACTTTGATCATATATTCTGGCATAACTAATACTTCTACAACACTAATTTGTTTTGTGTAATGCAGTAACATACAACCTTTCACACACTGGCTGTGTTGTAACACATTCCGTCACGCTCCCGCTACCATTAACGTGCATTAAAAACACAGCTCAGACTGCTGAAGCTGTGTGTCAAAGTCATGTGAATTTTTTAAAAAATGACTTAGTATAAATATTTGGTTCCTGTGCTGAAAGGAGCATTGAAGTCATCCAAACCTGTCCACAGAGCGAGAACCTGAGCGGCTGATTCATACCAGACTTCTTACACATGATCACATCAGTGGAAAGCTAAAACCTCCTCACCCAAACAAAGATCTGCTGTGTGACAACAGAAATGGATGAGCTTGCCTGTCACGATGAATCCTAAATACACAAACACACGGATGGCACTTTTATCGCTGGATGAGACCAAGAGGGATCAGGCGCGTGTTTGTGGACATGCATGCAGAGCTGTTTCTGCCTATAAAGCAGAGCAATCAAAACAGGACCCAACAGCCACGCCACAAGCTACAAGTTCATCTTCAAGCTTATCCTAAACATTTTTGGGGGGAGAGTTAAAATTGTCTTAAACTTTTTTGTGACTTTTTTCTTGTAAATTTCATTTTTTTTTTCACATAAATTTTTACATTTTTAAATTATGATCATTTTAAAATTTGTGACTTTTTCTGTTTAAATTTTTAGCTTTTCTTATAAACTTATGACTTTTTCTCTCGTAAAGTTGCAACTTTTTTTTGTAAACTGTGGACTTTTTCTCTTAAATTTGCAATGATGGTTACATTTTTATTTCTGTGTAATAGTTTAGTTTTTTCTGTTCATCTAGTGTTTTTTTTTTTTAAATTTCACTTCTTAATTGGTCAAAAAGTGAAAGTGAAATTAAGCAATTTCCCACAGAACCCTGAATCTTCCAAGGAATCCTGGTTAAAGTCTATTTATTTATTTTGTTTTCCATTTTATAGGGTTGAAATCTTCCCCATTCCAAAAAAGAGACACCCCCCCAAACACAATCATGCATAAGACCCCCCTAAAACCTAGAAACAGCCCTGTCTCTGTGTGTGTGTGTGTGTGTGTGTGTGTGTGTGTGTGTGTGTGTGTGTGTGTGTGTGTGTGTGTGATGGGTGGGGAAGGATGCGGGAAATGAAAGTTATGCCATCCTTCTTCAGCCTCCCTAATGGGAAGTGTGAGAGTTTGTCCTTACCTGCAACACCACTGCTAAACCTGCACACCCACAGCTGTATTTTCCGAGGACATTACACTGACCAAACAAACACAGCTTAAACATGGAGAGCTTTTAATTTCAACTTAAACCAATTCTGTGTTTCATTTTGCTCTACAAAGTCTGCATACACAGCATGAGTATTACACACAGTGGCGCAGTGGGGCCAGAAAAGGCCGCCCGTCTCCTTTCTCCTTCTGACTCTGTAGCTTTGGGGCTTGTTTGGCATTAAAATTCTCATTTACATATTCAGCGGTCAGTTGGTTTCTGATGTTATATTTGTAGCTTGCAGAGGGAGAAATGTTCACAGTTTAAAGACTGGTGCTCAGAAAACATGTGAAACTCCAAGGACTTTCTAAGACATACTGATGCATTTTTTTAAGAGATGTACAGTATGATGAGCCCATAGATTCATATCACACTTGATGCTGAGCTACATATACATTTCTGGCCATGTTTGGCTCTTTCATCACTTACTGAAATAGTAACTGGTCAATGATCAGGAGGATAAGACTATTTTTATCATTTTTCACTAAGGTAGAGAAGATTAAAACAACACAAGACTGATTTTTACTCCCTAGAAATGGCAAAAAGGGACCTAAAAATGATGCTCAAGATAGGTTAGACAAGACAGGTGCTCCAGTTCCACTCTTTGGTCAATTGTTCCACTTTTTTCTCATACATTTGCAACTTTTTCCCCTCATAAATTTCATATTTTTTTCTTGTGGATGGATTTCTCCCTCTGTGTATCACCGCGTGCGTATCAAAGCTTCAGCTGGAAGGACTGGCATCTTTCCTCTGCACTTCTGCATGAATGAACACAGGCTTACAGCTGCAGTCGTGCAACAGCATCATGAAGGTATGCATAGAAACAGAGACGTTAACACATGACTAAAATGTCATACACAGAGCTGATAATCATAACACTGGATCTAGGTTCTGAACTATATTAAACAGTCGGGGAGGTGGGTGCTTGATCCACCTCTGGATCACAACCACAGAACTCTGCACCATGTTCATGGGGAAGTCTTCCAACTCTAATGAGATTTTAAACAGGTTCTTACAGTGAGAGACCACAATCTAATTACTCCACCAGATTATATGGCCTCATAACTCTAAAATGAAACTATTTTCTCCTCCAGATCTCACATATGCGCATGATTTCAGTCTCCCCTGCACATTTAAAAGCAGCGAGCGGAGAAGAGTGGAAAGCACAAGGTATTTTATTAGAAACAGGGCTATTGGAGAGGAGAGGAAGACAAATACGCTGCCCTTTCAGGGATCTTAATGCAGACTGAGCTTCCATCTAGTATCTAAATAGCCCAGAGTCAGTTCGGCCAGGATGAATTAGATACGGGTTGCAACCGCATCAAGAGGTAGTGTGATCCACAATCTGGCCATGAGCGGATAAATCCCTCAGGACTGTTGCTGCATCAGTCTCTTTCACATACAGTACAGGATCCTTGACCCGCCTCTTCATGACACCACGTGATTAAATAAAGTTTAGAATACATTTACGGGGGGGGGGGGGCACACACACACACGGTTGCATCAATAATGAAGAAAGCGGCTCACTGCAGCCTGAATCAGCTGCAGCCTCTCAGACAGACAGGAAGTAAATCCTATTTCCTGCCACTCTCCTCTGCAGCTTTCAGTGCAAATCAGATTTACTTGATGTGTAGCCAGAGAGAGACCACACACACACACACACACACACACACGCACGCACGCACGCTCGCACCAGCTATTGTGTGAATCAGACAGCACTTCAGTCACAGCAGCTCTTCCCCTCCGGCTGCTTCCTCCATCACACTGAGTCCCCTTTCATGTTCTGCCGTTCAGTGAAGCATCTGTGTGTGTATGCACCCAGGTTTCCATCTACATGTTTGTGTGCATTAGCTGATTATTCAATACCCAGAAAACACCATAAGATGTTAGACACATGCTGTATATTTGGTCATTTTTCATGTAAAAAATGAAAGCACCAAGATGCTGATGCCTTGGTGCCAGAGCCTTGGCAGAGGTATGGACTCTTGGATCATCACCAAAATGTTATGGGTTCCTCTCTAGCCCAAGGACCACCTCTGTTAAAATTTCATCCAAATCCATCCAGTAGTTTTGGAGTACATGCATGCGCAGTGAAAATAATCTGCAATTCACATGCCTGTACTGTTGGTGGCAGCCAAGAGCCATCAAACTGATTTGAACAGCTGCAATCCAAACAAAAGAACAGCACGGTGGCTGATGTTTTAAATGGCGGAAGCAATGGAGGTACATGAATACCATGACAATCAAGACAAATAGGAGCTTTTGCTGTTTAGTGGCAGAGGAAGAAAACAGATGGGCAAAAAGACAGACGTTTGTTCACCCAGTATTGGCAGATTGCTCAGTACTTCCCTGTGGTGGGAGTTTCCGGGCGCATGCGCAGTTCACTGTGACCATTTGCAGGCGAGGAATGTTGGGACTTGGAGTTTTTAATGAGTTTTACCTCGTCCTTCCTCTGCAAAGCTAAACGGCAAAACCAGTGTGAAAACAATTGATGTGATGAATAAATGGTGTAGTTGCTGAATGTTTTTTTTTTTTTTTTTAAAGTAACCAATATTTTAGAACAGCTCAGCTCCATGTGCTGTAAAAAAAAAAAAAAAACGTGCTGTGTTGTGCTGTAAAAACGTCGCACTGCTGCCTCTAGTGGCCCGGCATAGTTATAATAATAATAATAATAGTTATTATAATACCCTTTCCCCCGGCTTCATTGACAGTAAAGGTGAGTTAAATTTGTGTTTATTTCAAAAACAAAGCCTTATCTTGGAATTCTGGCAAATTAAAAGTCAAGAAAATATGGCGATACAATGATACAAGCCTTTTGTTCCACTTAATTTTGACCGGGCAAGCTGAAACAGAGGCGGACAGACAGACAGATACACACACACACAGATGCATTGAGTGATTACTGTATGCCTATCCATTTCACTGAGGCATAATAACTACAACCATTTAACCAGTACCACTATACAGTAAGACTTAGGTTATAAACACTTTATAAATCATTATTAAGCTGTTATCACCAGTGTTTGGGAGTAGTACATTACAAAGTAGACCATTGGGAGGCAGGTTAGTTTTATTCTATGATGATGTGCTGTTGCAATAGCAATCCTCTTGCTTACAAAGTAATGTGTTACTGTAACTTGTGTAAAATTCAGTAAATGTGTGACAATTACTGAAATTTTAACAGCTTTGTTACTCATTTCATATAAAATTTTTTAATTTACTTTTTTAACATAAATAAATATACAAACTGACCCTACCGTAGGTGAGAGGCAGCCGTCATTCAACATGACCTCTCATAAAAAGCCGTGACTACATCAGTCTGACTGGGAGGAACAGATGCAACAACATTGTTTTCGTGGAAATACGCACATTACTTTTCTTTTCTTGGGGTTAAGGACAAAATCATATTTTTAGGTTGCAAACTATGAGCCAGTGAAGACCTACTCCACATCAAGAAATAGTAACTCAAATCTTCAGAAGCACCGAAGTAACAACAACAAGCTCCGACACAGCTGGTCGCTAAAGAATGGCTATGCTATGACCGCTGAAGCTGGGCTACTTCAGCTACACACACCCATGGCTGGATTTCAAACGTAGGTACGGATCTGGACAGTTTGTGACCCAGCAAGAATTAAACTGAATCACTGCCAGATACATCATTAAAGAGCAAATTGATGCTATTGTGTTGTCAGCAGTCACTTTCCTTTGTTTTTCAGTTTATTTTTGTTTCTGACAATTTAATGAATAAAACCAGAAAGCCAGATACTGTACATCCAAAAAACAGTCTGTCCGAAAGGGAACAGGTAGAAGTTTGACACTCATCAAGACCAATCTCTTTATATTTAGGTGTGATTCCTTCAGACAGCTGAGACTGTGAGCCACTACAGGAAAACAAAAATCCAGCTAAAGATTATTCAAAAAAATGGATTTTGATCCAAAAAGACATTTGAGGGACTGGGTCATGCCTCCGTCACAGCAGACATTTGGACTGTAGATAATGAATGTTTCCTTTGGATCACTATACATCAATATATCATAAAGGTAAGATAAATATGGACAGTTTATGTCCCGCACAATGACACATGCTCAGTGACACTAGCATAAAAAAAACTCCCCGTGAAGGTCTGTTTTTCTTTTTTGCCTTTTTTCCACAAACCTGATGTATTTCTACCATGTTTTACTGCTTCATGTTACACATTCCCCAGCTTCACTTGGGTAATCTGCAACATAAGCATGTTTTTTTTAGAAAAGCATTGCATAATGTACAAACTCCAGTTCCAACGAAGTTGTGATGTGTAAAATGTAAAGAAAAACAAAATACAATGATTTGCAAATCCTTTTCAACCTATATTCAATTGAATACACTACAAAGACAAGACATTTGATGCCTGCAATACATTCCAAAAAAGCTGGGGCAGGGACAGGAAAAGACTGGAAAGTTCAGGAATGCTCAAAAACACCTTTTTGGAATATTTCACAGGTGAACAGGTTAAGTGAAAACTGCTGAGTGTCATGATTGGGTATAAAAGGAGCATCCCCGAAAGGCTCAGTTGTTCACAAGCAAGGATTGGGCGAGGTTCACCAGTTTATGAACAACTGTGTGGACAAATAGTCCAGCAGTTTAAGAATGTTTCTCAATGTACAATTGCAAGGACTTTAGGAATTTCATCATCTACAGACCATAATATCATCAAAAGATTCAGAGGATCTGGAGAAATCTCTGTACATAAGCTGCAAGGCTGAAAACCAACATTGAATGCCTGTGACCTACAATCCCTCAGGTGGCACTGCATTAAAAACCAACATCATTCTGTAAAGGATATTACCACGTGGGCTCATGAACACTTTGGAAAACCATTGTCAGTTAACACAGTTCTCTGCTTCATCTACAAGTGCAAGTTGAAACTCTACCATGCAAAGAGAAAGCTATATATTAACAACACACAGAAACACTGCCAGTTGCTCTGGGCCCGAGCTTATCTGAGATGGACTGACACAAAGTGGAAAAGTGTGTTGTGGTCTGACGAGTCCAGATTTCAAATTGTTTTAGTAAATTATGGACGTCATGTCCTCCGGGCTAAAGAGGAAAAGGACCATCCAGTTTGTTATCAGCATTGAGTTCAAAAGCCAGCATCTGTGATGGTATGGGGTGTGTTAGTGACCATGACATGGGTAACTTTACATCTGTGAAGGCACCACTAATGCTGAACGGAACATACAGGATCTGGAGCAACATATGCTGCCATCCAAACGTCTTTTTCAGGGACGTCTCTGCTTATTTCAGCAAGACAATGCCAATGTTATGAACGCCCTTCCAAGACAAAAACAAACCCAGATGCTTGACTGCAGTGAGACATTTATTAGTAACTCTGTAGATGAATACAAAAAGGCAACAGGAATAACTTACACAAATGAACATCTCCAGGGCTGGGAAATCCCTGGAGGAATGGAAGGGGAGACTGTCCAGAGAGCAGGAGAACAGTCCAAACACAATTGTGGCTGCCGCACTGATGGAGGGGAACGGCAGTCTATAAATAATGGGGAAGGTAACGAGAAGCAGGTGTGAATGGCAGGTAACCTAATTATCAACTGCTCACAGCTGGGCAGGCTGGAACGCAACAGCGAGCAGCTGGTGGGTGTGTCTGGGATATGAGGAGGGAGATGTGCATGGAAAAGAAACACACCAACATATACAACAGATTGCAAAATAGACTAACAGATAAACAAAACTAGAAATAAAGGTGAGGGTCTGAGCTCAGAGAAAACCTGAGCTCAGATACATGACAGAGCCCCCCCCCCCCCAAGGGGTGGATACCAGACACCCCAAGGCAACACCAAGAAGACCCCACCCCCACCCCCAGAGCTCCAAGGTTCGGGTGGCCGGCCGAAGTCCCAGGCCAACCAGACGGCCCAATGAAAAGAGTCAGGTGGCTTGCCGGAGAAAACAGGCCACCCGACCCAGAGACTCAGTCTTTCGGGTGGCTGGCCAGCATTCTTGTACCACCAGGACCGAAGGGGAGAACCAGGAGGCGGCTTTCCCACCGGGAGGCTCCATGGCAGGAAGCTGGACCGGAGGAGGGGGACCCCAACGGCGTCTGGTGGTGGAGGAAGGGGGACTATAACAGTCTCCGGCAGAAGAGGGAGAGGAACCCTGATGGTGTCTGGCAGTGGAGGAAGGGGGACCACGACGTCCTCAGTGGTCTTGGACTGGGATAATGTTGCACTTGCAGTGGCTCCAGGCTGGAGCTCTACAGCACCCATGGTGGCTCTGGGCTGGAGCTCTGCAGCACCCGCAGTGGACCCAGATTGGACCAACGCTGCACCCTCGGAGGACCCAGACTGGGCCAACATTGCACCCTCGATGGGCCCCGGGCTGGGGCACGGTGCCCATAGCAAACCCAAGCTGGAGCGCAGCACCCACATAGGACTGATGCTGGGGCAAAGCACCCACAATGGTCCCCGGCCAGGACGCAGCACCCACGGAGCCTTGGACCGAGGAGGTGGAACCCAGATGACTGCCTCGGGCAGGGGGGGAGTTGCACCCATGGAGGACGTGGCCTGGGTCAAAACACCCGTGATGACCTCAGCAGGGGAAGCTGGGCCCACAACATCCTCTGGTGTAGAACCTGGATACACGGAGGCCTCTGGCTGGAGTAGATCTTCCCCGGCAACTCTAGGAGAAGACTCAGATACAACAAACAGAGGAACATGGTCAGGGTCACCGGCAGCGGCAGCGGCAAAGCCCGGTGAGGTGAGCTCAGATGCAGCGGGCGGCTGCACCTGGCTGTCCTCACCAACAGCCAGGCAAGATTGCTCTAGAACAGAGAGAAGGAAGACAATAGAGAATACTTGCCTGAGCTCGAGCTCCACCACCGTCCAAGACTCCATTGATCCAGACAATGGCGATGTCTCGGGCCCAGCCTCTTGGAGGTCCATCTCGGGTTCCCACTCTGCTGCGGTGGCATCCGCATCAGGCATGATGGCGGTAGCAGTCTTAGTCACCCCAGGCGCCATAACCCACGCTGGTAGCTCCTCCGGGGTGGAAGCTGGGGTTCATCTCCATGCTGGCACTGGGATCGGATCCTCCAGGGCCACGAGCTACTTCTTCGTCCGACGGCTTGATTCTGGAGCTGGCGGGCACTCAGCAAGAAACACAGGAGACACAGAGAGGACAAGTGGACAGTTCACAACAGCAGCAGGTGGGGAGAGCTCAGGGGACTGCTTTCCCTGAGTCTCCCTACCAAGAATCAGGCAAGGCATTTCATCATAAATACAAGTAGAATGAACTAAAACTTGCCTGCTATCCCGGATCTGGATGTTGCCTGCTGCTGAGTAAGGAGCGTCATCCCTCTCCGTGGCCAAGGTGGTGTTGGACCCCTCTGTGGATTGCTGAGGAGCCGCCCCTATAGTCACTGGAATGGGCGTAGCCGGTGGAAAAATGGAGCACCTCTTGGCAGCAGGAAGAGACACCGAGGGGACGGGCCTCGCAGCAGTAATGGAGGGAGGTTGGGCTGACAAACCAGCCGATGAGGAAAAAGAAGAGTGAGAGACTGCTGCGGGAATAGCCAGGCTCGGTGCTCGGGGAGAGGCTGTCAACAAGGCGGGATTATTCCTCCGGCGGTCCGGGGGAGGAGGACGCTGGTGTGGTGGAGCTAATGTAGCCGGAGCAGGAGCGGGCATACTAGAGGCATTCTTCCGTGGAGTGCGCTTCAGTGTGGATGCCAGCCTGGCTGGAGACTCTCCCCACATCAGATCAGTAAAGGACCGTTGCAGGTCAGCGAGCGTAGCCAACATGTCCGCAAACTCCGGATATTTCGTCAGCTCAGGAAGCGCCCTCAGTCTCCCAACCACTGCCTCCACGTTCTGCACGACTTTCCTCGGACTTTGAGAGGCGAGAGCGTCGGAGATGCAGTCCCGGATGAAGACAGCCCCCCACTGTTCCTCCAGGCTGGGACTCCTGGCCATCGATCCTCCACTGCTGGCTGAGAACCGGTGCGCTGGGAACATTATAGCTTCAAAACCAGGTGAGTAAAAAACACAAAAAGGTGAAAAAATGCCCTACTGCAGAAGCTGGGTTTTCTAACTGGCGGCAGCCAACTGTCATGAACGCCCCTCCAAGACAAAAACAAACCCAGACGCTTGACTGCAGTGAGACATCTGTTAACAGAAAAAAAACAGTCCAAAAATAACTGTGTAGACGAATACAAAAAGGCAACAGAAATAACTGACCCAGATGAGCATCTCCAGGGCTGGGAAATCCCTGGAGGAATGGAGGGGGAGACTGTCCAGAGAGCAGGAGAACAGTCCAAACACAATTGTGGCTGCCGCACTGATGGAGGGGAACAGCAGTCTATAAATAATGGGGAAGGTAACGAGCAGCAGGTGCGAATGACAGGTGACCTAATTATCAACTGCTCATAGCTGGGAAGGCTGGAACACAACAGCGAGCAGCTGTTGGGTGTGTCTGGGATATGAGGAGGGAGATGTGCATGGAACAGAAACATACCACCATATACAACAGATTGCAAAATAGACTAACAGATAAACAAAACTACAAATAAAGGTGAGGGCCTGAGCTCAGATACATGACAGCCAACCCACATTCTGCACGTCTTACAACAGCATGGCTTCATAGTAAAACAGTATGGGTACTGGACTGGCCTGCAGCAGTCCAGATCTGTCTCCCATTGAAAATGTGTGGTGCATTATGAAGCACAAACTACACCAATGGAGACCCCAGACTGTTGAGCAACTGAAGTGGTACATCAAGCAAGAATGGGAAAGAATTCCACATACAAAGCTTCATGAATTAGCATCCTCAGTTCCTAAATGCTTATTGAGTATTGTTAAAAGGAAAGGTGATGGAACACAGTAGTAAATATGCCCCTGTCCCAGCTTTTTTGGAACGTGCTGCAGGCATCAAATTCAAAATGAGTGAATATTTACAAAAAAACAACAAAGTTTATCAGTTTGAACATTAAATATATTGGTTCTGTAGTGTATTCAACTGAATATAGGTTGAAAAGGATTTGCAAATCATTGGATTTTGGTTTTAATTTACATTTTACACCACATCCCAACTTCACTGAAATTATGTTACCAAACCTGTTCCTCAGCAGTAATCCTGTATTTCCACACAGGCTGCTCGCTACACCTAAAATGTACTATTAACAGGTTAAATCTTTGTCTTAGGTGACAATAGGATTCTCCCCAGCAACAACATCTCTGTTTTTCTTGTTTCTCTAATGTGTCCACTGCAGCATTAAACTGGATCTGATCTGTGCCCATTTACGTGAACTCATTCAGCCCCACCATCATGATAATGCATTTTGACAGGTAACAAAAACAATATCATCATTATTCTTCAGATTTTGGAGCATCTGTGTGTTTTGAATCCAATCTGGCTCAAATGTATCGTACCGTGCTGAAAACAGAGGAAGCATGCACATGTTTTTTGGGGCCAGACACTGCCCTCCTGCTCACACTGCTGCTGGTTGTAAATCTCAGTGTCTGATTTCTGTGACAGCAAATGAAAAGCAGCTGTGAGGAGAGAAGGAGAGAGAGAAAACTGGTCTGGAGCCAGAAGTCAGTCTGAATGCTGCGTCTCCAAATCGATACACAGCTGGTGACTCTTTCCTCACACACACTCGGATAGCTGTCCATGAGGGGACTCCACCTGGGTGACAATAATTCTCTGTCCTCCATAACCTTCAGGATGATATGTCTTACCTTGGAGAACACATTTCTGATTTTATAGATCAGGCTTTTCTCTACAGGACTGTGTGTCAGCTGTCTTACGTTGCTTCGGTGTGTGAAAATAAGCCAACTGAATCAAGCTGGGCAAAAGAATAAACACGATGTTCTCACACTATTTTTTACATGATGTACTGTACATGACGTAGAATCCTTTACTGAACTACCAGGGATAGCGATGAATATGGCATACAAGGATCGATCATGATTGTAAAAATATGACATTTTATGAAATTCAATGAAAAGGCTAGTTGCTTTGTTTCAAATGTCACACAAGCTTTTCCACTTTAACAAAACAGCAAAAATACCCACATGACCCTACGGTATATGACAGACTAAAGCAGGAAACTGTGCTACACATTGCACCTTCCACAAGTGGGTTTTCTTTGTCATTTCTGGTGGCACATTGCTCATTTTCACACTTTGTACCTTTATTGTCCAAATAACAAAATGACTGTGCTTGTAAGACTGGTGCCTTTTAAAAGGGGCGGAGCTGGATGCAAAGTCTGCAGGCTGCTAGTGTAGGGCAGCACAATGACATTGCACTTTGGACCAACAAATAATACAGTGGTCATAAAAAGTCTACACACCCCTGTTCAAATGCCAGGTTTTTATGATGTAAAAAAATGAGACCAAGATAAATGATTTCAAAACTTTTTCCACCATTAATGTGACCTATAGCCTATACAACCCAATTGAAAAACAAACTGAAATCTTTTAAGGGGAAAAATAAAAAATAAACTTACAATAACCTGGTTGCATAAATATGCACACCCTCTTATAACTGGGGACGTGGCTGTGTTCAGAATTAACCAGTCACATTCAAACTCATGTTAAATGAGAGTCAGCACACACCTGCCACCATTTAAAGTGACTCTGATTAACCCCAAATAAAGTTAAACTGTTCTACAAGGCTTTTCCTGGCATTTTTGTAGTCACATCTTACAGCACAAGCCATGGTCCGCAGAGAGCTTCCACAGCATCAGAGAAATCTCATTGTTCAAAGGTATCAGTCAGGAGAAGGGCACAAAAGAATTTCCAAGGCATTAAATGAACCATGGAACACAGTAAAGACAGTCATCACCAAGTGGAGAAAATATGGCATAACAGTGGCATTACCAAGAACTGGACATCCCTCCAAAATTGATGAAAAGACAAGGAAACTGGTCAGGGAGGCTGCCAAGAGGCCGGCAGCAACACTGAAGGAGCTGCAGGCAAGTACTGGCTGTTTAGTACATGTGACAACAATCTCCCGTCTTCTTCACATGTCTGGGCTATGGGGTAGGATGCCAAGACAGAAGCCTTATCTTACGAAGAAAAACATCCAAGCCAGGTTACATTTTGCAAAAACACATTTGAAACCTCCAAAACACATGTGGGGAAACTGTGTCATGGCCCGATGAGACCAAGGTTGAACTGTTTTGCCATAATTCCAAAAAGGTATATTTGGCACAAACACAACACCGCTCATCACCAAAAGAACCCCATACCTACAGTGAAGCATGGTGGTGGCACCATCATGGTTTGGGGCTGTTTTTCTTCAGCTGGAACTGGGGCCTTAGTCAAGGTGGAGGGAATTATGATCAGTTCCAAATACCAGTCAGTGTTGGCACAAAATCTTCAGGCTTCTGCTAGAAAGCTGAAGATGAAGAGGAACTTTATCTTTCAGCATGACAATGACCCAAAGCACAAATCCAAATCAAAAAAAGAACGGCTTCACCAGAAAAAGATTAAGGTTTTGAAATGGCCCAGCCAGGGTCCAAACCTGAATTCGATCGAGCATCTGTGTGGTGATCACTTTTATTTTATTTTCTTTTTGAATTCTTAGATGGAACATGGGTGGGCAATATAAGCTGCGGCTTCAGCCATCACCCATTTTGAATAACTTATGTTGAAATGTATAATCTGAGGAGTTATTGTTTAATTTGATCTTGTTAGATTTTTTTTCCCTTTGGTATATTATTCTGTTCCTTTCTTTTAATCTAATCTATCCGAAATAAAGATTCATTCATTCATTCATCTGAAGTGGGCTGTGCACAGGAGATGCCTTTCGCAATCTGACAGATTTGGAGCATTTTTGCAAAGAGGAGTGGGCAAATATTGCCATGTCAAGATGTGCCACGTTGATAGACTCCTACCCCAAAAGACTGAGTGCTGTAATAAAATCCACAGGTGCTGCAACAAACTATTAGTTTAAGGGTGTGCATATTTATGCAACCGGGTTATTGTAAGTTTTTTATTTTTTATTTTTCCCCTTAAAAGATCTCAGTTTGTTTTTCAATTGGGATGTGCAAGTTATAGCTCACTTATCTTGGTCTCATTTTTTTACATCACAAAAACCTTGCGTTTGAACAGGGGTGTGTAGACTTTTTATATCCACTGTAAGTCTAAAGTCAGTGGCAAATTATGAATCAATATTTAAGCGGCACATTTTAAAGACATAAGGCTGGGTGACACACCACATATATATTTATCAGTCCCTCCAGGATTTCACGAAGTTGCAATCACACAAATTCATGCAAAATCAGCCAATCAGCGCAACTTTTGCATGACTTTGCAACTTTGTCCAATCACCGCAACTTTCCCAAAATTTTGGCCAATCCTCTTCAACTTCCACCAATTTCACCAATCAAATTTGTCTAACTGGCACTGAAACGCTCAGTCTAACCAATCAAATGCATTGTTGTGCAGCGTTCACTTCCATATTTACAGTGAGTAGTGAATTTATAGTTTACAGTGAGTAAACACATCTGCAAACAGTGTGTGATTTTAAAAAAAACCACTCACCCATGAGGTTTTCAACACTGTCCCTTCCTCCGTCTCCCCCAGCCTGCCCTTGGACACCTTGCCATGTCTCCGTCCTGACCGCGTGTGCGAAGAGCTAGGTTTGTGTTGAAAAACGTGCCTGCCCCAAAAGCACCCCTGTCGCCGGAGTGTGTGAGGAGAGTACACTACACTACATACAGCAGGGTTTCCTCTGGTAACATTTCTGTGTGACGGTCCACTGCGCCAGAAAAATTTCCGCCGTGCTTATGAGGATATATAAATTTAAGAAAAATATATGAAGCAAAGACTTTCCGCAAGCGTGCTCACGAACAACGCGCATGACCGTAATCCGCGTGGAATTGAGAAGCGCCCCGCCCACGCGAGTTTTCCAGTCAGTCACCAGGCAGTGTGGCTTGCTAGCGTGACTGTCCGAGAGAAACATGAGTTTATTAAGGCACTTTAAACGTGGGGAAAAAAACCAGAAGAGGTATGTAAGCACTGACGTTTATCATGGTTTTAACTCGCTGGAAATGGGAGCAATAATGGAAGAGTCGCTTTGCTAACAGATATGAAGGGACAGGCAAGGGGGACTGATGAATTGCTGAGTATATATTTCACCAGCCACTACAATATAAAGCTATGTTCCCTATTATGCATCTGGCAAGTTAAGATGACCGAAATTCATGAAGTCAAAGACTTTAATCTGTCAGCAGCCTTCAGACAAACTAAACATGCCAACATTTGGATTTCAAAATAAGGGAGGTTTTTCCTACTGTCTGGGTGGTGAGGAGATTTCTAAAAAACTATAAATACATAGAAATATTATAACAGAAATAACTGCATGTCATGGTCTAAGCATTGATATTGTCTGCGCTCGGGTCATGCAGTATTTTCCTCCCGTTCTGTGTTAGTTCCTTGTGGTCCTCCGAGCTTTTATTCTGACAGTGTCTCGGAGGGGCTTCCGGCTGTCAGAGCTGAGCTCCTCTGTGACAGCTGGATTACATTCAGCTGATGACGTCCTCATCAGCTGATTAATCCTCTAGCCCTATTTAAGGGAGCAGCTTTGGTTACTCGGGGCTGTGACCTCACAAACGCATAACGCTGGTATTCCCAACGTTCGGCTGGAGTCCCTGTTCCCCAGCTCCAGTCACGCTCGTGTTCTCCTTATTCTCAGTAAGTTTTCTCCCGTGATCCTGAGCGCATTATTACTGTGCCTTTGCTGTAGCCGTTATTTGTGTTTTGCCCCATGTGGCTCTTTATTTTGTACTGTGTACCTTCCTTTAATAAATATGCAAACTCAACGGCTGCCTATAGCGTCTCATTAATGGTCCACCAGAGCCACCCCGTGACACTGCATCCTTGGTCATTTAAGTTAATTTATTTCATTAAATACAATTTTATTAATATTTTTTTCTTTGTAATCAGGGTTAAATTATTGTTCTGTTCTGACTGCAAAGTTATGGTGAAAAATGTCAATTGTTCTAAGGAAAAAGTAAAAAAAAAAAAAAAATTACCACAGTCTGTTTCAAATTTATTTAAAAAAATGGTAATTTTATTTTTAAAAAAAACCACAAAAATACGCCATAAAATAATCCACAAATTTATAATAAAGTTTCAAATGTACAAGAAAAGTCAATTTTACAAGAGGAAATTACAAATTTGAGGAAAATGGTTTCAAATTTAGATAAATTTACAGAGAAAAGTAGAAAACTATAAGAACATTGTTATAAATTTTGGAGAAAAACCTCAAACCTTCAAGACTGAAGTCATTACTCAAGTTTTTAAGTAGGTGCTCTTTGTACCCTTAACTCGAACTAGAAATTTTTGGTTGTCTACTTTTAATTATTAATTTCAAAGCACTGCTTTTACATGAGTAGACCGCTGCCAATGGTGCACATACCTTGTCGGGGTGCAGCGGCTTGCGTGCCTCAGCAACCCCCGGAGCTATGTCGACGGGAGCCTAGTGCTCCCAGAAGGTTCAACCATGTCGAACAGGTCCGCGTGGGGTAAAGGCCAGACTAAAGAGTGCATCCTGGTCCTCCAGGTTGGGGGTTGTGCAGCATGTAACAAATCGCTCACGGAAAACCCAAGTTTTGTTACAGCAACAAATGTCCCAACGGCAGAACAGGCGGCGAGGAGAGCGAACTCCCAACGGCTGTGAAGGCGGAGGAGGACAGACGGTTGCACGGGAAGAAGGGTCTCGGAAAGCCTTGGCAGGAAACCTTTCTATAGGGTGGACCAAGCTCTCGACAGCCCAGCCATGGAAGGCAGTTGGTCTAGGGGAGGGACCCCCAACAAACGTCCATGGCTGAAGACGGCGATGCAGGACCCCTGTGGTGCCACAAACCTCTGCATCACACATATCCGCTACATGCGATCGACGAAGAAGAAGAAGAAGAAGAAGAAGAAGAAGACATGAGTAGAATTTCTGGCTACTATACCCACCTCTGATCATATAATTTAAATATGCATGAGTACATTACTATTATGAATGTTTTTTCCCTTCTCTACTCTCAATGGAAAAAAAAGAAACACTTGAATAAAAATGCAAAAAAATACACCTATTTTTGTCATTTATGTAAACCATGACAAAAAAATCCTGGACAAAACATGACACTTAATATTTTCTAACCTGTTTGTATACCACCATAGACAGAGAGAGAACCTGAATTAGACAGAGCTCAGAGAGGGCAAGATGAGACAGAAGAGAGGAGCCAAGGAGAGGAAAGTGTTCAGGCAGAGGAAGGAGAGAAGGATAACACCACTAAAAAGTCTAAACACAGGATGTCTGGGTGGGACCCCAACTGGCCCAATACTCCAATATTCAAGCCTCAGTTGTACAATACTTCAAATGGTAAGTTCCATATGCAAAGTTACTGTGCAAAATCCCCCCCCCCCAGAAAAATATGTTGCCACCATGCCAAAGTCTTTAAGCCAGAGGAAACACTGCTACAGCCAATGTTTGAACATCTTTAGAGGTAAAATCATTACTACATCTGGTCAATGAGCTTTAAAACTGAATCTCCGGTGTGGACGGACAAACTCACCCACCCATCCATCCCCCCTCCCCTCACTGTCCCGTTGTAAATGAAAGATGTGTGTGTATGAAGACCGACATGCGGCAGACAGGTAAGCATGGAAAGAGAGAGAATATTCTCTGTATTTTTTTTTTTTAAAACACAGACTCCAATAGCCAATACAATGCAACAGAATAATTTATTTTTTCCTCTCTGCTCTGTACCGAGTGGTTGGGGACCGTAGGGAGTTTTCAAATGAAGGTGCTGCCAATAATTTCCAAATCTCTACTCTTTAACATGCATTCCATGCAATTTAGCTGTTGTAATGGATATTGCGTTAATGTTTGTATTTGCTGTTGCACAAAAGAGTTTTTCTGTACAGCAGAAGTTTCTGCTTAATTTACAAATCACTATAATAGGAAATTTTTGACAATTCTGTTCTTTTCTTGCATTGTTATATAGAATATCACTGCAGTAAACTGGAAAAAAGCATCTGCTTTAAAATTTGGAATTCTTTCCACAACTTTTAGTGCAGAAAACACTCTAAAAACATTGCAACTTTTATCGCAACTTTTTAAAAAAGCTCCCGCGAATTCAGGCTTTTTGTCCCGCAACAATCATAAAAATGTCCTGCAACATCCTGGAGGGACTGACATATATATATCGATACATTTGTCCGTGCGTGATATATGAAAAGCTTATATCTCACCTACTGAATATAATTTGTCACGTCAATATCTCCCCACAATGTAATTCATCTTACTTTTCTCTCTTTGCTTACTCTCCATCTCACATATACATTACACACACACACACACACACACACACACACACGGACGTGAAAAAGTGTTTGCCCCCATTCCTGATTTCTCATTTTTTTGTACTGTATGTTTGTCACACTTCAATGTTTCAGATCATCAAACAAATTTAAATATTAGACAAAGATAACACAAATAAACACAAAATGCAGTTTTTAAATGAAGGTGTTTATCATTAAGGGGAAAAAAATCCAAACCTAAATGGCCCTTTGTGAAAAAGTGATTGCCCCCTAACCCTAATAACTGGTTGGGCCACCCTTAGCAGCAACAACTGCAATCAAGCATTTGCGATAACTGACAATGAGTCTTTTACAGCACTGTGAAGGAATTTTGGCCCACTCATCTTTTCAGAATTGTTGTAATTCAGTCACAGGGGAGGGTTTTCAAGCATGAACTGCCTTTTTAATGTCATGCCACAGCATCTCAATCGGATTCAGGTCAGGATTTTGACTAGGCCACTCCAAAGTCTTCATTTTGTTTTTCTTAAGCCATTCAGAGGTGGATTTGCTGGTGTGTTTTGGATCATTGTCCTGCTGCAGAACCCAAGTGCGCTTCAGCTTGAGGTCACAAACAGATGGCCGAACATTCTCCTTCAGGATTTTTTGGTAGACCGCAGAATTCATGGTTCCATTTACCACAGCAAGTCTTCCAGGTCCTGAAGCAGCAAAAAAGCCCCAGACCATCACACTACCACCACCATATTACTGTTGGTATGATGTTCCTTTTCCGAAATGCTGTGTTACTTTTTATGCCGGATGTAATGGTACACACACCTTCCAAAAAGTTCAACTTTTGTCTCATCAGTCCACAGAGTATTTTCCCAAAAGTCTTGGGGATCACCAAGATGTTTTCTGGCAAAACTGAGATGAGCCTTTATGTTCTTTTTGCTCAGCAGTGGTTTTCGTCTTAGAACTCTGCCATGCAGGCCATTTTTGCCCAGTCTCTTTCTTATGGTGGAGTCATGAACACTGACCTTAACTGAGGCAAGTGAGGCCTGCAGTTCTTTGGATGTTGTTGTGGGGTCTTTTGTGACCTCTTGGATGAGTCTGTTGCTGCACTCTTGGGGTAATTTTGGACGGACGGCCACTCATGGGAAGGTTCACCACTGTTCTATGTTTTCGCCATTTGTGAATAATGGCTCTCACTGTGGTTTGCTGCAGTCCCAAAGCTTTAGAAATGGCTTTACAACCTTTTCCAGACTGACAGATCTCAATTACTTTGTTTCTCATTTGTTCCTGAATTTCTTTGGATCGCAGCATGATGTCTAGCTTTTGAAGATCTTTTGGTCTACCTCACTTTGTCAGGCAGGTCCTATTTAAGTGATTTCTTGATTGAGAACAGGTGTGGCAGTAATCAGGCCTGGGTGTGGCTTGAGAAATTGAACTCAGCTTTCCAAAGATGTGATAAACCACAGGTAATTTATGTTTTAACGGGGGGGGGGGGGGAATCACTTTTTCCACACGGGGCCATACAGGTTTGGATTTTTTTTAACCTTAATAATAAACACCTTCATTTAAAAACTGTATTTTGTGTTTAGTTGTGTTATCTTTGTCTAATATTTAAATTTGTCTGATGATCTGAAACATTTGTGTCATGTTTCTGAGCTCAGGTTTTCTCTGAGCTCAGACCTCCACTTTATTTTCAGTATTATATGTCTGTAAATCTGTTTTTGGTTATTTTCTGTACATGTGTATTGGTTTACTTTCCTGTTTCATGGCAGAGCTCTGCTCTCCTTTCCCAGACACACCCTCCAGATGATTGCTGTGCTTCAGAAACTCTCAGCTACAATCAGTTGGTAATTAGGTCACCTGCCCCTGCACCTGCAGCTCGTTAGTTCCTCCACTATTTATTTGACTGCTGCACTCTCCATCAGTGCGGCAGCCACAATGATGTTTGGACTGGACTATTCTCCCTTCGTTCAGTCTCCCCCTCCTCTTCTCCAGAGTTTTTCGCAACTCTGGAGACTCATCTCTGTGTAAGTTTCTTGTCTTTTTGGTATGTCTACACAGTTATTTTTGGAACAGTTATGTGTTTTCTGTTAATCAATGTCGTCACTGCAGTCATAGTGCTTGAGTTTGTTTTTTGCCCAGGAGGGGCGTTCATGACATTTGGCTGCCACCGGTAAAAAAAAACTCAGCTTCTGCAGTCGGGTACTTTTGTCACTTTTTTTGTGTTTTTTCATTCACCTGTCCTGGAGCTAGTATGGATGCAGCAGGAGGACGTGGCTACCCAGTGCATCTTGGGTGGGAGTGCTGCCGTGCGCTCATGGAGATAGACGGCTTGATCTCCACGGCACGCACATATTCCACCCCGAGAGACGCATTGTGGTATTTGGGACTCGCTGAGGCAGCAGCTCGTCGGTGCCCTCAGCTCTTGGAGCACACAGAGGGACGGGAAAGGATCTCCCTGGTAGCAGCGCTTCAACTTAAAAATGGTGGAGGGGTGAAGAATTCCCTGGAGAAGCCCGGGCTCGCGCCGAAGGGGGGCCTTCCCAGAGTCCCGTAACTTCAACTCCTCACCAGCCTCCGACGCCCGTCCCTGTTCATCTAGCTTCATGGTGACAACGTCATCCTGTCCCGGACCACTGGAGAAATGGTCTCACCTCCTTGACAGCCTCTCTCTGTGCACCGAGCCTGGCTATTCCCGCAGCGGACTCTTGCTCTTCTATTCCCTCGCCAGCAGTTTCGCCTGCCCAACCTCCCACCACTTCTGCTGCGAGACCTTTCCCTTCAGTGCTTCTTCCCGCTGACGAGAGGTGCTCCATTTTTCCACCGGCTCCTCCCGTTCCGGTGGCTACAGGGGCGGCTCCTCAACGATCCATAGAGGGGCCCAAGATCACCTTAGCCACACAGAAGGACAATGCTCAAAGTACAGCAGCAGACAACATCAAGATCCGGGAAAACAGGCAAGTTATATTACATTCCACTCCTATTTATGATGAAATGTCTTGCCTAATTCCCAGTAGGGAGACTCAGGGAAAACAGTCCCCTGAGTTCTCCCCACCTGCTGCTGTAATGAACTGTCCACCTACCCTCTCTGTGTCTCCTCCTTCTCCTGAGTGCCCGCCAGATCCGGAATCAAGCCGCCGGTCGATGGAGGAGCCAGTGGCTCTGGAGGATCCTATGCCAGAGCCAGCACGGAGTCAAACCCCAGCTTCCACATCGGAGGAGTCTCCACCATGGGTCACGGCAGCTGGGACTATGAAGACTGCTGTCACCATCTTGCCTGCTGCGGAGGCTGCCGCAGCAGAGTCAGCAACTAAGCTGGACCCCCTGATGGCTGAGCCCAAGACGACATCGCCTGGATCGTCGGAGTCTCAAGCGGCGGTGGAGCTTGAGCTCAGGCAAGTACTCTCTTTTGTCTTTCTCCTCTCTGTATTAGAGAAGTCTTGCCTGGCTCTTGATGAGGAAAGCCAGGTGCAGCTGTCCGCTGCACCTGAGCTCGCCTCGCAGGGCTCCACCGCTGCCGGTGATCCTGACCCTGCTTTGCTTTGTGTTTTGTCTGAGCTCCCTTCCAGGGTTGCCGGAGATGTTCCGGAACCACCAGATGTCTCCAAGGATCCAGGCTCACCACCGGATGACGCCGTGGGTCCAGCTTCCCCCGCTGGGGTTGTCCCGGATCCAGCTCCCCTTCTGCCTGAGGCTGTCGTGTGGGTTCCTCCGCAGGCTGAGTCTCCGTGGATGCTGCGTCCAGGCCTGGGACCCCCGTGGGTACAACCTTTCCCCAGACCACCAAGGGCGTCATGGTTCCCCTTCCTCCTCGGCCAGACGACATCGTGGTTCCCCCTCTCCGGCCCTGCTTTCCATCCTTGGGCCTTCCTGTTGGGCAACCGCCTCCTGGGTCACCCCTGCAGCCCTGGTGGCTTAAAAACTCAGGCTGGCCGCCTGATGGACTGAGTCTATGGATCGGGTGGCCCATTTTCTCTGGCAGGCCGCCTGACTCTTTTCATGAGGATGAAATGACCAAAGGATGGTCTGGGACTTCGGCCGGCCACCTGACTCCAGGTGCCCTGGGACTGTGGGGGGCCTTGGGGTTTGTCTGGGCACAGGCGTGGGTACTGTATTGAGTGTGTTCCCTCCTTAGCCTGTTCCCCCACCTCCCACCCAGGTTAGTTTTTTGGCTGTATTCCCTCTCTGGGGGGGGGGGGGGGGGGGGTTCTGGGTGTTGCCTTGGGGTGTCTGGAAATCCCCTTGGGGGGGGGCTTTGTCATGTTTCTGAGCTCAGGTTTTCTCTGAGCTCAGACCTCCACTTTATTTTCAGTATTATTTGTCTGTAAATCTGTTTTTGGTTATTTTCTGTAATGTGTATTGGTTTACTTTCCTGTTTCATGGCAGAGCTCTGCTCTCATTTCCCAGACACACCCTCCAGATGATTGCTGTGCTTCAGAAACTCTCAGCTGCAATCAGATGGTAATTAGGTCACCTGCCCCTGCACCTGCAGCTCGTTAGTTCCTCCACTATTTATTTGACTGCTGCACTCTCCATCAGTGCAGCAGCCACAGTGATGTTTGGACTGGACTATTCTCCCGTTGTTCAGTCTCCCCCTCCTCTTCTCCAGAGTTTTTTGCAACCCTGGAGACTCATCTCTGTGTAAGTTTCTTGTTATCTTTTTGGTATGTCTATACAGTTATTTTTAGAACAGTTATGTGTTTTCTGTTAATAAATGTCCTAAACTGCTGTCATAGCGCTTGAGTTTGTTTTTTGCCCAGGAGGGGCGTTCATGACATTAAGTGTGACAAACATACAAAAAAAATGAGAAATCAGGAAGGGGGCAAACACTTTTTCACACCACTGTATATATACAGTATTTATATAAATTTTGATTCTCTTTTCTTATAAAATATAAGTAAAATGACATTTCAAAGGGCATTTAGTGCACAAAATATATATCATGATATGTATCGTATATTGCGATATAGAGAAATTATTTGTTTCCTTTTTAGAAATCTAACTGCACTCTCTGGTCATCACACCATTATAATAGCAATGCACCATAGATCATGCATACCTGTTTTTAAAGCTGAGGTTGCACCAAAAACACACCTCTAAATGAAAGTTACACCAACCTCTTTGGACACACATAATCTGGCACTGTCTCTTTTTTCGACTGTTAATATCTAAAGCCATTATCTGAAAACAGTAACAATAAGAATTACTGTCAGATTAATTGCACAGACTGTCAAAAGAAGTTTGATTCAGTTTGGTTTATATTGCAACAGTTCACAACATTAGTTCCTGGGAGAATCCCTTAGGAGAAGGCACTGAGAGATACTGAGGAAGAAACATCTTTTTAAACTGGAACAGACTTCTGATGAAAAAAGTCCTGTTGATTTGGTAAGTGAAATTTTAATGTTTTACTATTTTAGTAATCAATTGCTTCCCTGTAATAATCAGCTGTGTTATACACCCACCCACTTTCGAGTGCAACACCTTCTAAAGCATTACTCTAATCAGATTACATAAATAAGTAAAGCACTGCCACTAAAATCTGTTATCACATTGCAGTTTAATTAATGAATAAAGCTTTTCAATCATCTGCCTGATGCACAGATAGAAGAAGGTCAAAGTAATTTCATGTGAAGAATAAGACAAACCCACTTTACTTAGGACTGAGGACAACGAAAGAAGTTTGGGCTACAACTCTGGAGACAGACGGATATGAATATACTGTATTTATTTTTTATTAAATTGAACACAAATGTGATATTAATCCAAATGGTACTAACATCATAAATTACCCCAACATAAAAGCACCAAAATCTAAAAAGGAAGCATACTAGCACAACACTAGCAAAAGGAGATGCTTGCAACTAGTGTTATTTTCCAATAACATACTTCGAGACCATCAGCCACAGCACAGAGAGGAGACACACACTCACGCAGCCCCCCCCCCCCCCCACACACACACCCACTTAAAGGCCCTTTTCCACTTGGGTCAGTTTGGCATGGTTTGGTACGATTCGGCACCCTTTGTCCGCTTTTCCACTCGGCACCCGATGTCCTAACAGTTCTGTTTTTTTGGAACTATGCCAGTTTTATCGGCCCCGATCGAGAGCAGGTCCGAAGGGTACCGGCACTGTTACGTCAACCCAGTGCTGGCCACTGATTGGTCCGGGCGTAGCGTCATGAGAGTGGGCGTTATGCTGACTTTCCAGAATCGCTGGCTGGCCGCCATTTGCAATTTTTCATCCATGAGCCCGCGAACAAGTGATATTATAAACAACAACGATAGAATGGCTTAACAGAAATCAGCAGAAATCAACACCGCGGTCCAGCAGAGTTTCCTGTGCATTTCGGCTGATGAGAGAATGCAGAGGGAAGCAGACTGAGCTTGCAGTGGGGAGCACAAGCAGACGCACTAGAAAATAGACAGAGACGCACCGGGAATTAGACCCAGCCACCCGAATTGAATTGAATGTACAGCCGCGACGCACCCAACTTCAGCAGTTGAAGCCATGATATTGTGATATACAGGACAGTGAGTGATGTGATATTCATGTTTTACGTTATTTTTTCCAGCAGTGGAAAGTTCACTTAGGACAGACGAAAACTTAATCGTGTTTATAACGATGACCTAGCTCAATGCTACATCCATCCTTGTACATTGCTTTTTTGTGTTGACAATATCTGATGAAATAAGCTAGTTGTAATCCTGGTTAAAAAGGTGTTTTTGCTTTTTGGTTTTTTTTTTTTTTTTACACGTTGCACTTTCGTGCTGTGTATGTACTTAATTTGTGTGTATTTCATTGTAGAGTCCAAACAGGATCTGCTCGGAATGGCGACGTTTTGACAGCAATGTATTGTGACAGGTAAACACCACATCATATTTATAGTCAAATCTTTTGCTTTTTAAGTTAAAGTATAGGTAAAGTGCCAAATTTAAAGTAGCACAATTTCCACTTAATATGAAAGGGACTGAATTGAGATTTATTTGTGTTAATATTAATTACAGAGTAATTGAAAATGAATGGCACATCCAATAGTAGCCACCATAAAATAAACCACTTGTTTATTTATTTTATCAGATCATTTCTGTGATCCTTGATGAGTTGTAGTCATAATAGTGTATCTTGCACCGTGGGGAATGGGAGTTGTTCAGTCATCATTAGAATTTAGTTTATATGTGTAGTCTATAGTATTTCATCTTTAAACTCATGCAGTAAAAGAACACTACAAATATTTGAGACCAATTGTAGTGCTTCCTTTTATATTTTAGCAATACAAGCACAAAACACCACCCACATTTGAAACCAGGGCAACACAGCGGTGGCTAAACTTTTATTGATAACGTTATTTCACACCATCATAACAACTCAGTATAAATGGTGTAGAGATTGAAAGGGTATCCAAAATTAAAATCCTTGGTATAATAATCAATAAAAAACTGTGTTGGAAGTCACATTAATTATATTAAAGGTAAAATACTCTGCGATCCACATGGTGAGGACATCGATGGCCTCATTCACACCTTCACGGGCTACCTCAGCTTCTGTGTGGACAAATCCGTTCCCACCAAGACCATACGGCGTCACTCAAACAACAAACCCTGGATCAACCCTGAGATAAAAACACTTCTGAGAGAGAAGAAGAGGATCTTCAGGTCGGGGAACAGGGAGATGCTGAAGTCCGTACAGAGGGAGCTGAGGAGAAAGATCAGAGAAGGCAAGGACAGCTTCAGGAAGAAGATGGAGGACAAGCTGCAACAGAGCGACATCAGCGGGGTCTGGAGAAACCTCAAAACCATCTCGGGGCTCCAGAATACCTCCCCCCAGGCCACGGGGGGCAGGGAGTGGGCGAACAACCTGAATCTGTTTTTCAATAGATTTGACCAACCGCCCTCCCCCCTGTCTGCACAACAACCACTGCTGCCTCTAAGAAATCAAGTCCTGCTGCCCACTCCCCACTCCACCGACACCCCCCCCACTCCCAACACACAGCCCCCCATCCTGACCCTGACCAAGACCCAGGTGAGGACGGAGCTGAGGAAGATCAAGGCGAGGAAGGCGTCGGGACCGGACGGCATCAGCGCAAAGCTCCTCAAGTCCTGTGCAGACCAGCTGTGTGGGATTGTGACGTATATCTTCAACATGAGCCTGAAACTGGGGAGGGTACCACAGCTGTGGAAAACATCTTGTGTGGTACCTGTACCAAAAACTTCCCACCCCAAAGACCTGAACAGCTACAGACCGGTGGCCTTGACGTCCCACTTGATGAAGACCCTGGAGAGACTGCTCCTTGCTCATCTCCGCCCCCTGGTGGAACCAGCGATGGATCCACTCCAGTTCGCCTACCAGCATGGCATTGGGGTGGAGGATGCGGTGATCTTCCTCCTTCACCGTTCTCTGTCCCACCTGGAGAAGCCCGGGAATATGGTGAGGATCATGTTCTTTGACTTCTCCAGTGCTTTCAACACCATCCAACCGATGATCCTGAAGGACAAGCTGCTGCGCGCAGGGGTGGACCAGCACCTGTCATCATGGATCCTGGACTACCTCACGAACCGGCCTCAGTTTGTGAGAACCCGGGACTGTGTTTCCGACACAATCATCAGTAGCACGGGGGCCCCCCAGGGAACGGTGCTGGCTCCCTTCCTGTTCACTCTTTATACTGCGGACTTCTCACACAACACAACACACTGCCATCTACAGAAGTTCTCTGATGACTCTGCGATCGTTGGTCTCATCTCCAACGGAGATGAAGCTGAGTACAGAGGGCTTATCCAGGACTTCGTGGACTGGTGCCATCGGAACTGCCTCCAGATCAATGCGAGGAAAACTAAGGAGCTGGTGGTGGACTGCCGCAGGCAGGGGCAACCCCTCACAGCACCAGTAAATATACAGGGAACAGACATCGAGATGGTGACATCCTATAAGTACCTGGGTGTTCATCTGAACAATAAACTAGACTGGTCACACAATACTGACGCACTCTACAAGAAGGGACAGCGCAGGCTGTTCCTGCTGAGGAGACTCAGGTCTTTTGGTGTACAAGGGGCGCTGCTGAAGTCATTCTATGACACGGTGGTGGCATCAGCCATCACTTTTGGAGTGGTCTGCTTGGGCAGTGGCATTACTGCAGCCGATAGGAAGAGACTGAACAAACTGATTAAGAAAGCTAGCTCTGTCCTGGGGCAGCGCCTTGATCCGATGGAGGAGATAGGAGAGAGAAGGACGGTGGCTAAACTGTCATCTCTGCTGGAGTCCGAGTTCCACCCTATGCAGGACATACTGGATGCACTGAGGAGCTCATTTAGCAGCAGACTACATCATCCCAGGTGCACAACCGAGAGGTTTCGTAGGTCCTTCCTACCAACGGCTGTCAGACTGTACAACCTAAGCAGGGCTGCTCGCAGAGATAGCAAAAAGACGTAACAAACTAATAGTTTTTTGAATGCAAAAGATGCAATAGACTTACACAATGGTCCTCTCCGGCATACAACTAGGAACATATCGGTCGCTATGGAGGGTGAGAATATGTATGGGCACATAATCATACCATGTAGGATAACTAAGTAGACGGTTAAGCTGTTTCATCCCATCTAGCAACAATGCTCTGCACTGTGTGTGTTTATATATTTACATATTTATTCCATCTAGCTACAATGCTCAGCACTGGGTGTGTTTATATTTATATATCTATATATTTATTCCATCTAGCTACAATGCTCCGCACTGTGTTTTTATATATCTACATATTATTCCATCTAGCTACATTGCTCCGCACTGTGTGTGTTTATATTACTTGCATATTTATTCCACCTAGCTGCAATGCTCCGTACTGTGGGTGTTTATATATTTACATATTTATTCCATCTAGCTACAATGCTCTGCACTGTGTTCATATATTCATATATTTATTCCATCCAGCTACAATGCTCTGCACTGTGTGTCTGTGTGTGTGTGTATATATACAGTATATTTTATAGTAATATGTACATATGTATATTAGCTGCTCTTGCTTGCTTGTTTTTTTTGTTTGTTTTTTTTTGTTTTTTTTGTTTTTTCTTGCCTTCTGATTGTTGCTCTGAGTGTTGCTATCCCTGTGCTGTTGCAATCCTGGAATTTCCCCGTTGTGGGACTAATAAAGGCTTATCTTATCTTATCTTATCTTATATGCAAATCAATCGCAATACTGCACAGAGTGAAATATTTGCTGAATCAACCCACACTATAGACTTTGTATCATTCATTAATACTCCCATACATGACATCCATCCATCCATCTTCTACCACTTTTCCGGAGGTCCGGGTCGCAGAGGCAGCAGTTCAAGCAGAGAAGCCCAGACTTCCCTCTCCCCAGCCACTTGCTCCAGCTCTTCAGAGAGGATACCAATACCCATACATGACATATTGTACTGAAGTATGGAGAAACACATATAAAACATATATCCAGTCTTTATGCTTCAGAAGAGAGCTACTAGAATAATAAACAAAGCTGCTTACAGGGAACCAACAAACCCACTTTTTCTTAAATTAAAAGCTCTTAGGTTGAAAGATCTGGTTGCCTTTAAAACTGCAGTAATAATGTTTAAAGCTAAGAATCTATCACTGCCCGCAAATATCCAAAAGTTGTTCCAAATAAGGGAGAAACAATATCATTTCAGAGGAACATGTATATTTCAAAAACCTTCACAGTGAGAACTACCACCAAGCAACACTGTGTCTCAGTGCAAGGAGTCAGACTGTGGAACGCTTTTGGACCTGAATTAAAATCATGTACAACGCTTGGACAATTTAAACAAAAACTAAAGGAAGAAATACTCCAAACATACACACGTGGACAAAATTGTTGGTACCCCTCTGTTAATGAAAGAAAAACCCACAATGGTCACAGCACAGTGACTACTTGTCACCCTTTAAATAGGCCGATTGACTGATTACAAGTTTGTAGACACCTGTGATGTTAATTAGAGGACACATCTCGGTTGAACATGTCCCTATGATACGTCAAACAGGTTTATTTTGTCTTCTTTTAATTATTTATCTTTTGTTCATATAAAAGACAAAAAATAAAATAGAAAGATGTCTTTACCTTCTTTACATGTTTCAACTGCACTACAGCCTTCGTCAGAAGAGTCAGCTGATTGCTGCCAGGTGACATTTATCAGCTGATTTTCGTAGGCGGGGCCAGCTCAGCAGATCTGTCAGATCCACCGAGCCGGCCCCGCCTCCCGCCGTCAGATGGTCTCTGGAGAATGTGATCCCAGGTGTGGGAAAACATAAAGGCCCCCTCATCTCGGTTCATGGTGTCTTTTCCCCGCTTCCTGATCTCTATGGCCTCCTTGATCCAGCGTTTGTGTCTGTTGCTCTCCGATCCAATAATTTTTGTGTTGTCCCAGTCCATGATGTGATTATTTCTTTTGCAGTGATCTGATATTGCTGATTTTAATGTTTCTTGTTCTGCCTTTTCTTTTTGTGATCTTGTGAGTCGTCCTTGTGTTTCCTTCTCACATTCCTTCTGGTGTTCTTTTTTTCTTGTGGTGAATAATCTTCCAGTTTCTCCAATGTAGGTTTTGTTGCATGATCTGCATGATATTTCATATATTACACTGCATTTTTTGTCTTGTTCTATTCTGTCCTTGGGGTGTACTAACAACTGTCTTAATTTTTTGTGTGGTTTGACTGCTGTGTTTATTTTGTATTTTTTCATGATCCTTTGAATTGGTTCTGTGATCCCTCGTATGTAAGGTATAGTTATGGTGTCCTTGTTTTTGATTTTGGCTTTTGTTCTGTGTCTTATTTCCTGTTTATTTTCTTTGTTTTTGACTTGCTGTTTCCCTTTGTTTATGGCCCATACTGGATATTGGCAGCGTATAAGTGCATGTTTTATGTGGTTTGCCTTCTCCTGTCTGTCTTCTTGGTCCGTGATGATGGTGGCTCGTTCATATAACGTCCTGACGACTGATAGCTTGTGTGCTGTGGGGTGTTCCGATGTCCATAGTAGGTATTGATCTGTGTGGGTTGGTTTCCTGTAGACTGTGATTTTTATGCTGCCGTCATCGTTGTGGTGGATTTTCATGTCCAGAAAGGCTATGGTGTCATTTTCCTCCTCTTCATGTGTGAATTTTATGTTCCCAGTGCTGTCCGTGCTGTTCAGATGGTCAGTGAGTTCTTGTGTGTGTCCTTTCCTTATTTTTTCCAGAATGTCATCCACGTATCTCTTCCAAAGGGTGGGTTTGCATTGTGTAGGTGCTGTGTTGATGGCTTTGTTTTCCAGATCCTCCATAAAAAAGCTAGCTTTTTTATGCTTTTTTACAGTTTTTTTTACAGTTTGAATTTTGCACATTCTAAATAATCTGTAATTTGCTGCTGATTGGAATAAACAATTTAGTGATTTATGTGTTTGCATCATGATTTTCTATTTTGTCTGTTAAGACACCGGTGGGAAAAGAGTCAACAGTACGAACCATTTATCAGTGACTTTGAAAATAATGGCTCATTTTTAAATAAAGTAACCAAAACAATTATTTGCTGAAGATTGTAAAAAAAAATAGAGACATCTGCAAAAGTACAAAGGTTTATTGTCAAAATTCCCAGGGCAATACTATATGAACACAAGTATAGTTCACTGTTGATGCAGAGAAAATATATTTACACAGTATCTACATGTAGTCAGCAATACTCAATACGATATATTTCCAGTTAATCCACGTATTTCTCCATGTAACCTTGTGACTGCATTATTTTAATTACTTTTAATCCTAGATCCATTTGTTTTGGCTTAAAATGCATCATAATTGTTAAATATATCTTATGCCTAACTCAGTACTGTTTACCTGTTGAAATATATATTTAACGGCTCATATGGCACCTGATCCATGTTTTGCCACGACACCACTGGCTGGAGCAGGTAAATTCCATGACGTCTCAACAGTCTCTCCATGATTTTGACACAGATCAGAAGCTAAACATTTCTACAGACATTATAGCCACTTCGCGTTCGTGAAGTTGGAGTCACATCACTGTGTTGAACGTTAACGCCGACCATTTGAAGTGATATTTTTTGCCACAAGAGAGCCATCTGAAACACACACACACAGAATACATATTTTAGTACCCAATATCGAAAACTTGCCGACATTACAATGTTGTACAGCGGACTTAAAAGCAAAGTAGCATTAGCAATCATTAGCTTACCGTCATACGTAATGTAGTTCCTCATGTCTTCTAAATGCTCCAGTACCTTTCCAGAGTGTGTCGTATTGTGGGTTTGCCTTCTGTTCTCCATTTTTGCCTTTATTCTAGCAAAAACAGCCAGAGAACACAGACGCCTCGTATCCTGCAAACTTGTATTTTGCGTAACGTTACGCTTGATTTACGCCAGTTATGCTTGTTTTACGTAGCGGGAGGGAGAGGGTTGCGCCACCTCCCTGTAACTATTTCCCACCCACTTCAAATGGGACCTAGTGCAGTGGAAAAACAAAGCGGGCCGAACTTTACTGTCCCGTCCCGTACCAAACCGTGCCAAACTGACCCAAGTGGAAAAGCGCCTTAAGAGTCTCACCAGGCCAGGTAAACAAAGCACTGAGGAATATCAACCCCCGCAAGGCAGCAGGACCAGACAACATCCCTGAGCGGGCCCTCAGAGCATGCGCTGCAGAGCTGATTGACATCCTCACAGCAATCTTCAACCTCTCCCTCAACCAGAACATAGTCCCCTCCTGCTTCAAAACGACAACCATCATCCCTGTCCCCAAAAGGAGCCCGCTGACCTGTCTGAATGATTACAGACCGGTAGCACTCACTCCAATCATCGTGAAATGCTTCGAGAGAGTAGTGCTGCCCCTCATTCAGGACAGCATACCAGACCCCCTGAACCCCCTGTAGTATGCCTACCGGTCCAACAGGTCCATCTCAGATGCCATCGCTGCAGCACTCCATTATTCTCTCTCAATTCAATTCAACTTTATTTATATAGCGCCATTTCACAACAACAGTCATCTCATAGCACTATCAACTGTAGGGGGAACCCCCACAGTTGCAGAAAGACCCCAGCAATCAGGTGATCCCCTGTGAGCAAGCACTTGGCGACGGTGGAGAGGAAAAACTCCCTTTTAACAGGAAGAAACCTCCAGCAGAACCAGGCTCAGGGAGGGGCAGTCATCTGCTGCAACTGGCTGGGGGGTGAGGGGATAGAGAAGATGAAAAGAACAGACATGTAGAGAGCAAACAGCACGATGGGGACTCAATCTATGGGAGAGAACAAACAGATGTTAATGACCAGCAACACTCCAGGTGGGAGTCTTTATCTCCCACCTGGAAGATAAAGACTCCTACACTAGGATGCTCTTTGTTGACTACAGCTCCGCCTTCAACACGGTCATCCCCCACAAACTCACCGACAAACTGTCTTCACTTGGCCTGCACCCCACCCTCTGTGACTTGCTACTGGACTTTCCAACTGGCAGGCCCCAGTCTGTCGGGATGGGTAAGAGGACCTCAGCCAGCATCTTCACAAACACAGGTGTCCCACAGGGTTGTGTTCTCAGCCCCATCCTCGACAGCTTCTTCACCCATGACTGTATTGCCTCCCACAAAGACAATATCATCCTAAAGTTTGCGGATGACACAGCAGTGATAGAACGCATCACTGGTGATGACGAAGCATCCTACAGGAGGGAGGTGGCCAACCTGGTGTCATGGTGTGAGGACAACAACTTCACCCTCAACATGGACAAGACAAAGGCGATGATAATGGACATGAGGAAAGGGAGGACGAGACCCCATCAGCCACTGTTCATCCGGAAGCTTGAGGTGGAGAGGGTGAGCAGCTTTAAATACCTGGGCATCCACATCAGCAAGGACCTTAAGTGAACACACAACACCACAGAGCTGGTTAAGAGAGCTCAACAGCGACTGTACTTTCTGAGGAGGCTGAAGAAGTTTGGCATGTCTTCCAGGATCCTCAACAATTTCTACAGCCGCATCATCAAGAGCATCCTGACCAACTGTATCACTGCATGGTACCGCAGCACCACTGCCCTGGAGCACAAACGCCTGCAGAGAGTGGTGAAGACAGCGGATAAGATCATCAGGACTTCACTCCCCTCTCTGCAGAGCATCTACCACCGCAAAGTCCAAAAGAGAGCTGAAGCCATCCTCCGGAACTCCACCCACCCCCAGCACAGACTGTTCATACGTCTACCCTCAGGCCGGAGGTACAGAAGTGTGAAATGCCGGACAACCAGACTGAAAAACTCCTTCTTTCCCACTGCCATCAGACTCATGAACAGATAACAACTCCCAAAACTCTGTATCACAGCTTCGCATATAGGAACTCACACACCGGCTGCTAAATTTGTACACTATTCACCTGTACAGTAGATATAGTATCACCTGTCTGATGTCCATATCATCTCTGCTGCTACTTATCAATAATTTGTAATTATACACTGCTTGTTGCACAATGCTCATTTGCACACTGTACATAAGTCTATGCCATCTCAGGTTCACATCGGGTTGCACAATGCTCATTAACACACTGTACATAGGTCCATGCCATCTCAGGTTCACATCATCTCTGATATCAATATACCACTATCACTTTAGTCATCCAGTGAATTTTCAATTTCATTCCTCTACTGCCTAACTGGGTGTTGGTGTGTGTGTCTTAGCATCCATTAATATTAGGATTGAGTTACTGTGTTAGTGTGTCATGACCTATCAGAACTGTTGTTTCTGTACCTTTAACTTGGCATTTGTTCGGACAGCAAAGTAAGAACTTCATTGCTCAGGAAATGTAGCATTTCTTAACTGTGCACATGATAATAAAGCCTTTGAATTGAATTGAATTGAACTGAATAACAGGTAACAAAAGTAAAAACTTTCAGCTGACGTTGTCAGCATATATAGTATTAACATGCAAAATAGCCTATTTTGATATTTTCTTAACAGGATGGAGTGTTTAATAATATGTCAGAATATCTAAATGTAGCATTAGATTGTCAGATGATAAAGTTTAAGGGAAAAGGCATAAAAGTAAAGTAACACCTGGTGTAGTAAGTTACCTTTGTCAGAGAGCAAATAAGTCCAAGAAGGCAATATTTGATGCAAGGCTTTTCTCTCTCACTGTCTTTTTATTTTTGGTATAGGAGTGCCACCACATTTGCCTATACCCATAAGTGGACCTCTTAAACCAAGCTAACTAGCATTAGCTGATACCTTGTCATTATTTGTACTCAAATACCATGTGTTATGAATCCTTCCATCAGAAGTTAATCAGTGGTGCAGTTTCCTGACACTAAGGATCACTTCCACTACAAGCTCACAGCTACTGGAGGAAGTTTTGAATCAGCGGTTACACTGCGAAGCTCTGGATCACAGGGTCAAGAGTACCAGCATAGGTATGTTAAGTGTGAGTCTATCCCCCCCAAAGGACGAAAAATTATATAGGTGTGAGTCTACCCTGCCTATGGGTGAAAAAGACTACAGGTTAGTGTACCTTGACCATAAAGGCTCAAAACGGACAAAAATAGGCGATTCTGGCCTTGGGCCTAGAAGAGCTGTAACAGAAAATGGGGGCTCATCAGAGATCTCTCAACTGCACCACTTCCTTAAGGAGGGGAGGTGTTATGAATCCTTCCATAAGAAGTTAATCGGTGGTGCAGTTTCTTGACACTAAAATTCACTTCCACTACTAGCTCACAGCTAGTGGAGGAATTCCTCTTTGGATCAGTGGTTAGAATGTGAGGCTTTGATCATGGAGTCAGGACTTCAAATCCCGGCAAAGGTATGTAGGTGTGAGTCTACTTTGCCTAAGGGCAAACAAGCTATACAGGTATGAGTTTACCTGGCCTATGGGTGAAAAAGTCTATAGAATAGTCCACCACCATGACCATAAAGGGTTGAAACGGACAATGAGAGTTCCCAGGTAAATGGGCAATTCTGGCCTTGGCCTAGTAGGGCTGGAACACATGTTGTAGCTACAGCATAAAGCCGTAGTAGCTACAGTATATTAGACTTTCATACAATAATATAATGAAATTTAAGTATTTTCCACATGCTGTCTTTTCCCTCATTTGGCATACATTAGCATTCACAGTCCTAGGAGCAGCTGAGACAGAGCTACAGGAAATGTAGCGTCAACATTAGTGAATAGGCCTTCATGATAATTACTATATGGACTTATTGTGTAAAAATTATCTATCTAGTTCAGCATTGTTTACACTGAAGTGAGCTGCCTTCTGGGTCTTCCTCCTCATTTTATTTGTTTCTGGTGTTCAAATCAGTTGAGTGGCACATCACTACCATCTCCTGTGTGGACATACAGTATGAACAGCAAATATTATTCCACATTTCAATTCCAATGTTGAATATTGTTGTTAAATAAAAGTTCAACACTCTTTAAAAGGAAGTACATAAATTATCATTATGTCAGTGGCATAAAATTGTCTTCATGGCATCAACAATAATATCATTTATCATGATAATTTCTGGGAGAATTTATCATCCAACAAAATGTGTTATTGTTCCAGGCCTAGTGGTGAATGCACCAGAATAAAAGCTAACCTATTCACACTATAGTGAACGACAACATCACAGCAAACACATTCTTACACTGGCCTCTGCTTCACAGAAAAGTTAAGTCTACGACCCAGTGGATGCCATCAAAGTGACCACATCACATCAGTCTTTAAATCCAGAATATTTCAAGCTTTTTGAAAAAAAAAAATCAAAAATGTATTATTTTTATCCTTATATTTCTAGCTAAACAAAACAAAGGAACAAGAGGAGCATGTAGAAGGAGACATTCGAGATGCACTTAACAAAGGGAACATGTTCATGAACGAGAAGCAGACTGGAAGCAATTTAGGCAAAGAGCTTGATAAATGCAGCCACTTCTGTACCTTTTGTTGCCTGCAACATTAGGTACATCAGGTGTGAGTCCTCACAGTGCTCTGAAAGCACAGAAACTCTCGCTCACACATGCTTGTTGGTAAAGAAATCTCCTCTGTGAATAATTCCTCCCGTGGCGGAACACAGCCTAATGCTCCCACCGTATCTCAAAATACCACCGCAATTAGCGACGGTTGTCCCAACTGAGCTCTGCAGCGTGGGGTCAATTAACATTTGTGAGGTGGCATGGCTGAATCGGCAAAAGACATGAAGAGGATGGATAATCGCATTACAAAGCTAACGGGATGCGTTCACTGTAATGAGACGCATAAAGCAGGGAGACAACAGGAGAAAGCAGAGATTTGTAGTCCAATCTGAGGTCTCAAACAGGATTCTGTGTCTGTGCTGCGTGGTGATGGAGGTCGCTTTGTTTTCGTTTCCACGTTCTCCTGTGAGAACTCATCAGACATGTTCTCCCCGGCGAGCCACGGGCCTGCAGGAAATCTGGCCAACCTCACGGTCTCTGCAGCCAGACGCCACCCTGGGGCAGAGCGGTGTCAAATTCTGCTGCAGTGACTCCGGAGCTGATGTTCAGCAGACACACCATTGTGTCTGTTAATGATGAGACAGACTTCTGTTTGCCTGCAGACAATGATGATGATGACTGGTGTCTATTTCCTACTGCCTCATTGCTTAATAACCCTATGAGGTCTACAGCCTTTTGGGGTTAGTTCATAATCCAAACACCAGTACGGAGGTCTGAATCCTGCGGCACCAGATCCTTGTGATGCTCCTCTGTACATAACCAATGACTCCTATTGCCATGTTACAATGATCTAGTCAAAAATGCCTTGTCAAAAGAGCAAAACTCATTTATGGGCATGTCTAAGTCCATTTTGTTACAATGGAGGTAGAAAAATTTAAAATTAACAAATTAACAAGCCTGCTGAGTGAGCAGTTCCTCAGGTACACATAACTCTGGTGAGGAGTCACTGGTAGGACTGAATTACCAGAGAGCAGGGCTGCACAATTAATCGGGGCGAACAAACGTTAGGGCAACATTAAGCTGCAGAACTGGCAAGTGAGTGCACCCTGTAAGCAGCAGCCTTAAGTTATCAGTAGCGGACTGGTGTGATGGTGAAACACAAACCAGATGTTGGGAGCAGAAGGTGACAGTATGGCGCCATGTTGAGGCAAGGAGCTAGTGCCTTGAAAGGGATCATCATCCGTTGTCTGGACGGGTTTGGGATTCAGGGTAAGTGATGCTGACTAAAAAGAAATTACATGCCACAGAGCTGTGTCTGCGCTGCAGGGCAACACAACTAACTTATTCAACCACCTAAAAAAACCCACCACAAACACAAGTATGATAAATGCATGAAAGCTAAAGCTAATGTCACTTCATTAAATCACAGTCTGTGTCCGGCGCCGACCCAGGCAACCATAGTATCAGCTCAGCGCAGAGCTTCACCGTATCCATCTGCCTCCCAAAGACACGCTAAAGTAACTGATACAATAGCGTTTTATTTGGCCAAAGACATGTGTCCAATAAATACTGTGTGAGCAACAAAGGCTTCAGAAACATGGTCAAAACACTAGACAAGAAATATGTGATCCCCACATGATTCTCCAGAGTTGCATTACCTGCACTGTATGAAAAATACAGATGGATACCACAACTGTCGAGTACTTTGCAACTATGACTGACCTATGGTCAAGCAGAATAACGGAGCCATACCTGTCCCTGACAATTCACTATATTGATGGAGATTTTAAAATGAAGAGTTGATGCTTGCAGACATCGTTTTTCCCTACAAGACCACATAGGAGACGCTATAGCCCATGAACTGAGGTAAGTGCAATCATCTTGGGGCCTGCAGAAGGAGGGACTACTCTGCATAACAACAGACAGTGGATCTAACATTGTCAAGGCAGCTTCTCTAAATAAATGGACGAGGCTCCAGTGCTTTGACCACAGGCTTCATCTAGCAATTGGTGAGTAGGATGACTAAAAAAAAAAAAAACAAAAAACAAAAAACATTAAAAAAGTACATGTACAGTGGTGTGAAAAAGTGTTTGCCCCCTTCCTGATTTTTCTTTTTTTAGTATGTTTGTCACACTTCAATGTTTCAGATCATCAAACTAATTTAAATAAAGCTAAAGATAACACAAGTAAACACAAAATGCAGTTTTTAAATGAAGGTGTTTATTATTATTGGTAAAAAAAAAAAAAATCCAAACCTACATGGCCCTGTGTGAAAAAGTGATTGCCCCCCTGTTAAAACATAAATTAACTGTGGTTTATCACATCTTTGGAAAATTGAGTTCAATTTCTCAAGCCACACCCAAGCCTGATTACTGCCACACCTGATCTCAATCAAGAAATGACTTAAATAGGACCTGCCTGACAAAGCGAAGTAAACCAAAAGATTCTCAAAAGCTAAACATCATGCTGAGCACAGCAACGACTCATCCAAGAGGTCACAAAAGACCCCGCAACAACATCCAAAGAACTGCAGGCCTCACTTGCCTCAGTTAAGGTCAGTGTTCATGACTCCACCATAAGAAAGAGACTGGGCAAAAATGGCCTGCATGGCAGAGTTCCAAGACGAAAACCACTGCTGTGCAAAAAGAACATAAAGGCTCGTCTCAGTTTTGCCGGAAAACATCTTGATGAGCCCCAAGACTTTTGGGAAAATACTCTGTGGACAGATGCCTGCAGCATTGGCCCAATCCGGGTCCACCGAGGGTGCTGCAGTGCTCCAGCCCGGAGCCACCAAGGGTGCTGCAATGCTCTAGTCCAGAGCCACCAAGGGTGCTGCAGTGCTCCGGCCCGGAGCCACCGAGGGTGCGGCAGTGCTCAGGCCCGGAGCCACCGAGGGCGCTGTGGTGCTCCGGCCTGGAGCCATCACGGGTACTACCATTCCTCCACCACCTGACACCGTCGTGGAACCCGCCCCCCCTCCCCGGCCCTGCTTCCTGTCATTGGGCCTCCCCGAGGGAAAGCCATCTCCTGGGTCACCCCTCTGGTTGTGGTGGTTGAAAAACTCAGGCTAGCCGCCCGAAAGACTGAACCGTTGGGTTGGGTGGCCTATGTTTTCCGGCAGGCCACCAGACTCATACCACTTGGCCGCTTGGCTGGTCTGGGACTTCAGCTGGCCACCTGAACATTTGGGTTTTTTGGCCTTGGGGGGCCCAGGGGCCGGCCCGGTGTAGTTTGGGTGTGAGCCCTGAGCGGGGTTTTTATTTTCCAACCGTAGCCTGTTTCCCCCACCTCCCTCCTGGGGTGATCTTTTGTTGTTTCCTTTTCTTGGGGGGGGGAAGTTTCCTGTTGGTGTTACCTGGGGGTGTCTAGGAACCACCTCTTGGGGGGGGGGGGGGGGGGGGCTCTGTCATGAGTCTGAGCCAGTGCTTTTCTGTCTGTTGCTATTTTCTTGTCAGTTTTATTTTGGTTATGACAGGAGCCTCCTGCCTTCTCTCCCAGGCACACTCACCTTTCACCCACAGTCTGTTTCCCAGTTCTCAGCTGTGGGTGACTGTCTAATTAGGTCACCTTCTCCTGCTCGCTCAGGTGCTCACATATGTGATTGATTGTGTTAATTGTGCTGCTGCCTATTTTAAGGGGGCTGCACCATTGTATGGTATAGCCTCGTACTCTCAACTTAATTCCCTACATGTAAGTGCTCTGTCTTTCGCTGCATGCAATACTAGTTATTTGCAGGTTGGCTGGCGATCACGCTCGCCTTAGTTAGGTTATTCTTGCTACCTGTTCCTTAGTGTTTGTTCCCAGGTTAGCCAGCGATCACGCTCACCTTAGCCTTAACTATTTTTTGCCGACCTGTATTCTCTTTTTCAAAAGTGTTATGTATGTCTTTATGTTAATTTAATAAATGTTGTAAACTCACGGCCGGCGTGTGGTGCCTTTCTCTCTCTGCCCCGAAGGGGCATTCATGACAAACTAATGTGTTTTGTGTTACATACAGTACAGATGTCATGACAAACTAATTGTTGTCCTCACATCTGCACAGCAGCTGTTAACAGTAACACGAGTAAACATGAGCAAACACTTAACCCAGACACCCTTCACTGCGCTGACTGTTTAAACAGTGACTCAGTTACATGTTACAGCATATTTTGAGGATGAGCCTGATTCTGTGCTGCAGCAGTGCAACCAGTTCACCTTCAGCTAAAATGATCCATGCAAAATAGTCACAGCGTGCCATTTTAATTTAGTTTATTGGTTTATTTGTCAGGGACCATGTAGAGAAAAAACATTAAACACAGGGTAAAGAGGCTCTGTACCAGATTACAGTATTCTCACTAATTTCCATTTGTAGTTAAAAGCAGAAAGATTCAATTATTTTCACAAAAACAAGTCAGTAGCATCACAGAACAGTGATATACGGTAAAAGTTAGAAAACACTCTCTTCTCACAATGAACAAAAAAAAATCTGAAAGGATGTTGATTAAAAGGTAGGTAAAGATAAGTATTTCACTGACCTGAAACCTGATCTTTAACTGTCATTAACATCTAGTTAACATCTGAAAACAAAGAAAAACATAACTGTGACAAACTCATTCTCTATCTTCCCCATAACCAATATCAACTTATGGGAAATACAGTATTCATGCTATTCACAGCAAAATATTCAGGAAATGTCTAGCTAATGATCTCAAAGCAAAAATGGTCTACAACAGTTGCCAAATTAGCTACTTTTCTCTGTTAATGTCTTTGCAAAATGAAAAGCTAGAAATCATATGTACACACAATGGATAAATTATACCCTACACATTTCCAAATATGCTTTACTCTCCTGCCAATATTTGCCACGATAACAAACACAGCACTAGCGAACAAGTGATGTGATGTGCAATTTTTTTCCAAGTAAAACCCAGTCCTCTGTTTGTCTGGGTGCACCCGCTATTGGCTTAAAGGAAGTGTGTGTCTCCTGATGCTGCTTTCACTCGCTACTCTTCTCCTTGGTACTGAGTATGTCACCCAGGTGACAGGTTACCAAGAGCATCATGTTTATAAAGCTAAGACCCAATGCTTCATATATGCTTCAGTCAGCATATATAATAGGGATGATAATAGGCTACTATAATTTCAACGTTTCTCACTCCACAATAGCCGTTTGCAGTGTGCTTTATCCACCTCTACAGTTTATCTGACACCTCTAGTTTCTATATTTCCTCAAAGATCCAAGTAAAACAAGGGCTAAACAAGAAAATTTGCATATCCTGAAGAAAATGCAGAGTGAATGCTGTAACCTGAAAATGCTTTTGTGAAATGCTAAAAAAGCAGAAAGTTGTAGCTGAAAGCAAAGAAGCTTAAAGCTGAATAAATAGTCTAAAACCTTAAATAGCTTAAAGCTGATCAGAGGTAGCTTAAAAGGGGAAATAGCTGAAAATTAACCAAAGTTAGCTGAAATAGCTTAAAGGTTCCATTCACTTAAAAATTGTGTTTTAGTAGGTTTTAACCTTCTGAAATGCATCTATTGGTTATGTGACTATAAAAAAAACCCACCAAGACACTCAATTCTCTTAACACACACACACACAGACACACACACACACACACACACACACAGAGAGCCTTTATATTGATTCTGTCTGTGAGAAGCTGTTTTAACTCTTCCGGGTTTGTTCCTCTATGGCAAGAAAAGGTACGCCCAGCCTTAAAACATGCCGCTGCTCTATAACTGGCCAGCATAGCTGTCTGCAAATGCAGATGGCGGAGAGTCCAGTGGAACCATTAGCTTTAGAGCTAGGGAGTTGGCTTACCAAGCGTGGTTTATATGGGGGGGGGGGGGGGGTTAGATTTCATTCATCCAATAAACACCTGCTTCCACCTGTTTCATTAATCCACAGTTGATAGTCCATCTCATGTCATTCTGGATTATTTTGTGATATATTTATTAGACGAGACGGCGTCCATCCCACTTTGGATGGTGCGTCTCATTTATCTAACAATCTGGCGTCATTTTTATCCAAATTTCAAAAACACTGACAACTCAGAGTTGAGACCAGGAAGCAGAGTCGCAGTCTTACACGCCTCTCTGCAGCTCCTCTTTATCCACCACCCCTCAACTTAGCCCCTGTCTTCCCCATCAGAGAATCATTGTCTGCTCCCTCCAAAGTAAATAAAAATATAATGTATAAGCATCCCAAAGTGATTAAACAAAAAGTTGGTAAAACTCAAATTAAACATGAAGCCTCTAAATTGAATGATTTGGCCTCTGTTCCTCCTCATAATTTAAAAATTAAATGCGGTTTGTTAAATATTAGGTCTCTAACTCCCAAGTCTCTGCTAGTCCATGATCTGTTAACTGATCATTAGATTGATTTAATATCCCTTACAGAGACTTGGTTAGGACAAGAGGATTATGTTGGTTTAACAGAAGTTCTCTGATGACTCTGCGATCGTCGGCCTCATCTCCAATGGAGATGAAGCTGAGTACAGAGGACTTATCCAGGACTTCGTGGACTGGTGCCATCGGAACTGCCTCCAGATCAACGCGAGGAAAACTAAGGAGCTGGTGGTGGACTGCCGCAGGCAAGGACAACCCCTCACAGCACCAGTAAATATACAGGGAACAGACATCGCGATGGTGACATCCTACAAGTACCTGGGTGTTCATCTGAACAATAAACTAGACTGGTCACACAATACTGACGTACTCTACAAGAAGGGACAGCGCAGGCTGTTCCTACTGAGGAGACTCAGGTCTTTTGGTGTACAAGGGGCACTGCTGAAGACATTCTATGACACAGTGGTGGCATCAGCCATCACTTTTGGAGTGGTCTGCTGGGGCAGTGGCATTACAGCAGCCGATAGGAAGAGACTGAACAAACTGATCAAGAAAGCTAGCTCTGTCCTGGGGCAGTGCCTTGACCCAGTGGAGGAGATAGGAGAGAGAAGGATGGTGGCTAAACTGTCATCTCTGCTGGAGTCCGAGTTCCACCCTATGCAGGACATACTGAATGCACTGAGGAGCTCATTTAGCAGCAGACTACATCATCCTAGGTGCACAACCGAGAGGTTTTGCAGGTCCTTCCTACCAACGGCTGTCAGACTGTACAACCTAAGCAGGGCTGCTCGCAGAGATAGCAAAAAGATGTAACAACCTAATAGTTTTGAATGCAAAAGATGCAATAGACTTACACAATGGTCCCCTCCGGCATACAACTAGGAAAATACCGGTCGCTATGGAGGGTGAGAATATGTATGGGTACATAATCATACAAAAGGAAAACTAAGTAGACGGTTGTGCTGTTTCATCCCATCTAGCAACAATGCTCTGCACTGTGTGTGTTTATATATTTACATATTTATTCCATCTAGCTACAATGCTCAGTACTGGGTGTGTTTATATATCTATATATTTATTCCATCTAGCTACAATGCTCCGCACTGTGTGTTTATATATCTACATATTATTCCATCTAGCTACAATGCTCCGCACTGTGTGTGTTTATATATTTACATATTTATTCCACCTAGCTGCAATGCTCCGTACTGTGTGTGTTTATATATCTACATATTTATTCCATCTAGCTACAATGCTCTGCACTGTGTGTCTGTGTATATATATATATATACTGTATATATTTATAGTAATATGTACATATGTATATTAGCTGCTCTTGTTTTTTTTTTTGTTTTTTTTTTCTTGCTTTCTGATTGTTGCTCTGAGTGTTGCTATCCCTGTGCTGTTGCAATCCTGGAATTTCCCCATTGTGGGACTAATAAAGGCTTACCTTATCTTATCTTATCTTAAATGAATCAACTCCCTCTGGTTATTTAAACTGTCAAAATCCCAGAAGTTCTGGTCATGGAGGAGTAGTAGCAAAAATTTACCATTCCAAATTACTAGTTAATGTAAAGCAAAAAACACGTTATAATTCCTTTGAGGGCCTGGTCCTCAGTATTGGGCATTTTAGCAATTTTAGGCTAAACCCAATTTTATTTGCCATAGTTTATCGTCCTCCATCAACCTACTCAGAGTTTTTATCCTAATTTGCTGAATTCTTAGCTGATTTAGTGCTGAAATCAGATAGAATAATTATAGTAGGGGAATTTCATATACAGTTAAGCCCAAAAATATTTGGACAGTGACACAAGTTTTGTTATTTTAGCTGTTATACAATTATATAATCAATATGGGCTTAAAGTGCAGACTCTCAGCTGTAATTTGAGAGTATTCACATCCAAATTGGAGCAAGGGTTCAGGAATTACAGCTCTTTAATATGTAGCCGCCTCTTTTTCAAGGGACCAAAAATAATTGGACAATTGACTCAGAAGACTGCAAAAAAAATAACAAGGCTGCATGGGCTCTTCCCTCGTTAACCTGTCATCAGTTAAGCAGTTAAAAGGTCTGGAGTTGATTCCAGGTGTGGCGTTTGCATTTGGAAGCTGTTGCTGTGAACACACAACATGCGGCAAAGAAGCTCTCAATGGAGGTGAAACAGACCATCCTGAGGCTGAAAAAAAAAGAAGAAATCCATCAGAGAGATAGCAGAAATGTTAGGAGTGGCCAAATCAACAGTTTGGTACATACTGAGAAAAAAAGAGTGCACTGGTGAGCTTGGGAACTCAAAAAGGCCTGGACGTCCACGGAAGACAACAATGGTGGATGATCGCAGAATCCCTTCACAACATTCAATTCAATTCAATTCAACTTTATTTATATAGCGCCATTTCACAACAACAGTCATCTCATAGCACTATCAACTGTAGGGGGGAACCCCCACAGTTGCAGAAAGACCCCAGCAATCAGGTGATCCCCTGTGAGCAAGCACTTGGCGACGGTGGAGAGGAAAAACTCCCTTTTAACAGGAAGAAACCTCCAGCAGAACCAGGCTCAGGGAGGGGCAGTCATCTGCTGCAACTGGCTGGGGGGTGAGGGGACAGAGAAGATGAAAAGAACAGACATGTAGAGAGCAAACAGCACGATGGGGACTCAATCTATGGGAGAGAACAAACAAATGTTAATGACCAGCAAAAAAAAAAACATTCACTCAAGTGAAGAACACTCTCCAGGAAGTAGGTGTATCAGTATCTAAGTCTACCATAAAGAGAAGACTTCATGAGAGTAAATACAAAGGATTCACCGCAAGGTGCAAACCATTAATCAGCCTCAAAAATAGAAAGGCCAGAATTGACTTTGCCAAAAAACACCTGAAGAAGCCAGCCCAGTTCTGGAACAGCATTCTTTGGACAGATGAGACTACGATCAACCTGTACCAGAATGATGGGAAGAAGAAAGTTTGGAGAAGAATTGGAACAGCTCATGATCCAAAGCACTACATGTTCTGTAAAACATGGTGGAGGCAGTGTGATGGCATGGGCATGCATGGCTTCCAATGGCACTGGGTCACTTGTGTTTATTGATGATGTGACAAAAGACAGAAGCAGCCGGATGAATTCTGAAGTGTATAGGGATATACTTTCTGCTCAGATTCAGCCAAATGCAGCAAAGTTGATTGGACGGCGCTTCACCAATGATCCAAAACATACTGCAAAAGCAACCCAGGAGTTTTTTAAAACAAAGAAGTGGAATATTCTGCAATGGCCGAGTCAGTCACCAGATCTCAACCCAATCGAGCATGCATTTCACTTGCTTAAGACAAAACTTAAGGCAGAAAGACCCCCAAACAAGCAACAACTGAAGACAGCTGCAGTAAAGGCCTGGCAAAGCATCACAAAGGAGGAAACCCAGCGTTTGGTGATGTCCATGGGTTCCAGACTTCAGGTAGTCATTGCCTGCAAAGGATTCTCAACAAAATATTGAAAAGTAACATTTTACTTAGGGTTATGTTTATTTGTCCAATTACTTTTGAGCCCCTGAAATGAGGAGCGTTTGTATAAAAATAGCTACAATTCCTACATGTTTAATCATATATTTTTGTTCAACCCCTTGAATTAAACCTTAAAGTCTGCACTTCAATTCCGTTGTAGTTGTTTCATTTCATATCCAATGTGGTGGCATGCAGAGCCCAAATCATGAAGATTGTGTCACTGTCCAAATATTTCTGGGCCTAACTGTACATGTAGATGTAGATAGTGACTGCCTTAATATGGCATTTAATTCAATATTAGACTCGATGGGGTTTTCTCAGAAAGTAGAAAATTCTACCCATTATCTCGACCATACGTTGGACCTTGTTCTGACATTCTGGAGCCGAGGAGAGAAGGATTTAAAAGGAGGACGAACCAACCGAGGCGGCGATTGGGAGCTCGGGCGCGGCGTTGGTGAGAGACGGGGGCCACCTGGATCCAGCAGGACAGTGGTCTGAACCGGTGCCCAACTGCGAGGCCCAGCCGAGGAACTACCAGACTGACGGCGGTCGGTGACGGGGCCCAGCGGAGGAGCCGCCTAGCCAGACGGCGACGAGTGGCTGTGATCGGTGGATTCCGGCTGCGCCGGCGGTGCACGACATAACTGGCCAGGTAGACGGAGGCAGGCGCCGGCGATAGACGGCGGTGATCTGCGGAGCTGAGCAGCGTCACTCGGCGGAGAAGCTGCGCAGGAGCGGCGGGTCCAGTAGTGACCGAGCTAGTTGAGGCCTAGCCGGATTCTCTGCTTATTTCTATCCACAGGTCAGTAAAATGCCACCCAAAAAAGAGGAAATGGAAGAAATTAAAAAAACTCTGAACTTTGTGTTAGATGAACTGGCCAAAGTGACTAGCCAGCAGGACAAAATATTAGACCTAATACAGGAGGTACAAGCCCTACATTCAATAATAAAAGAAAAAGACAAAAAAATTATGGACCTGGAGCAACACGGGCGTCTTTTGGAGCAACGCGTTGAGGATCTTGAACAAGGTTCTCGCATTGATGACATAGTTATAAGTGGACTAGACATCAGATATCAGTCGTACGCCCATGCCGCAACAGGACTGAGTGGTGAACATGCTTCCATAAGTGAATCAATGTCCTTAGAAAACCAAGTGCTTCAGTTCCTTAATGATAAAGACATTAAGGTAGAAGCCAATGCGATCTCAGCCTGTTAAGCTTTACCGAAGAAAGATAACAAAACAAAGAAATCAATTGTGATGCGCTTTGTGAACAGGAGGGTGAAAAATGACATACTGAGGCAGGCCAAAAAACTAAAGGAAACTCAAGTTTACCTAAATGAACACCTGACAAAAAAAAACGCTGAATTAGCACGGCAGGCACGGATGCTAAAGAAACATAATAAGATACAGTCAACCTGGACAAGAAATTGTAGAATTTGGATTAAACTAAATGGAACACCTGAGCAAGCAAAAAGTATAATGATCAGAGATGCTACTGACTTAGATAAATACAAATGAACACTGACTATGAAACACAGAGTGAGGAAACTCAAACTCTAAAAATATGCCACTATGCTGAACATAAACCACAAGAGATGGAGAATGATATTGATCCTGATAACCTCTTTTTCAATAATATTCATAACCACTGTGAATATTACACTGAAAAGCAATTCAAAAGTCAAGTGCAATTAGATGGTAAACTGTCAATAATACACTTCAATAGCAGAAGTCTTAACAAAAACTTCTCACAGATTCAGGACTATTTAAAACAGCTAAACAGAAAATTCACAGCTATAGCAGTCTCTGAAACCTGGCTTAATGCAGACCAGGCTCCCCTGATGGCAATAGAGGGATATCAGATGTTTAACATTAACAGATCTCAAAAAAAGGGTGGTGGTGTTGCACTGTATATTGATGACCTATATAGATGTAAGCTTGTAAATGAAATGTCCTCAGCACTACCAGGGATTCTGGAATGTGTTACTGTTGAGATTGACCTAGACAAAACAAAAAATCTAATCATAAGCTGCATATACAGAACGCCGGGAACTTGCATTGAGACATTCAGAGATAAATTAGTCGAGCTGTACAATAATATTACTAGTAAGAAAATGGTAGCAATTTGTGGAGATTTCAATATTGATCTACTTAATCCACATCAACAAAATGTAGTTACAGAGTTCATGAACTCTATGTACAGCATGAGTCTATATCCCACAATAACACATCCCAGTAGAATCACAGCTCACTCTGCTACACTTATTGACAACCTGTTTGTCAATGTTCTCGACAAGAAAATAGAAAGTGGATTATTGATAAATGATATAAGCGACCACTTGCCAATCTTTGCACTTATCCATGGCCACACGGGGCCCAACCCAGAAAAAATCTCAAAATCGTTCAGACACAAATCACCAAACGCAATCAGTTCTTTTAAAGAGGACTTGCTGAAGCAAGACTGGACAGAAGTCTATGTATCAGATGTAAATGAAGCCTATGACACATTTACAAACATTGTAACCACTCTTTATGAAAAAAACTGCCCATTAGTTAAAAAAAAGCTTAAACACAAATTTACTGACAAACCATGGCTAACCAAAGGACTACAAAAGGCGTGTAAAAAGAAAAATTTATTATATAAAGCTTTCATAAAGAAAAGGACAAAAGAAGCAGAGCAGCGGTATAAAACATACAAAAATAAGTTAACATATATAATAAGATGTAGTACAAGAGACTATTACAGTAAAGAACTGGAAAAAAACAAAGACAATATTAAAAATACATGGACAATAATCAACAGTATCCTTGGAAATAAAAGCAGAAATACCAGCTACCCAACTAACACTCCAAAAAATAATAAATCGACTCCGAATGTGAATATAGCTTCACCTGCAGATGAATTTAATAATTTTTTTGTTAACATTGGACCTAAACTGGCCCGAGAAATACCCACTACGGTGCCAACAGGTGATTCAATATGCAATAACACTGCTGTAAAAGACACCATCTTCATAAAGAACACAGACGAAAGAGAGGTCATTGAAATTGTTAAATCGTTCAAAAGTAAAACATCTACTGACTGCGATGGTATTGATATGCTACTAGTCAAAACTGTTATTGAATGCATAGTGAAACCACTGACGTATATCTGTAACCTGTCTCTCCAATCAGGTATATTTCCCAATGCAATGAAAATAGCTAAAGTAATTCCAATTTACAAGACAGGCGACAGAGGGGAACTCTCCAACTACAGACCAATTTCACTATTACCGCAATTTTCCAAGATACTTGAAAAAATATTCTCTGAGAGAATTGACAACTTCATACTGAAGAATGATTTATTGTGTGAGCAGCAATATGGGTTCAGACACAAAAGGACAACAGCATATGCCTTAATGGAATTTACAGAAAAAATATCAACAGCCATTGAAAATAAAGAGTATTCAGTTGGAGTATTCCTGGATCTTAAAAAAGCATTTGATACAGTAGATCACAATCTATTATTAAAGAAACTACAAAATTGTGGTATCAGAGGGGTAGCACTGTCCTGGTTAAGAAGTTACTTAAAGAATAGATATCAGTTTGTATGTGTTAACAACAAAAACTCAGAGCTACTGAAGGTCACCTGTGGAGTCCCACAGGGTTCAGTTTTGGGACCATTATTATTCAATATGTATATAAATGATATATGTAAAGTTTCAGAAAAAATGGACTTAATATTGTTTGCTGATGACACTAACCTGCTATGCAGTGGAAACAACTTGGAACAACTTCTGGATACACTCGGAAAGGAATTAGGAAAGCTGAAACTGTGGTTTGATTCAAACAAATTAACGCTCAATTTAAGCAAGACAAAATTTATAGTCTTTAACAACCATCACAACTACCCAGTACCCAAACTCAGTGTAAATGGTGTAGAGATTGAAAGGGTATCCGAAACTAAATTCCTTGGAGTAATAATTGATAACAAACTGTGTTGGAAGCCACATATTAATTATATAAAAGGTAAAGTATCCAAATCAATTGCAATATTACACAGAGTGAAAAATTTGCTGAATCAACCCACACTATACACCTTGTATCATTCATTAATACTCCCATACATGACATATTGTAATGAAGTATGGGGAAATACATATAAAACAAACATATATCCACTCTTTATGCTTCAAAAGAGAGCTATTAGAATAATCAACAAAGCAGCTTACAGGGAACCAACAAACCCACCTTTTCTTAAACAAAAAACTCTCAAGTTGAAAGATCTGATCGACTTTAAAACCGCAATAATAATGTTCAAAGTGAAGAATCTATCACTGCCCGCAAATATCCAAAAGTTGTTCCAAACAAGGGAGAAACGATATCACTTCAGAGGAACATGTATATTTCAAAAGCCTACAGTGAGAACAACTACCAAGCAACACTGTATTTCAGTGCAAGGTGTCAGATTATGGAACGATTTTGGACCTGAATTAAAATCATGTACAAAGCTTGGACAATTTAAACAAAAACTAAAGGAAGAAATACTCCAAACATATTTACAAGACGACATGTAAACTCACATAAGGATTGACATTTCCAGCCTGTGTTGTGTTATAGCTTAGTTTTTCTTTTTTCTCTGTGACACTATGTCTTAGATTTGTTTTTGAATAGTAACCGCTTAACTTAGACTAGCTCAGTTTTCTTTTTCTCTCAGTCATATTTTGTCTTAGCCTTGTTTTAAATTGTAATCGCTCTTGTCTTGTTTTCTCTTTTTTCTCCTTTGAATTCTTGGATGGAATATGGGTGGGCAATATAAGCTGCGGCTTCAGCCATCACCCATTTCGGATAACTCACGTGGAATTGTATAGTAGAAGGAGTCTTTGTCTAATTTGACCTTGTTGTTATATTATACAGTTTCTTCTAACCTGTAATGTACTATCCGAAATAAAATAAAAAAAAAAAAAAAAAAAAAAAAAAACATATGGCATAGAAATAGAAAATCTGGTAGTGTCTCCTCATAACCCTGTACTGTCAGACCATTGTCTGTTAACCTTTGATTTTACTATTTCTGACTAGTTGGCTCCTAAAGAAAAATATTACTACAGTAGATGCCTCTCAGATGATGCTGTTACAAAATTTATGCAGATCGTTTCCTCAATGCCATGTGTCAACACAATGTGAATAAGCTATAGACAGCTTGCTCCTTCTGTAATTGATAACATGGTAGGTAGTGTTACAGCTTCTCTGCATCAGACTCTAGACATGGTGGCCCTTTAAAAAAGAAAAAGTCTAATCAGAGATTTCTAACTCCTTGGTTCAACACAGAAACTCATGGCTTAAAACAGAAGACTCGTCAATTAGAAAGAAAATGGCGTTCCACTAATTTAGCTGAAATCTATTTAGGTTGGAGAAATCATCTTTTAATTTATCAAAAAAATCTCTTAGAAAAGCTAGAATGAGTTATTATTCTGCATTAATAGAAGAGCAACAATAATCCCAGGTTTCTTTTCAGCACTGTAGCCAGGCTGACAAAGAGTCAGGACTCTGTCAATCCTAGCATTCCCTTAGAGCTTACTAGTGAGGACTTTATGAACTTTTTCATTAATAAAATTTCATCTATCAGAGATAAAATCAGTCAGATTCTTCCCACCATGAACTTAAATGCAATAACTACTACAACTTCTTCAACTGACATCTGTTTGGATGAGTTTACTCCAATTGACATTTTAGAGTTAGACAAAATAATTTCCTCATCCAAGCCTTCAATTTGTCTTTTAGACCCTATTCCTACCAGGTTATTTAAAGAAGTCTTCCCATTTATTGGTAGCTCTATTATTCAAATAATCAATTCTTCATTAACTTTAGGCCATATACTGCAGGCTTTTAACCCTTTAACTGCCCAGATTAAATGGATGGGTCGCACGCCCCCAGTGGCACAGCACAGCAACTGTACGTGTCAACTTATTGACGTCCCCCGGCTATAAGATAAGCCTTTATTAGTCCCACAATGGGGAAATTCCAGGATTGCAACAGCATAGGGATAGCAACACTCAGAGCAACAATCAGAAGGCAAGAAAAAACATCTAGTAAACATATGTCCATATTACTATAAATGTATATATATAGACACAGAGCATTATGGCTGGTGGATGTGCAGCAGAAAGTCCAAGCTCTCTCTCCGCGGATGCAGCGGGCCAGCTGGAAGTCTTTGGGCATGATGGTGACCCCCTTAGCGAAGAAGAGACCACCAGGTGGGTCTCGCTGGTCTCCTGCACAGCCATGACGGCGAAACTCAGGAAACGCAGGACGGTCTTGAAGTCCTGAGCGATCTCCCTCACCAGGCGCTGGACGGGCAGCTTACGGATGAGCAGCTCCGTGGATTTCTGGTAGCGACGGATCTCTCTCAGAGCCACGGACCTATGACGGCGAGGCCTCTTCACTCTGCCGGTGGCCAGAGCGCCTCTCCGAGCAGCCCTGTGGCTAGCTGTCTCCTGGGGGGCTTCTTCCTCCAGTAGATTTTACGGGCGGTCTGCTTGGTTCTTGCCATCGCTCTTTATTATTCTGTCTTATATTTCTTTCACGCCGCCTAAACTCCAGCCCGGCACCCGCTTCGTTTTCGCTACAGCTCCCGGTATGTCGAGTTTCCCATTAGCACCGGGCGGCGGCCAAGTGCTAGCTAGCACTAGCTCCTCCCCGCTGTAACGTCTCCCACTGCAAACCGTGGCTCCGTCCGCCGACCCGGGAGACCCCCGGGGCGGTCCGTGATATACATACAGAGTGAAAGGTGTAGAAAGAAGAAGGAAGATAAAAAAAAAAAAAAAAAAAAAGGCTGTTGCAACAGGCAGCCGACTCGTGTGGCGCCGCCGGTCCGGCGGAACCGGAACCGGAAAATTACTTAAATGTTTCAGATCATCAAAAATTTAAATACTGAGAATTTGTACTAATCTCTATTGATCTGACAGTTTAGAAGGTGGCAGACACGTGCTGAAGGAATCATGGCTGACATGGAATATAGCAAAGAAGGAGAAATCCACATTATTATTCTTCCTTTTTCTGCTTTGAGCTCACACACCAATGTGGATGCCGCCGTGTTTGGTCATCGCGACAGCGATGATGACGGAAACTGCATCAAACGGGAAAAATAGCCGTGCAATACAAACAAAATTCACGTGGGATAATCATAAGCGTTTGTAGATGTGGTATACGGGTGTAAATTACTAAGTAAACGTGTTACATCGAGGTCGATGTAACAAAAAACTGAGTTCCCATTCCCAAGATGGCAGCGCCCACGGGCGGCATGGATTCCCACAGGAATAATGCACCAAACAGAAAAAATAGCCATGTAATACAAATGAAATTCATGTGGGGTAATCATAAGAGTTTGTAGATGTGGTACACGGTGTAAATGGCTGAGCAAACACACAAACATCGGCTACAATGGACGAAAATGGACCGGTCACGTGGGTGGGCGAGCCCCCCTCCCGGTAACAGGTAAGAGAATTTTTTTTTTTTGGACATTTTATTGATTTTCTGGTTCATACACTTTGAAGATTAGATAAAAACATACCCCTGTAGATAAATCGGCATCAAAAAAAATGGACCATTCTTTATGTAAATGTGTCCAAAGTCCACTTTTACTTTATGTAATTTATATAGCTGCCATGACATTATGCAAATTAGATGCATAAATTTATTTCTATCTGAAACTTTGGATCATATTCTACATATTTCTAATTGACAGTAAGCCATTATCTCTTGTAACTTTCAAGTTATAGCCTTGGAAATCTGAACTATTTCACTGACAAAATGTTTTACGACTCTTGACCACTGGGGGGGAGCCTTGAGTTGCCTTGCATTGCCCCAGGCGCCATATGGCGAATTTGGCAGTTAAAGGGTTAAAACTGCTGTAATTAAACCCTTACTCCAAAAGCCAACGCTGGATCCAGGAGTTTTAGCTAACTATAGACCAATCTCTAATCTGCCTTTCATTTCAAAAATCTTAGAACGAGTTGTTGCTACGTAATTATTTGATCACTTGCAGGGAAATGGTTTATTTGAAGAGTTTCAGTCTGGGTTTAGAATCCATCATGGTACTGAAACAGCCTTAATGAAAGTCACTAATGACCTCCTTATCGCATCTGATAATGGATTTGTTTCTGTACTTGTCCTTTTAGACCTTAGTGCAGCTTTTGATACTATCGATCATAATCTTCTACTTGATAGATTAGAACACTATGTTGGACTTAATGGAACTTCGTTGCAGTGGTTTAGATCTTATTTATCTGATAGGTTCCAGTTTGTTCATGTCAGTGAGTTTTCTTTCAACTCAAAGCTTAGTCATGGAGTTCCACAGGGATCTGTGCTCGACCCTACTCTTTTTAATTTATATATGCTTCCATTAGGCAACATTATTAGAAAGCACTGTACACATTTTCATTGTTATGCAGATGACACACAATTATACCTGTCAATGAAGCCAGATGATAGTAATCAATTAGCCAAGTTAGAAGCCTGTCTTAAGAAAATCAAAGCTTGGATGACTTGTAATTTCCTGCTATTAAATTCAGAAAAGACTGAAGTCATTCTTGTTGGTCCAAAAAACCTTAGAAATACCTTTCCAAATCAAACTTTTAGTTTGGATGCAGTTACTCTTTCTCTTGATAGCTCTGTGAGGAACCCTGGAGTTATTTTTGATCAAGATCTGTTTTTCAATTCACATATTAAATTTGTTTCTTAGAATGCCTTCTATCATTTGCGTAATACTGCCAAGATTACGAGCATCTTGTCTCAGAGTGATGCTGAGAAACTGATCCACGCTTTTGTTAGCTCTAGATTAGATTATTGTAACTCTTCATTATCAGGTTGTCCTAAAACATCTTTAAAAAGACTTCAGTTGATCCAAAATGCTGCAGCAAGAGTTTTAACAGGTACTAGAAAGAGAGATCATATCTCTCCAGTTCTGGCCTCCCTTCATTGGCTTCCCATTGAGTTTAGAATTACAGTTAGGCCCAGAAATATTTGGACAGTGACACAATCTTCATGATTTGGGCTCTGCATGCCACCACATTGGATATGAAATGAAACAACTACAACGGAATTGAAGTGCAGACTTTAAGGTTTAATTCAAGGGGTTGAACAAAAATATATGATTAAACATGTAGGAATTGTAGCTATTTTTATACAAACGCTCCTCATTTCAGGGGCTCAAAAGTAATTGGACAAATAAACATAACCCTAAGTAAAATGTTACTTTTCAATATTTTGTTGAGAATCCTTTGCAGGCAATGACTACCTGAAGTCTGGAACCCATGGACATCACCAAACGCTGGGTTTCCTCCTTTGTGATGCTTTGCCAGGCCTTTACTGCAGCTGTCTTCAGTTGTTGCTTGTTTGGGGGTCTTTCTGCCTTAAGTTTTGTCTTAAGCAAGTGAAATGCATGCTCGATTGGGTTGAGATCTGGTGACTGACTCGGCCATTGCAGAATATTCCACTTCTTTGTTTTAAAAAACTCCTGGGTTGCTTTTGCAGTATGTTTTGGATCATTGTCCATCTGTACTGTGAAGCGCCGTCCAATCAACTTTGCTGCATTTGGCTGAATCTGAGCAGAAAGTATATCCCTATACACTTCAGAATTCATCCGGCTGCTTCTGTCTTTTGTCACATCATCAATAAACACAAGTGACCCAGTGCCATTGGAAGCCATGCATGCCCATGCCATCACACTGCCTCCACCATGTTTTACAGAACATGTGGTGTGCTTTGGATTATGAGCTGTTCCAATTCTTCTCCAAACTTTCTTCTTCCCATCATTCTGGTACAGGTTGACCTTAGTCTCATCTGTCCAAAGAATGCTGTTCCAGAACTGGGCTGGCTTCTTCAGGTGTTTTTTGGCAAAGTCAATTCTGGCCTTTCTATTTTTGAGGCTAATTAATGGTTTGCACCTTGTGGTGAATCCTTTGTATTTACTCTCATGAAGTCTTCTCTTTATGGTAGACTTAGATACTGATACACCTACTTCCTGGAGAGTGTTCTTCACTTGAGTGGATGTTGTGAAGGGATTCTGAGATCATCCACCACTGTTGTCTTCCGTGGACGTCCAGGCCTTTTTGAGTTCCCAAGCTCACCAGTGCACTCTTTTTTTCTCAGAATGTACCAAACTGTTGATTTGGCCACTCCTAACTTTTCTGCTATCTCTCTGATGGATTTCTTCTTTTTTTTTTTCAGCCTCAGAATGGTCTGTTTCATCTCCATTGAGAGCTCCTTTGACCGCTTGTTGTGTATTCACAGCAACAGCTTCCAAATGCAAACGCCACACCTGGAATCAACTCCAGACCTTTTAACTGCTTAATTGATGACAGGTTAACGAGGGAAGAGCCCATGCAGCCTTGTTATTTTTTTTTGCAGCCTTCTGAGTCAATTGTCCAATTACTTTTGGTCCCTTGAAAAAGAGGTGGCTACGTATTAAAGAGCTGTAATTCCTAAACCCTTGCTCCAATTTGGATGTGAATACTCTCAAATTACAGCTGAGAGTCTGCACTTTAAGCCCATATTGATTATATAATTGTATCCTGAATATGTTTTCGTAAACAGCTAAAATAACAAAACTTGTGTCACTGTCCAAATATTTCTTGGCCTAACTGTAAGTTTAAAATCCTTCTTCTCACTTTCAAAGCTCTGCCTTTTTATTTAAAAGATCTGATACTACCCTATGATCCTAACATAATGCTAATGCTAAGCTTGCTATGAAAGAACTGCATGCAGCTATTAGCAAACAACAAACTGCACACCCAGAGGCAGCATTTATTGTGGCGGGTGATTTTAACCACTCTAACCTCAAGACAGTGCTTCCTAAATTCTACCAGCATGTCTCCTGTCACACAAGAGGGGACAAAACATTGGACCACGTTTACACCAATATTGTGGGAGCCTACACAGCAACTCCCCTCCCCCACCTAGGTCAGTCTGATCACTTATCTTTGTTCCTTACCCCACAAGTATGTACCGCTCATCAACCGGGTAAAGCCATCAGTGAGGACCATCAAAGTGTGGCCAGAGGGGGTTGACTCTGTACTCCAGGAAAAGTTTAGGAACACAGACTGGAGTATGTTCACCTCTCAGGCTACCTGTGGCTCCCACATAAACATCGACTCTTACACCCACTCAGTCCTGGACCATATCAACACCACTATTGACAGTGCCACCACGGAAAGACAGATCACCATGTACCCAAATCAGAAGCCGTGGATGAACAGAGAAGTGCGGCTTCTGCTAAAGGCACGTAACAATGCCTTTAGATCTGGTGACGCACAGGCCTACAGTTCATCCAGGGCAGATCTGAAGAGGGGCCAAGAAGGCCAAGCACAGCTACAAACTGAAGGTGGAGGAACATTTTGGAGACTCTGACCCCCGACGCATGTGGCAGGGCATTCAAGCTATCTCTGATTATAAGCCCAGCAACTCCATAACTATAGCCATGACTGTGTCCTTTCTCAATGAGCTAAATGGCTTCTATACTCGTTTTGACAAGGACAATAATGAAAAGAATATCAATTTCCCACCCTCTGACGACCTCCACCACCTCACACTCACTCACACCGACGTCCGTAATGCACTGAGTCATATCAACGTACGTAAGGCTGCTGGCCCTGACGGCATTCCTGGGAGTGTACTGAAGGCATGCGCTGAGCAGCTGGCAGGGGTCTTCACATCTCCAACCTGTCCCTGGCCCAGGCGGTGGTACCAGCGTGCTTCAAGACCACTTCTATAGTACCAGTGCCGAAACATTCAACACCATCGTGCCTAAATGACTAGCGCCCTGTGGCACTGACCCCCATAGTCATGAAGTGCTTTGAGCGACTGGTCTTGGCACAGCTCAAAAAATGCCTGCCCCTTACACTGGACCCTCACCAGTTTGCCTACCGGAGCAACAGGAGTACAGAGGATGCGGTTTCTACAGCGCTGCACTGTGTACTCTCACATCTGGATGACAAGAACACCTATGCAAGAATGCTGTTTGTTGACTTCAGCTCAGCATTCAAAACAGTTATCCCCTCCAAGTTGATCACTAAACTTGGGGACCTGGGAATCAGTACCTCCACCTGCAACTGGATCATGGATTTTCTGACCAACAGACTCCAGCATGTTAGGTCAGGCCCCAACCGTTCTTCCATCATCACACTCAACACTGGTGTACCACAGGGCTGTGTGCTCAGCCCATTCCTCTACTCCCTCTTCACCCATGACTGCAGGCCTATGTATGGATCCAATTCCAACATGAAGTTCACAGATGACACCACGGTGATCGGACTCATCAGGGACAACGATGAGTCAGATTACAGGGCAGAGGTTGAGCACTTGGCTACTTGGTGCGCTGACAATAACCTGCTCCTTAACACCAGCAAAACCAAGGAGCTCATAGTGGACTACAGGAAGGAGAGGGGAGAGACACATGACCCCATCCATATCAATGGCATAGCTGTTGAACGTGTCCCCAGCTTCAAATTCCTGGGGACCCACATCTCGGAGGACCTCTCCTGGTCAGTTAACACCACCAGCCTGATCAAGAAGGCCCATCAGCGCCTCTTCTTCTTGAAGACACTGAAGAAGAACCATCTGTCAACTGACATCCTGGGCAACTTCTACCGCTGCGTGATAGAGAGTATCCTGACCAACTGTGTCACAGTCTGGTATGGGAGCTGCTCTGTTGCTGACCGTAAGGCACTGCAGCGAGTGGTGAAAACCGCCCAACGCATCACAGGGACTCCACTTCCAGTTATAAAGGACGTCTACAGGAAAAGATGTCTGCGCTGGGCACGCAGCATTCTTAGGGACTCCAACCATCCTGCTCATGGACTGTTCCAGCTTCTCCCCTCCGGAAGGCGTTTCAGAAGCCTTCGGACTAGAACCAGCAGGTTTAGGAACAGTTTCTTTCCAACAGCTGTCACGTTATTGAACTTAGTTCCCCGCTGACTCTCTTACCATCATCTCTTACCATCCTCACCTGTACATAACTGCCCACCTAACTTATTGTACATTATTTGCACATAACAGTACTCTTAACTTTCTGCACTGCTGCATATATTTGCTTAAATTGCACATACTGTCAATTACTGTATATACTGCACTGCTGTCCTTTGCACTTCTGATTGGACGCTAAACTGTGTTTCGTTACCTTGTATTCATACATGTGTAATGACAATAAAGTTGAATCTAATCTAATCTAATCTAACAGAGCACTACACTCCCAAAATGCTGGATTACTTGTAATACCTAGAATCTCCAAAAGTAAAATGGGAGGCAGAGCCTTCAATTATCAAGCTCCTCTCCTGTGGAACCAGCTGCCAATCTGGATTCCGGAGTCAGACTTGATCTCTGTTTTTAAGAATAGGGTTAAAACCTTCCTTTTTGATATAGTCTACAATTAGGGAGGGATCATGTGTCTCTGAACCCTCCCTTAGTTATGCTGCTAATAGGTTTAGACAGCCGGGGGACTTCCAATAATGCACTGGGCTTCACTCCTTTCTTCACTCTCAATTATTTTATTATTTTTTTTTGCTGGTCATTAACATCTGTTTGTTCTCTCCCATAGATTGAGTCCCCATCGTGCTGTTTGCTGTCTACATGTCTGTTCTTTTCCATCTTCTCTACCCCCTCACCCCCCAGCCAGTCACAGCAAATGACTGCCCCTCCCTGAGCCTGGTTCTGCTGGAGGTTTCTTCCTGTTAAAAGGGTGTTTTTCCTCTCCACCGTCGCCAAGCGCTTGCTCACAGGGGATCGCCTGATTGCTGGGGTCTTTCTTCAATTGTGGGGGTTTCCCCTACAGTTGAAAGTGTTATGAGATGACTGTTGTTGTGAAATGGCGCTACATAAATAAAGTTGAATTGAATTGATATTTTTGCCGTGATGCTACATCGATCTGTGAGCATTAGCTTGGCTAGGCAGTCAGTAGCTAGCTGAAGCTAGCAGTTTAGTCACTCATTCACAAATGTTTCTGTGCTTATTGTACCCCAGGGACTGATCATAGCCTTTCAAACTCTAAAACCACACACCCCTGTCTACCAGTGATGCATTATTTTATTCATTCTTTGAGACAAATTTATGTTAGTTGGCTCAGGCTTGCACCTGAGCTATAGGAACTATCCAGCTAAGATTAGTAATAGTTATGTGGGGCGGGGGGGGGGGGGGGCGATGGAGTTAAATGTGACTAGGAATTTGTGACCCGTACTGGCAAAATGAGTCGGAATGCGCACAGCGTCATTACGAGTTGCAGGCAGGAGAAGTCATAATTCATGATTCTTTCTTTGTTTGCTAGCGGCAAGTCCCAGGAAAAAAACCATGAGTGCCTGGTATCATTGGAAAGCTTAGAAAATGTACTTTCTAAAAATGCATATGTTTTTGAAGACATAACTCCTGACCAATCGAACGCGAGTTTTAAACCTAGCCAAAATATAAACAAATCGCCTTATTCTGGTGTCCGTTGTTTCACAATTCCTACAAATTAAATATCATTTTGAAGGTCTTTCAATACAGAATATGGAAAAAAACGTTACCTCAGTTTTGATAATTTTTTTCAAAGTGACTCATTTTGCCACCATGGGTCACATTTAAAGAGGCATACACTGAAATGAGCAGTTCCGAGTAAAACTGCAAAAGATGATTCACAATGATGCAGTAACAATTAAATACTGACAGCCAATTTGACCAAAATATGTCAGAAAGATTTCATTAAGACCTGTGGGACCTGTCAAAATGTGCAGTGAATGGGACCCTTAAAAATGAACACCGTATGCTTGAACCCGAAACAGCTTGAAAACTGATGAGTTGAATTTTTATTTAGCATTTTTGAATTAACACTGATAAATGCTAGCCTAAAAACTAAAACTGCTTAAATCTACGCAACATTAGTACAAAAGGCTGAAGAAAGTCAGCTTAAAAATACTAGCTTGAAAGCTAAAGAGCTATAAAGTTAAAGATGCACTCCAATGGCTATAAATCCCCTATAAAAACAAATCTACATTGTCTAAAATGGTAGTTTATGACATTTTTTTTCTGCAAGAAAACCTTTCGTTGTCTTACAATTCATTTCAATACAATTCAACTTTATTTATATAGCGCCATTTCACAACAACAGTTGTGAAACATTGAAACCAGCCAACAATTGGAGCTGCACGGTGGCGCAGTGGTTTAGCACTGTGGCAGCACAGTTTTACCCTCGGCCGGGGGATCGCGGGGATCATGAGATCGTGGGTTCGATCCCAGCCCCCGACCAACAGTGAGCTGTGTGGAGTTTGCATGTTCTCCCCGTGTTGCGCGGGTTTACTCCGGGATTTCTCCGGTTTCCTCCCGCATACCAAAAACATGTAGGTTTAGGGCGCTCGCGCATGCAGCGACCAGCAGCCGGTGGCTTGTCACCAGACTGCAAACCAAATCTACCTACGGGTACAAATAAGTAACAAAAAAAAAGTTACCTCATAGCACTAACAACTGTAGGGGGAACCCCCACAGTTGCAGAAAGACCCCAGCAATCAGGCGATCCCCTGTGAGCAAGTACTTGGCAACGGTGGGGAGGAAAAACTCCCTTTTAAAATCTTTAAAATCAAAATCTTTTCATCTCCCCCCCTTTCAAAAGCCAGAATCCATGATTACTAGGCCCAACCACATACCACAAGGCTAACAGTGGCTAGCACTACATTATCAGAATAAATCCAGTGATAAAAAGACTTACCGGTTGAAGGACATGCCCAGTTGTATGCATGGTGGCCCAGGATAATAACTGAAACTGCATCAGTCCTTAAAAGCAGTTTAATGGTAAAACTCATCTTTAATTTGGGACGTTTTCAAAGTAGTTTGTTAAAAAAAATGCTAACTAGCCTGGAGGATAGCTTCAGTTAGGCCAGAGAGACCTGATTGGTGCAACACTGCCTATGTGCCAGCGCCGCAAATAGTTCCTTCTGCAGGGGGCGGGGCTTAAGTGAAACTTTACAGCAAAAAAAAACTGATATGAGACATTTGAGCAATTTTGGTCTTGATATGTCTTGTAAGTTATAGAAAAAACGTTACAGACATGTTAACGAAAAAAAAAATCAATTTTTGGCAGGGTGTCACTGTAAGTTAGAGAATCAGAAACACTTTAGTATATTAAAAGTCCAATAAGTGGAAGAAGATGGATGGATGGATGGATGGATAGTCTTTCTAGTTGAAAATATGCATAAGCTTTTAGCCTTAAAAGCTGGTGGAGCTTTTAGAGAGATGGCTGGGAAAACTTCAAACTTCATTCACTTCTATTTGATTGTTTTAGCTAAAAAAAAAAAAGCACAAATATTAATAAAAGTGTTAAAGAAGAAAAACGGAAGCATGGGGGGGGGCTGAAAAGTTCTTAGTGGTCAAATTTGACCAAATGTGGTTTATTTTTCAACAGTCTCCCCTTCGGTCCAAACACTTCTTCCATCAGTGTTGCAGCGCTTGCATCCCCGCGGCTGAAAAATAAACCACATTTGGTCAGATTTGACCACTATGAACTTTTCAGCCCCCCCCCAGATGTCCACAAGTGAAGTTTCTATGCAGGAGATATTGACAAAAAAAACCTGAAGAATTTTTGAAATGGTTGACTCAAATAACAAGTAGTGTGAATGTAAACAGTCTTCAAACAATTCCAGCAGCCAACACTCCCCTTATTTATCGCATAAATAACCCCAACCGAGGCACTTATTGGAAATTCAGAGCAAAATATCCAGAAAATCCCACTGGAATTAACAGCACCTGCTAAATGAAACACTGCCACTAATTCATAATTGCTTGAGAGCTGTGGCAGCGCTGTGAATAATGTGAGGCTGACAGAGACAAAGGTAGCTCTCTGTGCAGCTGAAGGGTCGTCAAGGTGACCAGAGAGCAAGGGCACGCGCTCCTCCACCACAGCTGATCCCCCCCCCCCACCTCCACAAACCAAACGGCACCGTCCCTGCCCATCACATCCCCTCACACAGCAGCAGCACATAAAATCCAGCACGCAGGAGGACATCAAGCACAGGTTTCCATGTGAAAAGTGTAGAGTGTAGAGGGGGGGGGGGGGGGCGATTAATCTCTTGCAGGTATAGTGCATGAAGAGAGAAAAAAAAAAACTAATTTCCTCATTTGTGCTTTCTTTCATTGTTTGTGAGTTGAAGGAAGCCCACCTGGCTGCAGCTGGATTATACTTTTAGTAATTAGAAATCTGCCGAACAAAAGGAGGAGCTGCGCGAGAACACCTGATCAACTTATCCACGCAGCGCCGCTCCATCATGCAGCGAGCAGAGCATCACTCCCGAGCTGCGCCGTTCACACGCTCGGGGGGGACGCTGTCAGCAGCGCGCGCAATAAAAACACAGCAGAGACCGCTGCTGTCCGGGCTCTCCTTACCGGGTCAGATGGAGGAGAGGTTCGGCTGCCGAAAAGGAGGCGACGTACGGGGGCTCCGGTGGAAAATCTGCGGACGATCAATGCAATAAATCCCGGCGTTGTTGAGGCTGGAGACGGTCCTCCACCCGCCTGTTTCCTCTGAGGCGCTCCGGCGCATCTCACCGAGGAGACACCGACCGAGCCTCCGTTAACGGGGGAGAGAGAGAGAGAGAGAGAGAGAGAGAGAGAGAGAGAGAGAGAGAGAGATGGGGGGGGGGTGTCTGGTATCTGTCAGCTGTTGGTGGAGGCGCAGGATGATGACATGTTCATAAAAAATAATTTTCTTTAAAAAAAAAACTGATTTAGCTCTTTTATTGTTTTAGCAAGATTGAATCAGACGCAGAAGCCGTTGTCCTTGTGCTGAAACTTTGTAGCCTAATAAAATATTTTTGTAAGTTAACTAACTAAATCATCATTCACTTAAATTACAGAATGGGCTGCAAAAACACAAAGAAATAGGATCTTTTTACAGTGTGCAGAAGCACAAATGCACACAGGCACAGATAGAAGGACAGGATAATCACAATGCTACTGAGCCAAAGGTGCCGCATGCTGGCAGGCAAGGCAGGCAAATGCTGGTGCCAAGGGCTGGCCAGCACTGAATCACTACAGCAGTCACAATGTGGAGAGTTTGCAATGACCTTGGTAGACCAGCACAGAATTTCCTAAAAGGACCCAACCGCCACCTCTGACTCTCACAAGTACCGGTGCACATCTTACGTAAGCAAAGAAGTGAGAGCAGCTGTATCAAAATGAAGTGGTTATCAGGCTGGCAGTGACAAAAGAAAGAGGAAAAAGGTGAAGAGGAGAAAAGAAAGAAAGACAGCGGCAAGTAGTGCAAATAATACAGTAGTTAATGTCATGGATGTTCTGACTTATTGTTATGATTTGTCTTAGTTTCCTCCTGACAGCTCTAGCACGCCCCCTCCTCCTGTCAAGCACCATCAGCTGCTCTGTCACGGGTGCTCACACACATACACACACCCACATGCACACACACGCATGCACACGCTCCATTTACTTGCATTCACACATTCTCTCACACACCAGGTGCCAATCAGTTCTGCCCACACATTCTCACACCGGCAATCTCTTTCCTCGTTTGCTTCAGGAGTATTTGTTTGCCGCTCCAGAGGGAAGAGATTGTCGGGGCATTCCCCTTCATACGTGGCAGCGTGTTCCTCTGCATATGGTAATTCACTCCATGCGTTCAACTCAGCCTGACATTTAAAGACGATCTTCTATTCCTTGGTGTTGCAGCTGGCCCCACTTCTCTGCCTCAGCCTCCAGACTGCACGGCTCGCCCCGGATTAGCTCCAGACCTGTAGGTGTCTTTAGCCTTCTCTCCTGTGCTAGCAGCCCTGCAGCACTAGGCTGCTTGCCTTTCCTTTTGTGCTTTACACAGCTCTGTAGCACAAGGCTCCATTTTAGACCAGGCTGTAGAGCATTCAGCTGGCACCCTGTAAGTCTGGTGGCCTAACCCTGTCATTACACCTCTCCATATATTGTGTGGTTAACTGGACTGCATTTGGTGATTATTGGACTTGTTATTTTTGTGTACTTCAATAAATGTGGCACTCTCTACTCCTGCGATTGGTTTTTTCATTCCCTCCCTCGTGCGGTGTGTAATGGCGCACAGGGGTTCATGACAAGTTAATTTAGCTCAGAGCAGCTTTGTGTGTGTTGCCTCTGGGTGTTGCAGTATAGGACACCAGTACTCATCTTGTTTGCTCAACTATAGGAGGTTGAAAATAAAAACACTTACCTTGGACAATACTTTTTCTTTAATCATCAAATGAAAGTTGCATCCAGCCTTAACTATCAAGCTAACAACTCTAAGTTATAGAACTTTTGCAAGAAATGTATGCAAGAAATTTTGATAATGTACTACAGTTATTGATGGCAGTTACTGTGTGCTGTGTGCAAGTGGTGTGTGGATTTTATCGTATTACCCATACGTACAGTATGTGTGGTGAACGCTGGTTGGAGGAACACTCAGAGAGCCCAGGATTACTCAGAAAGTAGGCTACTGTGAAGTTTTTCACCCAGGGTTTCTTAATTGGTCCAAAAAAATTGCAAATAATTTGCGTTGTTGTGCATGGGTTCTGCAGTGGCTCTATCATGTCTATAGGTGGCAGTATGAACGCAGTATAGTCACCGCCTTCTTCTTCATGTGTTTTATGGAGGTTAATGACCTTGTTAGGTCGTGGTGACTAGGTGAAAAACAGCGATGGATAAATATTTGAAGAGGAAAGATTCAGACTCTGATCTGGGCCCAGGACAAAATTCTAATCCAGGTGAAGGGCCAAGCAGTTGTCAAAAGAACGATAAGACAATGAAGACCAGGCAGTTCAGCAAAAGTTACCTGTCATTTAGATTTACTTCCACTGGGGATCCCAATGCAGTGAGTCCATTATGCTTGGTTTGTGGGGGCCCCATGCAAGCCTAAACATCATCACCAAACAAAACACTCATCCCTTCATGAAAAGAATACAGACTATTTTGTTCATCTCTGTGAGCAGACAAAGAAACAGGTAATTTTAATGAGGAAAAAAGTGGGATTTTCAAGCCTGACTGCTGTGGAGGAAGTCTATGATTTTCTTCAGTGCCTGCCAGAATATCAGCTTTGTATTCATCTAAACAGACCCAGGTTTCAAGCTGAGTGAGTATATACTAATGACAAGACTAAATTGTCATTATATATGTCGTAATAGGCTACAAGGTGTCATTTTGTAACATTTTTGGTTGGTGGGGTACTGTGAGATTTTTTCAATATAAAAGGTGTTCATTGGTTCAAAAAAGGTTGAGAAACACTGGGCTACAGGACGGATTTTGATGACATTTCAACCACAGGTGGCCCTTGGGCCAAGGATGAACCCATTAGATTTTGGAGGTGATCCGGGTTAGGATGCGGATTCTGGATCACTTTTTCCTCTTTCTTTAACACTGTGAGATAGGACATTGGCAGAGGTGTGCTCTCTCAGATCACCTCCAAAATGTAATGGGTTCATCTGTAGCCCAAGGGCTCGTCGGCCTCCGTCGGTCTATGATGACCATGGAAGAGAATCCTAAACGTCTACTCTGCTGGAACAGCACCGCGTGTGGCTGAACAGGCCGATGCGCGAATGGCAGTCCCTGTCACACAGGTCGCATTTGTGGGTGGTCTCCATGCTGCTGGAGCTGTGGCGGTTCTTCCTGCGGGTCCTTTTTTCATCTGCTGCAGCAGTCAGTCTCTCTTCACCGCCTTGAGCTGTCTGGTCAGGGTGCCTCTCCATTTGGAGCGGTCCGTTGCAAGGTCCTCCCAGCGCTCTATGTTGATCTCCAGGGCCTTCATGTCTCTCTTGCAGACGTCTCTAAAGCGCAGCTGTGGGTGGCCAACGTCTCTCCTGCCAGTCACCAGTTCTCCGTAGAGGACGTCTTTGGGGATTCTGCCATCCTCCATACGGTGAACGTGGCCTAGCCAGCGGAGCCTGCGCTGCCTGAGTAGAGTGAACATGGAGGGAAGGCCGGCGCGGGACAGAACTTCTGTGTTGGGCACTTTGTCCTGCCAGGATATGTCCAGGATGCGGCGAATGCAGCGCAAGTGGAAGGAGTTCAGTCTCTTTTCCTGCCGTGCGTATGTTGTCCACGTCTCACTCCCATAGAGCAGTGTGCTGATGATGCAGGCGTTGTACACTGCCATCTTCGTCTTGACAGAGAGTTTGGGATTCTCCCATACTCGTGTGGTGAGGCGAGCGAGTGTGGAGGCTGATTTTTCAATCCTCTTGTCGATCTCTGGGTCTCTGATCAAGGGAGAGGTTGCTGCTGATCGTGGACCCCAGGTACGTGAACTGATTCACGACCTCCAGCTCGTAGTCGTCGATGGTGATGGTTGGTGGTGCTTCCGTGCCTTGCGCCAAGACGTTAGTCTTCTTTAGGCTGATGGTAAGCCCGAAATCCTTGCATGCCTGGGAGAAGCGGTCCATCAGGGTCTGAAGCTCCTGCTGTGTGTGGGTCACGACTGCAGCGTCGTCTGCGAACAGCATGTCTCTGATTAGAGCCTCGCGTACATTGGTTCTGGCTTTCAGGCGGGCGAGGTTGAAAAGCCTGCCGTCAGATCTTGTATGCAGGTAGATTCCCTCTGTTGCTGTGCTGAAGGCATGCCTCAGGAGCATAGCAAAGAAAATCCCAAAGAGGGTTGGCACAAGTACACAGCCCTGTTTCACTCCGCTGCGTATGTTGAATGGCTCTGTGACGTTGCCATCGTGCTGCACTATCCCCTGCATGTTGGTGTGAAACGATTTGATGAGGCTTTGCAACTTTGGTGGGCATCCTATCTTTGGCAGGATCTTGAAAAGGCCCTCTCTGCTGACCAGATCGAACGCTTTGGTGAGGTCGATGAAGGCGACGTACAGGGGCATGTTCTGTTCTCTGCATTTCTCCTGGAGTTGGCGGATGGAGAATATCATGTCTACCGTCGATCGCTCAGCGCGGAAGCCACACTGAGACTCGGGGTAGACACGTTCGGCAAGCTTCTGTAGACGAATGAGAACAACTCGTGCGTAGACTTTGCCAACAACGCTGAGGAGGGAGATGCCCCTGTAGTTGTTGAAGTCGCTTCTCTCCCCTTTGTTTTTGTAGAGGGTAATGATCTTGGTGTCCCTCATGTCCTGTAGAACGGCACCTTCCTTTCAGCACTGGCAGAGGACGTCATGCAATGGCAGCAGTAGGATGGTCTTGCAGTGCTTGATCAGGTCAGGGGGTATGCCGTCGTTGCTGGGTGCCTTGCCAGCGGGCAAGCTATCAATGGCCTTGCTGAGTTCGTCGATGGTTGGCTCGGTGTCAAGTTCGTCCATGGATGGCAGGCAATCGATGGCATCAAGGGCTGACGGTGTCACGGTGTTCTGTCTGGAGTAGAGGTCGGAGTAGTGCTCCACCCATCTCTCCATCTGCTTGTTCTTTTCTGTGATCATCTCCCCAGTGGAGGATTTGAGGGGAGCCGTCTTGCTCTGAGCTGGACCAAGTGCTTTCTTGATGCCATCGTACATACCACGGATGTTCCCTGTTATGGCAGCGGTTTGAATGTCTTGGCTGAGCTGAGTCCAGTACTCGTTGGCACAGTGCCGAGCAGTCTGCTGAACTTTGCTTCTCGCAGCCCTGAGAATCTGGAGATTCTTCTCATTTGGGTACTTCTTGTACTCGGCAAGAGCTGAGCGCTTGGCTTCAATGACGGGGGTCATCTTGGTCAACTTGGCATCAAACCAGTCCTGTGACTTCGAGGTCTTCCTCCCAAAGGTAGCCAAGGCTGTGCGGTGGATGGTGTTTCGCAGCTCTTCCCACTTCTGCTTTGCTGATTCTCCTTCTTGTGGTACACCAAGTTCCTTCTCAAAGGTGGAGGCAAACCGCTCAACAAGTTCTGGTTGGGCCATCTTGCTGGTGTCAATCTGTGCCTTTCCAGGCTGTCTAGCATGATGGAATTTCTTCAGCTGCAGCTTGACCTTGCAACACACCAATGAATGGTCTGTGTCGCAATCTGCACTCTGGAACGAACGGGTGATTAGCATGTTCTTCACTGAGGTACGCCTGGTCAGGATCAAGTCCAGCTGGTGCCAGTGCTTTGAGTGCAGATGTCACCAGGAAACCTTGTGTTGGGGCTTGGTCTTGAAGAACGAGTTTGTGATGCACAGATCGTGATAAGTGCAGAACTCAAGCAGCCGCTGTCCGTTGTCGTTCATTCTGCCCACGCCAAATGGTCCAAGACAGGAGGGCCAGGAGTCAAGGTCAGCACCCACTCTGGCATTGAAGTCTCCAAGGAGAATGAGTTGTTCAGAGTTGGGGATGATCCTGACAGTTGTTGCGAGATTCTCGTAGAGCTCGTCTTTTGCCTCTGGTGTGGCTGTCAGTGTTGGGGCATACACACTGACGAGGGTGACTGGGCCTTGAGTGGTGTTGAGGTGGAAGGTGAGGAGTCGTGCAGAGCCATTGCTGCCCGGTTCCACCATCTTCAGCAAGGTGTTCTTCACTGCGAAGTCCACTCCGTGTTCCCTGTGTTCGTCACTGCCCTTTCCCTGCCAGTAGAACGTGTAGTCCTTCTCTCTCAGTGTGCCTGCGTCAGCCAACCGTGTTTCCTGGAGAGTGGCGATATCCACTTCCAGTCTCTTCAGCTCATTATTGATGATTGCAGTCTTCCTGGTGTCGTTGATGTCCTTGAGGTTAGCAGCGAGTCCTGTCATCATAGTGCGGATGTTCCAAATACCCAGTTTTAGAGTTGGTCTCTTTTGTTTTTTTGTCTTGCCTGGTGCGAAAGTTCTCAGCCTGTCGTTCGGACTTCTCCTCATCCCCATGCATCCAATGAGGAAAGCAGGCTGTGGCGGGACAACACCTTACTGGCTGGGGGCTGCCCAGCTTGAGGCGGGCGGTAGCTGTCCAGTGAGATCCGATGATCCCTCCCACCGTCGGGAACAACCCCTGGCGCCGCGCTCTACGCCAATTGAGCGGTGGCTTGTAACCGGTAACTGTCATTCCCCGTGTTTTGTCTACGCCAAAGGCGAAGCTGGAGTGTCCTCTCCAGTGATCCGGTGTTCTACCTTCCAGCGTTGGGCGTTGGTAGGATTCAAGCCTGGGCAGGAAGATATGGAGGACAAGATGTTGCCCATGCAGCATGTCCCCCCTCTCCACGTCACTGATGAATCCAAAGGAACAGCAGGGCTGCTACAGTTTGGCACTAGCGCCATCGCAGGAGCTGCCAGAACGATGTTGAGCACAACAGAGAACTGCCTTAGGGACTCCGACTCCGGATTTTTCCTCAAGGTTGACTCCCGAAGCCTTTCCCGTGACCGGGTGTGCCGCAAGGCAGCAGAGGTTTGAAATCAGGGTTTACCTTCCCCTAGATGGGCTACCTTCCCAGGTTGACGAGCCACCATCTACCCGAAGCATCTGGTTTTAAGGCGCCAGAGATCCACCCTCGCCCCTTCTCCTATTAGTAAAAGCAGTTCCGCCGGGCTTAGAGACTAAACCACACGGGCAGGCTAGGAGTTGGACTTAGTTGTCAGAGGCTTTTCGAGACGCACGCCATAAGGAGCATTTTATAAGCACTGGGAGCTTAACCCCAGTGCCGCTCCTGGCTATAACAACCTTGGAACCACCCCCCAAGGGCTACCTCCTGTGAAAATTTCTTCCAAATCCATCCATTACTTTTGCATAATCCTGCACTCACACAAATACAGACAGACAAACTGAAATGATCCTTAAAAACATACAATTTATGCTAAAAATTACAAAAAAAATAACTCTTTACACTGCAGAAACCTACAAAAAACAGTCATTACTGCACATATGCAGCACACTTTTTCAGCAGTGAAGATAATGGTGAGAGATGGTAGAAGGAACAACAAACCCCAGAGCTGTCACTCAATAAGCCCAGTTTAGCATCTACCACTGTCTTTCACCCTCACTTCCACATTCAGTTTTGACTTTTAAACATTTTTGTGGTGGTTAGTGTCAGATTAGGCGCTCACTCCATTAATTTTTAGGATAAGGTTTGGGTTAGGTGCTCCCGTCACTCATTTTCACAACCCCCGACACACGCTGGTTTTACAACTCTCAAAGCTCCCACCTACATTCTTCATGCTTCTCAAAGTTGCAGAATCATACTATTTATACTAGTTTTTGAGTGAGATAGACTTTTTACCTTATACATGTACATGTTGAAATTAAGTGAAGACATGCTATGTAACTGATGTGTTGGTCCTCTGCTGGACACCGTGTAACTCTCACAGTTTCTCCCTCCAGTATGTAGCCATTACACACAGTGTGTCCTGCCTTCACTTTTTTTCCTCTCTTAGTTTATAGGTGGGTGAGGGATGGTAGAAAGGTATCCTGTCTGTGCCCAGGACGAGGTGTTCTTATTACTATTAAATGTTTGGTTTAGGGCAGGGGTCTGCAACCTGTGGCTCTTTTATCCATAGCCAGTGGCTCCCCGAGGATTTGAGGGAAAAACACTCACAGATTTCCAAGCGAGGAAGCAAAGAATTTTCAAGAAAAAGGGTTACATATATGGGCAGCGCGGAGGCGCAGTGGTTAGCACTGCGGCAGCACAGCAGCTCACCCTTGGCCGGGGGATCCTGGGTTCAATCCCAGCCCCCGACCAACAGTGATCTGTGTGGAGTTTGCATGTTATCCCCGTGTCTGCGTGGGTTTACTCCCACATGCCAAAAACATGCAAGTTAGGCTAATTGGCATCAAAAACTGGGGATTCTAAACTGTCCTTAGGTTTGACTGTGAGAGTGAATGGTTGTCTTTGTTGGCCCTGCGATGGACTGGCGATCTGTCCAGGGTGTACCCTGCCTCTCGGCCAAAGATGCTGGGATGGGCTCCAGCCCCCCCGCGGCCTGAAAAGAATTAAGTGGAAGAAGATGGATGGATGGGGTTACATATTCATGAGAAAAATGTCATAAAAAAAGATGAAAATGAGAAAACCTGAAAATTTATGCAGAAAGTCTTGCAAATTTAAGCAAAAAAGTTGCAATTTTAGGAGGAAAATTTACCCACAAATTTGCAAAAAAAAAAAAGTCACAAAATTTCTGGAAAGGAAATCATAAATTTACTGGAAACTGTTGTGTTGGTGTTTGGGGACATGTTATTGTGTGACACAGGTGGTGGCTCCACCTTTCCGGTTCTGCCGCCACCTGGGGTATGAGAGGGCTGTGAGGGAGAGGGTGGTCTCTTGGCCTTCTCTCAGCTTAATGGATGCCCCTGTACTGTGAGAGTGAGTCACAAATAAAGCTATGTCCAGTTCAACACTCGGTCTCGTCCTTGGCTCCCATGATCAACATGACAGAAACGGTTTGAGTTTTATGAAAAAAAGTAACAAAATAATGTAAAAAAAAAAAAAGAAATCTGCAGCTTTTTCGTGTGAATTTGCAGCATTAATTTGGATGCTGATTACATTTTTACTCTGTGCAATGATTTTTTTCTCTGTTCATCTAGACAGTGACTCATTTTTTAAAAATGTTTCTCTCTTCCCCATTAAAAGAAAAGAGGGGCCTCAAAACACAACCATAGGGCCCCCAACAAGCTAACAGCCCTGCCTTTGAGGTTAGGGTCTGAAGCTTTAGATGCTTATAAATAAGCTAGTAATAACCAATAAACTGAATTTAAACAGCAGGTGAGAATAAGTCAATAATTTTGCACTGCATACTAATACTTTTTGTAGTTCATCCCACTCTCACCAAAATGCGACATCACCCATTTTCACAGTTCACAGGTGCTCAAGTTGTCATACGGAGGTGAGTAGAGATGGTTAGTGGCATTAAAAACCAAGAAATCCAATTTTGCACTTAGTCTGGTCTGTGTTCCTTTATTCACTTCTACATTCATCTTTCACTTCCACTTTTAACTTACTTTTTTCTTTGAATATGCACAAGTACAATTTTTTTAAGTGGTTATGATTAGAGCTAGGGCTGTGTGATATGACAATATACTATATCAGATGACGATATAAAAATGTCTGTCGTTTCATGGAATACTCTATCGTTTATATCATGATTTAAAATGCACATACTCCCGTTTGTTGAAAAAAGCTCCTCACCCACTATTTGTCAGCACCCTGCCTCTCCCCTGCAGTGCGCTGCAGTGGAACAGGTGTGTGGCGGGTGGCTAGGCTCTCCGGTGGTTGCTCACTCCATACTGTGAGTTTGGTCAAATAGCTGCTATTCCTCCTGTTTGTCGGGCATGTGGGACTGTTTTCCATCGTGCTGCGTCAGAGAGGATAGTCTGCCAACCTCCTTTTGATAGGAGATAAATAACGTGAACACCATGTCTAATTATAAAATGGCAAATGCTAAATGACGCTAAGCTGTACTAACTGGAAACATTCTAGTGTATCAGACCATCGTTTCTTTCGTTTAAATTATTACTGAGTTTTGTAGTTTCGGCTGAAAAAAAAAATCATTAAAGCTGCAAAAGTGCATGATGGTGGCACATACACGCAAAATAAATAATAAATTAATTAAAACCAGTCAGAGGAGCAAGTTGGCTCTTAATGTAATTTATTTGCTTTCTAATCATTTTAATTAGTGAAGTAGCAATAATGAATAAAGTTAAAGTCATCACATGTATTTTACTACATTACCTTTTGTGTCTTTGATTTTCAGATCATGACCAATCTGAAATATTTTTATTAAGAAGCAAACAGGTTAAATCAGGCCAGAATGGCAGGCTGCAGGCTGTAGCTCTACACTTAAATTTCCATTGATTTAAACTAACAGCTAATTTATATCTGTAGACGGCAGCGATAGGAAACTTTCTTCATTTTCAGACATTTTTTTGTGTCTTGGATTTTTTTTTTTTTTTTGGCTATTCTCCTCTAGCTCAGGAAATATTTAACTTATTGATGTTTACTTTTTATTCATATGATTAGAATAAAAACCCGAAATTTGTGAGAATCAAGTCTCAAATGCACATTAAAAAATGTTTTATAACAACACTGCAAAATTATGAGGGAAACAGGTGCATGTAAAAGAAAGTTAAAAAAAAAAGATAGTCCTTTTTATGTGATTCTCTAAACTAGAATTTACAGAAAATGTGTATTGTGATATATATCGTTATCATGATATAAGATGACATATCGGGACATGAAATTTTTTTGTCATATCGCACAGTCCTAATTAGAGCATTGGTTAAGATCAGGAAAAGGTGAGGGGCTACGTGATTAGTACATCTCACTTCATGTAGTTATTTTTATAACCACCGGAGGTCACTTTTTGCAAAACATTACAGGCCCAGTCTCTTCAAAATGAGGCAGCCTTCAAAACCAGTGCATATGTGCACGTTTTGGATGAGGCCGATCTGTATTAAAGGGGCCATTGATGGAAAAATTGTGTGTTTGTAGGTTTTAACCTTCTGAAATGCATCTATTGGTCACGTAATTATCGAAAAAATATCAAAACACTCACTTCTTTTGAAAAAAAAAAACCCACAGCCTTTATATCGCTTTTCACTCCAAACAGCAGAATTGACTGTTCTGGATTTGCCATGGGACGTCATTGACATAGTAAACCCAACTATCCTTGATACCCGCCTTTACCCGCATAGCTGTCTGTCACGTAGATGGATGGGAGCCAGAGGAGTTAGCTTGCGAGCTAACAGGAAGCTTGCACCAAGCCCGGTTTAGATTGTTTTCTTTAGATTTCAGTCACCCTAATAGACATCCCCATTTCCACCTAATTCCACAGTCAATAATATGTCATTCTGGCTTATTTTTTTATATTTTCACCACGACTGTACTGTCAGCACTAGCATGCTAGGCGGTCCGAGTCCATCACTGTAACTGAAACTCAGCTCGCCTCGGTACGGAGGAAGTAATGGACAGGCCACCTGGATCCAGCCAGCTTTGACTGCTATTTTCTAAAAAAATTTTCACCCCCACTACATACTTCGCTCTAGATGTTAGTTTAGCTAAGTTAAAGTTTATTTTTTCAGCCATCTTGCAGTTCAGCTGGCTCGCTGAAGCTAGCAGTTTAGCCACTCATTCACATGTTTCTGTGCTTATTGTACTCCAGGGACCAGTCATAGCCTTTTAAGCACTGAAACCACACATCCCTGCCCACCGGTGATGCATTACTTCATTCTTCCATTCATCTGAGACAATTTTACATTAGTTGACTCTAGTATGCACTCTAGTCAGCTGCCATCCATATTCAGTGGTGCGGGCTAACGTTTACAGTAGTGATGTATGAGGGGGGTCGGCGCTGAAGGCGGTCTCAGAGGTCTTACAGTGCCAGGTCCTGATGCAGGCCGTTATCAGAAAGGCTGGAAAATTTAAAAAAAAAAAATAGCTGCAATAATTAGATAATTAAAGAAAATTGTAACAAAATATGCCAGACATTTTATTAAGACGTGTGAGCTGTTAAAATGCAGTAAAAAAAAAAAAAAAAAAGAAGTGCAATCAATGACCAGTTTAATACGTTCAGGTTAAAAAAAAGAAAGACAGGTCACCTTGTTTTCAAAATGTATGACATCCTTGAAGTCTATTTTTCCTTTCCTGTGACTGTGTCGATCTTTGGATTTTTAAAATATATGTGTCAATCGGTGGGGGGGGAGGGGGGGTGCTGGTGTCCCCACCAACCTGGAAAAAGAGAATACATATATGTCTCTCTTTCAGAAACAGATTCCCCTACTTGTTTTTATAAGTATGCATGAATTTTTACTTTTTCAAAAAGTGACTCGGTTGTCATTTCGGCTACATTAAAAAACAGTGCAGTGGATTGAAATCAGCATCAGTCCCAGTGGAGATGAATATAGGTTAATAATAAAATCTTCAGCAGTCTGTAACCTTGGTAGGGAGGTGATAGGAGCCTCGGTCTCAGAGGAGAAACCAGGGCTGCAGCACACAGCTCCACTGAGGCTACGAACATGTCATCTCTGTGGATATGCGACAGTGACCTTTACTGAGGGCCGCAGGAATCACAAACTGTGTTGAAGCTCTGTGTGAGAAGCAGAGTGTAACACCGATGAATAAAAGCTCAGTATTACCTGCTTATACTAAGAAATAGAGCCAAAAGATAGGCTGAACAGGAAAAAGCCTGGTGAATTTTAAACAGGTCGTCTGGCGTCCCCTGATGGTAAATTATAGCAACCACATGACATATTTACACTATCATAAAATATACAAAAAAATAAGCTGGGAAGTATTAGGAAAGTGCAGACCTTCACCAAGTGATCACTGTTCCTCTTACAGTGCGACTAAATAGACAAAACAATGGAGATTCCCAAAGTTTTTTATTTAAAAATTGTCAAAATGACCATGCAGAGTTTAATGATGAGGCAGTTGAATCTCAAAACAAAACAACCACCAAGAGAATAAATGGTATTCACTTATATAGGACTTTTTCTCATCTCTAGATGACCAAAGCGGTTTACGGATCCTGCTATCCACCCATTCACACACTGATGGCGGCGGAGCCGCCATACACAGGCGCAGGCCTGACCCACCAGGAGCAACTGGGGGTTCGCATGCAGACTGCAGACAGAGTGGCAATCAAACCCCTGACCCTCCAACCAGAAGTCGGTCACACTACACCTGTGCCACAGCAGTTGTGCTGTTACTTTTTCCAACTGATTATTTTATTTTTGTTTCTTAATATGGTTTTATTCAATACTAAATTTTACAGAATTGCATGAAAAAGTTTCTGGTAAGCCACGAAACATTTTTTAAAGTGGCTTCAGCATTCCCCTCTGTGGATCGCCACCTTATCATGATGGAGGGGTTTGTGTGCTCTGATGATCCCAGGAGCTGAGTTGCCACTGGTAGGGTCTCCCAAGGGAAATGGTTTCTGGGTGTAGGGCCAGACCAAGAGCGGACCAGTAGATCCCCATGAAGAAAGTTAGAGCCAAGATCCAGTGTACTTAGACTGCTGCCCCAGTGACCTGGACCACCAGAAAAGCAGTAGAAGATGAATGGATGGATGCCTCAATATTATGGATGGCTAGTGTAGTCTGATAACGCACCCAACTTAGAATCTGTTTTATTAGCTACTATAAACATAATCTCTAAAATCTGGGGAAATAACTTTAACATGTTTTAAAAATACAAATGCATTTATATGTAGTTATGTCTGTAAATACCTTTAAGAATGGTGAGGCTTGGTGAATGGGCAAACTCAGCTTTATTATTATATTGGACACACAATACAGTCACCAGGCAGGGGCATCGGCAAGAGACTGTAAAATGGATGCCCCCTGGTATTTATAGGGTGGTGCGGTGGCGGAAGAGGAAGTGGCCACCACTACACCGCACTTCACAATAAAAGTACTTAAACCCAACATCACCCCCCCATAGAAAGTCCAAAAACACATACAACTGAGCCCCTCCCCAATGTAGGACCTGAATCACACACTAAGAAAGCTAGAACTGAAATTGCTAAATGGCCTATCACATTCACACAACAAAACTAAACTAGGGGGAACGGGTGGACTACCATCCCACCCCATATGGCAAGGTGGGTTATTCTGCCACCTGTAAACTAACTAGAAGTCCGTCAGTAACTTAAAACATTGCCATGCTCCTAAAATATAAACACACGCAGAACAATAACATTTAAGTTTTTTTTACACACACAAACATATGAACATTAGAACTTATTTTTTAAATTTACACTACTGTCCTTGGGTAGAAAAGGGTAGAACTGGCTTGGGGGGCCCAGGACAGCCCCTCAGTAGGCACGCCCCTGGAAGTAGCAGGCTCTCAGAATAGTGGCTGATCCCATGGACAAAAGCGTCTCTCCTCATCACCACCGACTGCTGCTCTCGTCCAGCCCCACCATCAGAAGCCTCTTCCCAGACACGCCACAGCTCATTGGCATGCCTCGCCGAACCATCCGACAGCTGGAAGTAAGCTGCGCCCAGCTTAGCCACGATGCGTAGGTGTTCCGCTGGCTGTTGTCTGGCCCATATTAGCTGTGGACATCCCACTTCTCAAACCCAGACCTAGTCCATGACCCTAAGCGGGGTTCTGCTTGGCCTAATATGGTGCTGCTCGGCACGAGGTCTCTCTGTGCCTGTCGGTTTGGCCCCATCCTCTTCTAAAGCTGTTGTAGCGGTCGTCATTGTTGCCGCCAATCCTCCATCCCTCTGCGGCCAAGCTCTGAAGGAATCGGGGGCTAGCACAATGATGTCACTCGCCAATGCAGGTGCCTCATCATCACACATTTCCGAGCGCCGGCACTGAGATCCTCCTGCGCCGAACCTGGGTGAGGCTGGTCCTGCTTGACCGCCATGGTGTCTGTTAGCTCTTCGTCCCACACAACGTTGTTTTCTACCATCGTAGGGTTCCACTGGCCACAATCAGACCATTCTTTCCCAGCGCCGTCTTTAATGGCGAAACCCTGTCCATACAACAAGTCACAGCCCATGATGTTGTCGTCTTGGGCTGAAACATGAAAGGTGAAGTCCGCCATCGTCGCAGACTTATACCGAACCATTAACTCCAACATTCCAACTGTGCACAGCCTGTGACCTCCATAACCATAAAGCGGCGCTGGGTTAGCTTTTATCCTGTAGTGGGGAAAAATCTTCCTCACCGTGGCCCAATTCAGCATTGATCCCTCTGCCCCCGTGTCGAGCAGCAGCGGCACCTCCACACCATCTAGCTCCACTGCGCAGAACATGTATCCATTAGTACTCTGGGGCACCGTGTGGATAGTTGTCGGGGACGGGCAGAGTGATTTCTTCCATGGGCTCTCTGGCTCAGATACACGGCACACTCTAGCATAATGATTCAAGCGTCCACACTTGCCACAATGCTTCCCTCTAGCCAGGCATTCCCTAGCCTTGTATTGGTGCTTTGCGGACCCCCAACCCATGCACAGGGTTTTCCCGGGGCAGGCCTTTGGCTGACAGCGTTGATGTCCATGTCGTCGCTGGTCAAGCTATCCTTGCTATCAGGGTCCGCTACTAATGCTTTGGCGGTAGGCTCCAGCTGCCGCTGTGACTGGCACCACTTTAGCTCCGAAGCTAGTCTCCACTTAGAGAGCTAGCTCGACAGCCCTTGCTAACGATAGGTCACTTGGTGTCGTAAGTAGCCTAACTAGTAAAGCAGCGCTGGTTGTGTGATCTGCCAGCTCCACCACGCACCAGTTCCTCCTCCAATAGCCCAAAACAACACTCACTAGCCAGCTGCCGCAGGTCAGCAACAAACTGGCGGAAAGGCTCACCCACTTGCTGGTGTCGTTGTTGGAACCTAATCCTCCGGACAGTCATGCTGTCCGGGGTGTGAAAATGGCACGCTAGCAACTTGACTACGTCCTCATACAAGTCTGAAGCCCCAAGTGTGCGCAGGATATGCTGGCCCTCAATTCCCAAATTATGTACAAGGAGCGCATGTGCTCTTAGCTTATTTAGCTCACCCAGGTCGAGTGTGACAATGTAATTTTGGAAAGCCGCAAACCATCTTGGCCAGGGCACAGGCGGCTCGCCCGGGAGCTCCAGGAAGGGGCGAAGTGGTGTAATACATGCCTCCATAGTTTGTCTTTGTCATCAAAATGTTATGTCTGTAAATACCTTTAAGAATGGTGAGGCCAGGTGAATGGACAAACTCAGCTTTATTATTATATTGGACACACAATACAGCCACCAGGCAGGGGCATTGGCAAGAGACTGTAAAATGGATGCCCCCTGGTATTTATAGGGTGGTGCAGTGGCGGAAGAGGAAGTGGCTGCCGTTACGCCGCACTTCACAATAAAAGTACTTAAACCCAACATTACATGTACATGTTTCTTCCATGTGAAATTTTTAATGTCTTCTACACACAGCTCCTTTTCTCTCCAGAACAGCAGGTGGCAGCAGCAGCAGGACTGTCAGCTGCTCACCAAACAGGAAGAGGGAGTGGCTACATCAATCCCAGTTATATAGTCCTGGGAATAAGCCAATAATGGAAATAATTAGTTTTGTCCTGTTTACATGCATTGCATAAACGGATTATTGGAGGGTAAACTGCTTGAGTTAATGACCCAGTTATATTGTCTTTTATCGGATTATTCTGTTTACATGGCCACTTCAACAATCAGATAACTCCAGAAATCCAATTATAATCGGTTTATTCAAGTACAAGTAAACGTGGTCATTGACTCAGTCCCCACAATGTGGTATATTGTATGTAATCTGAGCTACATGACTGACTCAGTATCAGCCAGTCCTGATGGGGGTGGACTTATACTGCTCTCTCTGGATGTCTCAATACAGTCTATGGTCTCTACATGGCATGAGTGGAGCCACGAACATCTGCTGTACTCTGAGCTGAGGAATTGTTAAATAAAAGTGTTAAGATACACTCACTGTCCTTTCTATCAACCACAGGACACAACATGGTACCAGGAGTGACAGAACTCAGCAGTTCAAGCCTATGAACGAGTGTGACAATGAACGGCGACGCCCCTGAAGTAAAGTTAAGTAAAGCTTACTGCTAGCACAAATAGAAGATGGATAAATTAAGGCCTCCTTCTCCACTCAAGCTGACAGGTAATGTGGAAGAGCAGTGGAAGCTGTTTAAACAACATTTCAGCCTGTATATTACAGTAATTGGAGCAGCTGATAAGAGCGGTGAGCAGGAAGTTGCACTGTTCCTGACGGTAGCTGGCTCAGATGCTATCGACATTTTCAATAGCTTTCAGCTAACAGCTGAACAGCAAACTGACTATAATAAAGTGCTGGAGGAATTTGAGAAATTCTGCACGCCAAAGAGAAATGCAACCTATGAATGATATATCTTTCACAGTAGATGTCAGGCTGAGACAATAGAAAAGTTTATAATGGACCTTAAACTCAAAAGTCAATCGTCCAACTTTGGACAGTTGACTGATTCGTTAATCAGAGACTGCATAATTATTGGAGTTAGAGACAAGAGCCTTTGAGAGCAACTTCTGGGTGAAGGCTGGGCCCGTCGTCCCCACATCTGATAGAGACAGCATCAACATTGTGGGCCCTGACAGCTGGTCAAGACTACAGCGTGTGGTAAAGCTGGATGGCGTTAGTGTATCAATGATGCTTGACTTTAGTAGACATCAATCATCCCCATTTGGAGGAAGTCATCTGACACAGAGAGAGGAAATTCAGACTCTGAAAATATCTCATTATGCTGAACACAAACTACAAGAGATAGACAATGATATTGATCCTGACAACCACTTCTTCAATAATATTCATAATCACTGTGAATATTACACTGAAAAGCAATTTAAAAGTCAAGTGCAAATAGATGGTAAACTATCAATAACACACTTTAACAGCAGAAGTCTTAACAAAAACTTTCCACAGATTCAGGACTATTTAAAACAGCTAGATAGAAAATTTACAGCTATCGCACTCTCTGAAACTTGGCTCAATGAAGAGCAGGCTTCTTTGATGGCAATAGAGGGATATCAGATGTTTCATATTAACAGATCTCAAAAAAAGGGTGGTGGTGTTGCACTGTATATTGATGAACTGTATAGGTGTAAACTTGTAAATGGAATGTCCTTTGCACTACTAGGGATTCTGGAATGTGTTACTGTTGAGATTGACCAAGATAAAACAAAAAATCTAATTATAAGTTGTATATATAGAATGCAGGGAACTTGCATTGAGACATTCAGAGATAAGTTAGTCGAGCTGTACAATAATATAACTAATAAGAAAATGGTTGTAATCTGTGGAGACTTCAATATTGATTTACTAAGTCCATTTCAACAAAATGTAATTACAGAGTTCATGAATTCTATGTACAGTATGAGTCTATATCCTACAATAACACATCCCAGTAGAATCACAGTCCACACTACAACACTTATTGACAACCTGTTTGTTAATATTATTTTTTTTTTCCACAATATCTTTATTGAACCTTTTTTTTTTTTTAACAAACATGATACAAACAATCAAACACTAACACTAAAGTACTACAAAAAAAAAAAAAAAAAATGCCCTAAAAACACCAACAACCACCAACAAAATCAAGTCTTCAACAATGCTCCTCTGTTTAGTCTAGACAATCCAATACATAAGTATACATATTATGTTCACCAGTTTGGAATTTACAAGGTCCACACACATCATTCACCTTCTTCTTCAAGAGTTATGTTTAAATTTTTTACATAATCAATAAAAGGTCTCCATATATTCTCAAACACAATTTCCTTTGATTTCAGTATATATGTTATTCTTTCTAATGGAAGGTTTGTTAACATCTGTCTTAACCACTGAGTCACATCTGGTCTATGAGTCTTTTTCCATAATAGTGCAATACATTTTTTGGCATTAAGCAAACTGAGGTCTATGAATGTTCTTTCACTTTTATTGAAATTATGCTTTTCTGGGTACAGACCCAACAAAAACAGTTTAGGATTCAATATGATTTGTTTTGAGATTATTTTTTCAATTGTTACCCTCACCTCCTCCCAAAACATTCTTATTAATCTACATTCCCATAAACAATGAAATAGGGTTCCTTTACTTTCCATGCATTTTGTGCATGTATCTGGTATATTTTTGTTATATCTATTTAACTCCTCCGGTGTAACATACATCCGCATTAACCATTTGAAATGTATCAATTTAAGGCGTGCATTTATTGATTTGGTTTGAGCTTCTGTACAAGCCAATTCCCATTGTTCCTCTGAAATTTCAATTTGCAGATCTTCTTTCCAGTAGTTTAATCTTTTCAGTGAATTTTCACTTGAAGATAGTGTCAATGAGTTATAAAACTCTGAAATAATACCCTTTCTTTTACTATCTTTCATCATCATTTTTTCCAAGGATGAATAAATAGGTCGAGTGAGAGCTTTATTTTGATTTGATCGAATAAAGTTTCTAAGTTGAAGATATTTAAAAAAATGTGTTCTATTGAGATTAAATTTGATCCTCAGCTCTTCAAAAGACATTATGTTGTCTGCACATGGCAAATATAAATCCTGAATCTTTTGTATCCCTTTTAAATTCCATACTTTAAATACAGCGTCCGCTCTCCCTGGTTTAAAATATTGATTACCCCATATTGGACTAAATTGTGACAATAACTGTGGTTCTTTTAAATAGTTTTTAGCTTCACACCATATTTTGATCATATGCTTTACAAATGGATTTTTAACTTGTTTTTGTAATTTTTTTGCCGAATCTGAGTATATGAATATGGGAAGAGGTAAAGGTAAATTGTATGATTCCATTTCAGTCCAGTGAGGGAGATCATTTGATGAAAAATAATATGTCATAGACCTCAGTTGTGCCGACCAATAATACAACATAAAATTTGGACATTTCAGACCTCCACGATCAAATGGTAAATATAATAAAGACAAACGTAATCTAGCCCTCCTGTTGTTCCATATAAATTCCACTAACTTTTTTTTTATTCTTGAGAATAGATCTAAAGGTGGTGATAAGGGAATGTATTGAAATAAATAAAGTATTTTAGGTAAAATATTACTTTTAAGTATATTGATTCTCCCGATCATCGACATTGGTAGTGACATCCATCTCTGAGTTAACTCATTGATATCTGACATTAAGGCTTCATAGTTGACACTGGCGACTGATTCTAGCTTAGGCATAATTTGGATTCCTAAATATTTAAACTGATTTACAACATTGAATTGATTTACCTCAGGGGCTGGGTAATTTCTCTGGGTCTCATTTAGCATTAATATTGAAGATTTAGTTTTATTTATTTTATATCCTGATATTTCCCCAAAATTCTTTATTAAATTCAACAAGGTTGGAATTGATTTTTTTAGATTCGACATAAACAAAATTATATCATCAGCGTACAGGGAGATTTTATGTTCTGTTGGTCCAACTTTAATTCCATATATTTGTGAATGTAAACGTATCGCTATCGCTAAAGGTTCAATTGCCATAGTAAACAGTAAAGGTGAAAGTGGACAGCCTTGTCGACATCCTCTATTGATTTTTATTGGTTTTGAAATATTGTTATTTGTTAGGATTTCTGCTGTAGCATTATTGTATATTATTTGAACCCATTTTATGAAATTATTTCCAAGTCCAAACCTTTGTAGGACTTCAAAAAGAAAGGGCCATTCAACTCTATCAAAGGCCTTTTCGGCGTCCAATGATAGGAGAGCTGTATCCGGTGCTTCTTTATTAAAATAAATAATATTAAATAGTCTTCTTACATTATGGAAGCCTTGTCTACCCTTTATAAAGCCATTCTGATCTCGATTAATAATATTTGGTAAAATTTCTTGTATTCGTCTTGCTAAAATTTTACAGATTATCTTAAGGTCGGCGTTTAATAGGCTTATTGGTCTCATATTTTCACATTTATTAGAGGGCTTACCTGGTTTTGGCAGCAGTATAATTAAGGCATTATTTATGTATGATGGTAAATTATTATTTTGAAATGCTTCTAAAACCATTTCCAAAAAAGGTTTTATTAATTTATTCTTAAATTTTTTATAAAGGTCAACTGGAAGACCATCTGGTCCTGCACTTTTTCCTGATTTCATATTATCAATGGCTAGCCCAACTTCTTCTTGACTAATTTTAGACTCCAATATCTCCCTGTTTTCATTTGGAATACACGGTATAGATAGTTCGTTCAAAAACCCATTTAGTTTTGTTAAATCAGGTTCATTTTTGGTATCATATAATTTTTCATAGTAATCTCTAAAGGCTCTATTAATTTCTAAAGGATCTATAACTACCTGTCCCTTACTTATAATACTGGTAATTGGTGTTTTAATTTCCAATTGTTTAATCTGCCATGCTAATAATTTTCCTGATTTTTCACCTTGTTCATAAAAAGATTGTTTCAATCTTAGAAGACTCGAGGCAGCTCTATTCGCTGATTTTTTGTCGTATTCAGCTCTCAAAATCAGTAATTCATTCTCCAACCTTGGGTCACTTCCTGCATACACTTTTTCCTGAAGACTTTTTATTTTATGTTCCAATTTAGCTCTCTCCTCTCGAGTCTTCTTAGATTTTGATCCTGTATAACTAATAATATGTCCCCTAATAAAAGCTTTGAAAGCCTCCCACTTTACACATGCTGATGTTTGTGTAGTATTGATGTCAAAGAACTCGTCTATCTGTTTTTCTATATACTTGACAAATTCCTCATCCTGAAGCCATTTATGCTGAAATTGCCATCTACCTGATTCCTTTGTCAATTTTTTATCTACATATATTAGACAACAGGGTGCATGATCAGAAATCACGATGTTATCATAAAAGCAGTTTTGAATCTTGGACCTTAATTCTGTGGAAATCAAAAAATAATCAATACGTGAGAATGTCTTGTAGGTACTGGAATAACAAGAATAGGCTTTAACTTGTGGTTTCATTTCTCTCCATATATCTAACAATCTCAATTCTTTCATAAAATGATTAATAGTCATCCTACATCCAATGTGCGTACAATCCAGTCCTGTTGATCTATCCGCACCTGGATTCAATGTACAATTAAAATCCCCTGCTATTATATGTTGCCCTGTAAGTGATGATAAGATGAGAAATAAATTAGCAAAGAACTTCTGATCATCTATATTGGGACCATATAAGTTCACAAGATTTATATTTTCTAATAGCAAAGAACCTTGAATGATTACATATCTTCCAAATTTGTCTCCAATTACATTTTTCACCTGAAAAGGAACTGATTTATGTATGAGAGTCATAACTCCCCTGGCTCGGGATGAAAATGAAGAGGTGAATACACTTCCCTGCCATCTACTCCTAATTCTTTTAACATCCTCCTCTATCAGATGAGTTTCTTGTAAAAACACAATTCTTGAACCCATGTCCTTTATTTTATTCATAACTTGTTTAAGTTTTTTTAAATTTTGTAGACCTCTGCAATTCCATGAAGTTAAATTAAGATTAACACTTTGGTCCATGATCAATAGAGAGTTTAGGATTACCTTGCAGTGTAAACATGCTCATACAGAGAAGCAAAAACATGAGTGGTTGAACATTCATCCTACAAACTACACACAAACAAATTTCCCCTTCCCACACTTGTGGCAAACTCCCCAAAATCAAAAGAAAAATTCTGTCTCCCGATATAGCCATCAACCGTTCCACACCCACGGGGAACAGCCTAAGCCACTCCTTCTTCATCCTCCCAATCACCCTAACTCTACTGCTTTTAATGACGTAACATTAACTCTCCTCTGTAGTTTTCCAACTTAACTCCAAAATTTTTAACAACTTTGTACATCATAGTTTTTTTTTTGTTTGTTTTGTTTTGTTTTTTTAATATATAATACAATCTATATTTTGTAAACTTACTATTTACTTCAAGTCAGTCAGATGCCTGTGCAAATGCTTAATTATTCTACCTTATATTTTGTTCATGCTTAGCTCCCACCAGTCTCTTCTTCTTCTTTGATCTTCTTGATGAACTCCTGCGCCTCCTCTGGGGTCTTGAAGATGTGGGTTCTGCCCTCATACGTGGTCAGCAGTCTTGCAGGATAGATTACACCATGACGAATCCCAAGGTTGCGCAGCTCCTTACGTATGGGATCAAACTGCTTCCTCAATTGCTGGATTCCTGTGGCCAAATCTGGGTAGAACCGCACCTGCTGGTCCTGGTGTTTAATCTCTCCTTTAGCACGTGCAGCGTTGAAGATCTTCATCCTGTCTCTGTTGCTAAGAAACTTCATAATTAAGGTCCTCGGCGGTCCCTTATCTCTCCGTGGGCCAATACGATGTGCTTTTTCCAGAACCACTGCTGATTGCAACTCCTCGCTGCCCAGCACCTCCGGAATCCACTTTTCCAGAAAGGAACATACGTCCCGACCTTCTGATTCCTCTGGAAGACCCACCAGCCTCAAATTATTCTGTCTCGACCGAGATTCCAAATCCAAAATATTATCTTCCAGAGATTTATTTTTTTTTTCCAAAGTGCGTACCTTTAATTGAAGACGGGTGACGTCATCTTCAGCACTAGCGAGACGGAGCTCCATCTGCGCCGTTCGTTCTACACAGTCACCCAATTCCTTTCTTATTCCTTCCAACGCTGTCATAATCCCATCAAATCTAGAGGAAAAGTCCGCTCTCATTGAACTCATGGCAGCCATCAGCGCATCTGCGCCATTCCCCGCAGACATCGCACCGCCGCCAGCCTCCTCCGCCAGCCTCCTCCGCCATATATGGAGTTTTGTTTGCTGCGTCACAGACCTGAAAGTCCGTTAATTTGGACTGTTTCGGCGGCTCGCTTTTTCCTTTTCCTGGTTTTCCAGCCTTAGGCTTCGCCGACATATCCTCGCCCAAATGCTGGGATACGTTCTGTCCCAAATGAGAGAGTTATTTGCCGATTTTTTTTCTCCAGGAGCAGAGCAGAGCGAGACACGTCCGTCCTACGTGGCAGCCATAACCGGAAGTCTGTTAATATTATTGATAAGAAAATAGAAAGTGGATTATTGATAAATGACATAAGTGACCATCTGCCAGTCTTTGCACTTATCCATGGCCACACGGGGGCCAATACAGAAAAAAACTTTAAAATCTTTCAGATACAAATCACAAAATGCAATCAGTTCTTTTAAAGAAGACCTGCTGAAGCAAGACTGGACAAAAGTCTATGTATCAAATGTAAATGAAGCCTACGATACATTCGTGAACATTGTAACCGCTCTTTATGAAAAAAATTGTCCATTAGTAAAGAAAAAGCTTAAACAGAAATTTGTCAACAAGCCATGGTTAACCAAAGGATTACAAAAAGTGTATCATCATCATCATCATCATCATCATCATCATAGCAGTCTGTTGTGGGCGACAATGACTGTTTCATTTAGGTCTGATCAGATTCCTCCACACAGCTCTGTCCTTATCCTTCCGCTGCCAGGAACTCCTGTCTATGTCCAACTTCTTCAAGTTTCTTTTTACAGTGTCTTTAAATCTGAGCCTTGGTCTACCTTGATTGCGTTTGCCCTCGCATAACTGTGAGTAGAATAACTGCCGAGGGAGATGCTGGTGGTCCATCCTCTCAACATGTCCGAGCCATCTCCGGTTCATCTGTAATAGCATGTCCTTCATTGATGGTAGGCCAGCTCGTTTCAACACTTCTGTGTTGGTTATCTTGTCTTTCCATGAGATGTTCATTATGGCTCGAAGGTGCCTCATCATGTAAACGTGGAGTTTCTTCACCTGCACTCTGTAGACAGTCCAAGTTTCAGCACCGTACAATAGAGTAGCCAGTACTGTCGCTCTGTACACTTTGCATTTCACACGGATAGACACATGTCGATTGTTCCACAGTCTCTCCCTCAAGTTTCCAAACACAGCGCTTGCTCTTCCCATTCTGAGAGAAAGTTCATCCTCCAGCCTAGCATTCTCTGAAACAGTACTCCCTAGGTACTTGAAAGTCTTGCACTTGACTAGTGGCTCTGTACCAATGCTGATCTCTTCTGGTAGTGATGTTGATAATTGGAACTTTATGGTTGATAAAGAACTTGGTGGTTGGAACTTGGTGGTTGATAAAGGCACTCTGTCTTCTTGATATTGATTTCTCCACTAAAGATTGCATATCTTCCGCACTGTGTGCAACTAGAGCACTGTCGTTGGCAAAGAGCATTTCTCTCACTACCTTTATCGATGTGTTACTCTTGGCTTTAAACTGTGCCACATTGAACAAGTCTGCTTCTTTCCTTGTTTGAATGTATACTCCTTCTGAAGTGTCTTTGAAGGCCACCTCAGGCATGGCTGCCAGATATAGCGAGAAGAGGGTAGGTGCCAGCACACACCCTTGTTTCACCCCGTTGCTTACTGAAAAGTCTTTAGATACTGAATCACTCATTGCCACGTTTGCTTGCATACCTGTATGGAGTGCCTCGATCAGGCTGACAAACTTCTCTGTACAACCATATTTCTTGAGTACCTGCCAAAGTCCTTGTCGCAAAACAGTATCGAAGGCTTTACTGAAGTCTATGAAGACTACATAAAGCGGCATATTCTGTTCGATACACTTTTCTTGAACCTGTTTCAAGCAGAAAATCATGTCCATTGTGCTTCTTCCACTTCTAAAGCCGCACTGGGTTTCCGGTAGTACATTCTGCGAGATATGTTCACTGAGCCTGTTAAGTAGTACACGTGAGAGAATCTTACCAACAGTGGCTAGCAGTGATATACAATCCTTCCTGTCACCTTTCTTGAACAAAGGCACAATACTTGCATCCTTCCAGTCTTGAGGTACTTTCTGGGCATCCCATATCTCTTGGATGAGCTTGTGCAGGCAGTTGGTCAGCTGAACACCACCAAATTTCCACACTTCTGCTGGAATTCCATCCCTTCCTGGAGCTTTACCTTCCTGTGTTGTCCTGATAGCTGCCATTAGTTCATCAAAATTTGGTGGTTCATCCAGACTTGATACAGATGGTCGCTGCACTAGAGCTTCTTTAGCCTCTTCAGTGAGATCTTCAGGGTTGTTTAGTAGTTGGTCAAAGTGGTCTGCAAATCTGTCCAGGATCTTGTCTTTCTCCTGCAAAACCGTTTCACCATCCATAGCCTTTAGTTGGATCAATCCTTTTGGTTTAAATGGTAAATGGCATTCACTTATATAGCGCTTTTATTCTCATCTCTTGATTACCAAAGTGCTTTACAGATCCTGCTATCCACCCATTCACACACACATTCACACACTGATGGCGGCATGCTACCTAACATGGCACTTCCAGACCCACCAGGAGCAATTGGGGGTGAAGTGTCTTGCCCAGGGACACAACGGCAGGATATCCGGGGACAGTGGGATTCGAACTGCCAACCATGTGGTTATTGGACGACCTGCTCTACCTCCTGAGCCACTGCCGCCCCCATGGGCCGTAGATTTCTCTCAAACCTATGAAGAATGTTTTCATGTCCTTCCTGTCTGCTGCAGTTTGAAGTTTCTCCGCTTTTTCATCCCACCAGTTGGACTTCATCTCTCTGGTGCACTTCTGTAGCTCACACTGAGCTTTTGAGTATTTCATCTTCTTCGACCTTGTGTTACACTGTAGGTTCTCCTGCCTAGCTGTATTCCTCGCTTCTAGTAGTTTCTTCAGGTGTTCATCATGCTCATCAAAACAATCTTGATGTTTCCTCTCAGGGTAGCCTAATACATCACTCACAGTCTGATACACCATATCCTTCAGTGTTGCTCATTTCTCTTGTATGTCATTCTCTGAGTTGTTGCTGTCCCAGTCTTTCAAGTTTTCATCCATTTCCTGTGTAAGTTCTTCCTGCTTCTTTTGGCCTTTCAGTGCACTAGTGTTTAGCTTCTGTGGTGGCTTCGCACCTGTCCTGCAGTGCTGTTTTCATCTGCAAATCCTTAATCTAGATCTCAGCATAACATGATCAGTACCACAGTCTGCGCTTCTCATTGCTCTGGTGTTCAATACATCCCTTATGTCTCTCTGCCTGACTATGATGTAGTCTAATAAGTGCCAGTGCTTGGATCTTGGGTGCATCCATGTCTTCTTGTGTGTGTCCTTGTGCTTAAATAGAATGTTGGTTATCACAAGGTTGTACTCTGAACATAGTGCAAGTAGAAGTTCTCCATTAGCATTGCACTTGCCTACTCCATGACTGCCTAGCACTCCTTTCCATTTCTCAGTGTCCGAACCAACTCTGGCATTAAAATCTCCAACAAGTATCAGCCTGTCATCAGTCGGTACACGCCTGATAGTCTCACGTAAATCACTGTAGAACTCTTCCTTCACCTCCTCTGTGTTGTTCATTGTTGGGGCATACACACTGATGAGTGTGGCATACATCTTCCGCTGTAGTGGGAGTCTCATAGTCATTATCCTGTCGTTGATTGGCACCGGTTCCTCATCAAGCATTGCTGCTATCTCCTTTCTAACTGCAAAGCCCACTCCTGCTTCTCTCCTTTCTTGAGTTGATCTCCCACTCCAAAAGAAGATGTACCCATGGTCTTCCAAGCTGTCATATCCAGGCAATCTTGTTTCACTAAGTGCAGCTATGTCTACATTGTACCTGTTCATTTCCAGGGCCACAAGTGCGGTCTGTCTTTCTGGGCGCTGTGATGTTGTTCTGTCCAGCAGAGGGCGTACATTCCATTCTGCTACACACAAGGCTGCTGTTTCCTCTTCTTTTGTCTTCCTACTCCTAGCTTACTTTTCACTGCCAGTCGGAGTGTGAACTGATCTGATCTGAAAAAGTGTATAAAAAGAAAAAAAATCACTATATAAAGTTTTTCTGAAGAAAAGGACAAAAGAAGCAGAGCAGCAGTATAAAACATACAAAAAATAAGTTAATATATACTGTATAATGAGATGTAGTAAAAGAGACTATTACAGTAAAGAACTGGAGAAAAACAGAGAACACTAAAAATGCATGGACAATACTTAACAATATTCTTGGAAATAAAAACAGAAATACAAGCTACCCAACCAATCTTAAAAAAAACAAACAAAAAGAAAACGACTCAGAGTGTGAAAGCAGTCTCACCTGCAGATGAATTTAATACATTTTTTGTTAACATTGGTCCTAATCTGGCACAAGAAATACCCATTACGGCACCTATAGGTGATACACTAAGCAAAAACATTGCTATAAAAGACTCCATCTTCATAAAGAACACAGATGAGAAAGAGGTCACTGAAATTGTTAAATCGTTTAAAAGTAAAACATCTACGGATTGTAATGGTATTGACATGCTTTTAGTCAAAACTATCATTGAATGCTTAGTGAAACCACTGATGTATATCTGTAACCTGTCTCTCCAAACAGGTATATTTCCAAAGGCAATGAAAATAGCCAAAGTAATTCCGATATACAAGACGGGTGACAAGCTATAGGCCTATTTCACTATTGCCACAATTTTCTAAGATATTCGAAAAAATATTCTGTGAGAGAATTGACAACTTTATAATGAAGAATAATTTATTGTGTGAGTAACAATATGGGTTCAGATACAAGAGGACAACTGCATTTGCTCTAATGGAATTTATAGAAAAAATATCAACTGCTGTAGAAAATAAAGAGTATTCTGTTGGGGTATTCCTGGATCTTAAAAAAGCATTTGATACAGTGGATCATAAATTATTGTTAAAGAAAGTACAAAATTATGGTATTAGGGGGTAGCACTGTCCTGGTTTTGTAGTTACTTAAAGAACAGATATCAGTATGTATGTGTTGGTAGCAAAAACTCACAGTTACTGAAGGTTACTTGCAGAGTACCACAGGGTTCAGTTTTGGGGCCATTGTTATTCAATATGTATATAAATGATATATGTAAAGTTTTGGAAAAAAATGGATTTAATACTGTTTCCAGATGACACTAATTTATTATGCAGTGGAAGCAATTTGGAACAACTTTTGGATATACTCGGAAAGGAATTAGGAAAGCTCAAACTGTGGTTTGATTCAAACAAATTAACGCTCAATTTAAGTAAGACAAAATTTATAATTTTTAACAACCATCACAACAACTCAGTATCTAAACTCAGTGTAAATGGTGTAGAGATTGAAAGGGTATCCAAAATTAAATTTCTTGGAGTAATAATTGATAATAAACTGTGTTGGAAGTCACATATTAATTAGATTAAAGGTAAAATATCTGAATCAATTGCAATACTACACAGAGTGAAATATTTGCTGAATCAACCCACACTATATACTTTGTATCATTCATTAATACTCCCATACATGACATATTGTACTGAAGTATGGGAAAATACATATAAAACAAACATATGTCCAGTCTTTATGCTTTAGAAGAGAGCTATTAGAATAATAAACAAAGCTGCTTAGAATCAACAAACCCGCTTTTTCTTAAATTAAAAGCTTTCAAGTTGAAAGATCTGGTTGATTTTAAAACTGCAGTAATAATGTTTAAAGCGAAGAATCTATCACTGCCCGCAAATATCCAAAATTTGTTCCAAATAAGGGAGAAACAATATCATTTCAGAGGAACATGTATATTTCAAAAACCTTCAGTGAGAACTACTACCAAGCAACACTGTGTCTCAGTGCAAGGAGTCAAACTGTGGAACGCTTTTGGACCTGAATTAAAATCATTTACAACACTTGGACAATTTAAACAAAAACTAAAGGAAGAAATACTCCAAACATATATACAAAACGACATGTAAAATCACATAAGGATTATCATATCCAGTCTGTGTTGTGCTGTTGCTTAGTTTTTTGTCACATTTTGTCTTGGCTTTGTTCTGATTTGTAATCACTCTTATTTTATTTTCCTTTTGAATTCTTAGATGGAACATGGGTGGGCAATATAAGCTGCGGCTTCAGCCATCACCCATTTCGGATAACTTATGTTGAATTGTTTCATCCGAGGAGTTATTGTTTAATTTGACCTTGTTGGATTTTTTTCCCCTTTGTTATATTATTCTGTTCCTTTCTCTTTAATCTTTTTTAATCTAATCTATCCAAAATAAAAGATTCATTCATTCATTCATTCATTCATTCATGGTGGCCACCGCTGCCCCATGATCCCTGGTAAACGAGGCCATGGTTAGGAGGCTGATGCTATGTGTCCACTAGTTCCGTCGTTTTTCCACTTCCCATTCATTTTGTATTGGAAATGCAGCGGAAAGCATTTGAGTGCGGAGCAGCCGAAAACCATACTGTATTGTGCCGAGTCGCCCGTGGGTACCCTACAGCTCATTTGCATAAAGATTTCCCTAGGTAAAGATTTTTTCCGTACAGTCATGAACCGGAGGCAACACTCTCGTCCTGAACTTTTAAACCAGCGGTTTTTGGTGTCAAATAACGACGGATTCATTAACTGAACCTATTTCTTGCACGAAATGATGTTAGAAACACTTTTCGCCGGATTGTTTTAAAGATATGGAGACCAAGGACGCCATATTGTCCAGTAGCAGCAGAGAGCTGAATACCGCCCACAGCCGGACCCGTTGACCAATCCAGTGAACCAGCCAGCTGGAGAAGACGAGAGGGGAGGAGGGGAGGGAAAGACAAGCAGATCTGTACATTACCTGTTGTGAAGACGAAGGAGAAATTAATAACCGCTGTTTCACGCAACCCAATACTATATGACTACTCATTGCAGTCATATAGAAACAACATACAAGGAAACGAGACGTGGAAAGCAGTGGAACATGGGCTTACCAAACCGAAGCTCACGAACCAGGTGGTCAAATTCGACATGCATTGTGCGGGCCTGTAGGATTGGGTGAACCCAAAACTGGCGGCAACAATGACAAAGTCGCCTTTTGTAGCACAAATATACCAGCACTATTAAAAGCCAATCTGCTCATGGTTAATAATGACTATTCCAGTATTTCCTCCCGTATTGTTCGACTCTGCCTAGCTGAGAACTACGCTACATGCCCCTTTTACGCGCCTCAGAGGTATGCAAATTCCTTTCCGAAAAATTAGGACCAGTGGACATGTAGCATTACTCCCCTGCGACCTGATGCGGTGGAGCTGCCAGACGACGGATGGCCTATGACCAGCAGAAACATTACCTTTGCAGTGCAATACAGCGAAAGAAAAATCCCAGCGTTCCGGTTCCAGGTAACTTGCCAGGGCAATAACGTTATCGGGTGGGATTTGCTCTGCGAACTGGGTTTCTCCCTCACAGTTCCCAGAAGGACCGACGACCATCCAGGTCCATTACACTTAGATGTGGATGCAGCTACCCCCTGCCTTGCACCGCACGCCGAACAGAGCCCAGCAGAACCGGAGCAGCCACTAGAACCCCGGTTCACAGCCACACGGGACCCAGAGCCAGTCCCCGTGCAGCACGAGCATCCTCGAGCTGCAGCCGCACCACAGGAGGGAGAGTGTGACTTTGCGGATGTGTGTACAGCCGAAGAGCACAGTCCAGAGAGCGAATGCAGCACAGAGAGTGGATACAACACAGATAGTGAACACAACATGTAGGGAGAGCAGCAACCGGACTCACCTCAGATCCTTGCCCAGCATGAGCCTCCAGGAGCCACTGCGGAGTTGCAGGAGAGGGACCCTGTGTCTATCAGGAATCCTGGGGCACAACAACCCGGCACACATTCTAACAATGATGACAGCGGCACATCAGCATGACCAGACTTCCCAGGTGAGGGGGAGAAGGGGCTGAACTACTTCCGAATCCACGCACAACACCAGCCTATGGGAGCCGCTGCCGAGCTGCAGGATGAAGAGTCCATGACTGAGCAGAACGCAATAGAACCACCGGACATCTTCCAAATCCATGACCAGCATCAGCCTCCAGGAGCCGTCGCCGACACACAGGATGAAGAGTCTGTGACCCAACAGGATGTAGCAGAACCACCACAGCCTGGTGGATGCCCCACAGTAGATGTGGGAGTTATAACATTACAACCACGATGCCAAACGCAGCTGAACAGAGTGCCACTCACAGTGATGAACTGGGTTTGGGTCCGCAGAACCAGGCAACGGGGCTCACAGTTGGTCTTGGCATCGTCGCCACCACTGACACCCATGAAGATGGCTGCGCAGCTGAGACCAGCCGCTGTTCAGATGGCGGATGGATCGAGATGGCGAGCCAGCCATCTGCAGAAGGTGGAAGAAGCGGCCGCAGGTCAAGACGCAGCATTGTAGCCGACCCTGCTGCTGTGGGATGCTGGCTGGGACGTTTTTGACGAGCGTGCCACAACTCCAGCAGGATGGTACCCGGGCCGACTGAAATTAGCGCCTCCAGGGGCGCATTCACCACGAGCTCACTTCAGGGCCCCCTCCGTCTGAATGGCCCGTTATGTCAGTAATCAGGGGTCAGAGTCAGTCTTATGCCATGCAGCAAACTCCCTTTATTGAACACACAGAGAACTACATATACCGGTGCCGCAGCCTGCCTGACGTCACTGTGCAGGGCGGCTACGGCAAGCCCCGAGGGCCACATACATACACACAACATTCTACCCCCCTTTAGAAAGTCCAAAACCACACACATAATCGATACCTTCCCCAATTTAGAACCCAAATCATGCACTAAGAAACTAAACTGAAATCACTAAAAAGGGCCTGTCACAGTCACACAAAACAACTAAAATAGGACTTTGTTTCTAAAAGGTAAAATAATTCCATATCACAACAACCATTCACCTCACACACTGCTCAAACATATTTACATTACAGTGTTCATGTTACACCAATGTCCACTGGCATCCAGGGGTAAAGCCGGCCCCAGGGCAGCCCCACAGCATGCCCGCCCCTGGCAGCCACCTGCCCCCAGGATCAAAGCTGACCTCCCCGGCAAGAATGTCCCCTCTCACCACCGACCGCTTCTCTTGTCTGGACCCACAGTGCTGTTCCCGGCACGCCATCCCTCCGTGCCTGTCGGTCCGCTCCCGACCACCTTCAACTGTCACCGTTGTAGCCCCAGACACTCCAGCCCCCCAAGAGCGAACTCTGGGGAAAATTAAAGCTTGCTTGTCGGCGTCACCCGCCGACCCAGGTGCTTCATCGCTGCGCCCAGCAACCTCATCCAAGGCGCTCCGCTGAGCTGCCTCTGAATCTGGCTGTCGTTGCTGCTTCCTGGGGCTCCCAGCATGGTTGCGAGGAAGACTCAGTTGAGTGTGGTTGCTGCTCTCCCTCTCCGCTGTCTTTGCTCACTGTGCTGTCAACATCACCAGCGCTAGGCTCACACACCATGCTGAGCTCCTCGGCTGGCTCACCGTCTCCGGTAACCAGAGACTCAGGTCCCTGCTGGATAACCAGCTGGTAGCTTGTAGCTCGGTTTTGGCATGCACCTAGCTTTGTGGAAAACCTTCCCGTTGCCACAGCCTGAGCCTTTAGCTCCTCCGAGCTAACTAGTTTAGCTCCTCTTGGTGCCAACAGTCTCACTACCCACAGCCCCAGCTTCTTGTCCCTTGGACGTTCGGCAAAATCTCCAGCCAGCCGCCAGACAGCATCTGCATAAAGCTCCGTCTCTCCCAACATGCCAAGAATTCTCCGACCCTCCACGCCAAGACGACGGACCAGAAGTGCCCGTCCTCGGTCTCCATCGAGTCTACCCAGGCCCAGCCCAGCGATGTATCCCCCAAGCATTGCTATCCAATCCAGCCACAGGATTGCTGGCTCTCCCAGACACTCCAGAAACAACGGCAGAGGTGGAGGTATCCCACATGCCTCCATGGTTTATTCTTGTCGCCAAAATGTTATGTCAGTAATAAGGGGTCAGAGTCGGTCTTATGCCATGCAGCGAACTCCTTTTATTGAACACACACAGAACTATATATACAGGTGCTGCAGCCCGCCTGACGTCACTATGCAGGGTGGCTACGGCAAACCTTGAGGGTGACACACACAGACAACAGCCCCCTCAAAGGAAAAAAGTACTGTTTAGCTAGGGGCGCGGCTGCCACCTGAGAGTGGCAGAATTACCCACTCAGCCACACTGCGCTACGTGGTATTCCACCTGCTAGCCCTAGCTACTTGTGTTTTATGTGTTACCAAATTGGGGAGGGTTAATTAGCCTGTGCATATTGTTCTGTGCTTTTTGGTGGTGGGGGGGGGGGTAGTGTGGCACTACTTTCTATTTTTACAGACATGAGTTCATGGTCTATTTTGGCTTTGACACATATATACCACCGCCCAGTTTCACCAAAATACCCAAAACATACCCAAAATATTATAACCCAAGACAAATACAACACAACCTGATAAATACACGTCTTTCTGCAGTTCCTCCTCATCCACCACCCCCAACTTTGCCCCTGTCTTCTCCCTTAGAGAACCTTTCTCTGCTCCCCCCAAAGTTAATAAAAAAGTTAATAAAAATAGAATGCATAAACATCCCAAAGTGATTAAACAAAATGTTGGTAAAATTCACTTCCAACCTCAAGTCTCTAAATTTAATAATTTGGCCCCTGTTCCTCCCCAAAATTTAAAAATGAAATGTTGTCTATTAAATATTAGGTCTCTAACTCCCAAGTCTCTTCTAGTCCATGATCTATTAATCGATCATCAGATCGATTTATTATCCCTCACAGAGACTTGGCTTGGGCAAGATGATTATGTTGGTTTGAATGAATCAACTCCTTCTGGTTATTACCTCCGCCAAGGAGGTTATGTGATCATCAGCGTTGGTTTGTCTGTCTGTCCGTCTGTCTGTCTGTTTGTTTGTTTGTTTGTGAGCAAGATAACTCAAAAACTTATGAACGGATTTTCATGAAATTTTCACAGATTGTCAGAAATGGGGTATCCTACAGATGATTACAGTTTGGTGGCGATCCGGGTCACCGTCCAGAAGAAAACCGCCATTACGGAAAATGCCATTTTCGTGAATAACTACTGAACCACTAATCCTATCATTGTCAATCCAATTGCTAGTCATATGTTTTCATGGTCAAGGAATCTGAAAACGTACACACAAACACTGTATGGGGGAACTGTGGTGCTTGGCGGAGGTCTGCGCTCTCCGAGTGCTTTTCTAGTTTAAACTGTCATAACCCCAGAGGTTCTGGTTGTGGAGGTGGAGTGGCGGCAATTTTTATTACCTCCGCCAAGGAGGTTATGTTTTCATCGGCGTTGGTTTGTCTGTCTGTCTGTCTGTCTGTTTGTTTGTTTGTTCGTTTGTTAGCAAGATAACTCAAAAAGTTATGGACGGATTTTCATGAAATTTTCAGAGATTGTCAGAAATGGGGTATCCTACAGATGATTAGATTTTGGTGGTGATCCGGATCACCGTCCAGAAGAAAACCCCCATTACGGAAAATGCCATTTTCATGAATAACTACTGAACCACTAATCCTATCATTGTGAATCCAATTGCTAGTCATATGTTTTCATGGTCAAGGAATCTGAAAATGTACACACAAACACTGTATGGGGGGAACTGTGGCGCTTGGCGGAGGTCTGCGCTCTCTGAGTGCTTTTCTAGTTCATTCTAAATTACTAGTTAATGTCAAGCAAAAATCATGTTTTAATTCCTTTGAGGGCCTGGTCCTCAGTGTGGGGCATGATGGCTATCTTGGGTCGAACCCAATTCTTTTTGCCATAGTTTACCGTCCTCCCTCGGCCTACTCAGAGTTTCTATCCAAATTTGCTGAATTTTTAGCTGATTTAGTGCTGAAATCAGATAGAATAATTATTGTAGAGGACTTTAATATACATGTTGATGTAGAGAGTGACTGTCTTAATAAGGCATTCAATTCAATTTTAGACTCAGTGGGGTTTTCCCAGAAAGTAGAAAATTCTACCCATTATTTCCACCATACATTGGACCTTGTTTTGACTTATGGTATAGATATAGAAAATCTGGTAGTGTCTCCTCATAATCCTGTACTGTCAGACCATTGTCTGTTAACCTTTGATTTCACTACTTCTAATTATTTGACTCCTAAAGGAAAATACTACTACAGCAGATGTCTTTCAGATGACGTTGTTACCAAATTTTTGCAGATTGTGTCCTCTATACCATGGGTCAACACAACGGAAATAAAAGATGGGGAGCCTGCTCCTTTCGTAATTGATAGCATGGTAGATATTGTTACAGCCTCTCTGCATCGGACTCTAGATTTGGTAGCCCCTTTAAAAAAGAAAGCGTCTAACCAGAGACTTCTAACCCCTTGGTTTAACTCAGAAACTCGTAGCTTAAAACAGAAGACTCGTCAGTTGGGAAGGAAATGGCGTTCTACTGGTTTAGATGAGCTCTATTTAGCGTGGACAAATCATCTCTTAATTTATAAAAAATCTTTTAGAAAAGCTAGATCAAGTTATTATTCTGCATTAATAGAAGCGAATAAGAATAACCCCAGGTTTCTTTTCAACACTATAGCCAGGCTGACAAAGAGTCAGGACTCGGTCAATCCTCACATCCCTCCTGAGCTTTCTAGTCAGGACTTTCTGAACTTTTTCAATCATAAAATTTTATCTATTAGAGATAAAATCAGTCAGATTCTTCCTACCATAAACTCAAGTACATTAACTACTACAACTCCCTCAGCTGATATCTGTTTAGATAAGTTTACTCCAATCTGTCACGCCGCGCCATTCATCAGCGGCGCCACCTGCTCACACACCTGCTAATCATCAGCAGCGAGGGATAAAAGCCGCCTCGCCCTGAGCTTCGGCCTGAAGCCGTTAGACTTCATCGCCTTCCATGCGAAGCATCAACTCTCTCTTCAGCATCACGCTAAGCGGTAAGAAGATTCCTTTCCTTACCTCTCCCAGTCTGCTCCCCTGTGCACAGGTGGATTCCTCGGCGGCGGACAACTCCATCCCTCGTCCTTCCTCGCTGCTGCACCGAGTCCTGCAGGTGACTGTCTCCCGGGGTTCCGTCCTTGAAGTGCCTGCCATCAGTCTAACACAAGTAAGCTTCTCTCCCTCGCCTATTCTCCTCCTGTATTGGTGTGTGCCCGTCACCCTGTGTCTGTTCTTTCCCATAGGGTTGCCAGCTGAACGGTCTCCTGCCTCTGTGCCCGAAGCAGACGCCACCACCAATACATTTACATTCCGCTGACACACACCCATACACCCCTGTTGTTAATAAACAGTTTGAACTACTCTGAGCCTGCGTGTGTGCGTCTCCTGAGCCGAACGTTATGTCAGTACGGCTTCAGCAGAGCGGCTCGGCAGACGGCGGGCTTGCACACCGGTTTACCATCCTCGAGGCTCGAGTGGATCAGGTTGTTTATCAGCAACAGGTGATCCTAAATCAATTAGTAAATTTAACTAACCGATTGAACCGCCTGGACCCCCAACAGCCGTTCCCCCCGGCTCGCCAGGGTGGCGCGGCTCCTGCTGTTCCAGCGGCCGTCCAGCCGGCTCCAGTGGCACCGGTTCGGCTCACACCGATTCCGACCCCCGCCCGCTTTAGCGGTAAGCTCGGTGGAGCGCGGGGGTTCATTATGCAATGTGAGTCCGTGTTCCACCGTGTGCCCGGAGATTTTCCCTCGGATCACAGCCGAATTGGTTACATAGGGAATCTTCTGGAGGGGCGTGCGTTAACTTGGACCTACGCCGTAATGACGAGGCCCAGTTATGCCACCCTCACCTATGACCAATTCGTGAGGCGCTTTCTGGAGGTCTTTGACCATTCTCAAACCGAGACGGTCCAGACCGATCGGCTTCTCGCGCTCCAGCAGGGAAGCCGGTCGGCAGCGGACTACGCGGTCGACTTCCGGGTAGCGGCGGAGGAATTGGGCTGGGAGGAACGCTCCCTCTGTGGCCTGTTCCTCCGCAGCCTCAATGATGATCTGAGGGATGAACTGGCTGGACGGGATATCCCTGAAACGCTAGCGGAGCTAACTTCTTTAGCCATCAGCCTGGACAACAGGCTGCGCGAGCGCTCCTCAGGACGGAAGTCGTCTACTTCGCGCCCTCGGGGAGTCTCGCTGTGCCTGCCCCAAGCTCGCCCCCTGGCGGCGCCGCCACCATCGTGCCCCGAGGAGTCGGAGCCGATGGTGACGGGCTGGACAAAGCTCTCCCCGGCAGAGAGACAACGCCGTCGTGAGTTGAATCTCTGCATGTATTGCGGAGACAGTCAACACACGGTGGAGCTTTGTCCACAAAAAGCCAAACGGCGGGGTCCGCGAGTCACTGTAGGGGACCTCGCGGACGTCAATCCGTTAGGTCCACTCACTCAATTAAAGCTGCCCATCCGTTTCTGCCACAACCCCACTGGGCATCTCACCCACGCACTGGTGGATTCGGGTGCAGAAGGCAGCTTCATTTCACAGAGCCTGGCAACCCGTTTGGGCATCCGCTGTCAGGCACTGAAAAATCCCATTTCCCTTGTCAACCTCTCCCGTGCCTCCCTTGGGAGAGTGTCACACCAAACCATCCCCGTTCCAATCATCATCTCGGGAAACCACCGGGAGGAGATGACCTTCTATGTCCTTCCCAACTCTGTGTCGCCCGTCATCCTGGGGTATCCCTGGCTTCGCCTTCACAACCCGGTCCTGGATTGGAAATCAGCTGGGATATCGGCATGGAGTACATTCTGCATGGGCACCTGCCTTCAGTCCGCTGCCTGCTCTCCGTCCGCTCCTCCCCCTGCGACGGACGCTGCACCCCCGGACCTGTCTCTGGTGCCTCCGGAATTTCACGACCTGGGTATGGTGTTCAGCAAAGCGAAAGCTATGTCTCTCCCCCCTCATCGGCCCTATGACTGTGCTATCAACCTCCGCCAGGGGGCTCCCTTACCTTCTGGTCGCCTTTACAGCCTGTCTGCGCCGGAGAAGGAGACGATGAACGCCTACCTGAAAGAGTCATTAAGTGCTGGGATAATCCGCCCATCATCGTCACCCGTGGGGGCAGGGTTCTTCTTCGTGGGAAAAAAGGATGGGTCCCTCCGCTCTTGTATTGACTACCGGGCCCTCAACGATATCACGGAGAAGGACCGTTACACCCTGCCTCTCATGGACACTGCTTTCCACTCCCTCCAGGGGGCGACCTGGTTCTCCAAGCTGGATTTACGCAGCGCTTACCACCTCGTCCGGATCCGGGAGGGAGATGAGTGGAAAACAGCCTTCCGTACCCCGAACGGCCACTTTGAATACCTGGTGATGCCGTTCGGGTTGACCAACGCTCCTGCAGTCTTTCAGCGCCTCATAAATGACATCCTCCGGGACTTCATCGGCCTTTTCGTGTTCGTCTACCTGGACAATATCCTCATCTTCTCCAAGTCCAGGGACGAGCACCAGGTCCACGTGAGGCGGGTCCTCCAAAGGCTGCTGGAGAATCGTCTGTACGTAAAGGCAGAAAAGTGTGAATTTTACGCCAGGACTACGTCCTTCCTGGGGTTTATCATCGCCCATGATAAGGTGCTCCCTGACCCAGAGAAGGTAAAGGCGGTGGTGGAATGGCCTACACCTGCATCCCGGAAGCAGGTGCAGCAATTTGTTGGCTTCGCCAATTTCTACCGCCGCTTTGTCCCCAACTTCAGTACCATCATTGGACCACTGACCCGCCTCACGTCCCCGAAGGTCCCGTTTCGGTGGACCGAAGAGGTCGCTGCCGCCTTTGAGGCGCTGAAGGCGGAATTCTCCTCCTCCCGGGTCCTTCGCCAGGTCGACCCCGCACTGCAGTGCATCGTAGAGGTAGACGCTTTGGACACGGGAGTGGGAGCAGTGCTGTCCCAGCGGTCGCCGGACGATGGCGCCAAACGACCCTGCGCCTTCTTCTCCCGGCGCTTGTCCCCGGCGGAGAGAAACTACGATGTGGGGGACAGAGAGCTCCTGGCCATCAAACTCGCCCTGCAGGAATGGCGTCACTGGCTGGAGGGGGCGAACCTGCCGTTTGTGGTCCTTACGGACCACAAGAACTTAGAATATCTACGATCTGCCAAGCGCCTGAACGCCCGCCAGGCGCGTTGGTCTTTGTTCTTCGCCAGGTTCCAATTTTCAATCACCTTCAGGCCTGGCTCTAAGAACGGCCTGCCTGACGCCCTCTCCAGGCAGTTCACTCCCGTGGAGTCGGAGGAGACGCCCCACTCCATCCTGCCCAGGTCGTGCGTCGTGGGAGCCATCTCGTGGGACATCAAGAGCAAGATCCGGAAGGCACAGGAGGTGGAACCTGATCCTGGCGGCGGACCGGAGGGGAGGCTGTTCGTGCCATCCGCGGTCCGAGGAGAGGTCATCCACTGGCTACACACCTCCAAGCTCACCTGTCACCCTGGCACCTCCCGGATGATAGATCTCCTCCAATGGTCCTTTTGGTGGCCAGGCCTGCGGAGGGATGCAGCCCACTACGCCCGGGCTTGCCCAATCTGTGCCACCTGCAAGTCGGGAAATGCCCCTCCAGCGGGTCTGCTCCAGCCCCTGCCCGTCCCTGGCAGGCCCTGGTCGCACATCGCGTTGGATTTCGTCACCGGACTCCCTGTCTCCAACTCCTACGACACCATCCTGACCATCGTGGACCGCTTCTCCAAGGCCGTGCACTTCGTCCCCCTGTGAGGCCTCCCTACTGCCCTGGAGACGGCGGACCTCCTCGTCCAACACGTGGTCAGGCTGCACGGGATTCCGGTGGACGTGGTCTCGGACCGGGGCCCCCAGTTTTCATCTGAGGTTTGGAGGTCTTTCTGCAACGCCATCGGAGCCAAGGTGAGCCTCTCCTCCGGCCATCACCCCCAGTCCAACGGGCAGTGTGAGAGGACCAACCAGGAGCTGGAGGCTGCGCTCCGCTGTGTGTCCAGATCCAAACCCACGTCCTGGAGCAACCATCTTGCCTGGGTTGAATATGCCCACAACACCGCTCGCTCTTCTGCTACAGGGATGTCCCCCTTCAAAGTGTCCCTGGGTTACGACCCCCCGCTGTTTCCGGAGCAGGAGAGTGAGGTAACTGTCCCGTCAGTTAGGGCCCATCTCAGGCAGTTCCGCTCCACCTGGACTGCCGCGCGCAATGCGCTCTTACGCACAGCGGAGCGCAACAGGACTGTGGCGGACCGGCGTAGAAGACCTGCCCCGGCGTACAGAGTTGGGCAACTTGTTTACGTTTCCACCCAGGACGTCACTTTAAAAGGCGAGAGGAGAAAGCTGGCACAGCGCTTCATGGGTCCCTATCCCATCACCCGGATCATCAACCCGGTGGCTGTGCGCGTGGCTATTCCCCCCTCCCTCCGCATTCATCCCACTTTCCACGTGTCGAAGGTGAAGCTGGCAGTTACCGACCCCCTTTGCCCTCCTCCTGCAGCGCAACCCGCGCCCCGGATGATTGGTGGCCATCCGGCCTGGTCCGTCTCCTCCATCCTGGACTCCCGGCGCCGGGGTCGTGGGTTGCAATACTTGGTGGACTGGGAGGGCTATGGGCCCAAGCATCGACAGTGGGTGCCCCCGTCGTTTGTGTTGGACCCATCGCTCATCGCGGACTTCCACCGAGCGCACCCAGATAAGCCATCGCCAGGAGGCGCTGCTAGAGGGGGGAGTACTGTCATGCTGCGCCATTCATCAGCGGCGCCACCTGCTCACACACCTGCTAATCATCAGCAGCGAGGGATAAAAGCCGCCTCGCCCTGAGCTTCGGCCTGAAGCCGTTAGACTTCATCGCCTTCCATGCGAAGCATCAACTCTCTCTTCAGCATCACGCTAAGCGGTAAGAAGATTCCTTTCCTTACCTCTCCCAGTCTGCTCCCCTGTGCACAGGTGGATTCCTCGGCGGCGGACAACTCCGTCCCTCGTCCTTCCTCGCTGCTGCACCGAGTCCTGCAGGTGACTGTCTCCCGGGGTTCCGTCCTTGAAGTGCCTGCCATCAGTCTAACACAAGTAAGCTTCTCTCCCTCGCCTATTCTCCTCCTGTATTGGTGTGTGCCCGTCACCCTGTGTCTGTTCTTTCCCATAGGGTTGCCGGCTGAACGGTCTCCTGCCTCTGTGCCCGAAGCAGACGCCACCACCAATACATTTACATTCCGCTGACACACACCCATACACCCCTGTTGTTAATAAACAGTTTGAACTACTCTGAGCCTGTGTGTGTGCGTCTCCTGAGCCGAACGTTATGTCACAATCGACCTCTTAGAGTTGGATAAAATACTCTCCTCATCTAAGCCTTCATCTTGCCTTTTGGACCCCATTCTTACCAGGTTATTTAAAATTGTCTTCCCAATTATTGGTAGCCGTTTTCTTCATATAATTAATTCTCCTTTAACTCTGGGTTATGTACCACTGGCTTTTAAAATTGCTGTAATTAAACCCTTACTCAACTAGCCGACACTCGATCCAGGAGTTTTGGCTAACTATCGACCAATCTCTAATTTGCCTTTCATTTCAAAAATCTTGGAAAGAGTTGTTGCCGTGCAATTGTTTGACCACTTACAGGGAGTTGGTTTGTTTGAGGAGTTTCAATCTGGGTTCAGAGTTCATCACAGCACTGAAACTGCCTTAGTGAAGGTCACTAATGACCTCCTTATCGCATCTGATAATGGACTTGTTTCTGTTCTTGTCCTTTTAGATCTTAGTGCAGCCTTAGACACTATTGATCATGCCATTCTACTTGATAGATTAGAACACTATGTTGGACTAAATGGAACTCCGCTGCAGTGGTTTAGATCTTATTTGTCCGATAGATTTCAGTTTGTTCACATCAATGATGAATTTTCTTCCAACTCTAAGCTCAGTCACGGAGTTCCACAGGGATCTGTGTTAGGCCCTACTCTTTTTAGTTTATATATGCTTCCATTAGGCAATATCATTAGAAAGCACTGTATACATTTTATTGTTACGCAGACGACACACAACTATATCTGTCAATGAAGCCTGATGACTGTAATCAATTAGCCAAGTTAGATGCCTGTCTTAAGGATATCAATAAGATAAGCCTTTATTAGTCCCACAATGGGGAAATTCCAGGATTGCAACAGCACAGGGATAGCAACACTCAGAGCAACAATCAGAAGGCAAGAAAAAAACAAGAGCAGCTAGTATACATGTGTACATATTAATATAAATATATATAAATATATAGACACACAGTGCGGAGCATTGTGGTTGGTGGATGTGCAGCAGAAAGTCTAAGCTCTCTCTCCGCGGATGCGGCGGGCCAGCTGGATGTCTTTGGACATGATGGTGACCCTCTTGGCGTGGATGGCGCACAGGTTGGTGTCCTCGAAGAGACCCACCAGGTAGGGCTCGCTGGCCTCCTGTAAAGCCATGATGGCGGAGCTCTGGAAGCGCAAGTCGGTCCTGAAGTCCTGAGCGATCTCCCTCATCAGGCGCTGGAAGGGCAGCCCACGGATGAGCAGCTCCGTGGACCTCCAGCAGCGACGGATCTCTCTCAGAGCCACGGCACCGGGCCTGCAACGGTGAGGCCTCCTCACTCCGCCGGTGGCCGGAGCGCCTTTTCGAGCAGCCTTGGTGGCCAGCTGCTTCCTGGGGGCTTTTTCTCCAGTAGATTTACGGGCGGTCTGCTTGGTTCTTGCCATCGCTCTTTATTATTCTGTCTTATATTTCCTGCACGCCGCCCAAACTCCAGCCCGGCACCCGCATCGCTCCCGCTTCAGCTTTCCCGGTATGTCGAGCCTCTCCATTAGCACCGGGTGGCGGCCGAGTGCTAGCTAGCTCCTCCCCGCTGCATCGTCTCCCGCTGTAAACAGAGGCTCCGTCCGCCGACTGTTCGTCACCATCACGTGACTGTGTCACGTGTCAAGTGACTGTTCCATATCGCGTTCCATTCCGCCCCCAATTGTTTTGAAACGTCACAGTCGTTTTTGTTTCAGCAAGTGAATGCAAATCCGTGTATGGTTCGTTCATTTGTAATTCCAATTCAAAATAAAACTAGAAAAGCACTCGGAGAGCGCAGACCTCCGCCAAGCGCCACAGTTCCCCCCATACAGTGTTTAACATTATAAATATTAATCCTCCATTTATTTTGTCTAACTTTATAGATTCGTTGACCATGAAAAAAATGCCATTCGCAAGTGGCATATATTAGCTATACTGTGATGCTTGTTGCGTGTTTATAGCTTCATTTGTTCTTTTAAAAATTTCAAAGGTTCCCTATTTTTTCATTTTTTTGCATCATTATCCAGATTTATTCCATTTCCTTAGGTGTTAAATGTCTTGTAGAAGCTGTTGAAAAGTTGTCCTGTATTATGCAAATTACTGTGATTCCCGTTTTGGAAATCCTAATAAGTAAAAAAATTCCTGGATCCAGACGGTGATCCGGATCACCACCAAAATGTAATCATCTGTAGGATACCCCATTTTTGACAATCTCTGAAAATTTCATGAAAATCCGTCCATAAGTTTTTGAGTTATCTTGCTAACAAACAAACAAACAAACAGACAGACAGACAGACAAACCAACGCCGATGAAAACATAACCTCCTTGGCGGAGGTAATCAGAAAAAACTAATTTTTGGTCTCATTTTTGTTTTGTCCTTTTCTAAACTTAGGTAGAAAAAATATCAAATTTTTGGACATACCTGTGTTTAATTTTGCTCTTATTGTTTTATAGTCAAAACAAAAATATTAAGTTCTTATTTTGGTTTATTATTTTGCGACACCAGAAGTGTTAGTGTTAGTGTAGGTGATGAGTTTAATCAGTCATTTAAAGTGTCTCTAGTTTTATCTATGATGTCTGACCTCCATTACACAAAATTAAAATGCCTATTCTAGGAAAACTATATCCACCTTAAATACACTTTATATGTAAAATAATAATTTCTCATGTCTTCACCTGATTGGTTGTTGATTCATCAACCCACACGCCTAAAACATTTAAAAGCCTCTGATATGTGCATTTATTTTGCGAAGTCTTGCCTCTTTGAGTGTATTGTACTGAGCGTTTTTTGATTGAGAGCGTTTGGCTTGAGATTAATTTGCGATGGATGGTGTTAGAAAGCATCCCAGGTCAACTGTCTGGGAACACTTTGACCTTTTTGAACCAAAGAAAGTTAAATGTTTGCATTGCATGCAACAGCTTGCATTTTGCAATAATACAACTACTATGTGGAGACATCTGCGGACAAAACATCCTGATGTCTGCATTACTAGCACTACACAACTAAGTGCTGAATCCACCCAAGGCATTCATGTCATTTTAATACACATATACATTTATTAGTAGAGAGTTGAGTAGAGATGCTTTATTGATCCCATAGTGGGGAAATTTACTGTTATAACTCATGACAGCTCCAGTGTGCAGATAAAGTGCCAGAAACAGAAAAACACACCAAGAAATCTCAAATACTCAAAAGAATAGTGCAAATTAAAAATTGTGCAAAAGAAGTTGAAATACAAAATGGACAGCAATAGAATGTATTCATTCATTTTCATTTCGAAATAGACAAGGGGAAGTAGTGAAATGTCTTTATGTCAAGCTACTGATGAGAAATGGGGGTAGGATTAAATCAGTTTTTCTTCTTCCCACTCCTTTTCGAGCATAAATTAATGATTTTGATATATTTTACTTTCATGTATTCTGATGAATGTCTGCATTATCAGATAATGTTGTATGCAGGTTATTTATGTTATTTGATTACTTGCTTGAAATAAATGAAAATGAAATTAAAATGAAATGACATTGACCTGTATACAGCAGTATCTGACAATGCAAAGACATTCAACAAAATACATGTAAGTTCAATAATTCAAATCAATTAATTCATGCTCAAAAAGGAGTGGGGAAAAGAAAAACTTATTTAATAAAAAAAATACAAATGGTGCAAAAAGAAATTTGCAATATAAATATTATTTATTCACATCTATTAGTATTTACAATACAATTATGCTTTTAATCACTAAAAGAGGTCATACTGTTCTATATTTACATACAGTTGTGTAGATTTACAATACAATACATGAAGTTGCAACAATTGAGTCAGAAAAAGAATCGATCTTTTGGAACGTTCTAAACATCTCCCCACAGCGACATCTGGTGGCCAATCTGAAAATATGACATTCAAACAGTAGAGCAGTGTTGCCAACTCCCTCCCCAGCAAGGACAGTGGCTGCTGGCTGTCTGTCATCGCCTCATTTACACAATTGACAATCAGCATATAATTGTAATGGATGGTGTAGGAGAGAGAAATAACGACGTAGGAGAGACAAAAAGTGAATTAAAAAAAACCTAAATATGTATAGAAATACAAATGAACTGTCTTCTGTTGATTCTTGGTTTGTTTGTAATTTTGCCTTTGAAATAGGTCATCATTTCTCAATATAACTTGATAACTTAAATGCTTTGTTTAGACCCACATTACATAAATCAATTTTGTCCTCTACTGTTACGGGTTAGAATATCACATTTAATCAAAAGACTGTTATGTCGATTGTAATTACTAGTCTTTTTGTCTTAACTTTTTGTGATGTGTTTGGGGTTATAGTATCATTTGTATGAAAGGATATTTTTTCTCAATCAGCATTTGAAGGGTGTGCTTGAATACAATATAGACATCAATTATATGCTGATTGTCAATTGTGTAAATGAGGCGATGACAGACAGCCAACAGCCACTGTCCTTGCTGGGGAGTTGGCAACACTGCTCTACTGTTTGAATGTCATATTTTCAGATTGGCCACCAGATGTCGCTGTGAGGAGATGTTTCGAACGTTCCAAAAGATCGATTCTTTTTCTGAATCAATTGTTCCAAATGATTCAATCGCTTCAGTGTTCCATTTCTGCCATCCCTAGATATCAAAGCCTGGATGACTTGTAATTTTCTGCTATTAAACTCAGATAAGACTGAAGTCATTCTTGTTGGCCCAAAACACCTTAGAAATTCCTTTCCAAATCATGCTCTTAATTTAGATGCCACCACTCTAACTCTGAATAGTTCTGTGAGGAACCTTGGAGTTATTTTTGATCAAGATCTGTCCTTTAATTCACATATTAAATTTGTTTCTAAGACTGCCTTCTATCATCTGCACAATATTGCCAAGATTAGGAGCATCTTGTCTCTGAATGATGCTGAGAAACTGACTTACGCCTTTGTCAGCTCTCAATTAGATTATTGTAATTCGTTATCAGGTTGTCCTAAAATATCCTTAAAAAATCTTCATTTGATCCAAAATGCTGCTGCAAGAGTTCTAACTGGTTCTAGAAAAAGAGATCATATCTCCCTGGTTCTGTCCTCCCTTCATTGGCTTCCCATAGAGTATAGAATTAAGTTTAAAATCCTTCTTCTCACTTTCAAAGCTCTTAATAATCAGGCCCCCTTATATATAAACAATCTGATATTACCTTAACACCCTAATAGAGCACTACGCTCCCAAAATACTGGATTACTTGTAATGCCCAGAATCTCCAAAAGTACATTGGGAGGCAGAGCCTTCTGCTATCAAGCTCCTTCTCTGTGGAACCAGTTACCAATCTGGGTCCGGGAGTCAGACTCGGTCTCTGTTTTTAAGAACAGGGTAAAATCCTTCCTTTTTAATATAGCCTACGATTAGGGAGGGATTTTGTGTCTCTTAACCCCGCTTCTGTTTTATGTCTGTCCTCTTCATCCTCTCTATCCCCTCACCCCCAGCCAGTCACAGCAGATGACTGCCCCTCCCTGAGCCTGGTTCTGCTAGAGGTTTCTTCCTGTTAAATGGGAGTTTTTCCTCTCCACTGTCACTAAGTGCTTGCTCACAGGGGATCGTCTGATTGCTGAGTCTTTCTTAAATTGTGGGGTTTTCTCTGCATTTTTGTAGCGCTATGAGATGACCTCTGTTGTGATGTGGCACTATATAAATAAAGCTGAATTGAACTACAGGGGTTAAGGAGCGCTGATGTGGTGACACAGCCAGCAGGGTGACGTCACCATGCCGGACAGTTAGATGGGGAGAGTTGGCCATCTTAGGCCTCTCTCGACTCTCAGCGACATAGCGCACAGTGACAGTAAACCTGCACTGTATATCCAATTGTTTATTATAATAAAGTTCATGTTCCAGCACAGCTCAACTCTCCGTTGGTCATTCTGGGTTTCCAGACATAGCACAACGGTTGCAGTCAAACGGATCCTTCTGCTGTGTATAATAATGTTGGGTGTTTTGTAGTTAACTTGGTTGATTACAATTTTAAAAAGCCTTTTAACAACAAAATATTGCTAAAATATAAACTGATGCACTACAATGGGTCTCAAATATTTGTGAACATGTCTTGTTATAGTACTGCATGAGTTTATTGACGATACACAGAAGAAATTCAATATTACACTTAACTCCATCACTGAACAGTAATTATAATAGTTCACTGTTACTCAGCAGTTGTGACCAACTCTTTTTTCTCCCACCAGTTATCTCATGATATATTTTCTAGCTATAAATCTGTGTGTAATTATTATAAACACATTGTCTGCATTCCTGCGCAGCAAAAGACACAAAAGAACTGCTGAGTGCTGGCATCTCCCAGCAGCATTGTCTGTAATTCAAAGGAACACATATCAGCAGATTGTTTTTCTGGCGCAGAGGTTAATTGCTCTGCTGACACTGACAAACAACCCTGGGAAAACCCTGTTGTGCTCCTCTGAGTCAGGTGAGTCGGTTAGGTTTGCTGCTCACAAAGAGATAATGACTCTCAGAGCAGCTTCCTCATTCTCCTGGTCTAACCATCAAACTCTGGAGTTCACATCGTACTTCCCATACCTTGGAAGGAAAATACTGCACACTTTGATTCAGTACTGTCGGATACTTCTGTGAACTCCCCGGTTTGGTGTTTGGAAGCAGTATGCGCATGTGACATTGTGTAAATCAGACAGATCAGTTATGTAACAATACACAGTGTTTCGTAACTGATAAATACAGACAGATATATGAAATTAATTATTATTTTGTGTTCCTGTGAAAAATACACAAGTTTTCACACACTGTAGCAACATACGTACATCAGCATACATCTGCAGAATCACGTGATCAGAACACATAAGAACACACCGAAAACACTTAACTTTTATCTCACACACACACACCACAGGGAATTCACCTCCTCTTAAGCATCTTTTTAAAAGTAAACTTCATTTAAAACAAGACAGAAGGCAGCAGTGTTTTAAGTATTTTATTTGTCCTCTTGTTTTTCAATAGTTGTTTTAAAGCATCTTTTTTGTATCGCTTGCTGTGTTCGAAATGTTCATTCGTTCCCCATATAGTGTACTATATAGTGAATCAGCCATTTTGTAGTGCTGTTCGAAATCTTAACTGAAAATTTCATTCACTATATAGTACACTCAAAATATCCCACAATGCATTTTGAAAAGTAGTGTACAACGGATGGTCACTACGTTAGCCAATATATCCCATAATGCAATGCGCAGCCAATGGAGCAGTGAGAGGAGAGTTTCACCACACAACATAAAATACCTTAAGGTATTTATATTTATTAATTCCATCCATCCATCCATCCATCTTCTACCGCTTTTCCGGAGGTCCGGGTCGCGGAGGCAGCAGTTCAAGCAGAGAAGCCCAGACTTCCCTCTCCCCAGCCACCTGCTCCAGCTCTTCAGAGGGGATACCAAGGCGTTCCCAGACCAGCTGGGAGACATAGTCTCTCCACCGAGTCCTGGGTCTGCCCCGGGGTCTCCTCCCAGTGGGACGTGCCTGAAACACCTCAAGTGGGAGGCGTCCAGGAGGCATCCTAATCAGATGCCCATACCACCTCAACTGACTCCTTTCAATGGAGTCAGTTGAGGTGACTTTAATTCAGCAAAAACAATTTTATTTAATACATATTTACTAATTCCATGCAGGTATTCATTTTTTTTTTACCACCGTTAGTCTGTTATATTTTACTGTCTCACCAAGATGACATCATTAACCGCGCCATGAAAACAAGCCCAGCAGTGTCCGAAAGCTGTAAATTTTATTGTTACATTGAGTTTACTATATAGTCCACTATATCTAAATTCACTATATAGCGAGTAGGGAAGGAGTGAGTGAGTGAACATTCCGATCACAGCCGCTTTTTACAGTGTCTCCAACATCACTTCCTGATCTGGTCCGTCACTTTTATTGTGTCCGCTTGCGGTTGGTTTTGCAGTGCATTTCTGTATTTGCAAGTGTTGTGAGTTTTTGGAGGGCCTGTGTGTTGCCATTTTGATGCAGGTTCTTTGACTTTGGTTTTGTTTGGCCTATCTGAAGTTGTTTTCATAACTTGCAGCACGTTTGAGCTCTCAGGGCCACCGTAGAGATTTTCAATCAATCAATCAATCAATCAATCAATCAATCAATCAAAGACTTTATTCCAGACTCAAGGTCCATCAAAAAAAGTAAAACAAGACAGTTGAAAAAACAGTTAATAAGGGAAACAATCAAAAAGTTACAAAAAACACTAAGACACAACTACTAAGAGAAGTACAAAGACAGTACAGACTTTAAAAAGACTTAAAAAGACAACTGTACCAGTGCCTTCTAAACTGTGACTGACAGCGAATAGAACTGAGCTTAATGCTAGACATGACTTGAATGATTTCATTTCTAGATACATCAAGCCGACAGATGAATTTATACATAAGATTCCTTATTACTGCATGCAGAGTATTTACACGTGATGAGACAAGTAACTCGGAAGCACTGCACCATCGAGGCTTTTTAAGTAGAATTCTTAAGGCATCATTGTAAGCAACCTGTAATTTCTGCATACTTTGTTTCCTATAATTTATCCATAAATGAGCAGTGTATAAAGGTGTACCATAGGTTTTAAAAAGAATCAATTTCACCTCATCTGAACAAAAAACAAATCTGCGTGCAAGAATATTTGCTTGCATGGAGATTTTGCAGCGTTGTCTGAAAATATCATCATCATCAGTCATTCTATCATTAATAAAATGTCCCAGATATTTAATTTTATCCCTGACAATTAATTCCCTGCCTGCCAATTCAAAGACAGGGAATTTCATTAACAAATCTTCTTTAGTGCGGCAAATCAGCACACAACTCTTATTTGTATTATATTTTATGTCATTTTCCTCTCCATAAGCAGTACACACTCTTAATAACTCCTGAAGACCAGCACTACTTGGACTGAGAATATCTAGATCATCAGCATACATAAAATGATTCACTAACTTATTCCCTATTAAACACCCAGTTTTACAGGCATTCAGTTGTTTTGACAAACCATCCATATAAAGATTAAATAGAATAGGGGGTAATATACTGCCCCATCTGACATTTTGTTTTCATTGTGGCTTGTTTGGATTACACAAAAATTACTGGATGGATTTTGATGAAATTTTCTTGTGCCAAGGATGAATATATATTTTGGGACAGATTCAGATCAATCTGTGTATTCCTGGTCACTTTTTTACTTTTTCAACATGTGATGGGGCTTTAAAAACATTTTTTTTTTTTTTTGCAAATGTCATAAAAAAACAATGGCATTAAATGACCTAAAAATAGGCAACTTATGACACATTTGAATTACATTTTAACTGGTGAACAAATTACCTTGGCAGTGGTGTGTGCTCTCTGAGTGTCCTCTATTTAAATCATTTTTAGTCTTTTTTTCATAGCCTCAAAGTACTTTAGTTGCTGGCACATTAACAAAAATCTAAGTTTAACTAAGTTTGCATTAACAAATCAGTGGTCTCCAAACTGTGGTTCCAAAGTCACATGTTGTAGCCACACATGTGACTTACTTAATGCCTTGCATAATGCCTCTCATCTTAGATAAGAACAAAGTGCAGAGTTTCCTTGGAGATAACAGGAAGCTGTGAAAGTATAATCTTTTATATGCAAGAGACTGCTTGGAGGATCCTTTGTGTGCCAAGCGACTGCTTGGAGGATCCTTTGTGGGCCAAAGACTGTGAGGGAGATGCCAAGGGATTAAAGAGGAAATGCAAAGTTACCTTTGATGTGAATGCAGTGTGACTTGTGAGCTGTGGGGAGACCTGGGTATATAAGGAACGAGTTTTTTCTGAGATGCTCTCTTTCTACTATGCTCATGTTGGAGACGTGTAATAAAATGCCTTGAGACAAACCTGCCTCGTCAATTACACACTCCACACTGGTGACCCAAGATGTAGCATGCAGCAAGAAGAGAATTCCCCGGGGCCAGCCACGTTGGGAGTCCCCAGCTAAGCGTATGCCGTTACGGTCCAGCTACCGGACTTTTGGCAGCACAACCCACGCTCCTGGTTCCACCTGGTTGAGGCACAGTTCGCTCTCCGGGGAATATCGGTAGACGACACAAAATTCTACCATGTGATCGCAAAGCTCGACAACCACACAGCTCAGCATGTGGAGAGCCTTCTGGAGCAGCCACCAGCCAGCGACAAATACGGCGCGTTGAAGGCCGCACTCGTCCAGCACTACACACTCTCGGTGGAGGAGAGAGCAGACAGACTCCTGGCGCTGACCGAGTTGGGAGATTGCATGCCCATTGACCTGATGGAGAAGATGCTGAGGTTGAAAGGCTTGGACGATGACCATTTCATCTTTACCCACCTCTTCCTCAGGACCCTGCCGTCAGCGACGAGAGCGGCCCTGGCCAGTTCGCCGTTGTTGGCCAAGCGGGACTACCGTGCGCTGGCCCGGGAGGCGAATCGGATTGTCATGGCCAGCAGAGATCGCACGGCCACGGCAGCAGCAACGGAGCTCGGGGCGACGGCCGGAGATGGCAGGGAGCCATCGACAGCGGTATCAGAGCCACCGACGACGGCAGCGGCGGGGGCCAAGGAATGCGGAGGAGACACCCTTTGTTTCTACCACCGCCGCTTTGCAGAGAAGGCACGCAAATGTGTACCACCGTGCCAGTTCAAGCGCTCGGGAAAACGCCAAGACCAGGGGTCGGTAGCAGCTGCGGCCCTCGGGGAGGAGAACAAGCTGCTCTACTTGACGGATGCACGCTCGGGGAGGCATTTCCTCGTGGACACAGGCGCCCAGTTGAGTTTCATCAGGCCTTCCTACGCTGACCGGCTGGCAAGTTCCAGCGGCCCCGAGATGGCAGCAGCGAACGGCTCAGAGATTAAGACTTTTGGTGAGAGGACTCTGCTTCTGTCTTTACACGGCCGTACATTTGAGTGGACTTTTGTCATAGCAGCATTGAATTTCAATAAATTGGGGGCTGATTTTTTGTGCTCACATGGTTTGTTGGTTGATGTCACTAACAGGCGCCTGGTTAATGCACTTTCTTTTGATTCTATTCCCTGTACAGCTTGAGCGTCCCGGCCAACAGCACAAGCCAACGTCACAGCTGCAAGCGGTAAGTTCCACACACTGCTCACTCAGTTCCCAGCACTCACGGTCCCCACATTTTTGGCAGCCGTCGTTAAGCACGGGGTGGAACATTTTATTACCACCACCGGGCCGCCCATTTTTGCAAAACCTCGGCACTTGGACGCAGCTAAACTGGCCATAGCACGCGAGGAGTTCACCAACCTGGAGAGGTTGGGCATCATCAGGCATTCGAACAGCCCATGGGCTTCCCCGCTACACATGGTCCCGAAAGCTGACGGTTCGTGGCGACCTTGCGGGGATTTCCGCAGGTTGAACAATGCCACAGCGCATGACCGCTACCCAATCCCTCATATCCAAGATTTTTCTGTTCATTTGGCAGGAGTGCGCGTTTTTTCTAAAATAGACTTGGTCCGCGGTTACCACCAAGTCCCAGTGCGCACTGAGGACATACCCAAAACAGCGGTGATAACTCCATTTGGTCTGTTCGAGTTTTTGCACATGCCATTCGGGCTTAAAGGGGCTGCACAGACGTTCCAACGCATGATGGACGTGGTGCTGCGCGATCTCCCTTTCATGTTCGTCTATTTAGACGATATCTTGGTAGCCAGCGCGTCCGAAGATGAACACGAAAACCACCTCGCGGCAGTTTTCCGGAGGTTGGGAGAGTACGGGTTAATAATCAACCCAGCGAAGTGTCAGTTCGGGGTGACGCAGATCGATTTTTTAGGACACCGCATTTCCCCCGAAGGAGCGGTTCCGCTACCTGACAAAGTGCGCGCGGTAGCAGATTTCCCCCGGCCGCAGACGGTCAGGGCGTTACAGGAGTTTTTAGGAATGGTGAATTTTTATAACCGTTTCCTCCCCCGTGCAGCGCAACTCATGCAACCGCTGTATGCCGCGCTCAAAAAACAGAAACCCACGAATAAGATCGAGTGGTCCCCGGAGCGGGAGCGAGCGTTCTCGGAAGTCAAAGCAGCCCTGGCAAACGCTGCATTGTTGGCACATCCAGACCCAACGGCCCGCATAGCGCTCACCACTGACGCGTCAGATGTGGCCATAGGGGCAGTCGTGGAGCAGCATGTAGCCGGGGCTTGGCAGCCACTCACCTTTTTCAGCAGAACCTTGCGCGATAGTGAGCGTAAATACAGCACGTTTGACAGGGAGTTGCTGGCTCTCCATTTGGCCATTCGCCACTTCCAGTTCTGGCTAGAAGGGCGCTGTTTCACCGCGTTCGTTGACCACAAGCCACTAACATTCGCGATGGCCAAGGTCTCAGAACCGTGGTCGGGCCGGCAGCAGAGACAGCTGGCCGCGATCTCAGAGTTTACTACCGATATTCAGCACGTGTCGGGTAAACTGAATGTAGTGGCAGACTGCCTCTCGCGCGCCGTGGCTGCCCCCGTCCGCGTGGGGATAGATTATACAGCCATGGCCGCGGAGCAGGTTAGTGACGCGGATGTGCTCGCGCTCCAGTCTGGACCAACAGGGTTAAGGCTGGAGAGCAGGGTGCTGCAAGACGGTATGCCCCCTCTAATCTGTGATGTCTCCACAGGGAGACCGCGTCCCGTGGTACCGGCAGCGTGGCGCCGCCGTGTTTTTGACTCGATTCATTCTTTGGCGCACCCGGGGGTGCGCACGTCGGTCAAAATGGTAGCAGAAAAATTTGTGTGGCCGGGCCTCCGCAAACAAGTTAAAGAGTGGGCGGCAGCCTGCATGGCGTGCTAACGAGCCAAGGTACACAGACACACGAGAGCTCCCTTATAGCCATTTCACATTCCAGCTAAGAGGTTTGACCATGTTCACGTGGACCTCGTGGGTCCCCTCCCGCCATCACAGGGGTGCACACACCTTCTGACAATGGTGGACCGCACCACGCGCTGGCCGGAGGTTGTTCCTTTAGCGTCAACCACAGCCGAGGAGGTGGCACGCGCGTTTGTAACAGCATGGGTGGCGTGTTTTGGAGTCCCGTCGGACATTACGTCCGACAGACGCCCTCAATTTGTTTCCGAACTTTGGTCAACAATGGCCCGCAGCCTAGGCGTCACAATTCACCGCACAACCGCGTACAATCCACAGGCTAATGGGTTATGCGAACGTTTTCACAGGTCATTGAAAGCAGCTCTCAGAGCGTCACTGACGGATGCTAATTGGGTAGACAAGCTACCGTGGGTTTTATTGGGGTTACGTTCTGCGCCTAAAGAGGACTTAGAGGCTTCCCCAGCCGAACTCGTTTTTGCGCAGCCACTTCGGTTGCCCGGGGAGTTTCTCCCGGATAATCCTGCACCGGGCAGCTCCCCATCTCAGCTGTTGCAGCATAGCATCGACACAGGCACGCTGCCGGGCCCTGCCCACCACAGTTTTCTGCGCGTTTTTGTACCTAAAGCTTTGAAAAACGCGGAGTTTGTTTTTGTCAGACACAATGCACATCGCCCCCCATTGCGACCGCCTTATGATGGACCGTTCAGAGTGCTGGAGACAGGGGACAAGCATTTTTTGGTAGGAGGGAAAAGGTTGGCTTATACAGACTCAAACCTGCTTTTGTGGTGGCTGACGAGCAAGTGCTGTTGGCGAGGGCCCCTCGGTGTGGAAGACCCCCACGAGGAGCTTCCCAGAGTAAAGTTTCCCCAGAGCACCCGCAGGGACTGACAAAAGGTTTTCACCCCCAGACAGCAGCTCCCCAGCATGACAGCGCCGCTGAGGCGGCGAATCCTGGTTACAGCAGATACGGGAGAAGACTGAAGCCCAAGCAGCATGGGGATTGATGTGTAATGATTCTATCACAGCATGCAGACTGTTATTCTTTTGTTCGATCTAAAATGTTTGGGGGGGGGGGGGTGTAGCCACACATGTGACTTACTTAATGCCTTGCATAATGCCTCCCATCTTAGATAAGAACAAAGTGCAGAGTTTCCTTGGAGATAACAGGAAGCTGTGAAAGTGTAATCTTTTATATGCAAGAGACTGCTTGGAGGATCCTTTGTGGGCCAAAGACTGTGTGGGGGATGCCAAGGGATTAAAGAGGAAATGCAAAGTTACCTTTGATGTGAATGCAATGTGACTTGTGAGCTGTGGGGAGACCTGGGTATATAAGGGACGAGTTTTTTTCTGAGATGCTCTCTTTCTACTATGCTCATGTTGGAGACATGTAATAAAATGCCTTGAGACAAACCTGCCTCGTCAATTACACACTCCACAATGTGACTCTTTTGGTCATATTCAGTGGCTGTCTATGACTTTAACTTAAATTATTATTCTTCTTTTAGATTTAATTGGCGGTTGGCAACAAGCCTACAAGTGCGTTACCGCCACGTACTTCACTCTATATCATCACTCTGGCCAGGTAAATTCAATGAAATACATACATAATCTAATAAATGAAGGGAAAATAAATAAAAAAGTAAAATTGTCATTTGCAAATGTACATAAAATTGAAAATGTTGCAAATGTACATGAACCAAAAACAACAATGAAATTTTTGAAGCTTTGCATGAAAAAAGAACCAGATTTACTAGAAAAATACAATGCATCCGGAGGGTATTCACAGCGCTTCACTTTTTCTACATTTTATGTTACAGCTTTATTCCAAAATGGATTAAATTCATTTTTTTCCTCAAAATTCTACACACAATACCCCATAATGACAATGTGAAAAAAAGGTTTGAGATTTTTGCAAATTTATTAAAAATAAAAAAACTAAGAAATCATATGTACATAAATATTCACAGCTTTTGCTCAGTACTTTGTTGGTGCACCTTTGGCAGCAATTGGAGCCTCAAGTCTTTTTGAATATGATGCCACAAGCTTGGCACACCTACAGTGGTGTGAAAAAGTGTTTGCCCCCTTCTTGATTTCTTATTTTTTTGTATGTTTGTCACACTTAAATATTTTAGATCAAACAAATTTAAATATGAGAGAAAGATAACACAAGTAAACACAAAATGCAGTTTTTAAATGAAGGTGTTTATTGTTAAGGGGAAAAAAAATCCAAATCTACATGGCCCTGTGTGAAAAAGTTATTGCCCCCTAAACCGAATAACTGGTTGGGCCATCCATAGCAGCAACAACTGCAATCAAGCATTTGTGATAACTGGCAGTCTTTTATAGTCTTTTATAGCATTGTGGAGGAATTTTGGCCCACTCATCTTTGTAGAATTGTTGTAATTCAGCCACATTGGAGGGTTTTCGAGCATCAGCTGCCTTTGTAAGGTCATGCCACAGCATCTCAATCAGATTCAGGTCAGGACTTTGACTTACTCCAAAGTCTTCATTTTGTTTTTCTTAAGCCATTCAGAGGTGGACTTGCTAGTGTGTTATGGATCATTGTCCTGCTGCAGAACCCAAGTGCGCTTCAGCTTGAGGCCACGAACAGATGGTGCATTCTCCTTCAGGAATTTTTGGTAGACTGCAGAATTAATGGTTCCATTTACCACAGCAAGTCTTCCAGGTCCTGAAGCAGCAAAACAGCCCCAGACCATCACACTACCACCACCATATTTTACTGTTGGTGTGATGTTCCTTTTCTGAAATGCTGTGTAACTTTTAATGGTGTGTAATGGGACACACACCTTCCAAAAAGTTCAGCTTTTGTCTCGTCAGTCCACAGAGCATTTTCCCAAGTCTAGGGGATCATCAAGATGTTTTCTGGCAAAACTGCGACAAGCCTTTATGTTCATTTTGCTCAGCAGTGGTTTTCGTTTCGAAACTCTGCCATGCAGGCCATTTTTTCTCAGTCTCTTTCTCTTGGTGGAGTCATGAACACTGAACTTAATTGAGGCAAGTTAGGCTCGCAGCTCTTTGGATGTTGTTGTGGGGTCTTTTGTGACCTCTTGGATGAGTCATTGCTGCGCTCTTGGGGTAATTTTGTTCGGCCGGCCACTCCTGGAAAGGTTCGCCAATGTTCCATGTTTTCACCATTTGTGCATAATGGCTCTCACTGTGGTTCGCTGCAGTCCAAAAGCTTTAGAAATGGCTTTATTGTAGCACCTTGTGTGAGCCAGATTATCTAGCATCTCAGATAGGAGACAGTGACAAGCTTGGGACAACAAAGAGCAGGAGGTTCCTGGTGAGATAGCAGGAAGGAGTCAGGGATGAAGGATGTTGAATGCAGTGTGATGCAAATGTCATGTTGTGTGTGATGTAAATGCCATGAAACTTAAGGGGAGAGTTTCTGCTTGAGAATTCAGTCTGTTCTGTGCATAAAAGATGTGAGTGTGTAATAAATCGTCTGAAATGATTCCGCTTCTGATTTCACACACTCCACATTATAACCTTTTCCAGACTGATAGATCTCAATTACTTTGTTTCTCATTTAAGATAAGATAAGATAAGCCTTTATTAGTCCCACAATGGGGAAATTCCAGGATTGCAACAGCACAGGGATAGCAACACTCAGAGCAACAATCAAGAAGACAAGAAAAACAAGAGCAGCGAATATACATATGTACATATAAATATATAAATATATAAACACACAGTGCGGTGCATTGTAGCTAGATGGAATAAACAGCATAACCGTCTGCTTAGTTATCCTACATAGTATGAATATGTACTCATACATATTGTCACCCTCCGTAGCGACCGATATTGTCCTAGTTGTATACTGGAGGGGACCATTGTGTAAGTCTATTGCGTCTTTTGCATTCAATACTATTAGGTAGTCACGTTTTTTTTTTTGCTATCTCTGCGAGCAGCCCTGCTTAGGTTATACAGTCTGACAGCCGTAGGTAGGAAGGCCCTGCGAAACCTCTCAGTTGCGTACCTAGGATGATGTAGTCTGCTGCCAAATGAGCTCCTCAGTGCGTTCAGTATGTCCTGCATAGGGTGGGACTCGGACTCCAGCAGAGATGACAATTTAGTCACCATCCTTCTCTCTCCTATCTCCTCCACTGGGTCAAGGCGCTGCCCCAGGGCAGAGCTAGCTTTCTTGATCAGTTTGTTCAGTGTCTTCCTATCGGCTGCTGTAATGCCACTGCCCCAGCAGACCACTCCAAAAGTGATGGCTGATATCACCACCGTGTCATAGAATGTCTACAGAAGCGCCCCTTGTACACCAAAAGACCTGAGTCTCCTCCAATTTGTTCCTAAATTTCTCTGGATCGCAGCAGGATGTCTAGCTTTTGAGGATCTTTTGGTCTACTTCACTTTGTCAGGCAGGTCCTATTTAAGTGATTTATTGACTGAGAACAGGTGTGGCAGTAATCAGGCCTGGGTGTGGCTTGAGAAATTGAACTCAGCTTTTCAAAGATGTGATAAACGACAGTTAATTTATGTTTTAACGGGAGGGGGGGAAATCACTTTTTCACACAGGGCCATGTAGGTTTGGATTTTTTTTTACCATTAACAATAAACACCAAAACTGCATTTTGTGTTTACTTGTGTTATCTTTGTCTAATATTTAAATTTGTTTGATGATCTGAAACATTTTAGTGTGACAAACATACAAAAAAATGAGAACTCAAGAAGGGGGCAAACACTTTTTCACACCACTGTATCTTTGGGCAGTTTCGCCCATTCCTCTTTGCAGCACCTGTCAAGCTCCATCAGGTTGGATGGGAAGATTTGGTGCACAGCCCTTTTCAGATCTCTCCAGAGATGTTCAGTTGGATTCAAGTCTGGGCTCTGGCTGGGGCACTCAAGGACATTCACAGAGCTGTCCTGAAGCCACCCCTTTGATATCTTGGCTGTGTACTTAGGGTCGTTGTCCTGCTGAAAGATGAACCGTCGCCCCAGTCTGAGGTCAAGAGTGCTCTGGAGCAGGTTTTCATCCAGGATGTTTCTGTACATTGCTGCATTATCTTTCCCTCTATCCTGATTAGTCTCCCAGTTAATGCAACTGAAAAACATCCCCACAGGAGGATGCTGCCACCACCATGCTTTACTGTAGGGATGGTATTGGCCTGGTGATGAGCGGTGCCTGGTTTCCTCCAAACATGACGCCTGGCATTCACGCCAAAGAGTTCAATCTTTGTCTCATCAGACCAGAGAATTTTGTTTCTCATGGTCTGAGAGTCCTGCAGGTGCCTTCTGGCAAACTCCAGGCAGGCTGTCATGTGCCTTTTATTAAGGAGTGGCTTCCGTCTGGCCATTCTACCATACAGGCCTGTTTGGTGGATTTGCTGCAGAGATGGTTGTGCTTCTGGAAGGTTCTCCTCTCTCCACAGAGGAATGCTGGAGCGCTGACAGAGTGGCCATCAGGTTTTTGGTCACCTCCCTGACTAAGGCCCTTCTCCCCCTATCACTCAGATTAGACGGCCGGCCAACTTTAGGAAGAGTCCTGGTGGTTCCAAACTTCTTCCATTTATGAGGATGGAGGCTGAAATGCTCATTGGGACCTTCAAAGCAGCAGAAATTTTTCTGTACCCTTCCCCAGATTTATGCCTCGAGACAATCCTGTCTCAGAGGTCTACAGACAATTCCTTTGACTTCATGCTTGGTTTATGCTCTGACATGCACTGTCAACTGTGGGACTTTATACAGACAGGTCTGTGCCTTTCCAAATCATGTCCAATCAACTGAATTTACCACAGGTGGACTTCAATTAAGCTGTAGAAACATCTCAAGGATGATCAGTGGAAACAGGATGCACCTGAGCTCAATTTTGAGCTTCATGGCAAAGGCTGTGAATACTTATGTACATGTGATTTCTTAGTTTTTTATTTTTAATAAGTTTGCAAAAATCTCAAAAAATGAACTTTTGTGGCGGTTCGTTTTAACCCCACAACAGACTAAGGACACTCAGCCCTCTTTTCTCTGTTTTCCTGCTACACTACTGAGAAGCAATGTGCCATTCATGTATTTGTGATGCAAACATGCATGTGTTGTGATGTAATGCGCCATTCTATATAGTGTGCATATGGCTTGTCCTTACTATGCTTTTTCTGAGCATCTTAGATGTGCTTTGGTGTATTAATGTCTACAGGTAGACGAGTTTCTTCTGTCTCACCTATGTGATGTTAATCGATGCCTTTCATCCTTTGTATTCATGCATTTTGCCCTTACTGTGACCTAGAGACTCAGATCAATATGTAGATGTGCTTGTTAGCCTCTTTGTCTGACACTTGGAGCGAGGTCTAGCTAATCTGCCCATTGTGATGTATGTCTTACAAATGCAAATACCTCCTGCCTGTTCTGTTGTCCCTTTGATCGTTCTAAACTGTGGGGTACGTCTCTTTGATGTATTGTCATGATCAAGTATTTAAGGTGCAACTCTGTAACGCAATCTCTCTCTTACTCTTCTTCTCTCACTCTGATCCTGCAACTGGTAGACACACACGTGTCCTCCTCTCCTTCTCTGAGAGCTTAGGGATCCCGCTCCGGGCTGCTCCACTATGCACCGGAGAGGGGATCCCGTGAAGGCGACATGATATAATAAAACCTGCTTAAAACCACAGCACTGGCTGCTTATTTTTCCATGCCGCCTCACTGGTGACCCCTCCAACACGCACACGTTTTGTGCGAAAGCAACCTTCCGAGCTGGGCAGCCACACAGCTGCGTTGGTGGCCCCTTGAAGACGCACACGTTTTGTGCAACGCAGCCTTCTGTTTTGGATGGCCACGCTGGCGAACCGACGCTGAAAAAAACGAGCGGCCAGCGAACGCAACACCCGGGCATGAATGCTCCGTCGCCTGAGATCTGCACAACCACGCTGGACCGGCCGCTCTCACTGAGAGCGCACGCACCTCGCCCTCTCTCCACGACGGCAACCTCCAGGACCCGACGGGGAGTGCAGCGCGTGGAACTGAACGCACCATGGCCGCACGAGCGACAACGATCGTCCACTTCCTCACACCGCGCCAACGCAGCTGCATGAGCCTGAGGAACAAAAGATCGTCTATTCCCTCCCGCCGCTCCAACGCCTCTGCACGGGCCTGAGGGACTAAAGATCGTCTATTTCCTCTCAACGCTCCAACGCACCATGGCCAAATCTACAGCAACAGCTCAACCTGGATTTTATTGGCGCCGTCTGCGCTGATCTCCGCCAAGTTTCTGCACCCTGACTCACCACTCCAGCGGCCCACCCACGCACTGAACCCCCGCGCACGCACCGGGGAGTTACAAGGATGGCGCATCACGCATGGGACAAGTAACGGCTCCACAGACTGCCTTCCTCCTTCGCCGCTGCCTTTCAGGGCTGCTCGCTCACCTGAGGTACGCATACAGCATACTGGAAGGATTTGTTAACAGTCTCAGCCACGCCACAGACCGCCATCGTCCTCCGCCGCTGCCCTCAGAACCTTCAGGGTTGCTCGTTCACCTGAAGCAAGCACGCAGCTCGCCACTGGATTTTTTAATGGTCTTAGCCACGGCACAACGGGATTTCAGCCGTCAGCTGTTCCCGGGAGCTTTGGGGTTGCTTCAGCACCCAAAACCAACAGTCCCCCCTGCTTTGTTTACTTTCTCTCTTACAGCCGCTCCTGCTTTTCTTCATGGCCACGAGAGGAGTCAGAGACTAATTTTTCTTCTTGTGGACCGCTGCACGTTCAACGGGACCAGCCCTTCGACATTGCGGACCCACAAGCAATTTTTGCGCGGCTCAGGACGATTTCACAGCTCCTGCCGGCACTTACTACCCCTCCCCTCCCTCCCCCTCCGCCTGCAGCGAGCTTCTCCCACAGCTCGCTCACACAGATGGATTATCGAGGTCGCGACCCCCTGCCGCGTCCTCTGGGGGGGAGCGTGTGTGGCGGTTCGTTTTAACCCCACAACAGACTAAGGACACTCAGCCCTCTTTTCTCTGTTTTCCTGCTACACTACTGAGAAGCAATGTGCCATTCATGTATTTGTGATGCAAACATGCATGTGTTGTGATGTAATGCGCCATTCTATATAGTGTGCATATGGCTTGTCCTTACTATGCTTTTTCTGAGCATCTTAGATGTGCTTTGGTGTATTAATGTCTACAGGTAGACGAGTTTCTTCTGTCTCACCTATGTGATGTTAATCGATGCCTTTCATCCTTTGTATTCATGCATTTTGCCCTTACTGTGACCTAGAGACTCAGATCAATATGTAGATGTGCTTGTTAGCCTCTTTGTCTGACACTTGGAGCGAGGTCTAGCTAATCTGCCCATTGTGATGTATGTCTTACAAATGCAAATACCTCCTGCCTGTTCTGTTGTCCCTTTGATCATTCTAAACTGTGGGGTACGTCTCTTTGATGTATTGTCATGATCAAGTATTTAAGGTGCAACTCTGTAACGCAATCTCTCTCTTACTCTTCTTCTCTCACTCTGATCCTGCAACTGGTAGACACACACGTGTCCTCCTCTCCTTCTCTGAGAGCTTAGGGATCCCGCTCCGGGCTGCTCCACTATGCACCGGAGAGGGGATCCCGTGAAGGCGACATGATATAATAAAACCTGCTTAAAACCACAGCACTGGCTGCTTATTTTTCCATGCCACCTCACTTTCTTCACATTGTCATTATGGGGTATTGTGTGTAGAATTTTGAGGAAAAGAATGAATTTAATCCATTTTGGAATAAGGCTGTAACATAACAAAATGTGGAAAAAGTGAAGCACTGTGAATACTTTCCGGATGCACTGTGTTGCAATTTTTTAAAAAAAATAACCTTTTTTTCTTAAAACATATCTATCATTTCCATTTTAAAGCTTAAATTTTTATGTGCATCCAGATTTTTTCCCCAAACATGTCTTTCCATAGTAGATTTTTGCAGACCGTAATAATCAGTGGGCAATTTATTTTCCAACAAGGGGGATGAGGGTTCACAAATCTAGCATAAGGTACAAATGGATGAATGTCAATTAGGTATAAATTTGCAAGAATAAAGGTGTATAAATAATGTGTATAATAGTGTAAAAAGATGCCAATTTAAAAATTCAAAAAGTCACAAACTACAACTGAATTACACTGAATAAAATTTGACCAGCATCCAGATGAGTCCTGCAAATTTAAAGGAAAAAAAGCTGAAAATTTACAGAAGAAAAAAATCACAAATTTATGAGAAAAAAGTTTCAAATTTACAACAGAAAAAGTTTCAAATCTACAAGAAAATTTGCAAAGGAGCTGCTAAAAGGAAGGCCATCAAATCTGCCACTGAGGCTGCAGGAAGAGCCTCTCGGTGGCTATGGATTAAGAGGTCTGAATCGTGGGCCAATGCTGCTGGGACACAAGTCAGGGTCTGATCAACCCTGGCTGGGTCGCCTGATTGAGGGTGTCTGATGGTGAGACCCGAAACACCCGATGACATCAGGAAACATCACTGATGATGTGTCCTGGCACATCTACGGATATATCTACTCACCTCATCATCACACACATTTACAGGGAGCAAATAGCAAATTTTACATTGCAACTTTATAGGAAAAAAGGAGCACATTTATTTTTTTTCCACAATATTTTTTATTGAACCTTTTTTACAAACATAACACAAACGATCAAACACTAACACTAAAGTGATTTAAAAAAAAATATACTAAAAACACCAACAACCACTAACAAAAGCAGGTCTTCAACAATGCTCCTCTGTTTAGTCTAGGTACTCCATTACATAAGTATACATATTATACATTCACCAGTTTGGAATTTACAAGGTCCACACAGATCTTTCACCTTCTTCTTCAAAAGTTATGTTTAAATTCTTTACATAATCAATGAAAGGTCTCCATATATTCTCAAACACAATTTCCTTTGATTTCAGTATGTATGTTATTCTTTCTACTGGAAGGTTTGTTAACATCTGTCTTAACCACTGAGTCACATCTGGTCTATGAGTCTTTTTCCACAATAGTGCAATACATTTTTTGGTGTTAAGCAAACTGAGGTCTATGAATGCTCTTTCAGTCTTATTAAAGTTATGTTTTTCTGGATACAGACCCAACAAAAACAATTTAGGATTCAATATGATTTGTTTTGAAATTATTTTTCCAATTGTTACCCTCACCTCTTCCCAAAACATTCTAACAATGAAATAGGGTTCCTTTACTTTCCATACATTTTGTGCACGTATCTGGTATGTTTTTGTTGTATCTATTTAACTCCACCAGTGTAACATACATCCGCATTAACCATTTAAAATGTATCAATTTAAGACGTACATTTATTGATTTGGTTTGAGCTTCTGTACAAGCCAATTCCCATTGTTCCTCTGAAATTTCAGTTTGCAGGTCTTCTTTCCAATAATTCAGTCTTTTCTGTGAGTTTTCACTTGAGGATAATGTCAATGAGTTATAAAACTCTGAAATAATACCCTTTCTCTTACTATCTTTCTTCAAGATTTTTTCCAAGGATGAATGAGTAGGTCGGGCGAGAGCATTATTTTGATTTGATCGAATAAAGTTCCTAAGCTGAAGATATTTAAAAAAAATGTGTTCTATTAAGATTAAATTTGATCCTCAGTTCTTCAAAAGACATTATGTTATCTGAACATGACAAATATAAGTCTTGAATCTTTTGAATCCCTTTTAAATTCCATACTTTAGATACAGCATCCGCTCTCCCTGGTTTAAAATATTGATTACCCCATATTGGGCTGAATTGTGACAATAAGTGTGGTTCTTTTAAATATTTTTTGGTTTCACACCATATTTTGATCATATGCTTTACAAATGGATTTTTAACTTGTTTCTGTAATTTTTTTGCCGAGTCTGAGTATATGAATATGGGAAGAGGTAAAGGTAAATTGTATGATTCCATTTCAGTCCAGTGAGGGAGATCATTTGATGAAAAATAATATGTCATAGACCTCAGTTGTGCTGACTAGTAATACAACATAAAGTTTGGACATTTCAGACCTCCATGATCAAATGGTAAATATAGTAAGGACAGACGTAATCTAGCCCTCCTGTTGTTCCATATAAATTCCACTAACTTTTTTTTAATTCTTGAGAATAGATCTGAAGGTGGTGGTAAAGGAATGTATTGAAATAAATAAAGTATCTTGGGTAAGATATTACTTTTAAGTATATTAATTCTCCCAATCATCGACATTGGTAGTGACATCCATCTCTGAAGTAACTCATTAATGTCTGTCATTAAGGCTTCATAGTTGGCACTGGCGACTGATTCTACCTTAGGCACAATTTGAATTCCTAAATATTTAAACTGATTTACAACTTTGGATTGATTTACCTCAGGAGCAGGATGATTTCTCTGGGTCTCATTTAGCATTAATATTGAAGATTTAGTTTTATTTATTTTATATCCTGATATTTCCCCAAAATTCTTTATTAAATTCAACAAGGTCGGAATTGATTTTTTAAGATTCGACATAAACAAAATTATGTCATCGGCATACAGGGAGATTTTATGTTCTGTTGGTCCTACTCTAATTTCATTTATTTGTGGATGTAAATGTACTGCCATCGCTAAAGGTTCAATTGCCATAGTAAACAATAAAGGTGAAAGTGGCCAACCTTGTCGACATCCTCTATTGATATTTATTGATTTTGAGATATTGCTGTTTGTTAGGATTTCTGCTGTAGCATTATTGTATATTATCTGAACCCATTTTATGAAATTATTTCCAAGTCCAAACCTTTGTAGGACTTCAAAAAGAAAGGGCCATTCGACCCTATCAAAGGCCTTTTCGGCGTCCAATGATACGAGAGCTGTATCCGGTGCTTCTTTATTAGAATAGATAATATTAAATAGTCTTCTTACATTATGGAAGCCTTGTCTTCCCATTATAAAGCCATTCTGATCTCGGTTAATAACATTTGGTAATATTTCTTGTAATCGTCTTGCTAAAATTTTACAGATTATCTTAAGGTCAGCATTTAATAGGCTTATTGGTCTCATATTTTCACATTTATTAGAGGGTTTACCTGGTTTTGGCAACAGTATAATTAAGGCATTATTCACATATAGTGGTAAATTACTATTTTGAAATGCTTCTAAAACCATTTCCAAAAATGGTTTTATTAATATATTCTTAAATTTTTTATAGAGGTCAACTGGAAGACCATCTGGTCCTGCACTTTTTCCTGATTTCATATTATCAATGGCTAGCCCAACTTCTTCTTGACTAATTTTAGACTCCAGTATCTCCCTGTTTTCATTTGGAATACACGGTATAGATAATCCGTCCAAAAACCCATTTAGTTTTGTTAAGTCAGTTTCATTTTTTGTATCATATAGTTTTTCATAATAATCTCTAAAGGCACTGTTAATTTCTAAAGGATCTACAACTGCCTGTCCGTTACTTATAATACTGGTAATTGGTGTTTTAAATTCTAATTGTTTAATCTGCCATGCCAATAATTTCCCTGATTTTTCACCTTGTTCATAAAAAGATTGCTTCAATCTTAGAAGACTCGAGGCAGCTCTATTCGCTGATTTTTTGTCATATTCAGCTCTCAGAATCAGTAATTCGTTCTCTAATTTTGGGTCACTTCCTGCATACACTTTTTCTTGGAGAATTTTTATTTTATGTTCCAATTGGGCTCTCTCCTCTCGAGTCTTCTTAGATTTTGAACCTGTATAACTAATAATATGCCCCCTAATAAAAGCTTTGAAAGCCTCCCACTTTATACATGCTGATGTTTGTGTAGTATTGATATCAAAGAACTCATCTATCTGTTTTTCTATGTACTTAACAAATTCCTCATCCTGAAGCCATTTATGCTGAAATTGCCACCTACCTGGTTCCTTTGTCAATTTCTTATCTACATATATTAAACAGCAGGGTGCATGATCAGAGATCACAATGTTATCATAGAAACAGGTTTGAATCTTGGACCTTAATTCTGTGGAGATCAAAAAATAGTCAATACGTGAGAATGTCTTGTAGGTATTAGAATCACAAGAATAGGCTTTAACTTGTGGTTTCATTTCTCTTCACATATCTAGCAACCTCAGTTCTTTCATAGAATGATTAATGATCATCCTGCATCCATGGTGCGTACAGTCCAGTCCTGTTGATCTGTCTATACCGGGATTCAATGTACAATTAAAATCCCCTGCTATTATGTTGCCCTGTAAGTGAAGATAAAATAAGAACTAAATTAGCAAAGAAGTTTTGATCATCTATATTGGGACTGTATAAGTTCACCAAATTTATATTTTCTAGGAGCACATTTATAAGAAAAAACTTGCAAATTACAACAAAAAAAGTTTCAAATCTAGAAGAAAATGTGTACATTTACAGGAAACAAATAAATTTTACATTGCAAATGTATAGGAAAAACGTAGCAAATTTTTGAGGAAAGAAATTGCAAATCTACAAGTAGAGAAGTTGAAAATTTACAAGAAAATGTTTTGAGGAAAAAAGTTGCAAATTTATGAGAAAATAGTTTCAAATCTCTAATCTCTATACTCAGAGAGACTCCAGCAGCAGTTCACTGCTAATGATTCGGCTTCCGTGTGGAGAGGACTGAGGCAAATCACCAACTATCGACCTAAGGCTCCTAAAGGTCAGGATGACAAAGCCCTTTGTCAAAGACTGTCCCAACACTATGCCCGTTTTGACACCTCGTCATCTGTGTCCAACTCCCCCCCTCCCTCCAGCTCCACAGCCTCCACATTCCCTACTTCATTTAAGGCACCCCCCCCCCCTCCTCCCCCCCTCCCCTTATTATCAGTGAGCAGGATGTGCTCAAACAGTTCTCCAGACTGAACCCGCGCAAGGCCCCCGGCCCAGACGGCGTGTCTCCCTCCACCCTGAGACTCTGTGCGAAACAGCTGGCTCCTGTCTTCACAGACATTTTTAACACCTCCCTTAAGTTATGCCACGTGCCGTCCTGCCTCAAATCCTCCACCATCATCCCTGTCCCCAAGAAGCCACGGATCACTGGACTTAATGACTACAGACCTGTAGCGCTCACCTCTGTAGTCATGAAGTCCTTTGAGCGCCTGGTCCTGTCCCACCTCAAGTCCATCACCACCCCTCTCCTGGACCCGCTGCAGTTTGCCTACCGAGCCAACAGGTCTGTAGACGACGCAGTCAACCTGGCCCTCCACTCCATCCTGCAGCACCTGGACTCCCCGGGAACCTACGCCAGGATCCTGTTTGTGGACTTCAGCTCCGCATTCAACACCATCCGCACTGCTCTGCTCCGGGACAAGCTGTCCCTGCTCAACGTGCCTGACTCCCTCTGCAGGTGGATCATCGACTTCCTGACGGACCGGAGGCAGCATGTGCGGCTGGGAAAGACTGTCTCAGACTATACTAGCATCAGCACCGGATCACCCCAGGGCTGTGTACTTTCCCCCCTACTCTTCTCCCTTTACACCAACTCCTGCACCTCCAGCCACCAGTCTGTCAAGTTGATCAAGTTTGCGGACGACACCACCCTCATCGGGCTCATCTCCAACGGCGACGAGTCTGCCTACAGGAGAGAGGTGGCCCAGCTGGCGTCCTGGTGCAGCAATAACAACCTGCAGCTGAACGCTCTGAAGACAGTGGAGATGATTGTAGACTTCAGGAAAGTCACTACTCCTCTGCCCCCCCTCACCCTCTCAGGCTCTCCCATCACCACTGCTGATTCCTTCCGCTTCCTAGGCACTACCATCACCAGGGACCTCAAATGGGAGCCGACCATCAGCTCACTCATCAAAAAAGCCCAGCAGAGGATGTTCTTCCTGCGGCAGCTGAGGAAGCTCAAGCTACCCACCAAGATGTTAGTGCAGTTCTACACAGCCATCATCGAGTCCATCCTCACCACCTCCATAACCGTGTGGTACGCAGGAGCCACTGCCAGGGACAGACTAAGGCTGCAGCGCGTCGTGCGCACTGCTGAGAAGGTGATCGGCTGCAAGCTCCCATCTCTCCTGGATCTGTACATCTCCAGGACCCGGAGGCGTGCTGGCCGGATCATAGCCGATCCCTCACACCCTGGTCACGTACTGTTTGCCCCCCTCCCTTCTGGTAGAAGACTTCGGTCCATCCAGACTAAAACCTCCCGTCACATGAACAGCTTCTTCCCCTCTGCCATCAGACTGCTGAACACTAAGTGACTTATTGACTCTCGTGCACCATGTACAGCAGCTCAACCAGACTCATGTCAATCATCACTGTTTTCTTCCTGCATTACCGACTGCACTATATAGTTCTCCACAGTATCTGCTGCTGGCTAATATATTTTAACTGTTGACCAGTATCACTTAATCTTATCCTACACTTTATTACATGTATAGTTTATTTCTTTTATCTTATCATGTTTAATGTTGCAGCATTGTACCGAGACAAATTCCTAGTTTGTGTACTACATGAACAATGGCAATAAACCTGATTCTGATTCTGAAATCTATGAGGAAAAAGTTTGCTAATTTACATGAAAAGAAGGGCCTTTTTTAAAGTTGCACATTTTTGAGGGAAAAAGTTGCAAATTTATGAGAAAAAAGTTTCAAATATATGAAAAAAGTTTGCCAATTTACAGGAAGAAATACGCAATTTTTTTAAAGTTGAAAAATTACAAGAAAAATTTGCAAATTTGTGAGGATAAAAGTTGAAAATATACAAGAAAAAAGTTGAAAAATTATGATAAAAAAGTTTGAAATCTATGAAAAAAGTTTACCAGTTTATGGGAAAAAAGTTGCAAATTTTTTGAAAAGAGATGCAAATTTGCAAGAAAAATGTTGAAAATTTACAAGAAAGAATTGCTAGTTTTTTAGGCAAAAGGGTACAAATCTATGAGAAGTTTCAAATCTACAAGAAAAAAAAATGCAAATGTATCAGAAAAAAATTGAATATTTAGAGGAAAAAGCTGGCAAATTTATGAGAAAAAAGTTTCAAATATATGAAAAAAGTTTGCCAATTTACAGGAAAAAATATGCAATTTTTTTTAAAGTTGAAAAATTACAAGAAAAATTTGCAAATTTGTGAGGATAAAAGTTGAAAATATACAAGAAAAAAGTTGAAAAATTATGAGAAAAAAGTTTGAAATCTATGAAAAAAGTTTGCCAGTTTATGGGAAAAAAGTTGCAAATTTTTGAAAAAGTTGCAAATTTGCAAGAAAAATGTTGAAAATTTACAAGAAAGAACTGCTAGTTTTTTAGGCAAAAGGGTACAAATCTATGAGAAGTTTCAAATCTACAAGAGAAAAAATGCAAATGTATCAGAAAAAATTGAATATTTAGAGGAAAAAGCTGGCAAATTTATGAGAAAAAAGTTTGTTTTTACTTTTTGCATTTCAGCTTAGAATTAGTGCTTTAAATGAATTTGATTCAGTTACGTGACATGAAAAAAGGGGAAATGCCCCCCTCCCCCAGCAGCAGCCGGAGGACGGCGGCCTCCTGCTCGGACCTTGCCGCCTCCACATGCTTCTGCGCTCGGGACGTGTTTTCGTGCGCCTGCCTGCGTGCGGCGGTGATCTTCAGAGGGGGAAGTTGTCAGAACAGAATTTCCACCAGTGTTCTCACTGAGGTGAGGGTTTTCCATTGTGGGCGGAGCAGGAAGCCCGCAGGCAGCTGGAGTTTGGTGTCTGCCGCCCGCCTGACAAACATGCTGCTGCATAACGCGGAGGCAGCGCCGTGACTGCGGCGCGTACCCGGATCCCTCTCCAGCCATGACCCAGGCCGTGCTGCTGGACCTGATCCACGGCTGCTGCCCGGCATGCTCCGACCACTCTCTGCCGGAGGAGGGCCCCTCTGAACGGCGCGTGTTCCTGCTGTGCGGGAACACGCACCGGGACAAAAACGGCTTTTCAGACGCACAGATTCTGGACTCTGGAACCACCGCGGAGCGTTTGTACCGGTTCAAACAGACTCTGGACCAGCTGGACTTGAACTCGGTCACGGTCTACACGACCCCAAGAGGAAAAGAGGTGCTGGTCCAGTACCAGAAGCTGCTGTTTACCCCGGTGTACACCTTCCAGTATGAAGTCAGATCGGTGGACAGTCTCGCCTGTACGGGCTCACCTTGCCAGGGAATCGATGAGGACGTGTCGGTGTTCCTGAAGCAGCTGCCTGCTCTGAGGGGCCACGTCTCAGTCCTGAAGTCCAACCTCATCCCAGGTCAGTCCCGCTGAATCATGTACAGTGGTGTGCAGCAGTCTCCAGTGTGGTGACGCACTGACTCTTTCAAAGTCAGATTTACAAACATGAACCCAACACCATAAGCTTGAATTTAATTTAAATTAAATGTTTGCATGTTTTATGATCTGCTAATTGTACATTATAAAATCTGATTATATAAATTAACAAACAGCAACCAATAATTAATTAAACAAACAGTATTAACAAAACAACTCAGGCATTTTACTGAATTGCCTCTTGATAGAATGCACAGTGAATTTAAGTTCAGTTCTGCAATGCATGTCGTCTATAGCTTTTATTGTGAAGGGAAGAAGCAGAAATAAATAGTAGTCCACTCCATTTGCTTTTGTTTTGCAGAAAGGCAGTTAACATTCTGCTGACTAACTCCATGCCTCCATGTTTTCATTTCATTCAACTCTCCTGAATATAAACAAAGCGCAAAGACTCTTGGCTGCACAAATAAAATGTAATAAGTTATTTTACGGACAAATTTTGGGGGCCAAAAATTGATTATAGACTACTTGTTTCAGGCTAAGGAAGAACTAAAATTATAGCGGCTCAGAGAGCGCACCCTGTAGCGCCACAATTCAATACAAATCCAAGTGTATAAAACAAGTATGCATAGTCTTACCTTTACTTGTAAATGAAATCCATCTGCCTATCCCTCTGGACAAAAGTCTCAATGACTTTATTGGGAAAGTGCTCCTTGTCATATTTTTGTTTTAAAAGTCTGTCTCAATCGAGATGACTGCCAGTTTTGATTGAAAGTCCAACTTTGAGAATTTTTTAAAGTCCTCCATTTTCAGTCTGAATAAAACAGAAGCGCAAACGGAGTACTTGGTACTGTTGACTTTCTGATTTTATCTTTTGCTAATGTGGCACTTAGCCTCTGCGTAGAAGAAGAACAAGTAAACTTCTGTGTCTATGGCGTTCAAGTACACCCCCCCCCCCCCCCCGTTGGAGCAGTGGTACTGCGCAGCCTCTGACCGTGGTTTTTAACCCCTTGCACTCTGGTCAATTTCCCTAAAAACGCCAAAACATAACGTACCCAAAGTAAATCAAAAGCTGTTCTTCAACCCTTTGCAGCATCTTCATGGGGTTGGTCTCATTTAAAAGAAAACACTTTGAATTTTTTGGCAAAACAGTCATAATCTCTCTAAGTGCTTCTGCCACTAAGTAACAGTCATCTAAACATAGTGAACTTGAAGAAAATAAATTTTGCCTGGGTGTTTTTTTGGATACAAATGCTTGCAAATAACACACAGCTTCAGATCCGGGCTGGAAAATGCAACAAAAATGTAGAACCAAGTGTTATCCAGCTGAGGTCAAAATTTTGTAACAATACCACAAAAAATGAATATATTACACAGCTTTGTTCTCAGGTTGTTCCCAGGCATTTTTGAACTGTGCCAAATTGTGCCAAATTGTGCCAAATGGCACAATTTGGAAAAACGTCTGTAACTTTTGAATGATTCAATATAGAAGCTTCATCTTGGGCTCTAATGAAAGGTGACACTCAGGGCTGTGTGTGTGTGTGTGTGGGGGGGGGGGTTGTTTATTCATTCATTCATGAATGAATGAACAAACAAGCCCCCCCACACAAAGAAGCATGCCACGTAAAAAATCTGTGGCTTTTTTTTTTACAAGAAAAAAATAACCTACAGTGCACTAAAAATTATTCTAAAATATTTGTAATGTAGAAGATAACAACTCCCACCCCCCCACCCCCCCGCTACAGAGGACGGACATCGACCATCGCTACATGACAGAACAGTCATGTGGCGATGTGGCGACCGCGGCGCACAGTCCCCGCGGTCCCCGCCCCCCCCCCCCCGCTACAGAAGAGTAGCCGGGGGGGGGGCGTTCACGGTCCAGACGCGGCACACGAACCGTGTACCGCGGTGCACAGTCCCCGCAGCTCCCCCCCCCCCCCCCCCGCTACAGAAGAGTAGCGGGGGGGGGGTGTTCACGGTCCGGACGCAGCGCACGAACCGTGTACCGCGGCGCACGGACTTCGGACTTCGTGCGCCGCACAGTTGTAATTTACCGATCGGTCAAAAGTCATTTTTGATTACAGTTTTCAGGGATAAAGAATAATTTAGCTTATAACACTTACCTGTTCACAACAGCATGTGGACGGTCTATGACGACCATGGAAGAGAATCCTAAACGTCTACTCTGCTGGAACAGCACCGCCTGTGGCTGAACAGGCCGATGCGCGAATGGCAGTCCCTGTCACACAGGTCGCACTTGTGGGTGGTCTCCATGCTGCTGGGTCTGTGGCGGTTCTTCCTGCGGGTCCTTTTTTCATCTGCTGCAGCAGTCAGTCTCTCTTCACCCAGCCTTACACAAAACAGCTTTCGAACTTCTGTGCTTCAATTGGCTGGCTGTATTCGCAGCCGTTGGTAGGCGGGTCCTTCTTGCTAGGTTTTCAGTCATTGGTTCTTCAAGGTTTCAGAAACCCAATTCAAGGCTCTTATTAGTTGAATGAGAGGTCAATCACATCTAAACCAATCAAAGCACTCCTTTGGCTTTCCATTCGCGGCTGTGTCTGTAGTAGAAGAACGGAAATGCAGCTTTTTTTTTCAGTGCCTCCTAGGACACAGCGCACTCGTGCGCCCTTGTGCGCTCTAGGACGCAGAGACGTGCCCGCCCGCGGTACACCAGAGTGCAAGAGGTTAACTGAAGTTTTATGTCAGATTTAGAAGACTAAATATGCTATACACACATGTTAAGTACATTACATGGACTATGGAAAAGGAGGACACACAATAAAAGCTCCTAAAAACATTATATTTTTACATACACAGAGCTGTCACCAGGAACGCACATCTTGCACGAGCTGTAACCGGGCAGGGAAGGATTGCACAGGTCCTTATGAGGCTGCATTTGTTGCTGCTTTACCTGGCGTCTCTTCCTTGTATGTGAACAGGAAATGTGCAGATTCTGTCATTTTAAATATAAGATAAGATAAGATAAGCCTTTATTAGTCCCACAACGGGGAAATTCCAGGATTGCAACAGCACAGGGATAGCAACACTCAGAGCAACAATCAGAAGGCAAGAAAAAAAAAGCAAGCAAGCAAGAGCAGCTAATATACATATGTACATATTACTATAAATATATATATATATACACACAGACACACAGTGCAGAGCATTGTAGCTGGATGGGATAAATATATGAGTATATAAACACACAGTGCGGAGCACTGTAGCTAGATGGAATAAATATGTAAATATATAAACACACACAGTGCGGAACAATGTAGCTAGATGGAATAATATGTAGATATATAAACACACAGTGCGGAGCATTGTAGCTAGATGGAATGAATATATAGATATATAAATATAGACATAAACAAACACACCCAGTGCAGAGCATTGTAGCTAGATGGAATAAATATGTAAATGTATAAACACACACAGTGCAGAGCATTGTTGCTAGATGGGATGAAACAGCACAACCGTCTACTTAGTTATCCTACATGGTATGATTATGTGCCCATACATATTCTCACCCTCCATAGCGACCGGTATTTTCCTAGTTGTATGCCGGAGGGGACCATTGTGTAAGTCTATTGCGTCTTTTGCATTCAAAAAACTATTAGGTTGTTACGTCTTTTTGCTATCTCTGCGAGCAGTCCTGCTTAGGTTGTACAGTCTGACAGCCGTTGGTAGGAAGGACCTACGAAACCTCTCGGTTGTGCACCTGGGATGATGTAGTCTGCTGCTAAATGAGCTCCTCAGTGCATTCAGTATGTCCTGCATAGGGTGGAACTCGGACTCCAGCAGAGATGACAGTTTAGCCACCGTCCTTCTCTCTCCTATCTCCTCCACCGGATCAAGGCGCTGCCCCAGGACAGAGCTAGCTTTCTTGATCAGTTTGTTCAGTCTCTTCCTATCGGCTGCAGTAATGCCACTGCCCCAGCAGACCACTCCAAAAGTGATGGCTGATGCCACCACTGTGTCATAGAATGTCTTCAGCAGCGCCCCTTGTACACCAAAAGACCTGAGTCTCCTCAGTAGGAACAGCCTGCGCTCTCCCTTCTTGTAGAGTGCGTCAGTATTGTGTGACCAGTCTAGTTTATTGCTCAGATGAACACCCAGGTACTTGTAGGATGTCACCATCTCAATGTCTGTTCCCTGTATATTTACTGGTGCTGTGAGGGGTTGTCCTTGCCTGCGGCAGTCCACCACCAGCTCCTTAGTTTTCCTCGCGTTGATCTGGAGGCAGTTCCGATGGCACCAGTCCACGAAGTCCTGGATAAGTCCTCTGTACTCAGCTTCATCTCCATTGGAGATGAGGCCGACGATCGCAGAGTCATCAGAGAACTTCTGTAGATGGCAGTGTGTTGTGTTGTGTGAGAAGTCCGCAGTATAAAGAGTGAACAGGAAGGGAGCCAACACCGTTCCCTGGGGGCCCCCCGTGCTACCGATGATCGTGTCGGACACACAGTCCCGGGTTCTCACAAACTGAGGCCGGTTCGTGAGGTAGTCCAGGATCCATGATGACAGGTGCTGGTCCACCCCTGCGCGCAGCAGCTTGTCCTTCAGGATCATCGGTTGGATGGTGTTGAAAGCACTGGAGAAGTCAAAGAACATGATCCTCACCACATTCCCGGGCTTCTCCAGGTGGGACAGAGAACGGTGAAGGAGGAAGATCACCGCATCCTCCACCCCAATGCCATGCTGGTAGGCGAACTGGAGTGGATCCATCGCTGGTCCCACCAGGGGGCGGAGGTGAGCAAGGAGCAGTCTCTCCAGGGTCTTCATCAAGTGGGACGTCAAGGCCACCGGTCTGTAGCTGTTCAGGTCTTTGGGGTGGGAAGTTTTTGGTACAGGTACCACACAAGATGTTTTCCACAGCTGTGGTACCCTCCCCAGCTTCAGGCTCAGGTTGAAGATGTACGTCACAATCCCACACAGCTGGTCTGCACAGGACTTGAGGAGCTTTGCGCTGATCCCGTCCGGTCCCGACGCCTTCCTCACCTTGATCTTCCTCAGCTCCGTCCTCACCTGGGTCCTGGTCAGGGTCAGGATGGGGGGCTGTGTGTTGGGAGTGGGGGGGTGTTGGTGGAGTGGGGAGTGGGCGGCAGGACTTGATGTCTTTAGAGGCAGCAGTGGTTGTTGTGCAGTCAGGGGGAGGGCGGTTGGTCAAACCTATTGAAAAACAGATTCAGATTGTTCGCCCACTCCCTGCCCCCCGTGGCCTGGGGGGAGGTATTCTGGAGCCCAGAGATGGTTTTGAGGTTTCTCCAGACCCCGCTGATGTCGCTCTGTTGCAGCTTGTCCTCCATCTTCCTCCTGAAGCTGTATATATCAGTATTGTTGAAATGATTGGACTCATTCAGAAATTACAGTTAGACCTACAAGACAAATTAGTGGACAAATAATGATATATTTATTATTCTTTATTTTTTTTTCATGATAATGAGCCTCACCTGCCTCCCCTGACTGCATGTCACTGTAAATACCATAATATTGTTTGTTTTTTTGTTAATTAGGGTCTTTAAGTGTGCAGGGTGCACATTCTTCTGTAGCTGTCACTATTATGTATGCAGAATAATTTTTTGAATAATCTTTTTTCCTGGCCCCTGTTTTTGTAATGGGGAAGAGTTCAGACTCTTAAAAAACGAGAAGGAAAAATTCCATCATTACATAGAATACAAACTGAATCAGCATTTATATAAATGTTGCAAATTTAACAGAAGTCATCAATTTGTGGGGGAAAAAGTTGCAAATTGAAAAGAGAAAAGTCCAGGACCACATTGGAAATAAGAGTTTTCTCTTTAATGTGTCATCCTGCATCTTAAAATGTCTTTCATATTTATACATACTTTTTGTATGCTATGCATTGAATTTAGCTTCAAATAAACAAAGGAGTCCCAAATTTATGAGAAAAAAGCTAAAAGTTTGAGGAAAAAAGTAGCAAATTTGTGAGAAAAAAGTTGCTAGTTTTAGGAGACCTACTGTAGAGCCACTTCGTGAAGATGGATAAAACCTGCGGAGGCTAATGTATACTCATCAATAATAAACCTTTCCAGCTGATGACACCATCTTGGCCTTCTTTGGAGGGGGAGAAGAGGTGTTTTTCCACTGCTGAGACTGTTGTTTGGTCTCTGGCTCAAATTGGTGGACCCAACACTCTTCTTGGGTGAGGACATGTTCAAGGAAATCAGCTGGATCTGGTTTATCCATCTTCACGAAGTGGCTCTAGGTCTCCTTTTCAAAGTCCTGGATTACTGTCCAATATGAGTGTATCTGAAAAGAAACAATGCAGTTAGTATCAGAAAAGGTTGAATTTAATGCATGACTAGTTTCATTGCTGTAGCATAACTCCTTCATAGTCAGCCTATGAACTTTTCAGCACCCCCCCCCCCCGGTGTTTGTATGCTCAGTAGAGCTGCAACAGCTGTTTTTGTTCCAGATTAATCTGATGATTTCTTTCTTTTTTTCCCAATTAGTCAGCTAATCATTTCATCTATAAAATATATGAGAAAAAATGAGGATCATAATGTCCGAGAGCCCCACCCACTGAAAAATCATCACTGAAGTGACCTCTACAGTGGCTAAAACAAGAGAAAATTCTCTCTTCTCTGCCCTTCACATGTGGGAAAATGATTCTTGGCCCTGATGATGTTCTCTCTTTTCTCCTCAGACTGTTTCGGTCATGGCTTCAGCACCCGGACAGGTGGCGTGTCCTACATCCCCACCATGTCCTCCTTGAATCTGTTCAGCAGCAGCAAGAGGAGGGACCCTGTTGCTGTAGTGATGGAGAACAGACGTCGCCTGGCCGTCTACGCTGGCTTCCACCCTCGACCTCTCCGTCTGGTTAAGGTGTGATTAGAGACATTCAGTCAAGAGTAAAATAAATATGGGCTTCTTTCTAAACTTGTGTGTCTTAACTGATGTGTGTTGACTCCTGTCCTTAAGGTTAACCACGCCAGTGACGTCTGGGTTTTGGGCAAAACCGAACCGGAGAGCTACGATGCCATGGTAACCGATCAAAGGGGGGTCGTCTTGGCAGCACCAGGGGCCGACTGCATGCCCATACTGTTTGCTGATCCAGTCTGTAAGGTCATTGGAGTTGCTCATGCAGGTAGAATGCTGTATAGATATGTGGTCATGATGGAGGATAATTCTGTGTATGTGAATGCCAGGGCTGTTTCTAGCTTTTTGTGGCCCTTGTGCAAGATTGTGCTTGGGTGGGGTGGGGTAGGGTAGTTTTATAATGGGGAAGAGTTCAAGTTCTTTAAAACTGAAAAATAAAAGTGTAAACAAGTTTGAAAAAAATAAACTTGGGTCACTGGCTAGATGAACAGAAAAAAATTAAACATTACATAGAATAAAAACTCAACCAGAATTAATATGAACATCATATATTTACAAGGAAAAAGTTGCGAATTTGTGGTGAAAAAAGTTGACACATTTAGTCCTGTATCTTATGAAGCAGCGAATGCTGAGGAACGTTCAGGGACGCTGTGATTGTTGGGGTTTCGTCAGGATTCGTTAAAGGTTGCACGACACTTCCAACAGTTTTTACAGTCGCAAATAAATTTTGAACAGGTTGCAACCATAAAAACTGTTGGTGAACTGTAGCGCAACCTTTTACAAACCCTGACTGGTTCTTAATGCAGTGCCACCTGAGGGATCGAAGGCCACAGGAATTCAGCGTTGGTTTTCAGCCTTGCCGCTTATGTACAGAAACTGCTCCAGATTCTCTGAATTTTTTTTTGATGACTGTAGATGATGAACTCCCTCAATTCCTTGCAATTGTACACTGAGAAGCATTCTTAAACTGCTGGACTATTTGATCACACAGTTGTTCATAAAGTGGTGAACCTCGCCCCATCCTTGCTTGTGAACGACTGAGCCTTTCAGGGATGCTCCTTTTATACCCGATCATGACACTCACCTGTTTCAAGTTAACCTGTTCAGCTGTGGAATGTTCCAAAAAGGTGCTTGTTGAGAATTCCTCAACTTTCCCAGTCTTTTCTTGTCCCTGACCCAGCTTTTTTGGAACATGCACAATCATCAAATTCAAAATGATCGTATACACCCCCCTCATAAAAAACAAAGTTTATCAGTTTGAACTTTAAATATCTTTTTTTTGTCCAGTCCAGCAGTTTGGCAAGCAGAACAAATATCTGCTTGCCTTATTGTGCCAAACAGATTTACTTTGCCAGAAGGAGCGCTGCTCATATTTGATATATGCTGTTTATAAATAGTATTTATATTATTTATTAGTATTATTAGTATTTATTTACTTTTAAATATCTTGTATTTGTAGTGTATTCAATTGAATATAGGTTGAAAAGGATTCGCAAATCATTGTATTCTGTTTTTATTTACATTTTACACAATGTCACAACTTCATTGGAATTGGAGTTTGTAATTTTACTCTCAAATTTATGGCTTTTCTTTAAACATGCAACTTTTCTCAAATTTGCAGCTTTTTTTTGTAAATTCACAGTCCTTCTACTATAACAGTACACAATGAAGAGGTTTTTTTTAAAATAAAAACTGTACATTTACAGGTTGGAAGGGAACCCTGATGGGGGTTGCCATGGCGACAGTGAATGCCATGGTGAAAGACTTTGGTTGCCGGGTGAGCGACATCGTGGTGGCGGTGGGTCCGGCGGTGGGTCCGTGCTGCTTCACCCGAGAGAGAGAGCAGGCGCTGGACTTCATCAGCGTCCACCCGGACTGCATCCCCGACCCAGAGTCTGAAAACCCACATGTAGACATCCGCCTCGCCAACAGGTAACGGGGAAATGGAGGAGTGCTATTGCAAGCCAAAAATCAACAAGTTTGAGATCATGAGCAATTTGACTGGGCAATAGATTCCACTTGTTATGATAACTGCACTCAGACTCTTCACCAAATATACATCGCCCCACTTTAGCGATGACTTTTAATGACATTAGCGGTTAATGCTTTCTTAATACAGTGAAAATTCTGATACGTTGTCTCCCTTAATTTCTACAGTGAGACACTTTGAAAAGAGACAGACAATGCAACACAGAAACTGTATTATGTTCCGGGTTTATGCTAATGGTTAGCTGCAGTTTGCTTAACTTTACAATTAATAGCCCCAAAGTTCAGATTAAAACCTCACAGTAGGGCTGTGCGATATGACGATATACTGTATATTGGATGATGATATAAAAACGTCTATCGTTTCATAGAATACCATATCATTTATATCGTTATTTAAAATGCACGTACCTCCGTTTCTTGAGCAAAGCTCCTCACACTACTTGTCAGCGCCCCGCCTCTCCCTCGCAGTGCGTACAGCGTGTGTGGTGTGTGGCTAGGCTCTCCAGTGGTTACTAACTCTGAACTCCCAGTTTGGTCAAATAGCTGCTACTCCTGTTTGTCGGGGATGTGGGATTGTTTTCCATCGTGCTGCGTCAGACAGGATAGTCCGCTAACCTCGTTTTAATAAGAGGTAAGTAACGTTAACACCATGTCTAATTATCAAACGGCAAATGCTAAATGACGGTACCAAGTTGTGCTAAGTGGAAACATAGTGTATCAGACCATCATTTCTTTGGTTTAAATTACTGCTGAGTTTCTTTTGTCTGAAAAAAAAATTGTTAAAGCTGCAAAAGTGCATGATGGTAGCACATACATGCAAAATAAGTAATAAATACATTAAAACGGGTCGGAGGAGCAAGTTGGCTCTTAATGTAATTTATTTGATTTCTAATAATTTTAATTAGTCAAGTAGCAATAATAAATAAAGTTAGTCATCAGATGTATTTTATTACATTATGCTTTGTGTCTTTGATTTTCAGATCTTGACCAATCTGAAATATTTTTACTAAGAAGCAAACAGGTTAAATCAGGCCAGAATAGCAGTCATCAGGCTGTGGATCTACACTTAAATTTTTCATTGATTTAAACTAACAGCTAATTTATATCTGTAGATGGCAGCAATGGGTAGTTTTCTCATTTTCAGACATTTTTTTTAATGTTGTTTTTTTTTTTTTTTTTTTTTTTTTTTTTTTTTTTGCTATTCTCCTCTGACTCAGGAAATATTTAACTTATTGATGTTTACTTTTTATTCATATATGATTTAGAAGAAAAACCTGAACTTTATGAGATTCAAGTCTCAAATGCACATTAAAGCATACCTATGGTGGTCGTGAAAAAAAAGATATTATATTGAACCCCTGTCTCACGTTCTAGTTCAAGTTTAAGTTGAAATTCACGTTCAAAGCAATTTGATATAAATCCATTGCTGATGTGCTGGTTCAGCTATGTCAGCAAAACATGGGTACAGCCATACTAGCGGCTACATGGACTTCCAGGACGCTTCCTGTGACGTAATTTCGTGGCTACCGCGATCTGGATCAGTATTGGCTGAGCCTCGAGTACCCGGATGTGCAGCGGCTTTGGGGATATTCAAATTCAAATTCAAACGTTTATTTCAAACTCAGGGTTCATATTAAATGCAGAACTGAAACGAGTAGAAAATAAATAAATAAATGCTTAAATTCAGCGGCTTGTCTCATCTGATCTGAGCTCCTAACTGCCGCAACACGGAAGATGATTCTAAAACTATATACAGAGCAGCAGACACTCGGTGCTCTTGTAAAAACAAAAACATACAATGCGATATAGATATCGCAACATGGCGGAATGTAAAGCCTTTGGATGTCTGAATAATAAGCGAAAAAAACAAAGAAACACTTTTTTTGTGTACCCAAACCCAGCTCACCTTGTCAGAAGATCGGAGCGGAAACGGGGCACAGACGAATAATTTCAGACGAAATTGCGTTGTGTGTGAGGACCACTTCGTCACTTTAACCCTCAGAAGACCTTTCTGGCTCAAACATGTAGCCATGTCGCCCGAATTCTTCCGCACAGTCAGAAAATTTGGCCATAATAGAACAAAAACAACGGACAACAGCACCGTAATCGCGGGGAAACGCTGATTATTGTCTTTTCGTATCCACGAAGTGACGTCACATCCGCAAGTGTCATGGCTGCGCCCACAGTTTTCATTGGCTGCCCATGGCCAAGGTCCTATTTGAATATATGTCTGGTGGTATATGGCTGGCAAGAATTATTTACCAAAATAAGAAATACTTTTTCATAATGTTTTCAAGTTAAATGCATCTTCACAACCATCAGAGGTACGCTTTAAAAAACAATTTTATAACACTGCAAAATTATGAGGGGGAAAGGTGCATGTAAAAAAAGAGGAAAAGGAGATGGTCCTTTTTATGTGTTTATCTAAACCGTAGAATTTACAGAAAATGCATATCATAAGATAAGATAAGCCTTTATTAGTCCCACAATGGGGAAATTCCAGGATTGCAACAGCACAGGGATAGCAACACTCAGAGCAACAATCAGAAGGCAAGAAAAAAACAAGAACAGCTAGTATACATATGTACATATTACTATAAATATACAGTATATAAATATATATATATAGACACACAGTGCAGAGCATTATGGTTGGTGAATGTGCAGCAGAAAGTCTAAGCTCTCTCTCCCTCTTGTATCATGATACAAGATGACCTGTATCGTGATGTGAAATTTGTCATATTGCACAGCCCTACCTCACAGTGTACAGTTTCTACTATAATGACTCGCATTATAATGTGTGCTGCTGACTCTTTATTTGAAAATGACAATAAGAAGCAGGGAAGACGACCTGAACGAAAGCATACTTACCAATTGAGTGCAAGCTAGCTAGCAGGCTGTTCAACTAAAGGGACTAGACCAGTGGACTCTGGAAAAGTATATATGATGATTAATGGACAATAAATTTCATTGACCATTGGTGAAATGACATATTGTGTGTTGTTTTTGCTAGTTAGCAGCATAGCAGTTGGAAACTACTAGTTTTCATGTAGTGACAATAGTCTAGTTGGAACAATAAACTTCTCTAGTGCCTTCACCGTTAAACCTTATGCATGCCTCTGTTGCTAGGCATTCTGAATTCAGGCTCCATTCTGCCACAAAGACTTATGGTCCCACCTTGAGTCACTCGGAAAGCCCTTCACTTGAAAAAGGCTCACCCTTCAGTGGCCTAGCGTAGCTATGTTGTTGACAAGCTACTGGCTGCTACTGCGGCTGTAGTTAGCTTAGCAGGCCGCAGTTTAGTTGGTGTAGCTACGGTGTTATGTACTCAAGTTATTCAACATTTATCCATTCCAAATAACAGTGCATGGGCTGTAATGGACCTGTGAAACATATTGAAACATATGTCTTAATCCCAGCTTTTATGTTGCACGTTCTATTAACTTTTGTGCACAGCGTCTGTCAGTTATTGCTGTTAGCATTACCGTTAGCTGCCTTCCTCCATCGATCACCACTCGAGGCCTCGAGGAAGTTCACCAGCAAGCTCACTTGCTCTTTTCCCTCCGCTACCATCTCTACCATTCCCAGCCCACGAGTCTCTGAAGATTCCTTTCCGGCCCCCCACCGGTGGAAGTGGGCCACAACACAGCCAGTCCCAGCCTCGGCACCACAGCGAGGTCTTGGCGGCTTTTTTGACTGGTGGTCATTGGAGGCCAGAAAGGAAACATGGCATAGATCACAATGTGGCAAATGAAAAAGAAACTGGTTTCATTAAAAATAACTGCTGCCTTTAAATGTATTGTATTACATTTTCTGTGCTGAGGTCTTAAAAGCCTTGAATTTGATTTCCTTTCACCTGTAGCTCAGAATACAAATCGTTTCACTTCAGCTTTCATTTATGTGCATATTTTAGACGAATTTCCATAAAAGTGTTCCAAAGTAAATGCCTCTCAGTGGTAATGGAGATAAACAGTAGGAGAGCTCATTTCATTCTGGTGGTTTTCACTCATATAATCTGTCCGCACTTAGAAAAATTGAATGTTAGGAGTCAGACTAGATGGAAATAAATCACATTGTCTGTTACAATAATGAGGAAACTATCAGGCATTATCTAATGTAACCCTTATTTTTACAGGGAGTGGGTTCAGTCGTAGGTAGCAGGGTTGTAATAAGTCACGAGATTATGGGTCAGCAACTTCGATTACACTAAGAGCCATTTTTGATCATTTTTTTTCAGCAAAATCCACACGGAGCCACAAAAATATGAGCCTGAAAAAGTCATAAATTTCTGAGGAAGTAAGTTGCAGATTTCTGAGAAAAATGTCACAAACTTTTAAGGACAAAAATTGCAAATCTATGAGAAAAAAATTTTGCAAATTTAGAAGAAAAAAGTCCCAAATTTATGAGATGAAAGTTGAAAATTTCCAGGGGAAAAAGTCAAAAATTTACAAGAAGAAAATTTGCAAATTTATTAGGAAAAAAGTCACAAATTTTTGAGGAAAAGTCGCAGATATACAAGAAAAAAGTTGCAAATTTGAGGAAAAAATTGAAAATTTATGAGAAAGAAATTGCAAATTTGAGAAAAAAAAGCCGCATGAAAAAAACGTTGAAAATCTCTGAGGAAGAAAGGTTGCAGATTTAAAGGAAAAACTCCAAACAGGCCAGACACCATCAATATTAAGAGGTTTTCCACATAAAATCACAACTTTTTTCCAAAATTTGTGAGGCAAATTTTCTGGTTTCCTAATAAATTTGTCATGTTAAAAAAATTGTAAAAACTGTAAACTTTAATGAAAAAAGTCAGAAAATTACAAGGAGCAAGTCTCAACTTTGAGAAAAAAATTCAACTTTCTTAGCAAATGTGAATTGATAAAACTTATAAGAAAAAATAACAAATTTGTGAGAAACAAATTGCCAATTTAAAAATAAAAGGTGCAAAAAGTGGCATAGAGGTAGAGTGTCCGCCCCACAACCGGAAGGTCGGGGTTCAAGTCGCGGCCGGGTCATGCCAAAGACCATATAAAAATGGAACTTCCTGACATCCAGCGTGGAGCTCAGTAAAAAATGGAACGGAGGAGGGAAATGTGGGCAGCAGTGACTCAGGAGGTAGAGCGGGTCATCTAATAACCAGAGGGTTGGTAGTTCAAATCCTGCTCTCCCCAGACATCCTGCCACTGTGTCCCTGGGCAAGACCCTTTACCCACCTTGCCTCCAGTGTCCATGACACTGGGCATGAATGTGCATAAATGTTCAGTAGTGGTCGGAGAGGCCGTTGGCGTGGATTGGCAGCCACGTTTCCATCAGTCAAAGGGCAGCTGTGGCTACAGAAGTAGCTTACCACTACCATTGTCTGTAGAATGAATGAATAATGTGTCCATAGTGACTATGAAAAGCGCTATATAAATCTGATGCATTATTATTATTGTTATAAATTGAGGAGAGAAAAAAATCCCCAAATTTTCACAGTTAAAAAAAAAAACTGAAATATTTACATACATTTGTGCTTATAATTTTAAATATATCTCCAGGGAATTCAAATTTATGGGCACCATCATATTTTAACCACTTCTAATCAGTGCTACTCATACAGTTGCGTACGTACCCTGACAGTAAATAAACTTATAAGCATAACTGTATTTTTAAGAGTAAAGTTGCCAATTTCACTTCCAGCACCACACGAGTAGGCTGCCTTTTTGCAACAGCGGATCAATTTCTTCCCATTTCTATTTACTATCTGGTTCTCTTGCTAATCTTTCTGTTTCGGTGACACCTTGATCCATCACAGACACGTAGATCGCCCAAATGTCTCCTGAGCCAGCGGACGGATCCACTGTTTCTTGCAGGAGGCAGTACAATAGGGACCAGCTGTTAGCACTTAACCGGCCCATGATGCTAACGCAAAAACTCGACATACCGGGAGAAATAAGACAGAAACGGCGTGGATGTCGTGCTGGAATAAGATGATGGGCGAGGAATATAAGGTACAGACCCGCCCTCCCATCCGTTATTATGGGGAATGTACGATCGCTACTCAGAAAAACAGATGAGCTAGCGGCTATCTCCCGCTACGATAGCATATACAGGGAGTGTAGCCTGATGCTATTCACGGAGACGTGGCTAACAGAACTAGCAACAGATGCTAAGATTGAACTGGAGGGTTTCCACACAATACGGGCAGACCGAACACCAGACAGTGGGAAGGCAAGGGGCGGAGGAGTGATGATGTATGTCAATAACAACTGGTGCAGACCGGGACATATCACGGTTAAACAACAACACTGCAACAAAGACATGGAGTTGCTAGCTGTTAGCATGCGGCCTACATATCTCCCGAGGGAATACTCACACGTGATCTGCATTGTTATTTATGCAAATCTGACGGCGAACGCTGGGACAGCGCGTGACGTCATCCACTCAGTAACTGGCAGGCTGCAGACAGAACACCTAGATGCTCTTCTCCTCATCTCAGGCGATTTCAACCATATTTCACTGTCTCCCATTCTACCCACGTTCACCCAGTATGTCACATGCCACACTAGAGACAATAAAACACTGGACTTATTCTATGCAAACACTAAGGAGGCGTACACCTCATCACCACTCCCCCCACTCGGGAGATCGGATCACAACTTGGTTCATCTCCTGCCGGTGTACAAATCCCTAGTGCACAGACAACCTCCGGTCATGCGCACAGTGAAGTTATGGTCTGAGGAGGCAATGGACGCTCTAAAGGACTGTTCTGAAATCACTGCCTGGGAGCAGCTCTGCGATCCACATGGTGAGGACATCGATGGCCTCATTCACACCATCACGGACTACATCAGCTTCTGTGTGGACAACACCGTACCCACCAAGATCATACGATGTTGCTCGAACAACAAACCCTGGATCAACCCTGAGATAAAAACACTAATGAGAGAGAAAAAGAGGATCTTCAGGTCGGGGAACAGGGAGATGGTGAAGTCCGTACAGAGGGAGCTGAGGAGGAAGATCAGAGAAGGCAAGGACAGCTTCAGGAAGAAGATGGAGGACAAGCTGCAACAGAGCGACATCGGTGGGGTCTGGAGAAACCTTAAAACCATCTCTGGGCTCCAGAATACCTCCCTCCAGGCCACGGGGGGTAGGGAGTGGGCGAACAATCTGAATCTGTTTTTTAATAGGTTTGACCAACCGCCCTCCCCCCCGACTGCACAACAACCACTGCTGCCTCTAAAGACATCAAGTTCTGCTGCCCACACCCCACTCCACCAACACCCCCCCCACTCCCAACACACAGCCTCCCAACCTGGCCCTCACTAAGACCCAGATGAGGACGAAGCTGAGGAAGATCAAGGCGAGGAAGGCGTCGGGACCGGACGGGATCAGCGCAAAGCTCCTCAAGTCCTGTGCAGACCAGCTGTGTGGGATTGTGGAGCTCATCTTCAACCTGAGTCTGAAGCTGGGGAGGGTACCACAGTTGTGGAAAACAGCTTGTGTGGTACCTGTACCAAAGACTTCCCACCCCAAAGACCTGAAGAGCTACAGACCAGTGGCCCTGATGTCCCACGTGATGAAGACCCTGGAGAGACTGCTCCTTGCTCACCTCTGCCCCCTGGTGGGACCAGCGATGGATCCACTCCAGTTCGCCTACCAGCATGGCATTGGGGTGGAGGATGCAGTGATCTTCCTTCTTCACCGTTCTCTGTCCCACCTGGAGAAGCCCAGGAATGCGGTGAGGATCGTGTTCTTTGACTTCTCCAGTGCTTTCAACACCATCTAACCGATGATCCTGAAGGACAAGCTGCTGTGCGCAGGGGTGGACCAGCACCTGTCATCATGGATCCTGGACTACCTCACTAACCGGCCACAGTTTGTGAGAACTCGGGACTGTGTGTCCGACACGATCATCGGTAGCATGGGGGCCCCCCAGGGAACGGTTTTGGCTCCCTTCCTGTTCACCCTTTATACTGCGGACTTCTCACACAACACAACACACTGCCATCTACAGAAGTTCTCTGACGACTCTGCGATCGTCGGCCTCATCTCCAATGGAGATGAAGCTGAGTACAGAGGACTTATCCAGGACTTCGTGGACTGGTGCCATTGGAACTGCCTCCAGATCAACGCGAGGAAAACTAAGGAGCTGGTGGTGGACTGCCGCAGGCAAGGACAACCCCTCACAGCACCAGTAAACATACAGGGAACAGACATTGAGATGGTGACATCCTACAAGTACCTGGGTGTTCATCTGAACAATAAACTAGACTGGTTACACAATACTGACGCACTCTACAAGAAGGGACAGCGCAGGCTGTTCCTGCTGAGGAGACTCAGGTCTTTTGGTGTACAAGGGGCGCTGCTGAAGACATTCTACGACATGGCGGTGGCATCAGCCATCACTTTTGGAGTGGTCTGCTGGGGCAGTGGCATTACAGCAGCCGATAGGAAGAGACTGAACAAACTGATCAAGAAAGCTAGCTCTGTCCTGGGGCAACGCCTTGACCCAGTGGAGGAGATGGGAGAGAGAAGGATGGTGGCTAAACTGTCATCTCTGCTGGAGTCCGAGTCCCACCCTATGCAGGACATACTGAACGCACTGAGGAGCTCATTTAGCAGTAGACTACATCATCCCAGGTGCACAACTGAGAGGTTTCGCAGGTCCTTCCTACCTATGGCTGTCAGACTGTACAACCTAAGCAGGGCTGCTCACAGAGATAGCAAAAAAACGTGACAACCTAATAGTATTGAATGCAAAAGACGCAATAGACTTACACAATGGTCCCCTCCAGTATACAACTAGGACAATATCGGTCACTACGGAGGGTGACAATATGTATGGGTACATATTCATACTATGTAGGATAACTAAGCAGACGGTTATGCTGTTTATTCCATCTAGTTACAATGCTCCACACTGTGTGTTTATATATTTATATGTAAGATAAGATAAGATAAGATAAGCCTTTATTAGTCCCACAACGGGGAAATTACAGGATTGCAACAGCACAGGGATAGCAACACTCAGAGCAACAATCAGAAGGCAAGAAAAAAAAACAAGCAAGCAAGAGCAGCTAATATACATATGTACATATTACTATAAAATATATATATATACACACACACACACAGACACACAGTGCAGAGCATTGTAGCTGGATGGAATAAATATATGAATATATGAACACACAGTGCAGAGCATTGTAGCTAGATGGAATAAATATGTAAATATATAAACACCCACAGTACGGAGCATTGCAGCTAGGTGGAATAAATATGCAAGTATATAAACACACACAGTGCGGAGCAATGTAGCTAGATGGAATAATATGTAGATATATAAAAACACAGTGCGGAGCATTGTAGCTAGATGGAATAAACATATAGATATATAAATATAAACACACCCAGTGCTGAGCATTGTAGCTAGATGGAATAAATATATAGATATATAAATATAAACACACCCAGTGCAGAGCATTGTAGCTAGATGGAATAAATATGTAAATATATAAACACACACAGTGCAGAGCATTGTTGCTAGGTGGGATGAAACAGCATAACTGTCTATTTAGTTATCCTACATGGTATGATTATGTGCCCATACATATTCTCACCCTCCATAGCGACCGGTATGTTCCTAGTTGTATGCCGGAGAGGACCATTGTGTAAGTCTATTGCATCTTTTGCATTCAAAAAACTATTAGTTTGTTACGTCTTTTTGCTATCTCTGCGAGCAGCCCTGCTTAGGTTGTACAGTCTGACAGCCGTTGGTAGGAAGGACCTACGAAACCTCTCGGTTGTGCACCTGGGATGATGTAGTCTGCTGCTAAATGAGCTCCTCAGTGCATCCAGTATGTCCTGCATAGGGTGGAACTCGGACTCCAGCAGAGATGACAGTTTAGCCACCGTCCTTCTCTCTCCTATCTCCTCCATCGGATCAAGGCGTTGCCCCAGGACAGAGCTAGCTTTCTTAATCAGTTTGTTCAGTCTCTTCCTATCGGCTGCAGTAATGCCACTGCCCCAGCAGACCACTCCAAAAGTGATGGCTGATGCCACCACCGTGTCATAGAATGACTTCAGCAGCGCCCCTTGTACACCAAAAGACCTGAGTCTCCTCAGCAGGAACAGCCTGCGCTGTCCCTTCTTGTAGAGTGCGTCAGTATTGTGTGACCAGTCTAGTTTATTGTTCAGATGAATACCCAGGTACTTGTAGGATGTCACCATCTCGATGTCTGTTCCCTGTATATTTACTGGTGCTGTGAGGGGCTGCCCATGCCTGCGGCAGTCCACCACCAGCTCCTTAGTTTTCCTCGCGTTGATCTGGAGGCAGTTCCGATGGCACCAGTCCACAAAGTCCTGGATAAGCCCTCTGTACTCAGCTTCATCTCCGCTGGAGATGAGACCAACGATCGCAGAGTCATCAGAGAACTTCTGTAGATGGCAAGGTGTTGTGTTGTGTGAGAAGTCCGCAGTATAAAGAGTGAACAGGAAGGGAGCCAGCACCGTTCCCTGGGGGGCCCCCGTGCTACTGATGATCGTGTCGGAAACACAGTCCCGGGTTCTCACAAACTGAGGCCGGTTCGTGAGGTAGTCCAGGATCCATGATGACAGGTGCTGGTCCACCCCTGCGCGCAGCAGCTTGTCCTTCAGGATCATCGGTTGGATGGTGTTGAAAGCACTGGAGAAGTCAAAGAACATGATCCTCACCATATTCCCGGGCTTCTCCAGGTGGGACAGAGAACGGTGAAGGAGGAAGATCACCGCATCCTCCACCCCAATGCCATGCTGGTAGGCGAACTGGAGTGGATCCATCGCTGGTTCCACCAGGGGGCGGAGATGAGCAAGGAGCAGTCTCTCCAGGGTCTTCATCAAGTGGGACGTCAAGGCCACCGGTCTGAAGCTGTTCAGGTCTTTGGGGTGGGAAGTTTTTGGTACAGGTACCACACAAGATGTTTTCCACAGCTGTGGTACCCTCCCCAGTTTCAGGCTCATGTTGAAGATATATGTCACAATCCCACACAGCTGGTCTGCACAGGACTTGAGGAGCTTTGCGCTGATGCCGTCCGGTCCCGACGCCTTCCTCGCCTTGATCTTCCTCAGCTCCGTCCTCACCTGGGTCTTGGTCAGGGTCAGGATGGGGGGCTGTGTGTTGGGAGTGGGGGGGGTGTCGGTGGAGTGGGGAGTAGGTAGCAGGACTTGATTTCTTAGAGGCAGCAGTGGTTGTTGTGCAGACAGGGGGGAGGGCGGTTGGTCAAATCTATTGAAAAACAGATTCAGGTTGTTCGCCCACTCCCTGCCCCCCGTGGCCTGGGGGGAGGTATTCTGGAGCCCCGAGATGGTTTTGAGGTTTCTCCAGACCCCGCTGATGTCGCTCTGTTGCAGCTTGTCCTCCATCTTCTTCCTGAAGCTGTCCTTGCCTTCTCTGATCTTTCTCCTCAGCTCCCTCTGTACGGACTTCAGCATCTCCCTGTTCCCCGACCTGAAGATCCTCTTCTTCTCTCTCAGAAGTGTTTTTATCTCAGGGTTGATCCAGGGTTTGTTGTTTGAGTGACGCCGTATGGTCTTGGTGGGAACGGATTTGTCCACACAGAAGCTGAGGTAGCCCGTGAAGGTGTGAATGAGGCCATCGATGTCCTCACCATGTGGATCGCAGAGCTGCTTCCAGGCAGTGGCTTCAAAACAGTCCTTTAGAGTGTCCATTGTCTCCTCAGACCATAACTCCACAGTGTGCATGGCCGGAGGTTGTCTGTGCACTAGGGGTTTGTACACCGGTCGGAGATGAACCAAGTTGTGATCCGATCTCCCAAGTGGGGGGAGTTGTGATGAGGTGTACGCCTCCTTAGTGTTTGCGTAGAACAAATCCAGTGTTTTATTGTCTCTAGTGTGGCATGTGACATACTGGGTGAAAGTGGGCAGAATGGGAGACAGTGAAACGTGGTTGAAATCGCCTGAGATGAGGAGAAGAGCATCTGGGTGTTCTGTCTGCAGCCTGCTGGTTACTGAATGGATGACGTCACGCGCTGTCCCAGCGTTCGCCGTCGGATTTGCATAAACAACAATGCAGATCACGTGTGAGTGTTCTCTCGGGAGATATGTAGGCCTCATGCTAACAGCTAGCAACTCAATGTCTTTGCTGCAGTGTCGTTGTTTAACAGTGATATGTCCCGGTCTGCACCAGTTGTTGTTAACATACATTATCACTCCACCGCCCCTAGTTTTGCCACTCTCTGGTGTTCGGTCAGCTCGTATCATGTGAAAACCCTCCAGCTCAATGTTAGCATCTGCTGCTAGTTCAGTTAGCCACGTCTCAGTAAACAAAAGGAGAGAGCACTCCCGGTAAGTGCTATCATAACGGGAGATAGCCGCTAGCTCATCTAACTTTCCCAGTATCGACCGTACATTTCCCATGACAACAGATGGAAGGGAGGGTCTGTACCTTATATTTTTTGTCCTCCGCCTTACTCCAGCCCGGCAGCCGCGGCGTTTTCGCCTCAGTTCTCTCGGTATGTCGAGTTTTTCCAGTGGGACCGGGTGGCGGTTAAATGCTAGCAGCTCTTCCCTGTTGTATCGAATCCTGCTATAAACAGTGGCTCCGTCCACCGGCTCAGGAGACATTTGGGACGATCTGTGTGTCCGTGATATATATGTACATATGTACATACATATGTACATATGTACATATGTATATTCGCTGCTCTTGTTTTTCTTGTCTTCTGATTGTTGCTCTGAGTGTTGCTATCCCTGTGCTGTTGCAATCCTGGAATTTCCCCATTGTGGGACTAATAAAGGCTCATCTTATCTTAATTTATCAGAAGTCAAATCTTAGGGGAAAAAAGCTAATTTATGAAAAAAAATCGCAAAATTACAAGAAAAAGTCCCATCTTTGAGAAAAAAATAATAAAAAAATGCAAATATTTATAATATAGTTTACAAAAATGGGCTGCACGGTGGCGCAGTGGTTTAGCACTGTGGCAGCACAGTTTTACCTTCGGCCGGGGGATCGCGGGGATCATGAGATCGTGGGTTCGATTCCAGCCCCCGACCAACAGTGAGCTGTGTGGAGTTTGCATGTTCTCCCCGTGTTGCTTGGGTTTACTCCGGGATTTCTCCGGTTTCCTCCCGCATACCAAAAACATGTAGGTTTAGGGCGCTCGCGCATGCAGCGACCGGCAGCCGGTGGCTTGTCACCAGACTGCAAATCAAATCTACCTACGGGTACAAATAAGTAACAAAAAAAAAAAATAATAATGGTGCAAATTTATAAGTCAGAAACATGAGAAAAATATCAAAATTTATGAAAAAAGTCACAAAATTACAATAAGTGCCAACGTTGAGAAAAATTTTCAACTTTCTTAGCAAATGTAAAGGAAAATAGTGGGGAAAAAATAACAAATATGGAAGGAAAAAAAAAGTTCAAACTTAAAAAAGGTGCAAATTACAAATAAATATTATTTATAGAAAATATTCACATATTTACAAGAATAAAGATTCAAATTTATAAGAAGTCATAAATGTACGAGTTAAAGATCGCAAATCTTCTAGCCTAATAGGAGGCATACTACAAGCTCACTTTGCTCAACAGTGGTTCCTGGTTCAGTTCCCTGCCACAGTGTCCTTTCCTGCGTGTGTCTTCCCTGCTCTTCACCCCATTTCCTGTTTCTCCGTTTCGGTCCAATAAAGGTTAAAACGCCCCCCAAAATGAACTTTTAGCAGGATAAAGTTGCAAATGTACTAGACAGAAAAAATACAAAACAGAATTTATGAGAAGCTGTTGCAGTTTTGCAGAAATAAGTTTACATTATGAGGAAAAAAAGACAGAATGTTACTATAGACTTACTGGATTAGTAACTGTTTAATTTCTGTCCCAGAATTCTCCTCCAGAGAGGCGGCGTTCTACCCGAGAACATCCATGACAACACGGTGGAGCACCGGCCCCGTGTGACGCCCTGCACCTCCTGTCACCCCGAGCTCTTCTTCTCCCACACCAGAGACGGACTCAACTTTGGGACCCAGGTGGGCTTCCTGTGGATCAAAGAAGTAGGAGAGGGGAGCAACGCCTCAGACGGGCACACGGGAGCATCGTCACGGTGACAGCCAAGCTCTGCTGCTGTCATGCGATCGGACCGGAGACGACCTGTCTACCTGGTGATACGGGCGGAGAAACATCTGGGCTCAGGACGGTGGTGGCTGAAGGTCGAAAACACAGATCGGACATAACATCGTGACCAGTAGCGCACCCCCTCACCAACTAAGCCAACTAAGCCAACAAACAGCCCTGATTGATTTCTGGACTACTCTAGGTCTCTGAAGGTCTGCCGTGGCAGAGCCATTTCTGGCTGTAAAACAGTACGCAAATGCAAGGCTACACCTGCACCTTCAACAATTTTTAGGGGAGAATTAAAATTACTTTCAACCTTCAACTTTTTTTTTCTTGTAAATCTGCCAATTTTTTCTCATGAATTTGCAACTTTTGTCTTTTTATATTTGCAACCTTCTTATAAGTTTGCAACTTTTTTCCTCATTTTTTTACTTTTCTCACTTTTTCTCATAAAATCGTGACTTTTTTGTAAATTTTCCACTTTTTTAAATTAACAACTTTTTTCTCATGAATTTGTGACCTTTTAACCCCTTGCACTCTGGTCAGTTTCCCTAAAAATGCCTAAAAATAACGTACCCAAAGTAAATCAAAAGTTGTTCTTCAACCAAGTCTACCTACGGGTACAAATAAGTAACAAAAAAAAAAAAAAAAAAAAAACCCTTTGCAGCATCTTCATGGGGTTGGTCTCATTTAAAAGAAAACACTTTGAATTTTTTTGGCAAAACAGTCATAATCTCTCTAAGTGCTCCTGCCACTGAGTAACAGTCATCTAAACATACTGAACTTGAAGAAAATAAATTTCGCCTGGGTGTTTTTTTTTAGATACAAATGCTTGCAAATAACACACTCAGATACTGTCTGGAAAATGCAACAAATGTAGAACCAAGTGTTATCAAGCTGAGGTCAAAATTTTGTAACAATACCACAAAAAATGAATATATTACACAGCTTTTTTTCTCAGGTTGTTCCCAGGCGTTTTTGAACTGTGCCAAATGGCACAGTTTGGAAAAACGTCTGTAGCTTTTGAATGATTCAATATAGAAGCTTGATGTTGGGCTCTAATGAAAGGTGACACTCAGGGCTGTGTGTGTGTGTGTGGGGGGGTTGTTTATTCATTCATGAATGAACAAACAAGCCCCCCACACACAAAGAAGCATGCCACATAAAAAAATGTGTGGCCTTTTTTTACAAGAAAAAATAACCTACAGTGCAATAAAAACTAGAAAAGCACTTGGAGAGCGCAGACCTCCGCCAAGCGCCACAGTTCCCCCCATACAGTGTTTGTGTGTACGTTTTCAGATTCCTTGACCATGAAAACATATGACTAGCAATTGGATTGACAATGATAGGATTAGTGGTTCAGTAGTTATTCACGAAAATCGCATTTTTCGTAATGGCGGTTTTCTTGTGGACGGTGATCCGGATCACCACCAAAATATAGTCATCTGTAGGATACCCCATTTCTGACAATCTGTGAAAATTTCATGAAAATCCGTCCATAACTTTTTGAGTTATGTTGCTAACAAACAGACAGACAGACAGACAGACAAACCAACGCCGATGAAAACATAACCTCCTTGGCAGAGGTAATTATACTAAAATATCTGCAATATAGAGGATAACAACTCCCCCCCCCCCCCCCCCCCCCGCTACAGAGGAGCTCGGCGCACAAAAAACGGTCCGTCAACGGTCCGTCATGTGGCGATGACGCACCGTTGTAATTACATATTGGTCAAAAGTCATTTTTATTACTATTTTCAGTGATAAAGAATAATTTAGCTTATAACACTTACCTGTTCACAACAGCAGTGTCGTTGGCGAACATCTGTTCCTCATTGTCAGACGAACATGACGCTGGTCCGCTTGTTACGACTCGTGGTTCTGGTCACGCGACCCGGTCAAACCATGATTCCATGATTGCGGTTTTGGCGAACGATTTTTCAAAACAAATAAGAACAGTAGTAATAAAAAAAGACTGGCGAACGCTACCGTTACACACAGCGGCTTACACAAAACAGATTTGACGCACAGGACGCACGCTTTCAATCGTCGAACTTCTCTGCTTCAATTGGCTAGTTGTATTTGCAGTTGTTGGTAGGCGGGTCCTTCTTGCTAGGTATTCAGTCATTGGTTCTTCAAGGTTTCAGAAACCCAATTCAAGGCTCTTATTAGTCGAATGAGAGGTCAATCAAATCTAAACCAATCAAAACACTCCTTTGGCTTTCTGTTCGCGGCTGTCTGTACTGGAAGAACGGAAATGCAGCTTTTTTTTTTTTTTTTCAGTGCGCACTGAGACGCACTAGGACGCAGAGATGTGACCACCCGCGGTATCCCGGAGTGCAAGAGGTTAAGTAAATTTTCTTTTTTTTTGCAAATTTGCATCTTTTTGTAACTTTGCAACTCATTTCTCATAAAGTTCTGCTTTTTTCTCATACATTTTTGACTTTCATAAATTTGCCATTTTTTCTCATGAATTTTGGACTTTTTTCTAGTAAACTTTTTAAACATTTTTCCTCAAATTTGTGACTTTTTGTAAATTTGCAACTTTTTTCTCATAATTTTGCTTTTTTCCTCAAATTTGTAGCTTTTTATCTTTTAACTTTTTTCTAATTTGTAACTTTTTTGTAAATTTGCATTTTTTTTCTTGTAAGTTTGCTACTTTCTCATTAACTTAAAAATTTGCAACTTTTCTCATGAATTTTGGACTTTTCTCGTAAATTTTTTCATAAATGTTTCTTATAAATTTGACTTTTTTGTAAGTTTGCCACTTTTTTCTCAATTTCTCTTTTTTCCCCTCAGAAATTTGCAGCTTTTTCCACTTTTAAATTTTCAATTTTTTTTTCCTAATTTATAACTATAAATTTGCATTTTTTTCTTGTAATTTTGCAACTTATTTCTCAGATTTTCAGCTTTTTCTCATAAATATGTGATGGTCCGTTGCAAACAGGACTAGACTGGTGTGGTGGACTACCGAAGTGGTGGCTGGGTGGTTGAGCATCTGCCCCACAGCCGAGAGGTTAAATTCAAGCCCCAGCTGGGTTATACCAAAAACCATACAAAAATGGTATGTCCCGCTTTCTAGCTTGGTGCTCAGCATAAGAGAATGGTGAAAATTGTGCAATGGCAAGTTAACACCTTGATTTCTACGTTGTATTCCTTGAAATATTGCTCCATGGTAGAGTTCTGATGTTTCTGTGCCTGCTGCTCCGACACCGGTCAAAAGCAGCATTAACTTTTTCAGCAGTTTCAGCAGCAGCAGTCCTTTTGGATTGGATGCCACGGTCCAGCCTTTTTGCCCCAGGTGCATCAATGAGCCTTGGACACCCATGACCCTGCCGACTTTTCACCGGTTTTCCTTCCTTGGACCACTTTTTTTTTTGGTAGTTCCTGTCCACTGCAGATCCCACAAGAGCTGCAGTTTTGGAGGTGCCGTCACAGCCTGGGCTAAACAGGGACAAAATGTTCACTTGCTGGATCATATCTCCCCACTCACCACCAGGTGTACAGAGATAATAGCAGACTGTATTGACAGCAACTAATCCTCTGATCTCAATCCTAATAAGCTCATAACCAGATCAGATGCTACTGTAAATGTGACGCCGTCACTCCACAGTGCTTCAGCCACTACACACCCTCCCTCCTCGCTCAGTTTAGCATTTGAGCTAAACTAATTACTGTATGTAACAGAATGGATGAAAATGGTAAAACTCACCAGAACAAATTTCTCACTTTACTTTGTCTCTGTTCATTTGCACCAGATGTATAAACAACACTGTGAAGATGTTCTTTAATCTGTCAGCAGCTGTGGGTAATTCATCTGTTTATAGGGTAATAAAAGTACATTTTCAACTCAGCAGTTTCAATTTTTTTTAATCAGTCGGGGTACACCCTGGACAAACTGCCAATCCATCGCAGGGCCAACACAGGGAGATAACCAACCAACTAACCAACCGACTTACACAATGGTCCCCTCCAGTATACAACTAGGAAAATACCGGTAGCTATGGAGGGTGACAATATGTATGGGTACATAATCATACCATGTAGGATAACTAAGTAGACGGTTATGCTGTTTCATTCCATCTAGCTACAATGCTCCGCACTGTGTGTGTTTATATATTTATTCCATCTAGCGACAATGCTCCACACTGTGTGTTTATATATTTACATATTTATTCCATCTAGCAACAATGCTCCGCACTGTGTGTTTATATATTTACATATTTATTCCATGTAGCTACAACGCTCTGCACTGTGTTTATATATTTATTCCATCTAGCGACAATGCTCCGCACTGTGTGTCTATGTATTTATATGTACATACACTACCGTTCAAAAGTTTGGGGTCACTTAGAAATTTCCTTATTTTTGAAAGAAAAGCACTGTTTTTTTCAATGAAGATAACTTTAAACTAATCAGAAATACACTCTAATATCTAATATACATTGCTAATGTGGTAAATGACTGTTCTAGCTGCAAATGTCTGGTTTTTGGTGCAATATCTCGTACATAGGTGTATAGAGGCCCATTTCCAGCAACTATCACTCCAGTGTTCTAATGGTACAATGTGTTTGCTCATTGCGTCAGAAGGCTAATGGATGATTAGAAAACCCTTGTGCAATCATGTTAGCACAGCTGAAAACCGTTTAGCTGGTTAGAGAAGCTATAGAAACTGACCTTCCTTTGAGCAGGTTGAGTATCTGGAAAAAATTATTTCAAATACAAATCATTATTTCTAACCTTGTCAATGTCTTGACTATATTTTCTATTCATTTTACAACTCATGGTGGTAAATAAGTGTGACTTTTCATGGAAAACACAAAATAATTGAATGGGTGACCACAAACTTTTGAACGGTAGTGTATGTATACTCGCTGCTCTTGTTTTTTCTTGCCTTCTGATTGTTGCTCTGAGTGTTGCTATCCCTGTGCTGTTGCAATCCTGGAATTTCCCCATTGTGGGACTAATAAAGGCTTATCTTATCTTATCCATTCACGCCCACATTAGAATCCCCAGTTAATGCCAGTTAAAGCAACACTAAGATTTTCACCTTAAAATAATGTTTCTAAAATAATGTTAACGGTACATAAACCTTTGACCGGGTGAACATGGAATACTGTGGACATTTTTTTAACGGGCCGGTCTAAATGTAGTGGAGGTCTGCATCTGGCCCCCAGGCCTTGATATTGGCACCTGTGCTCTAACCCCCATATCTCATGGACCAGCGAAAGTTCACAAACGTTGTGCTTTTTAGATTTCATCAAGGTCCGTAAAAGGTTTCCAAACAGTTCACCAACAGTTTTTTTTTCACTAAAAAATTTTGAACATGTTCAAAACAATTTTGCACATGTATTTTACCACAATTACAAAATAGTTGTTTGCAAATGGTTGTAATGTGGAGTGTGTAAATGAGGAGGCAGAATCATTTCAGATGATTTATTACACACTCACATCTCACAAGCAAAGAACAGACCGACTCTTCAACAGGCACTCTCCTCTTAAGTTTCATGGCATCTCTCCACCAGGTCTACGGCCGAACCATCTCCTAACTCGGTCCGCGTCAGGAGCCTCTCCGCTCTCTCACAGTCCGAGAGCGTGTAGCGCTGGATGAGCGCAGCCTTGAGCGCCTCATATTTGCTGCTGGCTGGTGGCTGATCGAGCGGGCTCGCTACCTGCTGAGCTGTGCGGGCGTCCAGCGCTGCGACCACAGTAACACTTAATCACTAAAGGTTTTCAGTTCGCCAAGTAGAGAAGATCATCAGCTGTTTAAGGCCCTGTACGACAAAAGTGTTGGCGACCTAAAAAAACGGCTTGTGAACTGTTTGGCAACTCTTTAACGAACTCTGATGAAAACCAAAAGGTGCAGTGTTCATGAATGTTCCTCAGCATTTTCCTAACTTTGTTAGTTGCTCCTGGTGGCCAGGCTAGTGCCTGTGTGTGTATGCTCTGCCGCCATCAGTGTGTGAATGTGTGCATGAATGGGTGGATAGCAGGATCTGTAAAGCACTTTGGTCATCCAGAGATGAGAAAAAGCGCTATATAAGTGAGTGCCATTTACCATTTAACTGAATCATTACCCATCTCACGCTGCTTTTCTCATAAATGTTAGCGAAAATCAAGCTAGTATCTCACAAAGCAGCGAGTGCTGAGGAATGTTCACGAATGTTACATTTTTTGGGTTTCATCAGGGTTCGTAAAAAGTTGCAAAAAACTGTTCAACAGTTTTAAGGTCAACAGTTTCTTTTCACCAAATGTACTTCTCTGCAAAATAGTTGTAAGCAATTGCCAACGCTTGTAAATATTTGCAAAGGGTTGTAATGTATGTCGCAAAAGTTCTTTTTGGTTTGCCTAGTAGTGAACACTAGTAAATGTTTAAGAACCTTTAGGACAAAACTGCTGGTGACCGAAAAAAACTGTTTGCGAACTGTTTGGTAACCCTTTACGAACCCTGACAAAAACCAAAAGGCATAGTGTTCATGAAGGTTCCTCAGCATTCGCCTACCCATGAGATACTACCCATCTCATGGTACTTTTCACACAAATATTGGCAAAAATCAAGCTAGCATCTCACGGAGTGACGAATGCTGAAGAACGTTCACGAACACTACGCTTTTTGGGTTTCGTCGGGGTTCGTCAAAGGTTGCCAAAAAGTTCACCAACAGTTTTCTTTTCACCCCAAATTTTTAAACACATTCAAAATTGTTTTTTTTGCAAATGTAATTTTCTGCAAAATAGTTGTAAGCAATTGCAAATGGTTGTAATGAGCATTGCTAAAGTTCTTTTCAGTTTGCTTAGTAGTGAACACTAGCAACTGTTTAAAACCCTTTACAACAAAACTGTTGGAGACCTTAAAAACTGTGAGCAAACTGTTTGGCAACCTTTTACAAAACCCCAAAAGCATAGTGTTTGTAAATGTTCCTCAGCATTCACCTACCATGAGATCTCTCAGTACTTTTCTCACGAATGTTGGAGAAAATCAAGCTAGTATCTCACGGAGCGGCAAATGCTGAAGAACATTCATGAATGTTGCGCTTTAGGGGTTTTGTCACAGTTTGTAAAAAGGTTGCAAAACAGTTTTTAAGGTCGACAACTGTTTTGCCGCAAAGGGCCTTAAACAGTTGCTAGTGTTCATACTAGGCAAACCAAAAAGAACTTTAGCAGCACACAACCATCTCCAAACCCTTACAGCTATTTTGCAACTGCTTGTGGAAAAATAAATTCACAATTTTTTTCTGAACATGTAGAAAAATTTTGGGCGACAAGAAAAACTGTTGGTGAACTGTTTGGCAACCTTTACGAACCTAGACGAAACCCAAAAAACGCAATGATCTTGAACATACCCCAGCATTTGCAGCTCTGCAAGATATCGGGGTAACAATTCCAGCAGTGCTCATCACTGACCTACCACAGGCACCAATGATGGATCGCTAACTAAGTGTTTGCGTTAAATAAGAACAGACACGTGGCTCAGGGATACAGACATTTATTTTGAAGACAAGTCTTTGTCTTAAAAAGCAGCCCTTTTTTTCTTGAAAATCGCATGAATATACCAAAGACAAACTGAAGGGTTTGGACCGTTTCGGCCTCATCACTGCATGAACTGAAAAGGAAACAAAAACTGTTTAAAACTTCATTTCAAAGTAAATCCTCAAAGCTTTGTTTTCAACTCTCAACGTAGTGCAAGTTCAGTCATCACATTAAATCATAAACAACCATTCACAGTAAAATAAAAGCCGTGTATCAGTGAGTTGTTTTTTTTAACCACAGAGGTCAAATCATTCCTAACACAGATGAAACAAAGATTCACAATCAGAACAGTTTAAGTTTTCATCCTTCGATATCAAACATCTTAGAACATACACACACATCACAGCTGATGGGCTTTAATAAATAATAACAAAAAAAAAACCAATTCCTTCTCTGGCATTTGACCATCTATCTTACTGCTACCATACTTAATAATACTCTGACTTTAAGGCCAGTTCTTCCGGTTTAGTGCAACCACATACATATGGTCTCCGTATCCTGTAGTCTATGGGTCAAAACAGGGATTCTGGTGACAAAAAACACAAAAGCAAAGGTCATGTTCCTGCTGTGTGTGACTACAAAAGAAAAAAAAAGTAAAATAGTTTCTTAAATTGATAGTTTTGGTGGATTTTGGGGGAAGAGGCTCACTAAAAGAAACCTGATCTACTTGGTGCAACACAACCTAAAAGATTTCTTCCGTTCATCCTTTGACAAAAAGTCAATTTAAGCTAGTTTAAGGTCTACATATTTTTCTGATTAATAACAGAAATGATAGTTAGACAGTCATCTCCATGCGCTTCCACTCCTCATTTACTCTGCTCGCACACTTATTTGGCTTAACACGCTAAACCGGTGCATTTGTGTGCGACACAGCCAGCGTTAAGTTGCGTTTCCTTTACAAATCTGATCATACGGAGCACTCCCGCCCATGCTGTGTGTAAATCTGAGGCAAAAACATCCTGTATCCATCCATCCTTCCTGTGACGGAAATGAAAGAGAGCCAGCCCACAGGTGGAGAACTTTGGATTCGCACAGTTGCTATGTAAGGATGAACGGTGCCAGGAAATGCTCTGGAGACCCCTGGCTTAGACTGCTGCCCTCATGACCCGAAACCCCGGATGAGCAGTAGAAGATGGGATGCCGCATCACATTTTTGCATAGCAGCAGAGTGAAACAGCCCCTTAACCAAAATATTTTGACACAAAACAATCCTCTTTTAGGTATCTCCAGTGGTAGAGCTGCTACTGTGCTTCCGGAAGCGCGTCTGTTTTGCCATGTAGCGCGTAACTTAAATCGGCAGCATAACTGTGTGACATCACGATGCACCCAAATCAGAATATTGCAATGTTAACTTTTACCCAGGGACCAAAATTAGCGCCAGGATTATCATTAGTGGTACGATTATGGCACACCCCCCTCATCCATGTTTATGTATGGTCTATAGTCATGATTGAAGTTACTCAAAAATGTCACAAAAGCAGATTTGTCAAAGCACAAAACCCAAGACAATTTACCTAAACCTGATTGGCTGATGGCATTCAGCCTACTAACGTGATCACAAAGTTTCCAAACATTCGTTCCTTTGCCGATAGTCTCCGCTGTTCATGCAGATAAACATTTATAAAACTCTGAGGTGACTCGCCCATCAAAAATTCATCATTTCTCATATTATACAGCTTTTATATAACAAATGACAGGATGTGCAGGTGGGGAATGATCAGAAATTACGCTAGTTTCCAAAAGAGAACGAAAATTTCAGAAGCAATGAGAAAGTTCCACCCAAACATTTAACAACTGCACATTAATCTCACATCATAACTTGAAGCGAACGAGGTAATGATTTAAAACCCAGGAGGCGTCCAGGAACTCCTGCCTTCACATTTATACATTTACATCAACAGTTTTGCGTGTAAAAGATATTTCAAGCTTATAAAAGATTCGACAGTTGCCCCTCGGAGGTCACAAAAACATACTAGTGTCATTCAAAAGGAGGAAGATTGTTCTTTCAGCTTCGAAGGAAGCTTTTGGGGGGGAGGGGGTTCGGTCAGTGGGAAAATGTAACTCTTTAAAAAGTTCTGAGCATATCAAGTTTCTTGGTTCTTCCTGGTTTGTGTTTGGGTTGATCAGCAGATGGTCCTCAGTCAGCTCATCTTCAAATGTGTTTGCACCAGGAAAGATGTGCGATCGGTTTAAATAAAGTCAGTCCCTCTGTTATTACAGTGATGTGGAAACTAAACTCAAATCAGGATGAGCCAAGGGAAAAGAGCAAAAGAAAAGATTTGTCTTTTCATGCACTAGAGTAACCAGACGACTACAGGAAACCTGCTGAATGAAAACATTAAGTTGGTCAATTTAAAAAGGGAATAAAAAAGGAAGCACAGGTTGTGTGCTTGTTTACTCATTTTCATCAGAGTTGCTGAAATGTTTCTACATGTTTGCACCTCACACTTTCAGAGAGACAAACATGCTGCATTACTCAGAAATAAGGAAGTTATTTATTCTGAAATTATCCACATTAGTGGAATCAGACCACTGCCATAGGTGCAAATCAACCTTTCTACATTTAAATTTTGCAGCTTTTCTCATAACTTTGTAACTTTTTCTCAAACCACATTTATTTGCAAATTTACGTTTTTTTCCTCGTAAATTAACTTTTTGCATCTTAAACTTGAAACTTTTCTTGTAAATTTGTAACCTTTATCGAATAAATTTGTAAGTTTTTCCTTATAAATTTGACGATGTAAATTTGTAATTTCCTCTTGTACGTTTTTGTCTTTTTTTGCAAGTTTGCAACTTTTTTCATAAATCTACTTTTGGCATCTTAAATCTGCAGTTTTTTTCCCTATAAGTTTACATCTTTCACTTGATAAATTTGAAACGTTTTTTGTTCTAAATGTGCAGCTTTTCCCCACAAGTGGACATTTTTTCCTCATAAATTTGTGACTAAATACAATAATAATTATAGTGTCAATATTTACTCAGGAAAAAATGTTCTGTTTATTGCCTGGGACTCTGATAGCAACTAATTTTTACATGGGGGGGGGGGGGGGGTTACAAGTATTTTCATTTTGCCCTGATGGATGATAACCAGCATTTCAAGGAGAATGACCAATTGCACTCGAGTATAAAAGTACTTTTTTTCCCCCCTAAATGTACTCGAGAGTAAAAAGTATCCTGTGATATAAGTACAACTTTGTGAAAATGTTACTTGAGTACATGTACTCGAGTAAATATAACTAGTTACTACCCACCTCTGTGCTTCAGTTGGTGCTGCACAATTTGAGAAAAATGTTGGATTGAAATATTAAGATTTTTCTATTTACATTTTTCTTTTCGTTTCATGAGTCTACCTGCTTTGCTGACAAGGAAAATGCAAAGTGAACTGGTCATTTTGAAAAGTCTGTTTCTCAACTCAAATATTAGGTTGCATAAAAAAACATAAAAATGCAAGTTTGTACAATACGGTTTGCAAAATAACAGTGTTCAAATCTATACTGCAGCATTTTGTGCGCTTATATAAGTGCAGAGACTGACATTGCGATTATGACGGTAATTTGATTGATTCTGCAGCCCTAATTTTAAGTTAATCACAAGTAAAACAGTTTTTACAGTGAGTGTAGTCTAATTATTTTATTACCATTAACAGCTTTGTACTGGGAATAAATTAGAGCTTATTTGCCCATCATCAACAACGTCAGCTGTCTCAGATAAGTACAAATTACACTACTTTATTAGGCTCCATGCATCACTGCCTGTTTTTTTTTAACCTTCAAATAACCAAACTGCCACTTAGCTGCTCATTAATTATACCGATCCTGATGACCTCAGGCTGCAGTAATTTGTGTTTGTGGCAGAGAAATCACTCTCCATGTAAACCTTCATTCATCCAGTCATTAAAAAGGTTTCCTAATTAATCAAATAGTACGACCTGGTCATGTGAGTGCATGTAAACATGAAGCTTCATCACAATGTTCCCTGACAGTGGTGAGAAATTAGTGTACAGTCCCACAATAAAGGGAAAAGACCGAGGAATGGTGAAGAAGGAGGCAAGAGTTGGGGAAGGAGAGAGCTGTTGTGGAAAGAAAGATGGTCAGAAAAGGTGTGCCGGGGAATTTGTCGGAGGACTACAGTACAAAGGAGTGTTCAGCTATCTTTGAAGTGTGTGTTTGTGTTTGTGTGTCATCAGCTGTCGTGGCAGAGCAGCAGTCCGGCCATGAGGGGCAGAAGGTTGAGCAGGAGGAGCCACAGAGCGGTGGCCAGGCCCGCAGAACTGGAGCATGGATCTAAACATGAAAAATAAGAAGCAGGTCGCCATCAAAAACCAGTCGCACTGAAATATGCACAATGGCTGCATGAGTTGAGAAAAACACGGGACGGTTGTTGAATACTGCAATAATCATATGACTTGCTATGTCTAAATAAATACTTCTTCATAAGTTTGTGATGTTTTTTTTAATATGAATGTGACTTTTCCTTCTTTAAATTTGACATTTTCACCCTCATAATTATGTGGCTTTTTTGCACAAAATTTGCAGATTTTTTTTGTCTTCATAAATTTGTGACTTTTTTGTATAAATTTCAGCAATTTTTCTAATAAATTTATGATTTTTTGTCACATATGGGCAACTTTTTTACATAAAATTTGGTAATTTGGCCTCAAATTTATTCCTTTTCTCACATAAAATTTCTGCTTTCTTCCTCATAAATATGGGACCTTTTTATATAAATCTGTGACCCTTTAATGTCAATTTTGCAAGTTTTCCCTATTTTAAACATACAACTTTTTAACAGTTGCTGTTTTTACGTCATAAATGTGACTTTTTCATGTAATTTTTTGCAGCTTTTTCCCAATAATTTTGTTTCATACATGAATGTGAAACTTTTTTTCACATAAAATTTGGTACTTTGTCTCAAATGAAATGACTTTTTTTTAAATAATATTTACAATTTTTTTAAATCAGAAACATACGACATTTTAATGTAAATTGAGCAATTTTTTTTCATAGTTTTGTGATCTTTTTTCTAAGTGAATATTAAATGGGGCAGCGCGGTGGCACAGTGGTTAGCACTGCAGCAGCACAGCAACTCACCCTTGGCCATGGGATCCCTGGTTCGATCCCAGCCCCTGGCCAACAGTGATCTGTGTGGAGTTTGCATGTTCTCCCTGTGTCTGCGTGCGTTTACTCCGGGATTTCTCCGGTTTCCTCCCACATGCCAAAAACATGCAAGTTAGGTTAATTGGCATCAAACTGGGGATTCTAAATTGTCCTTAGGTCTGACTGTGAGAGTGAATGGTTGTCTGTCTCTGTGTTGGCCCTGCGATGGACTGGCCATCTGTCCAGGGTGGACCCTGCCTCTCGCCCAAAGATGCTGGGATAGGCTCCAGCTCCCCCGCGACCCAAAAACGATTAAGCGGAAGAAGATGAATGAATGAATGAATATTAAATGTTTTCACATATTTTTCCCCTCATAACTTCGAGTCATTTTTTGTACATTTGTAGTTTTCCATATGAAATTGTTTTTCCATGAATAAAATTACTTTGATGTAGGTTTTTGCAACTTTTTTTTTTCTAATAAATTTATAGTTTCCCCCCCCTCACATAAATATGCAACTTTCGATAAAATTTGTTACTTTCTTCTCAAAATTTGTGACTTTTAAACATATAATGTATTGATTTTTTTCCTCATAAATTTGTGACTTTCATGTATTTTTGTCTTTTGTCTAATAAATTTGTGATTTTGCAGCTTTCACATAAAATTAGGTAATTTTGTCTCGTAAATCTGTGACTTTTTTCACATCAAATTTACTACCCTTTTCCATATAAATTTGTGACTTTTTTTTTATATAAATCTGATGTTATGTAAATTTTGCAGCGTTTTGTCAGACTTGTGATTTAATCCCCCCATAAACATGCAATTCTTTTACTTAAACTGACTGCTTTTTCCCCTCATAAATTTATGATTTTTCTATATAAATGTGTAACTTTCTATAAAATTTGTTACTTTTATGCTCATAAAATTTGCTGATTTTGTCATAAATTTATGACTTTTTAATGTAAATCTTCCAACTTTTTTCAAATAAATTTGTGATTTTTCTCCACTTAAATATGTAACTTTCACATAAAAATTGGTAATTTTGTCTCCTAAATTTGTGACTTTTTCCACATAAAATTTGCTACTCTTTTCCTCATACATTTGTGACCTTTTCATATAAATGTGACATTTTAATTTAAATTTTGCAACTTTTTGTTACAGATTTATGATTTCCCCCCAAAGTAAACACGCAATCCTTTCACATAAAATTGGCCACTTTTTTCCTAATAAATTTGTGACTTTTCACATAAGTGTGCAACCGCTCATTTATGTCTCTTGTGATGAATCCACAATAGACAATCAAAAATGGAAGTCGGTGGCTGTAACCATTAGCATAACGCAGTCAATAATTAGACCGTTCTAAAAGTAAAACTGGATTAGTAAATGACAGGACTGTAGGATGAGTAGGACCCACCGATGGGGTTACTTCTGGAGGTGTTGATGGGTGGGAGCTGGTGGGGCTGAGGACAGTCGTCACAGAAGTCGGTGCAGGCGGGGCAGATTAGGACGCCGTTGTAAACCCAGTCGTTGACTCGCACGCTGACGCTCAGCAGCTGACCCTTGCGGACGCAGAGGAAGGAGCGATCCTGAACATACACAGTCAGCCCGAGAGCAGAGCATGACACCTGCAGGACAGATGCGACATTGCACAGACATCAAGAAAAAAAAAAAACCTACGTACCTACAGTATATTTAGTATTTACATTTTACTTGAGCTAATCACGTTACTGCATAAAATATTTAAATATAATGGTGGATTCCTTATTTTTTGACTTTTTGTTGTGCAGTGTGAGAATTTTTTCTTCTTGATACACAAGATTTTTTTCACACATTTTACAATGCACACAAACACTGACTCTGTGATCAGGAGACCTCTTTAGTGCGACCGACAGACCGCACCTTGTAGCATCCGGAGCCCCAGTCAGGGTACGTCATCTTCCTCGTGCACTGCTCCATGATGAAGGCTGACTTCTGGTACAGACACACAGAGTCCGGTCCATACTGCTCAGCACCGTAATTCCTCCATGAATCTGCCCACACACAGAAGAACAGTTATGACGTAAGCAGCAATGATGAGAGCATGTTTGTAAGACAGCAACAGTTGTTTCGACATTTGGGCTGGACGATATGGGTTAAAAAAAGGGTATCAATACAATTTCTCTATATACAAGATACATATCGCGATATACATTGTGTGCACTGAGTCCTTTAAAAAAAATTAACTTTTTTTTTTAAGAAAAGATAATCAAAATTCATATAACTATAGCACATACACAGTGGTGTGAAAAAGTGTTTGCCCCCTTCCTGATTTCTCATTTTTTGGATGTTTGTCACACTTACAGGTTTCAAATCATCAAACAAATTTAAATATTAGACAAAGATAACAAGTTAACACAAAATACAGTTTTTAAATGAAGGTGTTTATTATTAAGGGTAAAAAAAATCCAAACCTACATGGCCCCGTGTGAAAAAGTGATTCTTCCCCCACCCCCGTTAAAACATAAATTAACTCTGGTTTAGCACATCTTTGGAAAGCTGAGTTCAATTTCTCCTGCCATGCCCAGGCCTGATTACTGCCACACCTGTCCTCAGTCAAGAAATCACTTAAATAGGATCTGCCTGACAAAGTGAAGTAAACCAAAAGATCCTCAAAAGCTAGACATCATCCTGCGATCCAGAGAAATTCAGGAACAAATGAGAAACAAAGTAATTGAGTTCAGTCTGGAAAAGGTTATAAAGCCATTTCTAAAGCTTTGGGACTCCAGTGAACCACAGTGAGAGCTATTATCCACAAATGGTGAAACATGGAAGAGTGGTGAACCTTCCCACGAGTGGCCGGCAGACCAAAATTACCCCAAGAGCGCAGCGACGACTCATCCAAGAGGTACCAAAAGACCCGACGCCAACATCCAAAGAACTGGTCGGTGTTCACCACTGACTCCACCATAAGAAAGAGACTGGGCAAAAATGGCCTGCATGGCCGAGCTCCAAGATGAAAAAAAAACTACTAATGAGCAAAAAGAACATAAAGGCTCGTCTCAGTTTTGCCAGAAAGCATCTTTATGATCCCCAAGACTTTTGGGAAAATACTCTGTGGACTGACAAGACAAAAGCTGAACTTTTTGGAAAGTGTGTGTCCCATTACATCAGGCATAAAAGTAACACAGCATTTCAGAAAAGGAACATCATACCAACAGTAAAATATGGTGGTGGTAGTGTGATGGTCTGGGGCTGTTTTGCTGCTTAAGGATCTGGAAGACTTGCTGTGGTAAATGGAACCATGAATTCTGCTGTCTACCAAAAAATCCTGAAGAAGAATGCCCGGCCATCTGTTCGTGACCTCAAGTTGAAGCGCACTTGGGTTCTGCAGGAGGACAATGATCCAAAACACACCAGCAAGTCCACCTCTGAATGGCTTAAGAAAAACGAAAACTTTGGAGTGGCCTAGTCAAAGTCCTGACCTGAATCTGATTGAGATGCTGCGGCATGACCTTAAAAAGGAGGTTCATGCTCGAAAACCCTCCACTGTGGCTGAATTACGACAATTCTCTAAAGATGAGTGGGCCAGAATTCCTCCACAGCGCTGTAAAAGACTCATTGCCAGTTATCACAAATGCTTGATTGCAGTTGTTGCTGCTAAGGGTGGCCCAACCAGTTATTAGGTTTAGGGGGCCATCACTTTTTCACACAGGGCCATGTAGGTTTGGATTTTTTTTCCCCCCTTAATAACGGCAACAGGAAATTCTGATTTCAGCTGAAATCTAATTTGGTCGATTGATCTATGGGGGGCCGGGGGGGCGCAGCCCCCCTGAAGCTGGGAGGTTTTCAGTAAAACAGAAGTAATTTAGACTGAAAAAAATGATTAAAAAAATGAAATACTAGACTTAGATAAATCATTAAATTTAATGAAAAGTTAACTTACTTTATCTTCAATGTTGTCTCACTGTCTTTAGTCCAACATATTTAACAGTTCTATAAGAGTTTATTACACTATTTACACTGGTCACCAAGTCACTTCTAATGTGAAACTTTCTTCCTTTTGGCAGCAAGCTGTGTCAGTCTCTGAACTTTGAACTTCATCTCCTTTTCTGGTTTCTTCAGAAACTGTCCGAGTGTTTCTGTTACCTCGTCGAACTTTGAGCCAATTTTCACCTTTACCGTCACTTTTCTCTCAAGCCAATTCCATCGGAACTTATTTTTGACACTTTTGTCTATTTCTAGCACTGATGACTCCTGATCCTTCGATAAAAATCTCATAATTCCACTGAAAACAATACCGACAGCTCAGAATTCCAACACGAACCAGGGATGTGATTTGGGGTTGGGAAAATTATCTGAAAATTCAGCAGGGGGTCTGGGGGACAAAGTCCCACAGCGGGGTCCGGGGCAGAGCCCCGGTGGGGTGGGGGGGGGGACAAGGGGGGCGAAGCCCCCCTAAGCTCCTGGGTTTTTATGATTTTTAAGTACCAGAACTGTGCTTAAATGACATAAAACAAACAGCTGAATGCCACTTATTACTGTATAATATTGACTTATGTTCCAAGAAGATAGCATTCCTAAAATATTCCAACAAGCATTATCCATCACATGCTTTAACACTTGATCAAATCAAAGTCAGTTAATTTTATCTATTCCATAATAGAAATAAAATTCCAACATACCATTACTTTTTATAATTTCAGCATTCATTTCAGATCACCAGTTTCAATCTCCATTGAGACTTGAGCAGTTCATTTTGCACAATCACTGATGCAGCCAAGTCTTAGAAATATTCAAAAGTTATGAGTCAATATCCACTGTGCACTATCGATTTCAAACTGTTTGGAATCATAAAAGGGGATGGTTAACTTTTATTACCGTTTCCTCCCCCGCGCAGCCCAGCTCATACAGCCATTGTACGCCGCCAGTAACAGGGAGTTAATGGCTCTCCACCTGGCCATATGCCACTTCCAGTCCTGCTTGAAAGGGCGCACCTTCACTGCGTTCGTGGACCACAAGCCGCTAACGTACTTAACGTACTTTATCTTCCTGGAAGATAAAATAAAGCGGAATTCGGCAAATTAGCAGAAAATCACATCCCTGAGGACACGCCGCCATGAATTTTTGAAAAAGCATACAACGAGCCATTTGATTGGTCCAATCATTTGCAACTATCCAATCACAGGGCTGTCAAGCTACTGCAATACAGCAGTAGCTTGAACACAACACATCCGGGTTATCGCGGGAGACGACTTCCGGGGAAGCGCTGAGCGCTTATGTAATCGTGTTGATTTTCGCTAAAATCAGTAACAATAAGGTACCTTACCCCCCCTAAAATTTTCTCAACGGATTTAGACGATTCACAGAAATGATCAATTTGAAAATAAATCGGCGGAAATCCGCGGATCGGCGGAAAATTGCCATCCCTGATAAACACCTTCATTTAAAAACTGCATTTTGTGTGTACTCGTGTTATCTTTGTCTAATGTTTAAATTTGATGATCTGAAACGTTTAAGTTTGACAAACATACAAAAAAATGAGAAATCAGGAAAGGGGCAAACACTTTTTCACACCACTGTAGGTGATACATACACTACTGTTCAAAAGTTTGGGGTCACCCAGACAATTATTTTGTGTTTTCCATGAAAAGTCACACTTATTTACCACCATGAGTTGTAAAATCCATCCATCCATCCATCTTCTACCGCTTAATCCTTTCGGGTCGCGGGGGGCTGGAGCCTATCCCAGCATCTTTGGGCGAGAGGCAGGGTACACCCTGGACAGATCGCCAGTCCATCACAGGGCCAACACAGAGAGACAGGCAACCATTCACTCTCGCATCCATACCTAAGGACAATTTAGAATCCCCAGTTTTGATGCCAATTAACCTAACTTGCATGTTTTTGGCATGTGGGAGGAAACCGGAGTGCCCGGAGTAAACCCACACAGACACGGGGAGAACATGCAAACTCCACACAGAAGGGTCACCAATGATCTGGGGGTGGGATCGAACCCACGATGGTCAAGGGTGGAATCGATCCCATGACCTTCTTGCTGTGCTGCCACTGTGCTAACCACTGTGCCACCGTGCTGCCGAGTTGTAAAATGAATAGAAAATATAGTCAAGACATTGACAAGGTTAGAAATAATGATTTGTATTTGAAATAATAATTTTTTCCTTCAAACTTTGCTTTCGTCAAAGAATCCTCCATTTGCAGCAATTACAGCATTGCAGACCTAACATGATTGCACAAGGGTTTTCTAATCATCCATTAGCCTTCTGACGCAATGAGCAAACACACTGTACCATTAGAACACTGGAGTGATAGTTGCTGGAAATGGGCCTCTATACACCTATGTAGATATTGCACCAAAAACCAGACATTTGCAGCTAGAATAGTCATTTACCACATTAGCAGTGTATAGAGTGTATTTCTGATTAGTTTAAAGTTATCTTCATTGAAAAAAAGTGCTTTTCTTTCAAAAATAAGGAAATTTCTAAGTGACCCCAAACTTTTGAACGGTAGTGTGTATATATATATATATAATATACAGTATATATATATATATATATATATATATATATATATATATATACTGTATATATATATAATATATCAGTGGTGTCGGCGTTATCGCATTAATTGCCCTTTAATGCTTCGCCCCCATTAATGGCGACAAATTTTGTGATTGCGGTTAACGGCAGTTAACGGCAGAAAGTGCAAACAGTACTTTTTTGGCCTAGCTACCCTCCGTACCGGAAGCCGCTCTGCAGCCTTAGACACTGGCCACAGCATACAGACATTGTGAAGTCAAAGAAGCTGGATCATAGCCGTGGAAATCCCTTTACAATGTTATCTGTCGGAGCTCTCACCTGGATAATGGTCACAGCCTCCTCCAAAACTTTGCCTGGATGTCAGTTTGGAAGCCGGCTAACAGTATAAACAGCCACATGCTACGGCTGTAGGTCCCTGCCAGCAGCTGACACAGACAGACACTCCCACCTGTTTCATCCTCACAGCTTTGGAGCCAATTGTTGGCAGGTGAGTAGCAGTCTAAAATTCTCAAGCTATGTTCATAATGTCCACTCACTCCCATGCCCTGTTTTTGCGGCGTGGTGGGTGATGTCACGGGTGAGATAGTTGTTTATGTTTTTACAGTTTTTCTGCTAAAAGGGAAATTCTGTTGTGACGCACGAGGTCCATTGTTTTTGTTGAGCTGCTTAACAGCGGTGGATGTTTGCTATGGGAGAAAGAGCAAGCTCTCTTTGTGGCTGCTGGCTGGTTGTGGTTCAGTGACATTACTGAGCCCTGGTGTTCTGTTGTTTGCACATGCAGTAGTATATTTGAGAACTTTCTGGAGAATATTCTTGATAGTTTTTATCATTTTGGATATGTTGAGAGCTTTAATAAACCTGCAGGTGAAGAAAGCAAGCATATTTGTCCACTCCCATGTTTATAACAGTATAAGAAACTTGAAAAAGTACAAACTTAAGGTACACTGTATCTGAATGGAAAAAACATGCAATTAACACATTATTAATCGTGATTAACTCAGCATTCCTAAAGATTAATCGCAATTAAAAATTTTAATCGCCCGACACCACACATGCACGCGCGCGCACACACACACTAGAAGGATAAAATAAAATCCCACCTTGGAGAAAGTTCTTCACAGCAATATGTAGTTGATGAAAGTGCATGTCTTTTTTTTCCTCTTAACAAAACGCATATTATCAGTAATCAATTTTGAAGGTTGAACCATTTCAGTTTACCACACATAGTTAATACTGGTCTAATAACAAGCAGCAGAATTATAATTTGTTTCTTATTTTTGTTTTTAATAGACAGATTCGGTGACGTATTTTTGAGTAGGATGGCCTTCCATCCAAACAGGAGAGAGACGTTTGTTTAGTAGTTCAGGTGATTGGGGGTGGACAGGGCAGTCCAACTGCTGCCTCGCAAGTCAGTGCCATAAAGCACTTCTAGCATTAAAAAGCTTGAAAGTGTGAATGTAAATTTCTGAAGAAAGATGTTCCCTGAGCTGCAGTTTAAAATGCGCCCCAAGCTTTTCCTGAGAGCTGCTGCAGGAGACGGAGAGGAAATGGAGAGAGAGAGAAGTAAGCTGAATCACGCTGTCGGGTTGTATAAACGTGAGAAATTATATTTGATGGGCACGATATAGGCATCTTATGCATCATGCACAGACAAATATACCAATGCATGGAGTACATTCAGTGTATCGCCCAGCCCTGATAGAGATTCAACTGAAAAGTACACAGAACAAATGGATTATTGAGCAATAAACTAGCTGTGCTTTCTGAGTACTCATAAACCAATAATAGCATTTATCAGATAAGGAAAATCAGATAATGCTGTTTACATGGCTACATGAATAATCAAAAAACTCCAAAAAATAATTAGTGTGAAGGTAGACCTAGCCCAGCCTCATGGATCGTCACCTTATCGTGGTGGGGGGCTTTGCATGCCCCAGTGATCCCAGGAGCTGTGTTGTCCAGGGCATTTGCCTCTGGTAGGGTCACCCAAGATGAACTGGTCCTGGGTGAAGGGCCAGACTAAGAGCGATCTAAGACTCTCACGATAAATACTAGAACAAGGATTCAGTGTACCTCGCCCGGTATGGGGTTACCGGGGCCCCACCCTGGAGCCAGGCCTGGGGGAAGGGCTCGATGGCTAGTGTCTGGTGGCTGGGTTTCCACCCATGGGACCCGGCCGGGCTCAGCCCGAAGGAGTTACATGGGTCCGCCCTCCAGTGGGCTCACCACCTGTAGGAGGGATCATGGGAGTCCGGTGCTATGTGGATCAGGCAGCGGTCAAAAGTGGAGACCTTGGCGGTCTGATCCCAGGCTTCCTAAACTGGCTTTTGGTACGTGGAACGTCACGTCTCTGGTGGGGAAGGAGCCTGAGCTGGTGTACGAGGTTGAGAGATACCGGCTAGATATAGTCGGCCTCACCTCAACACACAGCTCCGGTTCCGGAACCAGTCTCCTGGAGAGGGGCTGGAGCTTGGCCTACTCTGGAGTTGCGCCGGCGAGAGGCGACGAGCAGGGGTGGGTATTCTTGTATCCCCCCTCCTTGCTGCCTCTATATCAGCAATATATTCTATATTCGGGAGTTTTCCCCGGTGGATGAAAGGGTTGTTTCCCTGCACCTTCGGGTTGGGAAATGGGTCCTGACCATCATTTGTGCCTATGCACCAAATGAGGTTTCAGAGTAACCACCCTTTTTGGAGTCTCTGACTGGGGTGCTGGAGGGTGCTCCTCTTGGAGACGCCATTGTCCTACTGGGGGACTTCAATGCGCACGTGGGCAACGACAGTGAAACGTGGAAGGGGTGACTGGGAGGAACGGCCTGCCCGATCTGAACCTGAGTGGTGTTCGGTTAGTGGACTTCTGTGCTAACCACAGTTTGTCCATAACGAACACCATGTTCAAGCATAAGGGTGTCCATATGTGCACCTGGCACCAGGACACCCTAGACTGCAGGTCGATGATCGATTTTGCTACTGTGGCATCAGACCTGCGACCGTATGTCTTGGACACTCGGGTAAAGAGAGATGCAGAGCTGTCAACTGATCACCACCTGGTGGTGAGTTGGATCTGATGGCAGGGGAGGAAGCCATTCAGACCTGGTAGACCCAAACGTATAGTGAGGGTGTGCTGGGAATGTCTGGCTGAGGCCCCTGTCCGGGAGGTCTTCAACTCCCACCTCCAGAAGAACTTCAACCACATTCCAAGGGAGTCTGGAGACATGGAGTCTGAATGGGCCATGTTCTCCACCTCCATTGTTGAAGCAGCGGCCCAGAGCTGTGGCCACAAGGTGGTCGGTGCATCTCGTGGTGGCAACCCCCGAACCAAGTGGTGGACAACAGTGGTGAGGGGGGCCATCAAGCTGAAGAAGGAGTCCTATCAAGCTTGGTTGGCTTGTGGGACTCCTGAAGCAGCTGAGGTGTACTGGCAGGCCAAGCAGAGTGCAGCTTGGGTGGTTGCTGAAGCAAAAACTCGGGTGTGGGAGGAGTTTGGTGACATGGAACAAGACTTTCGGTCAGCCTCGAAGAGATTCTGGCAAACTGTCCGGTGGCTCAAGAGGGGGAAGCAGCTCCCTGTCCACACTGTGTATGGTGTGGATGGGGCGCTGTTGACTTTGACTGGGGATATCATCAGGAGGTGGAAGGAATACTTTGAGGATCTCCTCAATCCCACTGATACGCCTTCCACAGAGGAAGCAGGGTTTGGGGACGAGGGGGATGCCTCACCTTTCACAGGGGCTGAGGTCGCCAAGGTGGTTAAAAATCTCTTTGGTGGCCGGGCTCCGGAGGTGGACGAGATTCACCATGAGTACCTCAAGGCCCTGGATGTTGTTGGGTTGTCATGGTTGACACGCCTCTGCAACATTACGTGGAGGTTGGGGGCAGTGCCTTTGGCATGGCAAACCAGGGTGGTGGTTCCTCTCTTCAAAAAAGGGGACCAGATGGTGTGCTCCAACTTTAGAGGGATCACACTCCTCAGCCTCCCTGGGAAGGTCTATGCCAAGGTACTGGAGAGGAGAGTCTGGCCATTGGTCGAACCTCGGCTTCAGAAGAAGCAATGTGGTTTTCGTCCTGGCCGTGGCACATCGGACCAGCTCTTTACCCTCTCCAGAATCCTCGAGGATTTGTGGGAGTTTGCCTAACCAGTTTACATGTATTTTGTGGACTTGGACAAGGCATTCGACCCCGTCCCTCATGGATTTTTGTGGGGGGTGCTTCGGGAGTATGGGGTATCAGGCTTGTTGTTACGAGCTATTCGGTGTCTGTACGACCGTTGTGAGAGTTTGGTTCGTATTGCCAACACTCGATCGGACTCATTCCCAGTGAGAGCTGGACTCTGCCAGGGCTGCCCTTTGTCACCGATCCTGTTCATAATTTTTATGGACAGGATTTCTAGGCGCAGCCAGGGAACGGAGGGTGTCATGCTTGGTGACCACAGGACCTCATCTCTGCTGTTTGCAGATGATGTTGTCCTGCTGGCTTCATCCAGCACTGACCTATAGGTCTTACTGGGATGGTTTGCTGTTGAGTGTGAAGCGGCTGGGATGAGAATCAGCACCTTTAAGTCCGAGACCATGGTCCTCAGCCAGAAAAAGGTGGATTGTCCTCCCCAGGTTGGGGACAAGCTCCCGCCCCAAGTGGAGGAGTTTAAGTATCTTGGGGTCTTATTCATGAGTGAGGGGAGAATGGAGCGAGAGATTGACAGACAGATTGGAACAGCATCTGCAGTGATGCGGACGTTGTACCGGTCTGTTGTGGTGAAGAGGGAACTGAGTTCTAAGGCAAAGCTGTCGATTTACCAGTCAATCTACGTTCCTACTCTCACCTATGGTTACGAGCTTTAGGTAATGACCGAAAGAATGAGATCGCGGATACAAGGGGCTGAAATGAGCTTTCTCCGTAGGATTGCTGGACTCACCCTCAGAGATAGGTTGAGGAGCTCAGTCATCCGGGAGAGGCTCCGAGTAGAAGCGCTGCTTCTCCACATTGAAAGGAGCCAGTTGAGGTGGTATGGGCATCTGATCAGGATGCCTCCTGGACGCCTCCCACTTGAGGTGTTTCGGGCACATCCCACTGGGAGGAGACCCTGGGGCAGACCCAGGACTTGCTGGAGAGACTATGTCTCCCAGCTGATCTGGGAACACCTTGGTATCCTCTCTGAAGAGCTGGAGCAGGTGGCTGGGGAGAGGGAAGCCTGGGCTTCTCTGCTTGAACTGCTGCCTCCGCGACCCGGACCTCCAGAAAAGCGGTACAAGATGGATGGATGGATGGATAAACCTAGCCAATATGATATCAGTAGAAAAGTTCTCATTTTTCCCCTCAATAACTTCTCAGAAAGACTATAAACAGTGGCTATGTATTTGTGTTGATGGTAGCAACAGTAGTAGCAACAGCAGCGTGAATATTACCTGGCTGGTTCTCTGACACTCTGCAGTACGAGTTTCTCTGGTATTCTCCACTCAGGTGCCAGCTGAATTCCTGGCTGAAGGGACAGTAATCGGCGATCTCCACGGCGCCCCCAAAGTACGACAACTGATCACCAGCAACGTCGGGGATCTGCTCGAAATACTGAGACACAAACAGAATTAATAACAACACACAAGACCACAAGGAGTACCTAAAACCCACATTTCTACAAGTTCCACACAGTAGTTTTTAGTCACAGTGTGTATCATGTAGTCAGTCAGGTTGGATAGAAACATTTCAGATTACCTTTTTTTCCACGACTATAAATGAAGTACCTGATATTCCACTGGAAGCTCCTGCGGGTATTTCTGCAGGTTGCATACAGCCACAGCCAGCTGGTCCTGTCTGCAGGTCAGCTGCAGAGGAGACGCTCGCACTGTGTCACAGTACGGAGTCACGGCGTGTCGTCTGCAGCAACAAACATGACATGACAAGAATCTGTCACCATTTGGTTGGGATGACATATCATTAGCATGTTTACTTTAGTGCATGATGGTCTATGGAACATGAAATCTGAACCTAAAAAAACTATTAAGATAAACTAAAATTTTTTTTAAAAAAAGGCTGCTTCAGAAGTAACAAAGTAAAAATAGCCTTTGTGTTTCTTACTGGCACTGTGTGGCTCTCCTGCTTAAACAAATATATTGTTTGGTAACTGTATGTACAGTGGGGTAAAAAAGTATTTAGTCAGCCACCAATTGTGCAAGTTCTCCCACTTAAAAGATGAGAAAGGTCTCCAATTTTCATCATAGGTATACCTCAACTATGAGAGACAAAATGAGAAAAAAAAAAATCCAGAAAATCACATTGAAGGATTTTTAATGAATTTATTTGCAAATTATGGTGGAAAATAGGTATTTGGTCAATAAAAGTTCATCTCAATACTTTGTTATACAGTGATCCCTCACTTATCGCGGTTAATGGGTTACAGAACCGACCGCGAAAAGTGAAAAACCGCGAAGTAGCGTCACCCCAATGACGTCATCCATAAACAATACGTACGTTCATTCTCTCACTCTCATATGATACGTGTGTGTGTGTGTGTACGTGTACATACATACGTAGATGTAAACAAAGTGTACATAAATATGTTTTTAGAACTCTTTTATTCTTACAACAAGATACGTAACTCAAGATGAAAATGATTTACTGCACAGGTTAATGAGAGCTTTACTGCTCCTCAGGTGACGCCTCATCGTGAGGTGCTGGAGGCGCAGGATCATCGAGGGCAGCTTCCGATAGAGCTGAAGCTGCAGGAGGCGGCGTAGTGGCTCGACGGGAAGACTATTTCGCACAAAATGGCACAAGAGAACAGCAAAAAGTTCCACGCGGCGAGACTAAGTAACACGAGCGATAAAAAGCAATGAATGCGGTCTTCCTTCCCTTCATGGGTGCTCGGCAGGGAGAGGAGGTGGGTGAGACGTCTCGGCCAATCAGCTTGCGGGGTGAAACGTCTCGGCCAATCAGCTTGCGAGATTTCCGAGCCCAGCCAACACAACAGCGAACAGAGAGTTGTGCGGCTCTCCGTGTTGATACCTGATGGTCTAATGTAGTCTCCCTGCCTTCTGCTAGCGCCCGCCCATTATTTCTCAATTTTGAATTTTTGATGAATATTTTTGAAAAATCCGCGATGCACTGAGGGCGCGAAAGGTGAAGCGCGAAGTAGCGAGGGATCACTGTATACCCTTTGTTGGCAATGACAGAGGTCAAATGTTTGCTGCAAGTCTTCACAAGGTTTTCACACACTGTTGCTGGTATTTTGGCCCATTCCTCCATGCAGATCTCCTCTGGAGCAATGATGTTTTGGGGCTGTCGCTGGGCAACACGGACTTTCAACTCCCTCCAAAGATTTTCTATGGGGTTGAGATCTGGAGACTGGCTAGGCCACTCCAGGACCTTGAAATGCTTCTTACGAAGCCACGCCTTCGTTACCCGGGCAGTGTGTTTGGGATCATTGTCATGCTGAAAGACCCAGCCACGTTTCATCTTCAATGCCCTTGCTGATGGAAGGAGGTTTTCACTCAAAATCTCACGATACATGGCCCCATTCATTCTTTCCTTTACACAGATCAATCGTCCTGGTCCCTTTGCAGAAAAACAGCCCCAAAGCATGATGTTTTCACCACCATGCTTCACAGTAGGTATGGTGTTCTTTGGATGCAACTCAGCATTCTTTCTCCTCCAAACACGACAAGTTGAGTTTTTACCAAAAAGTTCTATTTTGGTTTCATCTGACCATATGACATTCTCCCAATCCTCTTCTGGATCATCCAAATGCTCTCTAGCAAACTTCAGACAGGCCTGGACATGTACTGGCTTAAGCAAGGGGACACATCTGGCACTGCAGGATTTGAGTCCCTGGCGGCGTAGTGTGTTACTGATGGTAGCCTTTGTTACTTTGGTCCCAGCTCTCTGCAGGTCATTCACTAGGTCCCCCCGTGTGGTTCTGGGATTTTTGCTCACTGTTCTCGTGATCATTTTGACCCCACAGGGTGAGATCTTGCGTGGAGCCCCAGATTATCAGTGGTCTTGTATGTCTTCCATTTTCTAATAATTGCTCCCACAGTTGACTTCTTCACACCAAGCTGCTTACCTATTGCAGTTTCAGTCTTCCCAGCCTGGTGCAGGTCTACAATTTTGTTTCTGGTGTCCTTTGACAGCTCTTTGGTCTTGGCCATAGCGGAGTTTGGAGTCTGACTGTTTGAGGTTGTGGACAGGTGTCTTTTATACTGATAACGAGTTCAAACAGGCGCCATTAATACAGGTAACGAGTGGAGGACAGAGAAGCCTCTTAAAGAAGAAGTTACAGGTCTGTGAGAGCCAGAAATCTTGCTTGTTTGTAGGTGACCAAATATTTATTTTACAGAGGAATTTACCTATTAATTCATTAAAAATCCTTCAATGTGATTTTCTGGATTTTTTTTCCCTCATTTTGTCGCTCATAGTTGAGGTATATCTATGATGAAAATTGGAGACCTCTCTCATCTTTTAAGTGGGAGAACTTGCACAGTTGGTGGCTGACTAAATACTTTTTTGCTCCACTGTGTATGTGCGGTAAAATACTGTGTTTTTGATGACTTAACATGGAGTCATCTTTTAGTCTATCATTTGATACAAAAATGTTATAAAGCGCAAAAAAATACCAAACACATCTGCACAGTTTTCCAGGACAGAAAAACACTCAGTTCATCAATACACATGGAAATTTATGGCTACATGAGACATTGAAACCTGAATTTCTGTAGGTTTTCTTGGGTTTTATTAGACCTGTTGAAGTTAACACAAATTTCTGTACTTTAAATAAGTAAATTACTGTAAATAACAGAAATGTTCTGTATTTTTTACCATCTACAGCAAGTTATCAAAGATACAACCACTATCCAAAGGAAAGTGTTAAAAATCCAAATGTAGCATTTGTTGAAGATGAGAAAGGCATATTTCAAGCCAGGGGGTGTTTAACTACTTTAGAAAATACACTGTAAAATATTGCATTTGAAAATATAAATGTTTTATCATGTTTTTTTAAACCTTAAATGATCTGTCAGGGCTGGTCTGACCTTTGCTTACACTGACAAACCAACAAACCGATAAGACTTGTTAATGGCCTTCTGGCGTGGACCTTGGTCTTCATTTCACCCCACACATACAGTGCGTCCGGAAAGTATTCACAGCGCTTCATTTTTTCCACATTTTATTATATTACAGCCTTATTCCAAAACAGAATAAATTCTTTTTTCCCCTCACAATTCTACACACAATACCCCATAATGACAAAGTGAAAAAAGATTTTTGAAAATTTATTAACAATAAAAAACAGAAATCACATGTACAGTGGGGCAAAAAAAGTATTTAGTCAGCCACCAATTGTGCAAGTTCTCCCACTTAAAAGATGAGAGAGGTCTCCAATTTTCATCATAGGTATACCTCAACTATGAGAGACAAAATGAGGAAAAAAAAATCCAGAAAATCACATTGAAGGATTTTTAATGAATTAATTGGTAAATTCCTCGGTAAAATAAGTATTTGGTTACCTACAAACAAGCAAGATTTCTGGCTCTCACAGACCCATAACTTCTTCTTTGAGAGGCTCCTCTGTCCTCCACTCGTTACCTGTATTAATTGCACCTGTTTGAACTCGTTATCAGTATAAAAGACACCTGTCCACAACCTCAAACAGTCAGACTCCAAACTCCACTATGGCCAAGACCAAAGAGCTGTCAAAGGACACCAGAAACAAAATTGTAGACCTGCACCAGGCTGGGAAGACTGAATCTGCAATAGGTAAGCAGCTTGGTGTGAAAAAATCAACTGTGGGAGCAATTATTAGAAAATGGAAGACATACAAGACCACTGATAATCTCCCTCGATCTGGGGCTCCACACAAGATCTCACTCCGTGGGGTCAAAATGATCACGAGAACGGTGAGCAAAAATCCCAGAACCACACAGGGGGACCTAGTGAATGACCTGCAGAGAGCTGGGACCAAAGTAACAAAGGCTACCATCAGTAACACACTACGCCGCCAGGGACTCAAATCCTGCAGTGCCAGACGTGTCCCCCTGCTTAAGCCAGTACATGTCCAGGCCCGTCTGAAGTTTGCTAGAGAGCATTTGGATGATCCAGAAGAGGATTGGGAAAATGTCATATGGTCAGATGAAACCAAAATAGTGCGGCGAATGATAAAATAAAAGCAGCGATGCTGAAGTTTTAAGCAGGTTTTATTAATCATACCGCTGTCACGAGCTCCTCTCCCGGCGCCGTGCATGCGCGCCGGGAGCGAGCCCACGGCTCTCAGAGAAGAGGGACACAATGTCTGTGTCCTGCAGCAGCAGTTGCAGAGTGAGAGTGAGAGGTTGAACATGAAATTCAGACAGCTTATATACTCAGCTACAACAATACATCAAAGCATTCACATGGGTCGATATGAGCATTTGCATATGACAGGCACAGACAGGATGCATGAATACAATGCATGGATGGCACATTAACCTCACAGCAGTGAAATGCATAAATGGCAGATTAGATCACAGCATGCAGCGGAAAAAACCCAGGAGTAGAGTAACCCATGGAGTTTGCATGTTCTCCTCGTATCTGCGAGGGTTTACTCAGGGATTTCTCCGGTTTCCTCCCACAGGCCAAAAACATGCAGGTTAGGTTAATTGGAAACTCTAAAGTGGCCCTAGGTGTGAATGTGTGTGTGAATGGTTAAGGGATAGCGCCGTATCATGGCTGCTTCATCCATCCAGATGGATGCCCTCAATTTCCCCTCTGGGGATCAATAAAGTACACAAAATCAAAAAAAATTTCAAGGTCCTGGAGTGGCCTAGCCAGTCTCCAGATCTCAACCGCATAGAAAATCTTTGGAGGGAGTTGAAAGTCTGTGTTGCCCAGCGACAGCCCCAAAACATCACTGCTCTAGAGGAGATGTGCATGAAGGAATGGGCCAAAATACCAGCAACAGTGTGTGAAAACCTTGTGAAGACTTACAGAAAATGTTTGACCTCTGTCATTGCCAACAAAGGGTATATAACAAAGTATTGAGATGAACTTTTGGGACTGACCAAATACTTATTTTACCGAGGAATTTACCAATTAATTCATTAAAAATCCTTCAATGTGATTTTCTGGATTTCTTTTTTCCTCATTTTGTCTCTCATAGTTGAGGTATACCTATGATGAAAATTGGAGACCTCTCTCATCTTTTAAGTGGGAGAACTTGCACAGTTGGTGGCTGACTAAATACTTTTTTGCCCCACTGTACATAAGTAGTCACAGCCTTGGCCATGAAGCTCAGTATTGAGTTCAGGTGCATCCTGTTTCCACTGATCATCCTTGAGGTGTTTCTACAGCTTAACTGGAGTCCACCTGTGGTAAATTCAGTTGATTGGACATGATTTGGAAAGGCACGCACCTTTCTATATAAGGTCCCACAGTTGACAGTGCACGTCAGAGCACAAACCAAGCATGAAGTTAAAGGAATTGTCTGTAGACCTCTGAGACAGGACTGTCTCGAGGCACACATCTGGGGAAGGATACAGAAAAATTTCTAATGCTTTGAAGGTCCCAATGAGCACAGTGGCCTCCATCATACATAAATGGAAGAAGTTTGGAACCACCAGGACTCCTCCTACAGTTGGTCAGCTGTCTAAACTGAGCAATCAGGGGAGAAGGGCCTCAGTCAGGGAGGTGACCAAGAACCCGACAGTCACTCTGTCTGAGCTCCAGTGTTCCTCTGTGGAGAGGAGAATCTTCCAGAAGGACAACCATCTCTGCAGCAATCCATCAATCGGGCCTGTATGGTAGAGTGGCCAGATGGAAGCTACTCCTTAGTAAAAGGCACATGGCAGCCCACCTGGAGTTTGTCAAAAGGCACCTGAAGGATTCTCAGGCCATGAGAAACAAAATTCTCTGGTCTGATGAGACAAAGATTGAACTCTCTGGCATGAATGCCAGGTGTCATATTTGGAGGAAACCAGGCACCGCTCATAACCATGCCAATGTTGGTAGCAGCATCATGCTGTGGGGATGTTTTTCAGTGGCAGGAACTTTGAGACCAGTCAGGATAGAGGGAAAGATGAATGCAGCAATGTACAGACATCCTGGATGAAGACCTGCTCCGAAATTAAATCAAAAAAATACAGCAACTACATGTTCTTTTCTAATAAAACCATCACGTACTGTGTATAGGCCTCTAATCTGATAAGGTGGCCCAAAGTGCTTTTACCACGTCTGAAGCCACACTGGTAATCAGTTAAAAGGCCTTCTGACTCAAGCACCCACACAAGGCGACTGTTAATCATTCTTTCCATGGTTTTACAGAGGCAACCTGTCAGAGCTATTGGATGGTAGTTGTTGGTATCAGTACGATCTTTCCCAGGTTTTGGAACAGTTATAACTACTGCTTCTTTCCAGCTTTCAGGAATACTGCCTGACTTCCAGATGTTGTTGAAAACTATCATATGTTGAAGCATGTGAGAATGTTAGGTGATTACATATGTAAGGCGACTTCACACCTCAGAACAGGACAAAGAGATCTCAACCGCCAGTGAGGATCAGAGAGTTTCCCAGGCACTGCGGTGGAGACCGGAGGAGCTGCCCTGACCCCCCAGGGCCATGAGGAGGAGTACGAAGACAATGGGGAGATTAAGATAATGAGGGATGTCAGCTTTGGATATGCATGTCTTTTGTTATGTGCAAGTATAAGTTCTGAGAGCCGGAGGTGTTCGGTCTCTTTTTCCTTCTTCTGCTGCTGCACTAGGATGAGACTTGTTAGAGGAGCTGATAATAAACTTTGGTTTATATATCACATCGCCTCGTTCTTCCAAGCTCTTCTACACTAAAAACTGATAATGAATTTTATCTGGCCCCACAGCAGCGTCATGAGAGTTCCTTATTGAGAACAAAAGTTCTTCCATAGTGAAATCTTGGTTGTATGGTTCTGAGTTACCTGAAGAAAAGTTTATTTCTTTTTGTTCTTGTGCTTGTATGATTTGGAACTCAGGACGATAGTTTCCAATAGACGAATTCTTCTCAAACGATTTTGCTAGTTGATTAGCCATTTCATATTTTGTCGTCAGCAGATTGCCCTGATGATTAATATGCTGTATTTGAAGTCCATTCTCCTTACCCTTCATCTTTCCGATTAAATCCCAGATCTTATTGGTAGATGTGTTGGATGTGAGACTTGATACAAATTTCCTCCAGCTCTGTCACTTGGCTTCAGTAATGATCCTGCGTGCTTTAGCTTGACAGATTTTAAATCTGATCAGGTTTTTTGTTGTTGGATGTTTATTGAACATCCTCTCTGCTTTTTTCCTTGGCTCAGTGGCCTTTTTGCAGTCATCATTGAACCATGGGTTGGACCTACGATGTGGCTTTGCTGATGTTTTTGGGACCGTCTTATTGGCAATTGCCATTAAGGTTTGAGCAAAGCTCTGAACAGAGTGACAGTGTGGTTGAGGTTTTTGGCTGAATTCCTCTTTGCTCAGAGAAACAAAGGAAGACCAGTTTGCTTTTTTGAGTTGCCATCGCAGAGTTCTTGATTGCACATCCACTTCTGTAGACGTCAATATTAGTGGAAAGTGGTCACTTCCACAAAGATCATCCAAGAACCGCCACGAGAATTCCAGCTCAGGATCATATATAGATAGGTCAATTGCAGTATAGGTTCCATGTCCTGGGTGGAGGTACAGTAGATCATTTTTAGCGATAAAATCCCCCAGTATCTTGCCTTTTGCATTTGAGCAAATTCTTCCCCACAGAGGACTATGGTAAATGGTATTCACTTATATAGCGCTTTTATTCTCATTTCTTGATGACCAAAGTGCTTTACAGATCCTGCTATCAACCCAGTCACACACACATTCACACACTGATGGCGGCATGCTACCTAACATGGCGCTTCCATTATGACCATTAAAATCACCCATAAGGATGTACGGGGATGGCAACTGATTATGAAGGTCATCAAGATTTTCCGGTGTCACAATCTTATCTGGTGGTATATAGACAGAGCATAAGGTTATTGCTTTATGCAAAGTTAGACAAACTGCCACTGTTTGTAAGTTGGAGACTAATGCCAAGTGACTGTGAATTAGGTCATTCCTTACTAAAATTGCTGAACCACCAGATGGACGATGCACATTTGGACCATATGTATTATACATAGTATAATGTTTCAGAGACATGGGGTTGATTGATAGCAGAAGAGTTTCTTGAAGGCAAAAAGCAAGAGGATTAAAACTAGCAGCTAAATGCTGCACTTCAGAGAAACTGGCCTTAAAGCCACAACAGTTCCACTGGATAATGTGGCTACCCACCATCAGGTAGGTAAAACAAAAGCACACTCCTTGTGCTTGCTTTTGGGGGAGGGGCTGTGACTACGGCAAGTCATGACTTCAGACATTTCTGCATCTTCTGGATTCCCCATTCTTTTGCAATTTATTTTCTTGGCTTGAATTTACTTGAGTAGAGGAGCTGGATTTTTTCTTTTCTTTTGATGATTGGTTTTGTTCTGCAGACTTGCTTAGACTTTGACTTAAGGGTTGACTTATTGTAGTCAGGCTTTGAGTGCTCCTTTTACTTTTAACTGTGACTCCAGAATTTCCAATACTATTTAATAATGAGGGCTCATCTTTAGTTAACCAGGTCAGATCTGTCCGGCACTCAGCAGGCTGCATCTTAGGTTTCACAACAGAGGAGAAAGTCTGCTGGAATTTGTACTTTAGGAAACCTACCAGTTTACGTGCCTCAGGGTAGCTAATTTTCTTAGTACATTTGACAGTTTGAATTTCTTTTTCCTTGATCCAACAAGGACATTCCTTCAATGATGCTGCATGATTGACTAAACAGTTACTACATTTGGGAGGTGTTGTGCAGGCCAACTCGTGCCTTTCTTTTCCACGTCTGCAGCAGATTGGTTTATTCCTACATCCTGCAGAGCCATGGCCAAACTTTTGGCAGTTAAAACATCTCAATGGGTTTGGAATATAGGTATCAACAGTTACACTCAGATATCCTATTTGGATTCTTTCTGGGAGTTGATGCCAGTTGAACGTCAGAATGTAAGTGCCAGTTTTTACTGTCCGGTCATCTTTTTTAATGGTTATCCTCTTCACATGTGTTACTCCTTGTTGTTGCAGTTCTGAGGCTATTTCATCCTCTTCCATATCATGGAGTTCTCTAGTACGAATTACTCCTTTGCAGCTGTTTAGAGAAGGGTGAGGAAAAGCCTTCATTGGAACACCAGCCAGCACATCACACCGTAACAAATTTTCAGAATGGGATTTCTTTAAGCATTCCACCAAAATCTGGCCAGACCTCAGTTTTTTAACATCCTTAATTTACCCTGCAATACCTGAAATTCCTTTCTGTATAGCAAAAGGGGACAGCTTAGAAAGAGGCATATCTGATGAGAGCGACTCAAACAATAAGCCTCGGCCAATTATCCCCCTTTGAAAGAGTCATCCTGCTAATTCCTGGGTCATCCACATCATCTTCCAACATTCATTTTTTAGGGGTTTGTTTAGTAGCCATATTTTATAGCGAATGATTCATCATCCCTGCTCCCCACCCTCCTCGGAGCCCTACAAGGGGATGCACAGAGCCGTGGACTTCCTGCAGGTTATGCACCAGGGATACAGGGATGGTATACTCGAGCAATAAAGCACAAAAGTGCAAATTACTCGACTGACCTTCCGTCATAGGCTTCTGGAATTAGGAGATGTTATACTGACAAAAGACATCCCAGAGTAGACCTTGACAAGCCGATTGAATGGACCGGGCCCTTCCAACCTCCCATCTAAGTGAAGTAGGAGCCAAAGCACTGTGTTGGACTTGTGAGAGCCGCAGCAAGACACATTCCTCAAGAACCAGGATCTCTTCCTCCACTGACACGGGTCGCAACTCACGGCAAACAAGTTGCCCTATTAGTCACCTCATATGATCAGCAAGGGGGTGCTCGGAACCACTTTAACCCTGGGTCCCCTTAGGGGATTATAACGCACAAAGTTGTTGGAGAGTTTTACCGTAACCCTGGTAAGGGAGGCTAACAGGTACTAGTTCTTGCCCAAGGGATACCTGGGAGTATCAACGAGGGTTAAGAGGTACTCCATCATCCTCTTTGTCCAACAGACCCCCTCGCCCAGATGCAGTTTAACGTCATACCCAGGACGGCCATCCTGATGGAGCTTGAGAGGTGCTGCAAAGAGGAATGGGTGAAACTGCCCAAAGATAGGAGTGCCAAGCTTGTGGCATCATATTCAAAAAAACTTGAGGCTGTAATTGCTGTCAAAGGTGCATCAACAAAGTGTTGAGCAAAGGCTGTGAACACTTATGTACATGTGATTTCTTAGTTTTTCATTTTTAATAAATTTGCAAAAATCTAAAAAAAAACCCAACTTTTTTCACATTGTCATTATGGTGTATTGTGTGTAGAATTTTGAGGAAAAATGAATTTAATCCCTTTTGGAATAAGGCTGTAACACAAAATGTTGAAAAAGTGAAGCGCTGTGAATACTTTCCAGATGCATTGTATGTTTACTGGGATTCAAGTTGTGGCTTTGTGCAGGCCAGTCGGCAACGTTCACTTTGGTCTTCTGGAGGAAGTTCTTCACCAGCAGCGACATATGTTTTGGGTCGTTGTTGTGCTGGAAGACAAAGCAGCGACCCAGGCCCAGTTTTTGCTGCTGACTGCTTGAGGTTTTCTTTCAAAATCTTCACATATCCTTCTTTATGATTCCTTCCACCCTGAGGAGATTCCCAGTTCCAGAGGCACAGAAGTATCCCAACAGCATAATACTCCCACCACCATGTTTCACTATGGGGATGGTATTCTTTGGGTTGTATGCCTCCTTCTGTCTCCAAACATCAGCAGTGTCACTATGACCAAAGAACACACTTCCAGTATGCATGATTTTTCTCCAGGTTGTCCTAAGAATACTTCAGTCTGGCTTGAAGGAGTCTAGAAGTGGAGTTTTTCTTGGTCAACAAAGTCTATTTCTGTGCAGGTTTCGAGTGATTGTCTTCTTTTAGGCTACAGTTCCTAACTTATCCAAGTCATTCACTATAGTGTCTTGGCAGTTGTTCTTTGGTCTTCAGACACATCTCTCACCAATTTTCTTTCCAGAATCTGAAATTTTTCATTTCCTACCTCTGCCAGGCTCGTTCTGTACTGCACGGCTCTCTTTGAATTTCTTGATCATACTATTCACTCCAGTACACCTGGAAATGCTGTGATAACTTTGTATAACCATCTCCGGCTTTGTGAGCATCAACAATTCTTTTTCTCAAGTCTAAACTGATTTCTTTTGTTTTTGGCATGATGCTCAAACTGTTGCTGAAGTTTTTGTAATGGATGGGGGGGTGGGAGCTATGTGGGAGTGTGTCTTAATCATGCTGCTTCTTATATGGATGCCGAGAGAAACGCAATTTCATCTTGCCTGCACTACAGTTGTATGTACAGCAATATGACAAAGTTTGATTTGATTTGATTTGATTTAATGTGTGCAAATTGGAAGATAACCCTTTGTTTCAACTTGATTTTACAAGTTTGAGCACTACAAAGTTAAAGCACATCATTGCACAGCAGCGGTCTGTGCTCTGGCTCAATAAAAAGGTCAGTTGTAGGGAACCCACGGTGGGATATTCATCTCAGACTGGAAGCAGAGGAGAGGGGAATATTCCTTCTGCCGGTAGAGCGTGGGGGATTAAATGGAGGACAGTACCTATTGTAATGTGTAAATGTATTGTGATGCAAGATTTCAGGCAACAGGAGTAAGGAATGGAGTGATATAAAAGGAGAGACCCTGGTGTATTGAAAGGAGTCTTTTTCTGTGTATGAATGCAGTGAGAGAGAGAAATAAAGTCGTCTGTCGTGCAGATCTGGTTCCTTTATTTGCACTCTCCATACTGGTGACCCTTGATGAATTATGGAACACGAGGCAAGAACCCCAGAGTCGGCCCGGACGGGAAGTCCTAGCAACGCGGCAAGCGTCCCAGAGACGGCCCGGACGGGAAACCCCAGCAACGCGTGCGCTGTTTCGGTCAAACTACCGGACTTTTGGCTACACAACCCGCAGTCTCGGTGTTCCACCACACCGAGGCTCAGTTCGCCCTCCGGGGAATAATGGCAGATGACACCAGATATTACTATGTGGTCGCAGCGCTGGACGCTTGCACGTCTCAGCAAGTAGCGAGCCTGCTCCAACAGCCTCCAGCCCACGATAAATACGGGGCTCTCAAGGCCGCGCTGACCCGGCGCTACACACTCTCGGACTGTGAGAGAGCGGAGAGGCTCCTGAGGCGCTCCGAGTTAGGAGATGGGTCGGCGGTCGAACTGATGGAGAAGATGTTGGCGTTGATGGGCACGGATGACGGGCATTTTCTGTTTGCCCACCTTTTCCTCCGGAACCTCCCAACAGAGGCAAGAGCGGTCCTCGCCAATTCGCCGTTGCTGAGCACACATGACTACCGTGCGCTAGCCCAGGAGGCAGATCGGATCATCCTAACCCAGCAAGACGCCAGAGAGACACGCTCTGCTTCTACCACCGCCGCTTTGGAGAGAACGCACGCAGATAAGATAAGAGATAAGATAAGATAAGCCTTTATTAGTCCCACAACGGGGAAATTCCAGGATTGCAACAGCACAGGGATAGCAACACTCAGAGCAACAATCAGAAGGCAAGAAAAAACAAGCAAGCAAGAGCAGCTAATATACATATGTACATATTACTATAAAATATATACACACACACACACACAGACACACAGTGCAGAGCATTGTAGCTGGATGGAATAAATATATGAATATATGAACACACAGTGCAGAGCATTGTAGCTAGATGGAATAAATATGTAAATATATAAACACCCACAGTATGGAGCATTGCAGCTAGGTGGAATAAATATGCAAGTATATAAACACACACAGTGCGGAGCAATGTAGCTAGATGGAATAATATGTAGATATATAAAAACACAGTGCGGAGCATTGTAGCTAGATGGAATAAATATATAGATATATAAATATAAACACACCCAGTGCAGAGCATTGTAGCTAGATGGAATAAATATGTAAATATATAAACACACACAGTGCAGAGCATTGTTGCTAGGTGGGATGAAACAGCATAACCGTCTATTTAGTTATCCTACATGGTATGATTATGTGCCCATACATATTCTCACCCTCCATAGCGACCGGTATGTTCCTAGTTGTATGCCGGAGAGGACCATTGTGTAAGTCTATTGCATCTTTTGCATTCAAAAAAAAAACAAAAAAAAAAAAAAAAAAAAAACTATTAGTTTGTTACGTCTTTTTGCTATCTCTGCGAGCAGCCCTGCTTAGGTTGTACAGTCTGACAGCCGTTGGTAGGAAGGACCTACGAAACCTCTCGGTTGTGCACCTGGGATGATGTAGTCTGCTGCTAAATGAGCTCCTCAGTGCATCCAGTATGTCCTGCATAGGGTGGAACTCGGACTCCAGCAGAGATGACAGTTTAGCCACCGTCCTTCTCTCTCCTATCTCCTCCATCGGATCAAGGCGTTGCCCCAGGACAGAGCTAGCTTTCTTAATGTGATGTGTGCCACCGTGCCAATTCAAGCGTTCGGGAAACGCCAAGGCTGGTAGTCAGTAGCAGCTGCGACCGCCGGTGAAGAAAACAAGCTGCTCTACGTGACGGACTCGCGCTCGGGGAGACGGTTCCTCGTAGACACCGGCTCCCAAAAGAGCCTCATCCTGCCGTCCTACGCTGACCGACTAGCGGGAGCTAGCGGCCCCGAGCTGATAGCCGCAAACAGCTCGGACATTAGGACTTTTGGTGAGAGGACACTGGCTGTATCCCTACACGGCCGTATGTATGAGTGGACATTCGTCATAGCGGCATGCAGTTTCCGGATCTTGGGAGCTGATTTTCTGTGTACACATGGGTTGCTAGTCGATGTTGCTAACAGACGCCTGGTTAATGCAAAGTCTTTTGATTCTCTCCCCTGTACAGCTCGAGGGGCCGGGCCAACAACACTAGCCTACGTCAGAGTTCCAGGCGGTAAGTTCCACACACTGCTCACCCAGTTTCCCAGCACTCACAGTCCCGACGTTTTCGGCGGCCATCACTAAACACGGGGTGGAACACTTTATCACCACCACTGGGCCGCCCGTTTTCGCACAACCTCGGCGCCTGGACGCAGCTAAACTGGCCATAGCGCGCGAGGAGTTTGCCAACTTGGAAAAGTTGGGTATCATCAGGCGCTCAAACAGCCCATGGGCATCCCCGCTACACATGGTCCCTAAGGCTGAGGGATTGTGGCGACCGTGCGGAGATTTCCGCAGATTAAACAACGCCACAGTGCATGACCGCTACCTGATTCCACATATTCAGGATTTTTCCGTTCACCTCGCCGGGGCATGCATTTTTTTTAAAATAGACCTGGTCCGTGGTTACCATCAGGTCCCGGTGCATGCAGAGGACATACACAAAACAGTGGTAATAACTCCGTTTTGCTTGTTTGAGTTTTTACCCATGCCCTTCGGGATTAAAAGGCGAGGCACAGACATTCCAACGCATGATGGATGCGGTGTTGCGTGATCTGCCGTTTGTGTTTGTCTACCTGGATGACATCCTGGTGGCCAGCGCGTCCGAGGACGAACACGTAACCCACCTCAGGATGGTTTTCCGAAGGTTGGAAGAGCACGGGTTAATAATCAACCCGGCAAAATGCCAGTTCAGCGTGACAGGGACTGACTTTTTGGGGCACCGCATCTCACCGGAGGGAGCGATACTCTTGTCGGACAAGGTGCGCGCCGTGGCGAATTTTCCCTGGCCTCAGACGGTCAGGGCGCTGCAAGAGCTTTTGGGGATGGTTAACTTTTATAACCGCTTCCTCCCCCGCGCAGCTCAGCTCATGCAGTCATTGTACGCCGCGCTCAAGAAATGGAAGCTGGCGGACAGAGTCGAATGGACTCCGGAGCAGGAGCAGGCATTCTCTGAGGTTAAAATAGCCCTGGCAAACGCCGCACTGTTGGTGCACCCGGACCCGGTAGCCTGGATAGCACTCACTACCGACGCCTCAGACATGGCCATAGGGGCTGTCGTGGAGCAACGCGTCACTGGTTCTTGGCAACCGCTCGCTTTTTTCCTCAGGGCTTTGCGCGACAGTGAGCGTAAATACAGCGCGTTCGACAGAGAGTTACTGGCTCTCCACCTGGCCATACGCCACTTCCAGTTCTGGCTGGAAGGGCGCAGCTTCACTGCGTTCGTGGACCACAAGCCGCTAACGTACGCGATTGCCAAGGTTTCGGAACCATGGTCTGGCCGGCAGCAGAGACAGCTGACCGCGATCTCGGAGTTTACGACCAATATTCAGCATGTGGCCGGTAAACTGAATGTGGTGGCGGACTGCCTCTCGTGCGCAGTAGTGGCCCCGGTCTGCGTGGGGATAGATTATACAGCCATGGCCGCAGAGCAGTTTGGCGATGCGGACGTGTGTGCACTCCAGTCTGGACCAACAGGGTTAAGGCTGGAGAGCAGAGTACTGCAAGACGGCAGCCTCCCCCCCAATCTGTGACGTCTCCACGGGATGCCCGCGCCCGGTGGTCCCAGTTGCTTGGCACCACCGAGTGTTTGAGTCAGTTCACGCTCTGGCGCACCCAGGAGTGCGCGCGTCAATCAAAATGGTGGGAGCAAGTTCGTATGGCCAGGCCTGCGCAAACAAGTCAAAGAGTGGGCTGCAGCCTGCATAGCGTGCCAACGAGCCAAAGTACACAGACACACGAAGGCCCCTTTGGAGCCATTTTGTATACCGGCTAGGAGGTTTGACCATGTTCACGTGGACCTTGTGGGGCCCCCTCCCGCCATTGCAGGGGTTCACGCACCTTCTGACAGTGGTGGACCGCACCACACGCTGGCCAGAAGCAGTCCCGCTAGCGGCAACCATGTCCGCGGACGTGGCGCGCGCCTTTTTGACAACATGGGTAGCACGTTTTGGCATCTCGTCGGACATCATGTCCAATAGGAGCCCACAGTTTGTTTCTGACCTCTGGTCCGCGATGGCCCATAGCCTGGGTGTAGCAATTCATCCCACAACCGCGTACAACCCACAGGCCAATGGGTTATGCGAGCGTTTCCATAGGTCGCTGAAAGCAGCGCTCAGGGCTTCGCTTACGGATGCAAATTGGGTAGAACGGTTGCCGTGGGTTCTGTTAGGGTTGTGTTCCGCACCAAAAGAGGATTTGGAGGCTTCCCCGGTGGAGCTTGTTTTTTCTCACCCACTGCGGCTCCCCGGGGAATTTTTTACCTGATAATCCCGCGCTGGACAACTGTCTGTCTCAGCGTTCGCAGCATAGCGCAGATACAGGCACGCTACTGGGCCCAGCCCACCACCGTTTTCCACGTGCTTTTGTGCCAAAAACTTTGAAGAACGCGGCGTTCGTGTTTGTCAGGCACGATGCCCACCGCCCCCCATTGCGCCCACCCTATGATGGCCTGTTCAGAGTGCTGGAACCAGGGGACAAACATTTTTTGTTAGATTTGGGGGGTCGTCGGGAGAAAATATGTATAGACAGACTTAAGCCCGCCTTTGTGGCGGCGGACGAGCAAGTGATGTTGGCTCGGGCCCCTCAGCGTGGAAGACCCCCACTGAGAACTCCCCAGGTAGAAGATTCAGCAGAGCAGCCACATGGGCAAGTAGAATGTCCCCCCCCCCCCCCGCCATTGCCCACCCGCAGACAGACAGACCCCCAAGAGCCCCCCACTGGCACAGCAGCGCCACGGAGTCGAAGGTCCCTCGTTACAGCAGATATGGGAGGAGACTGAAGCCAAAAGGACGTGAGGGTTGAAGCTCAGTCTGACACTCTGGGGGCGGGGGTGGGGGGTGTAGGGAACCCACGCTGGGATATTCATCTCAGACTGGAAGCAGAGGGGAGGGGAATATTCCCTCTGCCAGTAGAGCGTGGGGGATTAAATGGAGGACAGGGCGTATTGTAATGTGTAAATCTATTGTGATGCAAGATTTCAGGCAACAGTGGGAAGGAATGGAGTGATATAAAAGGAGAGACCCTTTTTCTGTGTATGAATGCAGTGAGAGAGAGAAATAAAGTCGTCTGTCGTGCAGATCTGGTTCCTTTATTTGCACTCTCTACACAGTTTTCAAAGGGGGAGGATCATAATTTTATGAAATAATTTTACTTCCATGTGCAAAGTAAAATAATTTATTCTTTCTAAAGACAACTAGGATGTCTGGAAAAATTGTGTTAAAAATTCTTTGCGTTGTTAAACAGCAATTGGGAAATACTTTTCAAAGACTGAAATTTTCATATGAGGGCCCATAATTCTGTCCTCAGTTGCAAATAGTTCATTCAATAGACAACATGAGATTTATATATAAAAAGGGCAGATTTTTACTTTAAAAAAAAAAAAAAAGCTCCAGAACACAAACAAACCACTAAAAAAAATCTCCAGTGAATACATCTGCCACCAGCTGCTGATGAATGACTTCCACTAAGACTAAAATAAATACAGCTTCTTCTATGGGAAGTCCAACTCAGAGTGTGCTGAGTCACTGTGACCATGTTCATGTTTAAATCAGACTGGAACTACAGGCTTTAAAGTAAACACAGGACACGGTTTAAAACTTTGTTACTGTTACCTCTGCTTCTGTCTGTCCATCCAGAACTTGCAGCTCTTCATGACAAAGTCACAGCCGAGACCACGGCCCCAGTCCAGCCTCTGAGCCAGGCTGTAGTTGGCTCGGTACCAGCCACTGTCCTCCAAGATGGCCAGGGTCAGCCGAGAAAACACCCGGTTCTGGGTGTGGGAGCCTGTCATCGCCTCATTCTGAGGGAACAAAAGAAAAAAAAATGAACATAAAGGTCGAAGCCATCACAAAGAGCCACAAAAGAAACCACAGTCAGACCTCCAGAAGTCTTTTCTCCCAGTGGTTGAGTTCAGTTCCCGTCCCTCCCTGGTTCTCTAGCTCCATCCCCTCCAGAATGGGACAGTTAAAATGTCTCCGCGCCTCTTCCTGTACAATCAGATTCAAATGGTTTTATTTCAAATGGTTTTCAGTCTGTAAATACCATCCCACAGAGTGTAAATTAAGATTAGTGACATGAGACCTCTCCAGAAATGAAGTCTGTACTTCAGGGAGTCAAATTCAGTTTTACTGAGGGCCAACAAGATGGTAATGAATACAGTCAGGGGCCAAGTTTTCATCTTTATTATCTCTTTTTTTTTAAATTGAAAAAGGTACAGTGTGTAAAAATTTTGTGTAATCTGAATTCTGAAATTTACTGCAGCATGAAATCTTAAGTTGCTTTAATTATTACATAATTACTCATAAGTACAGTGGGGTAAAAAAGTATTTAGTCAGCCACCAATTGTGCAAGTTCTCCCACTTAAAAGATGAGAGAGGTCTCCAATTTTCATCATAGGTATACCTCAACTATGAGAGACAAAACGAGAAGAAAAAAAAAATCCAGAAAATCACATTGAAGGATTTTTAATGAATTAATTGGTAAATTCCTCGGTAAAATAAGTATTTGGTCAATAACAAAAGTTCATCTCAATACTTTGTCCTTCGTTGCCCGGGCGGTGTGTTTGGGATCATTGTCATGCTGAAAGACCCAGCCACGTTTCATCTTCAATGCCCTTGCTGGTGGAAGGAGGTTTTCACTCAAAATCTCACGATACATGGCCCCATTCATTCTTTCCTTTACACGGATCAGTCATCCTGATCCCTTTGCAGAAAAACAGCCCCAAAGTATGATGTTTCCACCCCCATGCTTCACAGTAGGTATGGTGTTCTTTCTCCTCCAAATACGACAAGTTGAGTTTTTACCAAAAAGTTCTATTTTGGTTTCATCTGACCATATGACATTCTCCCATTCCTCTTCTGGATCATCCAAATGCTCTCTAGCAAACTTCAGACGGGCCTGGACATGTACTGGCTTAAGCAGGGGGACACATCTGGCACTGCAGGATTTGAGTCCCTGGCGGCGTAGTGTGTTACTGATGTAGCCTTTGTTACTTTGGTCCCAGCTCTCTGCAGGTCATTCACTAGGTCCCCCCATGTGGTTCTGGGATTTTTGCTCACCGTTCTCGTGATAATTTTGACCCCACGGGGTGAGATCTTGCATGGAGCCCCAGATCGAGGGAGATCATCAGTGGTCTTGTATGTCTTCCATTTTCTAATAATTGCTCCCACAGTTGATTTCTTCACACCAAGCTGCTTACCTATTGCAGATTCAGTCTTCCCAGCCTGGTGCAGGTCTACAATTTTGTTTCTGATGTCCTTTGACAGCTCTTTGGTCTTGGCCATAGTGGAGTTTGGAGTTTGACTGTTTGAGGTTGTGGACAGGTGTCTTTTATACTGATAACGAGTTCAAACAGGTGCCAATAATACAGGTAAGAAGTGGAGGACAGAGAAGCCTCTTAAAGAAGAAGTTACAGGTCTGAGAGCCAGAAATCTTGCTTGTTTGTAGGTGACCAAATACTTATTTTACTGAGGAATTTACCAATTAATTCATTAAAAATCCTTCAATGTGATTTTCTGGATTTTTTTTTTTCCTCATTTTGTCTCTCAGTTGAGGTATACCTATGATGAAAATTGGAGACCTCTCTCATCTTTTAAGTGGGAGAACTTGCACAATTGGTGGCTGACTAAATACTTTTTTGCCCCACTGTACAAGTTGTTGCATCTTCTGTACCTTAAGATAATTTTTTATACATAGGAAGAGGGTCCTTCTCCACATAGGCAGCCATCTTGGACCACCATAATGTCTTTCCAAGTTATTATTTCAAACTTTAATCACACATAGAGTGGTGTGAAAAAAGTGTTTCCTCCTTCCTGATTTCTCATTTTTTTGTATGTTTGTCACACTTAAATGTCTCAGATCATCAAACAAATTTAAATATTAGACAAAGATAACACAAGTAAACACAAAATGCAGTTTTTAAATGAAGACGTCTTTTTTTAAGGGAAAAAAAATCCAAACCTACATTGCCCTGTGTGAAAAAGTGATTGCCCCCTAAACCTAATAACTGGTGGGGCCACCCTTAGCAGCAACAACTGCAATCAAGCATTTGCAATAACTGGCAATGAGTCTTTTACAGCGCTGTCTAGGAATTCTGGCCCACTCATCTTTGCAGAATTGTTGTAATTCAGCCACACTGGAGGGTTTTCGAGCATGAACCGCCCTTTTAAGGTTATGCCACAGCATCTCAATCGGATTCAGGTCAGGACTTTGACCAGGCCACTCCAAAGTCTTCATTTTGTTTTTCTTAAGCCATTCAGAGATGGACTTGATGATGTGTTTTGGATCATTGTCCTGCTGCAGAACCCAAGTGCGCTTCAGCTTGAGGTCACGAACAGATGGCCGGACATTCTCCTTCAGGATTTTTGGTAGACAGCAGAATTCATGGTTCCATTTACCACAGCAAGTCTTCCAGGTCCTGAAGCAGCAAAACAGCCCCAGACCATCACACTACCACCACCATATTTTACTGTTGGTATGATGTTTCTTTTCTGAAACGCTGTGTTACTTTTACGCCCGATGTAATGGAACACACGCCTTCCAAAAAAGTTCAACTTTTCTCTCGTCAGTCCATAGAATATTTTCCCAAAAGTCTTGGGGATCATAAAGATGTTTTCTGGCAAAAGTGAGACGAGCCTTTATGTTCTTTTTGCTCAGCAGTGGTTTTCGTCTATGAACTCTGCCATGCAGGCCATTTTTGCCCAGTCTCTTTCTTATGGTGGAATCATGAACACTGACCTTAACTGAGGCAAGTGAGGCCTGTAGTTCTTTGGATGTTGTTGTGGCGTCCTTTGTGACCTCTTGGATAAGTCGTCGCTGCACTCTTGGGGTAATTTTGGTTGGCCGGCCACTCCTGGGAAGGTTCACCACCGTTCCATGTTTTCGCCATTTGTGGATAATGGCTCTCACTATGGTTCGCTGGAGTCCCAAAGCTTTAGAAATGGCTTTATAACCTTTTCCAGACTGACAGATCTCAGTTACTTTGTTTCTGATTTGTTCCTGAATTTCTTTGGATTGCAGCATGATGTCTAGCTTTTGAGGAGCTTTTGGTCTACTTCACTTTGTCAGGCAGGTCCTATTTAAGTGATTTCTTGATTGAGAACAGGTGTGGCAGTAATCAGGCCTGGGTGTGGCAAGAGAAATTGAACTCAGCTTTCCAAAGATGTGATAAACCACAGTTAATTTATGTTTTAACTGGGGGCAATCACTTTTTCCACACAGGGCCATGGAGATTTGGATTTTTTTTAACCTTAATAATGAACACCTTCATTCAAAAACTGCATTATGTGTTTACTTGTGTCATCTTTGTCTAATATTTAAATTTGTTTGATGATCTGAAATATGGGCAGCGCGGTGGAGGAGTGGTTAGCATTGCGGCAGCACAGCAACTCACCCTTGGCCGGGGGATCCTGGGTTCGATCCCAGCCCCTGACCAACAGTGATCTGTGTGGAGTTTGCATGTTCTCTGCGTGGGTTTACTCCGGGATTTCTCCAGTTTCCTCCCACATGCCAAAAGCATGCAAGTTAGGTTAATTGGCATCAAACTGGGGATTCTAAATTGTCCTTAGGTATGACTGTGAGAGTGAATGGTTGTCTGTCTCTTTGTGTTGGCCCTGCGATGGACTGGCGATCTGTCCAGGGTGTACCCTGCCTCTCGCCCATGATGCTGGGACAGGGGACAGGCTCCAGCCTCCCCACCCCCCCGACCCAAAAAGGATTAAGCGGAAGAAGATGGATGGATGGATCTGAAACATTTAAGTGTGACAAATATATAAAAAATGAGAAATCAGGAGGGGGGCAAACACTTTTGCACACCACTGTATATGGCTTCTGTGTGTTTTTTTATGTTTTGGAAGAAGAAGATAACTGATAAAATGTGAATTGGTTGCATATTGAAATCTAACTACAAGAATGAGCTGAATATTACACACCACCTTTAAAAAGATTCTAATGTCAACTAAAAAAATTGCATCAATGCATACAGGACAAACTTTCCAAATTACTAGAGAAATAAAAGTTCAAAATACAAGGTTAGAAATCAGGCAAATTTATGAGACTGGTTAAAAAAAGAAAAAAAGTTGTACATTTATTAGAGAGCTGGCCAAAATAAACTGAAGGCTTGTTTTCAGGCCCCCTGGTCTTGTTGACGTCTGTGCTGTTCATGTTGATCACCCTCTGGTGGGTAGCTACGGTAATACTGTAGGTGGCACCTTAGCCATTATTGTGTTTAGCATTTTGCCAAACTGAAGACTAAAAATACTCCTTAGATAACTTTTTTTTTTTTTTTTTCAAAATATGGTTTCTGTCCAAGCATTTTTTTTTTTAATCATGCTTAAGTATGTTCAAATGGTTGTTTTTCAGATCAGTTTGGTTTACATTAGTTATCTGATGCTATAAATATGAGGCTGATGGTGGTTGTGTGTCAGGGAGTTGTCTAAGGGCTGATCAGCGGCTGTGTGAGCAGGAGGTTGACCCTACTGTTCCTTCACAGTCGCGACTGCACAGACTCTGGCAAAATGCAAGATGCAGTGCTACAAATCCAGGAAGAAGAAAAGGGAAGTAAAATGAAAGCACAGGTTGTGTTATCTATCATTTTGACAGACAGGGTTGTAAAAATTCCGTCATGATCTGTTATTACCTGTCATCTTAATTTCAATGTAATAAGACTTCAAAAAACTGGAAAAAGTGCTGGTTATTTTGTCTATAATAAACCGATGCATTAAAACTGCCCCTTACCACAACGCGAGGCGTGACGAGGACGTGGACTTGGTGTCGGACCATGACTCCTCCTCTGATGTCCCACAGCCTGTTCACCCTCCTGATCACCGCCTCACTCCACTGGTACAAACCCAGGCTGACATGCACAGATAAGGTTAGACATCAGAGCTTCAGATCACGTACAAGTTTTGATAGAAATGTTTATATTTGTATCCGTTTGTCCCTATGTACTGTTTAGAAACGAAGGTATATTTCATGACCTCTGGAGCTGCTGAGTTTGCACTCTCACATTTGTTTCCTGACATCTGTCTTATGACCGTCATCTGTGTTACGATCTGTTTTACAGCCTGTTTTATGACACCACTCACAGAAACTTCCTGTCAAGAGAGGGGTTTAAAAACCTTTGTTTGTTTGTGAATGGGCACACACTTCACTGTGGACTCTGGTGGTCTGTAGGGAGCTGTGTCCATTAGCTGCTAATGTTTTGTTGTCAAATCTGCTTAAAACTTATACTCTGCCTGATTTTTGAATCCTTAAGAGGAAATTTTTCCAACAGGTTTATTAACAAACACTGTTACACTCTCGGCTACCTCCTGACTACATTACTGAGACTGATAAACAGTATCAAACAGATGCCTTCCCAATACCAATTCTGTAAAAAAAAATTTAAAAAGAGTGCAATTACCTCTCATTGTAAGCAGGGAGGCCGCTGGTGAAGCGGGGCGTCAGAGGTTTGCCCTCATCATCATGGTAGAAGGCGAAAAGACCAGCAGAGAAGCCCTTGTGGACAAAAGAGGGACAGCTGCATCACTTCAACAGAAATTACTTTCTTTCATGGAGCTGTTACTGTCTGATCAAACCATTTAAAAACCAAGATGTTTCTGCATAAGCACTTTAATCCAGCAGACTAGACTAGTAGTCCATTAAATTAAAAATAAAAAGCTTAAAAACAATAATTTGTTCACTAAGAACTTTTAGTAGCATGTGAAGTGTAATACCAGGCCAAATAATCATGGTGCTTATTTTTCTAAAATGTTAGGAGGTTAATGGCTGGTTATGCCGTAAAAATAATTCAGGAAACAGTAAACTGGAATTATGTCAGGAAAAAGATTAAGATCAAGAGGCTCGAGTAGGTTCATTTTGTCTTCTTTTAATTATTTGCCTTTTGTTCTTATTATTTTGTTGTTGCCTTTTGTTCTTATTAAAGACAAAGATAGAAAGATGTTTTTTGTTTCTTTTCTTTACATGTTTCAACTGTTCATTGCAGTCTTCAGTCGAAACATGTAAAGAAGGTAAAAACGTCTCCTTTCTATGTCTTTAATAAGAACAAAAGGCAAAAAAAAAAAGATCAAGAGATAATTGCGATTATGAAGACAAAAAAAACTATGAACAGCAGCCCAAAAACCAAGGTAGGAACCATGCCTTTAAATATGGACAATTACATCTCATGGAAAGACAAGTTAATCAACATAGAAGTGTTGAAACGAGCTGGTCTACCATCAATGGAGGACATGCTAATACAGATGAACCTGAGATGGCTCGGACATGTTGAGAGGATGGATCACCAGTGTCTCCCTTGGCAGTTACTCTACTCACAGTTATGTGAGGGCAAACGCAATCAGGGTAGACCAAGGCTCAGATTTAAAGACACTGTAAAAAGAAATTTGAAGAAGCTGGACATAGACAGGAGTTCCTTGCAGCGGAAGGCTAAGGACAGAGCTGTGTGGAGGAATCTGATCAGACCTAAATGAAACAGTCATTGTCGCCCACGACAGACTGCTATGATGATGACTACACATCTAGAGATGAGCAAAAAATCTGAAATAAAAAAATACAGTAATGTAAAACACTCAAAACAACATCAAAGTACCCCTCTTTAAAATGGTATGAAAGTACTTGAACAATTTCCAACCAAATATAAAAATCCTGCAGCCAAAGTAAAAGGTCCTCTGCAGAATTGGGAAGTTTCCATTCAAGCAGTTTGGTTAATTTATTTATTTATTTACAGAAAGTTCAGGTACAATCTGACTTTAAGAATAAAATGTTTTTGTACGTACTAGAGCATGAATGATCTCGTGTTTAACGGTGGAGAGCATTCCTTCAAACTCCTGAGGCTGAGAGGAGATCATAGCAGGACACAGGTTGGCATAGCCTGCTACAGGTCTGAAACACACACTTGATTAGATTAGATTTATCTCTGAGCCTTCACAGATTTATTTTTATAGCGACTTGATCTTTATGCAACTATCTAGAAAACTTCTGTATCTAAAAGGAGTTCCTTCTTTTAAAGTACTAAACACTAAAAGACTTATGATCTTGACGGTTCTGGAGTCATCCTCATACCTGTCCAGCTCTGCCTCCAGCTGACAGTAAGCGGCGTAAGCCACAATGTTCTCCTGCCCGCAACGTTCCGTGATGATACCGCTGACGTACAGGACGAAGTCTGACCCCTTCACCCCGGGGCCGTCTGGAGGTCCCGTGGGGCCGCATGACTTCCCGGACTCACTGCACACCTTACATTGCTGGGAGGAAAGAACATAAAATGAACCAAACCACCAAAATTTGAGAAATTAGAGGAGCTTGTTGGATCATGGCATCATAAAAACCAAAAAAGTCGTCGGCCTCCGTCGGTCTATGATGACCATGGAAGAGAATCCTGAACGTCTACTCTGCTGGAACAGCACCGCCTGTGGCTGAACAGGCCGATGCGCACCGGTGTTCTACCTTCCAGCGTTGGGCGCTGGTAGGATTCAAGCCTGGGCAGGAAGATATGGAGGACAAGATGTTACCCATGCAGCATGTCCCCCCTCTCCATGTCACTGATGAATCCAAAGGAACAGCAGGGCTGCTACAGTTTGGCACCAGCACCGTCGCAGGAGCTGCCAGAACGATGTTGAGCACAACAGAGAACTGCCTTAGGAACTCCGACTCCAGATTTTTCCTCAGGGTTGACTCCCGAAGCCTTTCCCGTGACCGGGTGTGCCGCAAGGCAGCGGAGGTTTGAAATCAGGGTTTACCTTCCCCTAGATGGGCTACCTTTCCAGGTTGACGAGCCATCATCTACCCGAAGCATCTGGTTTTAAGGCGCCAGAGATCCGCCCTCGCCCCCTCTCCTATTAGTAAAAGCAGTTCCGCCGGGCTTAGAGACTAAACCACACGGGCAGGCTAGGAGTTGGACTTAGTTGTCAGAGGCTTTTTGAGACGCACGTCGTAAGGAGCATTTTATGAGCACCAAAAAAACCAAAAACCAACCAAAAAAGTACAACATGCTTAAATACAACTTTAAGAGTTTCACTAAATAAAGGCCATGTGTATTGTGAAGTGAGCATATTATTGTTTAAATGGTATACATTTTACAAATCGCTGTATTTTATGGAGTTAAAACCCCAAAAGCACAATTTCGCAATACTACATGGGTCCTTCAACACAACGTGCATGTGGACTCACTGACCTGCAGGTGGTGCTGTGGTACGATGACAGGGCCACACCGGGTGACGTCTGCACAGGCGTCCTGGCAGTAACGGTGAGGGTCATCTCTCTTCCTCATGTACTGGTTGGTGGAACATTGTCTGAGATGACAGATTCAAATTAGAGAAAATAAATGAACACGCAAAGTTCAGCAGTAGTGGAGCTAAATGAGATATTAACATCTGCTTTCCCACCTAGCAGCAGAGATTGACTATTCTATTATAAGCCCTTTGGTTTCAGTATTTATCATGACTGTAGAAATGTTAAAAATGTAGCTGATTACCAACCTGCTGAGCAGTATAGGCCCCACCCTGCGCCTCACGCTGAAGGCTTTCTGCAGATAGTCGATGGCCTGAGGAAACAGTTTATCCTGAGGAGGAAAGCAGAAAAAAAAAAAAAAAAATTAGACCCATTATCAGTGAACACACATACTCCTTTGCAATCCATCAACGTTCCACACAGTAGTATGTGAAAGGATGTAAATTTCCAGTCTGAAAAGTGAAGCAGTACTTCAACTGGTTAAACCTACATCTAATGGCCAACAGGCAAAGACTCGTGGCTGCAAAGGAGCCCTGTTCTATAGAAGTACAGTATCTCACAAAAGTGAGTACACCCCTCCCATTTTTGTAAATATTTTTTAATATCTTTTCATGGGACAACACTGAAGATATGACACTTTGATACAATGTAAAGTAGTCAGTGTACAACTTGTATAACAGTGTAATTTTGCTGTCCCCTCAAAATAACTCAACACACAGCTATTAATGTCTAAACTGCTGGCAACAAAAGTGAGTACACCCCTTAGTGAAAATATCCAAATTGTGCCCAAAGTGTCAGTATTTTGTGTGGCTACCATCATTTTCCAGCACTTCCTTAACTCTCTTGGGCATGGAGTTCACTAGAGCTTCACAGGTTGCCACTGGAATCCTCTTCCACTCCTCCATGACGACATCATGGTGTTAGAGACCTTGCACTCCTCCACCTTCCATTTGAGGATGCCCCACAGACGCTCAATAGGGTTTAAGTCTGGAGAAATGCTTGGCCAGTCCATTACCTTAACCCTCAGTTTCTTTAGCAAGGCAGTGGCCATCTCGGAGGTGTGTTTGGAGTGGTTATCATGTTGAAATACTGCCCTGCAGCCCAGTTTCCGATCATGTTTTGCTTCAGTATGTCACAATACATGTTGGCATTCATGGTTCCCTCAATGAACTGTAGCTCCCCAGTGCCGGTAGCACTCATGCAACCCCAAACCATGACACTCCCACCACCATGCTTGACTGTAGGCAAGACACACTTGTCTTTGTACTCCTCACCTGGTTGCCGCCACACACGTTTGACACCATCTGAACCAAATAAGTTTATCTTGGTCTCATCAGAACACAGGACATGGTTCCAGTAATCCATGTTCTTAGTCTGCTTGTCTTCAGCAAACTGTTTGCGGGCTTTTTTGAGCATCCTCTTTAAAAGGGGCTTCCTTCTGGGACGACAGCCACGCAGGCCAATTTGATGCAGTGTGCAGCGTATGGTCTGAGCACTGACAGGATGACCCCCCCAGCCCTTCAACCTCTGCTGCAATGCTGCCAGCACTCATAGGTCTATTTTCAAAAGACAATCTCTGGATATGATGCTGAGCACGTGCACTCAACTTCTTTGGTCGACCATGGTGAGGCCTGTTCTGAGTGGATCCTGTCCCGTTAAACCACTGTATGGTCTTGGTCACCATGCTGCAGCTCAGTTTCAGGGTGTTGGCAATCTTCTTATAGCCTAGGCCATCTTCATGCAGAGCAACAATTCTTTTTTTCAGATCGTCAGAGAGTTCTTTGCCATGAGGTGCCATGTTGAACTTCCAGTGACCAGTATGAGAGAGCGTGAGAGTGATAACACCAAATTTAACACATCTGCTCCCCATTCACACCTGAGACCTTGTAACACTAACTAGTTACATGACACCAGGGAGGGAAAATAACTAATTGGGCACAATTTGGACATTTTCACTTAGGGGTGTACTCACCTTTGTTGCCAGCGGTTTAGACATTAATGGCTGTGTGTTGAGTTATTTTGAGGGGACAGCAAATTTACACTGTTATACAAGCTGTACACTGACTACTTTACATTGTATCAAAGTGTCATATCTTCAGTGTTGTCCCATGAAAAGATATAATAAAATATTTACAAAAATGTGAGGGGTGTACTCACTTTTGTGAGATTCTAACTCGTGACAATTTTCCCAAGTGTATAAGCTCAAACACTAGTTTTACATTACACAAAATGAAAAATATGTTTAATTTTTACTTTATGGCTTCCGATAGTGTTGATGAATACAATAACAATCTAACCACTCATCATTACCTTGACCAAGGAGGTAATGTAATCAGGGTGATTGTCAGCCTGTCAGAAGGATTATGCAAAAACTACTCAACCAATGTAGATAAAATTTTCACCAAAGGACGCCCTTGAGTAATGGATGAACCCATTAGATTCTGGAGGCGATCTGAGAGTGCATACCTCTGCTAAGGTCCTATCTTTTCATAATGTTTTAGCGGGGTAATGCAAAAAGCTGCAGTCTTCTGCATTAACTTTCCACTTAAGGCTCTTGGAGAGTGTCGTTTTTCATGCTTAAAATATATTCAGAGGGCCTTTCTCCTGCCAATGTTCTCCACAAACTACGACACTGCATGTGACTGACGGACAGCCTGACAGCCTCACAAATGTGAAGCCTAAAATATAGCAATCACACCCTAGTGGCCTGCTACAGTGAAGATAATAGGAGTCTGTAAACACTGGCAAAGGCTAAAAAAATAACAAATCTGGAAGGAAAGTTAATAGATCAATATATTACTTAGGATGCAATACAGTATTTATTTTTATTTTAGGAAAGCATCTGGCCCTCACAGTGTCTGCCAAGAAAAATTCTGGCCCTTGGACAAATGTAGTTGATGACACCTGGTTCAGAGTTAACTGTTCTTGTTGTACAGTTTTATATTGTTATATCCAAAAACTTAAAGACAATTTTGTGAATATAGTTATTTATTCATTTAAAATTTCTATAGATTTATTGTGATATATTTCCCTGCCAAGACAACTGTGCAATAAAAATCTGATGCCATGATAGCCCTAAAAGAGACATTAATAGTCACTGAACTTTTTTAAACTATTCATAACGGATGAGCAATGAACTTAGATCTCATGACACACACATCTGCTGCAGTCACATAAAGACTGTCCTCCAACATAACAGGTTTGATGATGCTTTTTGCAAACAATAATAATTAGCAAAAATAATATTGCCTACATATGTTATATATCTTACAACATTTTTACATTTACTTTGGTTAGAACCTCTTTTGGTGATAAAATACTCAAATGTTTCCTCACCTTCACCAACCTCCTTTTGTCTGCAGGAAGCCTGTGGAGAGAAAGAGAGAGCACATCAATGCCGAGCAAATTTAAATGACTTAATGTACCATATGTAACTGATTCTAAGTTAAATATTATATGTGTGTCTTTGCTAACACCAGGCTGTCTATTTGAAAGATAGTATACAGATTATCCCTTCACATTACAGTGAGTGCTGGGAGCTGTCGCACTGCTTACTGGTCAACACTGTTGTCGTAGATGATCTTTATCTTCAGCTGAAGGTCCTCGGGAGAACTTCTTTTAGTCAAACGTTCAGGCTTCAAGAACACATGAACAACCTGAAAGAGCCCAGCACGATTAAAGACAAAACACAGATGTGTGGTAAGATGAACCCTTCACCAAAAGCTGCCATTTTGATAAGAACAACTGCTGTTACTGGGCCTATTATACTCAATGACAAATCAGCCATTTTTCATATGTGCCCATCATAATTGATATGTTCCCATCATAATTCCTATTCTAAGAGACTTGAACATGATCGAGCACATTAGCAAAATAGCAAATGTTATTCTAACATTTGTATGACGGGGGATTCTTTGAAGGCAATGGCTACGTCATGCCTAAAACTCTTCTTCTCTAGTGGTCGCCCCACAATGGATCATCTGCCTCTTCTCTACGTCCCACTACACACATACCCATGAATCTTCTGTGATCTTCCTCTTTTCCTTCTGCCTGACAGCTCCATCTTCAACATCCTTTGTCCAACATATCCACTATCCCTCCTCTTCACATGCCCAAACAATCTCAGTCTTGCCTCTCTTACTTTGTCTCCAAACCACTCAACCACTGATTGCTGATCAGACAAAACACCTACTTTAATGGGTGGTTGTGAGGAAAACCTGCAGGACCATGGCACATGGTTAGACACCTCTGCTCTGCATCATGCGTAAAACTGATCATTAAAGACAGCCCGTCTTAAGAAATGTGTAATTCACTTTAAAGAATCTCCACACTAAACTCAGCGAGGTTCTGTCTGTAGCAACACTCACTTCTTTTGTTTAACGCCGACAAAAACAAACTGATTAAAAAATAAATGATTTCACGTGTTTCTTTTAACCGCTTGAGGTCAATAAAATCATTTCAAACAACATTTTAGTCGCAGCAGCTAGCATGCTAGCCTGACTCCTAGCTTAGCTTAGCCTAGCCTAGCCTAGCTACAGACTCACCTCACCGGGAGAGGGGGCTCGGTACTTGCAGGTACCGTGACAGCTTACTAACACAGCCAGGACGGAAACGACGAGGGCAGGGCCGAGGAAGAACCGGGACACGGACGGCTTACCATCCCTGTTCAGCCACGGCTCCATCCTCCGGTCTGCCCCGGCAACGGGGCTCTGTGGTCCCCAGTGAACAGAACCTCCACCTGTCTCGGTCCGGTCCACCCGGTGCTCGTTCCGTTCATCGCTCGCAGGGTGAATCAGAACACCTTGCTACATTTTTTTTTTTAGGTGAAAAGAAATAAGACAAGGGTGGTGACATGGGTCAGCCGGTAAGAGGCTAACGGTGACAGCTGCACCGGCTTGTTGATGCGAGTCAGCTGAGGAGATGACGGTGGGCTGATTGGTGCCTCCTACTGGACCGGAGTAGAATGCAACTTTCGGCTGCAAGGAACCGTCGAAATTTTGATGAGAAAAGCAGCATGTTTTTCCATGTTTTCTGACTTATTTACAAAGTCAAAATGATGACTTGTCACAAAGGTTCAAGAAAACAAGATATACAAAGGTAGTTCTGTAAAAAAAAAAACAAAAAAAAAAAACTTAATTTTGACAATTCCCCAATACTCTGGCACCCATATAGCAAGGAAGCAGCCTCTGTAGGCCACTTCCAGCACTGATATGGCTTTGGTGGAGTTTGGTAAAGCAGATATGAACCTCGTGTGGCCCACGTGTAAAACACCAGATTTGGCCCAGATATCCCAACACAATGCGACTACCCCTGGCCAAGATACACAGCACATTTGGCATTACTCCGGCTTGCTTATGGTGTGGGACACATATGTGGGTTTCATATGCTTCACATGTATATTACTGTATGCTTACTGTATGCTTCACGTCTCAGATGAACAAAAGGACTGAGCCTCCTAGGCGATAACAGGAGGATGTGAAATGTGGCCTTTTGTATGCAAAGTGATGGCCTTGAGGGATTTCCTGGCCACCAGTGACTTTAGGTGGAGGTGAGAAGACTAACTAACTACCCTGCACTTATATAGCGCTTTTCTAGTCACAAAGACCACTCAAAGCGCTTTCACTAATACTAACCCTCTATTCTAAGGGCCTATAGGAAACAGATATCTAGGGACAATTTAGAACAACCAATTAACCTAATATGCATGTCTTTGGATTGTGGGAGGAAACCGGAGCCCCCGGAGTAAACCCACGCAGCACAGGGAGAACATGCAAACTCCACACAGAAAGGTTCCAACCCCTGCCAGCCTGGGGATTTGAACCAGGAACCTTCTAGCTGTAAGGCAACAGTGCTAACCACTGCACCACCGTGTGACCTGGAAGAAGATGCATTGTGACTTGGGATTAAATACAATGTGACTGTGTGCTTTGATGTCCTGGGGTATAAAGGGACGAATGTCTGGGGGTTTCTCTCTCTTTCTGTTTTTGATGATGTTGGAGAATGGAATAAACCTGACTCGTGAGATAAACTCAGCCTCGTCATTTCCACATTCTCCACAATGGCATAAATACAGCAAACAGGAGCAGCCCACCATGATCCTTCCATGTGTATGAGGGGTAGATGAAATGTTTTGTTAGGACCACCCCTGGGCAACAGAAATTTTCCCAAGTGGACACTAATGACTGAGTTTTTTGATTGAGAGTATGGCTGTGAGCAGGTAAATCCAGTACTGACAATGCTATTGAGTTAGCTTAGCAACCCACCATGGCTTTTATGGCTCTTCTCTGTAAAATCTAGTTTCCCTAAGAGACATCTGTGTTCCCCCAATGGTTCATATTTAATGTCATTCTGACTTTTTTTTTTTTTTTTTTTGGCTGGGAAGGCTGCGGAAATAGTGCTGTTAGCATAGTAATCAGCGGCAAGCGCTGGACTGATTGTTTTATTACTTTGGATATTAGCATTTGTGCTCAGGAGAATGTTTTCCTTTTTTAAGATCCTTTCTATCTCAATTAACCTCATTTAATTTGTATTTATTTGTGGCAGGTTATCATGTCCCCTTGTCTCAATCTGATGCCGAGCTCCCACACTCTGACACAGGCACCTAAATCTGATTGATGAACTTCAGACATCTAGTAAAATGTGATTAGTGAGCTAATCACATTTAAACCACATTTCCACCATTACTGAGACGGGCTTTGATGGCTAATAAAGTGCTGTCCTGAGTCTGTCTGATTATATTAACTCTTTTTTTTTTTTTGTTCCTGTGATAGAAAAGTCAAAATGGATGTCAGCTATAGCAGATTTATTGAGAGTAAGTTGGCAGAAGTTCCTCTTTGGAGAATAATTAACAATAACAATCCATCCATCAGAGGGATGCTCTGTCTCTCCATCTGTCAGTCCGTCCTTTCACATTTTGCTGGAATCGCTACTCCTCCTAGGCGTTTGCCCTGATGGTCACCAAACTCACACACAATGATCCTCAGGTGGGTCTTCTTATGACAATTTTTTATTGTCCATTCATTGTGTCTCCTGCAGTCATAAATGACATTACACTCATTACTTTTCCCATGAGACAACAAGGATCCAATGCAGCCTTGACCACTGTAGCAGAACATTTATACGCCGACTGATTTCTGAGCATTCTCAAAACAGTGCTTATATGTTTGGTGTATTGTATTAAAACTCTGCTCTGTTCAGAGACTTTGAATCTCCTTGTGGGACTCATCTGAATGTGTTCATGACAACTTTCCTCTTGATCAAGAATAAATATCCAGAAAAGACATCTTTGACTCTGCACTTTATTTATTCACCAGATCAACAAGGGACACTTATTATTTAAGGAGAAAATCCACAGTATCAGTATTACCAGTACTTTTTTCATCATATATGTTCAACTTTTTTTTTAGATTTGTGACTTTTTCTTATAGAATTGCAACTTTTTTCTGCTAATTTTTTAAAAACTTTGTCTTTGTTTTTTTTGGTTTTTTTTGGGGGGGGGGGTTACATTTTTTGGGCTGTTTTCCTCATAAATGTTCTGTTTTTCTGATATTTTTTTTTCATATCTTTGTTTTTAAATTTGTTAGCCTTTTCACGGGTAAGATGGCAGCAGTTTTCACATAATTTTGTAACCTCTTTTTCATAAAATTGAAAGCATTTTTTATTAAATTTACAATTTTTTTTCTCAGAAATTTTGTGACTATTTTTTTGCAAATTAAGATAAGATAAGATAAGCCTTTATTAGTCCCACAATGGGGAAATTCCAGGATTGCAACAGCACAGGGATAGCAACACTCAGAGCAACAATCAGAAGGCAAGAAAAAACAACATCTAGCAAACATATGTCCATATTACTATAAATGTATATATATAGACACACAGTGCAGAGCATTATGGCTGGTGGATGTGCAGCAGAAAGTCTAAGCTCTCTCTCCGCGGATGCAGCGGGCCAGCTGGAAGTCTTTGGGCATGATGGTGACCCCCTTAGCGAAGAAGAGACCACCAGGTGGGTCTCGCTGGTCTCCTGCAGAGCCATGACGGCGAAACTCAGGAAACGCAGGACGGTCTTGAAGTCCTGAGCGATCTCCCTCACCAGGCGCTGGACGGGCAGCTTACGGATGAGCAGCTCCGTGGATTTCTGGTAGCGACGGATCTCTCTCAGAGCCACGGACCTGTGACGGCGAGGCCTCTTCACTCTGCCGGTGGCCAGAGCGCCTCTCTGAGCAGCCCTGGTGGCTAGCTGTCTCCTGGGGGGCTTCTTCCTCCAGTAGATTTTACGGGCGGTCTGCTTGGTTCTTGCCATCGCTCTTTATTATTCTGTCTTATATTTCTTTCACGCCGCCTAAACTCCAGCCCGGCACCCGCTTCGTTTTCGCTACAGCTCCCGGTATGTCGAGTTTCCCATTAGCACCGGGCGGCGGCCAAGTGCTAGCTAGCACTAGCTCCTCCCCGCTGTAACGTCTCCCGCTGCAAACCGTGGCTCCGTCCGCCGACCCGGGAGACCCCCGGGGCGATCCGTGCGTCCGTGATATATATACAGAGTGAAAGGTGTAGAAAGAAGAAGGAAGATAAAAAAAAGGCTGTTGCAACAGGCAGCCGACTCGTGTGGCGCCGCCGGTCCGGCAGAGCCGGAACCGGAAATTGGGACATTTTAATTGGGACATTTTCCTGATAAAATTTAAACCTTTTGCCTTACTTTTTAATATAAAATTTATCCTTTTTTCCCTTAAATTTGTGACATTTTTCTCATCAATTTGGAACCTTTTCTGCATAAATTTGTGACTTATTTTCTCTGAAATTTTCTAGGCTTTTTGTAAAGGCCCCAGGGAACCACTGGCTTTGGGAAAAGAGCCACATGATGCTCCAGAACTGCAGGTTGCAGACCCCTGCCCGAGGCAATTGCCTCTATGTTAACCAAACTCACTCAGTGATGCTCAGGTGGGTTCGCATCCAGGTTGTGCTCAAGGTCAGGGTCATTGTCAAAGGTCAGGAGATCTGGGCATTTATGATTTCATGAAAATTATTTCTTCTCCTAAGCCAGGGGTGTCCAATCATGTGCCATGGAGGGCCAAAGCCCTGCAGGCTATACCTCCAACCAATGTCTTCAACAGCAGATTCCACTGAATTTCTTCCCACTGATTGCTGATAAGTGAAAACACCTGCTGAAGAGACTGGGTAGAAGAGAAAGCGTGCAGGGTCTTGGTCCTCCATGGCACATGATTGGACACCCCTGTTCTAAGCCACTGACTGTGACCTTAAGCACATCCTAGATGGATCTAAAGGTCAGGAGATCTGAGCACTTTCTGGGTGATTTCGTCAGGCTAGAATGAGCTACTCTGTCACTGATGGTCTGGTAAAGAATCTTTTTACAGTATCGTTGAAAGTTTGGAGAATCATTAAATTAATTGTTTTTATGCTGTACTTATGTCTGTTTACACGCATAGTTCAGTTAATAAAGGTTGCAATCTTTATAGTTTTCTGAAGAGAGAGTGGGCCTGTAGCAATTTGGCAAACTAAGCTCCATGCACTGTGTGGCCCAAGAGTCGCCTGCATTACAGAAATCACCTCAAGCTAATATAATGCTACAGCTAGACCGTGCAAAGCTGACGCTACATCAGAGCAGGCAGGATTTTAACAAAAGGGAAAATCTACAAATTTTCTATGCAAGTTCAATTCCTTGGCCTAACTATTTTTTTAAACACACACTTGCTTTTATTTGGCAGAGAGTTCGCTCATCCTCAGCGTTTCTTTGTTTCTATTCACAAATTTTCACCATGTCACTCTCTCAACATTTTCTTTTTTCAAATGTGTGATGACTTGGATTTCCTAACAATCCCTCAAAGCTGAAAATTTCTTGAAAATTATTGTAGATTATCTGATGTAAATTGTACCATTAAATTAGGTAAAAGTGTTCCATCAGGTCAAAGAAATCAGAATATTTGGTTGTTTTGTTTTACACTTGGGTAAAGAGAGGTGCAGAGCTGTCAACTGATCAGCACCTGGTGGTGAGTTGGATCCGATGGCAGGGGAGGAAGCCATTCAGACCTGGTAGATCCAAACGTATAGTGAGGGTGTGCTGGGAACAACTGGCTGAGGCCCCTGTCCGGGAGGTTTTCAATTCCTACCTCCGGAAGAACTTCAACCACATTCCAAGGGAGTCTGGAGACATGGAGTCTGAATAGGTCATGTTCTCCACCTCCATTGTTGAAGCGGCTGCCCAGAGCTGCGGCCGCACGGTCGTCGGTGCATCTCATGGTGGCAACCCCCGAACCAAGTGGTGGACACCAGTGGTGAGGGGGGCTATCAAGCTGCAGAAGGAGTCTTATCAGGCTTGATTGGCTTGTGGGACTCCTGAAGCAGCTGAGGTGTACCGACAGGCCAAATGAAGTGCAGCTCGGGTGGTTGCTGAAGCGAAAACTTGTGTGGGAGGAGTTCAGTGAGGCCATGGAACAAAACTTTCAGTCGGCCTCGAAGAGATTCTGGCAAACTGTCTGGCGACTCAGGAGGGGAAAGCAGCTCCCTGTTCACACTGTGTATGGTGCAGATGGGGTGCTGCTGACTTCGACTGGGGATATCGTCGGGCAGTGGAAGGAATACTTCGAGGATCTCCTCAATCCCACTAACATGCCTTCTACAGAGGCCATGGATGAGGGGGACGAGTCGCCCATCACAGGGGCTAAGGTCGCCAAGGTGGTTAAAAATCTCCTTGGTGGCCGGGCCCCAGGGGTGGACGAGATTCGCCCTGAGTACCTCAAGGCCCTGGATGTTGTAGGGCTGTCATGGTTGACACACCTCTGCAACATTGCATGGAGGTCGGGGACAGTGCCTTTGGCATGGCAAACTGGGGTGGTGGTTCCTCTCTTCAAAAAAGAGGACCGGAGGGTATGCTCCAACTTTAGAGGGATCACACTCCTCAGCCTCCCTGGGAAGGTCTATGCCAAGGTACTGGAGAGGACAGTCTGGCCGCTGGTCGAACCTCGGATTCAGGAGGAGCAATGTGGTTTTCGTCCTGGCCGTGGCACATCAGACCAGCTCTTTACCCTCTCGAGAATTCTCGAGGGTTCGTGGGAGTTTGCCCAACCAGTTTACATGTGTTTTGTGGACCTGGAGAAGGCATTCGACCGCGTCCCTCGTGGTTTTTTGTGGGGAGTGCTGCGGGAGTATGGGGTGTCGGTAAAATGACATGATTGCTCTGTCTTTCTCACACTTCTTTATCTGCTTGCTTCACACGCTACACTGCAGAGTTTAGCTTACACCCTGTAATTCATTTGCTGAAATCAGTTAGAATCAGTTCTGTACACAGCCGAGCTGCCACATAAGCGGAAGTGTATTGATACAATGAAGTAAAACCCCTCCCTCTTGCACGAGGGAGTGGCTAAGCTTTATAAAAACTATAGGCCCACTTCTTGGTTAACACTCTCTTGGGGTATTTTCCTAAAGAGTTGTGTTCCAGCGCTGCTTGTAATCCATATCTGTTTCAGTAAAATAAGTGAAAGTATACTTCATCTCTCAGTCTGGTTATTTGGCCTTCGTATAAAAGAACTGGGGGTTAAGGCATTTTAGACGCAACAGGGGTATCGGGTTTATTGTTATGAGTTATCCAGTCTCTATATGACCATTGTGAGAGTTTGGTTCGTATCGCCAACACTCGGTCGGACTCATTCCCAGTGAGAGTTGGACTCTGCCAGGGCTGCCCTTTGTCACCGATCCTGTTCATAATTTTTATGGACAGGATTTCTAGGCACGGCCAGGGAACGGAGGGTGTCATGCTTGGTGACCACAGGATCTCATCTCTGTTGTTTGCAGATGATGTTGTCCTGTTGGCTTCATCCAGCAATAACCTACAGGTCTTACTGGGACAGTTTGCTGTTGAGTGTGAAGCAGCTGGGATGAGAATCAGTACCTCCAAGTCCGAGTCCATGGTCCTCAGCCAGAAAAAGGTGGATTGTCCTCTCTGGGTTGGGAAAAAACTCTTGCCCCAAGTGGAGGAGTTTAAGTATCTCAGGGTCTTATTCCGAGTGAGAAGAGAATGGAGCGAAAGATTGACAGATGGATCGGAGCAGCATCTACAGTGATGCGGACGTTGTATCGGTCTGTCGTGGTGAAGAGGGAGCTAAGCTCTAAGGAAAAGCTGTTGATTTATCAGTCAGTCTACGTTCCTACCCTCACGTATGGTCATGAGCTTTGGGTAATGACCGAAAGAATGAGATCGCGGATACAAGGGGCTGAAATGAGCTTTCTTCGTAGGACTGTTGGACTCACCCTTAGAGATAGGTTGAGGAGCTCAATCATCCGGGAGAGGCTCAGAGTAGAACTACTGCTCCTCCACATTGAAAGGAGCCAGTTGAGGTGGTATGGGCATCTGATCAGGATACCTCCCACTTGAGGTGTTTCTGGCATGTTCCACTAGGAGGAGACCCCGGGGCAGACCCAGGACTCGCTGGAGAGACTACATCTCCCAGCTGGTCTGGGAACACCTTTGTATCCTCTCTGAAGAGCTGGAGCAGGCGGTTGGGGAGAGGGAAGTCTGGCCTTCTCTGCTTGAACTGCTGCCTCTGTGACCCGGACCTCCGGAAAAGCGGTAGAAGATGAATGGATGGATGGTTGTTTTGAAACACCAGAAAACAGTCACATCTAAACAGACAGCTTATGATATATTCAAGCTGACTCACACTTCCTTATATAGATATTTGTCATCACAAATAAATGCTCTTGTATGGAAAATGTGTATCTGATGTTTAGGCTTTCTCAAAGAAATCCCTCTTTGGTGTGTACTCAATGATACACAGCTAACAAAAGCATAGTGTTTATTTAACTAAGCCAAAATTCAGAAATAGAACGTGATATTGTTTTTTGTGGTCAGAAACTTTTGTTTTACCCTAATAATCAATGCCTCTCCTCAGATTTATTTGTGTTCTGTTCCCTGACTTTCAAACCCTGATGAGAAAGCCAGACATGTTTGGTTTATTTCATGTGTAGTAACCACATGGCACAATAAAAATACCAAAGCCCACCAACTATTTTAAGATCCCAGCCCCAAACTTTTAAAATGATTGTTGTAAAGCTTTGGTGGTTTTCAGCTTGCTCATTTCTTTTCTTTTTGACGTCAGAGTCATATTTTAATTACTGTTCAAGAAAACATGATATAGCATGCATACATACTGTATGTACACCCATATCTGAGTTTGAGAAGCTATATTTACCCGATAGAGGGGCTATTACTGTGGGCAGGTATTCAGACAAAAATAAAAAAACTAATGTGACATTTTGAATTAAAAATACTTCTATTCACTTTCTTGTACAAACCCCAATTCTAGTGTAGTTGGGATGCCGTGTAAAACTTAAATAAAAACAAAATACAATGATCTGCAGCTTATATTCAAGAATACACTACAAAGACAAGATATTTAATGTTCAAACTGAGAAACTTTTGTTCCCAAATATTCACTTATTCTGAATTTGATGACTGCAACACATTTCAAAAAAGCTGGGACAGAGGCAAGAAAAGACTGGGAAAGTTGAGGAATGCTCAAAAAAACATTTATTTTGAACATTCCACAGTTGAACAGGTTAATTCAGGAGTGTCAAACTCATTCCATGGAGGGCCAAGACCCTGCATGTTTTGCTTCTACCCAGTGTCTTCAGCAGGTGTTTTCACTGATCAGCAACCAGTGGGAAGAAATTCATTGAAATCACCTGCTGAAGTCACTGGGTGGAGGTAAAACCTGCAGGGTCTTGGCCCTCCATGGGATGAGTTTGACACCTGTGGGTTAATTGGAAACAGGTGAGTGTCATGATTGGGTATATAAGGAGCATCCCTGAAAGGCTCAGTTGATCACAAGCAAGGATGGGGTTCATCACTTTGTGAGCAACTGTGTGGCAAATAGTCCATCAGTTTAAGAATGTTTCTCAATGTACAACTGCAAGGAATTGAGGGATTTCATCAGCTACAGTCCATAATATTATCAAAAGATTCAGAGAATCTGGAGAAATTTCTGCATGTAAGCAGCAAAGCTGAAAACCACCACTGAATGGCCATAATCTTTGGTCTCTTAGGTGGCACTGCATTAATAACCAACATCATTCTGTAAAGGATACGACCACCTTTAAAAAAAAAAAAAAAAAAGTTAAAACTGTATCATGTAAAGCAAAAGCAAGAAACAGTAGCAGCAACACCCAGAAACATTGCCGGTTGCTCTGGGTCCAACTCATCTGAGCTGGACTGACAAAGAGAAAAAGTGTGCTGTGGTCTGATGAGCCCACATTTCAGATTGGTTTTTGGAAATCATGGACATTGTGTCCTCTGGGCTAAAGAGGAAAAGGACCATTCAAGTTGTTATCAGAGCAAACTTCAAAAGCCAGCATCTGTGATGGTATGGGGGTGTGTTAATGCCCATGGCATGGATAACTTGCACATCTGTGAAGGCACTATTAATGCTGAAAGGTACATGCAGGTTTTGGAGCAACATATGCTGCCATCAAAGCAACATCTTTTTCAGGGACGTCCCTGCCTATTTCAGCAAGACAATGTCAAGCCGCATTCTGTACGTGTTACAACAGCGTGGCTTCGTAGTAAAAGAGTGTGGGTACTAGACTGGTCTACCTGCAGTCCAGACCTGTCTCCCATTGAAAATGTGTGGCACATTATGAAGCACAAAATACACCAACGGAGACCCCAGACTGTTGAGCAACTGAAGTCATACATTAAGCAAGAATGGGAAAGAGTTCCACTTACAAAGCTTCAACAATTAGTGTCCTCAGTTCCTAAATACTTATTGAGTGTTGTTAAAAGAAAAGGTGATGCAACAGTGGTAACCAACCATGCCTCTGTCCCAGCTTTTTTGAAACGTGTTGCAGGTATCAAATTCAAAATGAGTGAGTATTTGCAAAAATAACAAAGTTTATCAGTTTGAACAATAAATATCTTGCTTTTGTAGTGTATTCAATTGAATATAGTTTGCAAAGAAGTACGAATCATTGTATGTTGTTTTCTTTACGTTTTACACAACGTCCCAACGTTACCAGAATTGGAGTTGTAATTAATAATCGCACAGTAAATTTTCTGGTCTAGACGTGACTGAAAATCACACCAATATTTTTGTCAGAAAGATACATTTATTGTATTTTTTTTAATTCCTTCCACAGGAAATTTGCCTCTCATAAAGGACGGTCGCAGTCAAGGTAATCACAATCACTATCAAAGAACAACACATCAATAACAAAGGAGGCCAGCTCCAACAAAAATCAACCATTTTCATGCAACAAACAGGGTAGACATCTCTGCCAGCAGATCTCATACATAATTCGGGTGGCACATGCCTGAACGGTCTTTAAAACAAAAGTCTATGGTTTAAGGCACACACTCAGTCTTTGGTCTTTTCTTTGTTATCTTAAGACAGATTCTCAGGATGTTACAAAGACAAAACATTTCGATTTGAAAACGTCTTTCTTTGGGTAACGGTGACTGCTTCCATACTATTAACTTGTGGCTTTAAAGGGCCATAGCAGAAAGCAGAAAAATGCCTGAGGAAGCTTTTTTTTAATGTTAAAAAACCCCCATACATTTTCCTGTTATGATGCCTTTTCAAAATTATTTTACACAGTGAAGTTAGTTAATATAATCTTTAAGTACTGGCTAATAAGTAAAAATCATTGTGTTTCATTGAAATATTTAAAAAGATTTCTTGATTTTAATGTGGCATGTTTACCACATTTCTATGTCTGTGTGTGTGGGGGGGGGGGTATCGCCCAACAAATGTATAAAAAATAAACTTGGTTCATTGTTTAGATCACAGGTGTCAAACTCATTCCATGGAGGGCCAAGACCCTGCAGCTTTTACCTCCACCCAGTGTCTTCAACAGGTGATTTCAATGAATTACTTCCCACTGATTGCTGATCAGTGAAAACACCTGCTGAAGACACTGGGTAGAAGCAAAACATGCAGGGTCTTGGCCCTCCATGGAATGAGTTTGACACCCCTGGTAGATGAACAGAAAAAAACAATCAAATAATAATTTAACCAGAATCTACTGTATATGAATGTTGCACATTAATAAGAAAAAAGTTACAAATTTAAAGTAAAAACCTAGCACATTTATCCAGGAAATGGTGGCAAATTAATGAGAAAAAAGTCTCATTTATGAGAAAAAAGTAGCTAATTGATGCAAAAAGTGGCAAATTAAAAAGGAAAAGGTGGCAAATTTGCAAGAAAATAGTAAATTTGTGATTAAAAAAAATGACAAATTTGCAAGAAAAAAATTGCAAATTTGCATGAAAAAATTAGAATTTATGAGGAATAAATTTTCAAACATACAAGAAAAACACCAGAAATTTACAAGAAAAAGTTTCATATTTACAAGAAAAAAAGTTGCAAATTTATGAGAAAAAAAGTTGAAGGTAATTCTAAGGTTAACTTGTAGCTTGGGGCCTCCTAGTGGCTGATGGGGCCCATTTTGCTTTATAGCCAGAAACTGCTCTGGGACCATCTCTCCAAATGTTACTATTGAAAAACTGGTGGAAACTACATTTTGCCAAATAGCTTTTTTCTCTCTCTCTCGCTCTGTTTTTAGTTACAGCAACAAAACCGAGCTTTTGTCATGTGCTGCATCATAAAATGGATTTGTTTAAAAATGAGGATAAATAACAAAGTCACATATGAAATCTGGCAGTAGGGGTTCAAAGATGAAGGTCACAGGAACAAATTGGGATGATCCAACATGTGTTAGGAGTTCAGAAGAAACCATCCTTTATGATCTGCAGCCATTTTTATCTGGGCATTTCCCACCCTCAGGGGCCGATGTTGACTCCATCTCCTCAAACTGGATCAGAGTCAGGAATATAGTTCAACATTTGCCATTTGGGCAAGCGATTCCTCCTTTGTCAGTCATTGTTTCTGATGGAACACGGTCAGTACCGGGGTGAAGCGAGACATCAGGAGAATCACTGGTGCTTCCCTCTGAGCTAGCAAGTGTCAGAGGAGACGGTCTACTCCTCGTCTCTTTACACCTGTCTTTCTCCCTCTCCTCTCTCCACCTCCACCTCCTCCTCCTCCTCGTCCTCGTCCTCCTCTGACTGCTGTAGTGCACTGAAGCGCTCCACCACGCAGTGAGCCGTCAGCCTGGCCTCGGGGTCGTGATCCCAGCACTCTGTTATGGTGGAGCAGAAGAGGTTCATGCCCTGGCGAGGAAAGTCAGAGAATACAATATGGTATAGTAACAACGGGCTCCATGGGCACCTCTCCATAAGAGTAAATCAAGGGGGGACATCTCCTCCCCATCCTGGAAAAAACAAAATTGTCATCCCCCTCAAATATCATCATAAATCTTTTTATACCATGTTACAGAACTGAATAAAATGCATTTTAAGAGCCAGTGCTAAGGATATATGCAAAACAGATATTTTGGGAGGGGAATTTACAACTTTTCTGGTAGATTTGCAATTTTTTTTCTCATAAATTTGCAACTTTTTTCTCTCGATAATTTACATTTTCATGTAAATTTGCTACTTTTTTCTCTTTAACCTGCAGCTTGTTTCTCATTCATCTGCAACTTTTTCTCATTAGTTTGCAACTTTTTTTGTAAAATTGTAACTTTTCATTTAAATCAGCAGCTTTTTCTCATTAATTTGCAACTTTTTTCTCATTAATCTGCAACTTTTTTCATGTAAATTTGCAGCTTGGGGGCCCTCTAGTGGTGGACGGGGCTCATTGCATTTGTGTACTTTGCTTTATAGCCAGAAACTCCGTTGGGACCATAGCTACTGAACTAAGAACACTAGAGCTCAAAGAATGTTACATTTGGAAAACTGGTGGAAATTACATTTTTTCAATTTGCAACTTTTTTTCATGTTAATTTGCAACTTTTTTCATGTAAATGTGCAGCTTTTTCATGTAAATTTGCAACTTTTTCATGTAAATTTGCAACTAAATTTCAGAACGTTGACATGACACTGGTTAAACACTGACGTTTTTAAATGCCCTAATTTATCTGAAAATTATGATCTCCGTACTTTTTAGCAACCTGTGTCTGACCTGGTGCTGCGTCCATGCCAAAGGGATGTCCGGCCGTCCTCGGTCCCTCAGGACCAGGTCCCTCATGCTGTCCACACAGGGCTGCTCACAAACCTTGGAACCAAACGCTGGCTCATAGCTTTTCACTTCTGCATCAACACATAGACATGAGTTTAGTAGTATAGAGAAATCTATTCTTCTACAGCAAGTCTTTTAATCTTACATTGTAAGCCATATGTATTTAAAGTAACATGCATGGCTTAGAACATGAAAGTCACACTCACTGAAAAATATCCACTAAACAAAGGCCACAGACAGTGGACAATTTGTTTGTTTTTTTTTCAACAAGAGGCATGATTGATATTCACAAGTTTAACATAAGGTACAAATGGATAAATGTAAATTAGGTGAAAATTTGCAAGAATAAATTTGAAAAAAGTATGATAAAAAATGGCAATTTAAAAATTCAAAAAAGTCATAAATTACAGTTTAATTGCACTGAATAAAAAATTTAACCAGCATCAAGATGAACGTTGCAAATTTATGAGAAAAAAGTTTAAAGTTTATGAGAGAAAAATCACACATTTATGAGAAAAAAGTTACAAACCTATGAGAAAAAAATTCAAAATTTGTAGGAAAAAAATTCAAAATTTGAGAAAAAAAATTTGCAAATTTATAGGAAAAAAATCTGTGTGGGTTTACTCCGAGATTTCTCCGGTTTCCTCCCACATGCCAAAAACATGCAAGTTAGGTTAACTGACATCAAAACTGGGGATTCTAAATTGTCCTTAGGTATGACTGTGAGAGTGAATGGTTGTCCGTCTCTCTGTGTTGGCCCTGCGATGGACTGGCGATCTGTCCAGGGTGGACCCTGCCTCTCACCCAAAGATGCTGGGATAGGCTCCAGCTCCCCCGCAACCCGAAAAGGATTAAGCGGAAGAAGATGAATGAATGAATTTGCAAATTTACAAGAAAAAAGCTGCAAATTTTTGAGAAAAAAGTTGCAAATTTTTTAGAAAAAAATTGTAAATCTACGAGAAAAAATTTACACATTTATAGAAGAAAAATCAAAATTTAGGAGAAAAAAGTGGCAAATTTATGAGAAAAAGATTCAAAAATTCAAAGATTTTTATTTGTCAATGTTTTTATATGTACAGGTCATACAGTAGAATTGAAATGTCATTTCTCTCTCTCTTAGTGGTGTGCACAATATATAAGACAAGAAGGAATAAGGATGGAAAACAACAACAATTTGTACAGTAATGCTACCCATAGTGCAAATAAAATTAAAAACACATCATAGCAGTCTGTCAGGGGCAACAATGACTGTTTCATTTAGGTCTGATCAGATTCCTCCACGCAGCTCTGTCCTTCGCCTTCCACTGCCGGAAACTCCTGACCTTGTTAATCCGGGTGACGTCCGAGCCGGTATGAGTTGCTCTCTGACTGACCATTTCATGAAACTGCAAAGTATTTGAGTACTGCTAGCTTTTGCTGGACTAGTGGCACATTCTTGGCAGATAGAGGTATTATCAGTGGCAAGGACAGGCCAAGACAAACTGACTCCAGTACCTGTTGCAGTGACTGACCAGATGATAGGTTTGCTTATCTCTGCTCTTTGTGTAGTCCATATCACGATGCACCGACTGGCAAAAGTCCACCATAGACCTTGCGACAGATGTGCTTATCTGCCAGGATGTCCAGTCTCACCCCATGTAACTGGGAGTGGTCCACCACAGACCTGTGACAGATATTGTTTTTAGTTCTACCAGGATGCCCAGTTTCACCCTCCACATTCTTGGAAGGGCGGGGTTGCCGGTTGAGTCACCGACGGCCCAACCCATGAGACAGGTAGTACCAGTTTTCATGGTTATCCGGTAGCAAGCGAACCAATGCCTGACCTGACAGTAAAAACACAGCAATCCTATATACAGTAAACCATAATACCGGTAAATTGCAAGTTCAATGCGGTAACGGGGTGCAGACAGTGACAGATTGGTCTGTGCATGATCAGTATTGCAATGACAGACAGCAGCAGGTATGGCATTTGTGCAAAAAGTTGCAATAAGGTAGAGAGACATACAGCAGCGGATGTATTACTGTTGGTGTGCCAAGTCTTTCTGTACAAACAGCTGAGGTAGTTATTGCGTGAGTGAGTGTGTTACAGTCCAGGGGCAGGGGGTGGAGGGTGGGAGTGGGCAGAGTTCAGGGTCCTGATGGCCTGGTGAACAAAGCTGTTTAGCAGTCTTGTGAAGCGGGCCTGTAGGCTCCGGTACCTTCTCACTGAGGGCAGAGGGCTGAAGAGGGAGTGGGAGGGGTGGGAAGTGTCACCTGCGATGTTGATGGCTCTGTGGGTGAGGCGAGCGTAGTAGATATCCGAGAGGGAGGGCAGAGTAGCACTGATGATCTTGCTGGCTGCTTTAACTGTGCGTTGTAGAGTCTTCCGGCAGGAGACGGTGGAGCTTCTGTACCACACAGCAACGCAACTGGTGAGGATGCTTTCAGTGGTGCCCCAGTATAATGACCACATGATGGGGGTGGTGGTGAGAGAGACTCATGCTCTCCTCAATTTGCTGAAGAAATAGAGGCAAGTTTGAGCCTTCTTGGCCAGTGATGTGGTGTTGTTGGACCAGGAGAGGTCCTCAGAGATGTGTACAGTACCCCAGGATCTTGGTGCTGCTCACACTCGGCACAGTTGTTCCATTGATGATCAGAGGGGGATGCTGTGTGCGTGTCCCCCTGAAATCGACCATAATCTCCTTGGTTTTTCCCACATTCAGGAAGAGATTATTGTCTTTACACCACTGAACCAGTTGGCTCACCTCATTTCTGTAGTTGGCCTCTTCATTGTTTGTGATGAGGCCCACCATCGTCGTGTCATCCACACATTTGATGATGTGGTTGGTGCTGTAGGGTGGTACACAGTCGTGGGTCAGCAGGGTAAAGAGCAGCAGGCTGAGCACGTACCCTTGTGGGGCCCCTGTGCTTGGTGTGATGATCTTGCAAGGTGTTGCTGTCAACCTGCACATTCTGTGGCCTCCCTGTGAGAAAGTCCAGCACCCAGTTACAGAGACAAGTTTTGAATCCCAAGCATCTGAGTTTTTGTATTGGATGCTGGTGAATGATTTTGTTGAATGCTGAACTGAAGTCCAAGAACAGCATTCGCACATAGGAGTTCTTTGAGTCCAGGTGGGTGAGGGCTGGATGAAGAGCAGCAGAGATGGCATCTTCTGTGGATCTGTTTGACCTGTGTGCAAACTGAGCAGGGTCGTGGGAGGGAGGCAGGGTTGCAAATTTAGGGCATAGCAGGTTAACATGGAGGATGATTTGGGGTCATTTTGCTAACAAGGGGGATGGTATCTCCCCTCATCCCCCTTGAAATCACCTACTGACCATAGATGTGTTTAATCCCAGAATCTTCTATTTTGTTACCAGCAATGCTAACTTGGATATTAACTTATTTCTCAATTCTCATTCTCAATCCTAAGCACATTGACATGGAACTAGGTTAGACAATTTAAAGGTCCCATACCATGCAAAATGGCATTTTTGGCAGATTCAAACTTTAAAAATACAGACGCTGGTCACACATATTATAAAGACTCTATAATGTCAACACAGCTCCCAGAGGTGTTAATGTCTGTGATATGCTTTGGCCAAAATGACTCAGGGTTTAATTATTTCATTACCATTTTACACACAGGGAAGGAGCTCTCTTTATAATAAACTTTTTCCATGGCATATTGTTTTACATGCTAATCAGAACCAGCTCAACCCATTCTCCCTCTGCTCTTTTTCCCATGATTTATGTTTTGATAGTGGCACCATGTTTGAGGCTAATGTTAGCTTTAATTTCCAATGTGGGAATCATCATTATCACAAGCCTCTTTTCAGTTTGAGAAAGTAACAGTAGCCTGTAGATGACAAGAATAGATAGCCTGGCATTCCTAATGCCGACGTCTTGCCAATGTGCAAACAACCTCTATAAGATGCGTTCCCGGTGTACATTTGGCACGTCGGTTGATGTTGGCATGACGTATGTGTGCTGTTGGGGTGGCCATTGAAAATAAGCAGCTAGCCATAGTTTAACAGTTAGTCATTACTTGTGATTGGCCTTACTGCGCCTCATTCAGGAAAACTCGCAGAAGATGGAGTGTTTGAGATTGAGGGACACAAGAGCCATTTTTAAGGAGCTGTAAAACAACACCGGAATGATTTTTGGCCCTTAAAAATACACTTTGAGGATGTCAAAACTTAAAATTAGTGCAACCTTTAACATTTTAATATCTTGTCCATGTTCCCCTGATAGAAACCACTCACCTCCGATGACATGGCAGCGAGAGGCCATCTCCCACAGGACCAGAGCCATGGAGTAAACATCCATCTGTTTAAAGGCCTCCAGGTCCTCCAGGTTTACTCGAGACTCGAGTACCTCAGGAGCCATGTAGCGAGCTGTCCCCACCTACACAGAGAAACAAAACTGTTTGGGGGTACATAATGGCCCTACAGCATATCAGGTAGGTGGTCATAATGGTTTGGGTGAACGGTTTATTCACATAACATGATCTCTGCAATTTACCTGCCCGCTGTTGGCGAAGTCGTCAACTGTTAGAGAGAGGTCCAGTCTTAAAGCCAGACCAAAGTCACACAGCGCACATTCCTTCCTGTTCTTTACTACGATGTTGCTGCTCTTTAGGTCCCGATGGGCAACTGGTACCTACAACAACACCAGCAACAACAAAATGCAGACAATAATTGCATAAAAGCCTAAAAAGTACAAAATCTTTCAGGAAACAAGCATTTTCCCAGTGGAAGTTATGAATGGCGATGGCATCAGTATATAGTAAAAAAGCACTTGAATTGTGGTCTCAGATAACACATTTGATTGGAATACAATCAAACTTTTTAAACTAGGTTTTGATCAAATCACACAAACAAAACAGCAACACAGAACAGTAAAATACATACATTTTTTGGAACAAAGCTAAATAAGATGGCGTATATGCTTTGCTAACCCTTAACATGAAGCCGTAGTCCAAAGCACTCTGCTGGACTCTCTTGGTTAACCTTTAGTGAAACGTTAAATATGATGACCAAACCAAACGGCTGGGCTGAAAACATGATTGTTGATTGAAAACACGAGTCTGAACACAGAATTAATGTACATGCCCTTAAGTAAAAGTTACCACCCCTGCCAATTTCTTCCTTTTTTCAGAGAAACCACCCTAAATAATGAGGTTGTGTTCAGTCTGAAACAGACAATGATCTGGTTTCTCTTCAGCTCTTTTTCCGTGTCAGACCTATATCCAGGGAGTGCAATGACAGAATTCCATTGATGTTACAGCCACTTTACCTTTGGTCCTCCACTGAGGGTTGTGTCACTGTGGAGGTGAGCTACTCCTCTAGCAATACTGCTCGCCATGACAACCAGTTCCTCCCAGCTCAGTATGTTAGCTGTGAGGAAGTCTTGCAAGTTTCCCAAACCGTGGTATTCCAGAACCAGCCAGTATGTGCGGAGGGCGTGGCCAGGTGTGGCCCTCTCTTCGGCTGCCAGGAACTGCACTACATTTTCATGCTGGAGCTCAGGGTCAGAGAAGATGGAGCACTCATGTCTCCACGAGGCATACTCCACAGCTGGAAAAGCCTTCACCGCCACAGTTTCATAACAATTAACTCCGCCCCTCTCACCCTGCAGCAGGCGGGCCTTCCACACTTCAGCAAAGCGCCCCTTCCCCACCAGCACCTCCAGTTTGATGGGCAGTAGTTCAGCCGGTTCTCCCTGCCAACCTCCACCCACGGCCTGATTGTTAAGCGATGACACCTTGGTGCTAGACTCATCCCGCTCAGCACCTGGACCTGTAACACCTCCTCCACCACGAGTACTCAGTCCATCACATGGGAGGTCCAAAGACTGGTACAGATCTGGGGTGCATTTGGTAGGCCAGTCAGTCCTCGCAGGAGAGCCTGGTTTGTCAGGCTGACGAACGCGGTAGAAGTAGAAGGCGGCTACGGCGACTATGGCCACCAGGACAGGAGGCACCAAACTAACCACCACCACAGGAATCACGTCCTTACTCTGCAGCCTGGAGAAACCTGCAAGAACAGAGGGAGCACTTAGTCTTCATTTTCATTTTATCAGTTACTGTATCCACCTCTCATTCATCTAACTGTGTGACCATTACTTTAGAAAACGTCAATGTAAGACAACATTAATTTACTTAAAGAGCCCCTATTACGCTATGTTTCCTTGTGTCGACATGGCTATCAGACGTGTTGATAATGGCATACTTTGATCAAAGCAACTTAGGGTTTAATTATTGCAGTACCATTTGATAGATGGGGAAGGAGCTGTTTTATGGAATATTGCTTTGATTGCTAATGAGCCCCAGCTCACCCCACCCTCCCCTCTTGCTTCATTTCCCTGAGATCTCTATTTGGATGGCTAACATTAGCCTTTAGCTTGGGTTGCTGGACTAGGCAACACACTAACAAATTTTGGCTGAATGTTAAAGTTTAAAAGCCCAAATAAAACATTATCAGAGACAGCGGTGTGTGGTTTGAGTGGCTAATAACATAGGACCAGCCCCTGGGGTGTAACAATTACAAATACAACCATGAATGAGTGAATGGCTTACACTGCTAATGGCAGCTAACAATTGTTCATCAAGGAGGCGTCCACTCACAGTATAATAAACTATAAAATTAAGTTAAAATAATATCAATGAATGAAATATCTGGCCAAGGACTGGTTGCTGATTTGGCTGGGTAAACGGGTGTCTTGCAGAAATTTACAGTATATAATATTGTGACGTTTGCAGGGTTCACACAAAGACAATGGAGCAGATGGCTGTGATCAACCTGATTTATTTTTCACACCCCGACCCCCAACCTGCTTCTGAGCACACAGAGGAGTGGAGGTCATTCCCCCAGACCTCCGTTTCAATCATGGTTACACACACAGATACATCTTGCCCTAATCCTGCTAAACACTGCTGGGTCATCATAATGCAGTTATAATGGCACAGCAGTGTAACTCAGAAATAACACATTTAACACACACAGTAACGTTTCAAACTGGCAAAGCATGCTGGGAAATCCCTGGCTCCCTTAAAATGGCCCCGACGTTACACTGCCCCCCCCCCCGGACTGGTTTCTGTCCCCAGAAAATTCAAAGTCCACTTTCAGAAATCCAACGCGAGTCAGCCCGGTGCCAGGGCGGCATGCACGGGCCATCTGAGTCTCGGTCAGAGTATCTGGTTGGGGTAGGGTTCCGGTTTGGCCATCAGCGGGCGGATGGACACATCTGACAGCCTCTGTAGGACCACGCACAGTCCCTTCCCTGACAGCGGGAGTCCCAGGCCCGCTCCGGCCGACTCCCACCGCTGCCAGTTCTCCCAGGCGGCCGCTGGCCTGCGTCCATGCGTCCAGCCCTTGCTGCGCCTGGAAAATGGCCGCATCTTCGTCCTGCTCGCTCCGCTGCGTCGCTCCTGCGCCGAGGGCCTCTGTGACGTCACCGAAAGGAAAAGCATCGGGTGGCGGTAGGACACGCACAGTTCCTCCTCTGGCAGCGGGAGTCCCATGACTCCCACCGCTGCCAGGACCTCCCAGTCGGCCGCCGGCCCACGCCCAGGCATCCAGCCCCTGCCGATCCCGAGAAAAGACCGGATCTGTCCTGCTCGCTCCACTGCTGCTGCACTCCAAAGGCCTCTGTGATGTCATCTGCCGGGGGAAGCATCTGCAGGAGGCGGCTTTTTCCCCGTCCATGCCACCTCGCTCTAATTTAACGTCGGCAAGGGGCCAGTTTGTCGTGCGCTGTGTGCGGGGCAGTACCATGCCATGTACCCTGGCTCTGTGCAGCGGAAGCCGTCCTTCCTCGCGTCGCCACGGCTGTTTCCTTCGTGCACGCGCTGCTGTGATCTGCCGTAGCTCCTCCTCCACTCGCTCTCAGCACGGTGGTTTCCTCTGATGATCAGCGCGGCAGCCAACTCGACCTGGGCCAGGCGGTCATCCAACAGGTTCTCGCCGTTGTAGCGGGGAATCTTGGCCCGCTGCTGGATGGATGAGACTGTCATCTCCCGGTCGATTGCCGCTTCTAATCGCTCTGGAATCGCCAGCCCGTCCTGCCCTGAAAAGGGCGGGAAACGGGGCTGGTTTGCTCTGCTCCGTCCATCGCGGCGAAGCTCTCCAGGGGCCGGCGTCTCAGCTCTACACTCCGTTGCCGGCTGAGCGATGAATCGCTCCGGCCGCTGTACCTCCGCCTGGATCCTCATCTTGCTCCATATCCCACTTCTGACACCAGTGTGACGTTTGCAGGGTTCACACAAAGACAATGGAGCAGATGGCTGTGATCAACCTGATTTATTTTTCACACCCCGACCCCCAACCTGCTTCTGAGCACACAGAGGAGTGGAGGTCATTCCCCCAGACCTCCGTTTCAATCATGGTTACACACACAGATACATCTTGCCCTAATCCTGCTAAACACTGCTGGGTCATCATAATGCAGTTATAATGGCACAGCAGTGTAACTCAGAAATAACACATTTAACACACACAGTAACGTTTCAAACTGGCAAAGCATGCTGGGAAATCCCTGGCTCCCTTAAAATGGCCCCGACGTTACACTGCTCCCCCCCCCCCCCCGGACTGGTTTCTGTCCCCAGAAAATTCAAAGTCCACTTTCAGAAATCCAACGCGAGTCAGCCCGGTGCCAGGGCGGCATGCACGGGCCATCTGAGTCTCGGTCAGAGTATCTGGTTGGGGTAGGGTTCCGGTTTGGCCATCAGCGGGCGGATGGACACATCTGACAGCCTCTGTAGGACCATGCACAGTCCCTTCCCTGACAGCGGGAGTCCCAGGCCCGCTCCGGCCGACTCCCACCGCTGCCAGTTCTCCCAGGCGGCCGCTGGCCTGCGTCCATGCGTCCAGCCCTTGCTGCGCCTGGAAAATGGCCGCATCTTCGTCCTGCTCGCTCCGCTGCGTCGCTCCTGCGCCGAGGGCCTCTGTGACGTCACCGAAAGGAAAAGCATCGGGTGGCGGTAGGACACGCACAGTTCCTCCTCTGGCAGCGGGAGTCCCATGACTCCCACCGCTGCCAGGACCTCCCAGTCGGCCGCCGGCCCACGCCCAGGCATCCAGCCCCTGCCGATCCCGAGAAAAGACCGGATCTGTCCTGCTCGCTCCACTGCTGCTGCGCTCCAAAGGCCTCTGTGATGTCATCTGCCAGGGGAAGCATCTGCAGGAGGCGGCTTTTTCCCCGTCCATGCCACCTCGCTCTAATTTAACGTCGGCAAGGGGCCAGTTTGTCGTGCGCTGTGTGCGGGGCAGTACCATGCCATGTACCCTGGCTCTGTGCAGCGGAAGCCGTCCTTCCTCGCGTCGCCACGGCTGTTTCCTTCGTGCACGCGCTGCTGTGATCTGCCGTAGCTCCTCCTCCACTCGCTCTCAGCACGGTGGTTTCCTCTGATGATCAGCGCGGCAGCCAACTCGACCTGGGCCAGGCGGTCATCCAACAGGTTCTCGCCGTTGTAGCGGGGAATCTTGGCCCGCTGCTGGATGGATAAGACTGTCATCTCCCGGTTGATTGCCGCTTCTAATCGCTCTGGAATCGCCAGCCCGTCCTGCCCTGAAAAGGGCGGGAAACGGGGCTGGTTTGCTCTGCTCCGTCCATCGCGGCGAAGCTCTCCAGGGGCCGGCGTCTCAGCTCTACACTCCGTTGCCGGCTGAGCGATGAATCGCTCCGGCCGCTGTACCTCCGCCTGGATCCTCATCTTGCTCCATATCCCACTTCTGACACCAGTGTGACGTTTGCAGGGTTCACACAAAGACAATGGAGCAGATGGCTGTGATCAACCTGATTTATTTTTCACACCCCGACCCCCAACCTGCTTCTGAGCACACAGAGGAGTGGAGGTCATTCCCCCAGACCTCCGTTTCAATCATGGTTACACACACAGATACATCTTGCCCTAATCCTGCTAAACACTGCTGGGTCATCATAATGCAGTTATAATGGCACAGCAGTGTAACTCAGAAATAACACATTTAACACACACAGTAACGTTTCAAACTGGCAAAGCATGCTGGGAAATCCCTGGCTCCCTTAAAATGGCCCCGACGTTACAATATATAGAAAATAGGCATAAAGGAATATACAGCAGCTAGTCATCCTGGCCACTCAGACCAACCTAACATTAGCAGCCCAATATGCCCAGCTATTACAACCAAAATATAAGAAAATAAGCCAGAGTCGTGCAAGATATACAATCGACTGTAGATTAATAGAATGGGCTGGTCTATTGCAGTGACTATGACTTACAAAAAAAGAGCCATAAAATCCCTGATTGTGCTGAGTTGCATTGCAAAACTAGCACTGCTAAAGGCCTGTGTCATGCTGGGAAAAAAATAACAAAATATTATTGACTGTAGATTGATGAACAAACTGGGACCACAGATGTCTAGTGTGGTAACTACAGTTTCCAGAGAAGATCTTAAACAATCCTGGTTAGGCCACTAGCTAAGCTAGCAGCACTGCAGCCAGTAGGTGGTTTGAGGGGGGATGCCATATCCCTTGAAATGACCCCAAACTGTCCGCCTTGTTACCCTGTCTTCCCCCCATCCCCAGTCATGGGTGTGAATTGGGGAGGGGGAGCAGGGAGGACACTGCACCTCCCAATCTGGAAAAGGCAGAAATGTCCCCCGATTATCATCACAAACCTTTCTATAGCATGTTGCATAACTGAATAATATGACTTTTAATGATCAACTCTAAGCATCCTGTACATTTTCAAGTTTCTTGTCATAAATTTGCTACTTTTTTCTTCTAAACTTGACTTTTTTCCCAAATTTGACTTTTTTCTCATAACTTTGCAACTTTTTTCATGTAAATTTCTTTTTCCTCAAAAAAATTTTTAAAAACTTTTTTCTCATAAATTTGCATCTTTTTCCTGTAAATTTTCAACTTTTTTCTCTTAAATTTGCAACTTTCCTATAAATTTGCAATTTTTTCTCAAGAATTTTCCATTGTTTTCCCTGTGAATTTTCAACTTTTTTCTTGTAAATTTGCAATGCTCATCTGAATACTGGTTACCTTTTTATTCTATGTAATTGAATTGTAATTTGTGACTTCTTTAGTTTTTAAATTGCTATCGTGTCACATCTTTGCACCTTAATTATTGCAAATTTGAACCTAATTTACATTTACATATACGTTTGAACCTCATGCTAAATTGGTGAATACCCCCATCCCCTCGTTAAAAAATAATAAATTGCCTACTGACCGTAGCTATACGAGTTCCAAGGCTCAGTGGGATCCTGTTAATGATGTGATAACCTAACAGAAAACAATTGCAAATCCAAGCAAGGCCTTTCTGGCAGAGTTGTAGTCCTATTTTCAGTAGGAGAGGAGAACACCTGTGCAGGCAGACTTTGAACTGTTTGGATTTGCAGACCATATATTGTTATAGAAATCCTACATAAAAGGGAAACCCAACTAAGCATAATCGGGCCTCTTTAATTCATCTACATATCTAGCCGTCAACAACCCTCCTCCCATATCTCTTCACCATTGGCTCCCTTGTCGAAGACCAGTTTGTCGTTACATTCGTGTTCCCTCTGGCACCCACAGACCATCATGGCTCCCTCCTCTGCTGGCTGTGGGACCATGTGACACTCTCTGGAGTTGAAGGTCAGCAGCAGCTCAGGGGCGACGCCTTCCAGTGGCAGATTGGGGTGGTGGCACATCGTGTGTACTGTCATTGTGTCATTGGTCTTCCTCCTGAGGCAGAACATAAAACAACAATTAACCAAATTAAAAAGTTTGTTCATATGTTTTTTGGTGATGCTTGATTTACTTCTTAATTTTGGTTGACCCACAGCCCTACTTAAAAACTGCAGTTCAGTTAATAACTAAATGTGTGAATAAAACCACAGTTTTAGTAAATGTCATGCCACACTGCACCTCTGGAATTGCTCCTGATGATCCTGCTGGAGGGCAGGGTCACAGACTACAAACTTACTGTATAAGGTGCACCCTGAATAAACTACTGTTTTGCTCTCCTCTCTTTTTCTTATCACCAGATTCTTGCAGAAAGCTGAGAGGGTGAGGCATGCTGACATGAACAGGAAATGAAAGGGGGGAGCAGCGAGGGGGATCCCGGCTCAGGACTCTTATCCAAACAAAGGCAGAAATGCTCCCCCTATACAGAAGAGATTATGGAAGTAGATACTGTATTTGTCGAAGTTTGAGACTTCAGACACACACTCCAAAATAAATAATAATGAGGAACTGTATTAGACTTTTTTAAAGTTCGGCATTAGCAGTGGTAGTGAGTTTACAGAAATCCCTTCAGGGTGTTTCGTTATTCTGATTAACAACATACCGAAGTAACTCAGCTATAACCATACTGAAATAAAGCAACGTCTGCACAGTAAAGATACAGAATATCTATGCATGGAATTATGCATTTATTTAATACAAGCCTAAACCTATAGCTCTGAAAAAAAATTAAGAGCCGTAAGAAACAACCAAAAAATTATCACTTCATCTAGTTTTACTATTTATACATACAGTATGTGTTTGAGTAAAATAAACAATTTTGGTTTATTCTGTAACCATAACTCACCCAAATTCCAAGTCAAAATGTCATCATTTAAAGGATTTATTTACAGAAAATAACTGGCCAAAACAAAAAAGATGTTGCTTTTTGATGTGCTATTAGATCAAATAATGCAACAAAAACAAATTCACATTCGTTCTTCAACACTACAATACTTAAGTTTTAACTGAGGAAGAACTCAGAAATCTGTATTTGTGGAATAACTGATTATTGCATCTTACCATGCTTAGATGATCAACTAATCAGTCCCTTCTGAAGTAGACTGAGGTGTCCTTGTGTTGGAATTCAAAAGACACTCAATCTGAATGGCTGCCGTACATGCAGAGATGCTAATTTAGGAAAGATTTTGCAGTGGTCTCTTAATTTTTTCCCGAGCTGTATAGGTAAGAGGTGCCAAATTCAATCTTACAACAACATCAAGGATCCATGTGAGGTTGATGAATAAATCTAGGATGCAGGCATTCATTATTATCATCATTAATGTTTTTTCAATGAAAAAGTGTTATGACTGAAAATTTTGTTTTCCCATGCTTGCTGGTAGGGGTGGGAATCACGAGGGACCTTAAAATAAGATGCATATTGCGAAACTTGGTTAACATTGCAATACTATCACAATACTATAATTCGTTAAGTACTGCAATACCATATACCCCCACTAATTCAACGTCAAATTTTGTCACCAAAGTACAACTGTCGATATTTGTTTCATATGTTTTCAGTCCTATTTCCACAGCTGTGAAAAACATCCTGCATGGTACCTGTGCTGAAGACGCCACACCCCAAGGACCTGAGCAGCTACAGACCAGTGGCCCTCACATCACACCTGATGAAGACCCTGGAGAGGCTGCTCCTCGCCCACCTCCGCCCCCTGGTAGGACCAGCGATGGACCCACTTCAGTTTGCCTACTAGCATGGCATCGGAGTGGAGGATGCTGTGATCTTCCTCCTACATCGTTCCCTGTCCCACCTGGAGAAGCCTGGGAGCACTGTGAGGATCATGTTCTTTGATTTCTCCAGTGCTTTCAGCATCATCCAACCAGTGATCCTGAGGGACAAACTGCTGTCTGCAGGGGTGGACCAGCACCTGTTATTGTGGATCCTGGACTACCTCACAGACCAACCACAGTTTGTGAGAACCCAGGATTGTGTGTCTGACACCATCATCTGCAGTACGGGGGCCCCCCAGGGAACAGTTCTGGCTCCCTTCCTGTTCACTCTTTACACCGCTGACTTTTCACACAACACACCACACTGCCATCTACAGAAGTTCTCTGATAACTCTGCAATCGTCGGCTTCATATCCGATGGGGATGACGTGGAGTACAGAGGACTTATCCAGGACTTTTCTGGATTTTGTGGACTGGCGCCTGCAGAACTGCCTCCAGATCAATGCGAAGAAAACCAAGGAATTGGTGGTGGACTGCCGCAGGCATGGATAACCCCCCGCAGCATCGGCAAGGTAAATTTATTTATATAGCACAATTCAACAGCAAAGTGATTCAAAGTGCTTTACATAAAAACAAAATGCATTAAGATATAAAATTTTGTTAAAAATAAATGAATAATAAAAGCTCAGTAAGCATTATTAATCACAGTAGGTCATCAAATGCAGTGATAAACAGGAAATGTCACGATCTGAGCACAGGGGATTCCGCCGGGCTCAGTTTTTAGTATGATTTATTTTTCTGTTTGTGTGGCAGGTCATAAGATAAGATAAGATAAGATAAGCCTTTATTAGTCCCACAACGGGGAAATTCCAGGATTGCAACAGCACAGGGATAGCAACACTCAGAGCAACAATCAGAAGGCAAGAAAAAAAACAAGCAAGCAAGAGCAGCTAATATACATATGTACATATTACTATAAAATATATATATACACACACACACACACACACACAGACACACAGTGCAGAGCGTTGTAGCTGGATGGAATAAATATATGAATATATGAACACACAGTGCAGAGCATTGTAGCTAGATGGAATAAATATGTAAATATATAAACACCCACAGTACGGAGCATTGCAGCTAGGTGGAATAAATATGCAAGTATATAAACACACACAGTGCGGAGCAATGTAGCTAGATGGAATAATATGTAGATATATAAAAACACAGTGCGGAGCATTGTAGCTAGATGGAATAAATATATAGATATATAAATATAAACACACCCAGTGCTGAGCATTGTAGCTAGATGGAATAAATATATAGATATATAAATATAAACACACCCAGTGCAGAGCATTGTAGCTAGATGGAATAAATATGTAAATATATAAACACACACAGTGCAGAGCATTGTTGCTAGGTGGGATGAAACAGCATAACCGTCTATTTAGTTATCCTACATGGTATGATTATGTGCCCATACATATTCTCACCCTCCATAGCGACCGGTATGTTCCTAGTTGTATGCCGGAGAGGACCATTGTGTAAGTCTATTGCATCTTTTGCATTCAAAAAAAAACTATTAGTTTGTTACGTCTTTTTGCTATCTCTGCGAGCAGCCATACTAGCGGAGACAGAGCTCCTTCTATAATATAAGCCATGGCTCCTCCCAGATCTTGCCCAGGAGCTGAAGGAGGTTCCACCGGGTCCTCTTCCACCTCTCCAGGAGCCAATGTCTCCGCCTCCTGTCTCCCACTGTTGCCCAGGGAAATCTCACCAGAAGAACACCTCCACCTCTCAAGCAGCAATTTCTTCCCCACCGAGTCTGATAATTCCTGCAGCAGTTCCTCTTCATAGTTATCCTTCGCTGCTGTCTCGTCAGCTTCCTCTTCCTTCATTGCTGCTGCGACCACGTCTCCTTGACGTGTCCTCCTGCTGCTGAGGGTTCAGTCGTTTCTTCCCTGGCTACGCCCATCGCCGTGCCTTCAGGGGCGGCTCCTCCATGTTCCTCTGAGGGGCCCACAACCACTGAAGTCACGGAGAGGGCTGATTTCCACCCAGCTGTAGCAGAAGATATCACACCCCAGGAACTCAGGCAAGTGTTTTTCCACTCTCATTCAATTAAACATGAATTATCTTGTCTGATTCCTGGCGGTGAGACTCAGATTAGGCAGTCCTCTGAGTCCTCACCCTCTGCTGCAGGTATAGACTGTTCCCCTGCTCTCTCCATGTCTCCTCCTTTCCCCCTTGAGTGTCCGCTGGCCACAAGACTGAGCCGCCAGGATAAGGAGGAGCCTGCAGCCCTGGAATACCTGGTTCCAGCCCTGCAGGAATGGTTTGGATGGAGGGAGAGCGCTGAGACCGAGCTGACACCTGCGCCAACCAAAGAGCATCCCTAGGCTTCAGCTGAGCAGGATCCAGCGCCAGCAGGAAGCCAACCTCCTGTCGCCACGCCGGGCGAGCCACCTGTATGGGTCACTTCGCTGGGGGGGTCCCGGGACTGCACCAACCACCATGTCTGCTGTAGGGGCTGCTGCAGCAGAGCTGGAGTTGGACCTCCAGAGGGCTGGGCCCAAGACGCTGCCGCTTGGATCGACGGAGTCCTGGACAGTGGTGGATCTTGAGCTCAGGCAAGTGCTCTCCTTTGTTTTTGTTGTTTCCATGTTGGAGAGGTCTTGTCTGGCCCTTGGTGGGGAGAGCCAAGTGCAGCCATCAGCTGCACCTGCGCTCACCTTGCCAGGCTCCACTGCCGCCAGTGACCCTGATCCTGCCTCTTTGTCCCTCCTATCAGAGTCTTTCCCCAGGGTCACCGAGGTTTGTCCGACTTCACCAGAGGTCTCTGTGGGTCCAGTCTCATCACCTGAGATCACCGTGAGTCCAGCTCTTCCTGCCGAGGTTGTCACGGGTGCTCCGTCCCAGCCTGGGGCCTCCGAGGGTGCTGCTCCCCCATCAGCTGAGGTCATCGCGGGTGCTCCGTCCCAGCCCGGGACCTCCGTGGGTGCTGCTCCCCCTCCGGCTGTCGTGGTTCCCTCTCCTCCACCGGACATCATCGTGGTTTCCCAAATTCCTCTGTCCCCTTCTTCATTGGGCCTCCCCATAGGGCAGCCGCCTCCTTGGCCACCCCTTCTGTTTAGGTGGCTAAAAAAACCCTGGCCAACCAGCGGACAGACTGTGCTGCTGGGTTGGGTGACCCATGTTCTCCAGCAGGCCACTCGATTCATACCATTACGCCATCTGCCAGGTCTGGGACTTTCGCCAGCCACCTGACCTGTCTAGTTCTTTGGTCCAGGGGGCCTAAGTGCCTGGTCTTGCGCGGGTGTGGGTCCTGAGCGGGGTCTTTGTTTTTGTTTCCTCTTAGTCTTGGTTTTGCTGGGGTGTTAGTTCTGAGAGTTTTTCTCATTTTCTCTGGTTTGTTTCGGTCCCTCTGTGCCTGGGTCCCCCTCCTTCCATCCGGGGTGGGGTTGTTTTCTTGTTAGGGTGGGTTTTTTTGTGTGAGGGGGTCTTTTACTTTTGATGTTACCGGGGTGTCTGGTATCAACCCCTTGATGCGGGGGCTGTGTCACGATCTGAGCATGGGGGGATTCCGCCGGGCTCAGTCTCTTTGCTTTTTGTTTCATGTTTGTATAGTGTTGTAGTTTTGAGTTGTAATTCCTGTTATTTTACCTTTGGTTGATTTTCACTCATTCTGTATTGTTTTTTAGTATGATTTATTTTCCTGTTTGTGTTCATTGTTGGTTTGTTATTTACATATTTTTGGATTTACTTGTTTTTATTATAATCATATTCTGTTGTGTTTTCTTTCTTCCTGGGGCTGCAGCTGTCAGCGGCACTTCCAGGTTTTTTGCTCTGTTGTGGGCAGTGCCCCTGTCAGCTGTCAGTCACATCTTCTCCCTCTCACTACTCCCAGCTGATTTCTGTTATAATCATTGTCACCTCCTGCCCGCTCTTGGCATCCACACCTGCCATCATTTGTTTCATTTGTTTCTAGCCTTATTTAAGGGCTGTTATTTTCATTCCTCTTTGCCGGAGTCTGCCAGCTATTGTCTCCACCAGAACCCTGGCCCTGTTCTGGTGTGCTGTATTTTGCCGTAAGTATGCTTTGTTTATCTGTTTGGATTTTCTGTTAGTGCACCGTTTGGACTTTGTGTTTTGTTTTGTTTTGTCAATAAATTTCTCAAACTGCAGTTCAGCATCTGGGTCTTCCTCTCTGCCCTGAGTGGCAATTCATGACAGGAAAGTCTTAAGATTTGATTTAAAAGAAGATTCAAGATTCAAAGATTCAAAATTCCAAGATTTTATTGTCAATACTACTATACGTACAGGACATACAGGAGAATTGAAATGCCGTTTCTCTCTCTCTTCAATGGTGTGCGCAATATAAAAAAGGAATAAAGCCGGAAAAACAACAGCAGTCTATGTACAGTAATGATCCCCGGAGACCCGGCCAGAAACAGAGTGATGATATAGAGTGAAGTACATGGCGGTAATGCACCTGTAAGCTGGTTGCCAACTGCCAATCAAATCTAAAAGAAGAAGAAGAAAAAGAGAAGAAGTGCAAATAGCAACAAAGATAAAACCCAGACATCCCATAGTGCAAATAAAGATCCCCAATAAAACCCAGCAATCCTATATATAGAAGAAGTAAAGCAGTAATACTCGTAGTTGTGAGTTCGATGCAGTAGTGAAGGTGCAGACAGTGACAGATAGGACTGCACATGATCAATATTGCAATAACGGACAGCAGCAGGTATGGCATTTGTGTAAATGGTTGCAGTTAGGTGCAGAAACATACAGCAGCGGATGCATTACTGTTGGTGTGCCAGTCTTTCTGTGCAAACAGCTGAGGTAGTGAGCAAAGCTGTTTAGCAGTCTTGTGGAGCGGGCCCAGAGGCTCCGGTACCTTTTCCCCGAGGACAGGGGACTGAAGAGGGTGTGAGGGGTGGGAGATGTCGCCTGCAATGTTGATGGCTCTGCAGGTGAGGTAGATATCCGAGAAGGGGGGCAGAGGGGCACCGATGATCTTGCTGGCAGCTTTCAGTGCGCTGTAGTGTCTTCCGGCAGGAGACGATGCAGCTTCCATACCATACCATGATGCAGTTGGTGAGGATGCTCTCAGTGGTGCCATGGTAGAATGAGCGCATGATGGGGGGTGGGACTTTCCTCAGTTTGTGGAGGAAATAGAGCCGAGTTTGAGCCTTCTTGGCAAGTGATGTGGTGTTGCTGGACCAGGAGAGGTCCTCAGAGATGTGCACCCCAGGAACTTGGTGCTACTCACCCTCTCCACAGCTGCTACATCGATGATCAGAGGAGGATGCTGTGTGTCCCTTCCTGAAGTCAACCACAATCTCCTTGGTTTTTTCCACGTTCAGGAAGAGATTATTTTCTTTATACCACTGGACCAGTTGGCTCACCTCATTTCTGTAGTTGGCCTCTTCATTGTTGGTGATGAGGCCTGCCACTGTAGTGTCATCTGCAAACTTGACAATGTGGTTGGTGCTGTAGGCTGGTACACAGTCATGGGTCAGCAGGGTGAAAAGCAGCGGGAAGAGCACACACCCTTGTGGGGCCCCTGTGCTAGCAACAGTGTTGGCAGACCTGCAGTTTTCTGGTAGTTTGTTCCACATACTGTAAATGGTGCATAAAAACTGAAAGTGTCATGAATCTGGGTTTGTTCTGACTCGTAGTTATGTTTTGCCCTAGTTTTCCTCTGACAGCACAGGCACGCCCCTCCTCCTGTCTAGTGCGATCAGCTGCACTGTCACCGGTGTTCACAAACATACACCCCCCCCCCCCCACACACACACATGCACACGCTCCATTCACTCTCATTCACATGCCCTCTCACATACCAGATGCCAATCAGTCCTGTCCACGCGTTCTCGCACCGGCAATCTCTTTCCTCATTAGCTTCAGGAGTATTTGTTTGCTGCGTCGGAGGAAAGAGATTGTTGGGGCATTCACCCTCGTTCATGCAGCTAGTTCTCCATGAATGACGTTCCACTCCCTTCATGCATTCAGCCTGGCATCTTCAGACGATCTATCCCTGGATGTTCGCGGCTGCCCCAGCCTCCTATTTTCATCCGCCAGACTGCACAGTTCGCCCCGATCAGCTCCAGACCTGTAGGTGTCTTTAGCCTTTTTCCCTGTGCTAGCAGCCCTGCAGCACTAGGCTGCTCACCTTTCCTGTTTCGTGTGTAAAGCAGTCCTGCAGCACAAGGCTCCATATTCACCAGGCTGTTGAGCATTCGGCAGGCATCCTGTGTGTTTGGTGGTCTAACCCTGTCATTGCACCTCTCTGTATATTGTGTGGTTAAACTGGACTGAACTCGGTGATTATTTGGACTTTTATTTTCTTTGCGTTTGTTAATAAAAGTGCACCATCAGCTCTCACTTTTGGGTTTTATTCTCTCTCTCATGCGCCGAGCCATGGCACACGGAGGTTTGTGACAGAAAGCAGTTTCTCCATGTTTGGTTTTTATTCTGGGAACAGACAGCAAACCTGCTCCAGATGACCTTAGCAGCCTGGAAGGTTCATAAAGAGCCAGAAGATCTGAGATATATTTTGGCCTGAACCCATTTGGTAAACATCCAGGGAATAGACACTGAGATGGTGACATCTTACAAGTACCTGGGTGTTCACCTGAACAATAAACTGGACTGGACACACAACACCAACATGCTCTACAAGAAGGGGCAGCGCAGGCTGTTCCTCCTGAGGAGACTCAGGTCTTTTGGAGTGAGAGGGACACTCCTGAAGACCTTCTATGATTCGGTGGTGGCATCAGCCATCACGTCTGGAGTGGTCTGCTGGGGCAGTGGCATCATGGCAGCCAACAGGAAGAGACTGAACAGGCTGATCGATAAAGCCAGCTCTGATCCGGGGTTACGCCTCGACCCAGTGGAGGAGACAGGAGAGAGGAGGATGGTGGCTAAGCTGTCATCTCTGCTGGAGTCCGAGTCTCACCCAGTGCAGGACATGCTGAAAGTACTGAGAAGCTCATTTAGCGGTTGGCTGTGCCATCCTAAGTGCTCGAAGGAGAGGTTCTGTAGATCCTTCCTGTCATATTGGCTGGACGAGCAACCTGAGTGCAACGTGAAATAACTAAGAGAACTCACAAAGAATGTTTGACCTTTTATTAGAATTTTCAATACCGCTATCTTGAAGAAAATGCCAGTCACTCGCCAGATAAGCAGGAGCCCTGTGGAAGACAGACAAGACTGGTTAGGGAGGAATGGAGAACTAATGGGGAGCAGAGAGTACCACTCACATGAGAGAGGAGAAGAGACTGGCACAGAACCCAGCGAAGGAGATGAATCAGCAGGTAGAACTGCCGGTCGGGTATGATGAAGACCCGGGGGGTGCGATGGAGCAGTGGTTAGCACTGCGGCAGCACAGCAACTCACCCTTGGCCATGGGATCCCTGGTTCGATCCCAGCCCCTGACCAACAGTGATCTGTGTGGAGTTTGCATGTTCTCCCCGTATCTGCGTGGGTTTACTCTGGGATTTCTCCGGTTTCCTCCCACAGGCCAAAAACATGCAGGTTAGGTTAACTGGAGACTCTAAAGTGGCCCTAGGTGTGAATGTGTGTGTGAATGGTTAAGGGATAGTGCCGTACCGTGGCTGCTTCATCCATCCAGGTGGATGCCCTCAATTTCCCCTCTGGGGATCAATAAAGTATACAAAATAAAAAAAAATAAATAAAAAAAAAATGAAGAGGTCTGACTGGGCGGAGAAGGAAGGCTGAACTTGAGGCGGAGCAACAGGCTGGCAAGCGCACCAAATCCCCGAAGATGCACCGCTTTGTTTGCAGCAACCTGTAACAGGTGGAAGAGAGGAAAATGTAAGGCAAGGTCATACACAACACAACCGCTTACTAAGGGAGCTGTCTGCTGAGCAGTATACCCAAACAAGCCAGCATTGAATCACTGAAGATCGCTTCCTTATAAACGCTGGCCCAGCAGGAATCAGCAGGTGCGTCTGACACCTCCTGGAGGTCGCCCAGGCTTCTCAGGGTGGGCATGATGGTAATCCTGGACCATCCCTTTGTCATGGAACTTGGACCAAGGGACCCATGACTGATGCTCCTGGCCATAGCCCTCCCAGTCAACCAAATACTGGAAACCCTGGCCCTGACGACGTACATCCAGGATCTCCTTCACGGTATGTGTGATGTGTCCATCAAGGACCCTGTGAGGAGGATGCGGCTTCGGGGGAGGGCAGAGAGGGCTGGAAGAGAGAGGCTTCACCTTAGCGACGTGGAAGCTAGGGTGCGCACGGAGCGCCCATGGGAGCTAAAGCCGGACAGCAGAGTCGCCGACGTTACTTGTGATGGGGAAGGGGCCCACGAACCGGGGAGCGAGCTTCCGACACTCAGCCTTAAGCGGAACCTGGTCCGTGGCCACCCAGACCTGCTGTCCTGTCTTGTAGCTCGGTGCCGGGACCCTCTTGCGGTCAGTGCAGCGCTGATTACACTCGGTGGAACGCAGAAGCGCCGCTCTGGTGGATCTTCAGGCCCGGCGGCAGCAATGAAAATGGGCCCCCACAGACGGCACCACATCCTCTCTCTCTGCCATAGAGAGCGGGGGTAACCCACAGACACCTCAAAAGGTGATCGGCCTGTAGCTGAAGAGACTGTGGAATTTAATGAATATTCCACCCAGCTCAGCTGGGAGCTCCAAGAAGCAGGGTCATCGGCTGCCACACAATGAAGGGCGGCCTCCAGAGACTGGTTGGCACGCTCAGCCTGTCTATTGCTCTGGGGGTGGTAGCCGGAGGGGAGGCTGACGGTGGTACCAAGACAGTGACAGAAAGACTTCCAAACCCGTGATGTGAACTGCGGACCCCAGTCAGAAACAATGTCCACAGGAATCCCATGTAACCTGACGACGTGGTAGGAAAGGAGTTCCACCGTCTTGGAGGCGGATGGCAGCTTAGGGAGGGGAACCAGGTGTACGGCCTTAGAGAACCTGTCAATGATGGTCAGAATCACAGTATTGCCATGGGAACGGGAAAGACCAGTGACAAAATCCATAGCGATATGGGACCAAGGCCGGCTGAGGACGGGGAGGGAGTGAAGAAGGCCAGCGGGAGGGATGGAGGAAGACTTATTCCGGGCACAGGTCTGACAGGCCTTCACATACTCCTGCACGTCCCGCCGCAACGTGGGCCACCAAAACGCTCGTCTGATGTTGATAGTCCGCACCACCCCCAGGTGGCAGGCGAAACGTCCGGTGTGCCCCCACTGGATCACTTCGCTGCGGAGGGCGGCAAGAAAGTACAGGCGGTTGGGGGGACATCCCGCTGGCTCGGGCTCTGAGGACTGGGCCTGGCGGACTCTGTTCTCAGTCTCCCAGGTGAGGGTTCCTAGGATGCACGAAGGTGGAAGAATGGGCTGGAAGCGTGAAGGGGGGTCAGCCACGTCCTGACTGAACTGTCTGGAGAGAGCATCAGGCTTCCCGTTACGGGAGCCAGGCCTATAAGTGACAGTAAAATTAAAGCGCTGGAAAAATAAGGCCCAGCGAGCCTGCCTAGGACTAAGCTGGCGGGCCGACCGCAGATACTCAAAGTTCTTGTGGTTGGTCCACATGATTACAGGGTGAGCAGCTCCCTCCAGCCAGTGTCTCCATTCCTCAAACGGCAACTTAATGGCCAACAGCTCGCGATCCCCAACGTCGTAATTCCTCTCGGGTGAGGTGAGCTGGCGAGAGAAATTTGCACACGGGCGGAGCTTCAAGTCTGGGGGAGAATGCTCAGATAAAACAGCGCCCACCCACGTTTCTGAAGCATCCACCTCTAGGGTGAATTGTTGCTGAGGGTTGACCTAAGCCAAGATTGGTTTGTCAGCGAACAGGCCTTTTAATTTGTTAAAGGCCTGCTCAGCTGCCTCGGTCCATACAAATGGCACCTTAACTGAGGTGTCTTAACCAGCTGTGTTAAAGGCTGTGCTATCCCACTATAGTTTCGAATAAACCTGCGATAAAAATTCGTAAACCCCAAAAAGCGTTGCAGCTCCTTGCGGGAGTGGGGGGTTGACCAATCTAGCCCAGCCTTCACCTTGGCCGGGTCGGCCCTCAGTTGTCCCTCCGCTATAATAAAGCCAAGGAAAGAAATGGAAGATGTGGAAAATTCACACTTCTCCGCCTTGACGTACAGTTGATTCTCTAAGAGCCGCTGTAACATGGCTCTAACATGAGTCTCGTGCTCCTCTAGCGTGTGAGAAAAAATCAAAATGTCATCTAAATAGACGAAAACAAACCGATTAAGCATATCGCGGAGGACGTTGTTGATTAAATGCTGGAAAACAGCGGGGGCGTTTGTTAACCCAAAAGGCATAACCAAATACTCAAAATGCCCCAGGTGTGTTTTAAATGCTGTTTTCCACTCATCCCCCTCGCGTATTCTAACTAGATCTTATGCGTTACAAAGGTCGAGCTTAGAAAATACACGTGAACGCTGTAGGAGCTCAAAAGCGGAGTTCATCAGGGGCAAAGGGTATTTATCTTTGACAGTGATGGCGTTAAGTTCACAGTAGTCAATGCACGGACGCAGAGACCCGTCCTTCTTGCCCACAAAGAAAAACCCGGCCCCAAGGAGAGCTGAGGAAGGCCGAATAAGGCCGGTGTTCAACAAGTCCTTAATGTACTTTTCCATCGCCTCTCTCTCAGGCCCAGAGATACTATAGAGTTTGCAGGATGGCAGCCTCGCACCCGGAAGGAGGTCGATGGCACAGTCATACGAGTGATGCGGGGGAAGCGCTAATGCTCATGACTTGCTAAAGACCTCCCCGAGGTAGTGATAAACCTCTGGTGCGAGGCTGAGGTCTGGCGGCACAACCTGAGGAGAGGAGACGGGAAGGGACAGCAAACACTCGGCCAAATTTAGACACATAGCCAAACATTAGGACTCCAGGAGGTGATGGAATTTTGTACCCAATTAATAGTTGGATCATACCGCCGGAGCCACGGATAACCAAGAACCACTGCGTGAGAAGCTCGTGGAAATACGTAAAAAGTCTGCTTCTCCCGTTGGTTTCCAGACAATAGGACGGATAACTGCGCCATGCAATGGGTAACGGACGCCACCGTCTGGCCAGACAGGGTACGCACGGAATGGGGAGCCGGCAGTTTGACCGTCGGAATCCCCATCTCGTGCACCAGCTTAGAGGAGATAAAATTACCCTCTGCCCCGGAATCAATTAGGGCAGAGACTCTCCTTTCAACCCCCGGTAGCTGGATCAGGGTCGAAATGGAGAAATTACCGGGGGGATCAAATTGAGTCCCACCACCAGACTCCCCGTGGCTACTGACGGGTTGATTCTTTTCGGCCGTAGGCGACATGTGTCTAACTTGTGCTTCAATGAACCACAGTAGGCACACACCCTGATCCTCTGCCACCGCTCAACCTCTGCCCGCAGAAGACGAACAGAGTTGAGCTCCATAGGTTTGGGGGCAGAGTCGGACTCACCTCGGTCAGTAGGCGCCGGGAGTGAACGTGTGACGAGCGGGCGAGAGGAGGCACTGTGCTCCCAGGTGCTTTCACGGTATTGATTATCTAGCTCGACCACCTGATCTATCAGGCCGTCCAAGGTCGCAGGAACGGCATGAATTGCCAGGTCATCTCAGAGCTGAGGATTCAGTCCGTGGAGGAACACGTTGCGTAACACAACTTCGTTCCACCCCGAATCTGCTGCCTCGACCCGGAACTCCACCGCCACGAGTCTTTCCTGTTCGCCCACCTGTTCCTCAGGAACCTACCGGCTGCAGCGAGGGCGATCCTGGTAAACTCACCGTTGTTGGTGACGAAGGACTACCGTGCACTGGCACAGGAAGCGGATCGCATCATTCTGGCGACCAGAACGCTCAGCGTGAATGCAGCAGCACTGGCGTCCAGGAGGGATTCCAGCGAGGTCGAGGAGCCGTTGGTTTTAGCCAGAGCAGACGTCAGGAGACATAGGAATGGGGTGATCTGCTTCTATCATCGCCGTTTTGGATCAAACGCCCAGCAATACATGCCGCCATGCCAATTCAAGAAGTCAGGAAACAGCACGGCCAGCAGTCAGTAGCAGCTGCGACCGCTGGCAACAGAAACAAGCTGCTGTATGTCACAGACACACGTTCGGGGAGACAGTTTCTGGTGGACTCTGGCTCCCAGAAGAGAATCATCCTGCTGGTCAACGCAGACAGGGTGGCAGGGGGCAGCAGTCCCAAACTTACGGCCACCAATGGATCCACCATCAGAACATTTGGTGAGCAGACACTGATGATATGCTTACACGGACGCAACTTTCAGTGGAACATTGTGGTAGCTGCATGTTCCGCCCCCAATTTAGGCGCAGACTTTTTACGTGCTTATGGGTTATTAGTTGATGTTGCTAATAGGAGATTAGTGGATGCTGTCTCTTTTGCGTCTCTGCCCTGCACAGCTCGGGGAGCTGGGTTGACAACACTGGCGAACATTACAGCTCCAGGGGGTAAGTACCAACAGTTACTCGCACAGTTCCCAGCACTCACAGTCCCAACGTTTTCAGCTATGATAACGAAACACCGGGTTGAACATTTCATATCTACTAAAGGGCCACCGGTATTAGCACAACCTTGGCGCCTGAATACAGCTTAACTAGCCAGCACGCACGAGGAGTTCGCCAACTTAGAACGGTTGGGCATCGTCAAGTTCTCCAACAGCCCGTGGACGTCCCCGCTTCACATGGTGCCTAAAGCCGGCAGGTCGTGGCGACCATGCAATGATTTCCAGTGCTTGAATAATGCTACGGAACACAATTGCTATCCTATTCCACACATCCAGGATTTTTCCGTGCACTTGGCTGGGGTGTGTGTTTTTTCCAAAGTGGATCTGGTCCGCGGTTACCACCAGGTCCCGGTGCACACGGAACACATCCCAAAAACAGCGGTAACAACTCCTTTTGGCCTTTTCGAGTTTTGACGCATGCCGTTCGGATTAAAGGGCGCGGCGCAGACCTTCCAGAAGATGATGGACGCAGTGCTTCACGACTTATCCTTCGTGTTTGTCTACTTAGATGACATTCTGGTAGCCAGCACATCTGAGGAGAAGCACATCGCCCATCTCAAGACAGTCTTCCAGAAGTGCACAGGCTTATAGTTAACCCAGCGAAGTGCCAGTTCGGTGTGCCAGTGACTGACTTTTTGGGCCACCACATTTCGCTGGAGGGCGCAATCCTGTTACCGGACAAGGTGCGTGCGGTGTTGGATTTTCTGCATCCGCAGAACGTGAGGGAACTACAGGAGTTTTTGGGAATAGTTAATTTTTACAACCGCTTCCTGCCCCGAGCAGCCCGGCTGATGCAGCCATTGTACGCCACGCTTAAAAAAAAAGAAGCCTGCGGAAAACATCGACTGAACTCCTGAGCAAGACCAGGCTTTTACAAATGCCAAAACAGCACTGGCCAATGCCGCGTTGCTAGCCCGCCCGGATCTGTCTGCATGGATACCGCTCACTACGGATGCATCTGATGTTGCTATAGGGGCAGTGCATCTCAGGTTCATGGCAGCCGCTCACATTTTTCAACAGGACTTTGCACGACAACGAACGCAAATACAGCACATTTGACAGACAATTGCTGGCTCTCCACCTGGCGATGCGCCATTTCCAGTTCTGGCTGGAGGGGCACAAGTTCACCGCGTTCACAGACCATAAGCCGCTGACATACGCCATGTCCAAGGTTTCCGAACCGTGGTCGGCCCTGAAACAACAGCAGTTGGTCACAATTTCGGAGTTTACAACCAACATTCAATACGTTGCCGGTAAACTCAATGTCATGGCTGATTGTCTGTTGCATGCGTTAATTGCCCCGGTCTACGTGGGAATAGATTTCCCCGCCATGACTGTGGAGCAAGCCAGGGACGTGGACATTTGCATGCTTCAGTCTGTGCCAACTGGGTTAAGGCTGGAGAGCAGGGTGATGCAAGAAAGGTGCTCTCCCTTGCTCTGCAACGTCTTCACCGGCCACCTACGCCCGGTGGTTCTGAGCTCTTGGCGCCGTTGCGTTTTTGAGTCGGTCCACTCCCTTTCGCGTCCAGGAGTGCACGCTTCAGTGAAGCTAGTGGGGGTGAAATTCGTCTGGCCGCGCTTGCGCAAGGACGCGAAGGAATAGGCTGCAGCTTGCGTTGCAAGCCAGCAGACCAAAGTGCACAAACACACCAGAGCTCCCCTCGAGCCATTCCAAATCCCAGCTAGGAGGTTCGACCACGTCCACGTGGATTTGGTGGGACCCCTCCTACTGTTGCAAGGTTTTACGCACCTTTTGACAGTCGTCGACCGCACCACGCGCTGGCCTGAAGTGGTCCCACTGGTTTCTACCACGTCTGCAGAAGTGGCGCACACTTTTTTGTCGGCTTGGGTTGCATGTTTCGGATCTCCAATGGACATCTCGTCTGACAGGGGTCCACAATTCGTTTCAGAACTCTGGTCCGCAATGGCCCAGAGCCTGGGGGTCAAAATTCACCCCACTATCATGTACAACCCCCAGGCTAACGGGTTATACAAGCGTTTTCATAGGTCGCTTAAAGCAGCGCTCAGAGCTTCGCTCACGGACACAAATTGGGTCGACCGCCTGCCCTGCTGCTGTCAAAGAGTTGAACAAGCTGTAGCTCCATTTTATATTTACTTATTTTTGTATGATGTTACTTGGGTTCTAAATATTTTATTGGGTTTTAGACCTTTTGAGTTTTTAACCTCTTTGACTAGTTTTTAACTTTTAATATGACCCTCCTCTCTTACCTCTGGTTTTTCTCCCATCTCTTTCTCTTTTTATACCCTGATTGATGGAGACTTGAGTATTTTTTATCATGTTTATAGTCAGCTTCATGTGTGCCTGTGTTTGTGTCTATGTTGAATGTAATTTATGGCTTGTAAATATGGATGTCACCAGACTGCAAAACAAATCTACCTACAGGTACAAATAAAGTAACCTGAACCCGAACCTGAACCCTGGGTTCTTTTAGTGTTGCGTTCCACACCTAAGGAGGATTTGGCAGGATCTCCGGCAGAACTCGTTTTTTCTCAGCCGCTGCAGATCCCCGGAGAGTTTTTACCGGAAAACCCCGCGCCCGAGGCTGATCCACCCACGCAGTTTTTACACAGTACGGAGGCTGTGAGCATACCGGGCCGGGCCCACCATTGTTTTCCCAGCACATTCATCCCAAAAAGCTTACAGAATGCCAGTTTTGTTTTTGTCAGGCACGATGTGCACTGGACCCCACTGAGCCCACTGTACGACGGACCGTTCACTGTGTTGGAACCTGGGGTGAAGCATTTTGTGTTAGACTTGGGGGGGCGTAGGGAGACCGTCTGCATCGACAGGCTAAATCCCGCTTTTGTGTTGGCAGACGAGCAGGTGGTGTTGGCCCAAGCTCCCCAGCGTGGACGCCCACTGTTGGGCGTCCACGCCCTCCAAAGAGAGAAGACGCTTTTCTTCCCCGCTCCGGCTCCCTATCTCTCTCTCCCTCCCTAACTGACTGGATCCCAGCTTGCTATCGTCTGTGTCTGCGTGTCTTTACTGCTGATTTATCTAACGAAATTATGGATTTAATAAGCTGGGCTTTGAACGCAATTGTCACTGTTTTTTCAACGAGGAAATCGGGCCCGGGGGAGCCTATCTGTCCTGCAGGAACTGCTGCTGCGGGTTATTTAAAGGACACAAGCAATTGGAAACTCTTGTGCCTGTGTGATCTTTCTATTGAAGATATTGAAGATTTATATCTTTTCGGAGCAATGGTCATCGGAATTCTACTGATTGGCTTTGGGATTGTTCTAGTGTACCGCAAATTGAAGAAGATGGACAGAGCTTATCAAAAAGCGGACCCGGCGAAGCTCACTCATCAAATTGACCAACTGGGCAGGACTCTGACAGCGGCCAATGGAGAACTGTACAGGAAAATGGATTACATCACGATCCCGCTGAGAGCTGTCCACGAATCGATTTCGATGCCTGGCCATGATGGAATTGGAGCACTGAATCCGTAAGAGAATAGAAAGTTTTTTCTCTGAAGTCAGTGCTATTCGACCTGTTTTTTTGTTTTTTTTTTACCGGCACCCTCAGCACTCAGTCCTCCAGATAATCAACAGTATATTTGTTTTCATAACATTGGCGGGCAGCATCTGACTCTCAAGGACAGCTGTCTGGCTCAACTATTCCATCTGCCGTGCTCAAGGACACGTGCCTTTGCTTCAGACTGTAGTCATAACATCTGCTGAGGAAGAGACTATTGTTGTCCACCTAACTGATTTGCCACTGATTGCACCCAACTCACACATACTGATCCACTTATACTGACTGATGAAGATATTCATTCACTGCTCTCTTTGTGTCATTGTGTGGATTCTATTGTTTGCTAATTGTGCATTGAGAGTTTTTTTCTTGTAATCATAATATCGGTCATATATGAACTTTATTCTGATCAACAATGCTTTTTTCTCTCTCCTACTGTGTCCACCCTTCCCCTCCCCCCACTGCCTACTGTTCCCCTCCTGCTGACAGGCGCCTCCACGGCTCGCCGCGTCATTGAGAATGTCATTTATGACGTTTTCAGTGTCAAGTCAAATTCCTCGTATATTTACCTGTTATTTACTTGTAAATGTGCTTGGCAATAAACTTATTCTGATTCTGATTCTGTTGGTGGCTCCGCAAGGTGACGATCCCTCGGCAGGGACCTGCGTTCGCAAAGCTAATTGTTCCCCCCCTTCCTCTTTTCCTCCACAGACTGAAGTGCCCTCCGGTACACCTCACCAGCAGGGTGGTTCAACTTGATCGGCAACCCTCCGCTACAGCCGCTGTGGGCGCCGGCTCAAGCCCAAAGGACGGGGGGGTTAGTGCCCCTTCTGGCTGTTGGGGGGGGGGCTGTGTGGGGGCATGGTGTGGGGGTTTTCTCCACCCAGAGAAGGCAGGGGGAAGGAGAAGACAATAGACCAAAGGAGGTGGTGTCACCGGGGGGCATCAGACTGGACTGTTGGGCCCATGCACCCCCTGGGGAGAGTGAGAGCTGCCAGTGACACTGAAAAGAAGGAGGGTGTTGGAGTGGCACCAGAATTATGTTATGTTAATGTGCCACACATTCCTTTGTTCAAACAACAACAATGCTTTATGGTCGGAAGTTCCGGGTCTCGATGCATGGGAATAAAGATATAAAAGAGGGATGCACAGAGACCCAGGATTCTCTTTTGCTATACTGTTTGTTGGAGAAAGAATAAAGTTCTTGTGTCGCTCAGCTCATTGCCTCGCCTGCATCCTTTCTCCACAATGTGTTAAAATGACTTCAAAAGCACTGCAGTACAACATCACTGATTTATTTGGAATTTAATTATTGAGCTTCAAGTCACATTTCTAGTTTTCCATTCCTGTTTTATTTAATCACAAGATAGCATTACACAAATTAGGCAGTGATCAAACACAGATATTGACAGCTTATTATCATCACTGTATAATGATTTAGCTCCTAGTATAACAAGATTCATCACTTTAACAATGTACCTTTTGAGTTTGTTTGTATTCAAGGATCCATTTGCAATAAAGGGAGCGCTAAAAATATAAATAAATTGACAAATAAAAAGTTGAAATGCTTCTTCTAGCATTTTTTCTTTCAACATTCAACATTTCAACATTTGTCATGTTCTCCAGTCTATTGCTTTTCCTTTATGGTCACTTCAGTACTGAATATACATGCGTGTATGTATATATATTATATATCAACTAAAAGCATATTATAAACCGATTTAAAGTTAGAGCTGTCCTCACTACGAACTTTTGGAGCTCCAAATATTCTGTCCAATCTTTTTTCTCCCTTACTAAACTTCATCAGTGTTTTATGTAGCACTGTGACATTTTTAATGTCAGTTTTTCGTGTGTGCAACTTTTTTGTCATAGTTTTACAGCTTTTCTTGTAAATCAGAGACATTTTTCTCTTGTAAATTTACCTACTTTTTGTATAAAAATGCAACATTTCCCCCATGTTGTTTTCCACCTAAATTCACAGTTTCTCCTAAAAATGTATTTTTCTCAATTTTGCATTTTTTGTCATGGAAAATAAGCATTTTTCCTTACATATTTGCAAAATCATTTACATTTCTGATTCTTTTGACTATCTATAGATCTTTTTTTTGGGGGGGGGGCAAATACCTGAATCCTAAATTTGAAAGCTGTCATTGTAAAAAATTAAATGTCTAAATAATGAATCCAGAGTAACTTTTTAATACCAGAATTATTTAGTCACAAATCTATTCACAGATTTACCATGAGTAAATCTCAGCACACCACACCTTGTCTCTGCAGGCAGGATAACTGTTACTTTTGACATAGTCTAGCTGACTAAATCACAGTAGTGTCCTTAGCTGATGTGCTTAGTACGAAATAGCCACATGGTGGCAAGTGGTGACATCATAAATTAATGAAAAAACATTAGTCCTGTCAGAATAAATATGTTAATCACTACAACTGATTAATAACAAAATAAAATAAGTTTAAGAATAATGGTGATTAAGCCTCATTCAGTGGCTAAATTAACCTCAGTTAATGCTGATTGCACTGTTAAGAAGGGAAGAAGGGGTAAAGAATATTTTACATCTTTCCAAGTTTTTGGCATTGAAAAATCTAGCATGAATTACATCCTCCAAAATTGTCCATGAAGTACATCTTTTAAACCATTTGAACATTAACTGAGCTTTTTTTTTATATCAGGAGCAAGAATGTGGCAGCAGCAGGGTGAACCAAAAAGGAGAGGAGAGAGGAGGTAAAGGTAACCAGAGAATCAGCACAGGTGTCCAGAGGGACAGAGAGACAGTACTGATGACTAGAGAGAGAGGCGGCACAGGAGGAACACATGACCAGGTAACAAAAGTCAAAACTTGATTTCTGCCAGTGCTGAAATACTTAACATACAATAGGTATTAAGTAGGCCTGCTGCTTCATAGTGGCATAGACTATTACAAGGCTGAATACAGATTTGGTAAATGAGGGAAATAATTTTTACAACTGTTACTAATATGGGAATGCCAAAATAACGGGGTAAATTAGCCTTGTCCTTTTAGCAAAGTTAATGATTGTGCGCTTTGCCTCCACACTACGATACATATACTGTAATTTTTTGCTTAAAAAAAATCCATTTCCTTTAAAAATGAAAAACAGGACATTGGAGACAACTGCCTGTGCTGATGACATGACAGGCCTATAATAAAAAGATTTAAAAAAAAAAATCCTTATACGGGCAGAGATCTCAATCCCCACAAAGTTTGAAACAAAGTTACGCCCTTGCATAAGGCACTCAGTCCATGCAGCAGTTTGGGAAATTATTAAACAATGTAGCTGCAGACAGCAACCCAGGAAAAATGCCTCTATGAACCAAAACAAAGAAAAGACAATTTTAATTGCAAGTTCAGCTTGACATACATATACATTATAACAGATAGAAAATGTGCAATTAAAATACGATTAATTGAGCATTAACTATGGACTTTATGTGATTAATCATGATTAAAACCTTTGATCGGCTGACGGCACCAACATTTTAAGTCTTCTTATTTCTTATTTCAAAATCTTATTGAAATTGGTATAGATTATGCAAGTATATTGGAGAAAAGACATCAGCTGACATCTACTACAGTTATCTTTTTTATTGTTCCAATACCTCAACATACAAAAGACAGAAAAATAAACTACATTTACTCATGCATGAGTCATGGTGATACGGTATAAAACAGTTTCAGAAAGACACAAAATGACTGTAAAAAGAAAAGAATTAACATGTATAAATACTCGTAGATGAATAGATTATGATGCCATGACAATAATGTGTTAAAAACATCCACAGCATCAAACAATAGAACACTCAAAAGATTTTAAAGAAATTTATGTGTTGTTTACAATTGGCAACAATATTCATCAACTACAACTAGGTTTTTTTCTGAATTTTCTTTAAAAGTTCTCACCATATGGCGATGCAGATCTCCTCGATGACGGTACAGAAGGAGGTTAAGGTGCAGTTGCTAAAGCAGACGTTGTCTTTGCACACTGGACTGGACGCCTCACACCACTTACACAAGTTGAAGCTCAGGTGGCTGAAGGTCTGGACGACACCTGGAAGACCTGTAGAGGAAAAGAACTTCTGTAGTGATGTAGTATAAGTTGCATTGTAAAGTGCCCACTGAGGGAGCAGGTACGTAGGTTTAGTCATTTTGGGGCTCAAGGCAAAGATAAGCATGGGGACGTTTACTTTTTCATGAAGTTTAAAAGAGAAGTAAGACAGATAAGAAATAAAATACAAATATAACCACAAGCAGCAATTATTGGGTTTGTAGTAGCTGTAGACTTCAAGGTCATGTACTGTGAGCAACAGCATTTAAAACCTAAGGTGTGCTACACATTTGGCTTTTAAATGTAGAGGAGAAACATGTTATACTTCAGTTACTGTTCAGAAGAATAAGACTTCTGAGCGAAGATTTAAACCCAAGACTTCCAGCATATCAGACAGTTGCATTAACCACTACATCACATCACTGCTTTGACGGACTGATGCAGTTCCAACCATTATCCTGGGCCACTGTGCATACAGGTGGGCATGTCATTCAATCGGTAAGTCTATATTTTACCACAGGATTTATTCTGTTTGTGTAATGTAGCGCTAGCCGCCATTATCCTTTCATGTGCCTGACACTTAAGCCTTCTTATGGAATGATTTCACGTGCAGTAAATGTCAAAGCCTTGTGCCAAATAAATAATGTGCTAGAGAGAAAATGACCCACAAATATCCAGATAAGCCTGGATACATGTAGATGCTATACCATGTTGATTTGTTTGTTCAGACTGTTTTTGGAGAGACGCTGCTCACGTTAAAGACAGGAGGAGAAAAGAGATGTAATTAGACAGGGTCATCTGACAGTTTTGCCTTGTTGCAGCACAGCAAAGTAAAATACTTTTAGAGTGTGTTGAGAGCATGCAGAGATGATTGTGCACAGAATGAATGTGCAGTGTTGTTTGGTGACTGCTGAGAGGACCGGTGTCAACACCGGAGCTGCTCTGTCTCCAGCTGTGCCTGTCCACTCTCCAGCTGCGAGGCTGGAGTTGCCTCTCAGCTGTGTTCTGTGCTGCCCTGGTGCATGTGTGGTCACATATGATATTCAATCGATCTGGCTGTTCCTCTAAACAGTCATAGTAGTGTTAACTTTTGAAGTTGTGGATATTCTGTTTGTGCAAGCACCAGTCGGGACTTGTGGTCTGCTTTTGGCTGTATGTAGCTTGCATCCCAGCAGAGGATGGCAGTGGCGGCCAGTGTGCTTGCTGTGCTGCTCTGCTGTAGTGCTCATGCGCTCCACATGTGCTGACTGGTTGTTTGGGCCCTCCACAGTCATGACAGCATTGTACTCTAATTTTTTTTTTAAACATTAGATCTTCAATAGTATTGTTTTCTTGTCAAATTTGGCAGCTTGCAGACTTCAAGGATAGGCAGTGCGTCAGCGTCCTCGTGGGTGGGATGTACAGTCATGTGAAAAAATTAGGACACCCTGTATAAGCCTGTTTTTTAACATATTTGGACATATGGATATTTAATATCATTGTTAAAAATACAGGGAGATTCATGTAATACAAATAATTAAAAATGAATTAAAGACTTTTTTCAAATTTTCCGTAAAATGTAACTCTAAACAAATAGTGAGGAATAAATTAGGACACCTCCCATCTTTTTTAGGACACCCTTACATTCATTCCCACTTAAAATGGCTAAAATAAATGTTAAAAAAAATGCAAATAAAAACAAAAACAAGGTTAGACATAGATATGTGAACATTTCTTAATAAAGAACTGAATATTTAAAGGGGTGTCCGAATCTTTTCACATGACTGTAGGTGGGCCTAATTAAAATATTCATAGATCCTGGTGTTTAAAGAAGGAGGAAAAGAGAAAAGATTTTCACAAGCAACTGTCAGAGCATGAAAGGGTTTTTTGTGGGAAAAAAGCATAAGATACCATTTTAGACTATGTAGATTCATTTTTATATCCACCGCAATACATATTTAACAGAAAAAAGTACAAATTTACAAGAAAAGGTAATTTGATTTATTTTGTTATCGACATCTGTCCATGTGCAAATCTGTTAGCCCTTTTGAACCTAGACAGGAAGTTTGAGTTTCAAGTCATGTACTTGTGGGAAAAAATCAGACTATTGACAAAATCATGTAAACAATCCATCCATCCATCCATCTCCTTCCGCTTAATCCTTTTCGGGTCGCGGGGGGGGCTGGAGCCTATCCCAGCATCTTTGGCGAGAGGCAGGGTCCACCCTGGACAGATCGCCAGTCCATCGCAGGGCCAACACAGAGAGACAGACAACCATTCACTCTCACAGTCATACCTAAGGACAATTTAGAATCCTGTTAGGTTAATTGGTAAACAACCTCCCCCCCAAAAGAAAAAAACAAAACAAAACTGATTACAAAAGTGTATGCAAACACATCAAATTCAATAACTAATATTATCTGATGATTGTTATCAGATTATTGTAACTATGTAAATTGGCTCATTGATAACGTGACATTTTTAATCCAAGATAAGAAATGCAAGATGAATCTTTTCTTGACTTTGGCATTATTAAGAAAAGATTAAATCTAGTTTTAGTAGACATCTTTTTCATTGGTAGTTGCTAAAAGTATTAACAGCAATGTGCTTTTCCATGTGTATTGCTTGATGTTCATAGACTACAGTTCATATTATATTGGCTTTACCACATACAGCATCAGAGCAGCGAGCGGTTGCCCCTTTGAAGCCAGTCAGCCTAAGGTGAGATTGCTCAGAAATTAAGTTATAAGACCACTGTGTTTGGTTGTATGCTTTTATACTATGTTTGTATTGGGGTTAGGAGCTGTCACATTAGTAGCTAAAGTATTAGAAGAAGCCATCTCTATTGTCATCCAGTTCATACAGCCAATCCTGTACAGTAGAACGAAATTACGTTTCGCCTATCTACAATGTTAATCACATGTAGAATAAGAGGGGTCGCTGCCATGCAAGCTGCCGCCACAAACAATTTCTCTTTCCCCCATTCTACTGCGCTGAGCACCAAGCTAGAAGGCAGGAAGTACCATTTTTATATGGTCTTTGGTATGACCCAGCCGGGCATTGAACCCCCAACCTCCTGGTTGTGGGGTGGATCCTCTAGAGCAAAAAGCAGAAATATTCTGTTCAAAGTAAAAGTTTTTTGGGAAAAATATATTGTTATTGTAGGGAAAGGAGCAGGCGTGACAACGGGCTGAACAGCACAGACTTTATTTCCTTTCTCCACAAGTCGAGTTGATAAGAATGAAACCCAGATCGCAGGCTCTCCCTCTTTTATACTTCAATCCCTTGCCAAGAGACCTGGGGACTCACACCACAATCCACATTGAATCAACAGTCTGTGCGGCACATTAGCATGACATAGTACATCCCCCCACATTATCATAACACTCGCTGGCGTGCTGCTTCTTCCTCTTCGCTCTAGCCAGCGTCTGCCCTCAGGTGTCTCGACTCGACCCTCCGGTCAGCCTCCACTTCACTGTCCATTGTCTGGGTGGAGGATGTCACCTCTGTGTCCCCCCACACCGTCCGCCCCCTTCCCGAACACTCAGAATAGGCTTCAACCTGTCAGTCCTGTGGGCTTCAGTCGGTGGCCGTATCGGTTGTAACGGGGGGTCGCTGGCTGATATGCGCTGCTCTGGCGGCGTGGCACCGTGGGAGGCATGCCCATTTGTAGGGGGATGGGGGGGGGAACACATCCTCAAAAGGCGTTGTTGTTGCTGTTGCAGAATCATTTACCTGTGAGGCCCCCAACGGGGGGGCGTCCACGCCAGGGAGCCCGGGCCAACATCACTTCCTTGTCTGCTAACACGAATGCTGGTTTGAGCCTGTCATTGCAGACAGTTTTGCTGCGTCCCCCCAAGTCTAACAGAAAATGTTTCTCCCCAGGTTGCAGCACTCTGAACGGCCCGTTGTACGGCAGGCGCAACAGTGTCCAGTGTGCTTCGTGCCTGACGAAGACAAACGCCGCATTCCGCAAGTTTTTGGGGACAAAAGCATGGGGGAAAAAGTGGTGGGCCAGGCCCGGTACTCTTCCCGGTTCCACAGCATGTGGGGAATGCGAGGGTGGTTGGGCGTCAGGCGCTGGGTTGTTGGGCAAAAATTCCCTGGGGAGCCGCAGCGGTTGTGAAAAAACGAGCTCTACTGGGGAGGCTGCCAAATCCTTCTTCGGTGCGGCGTGCAACCCCAACAAAACCCATGGCAGTCAGTCTACCCAATTGGCATCAGTAAGCGAAGCCCTGAACGCCGCTTTGAGTGATCTGTGGAAACGTTCGCATAACCCATTGGCCTGAGGGTGGTATGCGGTTGTGCGGTGGATGTTGACCCCCAGGCTCCAGGCCACCGCGGACCAGAGGTCGGAAACGAACTGGGGGCCCCTGTCTGAAACGTGCCACCCAAATGGTCAAAAAAGCGCCTGCTACTTTCGTGGATGTTGTGGACGCCAGCGGCATGGCTTCTGGCCAACGCGTCGTGTGGTCCACTACTGTTAGGAGGTGCGTAAACCCCTGCATAGGTGGGAGGGGCCCCACCAGGTCCACATGGACATGGTCGAACCTCTTAGCCGGGATGTGGAAGTGTTCTAGGGGGGCCTTTGTGTGCCTGTGCACCTGGCAGGCGACGTAAGCTGTCGCCCAGTCTTTCACCTGTTTGCGCAGACCCAGCCAGATGAATTTCACCCCCATCAGCTTGACTGATGCGCGCACCCCTGGGTGCACCAGAGAGTGAATGGAGTTGAAAACACGGCAGCGCCAAGCGTGCAGGATGACCGGGCGCAGACAGCCTGTGGAGACTTCATAGAATAGGGATGGGCTCCCGGCTCACAGTACTCTGCTCTCCAGCCTTAACCCTGTTGGTCCAGACTGGAGTGCGCAAACGTCGGCATCGCGGGTTGCTCCGCGGCCATGGCCGTGTAATCTATCCCTGCGTGGATTGGGGCCACGAGCGTGCATGAGAGACAGTCTTCCACCATGTTGAGTTTACCAGCCACATGCCGTATGTCGGTGGTAAACTCCAATATTGCAGCTAGTTGCCTTTGCTGCCGGGCCGACCATGGTTCTGAAACCTTGGCCATGGCGTATGTCAGCGGCTTGTGGTCCACTAACGCTGTGAAACTGCACCCTTCCAGCCAGAACTGGAAGTGGCGTATGGCCAGGTGCAAGTCCAGCAGCTCCCTGTTGAACGCGCTGTATTTACGCTCATTGTCACGAAGGCATCTGCTGAAAAAGGCGAGCGGCTGCCAAGACCCTGCGATGCACTGCTCCACGACGGCCCCTATGGCCACGTCTGATGCGTCAGTAGTGAGTGCAATGCATGCCAACGGGTCTGGGTTTGCCAGTAACATGGCCTTAGCCAGCACATCCTTGGCATCCGCAAAAACCTGCACCCGCTCAGGTGTCCAGTCAATGCTATCCGCTGGTTTGCATTTCTTAAGCGCAGCATACAGCGATTGCATGAGCTGGGCTGTGTGAGGGAGGAAACGGTTGTAGAAGTTCACCATCCCTAGGAATTCCTGGAGTGCCCTTATAGTCTGAGGACGTGGAAAATTCGCCACCGTGCGCACCTTGTCCGGTAACGGGATTGCGCCCTCCGGTGAGATGCAGTGGCCCAAAAAATTGATCGTCGCAGCTCCAAACTGGCATTTCACTGGGTTGATTATCAACCGATGCTCCTCCAACCTCTGGAAAACCGTTCTGAGGTGGGCGACGTGTTCATCCTCGGATGTGCTTGTCACCAGGATGTTGTCAAGATGGACAAAAACAAATGGCAGGTTGTGCAGCACAGCATCCATCATGCATTGGAAGGTCTGTGCTGCGCCTTTTAACCCGAATGGCATGCGTAAAAATTCGAAAAGTCTGAATGGAGTAATCACTACCGTTTTGGGTACGTCTTCCTCGCGCACCCAGACCTGGTGGTATCTGCAGACCAGGTCCACCTTGGAAAAAATGCGTGCCCCGGTGAGGTGGGTGGAAAAATCCTGAATATGGGGAATGGGGTAGCGATCATGTGCAGTAGCGTTGTTGAACCGGTGGAAGTTGCCGCATGGTTGCCACAAACCCTCGGCTTTAGGCACCATGTGCAGCGCGGCCGCCATGGACTATTGGAGCGCCTGATGATGCCTAGTCTCTCCAAATTGGCAAACTCCTCGCAGTCACTGGCCAGTTTAGCTGCGTCCAGGTGGCGAGGGCATGCGAAAACGGGTGGCCCCATAGTGGGGATAAAGTGCTCAACCCCAGACTTAGTGACGGCCACCGAAAACGTCGGAACCGTAAGTGCTGGAAACTGTGTGAGAAATTGTTGGAACTTACCCCCTGGAACCGTGACGTTGGCAAGTGATGTGGACCCGGTTCCTTGAGCTGTACAGGGCAGAGCATTAACAAGACATCTATTGGCAACATCGACTAACAGTCCGTGCGCACACAGAAAATCAGCGCCTAAGATGGGGTAGTTACAGGCTGCAATGATGAAAGTCCATTGGTAGTTGCAGCCATGCAAACATATGGTTAGTGTCCTCTCACCAAAAGTTTTAATGTCTGAGCCATTGGGGGCTGCCAGCTCGGGGCTGCTACTCCCAGCCAAGCAGTCTGCATTTGACGGCAGGATGAGGCTCTTTTGGGAACCGGAGTCCACGAGGAATGTCTCACCGAACGTGAGTCCGTCACGTAGAGCAGCTTGTTTGTGTCACCCGCGGCCGCAGCTGCTAACGACTGCCGGTCCTGGCATTTCCCGACCTCCTGTATTGGCAGGGTGGCACGCATCGGCGTGCGTCTTCTCTGAAACGGTGATGGTAGAAATAGAGCGCTCCTTGCCGGTGCTTCTTGGCCTCCGTGCTGGCCACCATGGAAGGCTCCTCGCTGTCGGCGGGCATCTCCGTGGGCTCCGGCGCCACAGCATTCACCGCAAAGGTTCTGGTTGCCAGGATAATCCTTCTTGTGCCAGCGCCTGGTAGTCCTGCGTGGCCAGTAGCGGTGAGCTGGCGAGGACTGCCCGGGCTGCTGTCGGGAGGTTACGGAGGAAAAGGTGTGCGAACAGGAATGATTTGCTATCTGTGCCCATCAACGCCAGCATCTTCTCCATCAATTCGAGTGCCGAGCCATCTCCCAACTCGGAGCACGTCAGGAGTCATTCCGCTCTCTCAGAGTCTGACAGTGTGTAGCACTGGGTCAGTGCGGTCTTGATGGTGTCGTACTTGCCATGAGCTGGGGGCCGTTTGAGCAGGCTTGCCACCTGCTGCGTTGTGCGTATGTCCAGTATTGCTATGACATGGTAATACTTTGTGTCATCCGCTGTCACTCCCTGAGCACGAACTGGGCCTCTGTGTGTAGGAACCAAGCCGTGGGGTTGTGCAGCCAAAAATCCGGGAGCTTGACTGAAACAACACAGGCAGTGCTGGCGTTTCCAGACGGGGCCATCTCCGGGGTGTTCGCCTCGTATTCCATTATTCGTCTCGGGGTCACCAGTGTAGGGAAAGGAGCAGGTGTGACAACGGGCTGAACAGCACAGACTTTATTTCCTTTCTCCACAAGTCGAGTTGATGAGAATGAAACCCAGGTCGCAGGCTCTCCCTCTTTTATACTTTAATCCCTTGCCTAGCAACCTGGGGACTCACACCACAATCCACATTGAATCAACAGTCTGTGCGGCACATTAGCATGACATAGTACATCCCCCCACATTATCATAACACTCGCTGGCATGTTGCTTCTTCCGCTTCGCTCTAGCCAGCGTCTGCCCTCAGGTGTCTCGACTCGACCCCCTGGTCAGCCTCCGCTTCACTGTCCATTGTCTGGGTGGAGGATGTCGCCTCTGTGTCCCCCCACATTATAGAATTTTAACTACAACCCTCAACTATAATTTTGAGCGTTGTTCTAACATTATTAATTCAAAACTATTTGTTAATTATAGCATGTCCTATGCTTGGAAAGTGTCTGCAGAAACGTGGCTATGTAAGGATAATAAAAGGAAGGAACATAACTGCCATTCACCTAGCTGGCTAACATGCTATCGCAGCAACAGGGTGCTAACGGTAGGAGCGAAAACCCGGGGTGGAGGCGTGTGTGTGTATATCAGTGATGCCTGGTGCTGTGACTCTGTTGTTGTTCACAGACATTGCTCTCCTTTGGTAGCGTTTATGATGATCAAGTGCAGATCCTTTTACACGCCTAGAGAAATTTCATCGGTTCTACTTGCCACCATGTATGTCCCGCCCACTGACACCAGTGAGAGGAAGGAAGCACTGAAAGTACTCTATTAAGCTATAAGTGAGACACAAACAGCGCATCCGGATGGATTTCTCATCACAGCAGGAGACTTCAACCTCGCAAATTTAAAGGCCCTCCTAGTGAATCTATATCAATATGTAAACTTTGCAACGAGGGGAGACAACCCGCTGGATCTGGTGTACACAACCCATAAGAATGCATACAAACCATCCCCCATCCCCCCTCTGTGCCTCTCTAATCACATCATCATCCTGTTAAGGCCAGCATATAAACCTAGAGTGAAAGCCATCAGACCAACAAAGAAGCAGGTACGTGTGTAGCCAGAGGGGGCCTCTGATGCTCTGAAAGTTACTGCTTCAGCACCACAGACTGAGACATTTTCAAGTATGCAGCCACTCACAATGGACACACAAACCTAGAGGAGTACACTGAGGTTTTTGTGGCATACATAGCCAAATGTTTTGATGATGTCACTCACTGCAAGACCATCACTGTTCGTGCTAACCAGAAGCCATGGATGACAGCAGAGATCCACAGGGTCCTGAGGGCTCAGGACGCAGCCTTCAGGGCTGGCGACACAGCAGGACTAACACCAGCTAGGGCCAACCTGTCCTGTGGCATCAAGGAGGAAAAACGAGGATGTACGTTCTCTCTGGCGTGGCATACAGACCCTCACCAACTACAAATCTCCACCTCAGACCTGTGTGAGTGACATCACACTGCTCAACAACCTAAACAACTTCTTTGGCTGATTTGAAGCACAAACCAGCAGACCAACACAGAAGACCATTTCTCCTCCGGACGAGCTGGCCTTGAGTCTGGATCCGGCTAGCGTGAAGAGGACCCTCTGCAGGATCAACCCACGAAAGGCAGCTGGCCCAAACAACACACCGGGTCGCGTCCTGAAGGACTGCGCAGAGGAGCTTAAGAATGTCCTGGCCGACATCTTCAACATCTCCCTGTCTCAAACTGTTGTCCCCACATGCTTCAAGACTGCCACCATAATACCAGTCCCAAAGAAGCCCGTCCCATCCAGCTACAATGATTACCGGCCGGTAGCACTGACCCCCACTATAATGAAGTGCTTCGAGCGGCTAGTCATGAAGCACATCAAGTCCACCCTGCCTCCCCATCATGACCCATTTCAGTTTGCATACAGGTCGAACAGATCCATAGAAGATGCCATCACTGCTGCTCTCCATCCAGCCCTCACTCACCTGGATTCAAAAAACTTGTACGTGCATATGCTGTTCTTGGACTTCAGCTCAGCATTCAATACAATCATCCCCCAGCACCTAACACAAAAAGTCAGACACTTGGGACTCAAAACCTCTCTCCGTAACTGGGTGCTGGACTTTCTCACAGGGAGGCTACAGAATGTGCGGGTTGGCAGCAACACCTTCCAGACCATCACACTATGCACAGGGGCCCCACAAGGATGCATGCTCAGCCTGCTGCTCTTCACCCTGCTGACCCATGACTGCATGCCAGCCTACAACACCAACCACATCATCAAGTTTGCGGACGACACAATGGTAGTTGGCCTCATCACCAACAACGATGAGGCCAACTACAGAAACAAGGTGAGCCAACTGGTCCAGTGGTGTAAAGACAACAACCTCTTCCTGAACGTGGGAAAAACCAAGGAGATTGTGGTCAACTTCAAGAGGGGTCACACACAACACCCCCCTCTGATCATTGACGGTGCAGCTATGGAGAAGGAGAACAGCACCAAGTTCCTGGGGGTGCACATCTCTGAGGACCTCACCTGGACCAACAACACCACATCACTGGCCAAGAAGGCCCAAACTCACCTCCATTTCCTCCGCAGACTGAGGAGAGCATGAGTCCAACCCCACATCATGCAGTCTTTCTACCGGGGCACCATTGAGAGCATCCTCACCAAATACATCACGGTGTGGTATGGAAGCTGCACTGTCAACTGCCAGAAGATACTACAATACATAGTGGATGCAGCCAGCAAGCTCATCGGTGACCCCCCCCCCCCCCCCAGACATCTACCCCACCCGCCTCACCCGCAGAGCCATCAACATCACAGGCGACACCTCCCATCCCCTACACTCCATCTTCAGCCCCCTGCCCTAGGGGAAAAGGTACCGTAGCGTCCGGGCCTGCTCCACAAGACTGCTGAACAGCTTCGTTCATCAGGCCATCAGGACCCCGAACTCTGTTCACCCCCCTCCCCCCAGACGGTAACACCTGCGCAATAACTACCTCAGATGTTGGCACAGAAAGACTGGCACACCAACAATAATACTGTTGTTCTGTTGTACTTTGCTGCTTTATGTCTCTACACATTAACCGCAAACATCTGCACAAATGCCATATCTGCTGCTATCTGTATGTCATTGCAATACTGATCATGTGAAATCATATCTGTTACCATCTCCACCTACACTACCGCACTGAAATGCAACTACGGGTATTCCTCTCTAGCTGTCTGAATATAGGATTGCTGGGTTTATTACCACTAATCGTTTACCTAAACTAATCATTTACCTCTATGAAGGTCAGAGTCCTTCTGGCTGCCATTGGCACCACAGGTTGTATCACTGTATATACACTGTACATAGACTGCTGCTGTCACTGTTTGTTCTTGTTTTTCTTTTTAATCTAGCCTAATTCCTTTTCTTCTTTTTATAAAATCACACCAATGAAGAGAGAGAGAAACGCCATTTCAATTCTCCTGTATGTCCTGCACGTATAGTAGTATCGACAACAAAATCTTCTAATCTTAAAAACATTTTTACCTTTAAACGCTGTGAAATCTAAGTAGAAAATGGCTATGAGTCATGTTGGTCTTCACAGAGGTATACAAATATGCACACTGAGGGTAATCATAGTGCTGCATACATAGCTACATAAACATGGACTGAATCACATACACAAACCAACCGCACTGCATTATAATTAAATATACTGCACACGCACGCACGCATGCACATGGGCAGAAGCTGTTCCAGATGTTTCTTCCAAACTGAGCTGAAGACAAAGAAAGAAGAAAACTGAATGAGCAGATCAGGCTCTGTGAGTAAGAAATGATTCCAGCCTTCTTCAAATTTACATTGAAGTGTCCCTATTATGAACTTTTTCCTCCATGTTGACACAGCTCCCAGAGGCGTTAATGAAATGTCTCTGACATGCTTTGGTCAAAACACTTCAGGGGTTAATTATTGCAGGAACATTTTATACACACCAGTGTTGTGTTTGGAAATGATGGATGCAGATAGGTCCACGTGTTGAGGTTATCTTTATTAAACAGTAGCCCCAACAGCTAGGAGGAAGCACACAGTGAGGTAACTGGGAGGTGGTACACCAAAGGTAGAGAGCAAGACAGAGAGCCCACAAGAGACCGGCTAGCCCTGGGTAGCTGGCTATTATACCTGTGGCAAGATGATGTCACACATGCATACGTGTGACTGCAGCGTGGTGCGTCATGCCGTTTCCTATATATCAATCAATCAGTCAATCAACCTTTATTGTCATGATGCTATGCATACAACTGTAGTGCAAGCAAGATGAAATTGCGTTTCTCTAGGCATCCCTATTGTAAAAAGAACATAATTTAAAAACACACTCACACACCCCCTCACCCCCCACCCCGACAGCCATTCACACATCCCTGAGACACATTTGGATATTACAGTAATGTTAACTTATTACAGTTGCAGTTAAAACTAGAAAAGCACTCATAGAGCGCATACCTCTGCCAAGGCTCCTTCCGTTTCTCATGGATCACCTCCAAAATGTAATGGGCTTGTGTGTAGGCCTATCGCCACTTGTGGTGAAAATTGCATCCAAGTCTGTCCATTAGTTTTGGAGTTTTGTGGCTGACACACTGTGAGAAGAGCCTTGGCAGAGATATGCATTCCCAGATCATCCCCAAAATGTAATGGGTTCCTCTCTAGACCAAGAACCACCTCTGGTGAAACAGACAAACAGACAAATGCCAGTAAAAGCATTACCTCCTTGGCGGAGGTAATAAACTCAAGTGTTGCTGTTGTGTCCATCTCCTCCATCTCCAAACTCCCAGGCTGCGGGCGTTGCAATTCATCGCACAACCGCGTACAACCCACAGGCCAATGGGTTATGCGAGCGTTTTCATAGATCACTGAAAGCAGCACTCAGGGGTTCACTGACGGATGCAAATTGGGTAGACAGATTGCCATGGGTTTTATTGGGGTTGCGCTCCGCGCCAAAAGAGGATTTGGAAGCTTCCCCGGCAGAGAGCTTGTTTTTGCGCAGCCCCTATGGCTGCCCGGGGAATTTCTGCCAAATAATCCTGCGCGGGTCAGCTGCCCGTCTCAGCTTTTGCAGCGTAGCGCAAACACAGGCACGCTGCCGGGCCCGGCCCACCACTGTTTTCCGCGTGCTTTTGTGCCTAAAACTTTGAAGAACGCGGAGTTCGTGTTCGTCAGACACGACGACCAGCGCCCTCCATTGCGCCTGCAGACATGTTGAAAATGGCCCTATCTCACAATGTTAAAGAATCCTTTAAAAAATTCCTGGATCCAGACGGTGATCTGGATCATCCCCAAAATTTAATCAGTTCTTCCTTGTACCATTTCCAACAACGCCTGAAAGTTTCATCGAAATCCGTCCAAAACTTTTTGAGTTATCTTGCTAACCAACAGACAGACAGACAGACAAACAAACAAATGCTGGCAAAAACATTACCTCCTGCGGCCTGTGGCGGTAATGATAATAACTGCCTATGTACTGTAAATATAAAACAATTAAAATGGCTAAGTGAATCTAAGTAGCTAAGAGAAATAAATACTTAAAACTGACTAAAACTATAATATACATATAATATACATAATGTCCATAACGTGCACTAATATGTGTAAAGGATTCCAGATCAACTGTTCAGCACCCTAACAGCTTGTGGAAGGAAGCTGTTGATCAGTCTGGTGGTTCTGCCTCTGATGCTCCGGAATCGTTTGCCAGATGGCAGCAGTTCAAAGTGTTTGTGCAGAGGGTGAGAGTGGTCCTTAACAATGTTCAGTGCCCTGCTCCTACAACGGCTCTGAAAAAGTTCTTGAACAGAGGGGAGGGAAACTTCAATTACCTTCTCAGCTCCTTTAACTATCCTCTGCAGAGCTTTTTTGTCTGACATACTGCAACTGGAGTACCATGTTGCAATGCAGTACGTCAGAACACTCTCCACCACACCTCTGTCGAAGGTCCTGAGGATGCAGACGGGGAGAGAGGCCTGTTTGAGTTTCCTCAAGAAGTGCAGTCTCTGCTGGGCCCACTTCCTGATCCCCAAGGAATTCTTGCTCCAGGTCAGGTCCTGCGAGATCTGCACTCCGAGGAACTTGATGTTCTCCACTCTCTCCACTAAACGGCTGCTGATGCAGACAGGGACGTGTTCAGGCCATGACCGCCGGAAGTCGATAATCACTTCCTTCATTTTGTCCACATTGAGCACCAGATTGTTCTCCCTGCACCAGCCCTCCAGGTCTCTAACTTCTTCCCTGTACATTGATTCCTCATCCCTCTGAATAAGTCCCACCACTGTGGTGTCATCCGCAAACTTAATAATCTGGTTCCCCTCGTGTCTGGACACACAGTCATGTGTTAAAAGTGTAAACAACAGTGGACTGAGTACACAGCCTTGAGGGGATCCAGTGCTCAGCTTGATGGAGTTGGAGATGTTGTTTCCAACCCGGACAGACTGAGGTCTCTCGGTCAGGAAATCCAGGATCCAGAGACATCTGGCGGTGTTCACATTTACTCCCCACCTTGAAAAAGCTTAGAACTGTCTGTGGTGAGCCTTAGCAAGGGTAGCAAGTAAACATTAAGACAAAATGGCATATCGGCTGATGTAAAGTTAAACACACACAAGATATGGCCAAATTGGCCAATATGACAATTAGCATATGTTTAAGGTGAAACAAGTTATGCTTACAGTCGTGAAAAAATTAGGACACCCTGTACAAGCCTGTTTTTTTTTTTTAAACATATTTTGACATATGGATATTTAATATCAATGTTAAAAAATACTGGAGATTCATGGAATACAGCTAAACAATTAAAAATGAATTAAAGACTTTTTTCAAATTTTCTGTAAAATGTAATTCTAAACAAATAGTGAGGAATAAATTAGGACACCCCCATCTTTTTTTTTTTTTACCGGAGTGGTGGCTCAGTTGGTAGAGCATCCACCCCACACCCGGGAGGCAGGGGTTCAAATCCCGGCCGGGTCATACCAAAGACCATATAAAAAAATGGTACTTTCTGCCTTCTAGCGTGGTGCTCAGCATAATAGAATGGGGAAAGTAAAGTTACGCACAGAGCTACCAGAGGACTGACCCCCCCACTGTAGCTTTCACTACTTGCAGTAGCTGTGTGGCCTAGGGTCAGAGAAACGGAGATAGGCGCCGCCCCATACACCAATTGGTGTTCCACATGCTGTGGAAGGGAATTAACTAACTAACTAACCATCTTTTTTAGGACAGCCCCATATTCATTCCCACTTACAATGGCTAAAATAAATGTTTAAAAATGCAAATAAAAACAAAAACAAGGTTAGACATAGATATGTAAACATTTCTTAATAAAGAGCTGAATATTTAAAGGGGTGTCCAAATTTTTTCACATGACTGTATGTACTTGACTGGACCATTATGAGAACCACCTAGGCTTATTTCCGAACATAACATCAGGAAAAAAAAATGAATTGTTACAACCTGGGTAACTGGGTAGACTGCCGGTTTAACCCGCATGTTCGTGTTGTGGAGAAAGAAGGCAGGCGAGGCAACGAGCTGGACGACACAGAACTTTATTCTTCCTCCAACATAACTTACAGCAAAAGAGAATCCCAGGTTTTTGTGCATTCCTCTTTTATATCTTTATTTCCATGCATTGAGACCTGGAACTTCCGACCATAATACATTGTTGTTTGAACAAAGGATTGTGTGGCACATTAACGTGTCATTACGTCAGGGCTGCTCTTACACCCTTCTACCCTCAGCGGCTCTTGCCAGCTCTCACTTTTCCCGGGGGGCGCATAGACCCAACAGTCCCGTCTGATACCCCCCGGTGACACCTCTTTCTTTGGTCCATTGTTCCCCCTTTCCCCTGTCCTCTCAAGGTGGAGAAACCCCCACTGTGCCCCCACAGTGTGGGTTATTCTGCCACTTTGAATGGACCATGCACTGACTGAACATGAAATAAGAACTTTTCAGTCAGTGACAGTTCAGAGCTCAGTGAGACCTCTGTTGAGCACGTGGGGGGCGCAGCCTGGTGGCACTGGCTCAGGTGAATCTGGGGGCCACCTCGCTGGAAATGTGGCTGGCTCATCAGCAAAGTCCCAGTCTGAATCCCACACTGGCTGGGTTGGCTCGGTTGCTGTTTCTTGGTCGCGGGCAGGTGGTGGTGTTACCTTTCTCAGATGGCTCGCATACCATCGAGACCCATCAGCCATCTGGAAGGTGGCTGGTCCAAGTTGAGCGGTAATCTTCATCGGTGGTGACTGGAATATCTGCAGCCGGTGCGAGTGGTTGGAACGGTGGATCTGGACTCAATTGAGCACCAGGAGCAATGGTTGTTTCCACTTCACGATGTGCTGCTGCTCTCTCGTCCCGTGGTTGGTGAAAGGCGTTGTTGCTGGGGCACCATCTAACAGAGGACGTGATTGGGTTGTCGGCAGTCATGGAGGCAAGCTAGTCTTGTCGTTGACTGAGTGGACCCTATGTTCCTCCGACTCTTGGGTTGAAGCAGAATGGAACTCCTTTGGCGGGACGGCGGCTCGGGGAGGCTTATGCCATGCCAGGATCAGTCCCCAGCCTCCTGTGCTCTGCTCAACATGTGGTGTGAAGTAAGGAGTGGCTATGCCTATGTCTGGGCGAAGCAGACTCGGGCTGTCAGCAGTCAAACAGAATCCCATGTGATCTGTGATGGAAAAGCCCAGCTCGTAGAAAAGATTGCATCCCAGGAAGTTGTCACTAAGGTGTGTCACTTGAAATGTGAATGCTGGGAGGACTCTTGACCCGTAGCGAACCGGCAGAGTGATGGTTCCTACCATGCTGATTTTTATGTGTCCATACCCAAACAGTTCCACCGCGTCTGGCTTGATTGGATGCAGGGGGAAGAAAGTCTTTACCGGTGCCTTGTCCATCATTGACCTCGTGGCAGCAGTGCCCAGCATCAGTGGTAAACTGACGCCATCCAATTCCACTGTGCACCACTTGTACGGTGTGTTACTGGAGTTCACTGAATGTATGGTGGTTGGACTGGGCCAACTGAGTGAGGTCGATGGCGGGCTTGCTGGGGCTGAGTGGCACACTTTGGCGAAATGCTTCAGCTTACCGCAGCATTGGCACTTGTCCTTTGGCGGGGCAGGCAGGTGTGCATGTCCAATGTGAGGGTGAACCACAGTCACCACATGGTCAGCATGCTGTATTGTCCTGTCGTCCTGCGATGTTAACTTCGGGGTCCTTCTGGAAGGATGCAGGGTCGGCAGGCTCAGCAGCCAGGGTAACAGCTTGTGCTAGCAGAGCAAAGTGTGTGGAGCGTGAGCTGGAGGCTCCTAGCTGGCTGGCTAGCCAAGCCGCGGCCTCTAGCTGGGATGCCAGTTCCGGCATCCTGGAGAGCGGCAGGTTGTCCGGTGCCATTACCAGCTTCTCCCACAGCTTCAAGTTGGTGGTGTGCTCCGCTAACTGGTCCCGCACCATCTTGTCTTCCAGTTGTGCAAAACTATACATGCTGGCCAAACAGCAGAGGTCGGCGACATATTGCTGGACTGACTCACCTACATTGCTGTCGGTGTTGGCAAAATCTAATCCTCCTGAACAACATGCTCCCGAGGGTGGCGAAGTGTCCAGCTAACAAAGTGACACACTCATCGTAGCTATCTGCAGGTCCAAGCATCCTAAAGACAAGCTGTCCCTTGCTGCTGAAGCAGTGGATTAGCATGGTGTGCAGCCTTAGTTTGCTAGCTTTAGCTAGGTACATGGCAGACACAAATGTTTCAAATGACTCATGCCAATGTTGCCAAGGAATGGGCAGCTCACCGGACAAAGTGAGGAACGGTGGTAGAGGTGTCAGTGATTTGTGGCTGTAGCTTCTGATTTGCTGTTAATTGGTTCCAGCTGGCAGGTTGAGCCCTGAGCTTAGGGCCTTGCCAGTCTACAGCCACACTCCTCTTTCTGCCAGACACTCACAAGCTGTTAGTTATTTTCTCATTTGTTCCTGCCCACACGCACACATGCATGCACACACATATACACAGACTCCCGCCACACACCTGCATCCACTAGTCACTCATTAGCCTGCTTGGTATTTATTGGGTGACAGTGGGGGCATTCATGGTCATAGCGTAAGTCTACCCTGCACAGTTCAGTCTGTAGTCACCAGCTGATGTTATCCCCTGGAGCTGTTGACACCCTTTTCCTATGGACTTCTATGGTGTTGTTTCCCCAGATCCTGCTGAGCGCCGACGCCCCATGTAAGTCTCTTGCCTCACTCGCCCTTCTCTATCCACTGCCCAGTTCTGCCCTGGGAACGTGGGGGCTTCCTATTTTGCCAACTGAGCTCGGGCATCCATTGCTTGTGTGACAGACTGTGTAACCATTGAACATTTTCCCTGTATTTTGTGTATTTTTGAGTTTCCCCTTTCTGTTAATAAACACGTTCACTTCACCTGCGTTTTGGGCTCGTATTAATTCAATTGTCCATTGCAAAGTTACGCAGCGGACATGACAGTCAGCAGCGTTTCCATCTCGATGTTGTCCATGCTTCTCCTCATCACCAATGTTGTGTTTGGAAATGATGGATGCAGACACATCCACGTGTGGAGGTTAGCTTTATTAAATGTAAGCTCGAACAGCTAGGAGGGAGCACACAGTAAGGTAACTGGGAGGTGGTACACCAAAGGTGGAGAGCAAGCCAGAGAGCCCACAAGAGACCGGCTAGCCCTGGGTAGCTGGCTATTATACCTGTAGCGTGATGATGTCACACATGCGTATGTGTGACCGCAGCATGGCGCGTTGTGCCATTTCCCATATATCACAATGGGGAAGCTGCTTAATGGCAAATTGCTTGAAATGCTAATGACCCTTTTTTGTCAGTTTTCTGAGATTTGTTTTGATAGTGACAAGTTTCAGGCTAAAGTTAGCTTTAAGCTTTGGTTATTGGACTAGCTAAAATACTAAATAATCAAACAAAACAAAATTATTTCTAAGTGAAGAGAGAGTTTGGTATTTTTACTGTTGACCCAAGAAAGCATTTTTAGGTTACAAACTACAAACATCATGCTTTAGTGAATGCGACCTTTAATCTTAAATATTGTAACAGCTGTTTTCATTGATATTTAAACCCTAGAGCCTGATGGACCCAAGTACCAGATCGATGACAGTTGAACTATAAATAGCCTCTACAAAAAGTACATAAATGGCAGGGTTGGTGTTTTCTTTTCATGTTTCAGAAAGATGGTGGCCTAACACCTGATGCTAGGGGTACTAAACTTGGAGCACAGTTTGACCATGGGGGTACCCTGTTTGGCTCTGCTTTTGGGATCCAAAGGCCAAGGTCACAGGGTCATAAAAGGTCCTAATCAAAATCAGTTTTGGGTTATAGTGACTTTATTATGACAGAACCACCAAATTTTGACACAAGCTAGAACGGGGTCTGGGATACCTCTTGAATGTCCAATAACCTTGACCTTGCATTTGACCTTGACAATCGTTAAGTACTGAAAATAGGTCACGATGTCCCATCAGAGCTGAAGCAGAAAGTCAACCAGGTATTTTGCCTACTTCATGACATTCCAACAGGGATAGGGCTGTAAGGTGTGGGTCTCTGCGAGTGCAATTCTAGTTGTGTAAAAAAATATAAATGCTGCAGATTATGATGGACATCCAAAATGAATGCAATGCTACACTGCAGCCGCTCACTGAACCCAAACATGCTGGTTTTGTATGAAAGTACAGACCCTCAGCTTTATAGTAACACCAAATACAACATGATCTGAGACTTTTGAGAACTTCTTGACTATTTTGGGGATGTAAGTTTAGGTGTGTCATGGTAGCCCTCGCGGGCTACCAATAAGACGCACACAAGTCCACCAGTGAGTTTAAAGTGAGTTTTATTACGGTGAAAGGGCGTTTACACAAGCTGCTGAGTAGATGACAGAGTCCTTGCAGAACAGGAAGCATAGGCAATACAACACACTATGGGTCCAGGGCAGGAAACAGTCACACACAGACAAGCTAGGTAATAATTGCACCTGGACTGCTAAAGCAGGGACTTACAGCACCAATTACACCGGAGGGAATAAGGTTATACAGCTCACTTACTATGCCGGTGAAAAGACGGTCAAGCCCTTAGGCAGCCGAGGTGAAGATAGTCCAGGCATCCGTGACGATGGGTGAACAAAATAACGATCAGTAATGTGACCATTAGCGATCAGACACTGCTGCGTCGTAATGACGCAGCACACAGCTTAAATAACCCAGGGATTGATGACAGATGACACACAGCTGACCGACCGTTGACAGGCAGAAACCCCTCCGAGCACTTTCACAATAAGAGCCCGGAGAGGCCAAAATACCGCCCGCAGCTGTCAAGGCCGGCAGCGAGACATAACTTTAACCCGAGCGCGATCAGAACCGACGCTCGGGTCATAACAAGGTGAAGAATATGGGCTTGTTATTGACCCTAATTTAAGACCATACAAGAACACTTCATGAGACCTTTTAAGGGGTTAAAGAAATCATTCCATGTGGTCTGAGAATGGGCATTTTATATCTACAGTGTTCTGCATTTACTGTAATTTTCACATTTTTAGTGGCTTCTTCTGTGTTTGAAAGGGCAGAGGTGGTGGTGGGGTTTTGCCTACACACTATATATTTGACTAAACATTTACACTAACACTTCAGCTTAATGTTAATCACTCCTGCCAAGGAAGTAATGTTTTCAGTTTGGACTGTTTTTCTCTTTGTTTGGGAGAGGGATAATTCAAAATCCCAAGGACAGATTTGCATGAATGGCTGTCTAAATGTAGGGCTTGACTCACCTCAGAAGTGACTTCATTTTCAAAGTGAAAGATCAAAGTCAAAAAACTTATTATTCTGTCAAAGGTTTTTGCTTTCATGGGCACCCTTGCAGCTAACCCCGTAGGGCATGGAGACCAAGTCCAAAGTGCAGCTGTCACGAGCCGGTTTGGCTTTCCCCGGCTTGGTCTCGATCTCTTTGGGGGTTCTGGTCTACTGGTTATGTGCATTTTTGGTGTATTTGTACAATACTTCCACATCCGTAGCCACTGCCTGACCAGCAGCTGTTAGTCAGCATTGTGACCTACTTTCTCCCACACTACTGACAGTCTGTCGGTCCGGCCACACCCCCTCGCTCTCCCTTGACTCCATCAGCTGGCTGGTTCATTCTGTCATGAGCTCCCCGTGCGCCTCTCCATGGCGCACGGCGAGGGGGAAAAAAAAGGACAAGGATTTAAATGCTGGGTTACACCACATACACGTTTATTGACACAAAACATACAAACACAAAACAGCTTGGATACGCGTAGAGTTCTCAAGGCCGCCCAGCACACACACTGGAGGAATACAATGGCGGACAGCGCACAGACAGATACTCACAGTGCGGGGCAGGCCGAGTAGTCACAGCGACAACAGTGAGCAAACACGGATACAGTCCTTCCTGACATGACCGTTAGATTGGAACGACCAACCATCCAACACGTACAATGAACTAGCGACGTTTGTCCAGCAATGAGCTGCTTATGAAAAATGCCGCTGATGCAGCAAATAAGGAACACCTGGGCGAGATGTGGGGAAGATGATTACCGGGGTAGGAAACAGCTAATGGAGTCAAGGGAGAGCGAGGGGATGTGGCCGGACCGACAGACTGTCAGTAGCATGGGAGAAAGCAGGTCACAATGCTGACTAACAGCTGCTGGTCGGGCAGTGGCTACGGATGTGGAAATATTGTACAAATACATTAAAAATGCACCCTGGGCTTGGGATAGTATGCCCATGTATCATCTCAAATAAACGGCTTCAACCAGCCTTTGAATTCAGGGTTTGATTCCCACTCCTTTCTGTATTTTTGAGCGCACAGTTTAGACTGTGACATTATGAGCTAGCTAGCTAGATGTTTAGCTTTTGTCCCAGAGACACACACAGTGGACGAGATGAGTATGTGACTGAGGCTGTGTTATGTATGGTAAAATACCTTGGGTGAAGGATGAGGCAAGATGGCTGGACTAACACAGCTTTATTGAAAGATGTAGAACAGCAGTAACACGGTAGGAACTAGGCAGAGGGCACCGGTTGAAGAGGCCGCAATATGGATGCCCTCTGGTATTTATAGGGCGGTGCAGTGATGGGACAGGAAGTGCTGTCACTACGCCACACTTCACAACTAGAAAAGTACTCATAGAGCGCATACCTCCGCCAAGGCTCCTTCTGTTTCTCATGGATCACCTCCAAAATGTAATGGGCTTGTGTGTAGGCCTATCGCCACTTGTGGTGAAAATTGTATCCAAGTCTGTCCATTAGTTTTGGAGTTTTGTGGCTGACACACTGTGAGAAGAGCATTGGCTGAGGTATGCATTCCCAGATCATCACCAAAATGTAATGGGTTCCTCTCTAGGCCAAGAACCACCTCTGGTGAAAATTTCATCCAAATCCATCCAGTAGTTTTTGTGTAATCCTGCTGCACAAATACAAACAAAGGCCTTGGTGGAGGTATGCACTCTCAGATCATCACCAAAATCTAATCATCTGTTCCCTGTGCCATTACACACCTTTCCTGAAAATTTTGTCAAAATCCGTTCATAACTTTTTGAGTTATGTTGGTAACAGACAGACAGACAGACAGACAAACAGACGAATGCCAGTAAAAGCATTACCTCCTTGGCGGAGGTAATAAACTCAAGTGTTGCTGTTGTGTCCATCTCCTCCATCTCTAAACTCCCAGGCTGCGGCCGTTGCAATTCATTGCACAACCGCGTACAACCCACAGGCCAATGGGTTATGCGAGCATTTTCATAGATCAGTGAAAGCAGCACTCAGGGGTTCACTGGCAGATGCAAATTGGGTAGACAGGTTGCCGTGGGTTTTATTGGGGTTGCGCTCCGCGCCAAAAGAGGATTTGGAAGCTTCCCCGGCAGAGAGCTTGTTTTTGCGCAGCCCCTATGGCTGCCCGGGGAATTTCTGCCAAATAATCCCACGCCAGACAGCTGCCCATCTCTGCTTTTGCAGCGTAGCGCAAACACAGGCACGCTGCCGGGCCCGGCCCACCACTGTTTTCCGCGTGCTTTTGTGCCTAAAACTTTGAAGAACGCAGAGTTCGTGTTCGTCAGACACGACGACCAGCGCCCTCCATTGCGCCTGCACACATGTTGAAAATGGCCCTATCTCACAATGTTAAAGAATCCTTTAAAAAATTCCTGGATCCAGACGGTGATCCGGATCATCCCCAAAATTTAATAAGTTCTTCCTTGTACCATTTCCAACAACGCCTGAAAGTTTCATGGAAATCCGTCCAAAACTTTTTGAGTTATCTTGCTAACCAACAGACAGACAGACAGACAAACCCCGGCAAAAACATAACCTCCTGGCCTGTGGCCTGGCGGAGGTAATAAGGTGCAGGAACACAACATCACAGGCTGTAAGTTAAATGCACTGATTTATTAGTGTGACACTGACAGTGAAGAAACATTTACATCCTGCTCTGTAAAACAGGGCGGGATTGGTGGAGGGTTTGTGCACGCACAATTCATTTGCAGTCTGGACGTGAGTGGCGTGGGTCTCCTCTCTGACTGCAGCTAACTGCTGCATGAGGCTACTGTGAGACTGATCCCCTATGAGTGTTTTGGGATGGGGAAAGGCTCATAGCAGCACCCGCTGCATGTTGACAACATGTTATGAATGCCCCTCGCAGGGACCACAGCTGGCTGGGAGGTGGAGTTCCCTCGGCGGCCCGGAACAGGATCCGGATGGGGATCTCGCAGAAGCTGGTTGCGAACAAAGTGACGGCGTCCTCCGGCAGAGGGCAAGGCTAAGGTCAGGTCTGGAAAGCGCCGCTGCTGTGCAGGATAATCACCGAGTTCGGGATGGACCTCCACCAGCCTAACTGCCACCACCACACTCTTCAGAATCGTGCTGGGATGAGGGGAAGAGCATGCTTCAGCCACGCGGCCCCTGATGAGCTCAGCTGCCCAATGAGTCTCTTCACGGGGGGTCCCGGCTGTCCTCCTCCTCTGCTGCAGACGGAAGCGGCCCTTCGGTGACGCAGAACCCTGGGCTGGATGGGTGGCAGGAACCTGGTCCCGGGGCGAGGAGCGGAGATGCCTCACCGTCGGTTCAGACTTCGGCTTCCTGCTGTGATTCTTCTCAGGCTCACAGTTCCTCCTCCAAAGTACCGCAACTTCGGCCATCCTCTCCCTGCCCTCAACGTGATCAGCAAGGGGAGGATTTTGCTTAATAGCCGCCTCTGTGAGGTCCAGGTATCAGCGTAGTTCTTCGGGGGTGGCGTGCCTACAAGCGTGGGAGAGGAGATCATCTATCTCTATCACAGCCACAATCAGCTCATAGCCCAGGTCCAAAGAATAACCAGTCCTTGGCGATGCCATTTCCCGAAGTACACCAGCACATGAAAAGGGGAAAAAACTCAAGCCTAAAACAAACTTACTGTGGCTGGCGTCTCATCTGGCTGCAACCTACTGTTATGAATGCCTCTTGCAGGGCATTAATGAGATGCCAGATGCCAAACAATAAGTTTGCTCATTTATTTACAAGAAGGCAACACTGACAAAATAACCAGCCACGTGGGGCAAACAGGAACATAAACTGAGATACAAGATAATCGACTCAGGAGATTAACTAGGAGGGGCAGCGAGGACGGAACCTGCGCTATACAAAAACACTTACTATGATATGCAGCCACAAGTCCAAAACACAGGGAAAGATCGAAGCCGGGAAATAGGAGCTCCAGTCCGAAGACACAAGGGATAAGGTTGTGTCGGTCGCAGCAAGAAGTGAGCCTCAGCTGCTCCCTTAAATACGGAGCATAAACTAATCAGAAAAGAGGTCAAGTAATTAACAGAAATGACAAACAGCTGTCATGGCCCTGGTTCGGCTTTGACAGCGGGAAGTGTGGCCATGATGCTGTTACAATAAAAGCCCCTGAGCGGTCCTAATAACAAACCCCCGAGTAATATGATTGAAACGGGGAAATACTGAGCAACCCAAGCGCAGACGGGATCAGCGCTCAGACCACCACAGAACAGTAACTGCAGAGCAATAATGCTTTCACACCGGAGTCTCCAAAACACCAGAAAAGTCTCTGATAACACCAGAAAAAGTTGCTAGATTTGTCATTAGTCGCTTTTGACAAAAAAAGTCGCCAAGAGGATGTGAAAAGTCACCAGATTTAGAGAGAAAGTCACCAAGTTTGCAACACTGACAATGACAATCAAGACGAACAGGAGCTTTTGCTGTTTAGTGGCAGAGGAAGAAAATGGGCAAAAAGATGGACATTTGTTCACCCAGTATTGGTGGATTGCTCAGTACGTCCCTGTGGCGGGAGTTTCCAGGCACATGTGCAGTTCACTGTCAAGTCAAGTCAAGTCAAGCCTTTACTGTCATTGTACTCAATACAACGAAATTGGAGATGCTATTCCTTAGGTGCAAGTCAACATAACACACAATAAATAATAAATCACAGCCACACACAATCCGTAATAGTTAAAATCCTAAAAAATAAATAACCTGCCGACCTGCAAATAAAATAAAAGTTAGAATAACATGATTACAAATAATGCAAGATGAGCATAATGAATCACAGCCCCACACAATCCATAATAGTTAAAAACCCTAAAAATAACCTGCAGACCTGCAAATAAAAATAGAGTTTAGAATGACATGATCCCAATAATGCAAGATGAACATAATTATTGAGAGTTTAGTGCAACAATAGCCTGAGGGAAGAAACTGTTCCTAAATCTGGATGTATGAACTTTGATGGACCGATAACGTCTGCCTGATGGCATCAGTTGAAACAGTCTGTTTCCAGGGTGTGTAGAGTCTTTTGAAATGATGGAGTCTCTTTTGAGGTAGCAACCAGTGACAATGTCCTTTAAACAGGGTAATAATCAGCCAATGATCTTTTCTGCTGTACGAATGATCCACTGTAGTAATTTCTTCTCTGCAGCTGTGCTGCCTGCAAACCACACTGTAATGCTGTAAGTTATAATGCTTTCAATAGCCGATCAGTAAAAAGTCACAAGCAGCCTCTCCTCCAGTTTGTTTCTCCTCAGCAACCTGAGGAAATAGAGATGCTGTTGTGCCTTTTTTCCGTGATTTCTACAGTGTTGATAGTCAAGGTGATATTATTGGATATATGAAACCCCAGGTACTTGAAAGAGTGAATCTGTTCCACACATGCTCCATTTATCCACAGCGGTGTTGGATCTTCTTTGTTTTTCCTTCTAAAATCCAAGATGAATTCTTTTGTTTTGTTAACATTTAATTTCAGGTTATTTGTGTTACACCACCTCAACAGTCGCTGAATCTCATCTCTGTAGTTGGACTCGTCTCTCTTTGTTATAAGTCCAATCACAACCGTATCATCTGCAAACTTGATGATGATGTTAGTCAGGTGTGCTAGAATGCAGTTATGTGTGTACAATGAATAAAGCAATGGACTTAGCACACACTCCTGAGGTGTGCCCGTGCTGAGAAAGATGTAAGAGGAGAGGCGTGAGCCATGTCTAACAACTTGTGTCTGGTTGGTGAGGAAGTCAGTAACCCACATGCAGATGGAAGAGGGGAAACCCAGATGAAGCAGCTTTTCTACCAAACTATGTGGGAGGATGGTAATGAAAGCAGAGCTGTAATCAATGAACAGCATCCTCAAGTAAGTGTCCTGTTGCTAGGTGACTCAGCGCCACATGTGTTGTCATGGAGACTGCATCCTCTGTGGACCTGTTTTATTCGATAAGCAAACTAGTTGGAATTAAAGCAAGATGGAAGACAAGATTTGATTAAATGAGAGACCAGCCTCTCAAAACACTTCATGATGATAAGGCCACAGGTCTGTAGTTATTTAAGACATCTGCTGAGGCTGTCTTCTTAGGCACTGGAACAATGGCAGATTTGAGGCAAGATGGCAAAATGTTGTGGGACAGAGAGGCATTGAAAATTTTTGTTAAAACCCCAGCTAACTGACAAGCACAAGACTGAAGTCCCTTGCTTGGTATCCCGTCAGGGCCAGCAGCTTTCCTTGGGTTAACTGATGTCAGAACACGCCTCACCACATGTTCCTGTACAATAAGAGATTTGATATTAGAGGAGGGAGATGAAGATGGCGATGAAGGCGGAGGAGGCAGGGTTATAGCAGTTCTCTTCATCTCAAACTATGCAGAGAAGTTATTCAGTTTCTCTGCAAGTGAGGCATCTGTGTTGAAGGTGTTGTTATTTGAGCTGCCTTTGTAGTTGGTAATCTGTTTTATCCCCTGCCACATTCTATGTATATTGTTGTTTGTGAGATGACCATCCACTCTTCTCTTATAGACTGCCTTTGCTTCCTTGATGCCTCTCTTCAGTTCCACTCTCGCCAAGCTGTATTCCTTCTTGTCACCTGACCAGAAAGTAGAGAAGCGCTTCTTCAGCAGTCTTTTAACCTCTGCAGTCATCCATGGTTTCTAGTTAGAAAAAGACCTAATGTGTCTCTTGACAGTTACACTATCCACACAGTGCTTAATGTATGCCAGTGCAGTCTCTGCATAATCCTCCACATCAGAATGTTCAAATAAATCCCAATCAGTACTGTCAAAACAATCCTGTAGTTAGGAAAGAGCATTGTCCGGCAAAGCTGTAACTGCGACCATTTGCGGGTGAGGAATGTTGGGACTTGGAGTTTTTAACGAGTTTTATCTCATCCTTCCTCTGCAAAACTAAACAGCAAAACCAGTGTGACAACAATTGATGTGATGAATAAATGGTACAGTTGCTGAATACACTTCAGCTCCACGTGCTGTAAAAAGAAAGTGCTGTATTGTGCTGTAAAAACATTGCACTGTCGTCTCTAGTGGCCCGGCATAGTTATTGCCACTGTGGGAGTAACATGTTACTGAAACGCGTTACTGTAACTGTTGTGTATGACTGTGTGTGTATGTGATGCCATGCCCACCCACTGGGTGACATCAGGCGGGCACGGCCCACCCTGTATATAAACCCAAGTTCATGTAATAAAGTTAGACTTGTTAAACGCATGAAGACTCGCCTCCGACTCCCTCATTTCAAGACGTAACATTTGGTGATGAGGAGTATAATGGTAGCGTGTGTGGGACAGTTGCCATTTTTCCTGGAACACCGGGGCCAGCCAGCGATTCCATGGGCTCAGTGGAAAAAGATGTTCGAGGTGTATATAGTAGCAATGGGCCTGGGTTCCGTCAGTGAGGACAGACGGAGAAATTTGCTACTTCAATTCCTTGGTGCCGAAGGACAGCCAATTTTCTTTGGGCTGCACCAGGGAGGTTCGTTTGAGGACGGTCTGACACTAATGAACAACATGTTTGAAGACACTTCCACTGTTTCTGAGAGACGGCGCAAGTTTATCAGCCTCAAACAGCGGATGGGCGAGTACCTTCAGTCATTTCTGTCAGAGCTGCGTAGCCTAGCTAAGAAGTGCAAGTTTGGGGCTATCTAGAACGGCTTAGTGAGGGACAAGTTAGCCCATGGCACCAATGACGCTTGGCTGCAGATGACGCTAAAAAAGGCTAAGGAGCTGCTATCACTGGAGGAAGTGCTGGAATTGGTGAAACGAAGGGAGTCCGTGGCCCTACGTGAGCTAACGGCTAAGGCTAGCGAGGGGCCGACCATGTGCAAATCGATTTCCCACCGAGAGCGGAGGTTTGCATGCTAGCTGGGCAGCAGGATGCGGTAACGGCACAGCAGAGCACTGAGACCATGTGTGCCGGAGGCAGCGGCGAGGACCCAGGGTCGGAGGACGAGACCGGCAAGGGTGACATAGTGAGCCCCAGAGGTGTGCAACAGCAGCAGCTGGTTGTGGAAACTACACAGTGAGTGAGCGAGTCCATGCAGGCTGAAGGCCCCGGGGAACAGCAGCAGCCACAGGACGCAGAGGCGGCACAGCGGGACACCTGGAGCAAGGGTGCCGACAGCAGCGACAAGGCATCCGTGTCGGGGGATGTGACCAACGAGAATGGTGCTGAGAACCCAGAGGGAGATCAGCTGCAGACTTGGTGATAGTGCAGCGGAGCACTGGGGGTGAGCAGCGGCAGCTGTGAACCATGGAGGTCAGGTGGTGCCTTGGTGCCAGAGCTCCATGCGCCTTGGTTGAGGGGACGGAGCGATATGGCGAGGCACCCGAGGCTACTAGTGATGCCGACATACGAGCTTCGGTTCTTCCCAAAGTACGGCCACTGGAGGCCGGAGTGTCTGGAGCCATGGTGACGGTGACGAAGATGGTCATGAACAGTTCAGCGAGCGCAAAGAAATGGCACACCAGAAAATGGCATGGCAAGCTGAAGGGGAAGAAGCGCCTCTTGGCGGGAAAGGACATATTTGCCAGGGAGGGAGGCTTCGACCCTGGGGGTAGACAACGCCCAGGGACACATATGCCATGGGGCTCCCCAGGTCCTCCATGGCTGTGTGGAAGATGGTGGCTGCCCAGAGACATTGAGGTCACTTGAAACATGTATTTGGTGTAAATATCTGTCTACATATTTGTGGAAATGTGCACTTTGTATACATTTGATGCTGATGTGTATGTGAGTGAGTGAATGTATGTATAATATGGGATTATTTTGTATTCTAAAGAGACATAGTCCGATTTTTGAGTTGTTTTTGTGTGAATGTGATAGGTTTGTTTCAATGCAATATGTTATCCCCCATGTTCTTAGCGTGTGATTCCGGTTTTAAATTTGGGAGGTTTTCAATGGTGTGTGTGACTTCCCATTTTCTAAGGGGGGGAGGAATGTTGTGTATGACTGTGTGTATATGTGATGCCGTGCCCACCCACTGGGTGATGTCAGGCAGGCACGGCCCACCCTGTATATAAACCCAAGTTCATGTAATAAAGTTAGATAGTTAGTTAGACTTGTTAGCTGCATGAAGACTCGCCTCCTGCCTGGTCATTTACAGACATAACAGTAACACCACTACTTTTGCAGTAACGTGCTGTGTAACAAAATTACTGTTTAAAAATTCAGTAATGCATTACAGTTACTGAAATTTGATCAGATGTGTTACTCACATTACTCGTTTTATTAATATGGATAGATATTTTAGCGCAAGTGGACGATCATACAACTTGCAGTTGCTAGCCACCCTCCTCATCAGCTGCCAACTGGGGATGAATACACAGTTTCAGTGGCCATGGGCGGGACTGCCATCCCCAGCGCCACCACCAGCCTCAAGCCACTGGAGGTTGTCACGCCAAAGGCAAAGGCAAGTAAATAAATATAAACTGACCCTCCCGTAAGTGACGCAGCCATCACACAGTCTCCTGCCAGCGTTTATAAGGAAGCAATCTTCAGTGATTCAACGCTGGCTCGTTTGGGTATACTGCTTAACCAATGGCTCATCGTAAGCGGTGCTTGTCTATGACATCAGCTAACGATTTTGTCTTTATCATCTCTTCCAGGTTGCTGCCAACGGTGCGCTCGCCAGCCAATTGCTCCTCCTCAAAGCAGCCTTCCCTCTTCGCCCGGTCAGACGCATTCATCTCACCTGTCTGGCAGTTCCACCTGCTGGTACTTCTCCTTTGCTGGGTTCAGTGCTGGTCTCCCCCCATTTTCCACGTGAGTGACATTATCTGTTTTCCCATCTTATCTCCAGTCCTCTTTAATCAGCCTCGTTTGTTCTCCGCAGGGTTCCTGCTTATCTGGGGAGTGACTGACATTTTTCTCCTCAAGTCTGCTGTATTGAAACATTATAATAAAAGGTCAAACGTTTCTTTTGTTTTCGCTTGGTGATTGCATGCTGCACTCAGGTGGCTTGTCCAGCCAATATGACACTTTCTGATTTATTTTATCTTATTAATTTACATGCTGTTATGATATGCAACAATTTCATGGAAGTAACTCCTCTATGCATTTTTAATGGGCTGGTCCAGGGGTGTCAAACATATGGCTCATGGGCTAAAAACGACCCACCAGGGGGTCCAAAATTTTCTCTGTGAATTCACAGCTTTATTTCTGGTAAATTTCTTACTTTCTATTGATTACAGTAGTTTGTGTAAATCTAAGACATTTTTTTCTCATCAGTTTCCTTTTTCTTTTTTCTGATGAGAACAAGGGGCCCTTGATCTTGCTATGTGTGCAAGATAATTTAAGTATGCATTTAAAAGTAACGTGAAAGTTACTTTTCCAAGTAACTAGTTACTTTAATCATGGAGTAACTCAAAAGTAACTCAGTTACTTTTGAAAAGAAGTAGCTAGTAACTGTAACTAGTAACTATTTTTTAGTAACTTGCCCAACACTGGTTATTACAATACCTTTTCCCTCCAGCTTCACTGATGTTAAAGGTGAGTTAAATTTGTGTTTATTTTTCAAAACAAAGCCTTATCTTGGAATTCTGGCAAATTAAAAGTCGAGAAAATATGGCCATACAATGATACAAGCCTTTAGTTGCACTGAATTTTGACCGGGTGAGCTGAAAAGCTAATAACAGACAGATACACACACAGACCCATTAACCGATTACCGTACGCCTCTCTGTTTCACCGAGGCATAATAATGCATCATTGGTGTACAGGGTGTGTGGTTTCAGTGGTCAATAGGATATGACCAGTCCCTGGAGCACAATAACCACAGAACCATTTGTGAATGAGCCAAAACTAGTGGTCAAACTGTTAGCTTCAGCTAGCTCCCTTGGTGGTGCTAACAGTTCAATGTAGCATCATGGTAAGAGTATACAAAAATAAGCCAGAATGACATGAGATATATTGTGGACTGTGGATTAGTGAACCAGATGCTAACAGTGATGTCTATTTGGGTGACTAAAATCTAAAGAAAATACCACTGTTAGCGCTGAAGCTAATGCCTTTGGCTCCTTGCTAGAGTTGCCAACTGTCCCATTTTAGCCAAGATGTCCCTTTTATTGGGCTAAATATGTTTGTCCCGAGCAGGATGTGTGTTGTCCCGTTTATTTAAGGCTGCCTTAAAGATTTAAATGGATTATGATAAAAAGAGCAGCTTTAAAAAGACAGAATATGTTTTGAAGAGAACTGCTGATTCACACTGATGAAAGTTGCAGTGTAAACATCACTGCCTAGCTGTGCAGCCTGACCTTATATTATGGCTTCAGTGGACTGATTACTGAATTATCAACTTTTGAATACAGTGAGTTATTTTGCAAGATTCGGCAGAATTATCTGAATTGAAAATATGTAGTAAAAAACTGCTGTCAGTAAGTTTAATGTGATTTAGCTGTGATATTAGGGGTTGTGCACTTTACTGCTAAACCTTTCAAGTTAGGAAAGATTTTCTGTGTGTGAATGTAAATATAACACATTAGTGCCTCAGTAAATTTGAATATTGTGAAAAAGTTTTTTTTAATATAATTCAAAAAAATAAACTTTCATATCTTCAATATTCATTACAAGCACAAGTAAATATTTCAGGCCTTTTTAAATTCAATTTTGATTATAGTTTTTGAAATTAAAATGCAAATCATGATATTCTATTTACTGAGATGTACTAGTACATACAAATTACACTGTACTCTGAAAACTAGTGACTAAGCAGGGTGGAAAATACTAAATAAAAGAAGAGGCCTTTGTAATACAATGCAGTCAAGGTGCAACAGTCTGTTTTTATGAAAATATTCACTGTATTACAAATGCCATGAAATTGTATTTTTTTAAATAAAAATTAATAAAAAATGCAAAGACATGCTCTCATTTTCTCATTATTCACTCTCTGAACTTCTGCCTGACAAACTACTGTCAGCTAATACCAGTGAGCAGCATGTCGGCACCATTGCCTCCTCTTCCAGGTGGGACTGGGGTTACATAATTGAATTTATTAAATAGATAACAGCACCAGCCATTCAAAGAAAAGCAAGCCTTTTTTCTATTTTTTAATTCACCCATACTGTAACATCACATATTTGTTGAAAATGAATATTTTCCTTCAATGTCAGAGAAGGGTTTGACTTCATAAATTGTATTTTGATGCTTATAACAATAAAATCCTAAAATGTTCACAGATCAGCTTCTCAGCATGATTTTCTGTGCAGCTTATGGATGCACAAGTCAAGCTGAGAAAGTGATCCAGATGTCTGGGTCCAGCACACACAAAAAGGAGAAAAGATGTCGGAGTCAAGTTAGCAGAAACAACATGACTTTAATGAAAGAGTATGACAACAGAAAATTTGAGCACCTTTATTTCCACAAAACATTTCCATCTCCAAGCTCAAGCATTTATGACTGCACATAAATTGTGATTTTTTTTAATGTTGAAGTAAAACAATGATATTAATGAAGAAATTAAACTGAATCAATGTGTAGACCTATTCTAAGAGGGAGTAATTCACAAGAACCAAAACTGACAAATTCAGACTGAGGACTGATGCTGTCCCCCCAAACACAAGACGAGGAAGAGTCCAACAGTGACCATTGTTACATAGACACAAATAAACTGGTTATGATTGGATTTCTGGAGTTATCTGATTATTTAAGTGGCCCTGTAACTATGCTCATTAACTCAAGTGGCTAACCCTCCAATAATCAATTTATTCTGTGTATGTAAACACAACAAAACTGATTATTGCTATTATCAGTTTATTCCCAGTAATTGGTTTATTGTGACCATGTAACCAGGGTCAGTGACGTGTGTACCAGAACCTCGACTGCATGTGATGACAGACCACATGTACTGTTCTCAAAATAACTTTGGTATGAATATGAGTCACAAAAATAACCGGAATATCTGAATTCTATGAATGTGTCACACCCACCTGTCCTGTAACACTAACACGTCCATGTTGTCATTTCAGAGGTCAAAAACTTCTTTTGAATCAAGTTAGTTTAGTGTCAGAGTCATTTAACTATTTCTACACAATATTAAATAGAAAACCTGCAGGGTCTTAGCCCCTTAAAATACCCCTGCTCTATCAGCTGCAGAAAAAAACAGAAAAAGCACAGAAAAAACACGTCACTGTGCCTTAATACTTGATGATTCCTGTCCAAATAGGAAGGTTTTTCTCACGAATCTGTGCCTTTTCTCTTTTAATTCTACTACTTTTATTTATTCCTCCTAAATTTGAATAATTTTTGCATAAATTTGCTACTTTTGAGACATTTTTTATATTGAAATAAAAAAATGTGAAAAAAATGTTTTAAAATAACTACTTTTCTTCTTATAATTTTTTTTTATTAAATGTGCAACTTTTTCATGCACATTTTTAGTTTTTATGGAGGATGTAAAGAACTGTGTTTAGTAATTTCCTACATTGTTCCATGTTTCCTCCTTGTAGAAAGCAGATTTACATGTCAGTCTCTCATGGTTTCATGTTTTCCTCAATAAAAAAGTAGAACAATTTCATTTTTGTAAGCCATCTTTTAAATCCACCACCACAGTCCTGTTATGCTGCTAATGCTACAACAATACTATGAACATAAGTCACATCTGCTCTGTCACAGGTTTTCATGTCATGTCCCATCATATAATGCTACTACCAATCTCTAATGTCTCTCAGAAACTGAGCCTTCACCCAATAACTGTACAACAGATTATTGAAATAAGGGCTGACCCGGCTACCTAGCTGAGGTAGCACAGGCTAATAACAACTGGAAGTTTATGAGCGTTTACTGCACATAAACAAGAAAAAAGGCTAGCAAAATAAAACAAGATCACAGACTACAGAATCTACATGTTAACTTCAGTGGTAAAATGACCATAACAGAAAGAGACTGAACAAACTGATTAAGAAAGCTAGCTCTGTCCTGGGGCAGCGCCTTGATCCGATGGAGGAGATAGGAGAGAGAAGGATGGTGGCTAAACTGTCATCTCTGCTGGAGTCCGAGTTCCACCCTATGCAGGACATACTGGATGCACTGAGGAGCTCATTTAGCAGCAGACTACATCATCCCAGGTGCACAACCGAGAGGTTTCGTAGGTCCTTCCTACCAACGGCTGTCAGACTGTACAACCTAAGCAGGGCTGCTCGCAGAGATAGCAAAAAGACGTAACAAACTAATAGTTTTTTTGAATGCAAAAGATGCAATAGACTTACACAATGGTCCTCTCCGGCATACAACTAGGAACATACCGGTCGCTATGGAGGGTGAGAATATGTATGGGCACATAATCATACCATGTAGGATAACTAAATAGACGGTTATGCTGTTTCATCCCACCTAGCAACAATGCTCTGCACTGTGTGTGTTTATATATTTACATATTTATTCCATCTAGCTACAATGCTCAGCACTGGGTGTGTTTATATTTATATATCTATATATTTATTCCATCTAGCTACAATGCTCCGTACTGTGTTTTTATATATCTACATATTATTCCATCTAGCTACATTGCTCCGCACTGTGTGTGTTTATATACTTGCATATTTATTCCACCTAGCTGCAATGCTCCGTACTGTGGGTGTTTATATATTTACATATTTATTCCATCTAGCTACAATGCTCTGCACTGTGTGTTCATATATTCATATATTTATTCCATCCAGCTACAACGCTCTGCACTGTGTGTCTGTGTGTGTGTGTGTGTGTGTGTATATATATATTTTATAGTAATATGTACATATGTATATTAGCTGCTCTTGCTTGCTTGTTTTTTTTCTTGCCTTCTGATTGTTGCTCTGAGTGTTGCTATCCCTGTGCTGTTGCAATCCTGGAATTTCCCCGTTGTGGGACTAATAAAGGCTTATCTTAACAACAGCCATTCATAATTTACCTGGGATTATTAAGCAGACACTCCATGAAATGAATGGTGGTCTATGGAGAAAGATCCAGTGTTTAGAACTATTCGCCGCTCCATGACCCACATGACTTCCACCTTTCACAGTCTCTATAGAAGTCTATCGGAGTGACGCAACTCTCATATGGCGCTGAATAACACTTAACAATAGCTTATCAGAGGAATTGTTTTGACACGTGACTATGGAAGCACCAATGAGCAGTAAGAAGTAATTAGCTCAGTCAAAATGTCTGGACAAACGTTTGAAAGTAGCGCTCACAAAATTATTGAGAGGAAAAGAGCTTAGAGAAAACAAATTGCTCAAAAAAATCCCGAAGCATAAAGGATGTTTCTAAGCTGGAGCATTGAGTGGAGGAGGCTGCTAATTACACACGGAGGAGGCAGATGGGCCGTTAACCTGTGCAGGTTTTTCAATTTACTGCTGTTGTGCATTGAATCAGGAATACTTCAATGATGTAATTTTATGCTGAAGGCAGTATCTGTCACATTGTAAAAAGGGAAATCTCAGAAAGATAAAATATCCTAAATCAAGGCTTTATGCCTGTTTTTCTCTCACAAGATAATTTTGACAAGACAAAAATTTCTTTCTGTTGTGCAGTTTTCTGTAAGATTTTACTTGCTTTATGAAAGTTTTTACTTGTTTTAAGCCATTTAATCTTACTTTGTTCTCAGATTTTTTTAAAAAAAATTTCAACTACAATTATCTATTGCCATTATTATTTTTTGTTTATTTTAAGTAAAATTATCTGCCAACATCCATCCATCTTCTTCCGCTTAATCCTTTTTCGGGTCGCGGGGGGACTGGAGCCTATCCCAGCATCTTTGGGCGAGAGGCAGGGTACACCCTGGGCAGATCGCCAGTCCATTGCAGGGCCAACCCAGAGGGGCAGACAACCATTCACTCTCACACTCATACCTAAGGACAATTTAGAATCCCCAGTTTGATGCCAATTAACCTAACTTGCATGTTTTTGGCATGTGGGAGGAAACCGGAGAAATCCCGGAGTAAACCCATGCAGACACGGGGAGAACATGCAAACTCCTCACAGATCACTGTTGGTCGGAGGCTGGAATCGAACCCAGGATCCCCCGGCCAAGGGTGAGTTGCTGTGCTGCCGCAATGCTAACCACTCCACCACCGCGCTGCCCAGAGAGCAAGAAAATTTGACTTATCAAATTGTGTAAAAAAAAGTTAAAACTATTGGAAAGCATGTAAAATTTTCTTACACATAAATTGCACAGCAAGAATGCTGTCATACAAAAAACAAGCATAAACAGCCTTAATTCATTTAATTTTACTTATATTTGACTTTCTGGAGTGTAGTTGTGTTTTCTAGCTCACAGTTGCATTATTTCTCAAAGAGAGAGAAAAATGAGGCCGTAGTGACTCAGGAGGTATAGCAGGTCTCCCAATAACTAGAGGGCCGGTGGTTCGAATCCCACTCACCCCACCTTGCTGTTGTGTCCTTGGGCAAGACACTTTACCCACCTTGCCTCCAGTGTGTTCATGATTTATGAATGTGAATAAATGTTCAGTGGTGGTCGGAGAGGCCGTTGGCATGGATTGGCAGCCATGTTTCCCTCAGTCTGCCCCAGGGCAGCTGTGGCTACAGAGGTAGCTTCCTACTATCATTGTCTGTGGAGTGAATGAATAACAGACTCATTGTAAAGTGTCTTTGGGTGTCATGAAAAGTGCATAAATGCAATCTATTATTAAAAAACACAGCTATTACACATTTTTAAACTGAGATTCTGTATTCTGTAAAATCTGAATTTTCTAGGTATACAGTGGGACATTTTTTTTCCTTGTAGTATTAAACATGGCATTGAAAACAGTATTTTTTAAGGTATTGTCAAGGTAAAAAAAATTCCAGTATTGTGACAACACTAATGTCCATAACATCATGGCACCAAGCAATAGTTAAAACCCTCTGTCCCTTATTTTTCTGCGAGAAAGTTAGCAACCCTAGTCCTTGCCCATCTACATGACAGACAGTTAGGTTGGCCAATAACAGAGCAGAGAGTAGGTATCAAGGCTAGTGATGTTTACCATTTAGTGACATTTCCCATTTCTTGGCATATACCCAGAAGAGTCAAAATGGCTTTTTGGAGAGAAAAACAAGATGAATAGTGTATATTTTTAGGAGAACTGAGTGTTTTGATATGTTTTCAATAATCATGTGACCAAAAAGACAACTTTTCTGTCATGCATGCCCCTTTCAGGGCATTAATGAGGCGCCAGATACCAACAGAGAGTTTGCTTGTTTTATTAAAGAAAGGACAAAGAAACAAAGTAAAAAGTCACGTGGGGCAAAACACATACATTAAACTAGGACACAAAATAAAGAACTCTGACATCAACTGTAAGAGCGTAGCAAGGGCGGAACCTGACGCTAAAGAATACACACTTACACGTGCTGGAGCGAAGACGGATCGAACACAGAGGAAAGACTGGAGCCGGGGTTTGGGACTCCAGTCCTGGTACACGGATGTAGGTCGCAGCGAGGAGTGAGCCTCAGCTGCTTCTGACATAATATTGGGCCCAGGGAACACGCACACAAGCTCAAGTGAGATTCAAAAGCTTTATTCAACAATAGTTGGTGTTTGGATGCGTGAGTGTGAGGTGTAAATGGATTGTTGGAGGACAGGGAGCGCCGAGGGCGGAACAGTTTGCCGTGCAGCCAGGCAACCTTGCAGATGACGCGGTGGCTGGCGTTGGCAAGTTGGATACTCCTGCCTGGAGGACAGTGCCCAGGTGCGCGCTCGACGAGGCGAGGATGGGAAGGACGAGGATGAGGCGAAGGAGGGAGTAGTCCGCCGCCTGGAGGGTCCACCTGTGCACAGGGGAGAAAACTGAAGAGCAGGTAAGGAGAAACACAGCTTATGTGCGTGAGGAAGGATGGCACAGACCGGGAAGGAACGGTCGTGCGCTGGAGTTGGGAGCGAAGACGATCAAATGGCTCCAGGCCGAAGCTCTGGTCAGAGCGGGTTAAATAGTTGGAGGCTGATGAGGCGCAGGTGTGCGCGCAGCTGAAGCAGATGACAGGCGAGAGCGAGTTGTGACAGTACTCCCCCCTCGAGTACTGCGAGGGGGGAGTACCCTCCACGCCGGGTTGCCGGGTCGCCGTCAATCATCACGGGAGGGGGAGGCGCCCTAGGAGGAGGACCGAGTGGGTCAGAGATCACAGTTTTAACTTGGGAGACATGGAATGTAGGACAGACATGGAGGGAGGGGGGAAGAGCCAAACGCACAGCCACCGGATTAATTACCTAAGTCACCGGGTAGGGACCGATAAAGCGTTGCGCCAGCTTCTTCTTCTCTGCCTTCAAATTAATGTCGCGGGTCGATAACCACACCTGCTGGCCCACCTGGTAACAAGGAGCAGCTGTCCTGTGGCGGTTAGCTACGTTGGAGTTGCGCGCTGCCGTGCATAATAGCACTTGGCGCGTCTTGGTCCACAGGCGCCGGCAGCGTCTGAGATGTGCCTGGATGGAGGGAACTGCCACCTCACCCTCCTCCTCAGGGAATAACGGAGGGTCGTACCCCAGAGACGCCCGGAAAGGGGACATCCCAATGGCCGATGATAAGGTGGAGTTATGGGCGTACTCCACCCAGGGCAGATGGGTGCTCTAGGAAGAGGGACTCAAGGAGGTGGCGCAGCGCAATGCAGCCTCCAGCTCCTGGTTGGTGCGCTCGCACTGCCCATTGGACTGTGGGTGGTGACCAGAGGACAGACTCACCGTGGCCCCCAGGGCGTTGCAGAAGCACCTCCAGACCTTGGACACAAACTGAGGCCCCCAGTCAGAGACGACGTCAGCTGGGATCCCATGTAGCCTGACAACATGCTGGACCAACAGGTCGGCCATTTCCCGTGCCATAGGGAGGCCGTGGAGTGGCACAAAATGGGCAGCCTTAGAAAACCGGTCCACAATGGTCAGGATGGTGTCATAAGAGTTGGAAGTGGGGAGACTGGTGACGAAATCTAGGGCTATATGAGACCAGGGCCTACGGGGACCGGCAGGGGATGGAGCAGGTCCGCTGGGGGGAAATTAGAGGTCTTGTTCGTAGCGCACTGGGGGCAGGCACGGACGTAGTTGGCGACGTCATTCTGCAGTCTGGGCCACCAGAAGGATCGTTGAAGGAGATCCACCAACCGGGAAATTCCAGGATGACAGGCGAGCTTAGACGTGTGTGCCCAATGGATGACGTCACCCCGAACAGATGATGGCACAAACAGCCTCCCAGCTGGGCCGCCGCCAGGATCAGGTTCGGCCTCTTGTGCTCTCCGGACCTTGTCCCTGATGGACCAAGAAATGGCCCCCACGACGCGGGTCCGCAGGATGGTGTGGTCTTGCTCCTCCAGGGCTTCAGGAGCGAACTGTCTGGACAGCGCGTCAAGTTTGCCGTTCTTGGAGCCAGGGCGATGGGTGATCGTAAATCTGAAGCGGCCGAAGAACAGAGACCAGCGCGCCTGGCGGGCATTCAGACGCTTGGCCGTCCTAAGGTACTCCAAATTTTTGGCTGCGCTGCCCCCTCCAGCCAATAAGATAAGATAAGATAAGCCTTTATTAGTCCCACAATGGGGAAATTCCAGGGAAATGGAAAATGACAATGGGGAAATTCCAATGACGCCACTCCTGCAGCGCGAGCTTCACTGCCAGGAGTTCCCTGTCACCGATGTTATAATTCCGCTCCGCTGCAGACAGGCGTCGAGAGAAGAAGGCGCAGGGGCGCACCACCCCATCCACCGGAGAGGGCTGGGATAAAACTGCCCCCACCCCCGTGTCGGATGCGTCCACCTCGACCAGGCACTGTAGAGTGGGGTCAACCTGGGTCAGGACCCGGGAGCAGGAGAGCTCCATCTTCAGCGTTTCAAAAGCCAATGCCGCTTCCTCTGTCCACTGGAACGGCACCTTGGGGGAGGTGAGGCGGGTCAGGGGAGAGGCAATGGAGCTGTACTTCGGCACAAAACGGCGGTAGAAGTTGGTGAATCCCAGGAATTGTTGCACCTGTTTTCTGGATGAGGGGGTGGGCCACTCAACCACTGCTTTGACCTTGGCAGGGTCAGGGAGAAGCTGATTGTTAGACACGATGAAGCCCAGGAAGGAGGTCTTATTGGTGTAAAATTCGCACTTCTCCGCCTTCACGTACAGCCTGTTCTCGAGGAGCCGCTGGAGGACCCGCCTCACGTTGGCCTGATGCTCCTCCCGAGATCGGGAGAAGATCAGGATGTCATCCAGGTAGACGAATACGAAGACCCCCAGGAAATCACGAAGGACATCGTTTATGAGTTGTTGGAAGACGGCCGGAGCATTGGTGAGCCCAAACGGCATGACCAGATACTCGAAATGGCCGCTGGGCGTCCGGAACCCCCTCTTCCACTCGTTGCTCTCCTGGATCCGAACGAGGTGGTACACACTTCGGAGGTCCAGCTTGGTAATCCAGGAGGCCCCCTGGAGGGAGTTGAAAGCGGAGTCCATGAGGGGCAGCGTGTATTTGTCTTTCACTGTGATGTCATTTAAGGCCCGAAAGTCAATACACAGCTGCAGGGACCCATACTTCTTTGACACGAAGAAGAATCCGGCTCCGAGGGGGGACGAGGAGGGGCAGATGATACCTGCGCTGAGTGACTCTCTTATATATGCGTCCATGGATTCCCGCTCCGGGGCAGACAGGCTGTAGAGACAACCAGATGGCAAGGGCGCCCCCGGGCAGAGGTTTATGGCACAGTCATACGGGCGGTGGGAGGGAAGAGACAGCGCTTTGGACTTACTGAAGATGGACCCCAGGTCGTGGAACTCCGGAGGCGCCAAGGAGTGGTCCGGTGGGGTTGAGTCAGAGGCTGGGAGAGGAACAGACGGAGTGCAGGCAGCGGACTGCAGGCAGGTTCCCATGCAGAAGGTGCTCCAAGAGCAGACGCTGCCGGACTGCCAATCAAAGACTGGGTTGTGGAGGCGCAGCCATGGATAGCCCAGGATGACGGGGGAAGCTGAGGTAGGCAGGACAAACAGGCTTAAATCCTCCCTGTGATAGCCTGAGATGATGACGGAGATGGGTTTAGTTCGGTGAGTGACCCTCTGCAGAGGTGTGCGGGCGAGAGTGACTAGGTTGAGGGGGGCTGACAGGGCTTGGCACGGAATGCCCAAGCGGGTTGCCAGGCTCTTAGAAATGAAGTTTTGTTCCGCCCCCGAGTCCACCAGTGCGTGAGTGACATGCCCGATAGAGTTATGACAGAACCTGATAGGAAGGAGACATTTGGTGAGGGGATTAAGCTGGGTTGCGTCCGCGAGGCCCCCTACAGCAACTCGCGGACTCCCCCTTTTGGCTTAACCGGGCAGAGTGCTGGCTGTCTCCGCAATACATGCAGAGACCCAGCTCCCTGCGGCGCTGTTTCTCTGCCAGTGGAAGCTTGGTCCGCCCGATTAGCATAGCCTCAGATTCGTCGGTGGACTCCAGAGCGGGTAACGCCAGGGGGCGAGACTGAGAGGAGCGGGCGGAAGCTACGCTCGAGCAGCTGTAGGACTTCCGCTAGGCGGCCCGCTCTCTCAGCCTGTTGTCTAAGCTAATTGCGAGGGAAATTAATTCGGACAGCCATTCCGGCTGATCCCGGCAGGCCAGCTTGTCCCACAGACTAGAATTCAGGCTGCGGAGAAAGATGCTGCAGAGGGCAGCATCGCCCCAGCCGACTTCCTCCACTGCCACCCGGAAGTCGACAGCATAATCGGCTGCCAATCGACTACCCTGGCGAAGGTTGAGTAGCCGATTGGTTAGCACGCTGTCATGATCCGAGTGATCAAAGACTTCAGTGAAATCGTGCACGAACTGGGCATAGGTCAGGCTCGCGTAGCTGGGCCTCGCCATAACGGCGTAAGCCCAAGCCAACGCTCGCCCTTCCAGGAGGTTGGCAACATACCCAATCCGGCTGTGGTCAGACGGAAAGTCCCTGGGGATGCGCTGGAACACCGACTCACACTGGAGGAGAAGCCTGCGCGCTTTGCCGAGCTTTCCGCTGAAGCACGAGGGTGTTGGAATGGGGGTAAGCCGGGTTGGTGGCCCTGGGCTAGCCTGGCTAGCTAGGGAAGGTATGGGAGCTGGCCCGCTGTGCTGAGCCGGAGGGAACGCCTGCTGGGGATCCAGATGGTCCAACCGGTGAGTGATGTTTGTGAGTTGATTAAGAATAACCTGCTGCTGATGAGCAATTAAATCCACCCGAGCCTCGAGGGTGGAAAGACAGCGTGCGAGCCCCCTGTCCGCTGGGCCGCTTTGCTGGAGCCGTACTGACATAATATTGGGCCCAGGAAACACGCACACAGGCTCAAGTGAGATTCAAAAGCTTTATTCAACAACAGTTGGTGTTTGGATGCGTGAGCGTGAGGTGTAAATGGATTGTTGGAGGACAGGGAGTGCCGAGGGCAGAACAGTGCGCCATGCAGCCAGGCAACCTTGCAGATGACGCGGTGGCTGGCATTGGCAAGTTGGAGACTCCTGCCTGGAGGACAGCGCCCAGGTGCACGCTCGGCGAGGCGAGGATGGGAAGGACGAGGATGAGGCGAAGGAGGGAGTAGTCCGCCGCCTGGAGGGTCCACCTGTGCACAGGGGAGAAAACTGAAGAGCAGGTAAGGAGAAACACAGCTTACGTGCATGAGGAAGGATGGCGCAGACCGGGAAGGAACGGTCGTGCGCTGGAGTTGGGAGTGAAGACGATCAAATGGCTCCAGGCCGAAGCTCTGGTCAGAGCGGGTTAAATAGTTGGAGGCTGATGAGGCGCAGGTGTGCGCGCAGCTGAAGCAGATGACAGGCGAGAGCGAGTTGTGACAGCTTCCTTAAATACTGATAACAAAAGAAACAGAACCAAACAGGAAAGGGGGAACGTAATAACCGAGATCAAGATCAGCTGTGATAGTGCCGGCTCGGCTTTGACAGCCGGAAGTCCGGCCACGACACTGTCACAATAAAAGCCCTGGGAGAACAATAATAAGCAAACCAAAATAATCTGGGAGAAAAAAAAGGGAAAATACCGAGTAACCCGAGTGCAGATGAGTTCAGCGCTCAGATCACCACAGTACCCCCCGTTCAAAGGGCGCATTCCAGGCGCCCATAGTGACGCCGAGCCCCCCCCACCCCCCCAACCAGAAAGCTCATCAGACTGACCTTGGGTGGGCGGAGGGGGAAACAGGCTAGGAGGGAGAGAAACTCGAAAGTAAACAAGCACAAATGTCGACCAGCAAAAATACAGAGAAAGAAACCCCCACAAAGAACACACAGCACAGAATAGTGTGGCCACCAGAGTGGTGGCTCAGTTGGTAGCGCATCTGCCCCACACCCGGGAGGCAGGGGTTCAAATCCCGGCCGGGTCATGCCGAAGACCATATAAAAGTGGAACTTCCTGCCATCCAGCTTGGTGCTCAGCAATAATGGAATGGAGGAAGGAAATCTGTGGCGGTGCCTTGCATGGCAGCGACCCCTCTGATTCTATATATGGGGTGTGTGTGATTAACACTGTAGATAGGAGAAACACAATTTCGTTCTACTGTACATGATTGGTTGTAGGGTTGAATGACAATAAAGGGTGATTTAATTTAATTTAAAACTCATCTACAACACACATAATGAAACAGAAAATCCAGGCAAACAAGTGAAAACAAAAACACATGAACACTACAACTTAGAACCTGCTCGAGTGCAGCGGAAGGGTGAACACAAAAATATCAATGCATACAGCAACTCAAACACAAGGCAGGAAAAACAACTCTTTCACAATGTACGAGAACGACAGAAAAAAACCCACCATGAAAACACAAGTATAGGGATACCGGCAGGTAGAGAGAAGAAAAAAAAAAGGCAGTTCAGGTGGCCTCCCAGCATCCCAACTCCACATCAGGAGAAAAGACAAAAAAAACAGTTTGGGTGGCCTGCCCAAGTCCCAAAACTGGGGAAACAATACCTCAGACGGCCGACCCAGGTCGCCCCACCAGCGACGCAGTCTGTCCGGCGGCCGACCCAGGACGCAGAACCGACGAAACAGTCTTTCAGGCGGCCAACCCATGTCCTTAGACCACCAGGACCGGAGGGGGGAGCTCAGAGGCAGCTTCCCTACCAAGAGGCACAACGAAGGGAAGCCAAACTGAATGAAGGGAACCCCAGCGGCATCCGGTGGAGGAGAATGGGGGGGAAGGGGGGAAATGGGGAACCAGTCCGGTGTCGGGCAGAAGGGGATCTGCAGCTCCCTCACCGACCTCGAACCGGGCCAGCGCAGCACCCTCGGTGGACCTGGATTGGGCCAGCGCTGCACCCGTGGTGGACCCGGATTGGGGCAGCGCACCGCCTGGGATGACCTCCCGAAGTGAACCCGGAGCCTCAACGATCATGACCGGAGCTGACTCATCTCCAGTGACCCTGAGAGAAGGCTCAGACACAGAAGGAGAGCAGGGGTCAGGATCACCGGCAGCGGCAGAGCCCGGTGAGACGAGCTCAGATGCAACGGTCAGCTGCACCCGGCCCTTCTCCCCAAGAGACAGGCAAGAATGCTCCAAGACAGAAAATAGGACGACAAAATAGAGCACTTGCCTGATCTCAAGCTCTACCGCCATCCAGGACTCCGACGAGCCGGGCTCGACGGTTAGGCGGTCCATCCTCGATTCGCACTCAACTGCAGTGGCCTCCGCGGCCGGCATGATGGTCCTCACAGTCCGATAGCCCCCTGGCGCTGAAACCCACGCCGATGACCCACTTGGCGTGGCGGCAGAGGAACAATCGCCCGCTGGAGCTGACTGCTGCTCCATGGAGACCCGGGGACGCTTAATCGTTGGTGCAGGCTTCCACTGACAGTCAGCCCTCCTCCTCTGCCCATGGCGCAGCTGCAGGACTGGAACCAGGCTCTCCAGCACCGCAGGCTCCTCCTCCTTCTGACGGTCTACTCCTGGCACCGGGGGACGCTCGGAGAGAAGGGGAGGAAACACAGAGGTAGCATGTTCAGTCTTAATGGCTGCAGCAGGTGGTGGGAGCTCAGGAGACTGTGAAAACTGAGCTCCACCCCCAGGAATCAGACAAGGTAATTCATCACACAGAGAGTTAGAATGAAAAAGCACTTGCCTGCTCTCCCGGGGGACGAGGGTGACTGCTGCAGCAGGCTTGCCGAGGAGGAGGGAGGAGTAGCTGGGGCAGTCCGGGGACGTGGAGCTGACGGAACAGAAGAACAAGACAACCCAGAGGCTGGGGCTGCTGTCTTCACCTTTTGTCATGGCGCGGGAGAAGCAGCTGGCTGGGAAGCGGAGTTCTTCTGACGACCCGGGACCGGATCCAGACTGGAACCTCACAGAGGATCGGCCCGCTCAGGAGACTTCCCCTTCGCCGGGACGACCGTGTCCTGGGGAGGAAATGGAGGCTTCTTTGCCACATTCTCCATCAGTTCCCAGTTCCTCTGATGCAGCGCCACTAACACCAACACTCTCTCCTTGCCCTCAGCAAACAAGGTCAGGTGGTAGCGCTTTAACGCCTGTTGCACAAGGTATAGGTACCAGTGGGAGGTGTCGGAGGGGATGGACAGATGGGCGTTGGACAGGAGGTCATCAACCTCCCTCAGCCACTCGATGCAAAACCCTCGCTCGGATGACGCCACCTCTCCAAATACACTGGCACCTGGACAAGGGAAAAAACTCAAGCCCGCAAACAAACTCACTGTGGCTGGCACCTCGCTTGGCTGTGACCTTCTGTCATGTATGCCCCTTTCAGAGCATTAATGAGGCACCAGATGCAAACAGAGAGTTTGCTTGTTTGATTAAAGAAAGGACAAAGTAACAAAGTGAAGAGCTACGTGGGGCAAAACACATACATTAAACTAGGACACAAAATAAAGAACTCTAACATCAATTGTAAGAGCGTAGCGAGAGCAGAACCTGACGCTAAAGAATACACACTTACACGTGTTGGAGCGAAGACGGATCAAACACAGAGGAAAGACTGGAGCTGGGGTTTGGGACTCCAGTCCTGGTATACAGATGTAGGTCGCAGTGAGGAGTGAGCCTCAGCTGCTTCCTTAAATACTGATAACAAAAGAAACAGAACCAAACAGGAAAGGAGGAACGTAATTATCTAAATCAAGATCAGCTGTGACAGCGCCGGCTCGGCTTTGACAGCCGGAAGTCCGGCCACGACGCTGTCACAATAAAAGCCCTGGGAGAACAATAATAAGCAAACCAAAATAATTTGGGAGAAAAAAAAGTGAAAATACTGAGTAACCCGAGCACGGATGAGTTCAGCGCTCGGTTCACCACATTTTCAGTCCATGATTCCTTTAAATTATAAGACAGCAACATTTATATTTTCAGTTTTAAGTTAACAAAAAATATACAACACACAAAACAAATATATAATGTTAATGTCAAACTATGTACTTATAGTGGTGTGAAAAAGTATTTCTCTTTTTTTTTGTATGTTTGTCACACTTAAATGTTTCAGATCATCAAACAAATTTAAATATTAGATAAAAAGATAACACAAGTAAACACAAAATGCAGTTTTTAAATGAAGGTGTTTATTATTAAGGGAAAAAAAATCCAAACCTCCATGGCCCTGTGTGAAAAAGTGATTGCCCCTAAACCTAATTGGTTGGCCACCCTTACCAGCAACAACTGCAATCAAGCGTTTGCAATAACTTGCAATGAGTATTTTACAGCACTGTGGAGGAATTTTAGTCCACTCATCTTTGCAGAATTGTTGTAATTCAGCCACACTGTAGAGTTTTTGAGCATGAACCACCTTTTTAAGGTCATGCCACAGCATCTCAATCGGATTCAGGTCAGAACTTTGACTAGGCCATTCCAAAGTCTTCATTTTGTTTTTCTTAAGCCATTCAGAGGTGGACTTGCTGGTGTGTTTTGGATCATTGTCCTGCTGCAGAACCCAAGTGCACTTCAGCTTGAGGTCACAAACAGATGGCCGGACATTCTCCTTCAGGATTTTTTGGTAGACAGCAGAATTCATGGTTCCATTCCTGGTCCTGAAGCAGCAAAAAAGCCCCAGACCTTCACACTACCACCACCATATTTTACTGTTGGTATGATGTTCCTTTTTTGAAATGCTGTGTTACCTTTATGCCAGATGTAATGGGACTCACACCTTCTAAAAAGTTCAACTTTTGTCTCGTCAGTCCACAGAATATTTTCTCAATGACACGGATGTCCCTTGCGGGGCATCATTGAGACACTATAGGCCAACCAGTGAGTTTGCATGTTTTATTAACGAAAGACACAATAACAAAATAAACAGCCCCGTGGGGCAAAAACACAAACAACGGCTAAGACACAAGATCGAAAACTCTGAGGAGGAATAACACTTACAGAGAACAAAGAATCAAAAAGGAGACTAGAGTCGGGGATAGGAGCTCCAGTCACGTATGCGGAGGAGCCCTTACTGTTATATAGGTCTCAACAAGGAGTAAGCCTCAGCTGCTCCCTTAAATGATAACTCAGAACCAATCAGAAAAGGGGAATGTAATAAAGTGAAATGACAAACAGCTGTCACAACGCGACTTGGCTTTGACAGCCAGAAGTCCCGTTGTGATGCTGTGAAAATAAGAGCCCGGACGAAAGCCACAATAACAAGGCTCGAAACAGGATGAAATGGGGAAAATACTGGAAAGCCCGAGCGCGGATGGAATCGGCGCTCAGGCCAGAACAGTACCCCTGTTCACAAGGCACATTCCAGGCGCAAACGTGACATCCAAGGCCCCCCACACCCCCAACCAGAAGGCCACCAGGGCCGACCCAGGGAGGGCAGAGGGGAACACAGCCTAGGAGGGAGAGAACCCCCCCAAAAAATAAAGAAATGACTACACCAGAACAAAAACAAACACAAGGGACGGGCAACAAAGATAACTAATAAAATGGAGAGGCTAAATACAGAAACCAGAAGTAGAACATACAACAAGGAAGTCCTCAGGCACCGTAGAATCGAATAAACAAATATATATATATATAACATCCTACCCAGTAAGAAAGCAAGGTAACCAAAATACAGGTACACTTCAGAAAATATACAGGTACCATGCAAATACTAAGAAGAAAGAAAAAAACCCTCCAAAACACGAAAACCAAAATAAAGGTACATTTCAAAAATAAACACAAGTACCATACAACCACTGAGGGAGGAAAAAAAAAAAACTCAATCGCTACAGAATAGGCCAGCACCCTATAAATACAGTCCAATACTATAAACCAGGCAAAGAAAGTGTGCATAACAAGGCTGACCAGCATGGCAGGACAGGGGGAGTAGACCCCAAAACAGAATTTCTGAGTGGCAGGACGATCACCAGTCCACTTTACTCCAATCATTTCAAAATCTAACCAGGACAACTCCCAAAATAATTCTTTATGTTTCAAGTCTAAAGATTATGTTTTACATCAACTGAATTAAGTCATTTCCCTCCTTTAGATGGGAAATTTTTCTGAGTAAACCCAGACCTGGATAAGACTGCTGAAACTATAAAAAAAAACAAAAAAAACAAACAGCTCATTCTTCAACTTGCACATATCCACATGAAGGAAAGTGCAGTTTTGGGGAAACAAACAAAAAATCTTAGGATGCAAATTCATGTCTACAATATTGCCATTTAAATGGGATTCTTCTCCCCTTTGCCTTTCCTGTTCACGGCAAATGAGTTCACTCTAACTGAACTGCTTTGTATATTCACTCTAATTCAAAAAACGATATCTGTATACACACTACATAGGACAGAATGTTAGTGTAACGCTAACCCCTGTGAAACAAAAATCATGGGTAGACACACTGCCTGAAGCAGAATCACTAGTGCAGTGACTTCCTGACATGCCAGTTTAGTTTGTTTTTCTGGTTTTAGCCGATACTCTTTTGAACTCAAAGACTTTTACTGGCTGACAGTCAAAGGTGTGTGTTGTGCGTGTGCATCATCCATCCATCCATCCATCCATCTTCTTCCGCTTAATCCATTTCGGGTCGCGGGGGGGCTGGAGCCTATCCCAGCATCTTTGGGTGAGAGGCAGGGTACACCCTGGACAGATCGCCAGTCCATCGCAGGGCCAACACAGAGAGAGAGACAACCATTCACTCTAACAGTCATACCTAAGGACAATTTAGAATCCCCAGTTTGATACCAATAGGGTGCTGACCTACTCTGTAGCGGTTGAGGTTTTTTTTTCCTCCCTCAGTGGTTGTATGGTACTTGTGTTTATTTTTGAAATGTACCTGTATTTTGGTTTTCGTGTTTTGGAGTTTTCTTTTCTTTCTTCTTAGTACTTGTATGGTACCTGTATATTTTCTGAAGTGTATCTGTATTTTGGTTACCTTGCTTTCTTAGTGGGCAGGATGTTATATATATATACAGTATATTTTTCTATTCGATTCTACGGAGAGGGAGAAAAAAAAGAAGGCAGTTCAGGTGGTCTACCTGCATCCCGATTCCAAATGACCGAGAGAAAAGAAGGCAGTTCGGGTGGCCTATCCCAGTCCCAGGCCCGGAGAAACAGTACCTCGGGCGGCCAGACCAGGTCGCCGAACCAACAAGACAGTCCTTCGGGCGGCCGACCCAGAACGCCGAACCAGCGAAGCTGTCTCCCGGGCGGCCGACCCGTGTCTTTAGGCCACCAGGACAGGAGGGGAAAGCTCGGAGTCGGCCTCCCTACTGAGAGGGATAGCGAGGGGAAGCTGAGCTGAATACGGGGAACCCCAGCGGCACCTGGTGGAGAAAGATTGGGGGGAAGATGAGGCATCAGTCCGGCATCCTACAGCTGAGGATATGCACCTCCTTCACCAACCTCGAACCGAGCCCGGCGCAGCACCATTGGTGCGCCCCAATCAGGCCAGCGCTGCACCCACGATAGACCCCAATTGGCCAGAACAGCACCTACATCGGACCCCGATTGGGCTGGAGCAGCACCCACGTTGGACCACGATTGGGCAGGCGCAGCACCAGGGATGACCTCCGAGCACGAACCTGGAACCTCCACGACGACTGGAGCTGACTCGTCTCCGGTGACACTGGGAAAAGGCTCAGAGGAACAGAGAGAACCGGGATCAGGATCACCGGCAGCGGCAGAGCCCGGAGAGACAAGCTCGGATGCAGCGATCGGCTGTGCCCAGCTCATTTCCCCGAGAGACAGGCAAGAATGCTCCAGAACAGAAAAGAGAAAGATAAAATAGAGCACTTGCCTGATCTCGGGCTCTACCGCCGTCCAGGACTCCGACAATCCAGTCTTGAAGATCTGGAGGTCCATTCCTGGTTCTGACTTGACTGTGGCGGGCTCCGCAGCCGGCATGATGGTCGTCACGGTCTGGGAACTCCCCGGTGCTGAAGCCCACGCCAAAGGCCCACACGGCGTGGTGGCAGGGGGTCCGTGACCTGCTGGGTCTGACTGCTCCTCCACAGAGACCCAGGGATGCTTGATCGTCGGCGCAGGCTCCAAACGGCAGTCTGCCCTCCTCCTCTGCCCATGACACGGCTGCGGGACTGGCACCAGGCTCTCCAGGGCCGCAGGCTCCTTCTTCGTCCGGCGGTCTATTCCTGGCACCGGGGGATGCTCACAGAGAGGGAAAGGAGACACAGAGGATGCAGGTTCAATATTTATGGCTGCAGCAGGTGGAGGGAGCTCAGGGGACTGTGAACCCCGAACTCCACCCCGAGGAGTCAGGCAAGGCAATTCATTATATGGCGTGAAAGAATGGAACAGCACTTGCCTGTTCTCCTGAGGACCATTGGTGACTGCTGTAGCGAACTTGGTTCTCCCCTTTCCCCTATGGATGGTGATGGAGGGCCCCCCGGGAAGACGAAGAGGAGCCGTTCTCACTGGACCGGAGAAGGGCGGAGCCAGAGCACGACTCTCTGAGCTCACAGCAACTGGAGAGAGCATCGAGGAGGAGGGAGGGGCAGCCGAGGCAGTCCAGGGACGAGGAGCTGACAGAACAGCGGGCACCGATGACCCGGAGGCTGAGGCTGCTGTCTTTCCCTTCCGTCGTGACGCAAGGGCAACAGCTGGCTGGAAGACAGAGTTCTCTCGGCGGCCTGGAACAGGATCTGAATGGGGATCTCGCAGAGGCTGATTGTCGACGAGGTGGCGACGTCTTCCGGCAGAGGGCGAGGCTAGGTTTAAATCTGGAAAGTGCCGCTGCTGCGCAGAAACGGAGTCCAGCAGCTCGGCGTACTCAGGAAAATCATAGAGTTCAGGATTGACCTCCACCAGTCTAATCGCCACCACTACACTCTTCAGAATTTTACTGGGATGGGTGAAAGAGCGAGCTTCAGCCACATGACCCCTGATGAGCTCAGCTGCCCACTGCGTCTCTTCACGGGGGGTCCCGGCTGTCCTCTTCCTCTGCTGCGGATGGGAACGGCACTTTGGTGATGTGGACTCCTGGGCTGGATGGGTGACAGGAACCTGATCCCGAGGCGAGGAGCGGGGATGCCTCACCTTCGGCTTCCTGCTGGGATTCCTCTCCGGTCCACGGGTCTTCTCCCGAAGTGCCGTAATCTCCGCCATCCTCTTCCTGACCTTGGCATGGTCGGCATGGCGAGGATTGCGCTTAATTGCCGCCTCGGCGAGGTCCAAGTACCAGCGTGGGCCGTCGGGAGTGACGTTGCGACGAGCGTTGGAGAGGAGGCCATCTACCTCTATTAGGAACACGATCAGTTCGTAGCCCAAGTTCAAGGAATAACCCTTCCCTGGTGACACCATTTTCTAACCACGCTGGTACACGGAAAAAAGGGGGAAAAACTACAAGCCCCCCCCCCCAAAAAAACCAAACTGACGGTGACTGGCATCTCGTTTTGGGCTGCGACCTACTGACATGGATGTCCCTTGCGGGGCATCATTGAGACACTATACTGTAGGTCAACCAGAGAGTTTGCGTGTTTTATTAACGAAAGACAAAATAACAAAATAAACAGCCCCGTGGGGCAAAAACACAAACAACGGCTAAGACACAAGATCGAAGACTCTGAGGAGGAATAACACTTACAGAGAACGAAGAATCAAAAAGGAGACTGGAGTTGCGGTAGGGGCTCCAGTCACGTACGTGGAGGAGCCCATACTGTTGTGTAGGTCGCAGCGGGGAGTGAGCCCCAGCTGCTCCCTTAAATGATAACTCAGAACCAATTAGAAAAGAGGAATGTAATAAAGTGAAATGACAAACAGCTGTCACAATGCGACTCGGTTTTGACAGCCGGAAGTCCCGTCATGACGCTGTCAAAATAAGAGCCCAGACAAAGGCCACAATAACAAGGCTCGAAACGGGATGAAACCGGGAAAATACTGGACAACCCGAGCGTGGATGGAATTGGTGCTCAGGCCATAACAGGACCCGCTGTTCACAAGGCGCATTCCAGGCACAAATGCGACATCCAAGGGCCCCCCCCCCCCCCGAACCAGAAGGCCACCAGGGCCGACCCAGGGAGGGCAGAGGGGGAAACAGGCTAGGAGGGAGAGAACCCCCCCAAAAAATAAAGAAATGACTACACCAGAACAAAAAAAATACACAAGGGTAACTAATAAAATGGAGAGGCTAAATACAGAAACCAGAAGTAGAACATATAGTGAGGGAGATCGCTCAGGACTTCAAGACCGTCCTGCGTTTCCTGAGCTTCGCCGTCGTGGCTCTGCAGGAGACCAGCGAGGCCCACCTGATGGTCTCTTCTTCGCTAAGGGGGTCACCATCATGCCCAAAGACTTCCAGCTGGCCCGCTGCATCCGCGGAGAGAGAACTTAGACTTTCTGCTGCACATTCACCAGCCATAATGCTCTGCACTGTGTGTCTATATATATACATTTATAGTAATATGGACATATGTTTACTAGATGTTGTTTTTTCTGGCCTTCTGATTGTTGCTCTGAGTGTTGCTATCCCTATGCTGTTGCAATCCTGGAATTTCCCCAATGTGGGACTAATAAAGGCTTATCTTATCTTATCTTATCTTATCTTATATAACAAGGAAGTCCTCAGGCACCGTAGAATCGAATAAAAAATATATATATATATATAAAACATCCTACCTGGTAAGAAAGCAAGGTAAACAAAATACAGGTACACTTCAGAAAATGTACAGGTACCATGCAAATACTAAGAAGAAAGAGAAACACCTCCAAAACAAAAAATCCAAAATACAGGTACATTTCAAAAATAAACACAAGTACCATACAACCACAGAGGGAGGAAAAAAAACCTCAATCGCTACAGAGTAGGTCAGCACCCTATAAATACGGTCCAATACTATAAACCAGGCAAAGAAAGTGTGCATAACAAGGCTGACCAGCATGGCAGGACAGGGGGAGTAGACCCCAAAACAGAATTTCTGAGTGGCAGGACGATCACCAGTTCACTTTACTCCAATCATTTCAAAATCTAACCAGGACAACTCCCAAAATAATTCTTTATGTTTCAAGTCTAAAGATTATGTTTTACATCAACTTAATTTAGTCATTTCCCTCCTTTAGATGGTAAATGGTAAATGGCATTCACTTATATAGCGCTTTTATTCTCATCTCTTGATGACCAAAGCGCTTTACAGATCCTGCAATCCACCCATTCACACACACATTCACACACAGATGGGAAATGTTTCTGAGTAAACCTAGCCCTGGAAAAGACTGCTGAAACTATAAAAAAAAAACAAAAAAAAAACAAACAGCTCATTCTTCAACTTGCACATATCCACATTAAGGAAAGTGCAGTTTTGGGGAAACATTAAACAAAAAATCTTAGGATGCAAATCAGTGTCTACAATATTGCCATTTAAATGGGATTCTTCTCCCCTTTGCCTTTGCTCTTCACGGCAAATGAGTTCACTCTAAGTGAACTGCTTTGTATATTCACTCTAATTCAAAAAACTATATCTGTATACACACTACATAGGACAGAATGTTAGTGTAACGCTAACCCCTGTGAAACAAAAATCATGGGTAGACACACTGCCTGAAGCAGAATCACTAGTGCAGTGACTTCCTGACATGCCGGTTTAGTTTGTTTTTTTGGTTTTAGCCGATACTCTTTTGGACTCAAAGACTTTTACTGGCTGACAGTCAAAGGTGTATGTTGTGCGTGTGCATCATCCATCCATCCATCCATCCATCCATCTTCTTCCGCTTAATCCATTTCGGGTCGCGGGGGGGCTGGAGCCTATCCCAGCATCTTTGGGTGAGAGGCAGGGTACACCCTGGACAGATCGCCAGTCCATCGCAGGGCCAACACAGAGAGAGAGACAACCATTCACTCTCACAGTCATACCTAAGGACAATTTAGAATCCCCAGTTTGATACCAATAGGGTGCTGACCTACTCTGTAGCGACTGAGGGTTTTTTTCCTCCCTCAGTGGTTGTATGGTACTTGTGTTTATTTTTGAAATGTACCTGTATTTTGGTTTTCGTGTTTTGGAGTTTTCTTTTCTTTCTTCTTAGTATTTGTATGGTACCTGTATATTTTCTGAAGTGTATCTGTATTTTGGTTACCTTGCTTTCTTACCGGGCAAGATGTTATATATATATATATATATTTTTCTATTCGATTCTACGGAGAGGGAAAAAAAAAAGAAGGCAGTTCAGGTGGTCTACCCGCATCCCGATTCCAAATGACCGAGAGAAAAGAAGGCAGTTCGGGCGGCCTATCCCAGTCCCAGGCCCGGAGAAACAGTACCTCGGGCGGCCAGACCAGGTCGCCGAACCAACAAGACAGTCCTTCGGGCGGCCGACCCAGAACGCCGAACCAGCGAAGCTGTCTCCCGGGCGGCCGACCTGTGTCTTTAGGCCACCAGGACCGGAGGGGAAAGCTCAGAGTCGGCCTCCCTACTGAGAGGGATAGCGAGGGGAAGCTGAGCTGAAAACGGGGAACCCCAGCGGCACCTGGTGGAGAAAGATTGGGGGGAAGATGAGGCATCAGTCCGGCATCCTACGGCTGAGGATATGCACCTCCTTCACCAACCTCGAACCGAGCCTGGCGCTGCGCCCTTGGTGCGCCCCAATCAGGCCAGCGCTGCACCCACGACAGACCCCAATTGGCCAGAACAGCACCTACAACGGACCCCAATTGGGCTGGAGCAGCACCCACGTTGGACCACGATTGGGCAGGCGCAGCATCAGGGATGACCTCCGAGCACGAACCTGGAACCTCCACGACGACTGGAGCTGACTCGTCTCCGGTGACACTGGGAAAAGGCTCAGAGGAACAGAGAGAACCGGGATCAGGATCACCGGCAGCGGCAGAGCCCGGAGAGACAAGCTAGGATGCAGCGATCGGTTGTGCCCAGCTCATTTCCCCGAGAGACAGGCAAGAATGCTCCAGAACAGAAAAGAGAAAGATAAAATAGAGCACTTGCCTGATCTCGGGCTCTACCGCCGTCCAGGACTCTGACGATCCAGTCTCGAAGATCTGGAGGTCCATTCCTGGTTCTGACTTGACTGTGGCGGGCTCCGCAGCCGGCATGATAGTCGTCACGGTCTGGGAACTCCCCGGCGCTGAAGCCCACGCCGAAGGCCCACACGGCGTGGTGGCAGGGGGTCCGTGACCTGCTGGGTCTGACTGCTCCTCCACGGAGACCCAGGGACGCTTGATCGTCGGCGCAGGCTCCAAACGGCAGTCTGCCCTCCTTCTCTGCCCATGACGCAGCTGTGGGACTGGCACCAGGCTCTCCAGGGCCGCAGGCTCCTTCTTCGTCCGGCGGTCTATTCCTGGCACCGGGGGATGCTCACAGAGAGGGAAAGGAGACACAGAGGATGCAGGTTCAATATTTATGGCTACAGCAGGTGTAGGGAGCTCAGGGGACTGTGAACCCCAAACTCCACCCCGAGGAGTCAGGCAAGGCAATTCATTATATGGAGTGAAAGAATGGAACAGCACTTGCCTGTTCTCCTGAGGACCATTGGTGACTGCTGTAGCGGACTTGGTTCTCCCCTTTCCCCTATGGATGGTGATGGAGGGCCCCCCGGGAAGACGAAGAGGAGCTGCTCTCATTGGACCGGAGAAGGGCGGAGCCAGAGCACGACTCTCTGAGCTCACAGCAGCTGGAGAGAGCATCAAGGAGGAGGGAGGGGCAGCTGAGGCAGTCCAGGGACGAGGAGCTGACAGAACAGCGGGCACCGATGACCTGGAGGCTGAGGCTGATGTCTTTCCCTTCCGTCGTGACGCAAGGGCAACAGCTGGCTGGGAGACAGAGTTCTCTCAGCGGCCTGGAACAGGATCCGAATGGGGATCTCGCAGAGGCTGATTGTCGACGAGGTGGTGACGTCTTCCGGCAGAGGGCGAGGCTAGGTTTAAATCTGGAAAGTGCCGCTGCTGCGCAGAAACGGAGTCCAGCAGCTCGGCGTACTCAGGAAAATCATAGAGTTCAGGATTGACCTCCACCAGTCTAATCGCCACCACTACACTCTTCAGAATTTTACTGGGATGGGTGAAAGAGCGAGCTTCAGCCACACGACCCCTGATGAGCTCAGCTGCCCACTGCATCTCTTCACAGGGGGTCCCGGCTGTCCTCTTCCTCTGCTGCGGATGGGAACGGCACTTTGGTGATGTGGACTCCTGGGCTGGATGGGTGACAGGAACCTGATCCCGAGGCGAGGAGCGGGGATGCCTCACCTTCGACTTCCTGCTGGGATTCCTCTCCGGTCCACGGGTCTTCTCACGAAGTGCCGTAATCTCCGCCATCCTCTTCCTGACCTTGGCGTGGTCGGCATGGCGAGGATTGCGCTTAATTGCTGCCTCTGCGAGGTCCAAGTACCAGCGTGGGCTGTCGGGAGTGACGTTGCGACGAGCGTTGGAGAGAAGGCCATCTACCTCTATTAGGAACACGATCAGTTCGTAGCCCAAGTTCAAGGAATAACCCTTCCCTGGTGACACCATTTTCTAACCACGATGGTACACGGAAAAAAGGGGGAAAAACTACAAGTTTTCCCCCCCACAAAAACAAAACAAAACAAACTGACGGTGACTGGCATCTCGTTTTGGGCTGCGACCTACTGACATGGATGTCCCTTGCGGGGCATCATTGAGACACTATACTGTAGGTCAACCAGAGAGTTTGCGTGTTTTATTAACGAAAGACAAAATAACAAAATAAACAGCCCCGTGGGGCAAAAACACGAACAACGGCTAAGACACAAGATCGAAAACTCTGAGGAGGAATAACACTTACAGAGAACAAAGAATCAAAAAGGAGACTGGAGTTGCGGTAGGGGCTCCAGTCACGTACGTGGAGGAGCCCATACTGTTGTGTAGGTCGCAGCGGGGAGTGAGCCTCAGCTGCTCCCTTAAATGATAACTCAGAACCAATCAGAAAAGGGGAATGTAATTAAGTGAAATGACAAACAGCTGTCACAATGCGACTCGGTTTTGACAGCCGGAAGTCCCGTCGTGACGCTGTCAAAATAAGAGCCCAGACAAAGGCCACAATAACAAGGCTCGAAACGGGATGAAACCGGGAAAATACTGGACAACCCGAGCGTGGATGGAATCGGTGCTCAGGCCATAACAGGACCCGCTGTTCACAAGGCGCGTTCCAGGCACAAATGCGACATCCAAGGGCCCCCCCCCCCCAACCAGAAGGCCACCAGGGCCGACCCAGGGAGGGCAGAGGGGGAAACAGGCTAGGAGGGAGAGAACCCCCCCAAAAAATAAAGAAATGACTACACCAGAACAAAAAAAATACACAAGGGTAACTAATAAAATGGAGAGGCTAAATACAGAAACCAGAAGTAGAACATATAACAAGGAAGTCCTCAGGCACCGTAGAATCGAATAAAAAATATATATATATATATAAAACATCCTACCTGGTAAGAAAGCAAGGTAAACAAAATACAGGTACACTTCAGAAAATGTACAGGTACCATGCAAATACTAAGAAGAAAGAGAAACACCTCCAAAACAAAAAATCCAAAATACAGGTACATTTCAAAAATAAACACAAGTACCATACAACCACAGAGGGAGGAAAAAAAACCTCAATCGCTACAGAGTAGGTCAGCACCCTATAAATACGGTCCAATACTATAAACCAGGCAAAGAAAGTGTGCATAACAAGGCTGACCAGCATGGCAGGACAGGGGGAGTAGACCCCAAAACAGAATTTCTGAGTGGCAGGACGATCACCAGTTCACTTTACTCCAATCATTTCAAAATCTAACCAGGACAACTCCCAAAATAATTCTTTATGTTTCAAGTCTAAAGATTATGTTTTACATCAACTTAATTTAGTCATTTCCCTCCTTTAGATGGTAAATGGTAAATGGCATTCACTTATATAGCGCTTTTATTCTCATCTCTTGATGACCAAAGCGCTTTACAGATCCTGCAATCCACCCATTCACACACACATTCACACACAGACGGGAAATGTTTCTGAGTAAACCTAGCCCTGGAAAAGACTGCTGAAACTATAAAAAAAAAACAAAAAAAAACCAAACAGCTCATTCTTCAACTTACACATATCCACATTAAGGAAAGTGCAGTTTTGGGGAAACATTAAACAAAAAATCTTAGGATGCAAATCAGTGTCTACAATATTGCCATTTAAATGGGATTCTTCTCCCCTTTGCCTTTGCTCTTCACGGCAAATGAGTTCACTCTAAGTGAACTGCTTTGTATATTCACTCTAATTCAAAAAACTATATCTGTATACACACTACATAGGACAGAATGTTAGTGTAACGCTAACCCCTGTGAAACAAAAATCATGGGTAGACACACTGCCTGAAGCAGAATCACTAGTGCAGTGACTTCCTGACATGCCGGTTTAGTTTGTTTTTTTGGTTTTAGCCGATACTCTTTTGGACTCAAAGACTTTTACTGGCTGACAGTCAAAGGTGTATGTTGTGCGTGTGCATCATCCATCCATCCATCCATCCATCCATCTTCTTCCGCTTAATCCATTTCGGGTCGCGGGGGGGCTGGAGCCTATCCCAGCATCTTTGGGTGAGAGGCAGGGTACACCCTGGACAGATCGCCAGTCCATCGCAGGGCCAACACAGAGAGAGAGACAACCATTCACTCTCACAGTCATACCTAAGGACAATTTAGAATCCCCAGTTTGATACCAATAGGGTGCTGACCTACTCTGTAGCGACTGAGGGTTTTTTTCCTCCCTCAGTGGTTGTATGGTACTTGTGTTTATTTTTGAAATGTACCTGTATTTTGGTTTTCGTGTTTTGGAGTTTTCTTTTCTTTCTTCTTAGTATTTGTATGGTACCTGTATATTTTCTGAAGTGTATCTGTATTTTGGTTACCTTGCTTTCTTACCGGGCAAGATGTTATATATATATATATATATTTTTCTATTCGATTCTACGGAGAGGGAAAAAAAAAAGAAGGCAGTTCAGGTGGTCTACCCGCATCCCGATTCCAAATGACCGAGAGAAAAGAAGGCAGTTCGGGCGGCCTATCCCAGTCCCAGGCCCGGAGAAACAGTACCTCGGGCGGCCAGACCAGGTCGCCGAACCAACAAGACAGTCCTTCGGGCGGCCGACCCAGAACGCCGAACCAGCGAAGCTGTCTCCCGGGCGGCCGACCTGTGTCTTTAGGCCACCAGGACCGGAGGGGAAAGCTCAGAGTCGGCCTCCCTACTGAGAGGGATAGCGAGGGGAAGCTGAGCTGAAAACGGGGAACCCCAGCGGCACCTGGTGGAGAAAGATTGGGGGGAAGATGAGGCATCAGTCCGGCATCCTACGGCTGAGGATATGCACCTCCTTCACCAACCTCGAACCGAGCCTGGCGCTGCGCCCTTGGTGCGCCCCAATCAGGCCAGCGCTGCACCCACGACAGACCCCAATTGGCCAGAACAGCACCTACAACGGACCCCAATTGGGCTGGAGCAGCACCCACGTTGGACCACGATTGGGCAGGCGCAGCATCAGGGATGACCTCCGAGCACGAACCTGGAACCTCCACGACGACTGGAGCTGACTCGTCTCCGGTGACACTGGGAAAAGGCTCAGAGGAACAGAGAGAACCGGGATCAGGATCACCGGCAGCGGCAGAGCCCGGAGAGACAAGCTAGGATGCAGCGATCGGTTGTGCCCAGCTCATTTCCCCGAGAGACAGGCAAGAATGCTCCAGAACAGAAAAGAGAAAGATAAAATAGAGCACTTGCCTGATCTCGGGCTCTACCGCCGTCCAGGACTCTGACGATCCAGTCTCGAAGATCTGGAGGTCCATTCCTGGTTCTGACTTGACTGTGGCGGGCTCCGCAGCCGGCATGATAGTCGTCACGGTCTGGGAACTCCCCGGCGCTGAAGCCCACGCCGAAGGCCCACACGGCGTGGTGGCAGGGGGTCCGTGACCTGCTGGGTCTGACTGCTCCTCCACGGAGACCCAGGGACGCTTGATCGTCGGCGCAGGCTCCAAACGGCAGTCTGCCCTCCTTCTCTGCCCATGACGCAGCTGTGGGACTGGCACCAGGCTCTCCAGGGCCGCAGGCTCCTTCTTCGTCCGGCGGTCTATTCCTGGCACCGGGGGATGCTCACAGAGAGGGAAAGGAGACACAGAGGATGCAGGTTCAATATTTATGGCTACAGCAGGTGTAGGGAGCTCAGGGGACTGTGAACCCCAAACTCCACCCCGAGGAGTCAGGCAAGGCAATTCATTATATGGAGTGAAAGAATGGAACAGCACTTGCCTGTTCTCCTGAGGACCATTGGTGACTGCTGTAGCGGACTTGGTTCTCCCCTTTCCCCTATGGATGGTGATGGAGGGCCCCCCGGGAAGACGAAGAGGAGCTGCTCTCATTGGACCGGAGAAGGGCGGAGCCAGAGCACGACTCTCTGAGCTCACAGCAGCTGGAGAGAGCATCAAGGAGGAGGGAGGGGCAGCTGAGGCAGTCCAGGGACGAGGAGCTGACAGAACAGCGGGCACCGATGACCTGGAGGCTGAGGCTGATGTCTTTCCCTTCCGTCGTGACGCAAGGGCAACAGCTGGCTGGGAGACAGAGTTCTCTCAGCGGCCTGGAACAGGATCCGAATGGGGATCTCGCAGAGGCTGATTGTCGACGAGGTGGTGACGTCTTCCGGCAGAGGGCGAGGCTAGGTTTAAATCTGGAAAGTGCCGCTGCTGCGCAGAAACGGAGTCCAGCAGCTCGGCGTACTCAGGAAAATCATAGAGTTCAGGATTGACCTCCACCAGTCTAATCGCCACCACTACACTCTTCAGAATTTTACTGGGATGGGTGAAAGAGCGAGCTTCAGCCACACGACCCCTGATGAGCTCAGCTGCCCACTGCATCTCTTCACAGGGGGTCCCGGCTGTCCTCTTCCTCTGCTGCGGATGGGAACGGCACTTTGGTGATGTGGACTCCTGGGCTGGATGGGTGACAGGAACCTGATCCCGAGGCGAGGAGCGGGGATGCCTCACCTTCGACTTCCTGCTGGGATTCCTCTCCGGTCCACGGGTCTTCTCACGAAGTGCCGTAATCTCCGCCATCCTCTTCCTGACCTTGGCGTGGTCGGCATGGCGAGGATTGCGCTTAATTGCTGCCTCTGCGAGGTCCAAGTACCAGCGTGGGCTGTCGGGAGTGACGTTGCGACGAGCGTTGGAGAGAAGGCCATCTACCTCTATTAGGAACACGATCAGTTCGTAGCCCAAGTTCAAGGAATAACCCTTCCCTGGTGACACCATTTTCTAACCACGATGGTACACGGAAAAAAGGGGGAAAAACTACAAGTTTTCCCCCCCACAAAAACAAAACAAAACAAACTGACGGTGACTGGCATCTCGTTTTGGGCTGCGACCTACTGACATGGATGTCCCTTGCGGGGCATCATTGAGACACTATACTGTAGGTCAACCAGAGAGTTTGCGTGTTTTATTAACGAAAGACAAAATAACAAAATAAACAGCCCCGTGGGGCAAAAACACGAACAACGGCTAAGACACAAGATCGAAAACTCTGAGGAGGAATAACACTTACAGAGAACAAAGAATCAAAAAGGAGACTGGAGTTGCGGTAGGGGCTCCAGTCACGTACGTGGAGGAGCCCATACTGTTGTGTAGGTCGCAGCGGGGAGTGAGCCTCAGCTGCTCCCTTAAATGATAACTCAGAACCAATCAGAAAAGGGGAATGTAATTAAGTGAAATGACAAACAGCTGTCACAATGCGACTCGGTTTTGACAGCCGGAAGTCCCGTCGTGACGCTGTCAAAATAAGAGCCCAGACAAAGGCCACAATAACAAGGCTCGAAACGGGATGAAACCGGGAAAATACTGGACAACCCGAGCGTGGATGGAATCGGTGCTCAGGCCATAACAGGACCCGCTGTTCACAAGGCGCGTTCCAGGCACAAATGCGACATCCAAGGGCCCCCCCTCCCAACCAGAAGGCCACCAGGGCCGACCCAGGGAGGGCAGAGGGGGAAACAGGCTAGGAGGGAGAGAACCCCCCCAAAAAATAAAGAAATGACTACACCAGAACAAAAAAAATACACAAGGGTAACTAATAAAATGGAGAGGCTAAATACAGAAACCAGAAGTAGAACATATAACAAGGAAGTCCTCAGGCACCGTAGAATCGAATAAAAAATATATATATATATATAAAACATCCTACCTGGTAAGAAAGCAAGGTAAACAAAATACAGGTACACTTCAGAAAATGTACAGGTACCATGCAAATACTAAGAAGAAAGAGAAACACCTCCAAAACAAAAAATCCAAAATACAGGTACATTTCAAAAATAAACACAAGTACCATACAACCACAGAGGGAGGAAAAAAAACCTCAATCGCTACAGAGTAGGTCAGCACCCTATAAATACGGTCCAATACTATAAACCAGGCAAAGAAAGTGTGCATAACAAGGCTGACCAGCATGGCAGGACAGGGGGAGTAGACCCCAAAACAGAATTTCTGAGTGGCAGGACGATCACCAGTTCACTTTACTCCAATCATTTCAAAATCTAACCAGGACAACTCCCAAAATAATTCTTTATGTTTCAAGTCTAAAGATTATGTTTTACATCAACTTAATTTAGTCATTTCCCTCCTTTAGATGGTAAATGGTAAATGGCATTCACTTATATAGCGCTTTTATTCTCATCTCTTGATGACCAAAGCGCTTTACAGATCCTGCAATCCACCCATTCACACACACATTCACACACAGACGGGAAATGTTTCTGAGTAAACCTAGCCCTGGAAAAGACTGCTGAAACTATAAAAAAAAAACAAAAAAAAACCAAACAGCTCATTCTTCAACTTACACATATCCACATTAAGGAAAGTGCAGTTTTGGGGAAACATTAAACAAAAAATCTTAGGATGCAAATCAGTGTCTACAATATTGCCATTTAAATGGGATTCTTCTCCCCTTTGCCTTTGCTCTTCACGGCAAATGAGTTCACTCTAAGTGAACTGCTTTGTATATTCACTCTAATTCAAAAAACTATATCTGTATACACACTACATAGGACAGAATGTTAGTGTAACGCTAACCCCTGTGAAACAAAAATCATGGGTAGACACACTGCCTGAAGCAGAATCACTAGTGCAGTGACTTCCTGACATGCCGGTTTAGTTTGTTTTTTTGGTTTTAGCCGATACTCTTTTGGACTCAAAGACTTTTACTGGCTGACAGTCAAAGGTGTATGTTGTGCGTGTGCATCATCCATCCATCCATCCATCCATCCATCTTCTTCCGCTTAATCCATTTCGGGTCGCGGGGGGGCTGGAGCCTATCCCAGCATCTTTGGGTGAGAGGCAGGGTACACCCTGGACAGATCGCCAGTCCATCGCAGGGCCAACACAGAGAGAGAGACAACCATTCACTCTCACAGTCATACCTAAGGACAATTTAGAATCCCCAGTTTGATACCAATAGGGTGCTGACCTACTCTGTAGCGACTGAGGGTTTTTTTCCTCCCTCAGTGGTTGTATGGTACTTGTGTTTATTTTTGAAATGTACCTGTATTTTGGTTTTCGTGTTTTGGAGTTTTCTTTTCTTTCTTCTTAGTATTTGTATGGTACCTGTATATTTTCTGAAGTGTATCTGTATTTTGGTTACCTTGCTTTCTTACCGGGCAAGATGTTATATATACGTATATATATATATTTTTCTATTCGATTCTACGGAGAGGGAAAAAAAAAAGAAGGCAGTTCAGGTGGTCTACCCGCATCCCGATTCCAAATGACCGAGAGAAAAGAAGGCAGTTCGGGCGGCCTATCCCAGTCCCAGGCCCGGAGAAACAGTACCTCGGGCGGCCAGACCAGGTCGCCGAACCAACAAGACAGTCCTTCGGGCGGCCGACCCAGAACGCCGAACCAGCGAAGCTGTCTCCCGGGCGGCCGACCTGTGTCTTTAGGCCACCAGGACCGGAGGGGAAAGCTCAGAGTCGGCCTCCCTACTGAGAGGGATAGCGAGGGGAAGCTGAGCTGAAAACGGGGAACCCCAGCGGCACCTGGTGGAGAAAGATTGGGGGGAAGATGAGGCATCAGTCCGGCATCCTACGGCTGAGGATATGCACCTCCTTCACCAACCTCGAACCGAGCCTGGCGCTGCGCCCTTGGTGCGCCCCAATCAGGCCAGCGCTGCACCCACGACAGACCCCAATTGGCCAGAACAGCACCTACAACGGACCCCAATTGGGCTGGAGCAGCACCCACGTTGGACCACGATTGGGCAGGCGCAGCATCAGGGATGACCTCCGAGCACGAACCTGGAACCTCCACGACGACTGGAGCTGACTCGTCTCCGGTGACACTGGGAAAAGGCTCAGAGGAACAGAGAGAACCGGGATCAGGATCACCGGCAGCGGCAGAGCCCGGAGAGACAAGCTAGGATGCAGCGATCGGTTGTGCCCAGCTCATTTCCCCGAGAGACAGGCAAGAATGCTCCAGAACAGAAAAGAGAAAGATAAAATAGAGCACTTGCCTGATCTCGGGCTCTACCGCCGTCCAGGACTCTGACGATCCAGTCTCGAAGATCTGGAGGTCCATTCCTGGTTCTGACTTGACTGTGGCGGGCTCCGCAGCCGGCATGATAGTCGTCACGGTCTGGGAACTCCCCGGCGCTGAAGCCCACGCCGAAGGCCCACACGGCGTGGTGGCAGGGGGTCCGTGACCTGCTGGGTCTGACTGCTCCTCCACGGAGACCCAGGGACGCTTGATCGTCGGCGCAGGCTCCAAACGGCAGTCTGCCCTCCTTCTCTGCCCATGACGCAGCTGTGGGACTGGCACCAGGCTCTCCAGGGCCGCAGGCTCCTTCTTCGTCCGGCGGTCTATTCCTGGCACCGGGGGATGCTCACAGAGAGGGAAAGGAGACACAGAGGATGCAGGTTCAATATTTATGGCTACAGCAGGTGTAGGGAGCTCAGGGGACTGTGAACCCCAAACTCCACCCCGAGGAGTCAGGCAAGGCAATTCATTATATGGAGTGAAAGAATGGAACAGCACTTGCCTGTTCTCCTGAGGACCATTGGTGACTGCTGTAACGGACTTGGTTCTCCCCTTTCCCCTATGGATGGTGATGGAGGGCCCCCCGGGAAGACGAAGAGGAGCTGCTCTCATTGGACCGGAGAAGGGCGGAGCCAGAGCACGACTCTCTGAGCTCACAGCAGCTGGAGAGAGCATCAAGGAGGAGGGAGGGGCAGCTGAGGCAGTCCAGGGACGAGGAGCTGACAGAACAGCGGGCACCGATGACCTGGAGGCTGAGGCTGATGTCTTTCCCTTCCGTCGTGACGCAAGGGCAACAGCTGGCTGGGAGACAGAGTTCTCTCAGCGGCCTGGAACAGGATCCGAATGGGGATCTCGCAGAGGCTGATTGTCGACGAGGTGGTGACGTCTTCCGGCAGAGGGCGAGGCTAGGTTTAAATCTGGAAAGTGCCGCTGCTGCGCAGAAACGGAGTCCAGCAGCTCGGCGTACTCAGGAAAATCATAGAGTTCAGGATTGACCTCCACCAGTCTAATCGCCACCACTACACTCTTCAGAATTTTACTGGGATGGGTGAAAGAGCGAGCTTCAGCCACACGACCCCTGATGAGCTCAGCTGCCCACTGCATCTCTTCACAGGGGGTCCCGGCTGTCCTCTTCCTCTGCTGCGGATGGGAACGGCACTTTGGTGATGTGGACTCCTGGGCTGGATGGGTGACAGGAACCTGATCCCGAGGCGAGGAGCGGGGATGCCTCACCTTCGACTTCCTGCTGGGATTCCTCTCCGGTCCACGGGTCTTCTCACGAAGTGCCGTAATCTCCGCCATCCTCTTCCTGACCTTGGCGTGGTCGGCATGGCGAGGATTGCGCTTAATTGCTGCCTCTGCGAGGTCCAAGTACCAGCGTGGGCTGTCGGGAGTGACGTTGCGACGAGCGTTGGAGAGAAGGCCATCTACCTCTATTAGGAACACGATCAGTTCGTAGCCCAAGTTCAAGGAATAACCCTTCCCTGGTGACACCATTTTCTAACCACGATGGTACACGGAAAAAAGGGGGAAAAACTACAAGTTTTCCCCCCCACAAAAACAAAACAAAACAAACTGACGGTGACTGGCATCTCGTTTTGGGCTGCGACCTACTGACATGGATGTCCCTTGCGGGGCATCATTGAGACACTATACTGTAGGTCAACCAGAGAGTTTGCGTGTTTTATTAACGAAAGACAAAATAACAAAATAAACAGCCCCGTGGGGCAAAAACACGAACAACGGCTAAGACACAAGATCGAAAACTCTGAGGAGGAATAACACTTACAGAGAACAAAGAATCAAAAAGGAGACTGGAGTTGCGGTAGGGGCTCCAGTCACGTACGTGGAGGAGCCCATACTGTTGTGTAGGTCGCAGCGGGGAGTGAGCCTCAGCTGCTCCCTTAAATGATAACTCAGAACCAATCAGAAAAGGGGAATGTAATTAAGTGAAATGACAAACAGCTGTCACAATGCGACTCGGTTTTGACAGCCGGAAGTCCCGTCGTGACGCTGTCAAAATAAGAGCCCAGACAAAGGCCACAATAACAAGGCTCGAAACGGGATGAAACCGGGAAAATACTGGACAACCCGAGCGTGGATGGAATCGGTGCTCAGGCCATAACAGGACCCGCTGTTCACAAGGCGCGTTCCAGGCACAAATGCGACATCCAAGGGCCCCCCCCCCCCCCCAACCAGAAGGCCACCAGGGCCGACCCAGGGAGGGCAGAGGGGGAAACAGGCTAGGAGGGAGAGAACCCCCCCAAAAAATAAAGAAATGACTACACCAGAACAAAAAAAATACACAAGGGTAACTAATAAAATGGAGAGGCTAAATACAGAAACCAGAAGTAGAACATATAACAAGGAAGTCCTCAGGCACCGTAGAATTGAATAAAAAAAAAAAAATATATATATAAAACATCCTACCTGGTAAGAAAGCAAGGTAAACAAAATACAGGTACACTTCAGAAAATGTACAGGTACCATGCAAATACTAAGAAGAAAGAAAAACACCTCCAAAACAAAAAAACCAAAATACAGGTACATTTCAAAAATAAACACAAGTACCATACAACCACAGAGGGAGGAAAAAAAACCTCAATCACTACAGAGTAGGTCAGCACCCTATAAATACGGTCCAATACTATAAACCAGGCAAAGAAAGTGTGCATAACAAGGCTGACCAGCATGGCGGGACAGAGGGTGTAGACGGTCATCCCCAAAACAGAATTTCTGAGTGGCAGGACGATCACCAGTTCACTTTACTCCAGTCATTTCAAAATCTAACCAGGAAAACTCCCAAAATAATTCTTTATGTTTCAAGTCTAAAGATTATGTTTTACATCAACTTAATTTAGTCATTTCCCTCCTTTAGATGGGAAATGTTTCTGAGTAAACCCAGACCTGGATAAGACTGCTGAAACTATAAAAAAAAAAAAAAAAAAACCCAAACAGCTCATTCTTCAACTTGCACATATCTACATTAAGGAAAGTGCAGTTTTGGGGAAACATTAAACAAAAAATCTTAGGATGCAAATCAGTGTCTACAATATTGCCATTTAAATGGGATTCTTCTCCCCTTTGCCTTTCCTCTTCACGGCAAATGAGTTCACTCTAAGTGAACTGCTTTGTATATTCACTCTAATTCAAAAAACTATATCTGTATACACACTACATAGGACAGAATGTTAGTGTAACGCTAACCCCTGTGAAACAAAAATCATGGGTAGACACACTGCCTGAAGCAGAATCACTAGTGCAATGACTTCCTGACATGCCGGTTTAGTTTGTTTTTTTGGTTTTAGCCGATACTCTTTTGGACTCAAAGACTTTTACTGGCTGACAGTCAAAGGTGTATGTTGTGCGTGTGCATCATCCATCCATCCATCCATCTTCTTCCGCTTAATCCATTTCAGGTCGCGGGGGGGCTAGAGCCTATCCCAGCATCTTTGGGTGAGAGGCAGGGTACACCCTGGACAGATCGCCAGTCCATCGCAGGGCCAACACAGAGAGAGAGACAACCAATCACTCTCACAGTCATACCTAAGGACAATTTAGAATCCCCAGTTTGATGCCAATAGGGTGCTGACCTACTCTGTAGCGATTGAGGTTTTTTTTTCCTCCCTCAGTGGTTGTATGGTACTTGTGTTTATTTTTGAAATGTACCTGTATTTTGGTTTTCGTGTTTTGGAGTTTTCTTTTCTTTCTTCTTAGTATTTGTATGGTACCTGTATATTTTCTGAAGTGTATCTGTATTTTGGTTACCTCGCTTTCTTACTGGGCAGGATGTTATATACATATATATATTTTTCTATTCGATTCTACGGGGAGGGAGAAAAAAAAGAAGGCAGTTCAGGTGGTCTACCCGCATTCCGATTCCAAATGAAATGAAAACCTCCTTCCATCAGCAAGGGCATTGAAGATGAAACGTGGCTGGGTCTTTCTTGCATTGAGACATTCAGAGATAAATTAGTCGAGCTGTACAATAATATTACTAGTAAGAAAATGGTAGCAATTTGTGGAGATTTCAATATTGACCTACTTAATCCACATCAACAAAATGTAGTTACAGAGTTCATGAACTCTATGTACAGCATGAGTCTATATCCCACAATAACACATCCCAGTAGAATCACAGTTCACTCTGCTACACTTATTGACAACCTGTTTGTCAATGTTCTCGATAAGAAAATAGAAAGTGGATTATTGATAAATGATATAAGCGACCACTTGCCAATCTTTGCACTTATCCATGGCCACACGGGGCCCAACCCAGAAAAAATCTCAAAATCGTTCAGACACAAATCACCAAACGCAATCAGTTCTTTTAAAGAGGACTTGCTGAAGCAAGACTGGACAGAAGTCTATGTATCAGATGTAAATGAAGCCTATGACACATTTATAAACATTGTAACCACTCTTTATGAAAAAAACTGCCCATTAGTTAAAAAAAAGCTTAAACACAAATTTGCTGACAAACCATGGTTAACCAAAGGACTACAAAAGGCGTGTAAAAAGAAAAATTTATTATATAAAGCTTTCATAAAGAAAAGGACAAAAGAAGCAGAGCAACGGTATAAAACATACAAAAATAAGTTAACATATATAATAAGATGCAGTAAAAGAGACTATTACAGTAAAGAACTGGAAAAAAACAAAGACAATATTAAAAATACATGGACAATAATCAACAGTATCCTTGGAAATAAAAGCAGAAATACTAGCTACCCAACTAATATTCCAAAAAATAATAAATCGACTCCGAATGTGAATATAGCTTCACCTGCAGATGAATTTAATAATTTTTTTGTTAACATTGGACCTAAACTGGCCCGAGAAATACCCACTACGGCGCCTACAGGTGATACAATATGCAATAACACTGCTGTAAAAGACACCATCTTCATAAAGAACACAGACGAAAGAGAGGTCATTGAAATTGTTAAATCGTTCAAAAGTAAAACATCTACTGACTGCGATGGTATTGACATGCTACTAGTCAAAACTGTTATCGGATGCATAGTGAAACCACTGACATATATCTGTAACCTGTCTCTCCAATCAGGTATATTTCCCAATGCAATGAAAATAGCTAAAGTAATTCCGATTTACAAGACAGGCGACAGAGGGGAACTCTCCAACTACAGACCAATTTCACTATTACCGCAATTTTCCAAGATACTTGAAAAAATATTCTATGAGAGAATTGACAACTTCATACTGAAGAATGATTTATTGTGTGAGCAGCAATATGGGTTCAGACACAAAAGGACAACAGCATATGCCTTAATGGAATTTACAGAAAAAATATCAACAGCCATTGAAAATAAAGAGTATTCAGTTGGAGTATTCCTGGATCTTAAAAAAGCATTTGATACAGTAGATCACAATCTATTATTAAAGAAACTACAAAATTGTGGTATTAGAGGGGTAGCACTGTCCTGGTTAAGTAGTTACTTAAAGAATAGATATCAGTTTGCATGTGTTAACAGCAAAAACTCAGAGTTACTGAAGGTCACCTGTGGAGTCCCACAGGGTTCAGTTTTGGGACCATTATTATTCAATATGTATATAAATGATATATGTAAAGTTTCAGAAAAAATGGACTTAATATTGTTTGCTGATGACACTAATCTGCTATGCAGTGGAAACAATTTGGAACAACTTCTGGATACACTCGGAAAGGAATTAGGAAAGCTGAAACTGTGGTTTGATTCAAACAAATTAACGCTCAATTTAAGCAAGACAAAATTTATAGTCTTTAACAACCATCACAACTACCCAGTACCCAAACTCAGTGTAAATGGTGTAGAGATTGAAAGGGTATCCGAAACTAAATTCCTTGGAGTAATAATTGATAACAAACTGTGTTGGAAGCCACATATTAATTATATAAAAGGTAAAGTATCCAAATCAATTGCAATATTACACAGAGTGAAAAATTTGCTGAATCAACCCACACTATACACCTTGTACCATTCATTAATACTCCCATACATGACATATTGTAATGAAGTATGGGGAAATACATATAAAACAAACATATATCCACTCTTTATGCTTCAAAAGAGAGCTATTAGAATAATCAACAAAGCAGCTTACAGGGAACCAACAAACCCACTTTTTCTTAAACGAAAAACTCTCAAGTTGAAAGATCTGATTGACTTTAAAACCGCAATAATAATGTTCAAAGTGAAGAATCTATCACTGCCCGCAAATATCCAAAAGTTGTTCCAAACAAGGGAGAAACGATATCACTTCAGAGGAACATGTACTGTATATTTCAAAAGCCTACAGTGAGAACAACCACCAAGCAACACTGTATTTCAGTGCAAGGAGTCAGATTATGGAACGATTTTGGACCTGAATTAAAATCATGTACAACGCTTGGACAATTTAAACAAAAACTTAAGGAAGAAATACTCCAAACATATTTACAAGACGACATGTAAACTCACATAAGGATTGACATTTCCAGCCTGTGTTGTGTTGTAGCTTAGTTTTTTATTTTTTTATTTTTTTCTCTGTGACACTATGTCTTAGATTTGTTTTTGAATAGTAACCGCTTAACTTAGACTAGCTCAGTTTTCTTTTTCTCTCAGTCACATTTTGTCTTAGCCTTGTTTTAAATTGTAATCGCTCTTGTCTTGTTTTCTCTTTTTTCTCCTTTGAATTGTTGGATGGAATATGGGTGGGCAATATAAGCTGCGGCTTCAGCCATCACCCATTTCGGATAACTCACGTGGAACTGTATAGTAGAAGGAGTCTTTGTCTAATTTGACCTTGTTGTTATATTATACAGTTTCTTTTAACCTGTAATGTACTATCCGAAATAAATAAAATTCATTCATTCATTCATTCAGCATGACAATGATCCCAAACACACCGCCTGGGCAATGAAGGGGTGGCTTCGTAAGAAGCATTTCAAGGTCCTGGAGTGGCCTAGCCAGTCTCCAGATCTCAACCCCATAGAAAATCTTTGGAGGGAGTTGAAAGTCTGTGTTGCCCAGCGACAGCCACAAAACATCACTGCTCTAGAGGAGATCTGCATGGAGGAATGGGCCAAAATACCAGCAACAGTGTGTGAAAACCTTGTGAAGACTTACAGAAAACGTCTGACCTCTGTCATTGCCAACAAAGGGTATATAACAAAGTATTGAGATGAACTTTTGTTATTGACCAAATACTTATTTTACCGAGGAATTTACCAATTAATTCATTAAAAATCCTTCAATGTGATTTTCTGGATTTTTTTCCCTCATTTTGTCTCTCATAGTTGAGGTATACCTATGATGAAAATTGGAGACCTCTCTCATCTTTTAAGTGGGAGAACTTGCACAATTGGTGGCTGAATAAATACTTTTTTGCCCCACTGTAGGTCAACCAGAGAGTTTGCATGTTTTATTAACGAAAGACAAAATAACAAAATAAACAGCCCCATGGGGCAAAAACATGAACAACGGCTAAGACACAAGATCGAAGACTCTGAGGAGGAATAACACTTACAGAGAACGAAGAACCAAAAAGGAGACTGGAGTCGGGGTAGGGACTCCAGTCACGTACGTGGAGGAGCCCATACTGTTGCGTAGGTTGCAGCGGGGAGTGAGCCTCAGCTGCTCCCTTAAATGATAACTCAGAACCAATCAGAAAATGGGAATGTAATAACGTGAAATGACAAACAGCTGTCACAACACGACTCGGTTTTGACAGCCGGAAGTCCCGTCATGACGCTGTCAAAATAAGAGTCCAGATGAAGGCCACAATGACAAGGCTCGAAACGGGATGAAACCGGGAAATTACTGGACATCCCGAGCGTGGATGGAATCGGTGCTCAGGCCATAACAGGACCCGCTGTTCACAAGGCGCATTCCAGGCACAAACACGACATCCAAGGCCCCCGCCCCCCCACAACCAGAAGGCCACCAGGGCCGACCCAGGGAGGGCATAGGGGGAAACAGGCTAGGAGGGAGAGAACCCCCCCCAAAAAATAAAGAAATTACTACACCAGAACAAAAAAAAAAATACACAAGGGTAACTAATAAAATGGAGAGGCTAAATACAGAAACCAGAAGTACAACATATAACAAGGAAGTCCTCAGGCACCGTAGAATCGAATAAACAAATATATATATATATATATATAACATCCTACCTGGTAAGAAAGCAAGGTAACCAAAATACAGGTACACTTCAGAAAATATACAGGTACCATGCAAATACTAAGAAGAAAGAAAAACACCTCCAAAACAAAACACCAAAATACAGGTACATTTCAAAAATAAACACAAGTACCATACAACCACTGAGGGAGGAAAAAAACCCTCAATCACTACACAGTAGGTCAGCACCCTATAAATACGGTCCAATACTATAAACCAGGCAAAGAAAGTGTGCATAACAAGGCTGACCAGCATGGCAGGACAGGGGGTGTAGACGGTCATCCCCAAAACAGAATTTCTGAGTGGCAGGACGATCACCAGTTCACTTTACTCCAATCATTTCAAAATCTAACCAGGACAACTCCCAAAATAATTCTTTATGTTTCAAATCTAAAGATTATGTTTGACATCAACTTAATTTAGTCATTTCCCTCCTTTAGATGGGAAATGTTTCTGAGTAAACCCAGACCTGGATAAGACTGCTGAAACTATAAAAAAAAAACCCAAGTAGTTCATTCTTCAACTTGCACATATCCACATTAAGGAAACTGCAGTTTTGGGGAAACATTAAACAAAAAGTCTTAGTAGGATGCAAATCCGTGTCTACAATATTGCCATTTAAATGGGATTCTTCTCCCCATTGCCTTTCCTCTTCACGGCAAGTGAGTTCACTCTAACTGATACTGATCTTCACAGGAAAATGTCCAGTTACCAGGTGAAAAAAAAGTGTTTTGTATATTCACTCTAATTCAAAAAACTATATCTGTATACACACTACATAGGATAAAATGTTAGTGTAACACTAACCCCTGTGAAACAAAAATCGTGGGTAGACACACTGCATGAAGCAGAATCACTAGTGCAGTGGCTTCGTGACATGCCGGTTTAGTTTGTTTTTCTGGTTTTAGCCGACATAGGACTGTAGCAACTTCGGTCGTTAGTGACAGGCTACTGTCATGAGCGGGGCTATGTTCGGCCCTGGCCAGCCTACAGCCGCACCCCTACTCTCTCTCTGCTAGACACTCACCAGCTGTCTGCCATCATCCCTTAGGGTTCACTCATGCACACACACATGCACACACACACATAAGATAAGATAAGATAAGATAAGCCTTTATTAGTCCCACAATGGGGTAATTCCAGGATTGCAACAAAACAGGGATAGCAAGACTCAGAGCAACAATCAGAAGACAAGAAAAAAAAAACAAGAGCAGCGAGTATACATATGTACATATAAATATATAAATATATAAACACACAGTGCGGAGCATTGTAGCTAGATGGAATAAATATATAAATATATAAACACACACAGTGCAGAGCATTGTAGCTAGATGGAATAAATATATAAATATATAAACACACACAGTGTGGAGCATTGTAGCTAGATGGAATGAACAGCATAACCGTCTACTTAGTTATCCTACATGGTATGATTATGTACCCATACATATTGTCACCCTCAGTAGCGACCAGTATTTTCCTAGTTGTATACCGGAGGGGACCATTGTGTAAGTCTATTGCGTCTTTTGCATTCACTACTATTAGGTTGTCACGTTTTTTTGCTATCTCTGCGAGCAGCCCTGCTTTGATTATACAGTCTGACAGCCGTAGGTAGGAAGGACCTGCAGAACCTCTCGGTTGTGCACCTAGAATGATGTAGTCTGCTGCTAAATGAGCTCCTCAGTGCGTTCAGTATGTCCTGCATAGGGTAGGACTCGGACTCCAGCAGAGATGACAGTTTAGCCACCATCCTTCTCTCTCCCATCTCCTCCACTGGGTCAAGGCGCTGCCCCAGGACAGAGCTAGCATGAATGTACAGTGGGGTAAAAAGGTATTTAGTCAGCCACCAATTGTGCAAGTTCTCCCACTTAAAAGATGAGAGAGGTCTCCAATTTTCATCATAGGTATACCTCAACTATGAGAGACAAAATAAGAAAAAAAAAATCCAGAAAATCACATTGAAGGATTTTTAATGAATTAATTGGTAAATTCCTCGGTAAAATAAGTATTTGGTCAATAACAAAAGTTCATCTCAATACTTTGTTATATACCCTTTGTTGGCAATGACAGAGGTCAAACGTTTTCTGTAAGTTTTCACAAGGTTTTCACACACTGTTGCTGGTATTTTGGCCCATTCCTCCATGCAGATCTCCTCTAGAGCAGTGATGTTTTGGGGCTGTCGCTGGGCAACACAGACTTTCAACTCCCTCTAAAGATTTTCTATGGGGTTGAGATCTGGAGACTGGCTAGGCCACTTCAGGACCTTGAAATGCTTCTTACGAAGCCACCCCTTCATTGCCCGGGCGGTGTGTTTGGGATCATTGTCATGCTGAAAGACCCAGCCACCTTTCATCTTCAATGCCCTTGCTGGTGGAAGAAGGTTTTCACTCAAAATCTCACAATACATGGCCCCATTCATTCTTTCCTTTACACGGATCAGTCGTCCTGGTCCCTTTGCAGAAAAACAGCCCCAAGGTATGATGTTTCCACACCCATGCTTCACAGTAGGTATGGTGTTCTTTCTCCTCCAAACACGACAAGTTGAGTTTTTACCAAAAAGTCCTATTTTGGTTTCATCTGACCATATAACATTCTCTCAGTCCTCTTCTGGATCATCCAAATGCTCTCTAGCAAACTTCAGACGGGCCTGAACATGTACTGGCTTAAGTAGGGGGACATGTCTGGCACAGCAGGATTTGAGTCCCTGGCGGCGTAGTGTGTTTCTGATGTAGCCTTTGTTACTTTGGTCCCAGCTCTCTGCAGGTCATTCACTAGGTCCCCCCGTGTGGTTCTGGGATTTTTGCTCACCGTTTTCGTGATCATTTTGACCCCATGAGGTGAGATCTTGCAGGGAGCCCCAGATCGAGGGAGATTATCAGTGGTCTTGTATGTCTTCCATTTTCTAATAATTGCTCCCACAGTTCATTTCTTCACACTAGTGGGGATTTGGAGAATGGAACTAATACACAATCTTCACAGGGGGGCAATGGATCAGCGTTCTCGTCGCGCCCTCCGCCAGTACCCGGGCTCGCCTGGGGAAGCTAATGATCCTACCAGCAGACTAAATTCGAAGAGACGACGCCTCTGTGCCAAGTCAAAGAAGAATCCTAGTCACAGTCCTAAAGCCGAAAGCAAACAGCCCCAAGATCCCTTTGTGGTAGGATCTGCCCTTCGCATATTACAACTAAACGTTGAAGGCCTATCTGCAGCCAAGCGAAGCCTTATTGAAGTCCTCGCCTTCCAACATTCGATTGATGTAATCTGCCTCCAAGAGACTCATATTGGCACAGAGGAAGCTGGCCGCTTCACCATCAAAGGCTTTGACCTCCTGTGCTATGTTCTACATGTTAAACATGGACGTGCCACCTATGTGCGTTCTGACATAGTTGAAGCAAATCACCTGATAACAACACATTTTTCAGACACCATAATCATTGGTGGCTTCCATATTGTCAATGTGTACAAGCCCCCTAATGCCAACTGGGATCTGCAGGTCTTACCCACCCTACCCCACCCTGCCATCTATGTGGGGGACTTTAACAGCCATCACCCTGACTGGGGGTACCCAGCAGTGGACAGTGATGGGGAGGCACTTTCAGACTGGGCATCCAGAAATGACCTCGCTTTGATATACGACCCCAAACAAAGAGGAACCTTCCACTCTGCTAGGTGGAAGAAGGACTATTCTCCTGACCTGTGTTGGGTCAGCTCTTTGAATGGGGAGCCATATCCTACACAGATCCTCATTCTTGATGATTTTCCACACAGCCAACACCGGCCCCTGCTTGTACACATTGGCCTACAACTTCCAGTCATATACAGCCCAAGGAAGATGCGCTGGAACTTCCGCAAAGCCAACTGGAAGAAATTCAGTGAAACTCTGGACCGGAGCGTTGTTACCATCCCACTCCACACCATCACTGTAGATGAAGCATACAACCGCTTCTGCAGCGCAATCTTCAAGGCTGCCCATACTGCAATCCCACGAGGCTACCGACCCCTCTATGTCCCATGTTTGGACGGAGAAAGTGCTGCCCTCCTACAATCCTATCAAACATCAGGGGACCCAGAGATAGCAGACCATCTCATTGAATCGCTAAATACAACCCGGCGAAAGAAATGGGAGGAGACAGTTGCTGACCAGAGCTTTACCCACTCTAGCAGGAAATGTTGGAGCCTCATCCGTCGCCTAGGAGCTGCACAGAAGCCCCATAGCCAAAGCCGAGCATCCGTCACACCCAACCAAGTTGCATCCCACCTACTGACTATTGCCAAAGCACCCCAAGACAAAGACACCAGAAGAGCAGTTACAACTGAGCTAAAAAAAACACCAAAAAATGCCTGTAGAGGAAACGAACCCTGAACCCTTCGAGGCTGCTGAACTGGAGAAAGTCCTACAGGGCCTGAAATGTGGAAAGGCAGCAGGATACGATAACATCTTCCCAGAATTCATGAAAAATCTTGGCCCCCGAGCCCTAACCTGGTTGACACAATTTTACACAAGGATCACACAAACAAACTCGATCCCAAAGAAATGGCGGACAGCAAAGGTCATTGCCATCCCAAAACCTGGCAAAGACCACAAACTACCAGCAAGCTACCGCCCAATCTCCCTACTCAGCGTTCCTTACAAAATCATGGAGCGCCTAATACTGCAACGCATTTCCCCAGAAATAGAGGATATTCTAAGTGTGGATCAAGCAGGTTTCCGCAAGGACCGCAGTACAGGAGAACAAGTACTGGCCCTAACCACCTTCATCGAAAATGGCTTCGAGAGCAGACTGAAGACAGGGGCTGTGTTTCTCGATCTTACAGCCGCCTATGATACGGTCTGGCACAAAGGCCTCTTCCTGAAACTTATAAAGGCGATCCCTGCTTGGGCAACAGCAATTATAAAAACCCTGCTGACCAACCGAAGGTTCAGAGTCCACCTCAGTCAGAACACAAGTGCATGGAGAATGCAGAAAAACGGACTCCCACAAGGCTCAGTTCTAGCTCCAACTCTGTTCAACCTCTACATAAACGACCTGCCTACTACAAAATCCCGCAAATTCATCTATGCAGACGACATCTGTTTGGCATTCCAAGCACCAGACTTTGAACCACTGGAACGGGTGCTCACGGAAGATCTTGCCAAACTGGACCAGTTCTGCAAAATCTGGCGCCTAAAACCAAGCCCAGCAAAAACCGTCTCCAGTGTATTCCATCTCCACAATGCAAAAGCTGCCAGAGAACTAAACATCCACCTGAGCGGACTCAAGCTTAAGCATGCCCCAAATCCAACTTATCTTGGAGTGACCCTTGATAGGACCTTATCCTTCAAGGAACATCTAAAGGGGACGGCTGCTAAGGTGAAGGTACGAAACAACCTGCTCTGCAAGCTCGCTGGTGCAAAATGGGGGGCGGCAGTCTCCACCCTGCGCACCTCAGCACTGGCCCTTTCATACTCTGTAGCAGAATATTGTGCCCCTGTCTGGTCCAGGTCATCTTACTCACACCATGTAGACACCCAGCTCAACTCAACAATGAGAACTATAACTGGAACAATCCGCTCAACACCACTCCCCTGGCTCTCTGTACTGTCAAACATAGCCCCTCCACACATCCAGCGAGCAGCATTAACTCAAAGGATGCTCCAAAAAGTTAAAGATTTTCCTCACTTGCCAATCCATGCAGATATCTACACCCCACCCACTGCCCGACTTTCATCCAGACGGCCGATTTGGAAAAACCCTCCCCCAGCTGACTTTACCATCCAAACAGCTTGGCAAGAGGAATGGGAGACCAAGGAGGTCCCAAACAAACAGCTGGTGATAAACCCCAACCAACAGGTCCCGGGCACCAACCTCCCAAGAAGACAGTGGTCTACACTCAATCGCTTCAGGACTGGACATGGCCCCTGCTTGGCCAGCCTTCACAGATGGGGCAGTAGCCCTAGCCCACTGTGCGCATGTGGAGAGGAGCAAACAATGGAACACATCATAGAGGTTTGCCCGCTCCAAAGACTGGAAGGAGGATTACACACCCTCCATACAGCAAACCAGGAGGCAACTGCTTGGCTTAAGGACTTTGCATTCGCTAAATAAATAAATAAATTTCTTCACACCAAGCTGCTTACCTATTGCAGATTCAGTCTTCCCAGCCTGGTGCGGGTCTGCAATTTTGTTTCTGGTGTCCTTTGACAGCTCTTTGGTCTTGGCCATAGTGGAGTTTGGAGTCTGACTGTTTGAGGTTGTGGACAGGTGTCTTTTATACTGATAACGAGTTCAAACAGGTGCCATTAATACAGGTAACGAGTGGAGGACAGAGGAGCCTCTTAAAGAAGAAGTTACAGGTCTCTGAGAGCCAGAAATCTTGCTTGTTTGTAGGTGACCAAATACTTATTTTACTGAAGAATTTACCAATTAATTCATTAAAAATCCTTCAATGTGATTTTCTGGATTTTTTTTTCTCATTTTGTCTCTCATAGTTGAGGTATACCTATGATGAAAATTGGAGACCTCTCTCATCTTTTAAGTGGGAGAACTTGCACAATTGGTGGCTGACTAAATACTTTTTTGCCCCACTGTATATGCCTCATTCTCTCACTCTCACTCTCACTCGCATTCTGACACCTAGAGACACAGGGCTCACTCCAGCGCGCTGCCACAGCGCTGGGTGAGCCTCGTGATGGAGGAAGAATAAAGCACCCCTTTAACCTTCAGTTCGCCGTGTCCGCCTGCACTTATTTGATCCTTGCCTCCACACTGGTGACCCTTATTCATTATCCTCCACACTGGAGGATACATGCACACACACATTCACACACATTCATTCCCTCTCACTCATGCACGCACACATACCGCCATTCTTATTCTCACATGCACTCACTCATTATTCATCAACTGCCGCCCCACCTGCTTCCACTTGCCACTCAGTAGTCTATGAGGGTATTTAATGTGTGGCAGTGTGATGCAGTGTGGCAGTGTGATGGCTCAGGGCGGCGGCATCAGTCTACTGGGTCCAAGAGTTTTCTCCGATCCATATCGGTGATGTGCAACATTTGATGCTCAGGCTCTTTCTCCCATCGGGGTGTTCCGTGGACTGCTTTAGGTCTTGTCCAGAGCCCAGCTGCGCTCCGGCACTTAATAGTAAGTTGTCCTTATTTTTGGGTTACGTTGTCTTTTCCCTCAGTGGCGGATTTCACCCTGAGGCGTGACGTAACCCCTTCACTGCCTGTGGAGTTAATTCCCCTGTGTATCTGTTGTTTACCTGCTCGGACTGTTTTCATGGACACTGGTTAACTAATCCTCTGCCTGAATGTTTTTCATGGACATATGTATCTCATACTCTGTTTAATAAACCTCACGCTACACTTGCACGTAGGCTTGTGCAATTTCTTCGGTCTGCTGCATGATGATGCAGCAGCCATGACAGGCTACAATGTCCTGTGCAAAAAGCATAAAGCGTTGAAAAGATGATAAACTGAAGACTAAGCAGGAAGGGCTAACTACAATTAGGATCTGTTAAATTAGAGCATTCCCACCTATAAATATGCTGTGGCTATGTGTCAAACTCGCATATACAGTGAGAAAATAGCTGACACGGTGCAAGCTCAGGTGCAAAATATCTCTAGCTGGTACTTCAGTCAAAAATATAAGGGCATACATTGGTTGTGATTAACAAAAATTGCAAAAACAAATTCTTATCACATCAAATTAAACCATTGGCTCTTCAACTGCACTATTTTCTTCTTTTTCTCTTTTCAAATGACTGATGCACATGCACAACATACACCTTTGACTGTCAGCTAGTAAAAGTCTTTGAGTCCAAAAGAGTATCCCTTCAAACCTACAGGGGAAATAAAAACACAGCTTACAGGGATGCTGGCTGGGAGAGCACGGAGAGGGAGGAAAAAAAAAGGCAGTTCAGGTGGTCTACCCGCATCCCGATTCCAAATGACCGAGAGAAAAGAAGGCAGTTCGGGCAGCCTATCCCAGTCCCAGGCCCGGAGAAACAGTACCTCGGGCGGCCAGACCAGGTTGCCGAACCATCAAGACAGTCATTCGGGCGGCCGACCCAGAATGCCGAACCAGCGAAGCTGTCTCCCGGGCGGATGACTGGCGTCTTTAGGCCACCAGGACCGGAGGGGAAGGCTCAGAGGCGGAATCCCTACTGAGAGGGATAGCGAGGGGAAGCCGAGCTGAATACGGGGAACCCCAGCGGCACCTGGTGGAGAAAGATTGGGGGGAAGATGAGGCATCAGTCTGGTGTCAGATGGCCGAGGATATGCACCTCCTTCACTGACCTCAAATTAAACCAGCGCTGCGCCCTTGGTGAGCCCCGATCGGGCCAGCGCTGCACCCACGACAAACCCCGATTGGGCCGGAACAGCACCCACAACAGACCCCGATTGGGCCGGAGGCAGCACCCACAACAGACCCCGATTGGGCCGGAGCAGCACCTACATCAGACCCCGATTGTGCCGGAGGCAGCACCCACGTCGGACCACGATTGGGCCGACGCAACACCAGGGATGACCTCTGAGCACGAACCTGGAACCTCCACAACGAGTGGGGCTGACTCGTCTCCGGTGACACTGGGAAAAGGCTCAGAGGAACAGAGAGAACCGGGATCAGGATCACCGGCAGCGGCAGAGCCCGGAGAGACAAGCTCGGATGCAGCGATCAGCTGTGCCCGGCTCGTTTCCCCGAGAGACAGGCAAGAATACTCCAGAACAGAAAAGAGAAAGATAAAATAGAGCACTTGCCTGATCTCGGGCTCTACCGCCATCAAGAACTCCGACGATCCAGGCTCGAAGATCTGGAGGTCCATTCCTGGTTCCATCTCAACTGTGGCGGGCTCCACTGCCAGCATGATGGTCGTCACGGTCTGGGAACTCTCCGGTGCTGAAGTCCACGCCGAAGGCCCACACGGCGTGGTGGCAGGGGGTCCGTGACCTGCTAGGTCTGACTGCTCCTCCACGGAGACCCAGGGATGCTTGATCGTCGGCACAGGCTCCAAACGGCAGTCTGCCCTCCTCCTCTGCCCATGACACGGCTGCGGGACTGGCACCAGGCTCTCCAGGGCCGCAGGCTCCTTCTTCGTCCGGCGGTCTATTCCTGGCACCGGGGGATGCTCGCAGAGAGGGGAAGGAGACACAGAGGATGCAGGTTCAATATTTATGGCTACAGCAGGTGGAGGGAGCTCAGGGGACTGTGAACCCCAAACTCCACCCCCAGGAGTCAGACAAGGCAATTCATTATATGGAGTGAGAGAATGAAACAGCACTTGCCTGTTTTCCTGAGGACCACTGGTGACTGCTGTAGCGGACTTGGTTCTCCCCTTTCCCCTATGGATGGGGATGGAGGGCCCCCCGGGAAGACGAAGAGGAGCCGCTCTCACTGGACCGGAGACAGGCGGAGCCAGAGCATAACTCTCTGAGCTCTCAGCAGCTGGAGAGAGCGTCGAGGAGGAGGGAGGGGCAGCCGAGGCAGTTCAGGAATGAGGAACTGATGGAACAGTGGGGACCGATGACCCGGAGGCTGAGGCTGCTGTCTTTCCCTTCTGTCGTGACACAGGGGCAACAGCTGGCTGGGAGACAGAGTTCTCTCGGCGGCCTGGAACAGGATCTGGATGGGGATCTCACAGAGGCTGATTGTTGACGAGGTGGCGACGTCTTCCGGCAGAGGGCGAGGCTAGGTTTAAATCTGGAAAGCGCCGCTGCTGTGCAGAAATGGAGTCCAGCAGGTCGGCGTACTCAGGAAAATCATAGAGTTCAGGATTGACCTCCACCAGTCTAATCGCCGCCACTACACTCTTCAGAATTTTACTGGGATGGGTGAAAGACTGAGCTTCAGCCACACGACCCCTGATGAGCTCAGCTGCCCACTGCGTCTCTTCACGGGGGGTCCCGGCTGTCCTCTTCCTCCGCTGTGGATGGGAACGGCACTTTGGTGATGTGGACTCCTGGGCTGGATTGGTGACAAGAACCTGATCCCGAGGTGAGGAGTGGGGATGCCTCACCTTTGGCTTCCTGCTGGAATTCCTCTCTGGTCCACGGGTCTTCTCCCGAAGTGCCGTAATCTCTGCCATCTTCTTCCTGACATCGGCGTGGTCGGCATGGTGAGGATTGCGCTTAATTGCTGCCTCAGCGAGGTCCAAGTACCAGCGTGGACCGTCGGGAATGACGTTGCGATGAGCGTTGGAGAGGAGGCCATCTACCTCTATTAGGAACACGATCAGCTCGTAGCCCAAGTTCAAGGAATAACCCTTCCTTGGCGACGCCATTTCCCAACCACGCTGGTACATGGAAAAAAAGGGGAAAAACTACAAGCCCCCCTCCCTCCCCCAAAAAACAAACTCACGGTGACCGGCGTCTCGTTTTGGGCTGCGACCTACTGACATGGATGTCCCTTGCAGGGCATCATTGAGACGCTATAGGCCAACCAGTGAGTTTGCATGTTTTATTAACGAAAGACACAATAACAAAATAAACAGCCCCGTGGGGCAAAAACACGAACAGCGGCTAAGACACAAGATCGAAGACTCTGAGGAGGAATAACACTTACAGAGAAAGAAGAATCAAAAAGGAGACCGGAGTCGGGGTAGGGGCTCCAGTCACGTACGTGGAGGAGCGCGTACTGTTGTGTAGGTCGCAGCAAGGAGTGAGCCTCAGCTGCTCCCTTAAATGATAACTCAGAACCAATCAGAAAATGGGAATGTAATAAAGTGAAATGACAAACAGCTGTCACAACACGGCTTGGCTTTGACAGCCAGAAGTCCCGTCGTGACGCTGTCAAAATAAGAGCCCAGATGAAGGCCACAATAACAAGGCTCGAAACGGGATGAAACCGGGAAAATACTGGACAACCCGAGCGTGGATGGAATCGGTGCTCAGGCCATAACAGTACCCCCCATTCACAAGGCGCATTCCAGGCACAAATGCAACATCCGAGGCCCCCCCCACCCCCCCAACCAGAAGGCCACCAGGGCCGACCCAGGGAGGGTGGAGGGGGAAACAGGCTAGGAGGGAGAGAACCCCCCCAAAAAATAAAGAAATGACTACACCAGAACAAAAAAAAAAGCACAAGGGACTGGCAATAAAGATAACTAATAAAAAGGAGAGGCTAAATACAGAAACCAGAAGTAGAACATACAACAAGGAAGTCCTCAGGCACCATAGAATCGAACAGACAAATATATATATACTGTATAACATCCTACCCGGTAAGAAAGCAAGGTTACCAAAATACAGGTACACTTCAGAAAATATACAGGTACCATACAAATACTAAGAAGAAAGAAAAAAAAACTCCAAAACACGAAAACCAAAATACAGGTACATTTCAAAAATAAACACAAGTACCATACAACCACTGAGGGAGGAAAAAAAACCTCAATCGCTACACAGTAGGTCAGCACCCTATAAATACGGTCCAATACTATAAACCAGGCAAAGAAAGTGTGCATAACAAGGCTGACCAGCATGGCAGGACAGGGGGTGTAGACGGTCATCCCCAAAACAGAATTTCTGAGTGGCAGGACGATCACCAGTTCACTTTACTCCAATCATTTCAAAATCTAACCAGGACAACTCCCAAAATAATTCTTTATGTTTCAAGTCTAAAGATTATGTTTGACATCAACTTAATTTAGTCATTTCCCTCCTTTAGATGGGAAATGTTTCTGAGTAAACCCAGACCTGGATAAGACTGCTGAAACTATAAAAAAAAAAAAAAAAAACAAACAGCTCATTCTTCAACTTGCACATATCCACATTAAGGAAATTGCAGTTTTGGGGAAACATTAAACAAAAAATCTTAGGATGAAGATCCGTGTCTACAATATTGCCATTTAAATGGGATTCTTCTTCCCTTTGCCTTTCCTCTTCATGGCAAATGAGTTCACTCTTACTGAAACTGATCTTCACAGGAAAATGTCCAGTTACCAGGTGAAAAAAAGTGCTTTGTATATTCACTCTAATTCAAAAAAACTATATCTGTATACACACTACATAGGATAGAATGTTAGTGTAATGCTAACCCCTGTGAAACAAAAATCAGGGTAGACACACTGCATGAAGTAGAATCATTAAGTGCAGTGGCTTCTTGACATGCCGGTTTAGTTTGCTTTTCTGGTTTTAGCCGACATAGGACAGTAGCAGCTTCGGTTGTTAGTGACAGGCTACTGTCATGAGCGGGGCTATGTTCGGCCCTGCCCATGACTCGTGGCTGTGGTTTCCTGAAGTGTTGTTTATTGTGTTCAGCTGGCAGGTTGTTAAAGCCCAGTGCTGGGGCTCCTGGCCAGCCTGCAGCCGCAGCCCTTCTCTCTCTCTGCTAGACACTCACCAGCTGTCTGCCATCATCCCTTATGGTTCACTCATGCACACACACATGCACACACATTCATTCCCTCTCACTCATGCACGCACGCACACACACACAGCCATTCTTACTCTCATGTGCATTCACTCATTATTCATCAACAGCCGCCCCACCTGCTTCCACTTGCCACTCAGTAGTCTATGAGGGTATTTAATGTGTGGCAGTGTGATGGCTCAGGACTGAGACATCAGTCTACTGGGTCCAAGAGTTTTCTCCGATCCATATCGGTGATGTGCAACATTTGATGCTCAAGATCTTTCTCCCATCGGGGTGTTCCGTGGACTGCTTTAGGTCTTGTCCAGAGCCCAGCTGCGCTCCGGCACTTAATAGTAAGTTGTCCTTATTTTTGGGTTACGTTGTCTTTTCCCTCAGTGGCGGATTTCACCCTGAGGCATGACGTAACCCCTTCACTGCCTGTGGAGTTAATTCCTCTGTGTATCTGTTGTTTACCTGCTCGGACTGTTTTCATGGACACTGGTTAACTAATCCTCTGCCTGAATGTTTTTCATGGACATATGTATCTCATACTCTGTTTAATAAACCTCACGCTACACTTGCACGTAGGCTTGTGCAATTTCTTCGATCTGCTGCATGATAATGCAGCAGCCGTGACAGTATGCCACCGCCAGTCAGAACCTAGCAGTGTAGCGTGTGTGTGCATTTTCACCCTCGTGTTTGTGTGTTTTACTCTTACCTGCTTGAGATGGCGATGGGCCGTGGCTATCTTCTGAGCCTGGGTTGGGAGCGCTGTTGGGCCCTTATGAACATCGACGGGCTAATCTCCTCGGCTAATATTGATTCCACACTCAAAGATGTCCTTTGGTACGTGGCACTGGCAGAGAGGGAGGTGACGCAGCTGCCCACTGCGTCTCTTCACGGGGGGTCCCGGCTGTCCTCTTCCTCCGCTGTGGATGGGAACGGCATGATGTGGACTCCTGGGCTGGATGGGTGACAAGAACCTGATCCTGAGGCGAGGAGCGGGGATGCCTCACCTTTGGCTTCCTGCTGGGATTCCTCTCCGGTCCACGGGTCTTCTCCCGAAGTGCCATAATCTCTGCCATCCTCTTCCTGACCTCGGCGTGGTCGGCATGGCATAGCATGGCAGAGGTCCAAGTACCAGCGTGATCCGTCGGAAGTGACGATGCGACGAGTGTTGGAGAAGAGGCCATCTACCTCTATTAGGAACACAATCAGCTCGTAGCCCAAGTTCCAGGAATAACCCTTCCCTGGCGATGCCATTTCCCAACCACGCTGGTACACGGAAAAAAGTGGGAAAAACTACAAGCCCCCCCCCCCCCAAAAACAAACTCACGGTGACCGGCGTCTCATTTTGGGCTGCGACCTACTGACATGGATGTCCCTTGCGGGGAATCATTGAGACGCTATAGGCCAACCAGTGAGTTTGCATGTTTTATTAACGAAAGACACAATAACAAAACTAGAAAAGCACTCGGAGAGCGCAGACCTCCGCCAAGTGCCACAGTTCCCCCCATACAGTGTTTGTGTGTACGTTTTCAGATTCCTTGACCATGAAAACATATGACTATCAATTGGATTCACAATGATAGGATTAGTGGTTCAGTAGTTATTGACGAAAATGGCATTTTCCGTAATGGCGGTTTTCTTCTGGACGGTGATCCGGATCACCACCAAAATGTAATCATCTGTAGGATACCCCATTTCTGACAATCTGAAAATTTCATGAAAATCCGTCCATAACTTTTTGAGTTATCTTGCTAAAAAACAGACAGACAAACAAACAGACAGACAAACCAACGCCGATGATCACATAACCTCTTTGGCGGAGGTAATAAACAGCCCCGTGGGGCAAAAACACGAACAGCGGCTAAGACACAAGATCGAAGACTCTGAGGAGGAATAACACTTACAGAGAACAAAGAATCAAAAAGGAGACCGGAGTCGGGGATAGGGGCTCCAGTCACGTACGCGGAGGAGCCCGTAATGTTGTGTAGGTCGCAGCGAAGACTAAGCCTCAGCTGCTCCCTTAAATGATAAGTCAGAACCAATCAGAAAAGGGGAATGTAATTAAGTGAAATGACAAACAGTTGTCACAACGCGACTCGGCTTTGACAGCCGGAAGTCCCAACGCTGTCAAAATAAGAGCCCAGACGAAGGCCACAATAACAAGTCTCGAAACGGGATGAAACGGGGAAAATACTGGACAACCCAAGCGCAGATGGAATCGGCGCTCAGGCCATAACACCCAAAAGTCTTGAGGATCATCAAGCTGCTTTCTGGCAAAACTGAGAGAAGCTGTTATATTCTTTTTTCCTCAGCAATGGTTTTTGTCTTGGAACTCTGCCATGCAGGCCATTTTTGCCCAGTCTCTTTCTTATGGTGGAGTCATGAACACTGATCTTAACTGAGGCAAGTGAGGCCTGGAGTTCTTTGGATGTTGTTGTGGGGTCTTTTGTGACCACTTGGATGAGTTGTTGCTACGCTCTTGGACTCTTGGGGTAATTTTGGTTGACTGGCCACTCCTTTGAAGGTTCACCACTGCTCCCTGTTTTTGTCGTTTGTGGATAATAGCTCTCCCTGTGGTTCACTGGAGTCCCAAAGCTTTAGAAATGGCTTTATAACCTTTTCCAGACTGATAGATCTCAATTACTTTGTTTTTAATTTTTGTTGCTAAATTTCTTTGAATTGTAGCATGATGTCTAGCTTTTGAGGGTCTTTTGGTCTACTTCACTTTGTCAGGCAGGTCCTATTTAAGTGGTTTCTTGTGTGGCAGTAATCAGGCCTGGGTGTGGCAAGAGAAATTGAACTCAGCTTTCCAAAGATGTGATAAACCACAGTTAATTTATGTTTATTTTTGGCGGGGGGCAATCACTTTTTCCACACAGGGCCATGTAGGTTTGGAATTTTTTTTTACCCTTAATAATAAACATGTCATGAATTGCCCCTCGGGGCAGAGATGGAAGACCCAGATGCTGACCTGCAGTTTGTGATATTTATTAAAGAAACACTAAAAGTCCAAACAGTGCACAAACACAAAAGTCAAATAGTGCACAAAGCAAAACTTACGAACGGCAGCAGGAAAACAGGATACACATGGATAATAAATGTCAGAACGGGGACAGGGTTCTGACACAAACGATTCTTGTGACTATGGCAATAAAGAAAAGAAATAACCGCCCTAAATAGGGCCAGAAACAAATGAACACAAATGGTAATAGGTGTGAATCACATGAGCGGGCTAGAGGAGAAGGTGATGACAATCAGCTGTGAGTCGTGAGGAGAGGAGACAGGGCTGACAGCTTGACAGGGGCACTGCCCACAACCAGGGAAAAACCCAGAAGTGCCTCTGACAGTTGCAACCCCGGACAGAAAGAGAAGAAAACCAGCAAGAAACTAATATAATGTGATTCAATTCAATTCAATCCAATTCAACTTTATTTATATAGTGCCATTTCACAACAACAGTCATCTCATAGCACTATCAACTGTAGGGGGAACCCCCACAGTTGCAGAAAGACCCCAGCAATCAGGCGATCCCCTGTGAGCAAGCACTTGGTGACGGTGGAGAGGAAAAACTCCCTTTTAACAAGAAGAAACCTCCAGCAGAACCAGGCTCAGGGAGGGGCAGTCATCTGCTGCGACTGGCTGGGGGGTGAGGGGATAGAGAAGATGAAAAGAACAGACATGTAGAGAGCAAACAGCACGATGGGGACTCAATCTATGGGAGAGAACAAACAGATGTTAATGACCAGCAAAAAAAAATATTCCATTGAGAGTGAAGAAAGAAGTGAGGCCCAGTGCATTATTGGAGGTCCCCCGGCTGACTAAACCTATTAGCAGCATAACTAAGGGAGGGTTCAGAAACACATGATCCCTCCCTAATTGTAGGCTATATCAAAAAGGTAGGTTTTAGTTTGTGTACTACATGAACAATGGCAATAAATCTCATTCTGATTCTGATTCTGATTTAACCCTATTCTTAAAAACAGAGATCGAGTCTGACTCCCGAATCCAGATTGGCAGCTGGTTCCATAGGAGAGGAGCTTGATAACTGAAGGCTCTGCCTCCCATTGTACTTTTGGAGATTCTAGGTATTACAAGTAATCCTGCATTTTGGGAGCGTAGTGTTCTGTTACGATAATACGGTAGTATCAGATCTTTTAAATAAAAAGGAGCCTGATTGTTTAGAGCTTTGTAAGTAAGAAGAAGGATTTTAAACTTAATTCTAAACTCTATGGGAAGCCAATGAAGGGAGGCCAGAACCGGAGAGATATGATCTCTCTTTCTAGTACCTGTTAAAACTCTTGCTGCAGCATTTTGGATCAGCTGAAGACTTTTTAAAGATGTTTTAGGACAGCCTGATAATAAAGAATTACAATAATCTAATCTAGAGCTAACAAAAGCGTGGATCAGTTTCTCAGCATCACTCTGAGACAAGATGCTCCTAATCTTGGCAATATTACGCAAATGATAGAAGGCAGTCTTAGAAACAAATTTAATATGTGAACTGAAGGACAGATCTTGATCAAAAATAATTCCAAGGTTCCTCACAGAGCTATTAAGAGAAAGAGTAACTGCATCCAAACTGAAAGTTTGATTTGGAAAGGTATTTCTAAGGTTTTTTGGACCAACAAGAATGACTTCAGTCTTATCTGAATTTAATAGCAGGAAATTACAAGTCATCCAAGCTTTGATTTCCTTAAGACAGGCTTCTAACTTGGCTAATTGATTACTATCATCTGGCTCCATTGACAGGTATAATTGTATGTCATCTGCATAACAATGAAAATGTATACAGTGCTTTCTAATAATGTTGCCTAACGGAAGCATACATAAACTAAAAAGAGTAGGGCCTAGCACAGATCCCTGTGGAACTCCATGACTAAGCTTTGAGTTGAAAGAAAACTCATTATTTACATGAACAAACTGCAACCTATCAGATAAATAAGATCTAAACCACTGCAACGAAATTCCATTAAGTCCAACATAGTGTTCTAATCTATCAAGTAGAATATTATGATCGATAGTATCAAAAGCTGCACTAAGGTCTAAAAGGACAAGTACAGAAACCAGTCCATTATCAGATGCGATGAAGAGGTCGTTAGTGACCTTTGCTAAGGCTGTTTCAGTACTATGATGGATTCTAAACCCAGACTGAAACTCTTCAAGTAAACCATTTCCCTGCAGGTGGTCAAATAATTGCGTAGCAACAACTCTTTCTAAGATTGTTGAAATGAAAGGGAGATTAGAGATTGGTCTATAGTTAGCTGAAGCTCCTGGATCTAGCGTTGGCTTTTTGAATAAGGGTTTAATTACAGCCGTTTTAATAGCCTGCGGTACATGGCCTAAAGTTAATGAAGAATTGATTATATGAAGAATAAAGCTACCAATAAGTGGGAAGACTTCTTTAAATAACCTGGTAGGAATAGGGTCTAAAAGACAAGTTGAAGGTTTGGATGAGGAAACTATTTTGTCTAACTCACAAAGGTCGATTGGAGTAAACTCATCAAGACAGACACCAATTGAAGGAGTTGTAGTAGTTACAGTATTTAAGTTAACTGTGGGAAGAATCTGATTGATTTTATCTCTGATGGATGAAATTTTATTATTGAAAAAGTTCATAAAGTCCTGACTAGTAAGCTCTAAGGGAATGCTAGGATTGACAGAGTCCTGACTCTATGTCAACCTGGCTACAGTGCTGAAAAGAAACCTGGGATTATTCTTGTTCTCTTCTATTAATGCAGAATAATAACTCGTTCTAGCTTTTCTAAGAAATTTTTTATAGATTAAAAGATGATTTCTCCAAGCTAAATAGATTTCATCTAAATTAGTGGAGCGCCATTTTCTTTCTAATTGACGAGTCTTCTGTTTTAAGCTACGAGTTTCTGTGTTGAACCAAGGAGTTAGAAATCTCTGATTAGACTTTTTCTTTTTTAAGGGGGCCACCAAGTCTAGAGTCTGATGCAGAGAAGCTGTAACACTATCCACCATGTTACCAATTACAGAAGGAGCAAGCTGTCTATAGCTTATTTCCGTTGTGTTGACACATGGCATAGAGGAAACAATCTGCATAAATTTGGTAACAGCATCATCTGAGAGGCATCTACTGTAATAATATTTTTCTTTAGGAGCCAAATAGTCAGAAATAATAAAATCAAAGGTTAACAGACAATGGTCTGACAGTACAGGGTTATGAGGAGACACTACAAGATTTTCTATTTCTATGCCATATGTCAGAACAAGGTCCAATGTATGGTGGAGGTAATGAGTAGAATTTCCTACTTTCTGAGAAAACCCAATCGAGTCTAATATTGAATTAAATGCCACATTAAGGCAGTCACTATCTACATCCACATGTATATTAAAGTCCCCTACTATAATTATTCTATCAGATTTCAGCACTAAATCAGCTAAGAAATCAGCAAATTCGGATAAAAATTCTGAGTAGGTTGATGGGGGACGATAAACTATGGCAAATAAAATTGGGTTTAACCTAAAATTGCTAAAGTGCCCAATACTGAGGACCAGGCCCTCAAAGGAATTATAACATGTTTTTTGCTTTACATTAACTAGTAATTTGGAACGGTAAATTGTTGCTACTCCTCCTCCACGACCAGAACTTCTGGGATTTTGACAGTTTAAATAACCAGAGGGAGTTGATTCATTTAAACCAACATAATCCTCTTGCCCTAACCAAGTCTCTGTAAGGGATATTAAATCAATTTGATGATCAATTAACAGATCATGGACTAGCAGAGACTTGGGAGTTAGAGACCTAATATTTAATAAACCACATTTAATTTTTAAATTATGAGGAGGAGCAGAGGCCAAATCATTCAATTTAGAGGCTTTATGTTTAATTTGAGTTTTACCAATATTTTGCTTAATCACTTTGGGATGCATATATATTATATTTTTATTTACTTTGGAGGGAGCAGACAATGATTCTCTGATGGGGAAGACAGGGGCTAAGTTGAGGGGTGGCGGATGAAGAGGAGCTGCAGAAAGGCGTGTAAGACTGTGACTCTGCTTCCTGGTCCCAACTCTGAGTAGTCAAGGTTTTGGAAATTTGGATAAAAAAGATGCCAGATTGTTAGATAAATGAGAAGCACCATCCAAAGTGGGATGAATGCTGTCTCGTCTCATAAGACCAGGTTTTCCCCAAAATGAGCTCCAATTGTCAATGTAGCCCACGTCATTTGCAAGACACCACACAGACAGCCAGCGGTTCAAGGATGACGAGCAGCTAAACATGTCATCACTGGTCAGATTGGGGAGGGGCCCAGAGAATACTACAGTGGCAGACATCGTTTTTGCAAAGTCACACACCGATTCTACATTAAGTTTTGTGACTTCCGACTGCCGGAGACGGATTTTTTTTTTTTTATTTTTTTTTTTGTTACTTATTTGTACCCGTAGGTAGACATGGTTTGCAGTCTGGTGACAAGCCACCGGCTGCTGGTCGCTGCGTGCGCGAGCGCCCTAAACCTACATGTTTTTGGTGTGCGGGAGGAAACCGGAGAAATCCCGGAGTAAACCCACGCAACACGGGGAGAACATGCAAACTCCACACAGCTCACTGTTGGTCGGGGGCTGGGATCGAACCCACGATCTCATGATTCCCGCGATCCCCCGGCCGAGGGTAAAACTGTGCTGCCACAGTGCTAAACCACTGCGCCACCGTGCAGCCCATTGAAATCTCACCACCATCGGACCAGCCATTGATGTCATTAATGCCGGCGTGAATAACAATTGTGGAGTATTTACAGTTACTTTTAGCCAGCATTTTCAAATTTGACTCGATGTCGCCTGCTCTGGCCCCAGGAATGCATTTGACTATAGCCGCTGGAGTCTCTAGGTTCACGTTTCTGACTACAGAGTCGCCAATGATCAGAGTTTTTTCCTCAGCGGGTGTGTCGCTGAGCGGGGAAAAACGATTAGAAACGTGAACAGGTTGGCGGTGTACCGGGGCTTTGCGACTAGGCTTCCTTCTCACCGTCACCCACCCAGTCTCCTCGATGCAGAGGAGAGCCGGAGGACCGCTAAGGGGGTTAGCTATGCTAGCTAGCTCCGCTGCAGCTAAGGGGCGTCCGTCAAGAGTAACTGGTGCAGACGGTGTTTCAATGCAGCAGAGCCAGGATTCCAAATCAGACAACCTCGCCTCGAGCGCCTCAAAAAGACAACATTTATTACATTTACCGTTATCCCTAAAAGAGGCAGAGGTGTAGCTAAACATCTGACAGAGAGAGCACACCAGAGGAGGAGAGGAAGGAGAGCTAGTAGCCATCGCTAGTGGCTAACCCAAAAGCTCAGGAGAGTGAGGAGAGCAAACCACACAGACAGACAGCAAAACAGGAAGTGACGATACGTTATCACAAGGAAGTGACGATCAATCAACCTCGATCAACCAAGCCAAGTGATGACAAATAAAGACAAGTAAACCCAAATATGTAAATAACAAAACTCCAATGAACGTAAACAGGAAAATAAGTAATACCAAAAAACCAACCAATGATAAAATAACAGGGATTAGAACTCAAAAATACAACACTATACAAATCTGGGAAAAAGGCAAAGAGACTGCGCACGGCAGAATCCCCCCGTGCACAGTGTTATGCATGAGAAATTAGGGACTGGAGGCTCTTCTGTCATGCAGCAAATCCACACTTTATTATGAGAACAGAACTATTTATATGCAAGGGTCGTGCCTGCCTGACGTCACACCAGGGGTGGGTCTCTCTCTCTCTCTTTGGTAGTCCATCGATTCAATGATGACCATCTTCTTTTTTTGTGAGTCTGCTGGTGTTTGAATAGTCCAATCCTGGATCTGCAGATTCAGTTACAGACCGGGCATGTGAAGGAGGTGCTGGGGGGAGCAGGGGGGACTTGGCGAGCATGCCTCTTTGCACGCTTTGCTGTCCGGTGTTGTGTGCGCTGTTCCTCCATATAATCCACTCTCTGTGAGGAGTGGAAGTGCCAGATGTCTCGGCAGGAAGCGAGTTCCTCCAGTGAAGAGGGGTTGATCTGACATCTCTTCAGGATGGACTTCATTTGGTCTTTGAAGCGCTTCTTCTGCCCACCAGCGCTGCGTTGGCCACGGTGTAACTGACCATACAGGATTCTGCGTGGGAGTCTGTGGCTGGGCATCCGGATGACATGCCCCAACCACCTGAGTTGATGCTGGGCCATGATGTACTCCTCGCTGCAGCTGCCAGCTCTCTCCAGCACTTCTGTGTGCGGCACTCTGTCCTTCCAAGTGATGCCAAGGATCTTCTGGAGACATCTTACATGGAAGGTCTCCAAGCTTCTCAGATGGCGGCTGTAAATAGTCCATGCCTCACATCCATATAGTAAGGTGGTGATACATACAGCTCTGTAGACCAGCACTTTGGTGTGGAGTTTGAGATTGCTGTTCTGAAGAACAATTCTCCTTCGACGACCAAAAGATGCTGATGCTTGCTTGAGGCGTTTCATCTCGTCATCCATTGAGCAGGTGTCAGACATTATGCTCCCCAGGTATTTGAATGTGGGCACTGTGAGCAGCTGTTGCCCTGCTGCTGAGAGGGTTATTGGGTTTTGTGGGGGGTCGGTACTGGACTGACAGGGTACCTCTGTCTTCTGGGTGTTGATTGTCAGTCCCATTCTGGTGTATGCAGTTACAGCTGCCGAGAGGATGTTTTGTAGAGCGTCTGGTGTATAAGCAACTAGGGCACAGTCATCGGCGTACTGTAGCTCAATGATGGTCTCTGATGTCAGCTTGGAAGTTGCCTGTAGCCTCCTGATGTTGAACAGGTTACCATCAAGCCTGAAGTCAATGGTAACTCCAGCTTGTTTCTTCACCCTCCTACGAAGCAGAGTTGTTACACAGACCAGGAAGATGTTGAAGAGAACTGGGGCCAGCACACAGCCTTGCCTCACTCTGGTTTGCACTCCAAAAGGTTCTGAGCTGTGCCTTCCCACTACCACTCGGGCCATCATCCCAGAATGGAACTGCGCAAGGATGGTGAGAAACTTGGGTGGACACCCAAATCTCTTTAGGACTTGCCACAGTAGTTCCCTGTTCACTGTGTCAAATGCCTTTGACAGGTCGACAAAGGCAATGAACAGATCCTTATGCTGCTCCCGATATTTCTCTTGGAGCTGACGCGTCACAAAGATCATGTCAACTGTCCCCCTGTCCTTCCGAAAACCACACTGTGACTCTGGGGTGACCCGCTCTGATATTGCAGAGATGAGTCTGTGGAGCATGACCTTGGCAAGGACCTTTCCAGCAGTAGCCAACAGAGAGATACCCCTGCTATTGGAGCAGATGGCTTTGTCTCCTTTGTTCTTGTAGATGGTCACAATGTTGCCATCTTTCCACTGTTGTGGGACACACTCTCGTCTCCACACCTCTGAGATATAGAGATACAGTGTCCGAGTACAGAGGTAGCCTCCTTCCTTGAGAAGTTCAGCTGGGATGCCGTCAGGTCCAGGGGATTTATTGTTTTTCAGGGTTTTTACTGCATGCAGGATTTCTTTGAAGGTTGGGGGGAGGTTGAGATCTGGCAAGGTAGGATGTTCAGGGAGCTCTGCAAAGACAGTTGGGTCCACTGAGGTGGGCTGGTTAAGCATGGTGTTAAAATGCTCAGCCCACTGCTCCACTATCATGGCCTGATCCTTGATTAAAGAAGAACCATCAACAGATCTCACAGGTGCCACATCATAGAAACTGTGCATATCGTTTCTATCAGCATGAGTCTGGATTTCTTTGGCCTTTGAGATCCACCATTCATCTTGCAGTTTCCTGAGAGTTGTTTGGACCTCAGAACGAAGGGCTTGCCATTGCTTCTTATGGAATTGGGATTGTGGGTTGTTCAAGGTGGCTCTGTGTGCCCTGTGCATTCTATCCAGGAGGGTGGAGATCTCTCCAGCATTCTGGTCAAACCAGTCCTGATGTTTCTTGGTTTTGAAACCGATGGCTTGGGCTGCAGTGTCAAAGAGAATGGTAGATAGAGCGGTCCACTTCTCATCCATCCCAGACTCTGAGATGATCAGTTGTTCAATACCTGCCAGCCTCTCTGCTAGGGAGCGACATTGTGTTAGTGATGGTAAGATCATGTTCCGCACAGAGACTAAGAAGTCTCATGCCATTGGGGTTGACTTTTCCAATGCCATGGGCACCGATCACACCATTCCAGTTTTGCAAGTTCTTTCCGACTCTTGCATTGAAATCACCAAGCAGCATGATTTTGTCACCCTTCGGGATGTGACTGAGGATGTCATCGAGTGCCTGGTAGAAGCGGTCCTTCTCTTCAGCGTTCGATGACAGAGTTGGTGCATAGGCACTTACCAAAGTGACATACCTGCATTTTGCAAGGGGGATGCGAAGAGTCACGAGCCTTTCACTGACACCCATTGGTGATTCTGTGAGCTTGTGCAGGAGACTGTTCTTGATTGCAAAACCAACTCCATGAAGGAGTTGACCGCCAATGGGATATCCTTTCCAAAAGAATGTATAACCCTCTCCTACTTCATTGAGTGAGCCTTCCTCGAGGAGTCGTGTCTCACTGAGTGCTGCCACATCCACATTGTAACGCTTCAGCTCGCTGGCAACAAGTGCTGTTCTGCACTGTGGTCTGTCCGGACTGGCATCCAGGAGTGTCCTTATGTTCCATGCTGCAATTCTAAATGGTATTGTTTTTATTTTTCAACCGCATAGTGGAATGTCCCGACAGGTGCGGTTTCCTATCCGGGTGCTATGCTGAGTGGGCAATGTTTAGGCCACCTTTTCTAGGCCTTTCCCCAGTTGGGGTGAGCAGTACGGTCCCTAAATAGGGCTGCTCAGACGCACAGGAGTCTGCCGGAAGCAGCTGCCACTCAATCCCAACTGCTAACGACCGTTGTCCTGTGCTGCTGACGTGCAGAGTTCCAGCTAGAAGCTTCCAGCTCATTCAAACATGCCCCCGTTACTGGATGCTCCATCGCCGCCAGACTTTAGAGGTCGGAAACTCAGGTAAAGAAGATACCTGCGCAGTGATGGTTTTTAGAGTGGCATGGGGGGGGGTGCGCTTTTCCCGATGCCACTACCTTGATTGTAGAGAAGATGGTTCCAGTGGCAAGGGAGACCCTAGACGACCGGCATCTTCTCACAACTGCAGGAAGCTGCCAGAATCCAGATTTTTGGGAAACCGCCTCAAAGCGTGCCATCACCAGCTTGCTTTTTGTCAGGGTGTGCTCCCTTAGCCTTCGTCCGCTATTACAGCCATTGTGGTGTTTATTGTTACTACCAGCTTCTGCCTGCTCTAACCGTTGAGGTCTTCATCTTCGTCTTCGGGATCACTCTTAGTCTGGCCTCTACCCTTCGACCTGTTCGGCTTGGGTGACCCTGCCAGGAGTACGAGACTCCGGCCGACATAGCTCTAGGGGTCATGGAGACGCTCAAAGTGCCCCACCACGATAAGGTGGTGATCCCATCGGGGTAAGCAGTGTGTGAGAGAAATGGTTGGAGACTTTGGAAAAAACTGCAGGACTAAAGCTTGTTTCCAGCAAGGAAGAAGGAGCCGGTGAGCATCCATTTGCGATATGTGTCTTTGTAGCTGCATTTGGAAAGTCATTTGATCAAGTTTAGGTTAAATGTGATGTATTAAAAAAAACGTGTTTGAAATGTAAATTAAAATGTCATATTTATAAAATCATGTGGGTTTAAAAGTATAGTTAAAATGGAGTGTATTTTAAGAGTTAAAAATTAAAAGGTGCTAAGGTTGTAAGGTTAAAAATCATTATTGAACAATGTTTTAAGATGTGTTTAGTATTTGGGGTGCTTTAGATGTGAGTATTTTCTATTTGTTTCAAGATTGGGTTTTAGTAATTTAAAAACTATTTGATTTTGGGTTATGTTGATTTATTATGGGTTCTTGGGTTACATTCTCCTTGACCCTTTGTTTGTGGTGTATTTAAAGGTTTTTCACCTGTGCTTGGCCTGTGCTGTGCTGTACTGTGCCTGTGCTTGGCTGTGCTTGGCCTTGATGACTTTACAAAAATAAAAGGAAAGAAAAGGAAAAGCTGAGTCTTGGTCACTGAGCGATTTCCAGTTCTATCTTCCGAAGCAAGCATCCCGTTCAAGTGGGGGAAACTGCTGGTCAAACCTCACAAGAGTGAGGGCCACTTGACAGTGATGTCAAGTGGCCATCAGGGGTGGGTACGGCAGCACACACACACCACACTCACTACACCACAGTTCCCCTCCCCCTTACAAAAATGCAAACCACACACACAATCGAGACCCTCCCCAATATAGGACCCGAATCATGCACTAAGTAACAAGGAATCATGAACCATAAGAAAATGGCCTATCACATTCACACAAAAATAACTAAATTGGACCATGTCTCTAAAAATAAGTAAAATAATCCCAAATTGTACATACTCACATGCACACCAGCAGAGTATATGTATATACATTTACATTTCAACGTCTAAGTTATGCCAATGTCCGTTGGCAGCCGGGGTAAAACCAACCCGGAGACCCAGGACAGCCCCAATACCATCCACACCCCTGGCCACTGAAGATAAGACCGGCTCAGAGGCCCCGGGCAGCCCCACGATATGTGCACCTGTGGCCGCCGTCGACCCCCAGGATCAAAACCAATCTCTTCTGCCATAACGTCCCTCTTCACTGCCAACTGCGTCACTCCTCGGGACCCGCTGTGCTGCTGTCCGGCACACCGTCCCTCCTTGCTCGTCGGTCTGATCCCAACCGCCTTCAACACCGCCGTCGTGGCTCCAAACACTCTGGCCCCCCATCGCTGAACTCTGGGGAGACCTGAAGCCTGCTCATCGGCGCCGCTCACTACCTCGGGCGCCTCGCCATAACACCCAGCAGCCTCATCCAGGGCGCTCCACTGTGCTGCCTCCGTGTCCGGCTGCTGCTGCTCACTCCCGGGGCTCACAGCATTGCCTTCGCCGGCGTTGTTTTCCGACCCAGGCACCTCACTGTTGCTCCCAGCACCCTCGTTCCAGGCGCTCTGCTGTGCTGTCTCCATGCCTGGTTGTAGCTGCTCTCCCTTGGGGTTCTCAGCTTCGCTCTGCTCGGCGTCACTCTCCGACCCGGCCATTTCGTCATTGCTCTCGGCATCCTTGTCCAAGGTACTCCGCTGCACTGCCTCTGCACCCGGCTGTCGCTGCTCCGACTCCTGCGTGCTGAGCTCCTCGGCTGGCTTGCCGTCTTCAGTGACTGGGGGCTCCCCCACTTGTGGCCCCGGTACTACCTCAAAGTCTAGCTGGTAGCTGGTAGCTTGGTTTTGGCGCGCACCTAACTTCATGGCTAACTTTGCCATAGACACTAACTGAGCTGCTAGCTTCTCCCAGCTAACTAGCTTAGCCGCTTCCAACATCTCCATTACCCGCAGCCTCGTGGTCCCCGTATGTTTGGCAAAATATTCGGCCAGCCGCCCAATAGCATCCGCATAAGACTCCGTTTCTCCCGACATACAGAGAATTCTCCAACCTTCTTTGTAGAGATGGTGGACCAGAAGTGCTCGTCTTCATACTCCATCGAGTCTACATAAGCCCAGCACAATGATGTAACCCTCGAACATAGCCAGCCAGTTCAGCCACAGGATCGCTGGCTCTCCCAGATATTCCAGAAATGGTGATAATGGTGGCGGTAGCACTTACACTCCCATAGTTTCTCCTCATCGCCAAATGTTATATATGAGGAATGAGGGACTGGAGGATCTTCTGTCATGCAGCAAATCCACACTTTATTATGAGAACGGAACTATTTATATACAAGGGCCGTGCCCGCCTGACGTCACACCAGGGGCGGGTACGGCAGCACACACACACCACACTCACTACACCACACACAGATTGTGGCAAAACACCTTCATTTACTGTAAAAACTGCATTTTGTGTTTACTTGTGTTATCTTTGTCTAATATTTAAATTTGTTTGATGATCGGAAACATTTAAGATAAGCCTTTATTAGTCCCACAATGGGGAAATTCCAGGATTGCAACAGCACAGGGATAGCAACACTCAGAGCAACAATCAGAAGGCAAGAAAAAAAAAAAAAAAAAAAAGCAAGCAAGCAAGAGCAGCTTGCTCTTGCTTGCTAATATGTACATATTACTATAAATATACAGTATATATATATATATACACACAGACACAGTGCAGAGCATTGTAGCTGGATGGGATAAATATATGAGTATATAAACACACAGTGCGGAGCATTGTAGCTAGATGTAAACATACATAAATATATAGATATATAAACGCCCACAGTTCAGATATATATATAACATATATATATATATATATGTTATATATGTTATATACAGTATGTGTGTGTGTGTATATATATATATACAGATATATAAACGCCCACAGTACGGAGCATTGCAGCTAGGTGGAATAAATATGTAAATATATAAACTCACACAGTGCGGAGCAATGTAGCTAGATGGAATAGTATGTAGATATATAAACACACAGTGCGGAGCATTGTAGCTAGATGGAATGAATATATAGATATATAAATATAAACATAAACATAAACATAAACACACCCAGTGCGGAGCATTGTAGCTAGATGTGTGTAGCTAGATTAAGTAGCTAGATTAAGTGTGACAAACATACAAAAAAATGAGAAATCGGGAAGGGGGCAAACACTTTTTTACACTACTGTAACATCTTTTATGAAAATGTAAATTCCCTCCTATTTTTGTTATAAATGCAACAGTCCTTCCATTGTATTGGTTATATGCTGTTATTTTCAGATAGGCATGCTTTGGTCAGCTTATGTCACACTGTAAGGCCCTAAGTTCCAAAGCTAATTTGCAGTGGCTACTACAGTTAGCAGCAGCAATGCTCCGTGTTTCTTTGTCAACAGATAATGCGTTTGTGAAGATTAAACCATTACAGTTTCCATTCTCATGCCACTGTACAGCAGCACATCATCTACAGTACTTCAATAATATGAACATGTCACTCCTACAGCTAGGGCTATCGTGATAACCGCAATTATGTAATACCGCACTATAGACAAGCCTACCGCAGAGGAAAACTAGCAACCGCAAAAACCAGTGTTCACTTTTTTTGTGTGTGTGGCTATATCTCATTGTTTACTTATGTGCTCCCATTGATTATTAAATAAATTGTTAAATGAAGTGTATTTTTATTGCCTATAGCATGTTTGCACCTGGTATGAAGCTTCCACAGCACCTGGTGCTGCTGCTGTCAGTACCTGGCGGCAGCAGCACTGTTTGGGGCACTATCTCTCCAGACGGACAGTTAGTGGTGAAAGCGTTTGGACTCCTTACTAAATACAGCCGTGACAGTGAGCACTGAAAGGGCACAAATCATGTTATTTCCTTCTGAGCGGAGTGTGTATGATCCTGACTTTGTATGCTCCTGTGTATGAGTTCTGAGAGCCAAACTACAGCATAGTGCATTGCTTGTTTGAACGTAATTTTTCGGACAGAGGCAAAACCACGGAGACAAGAGCCATGCAGGGTCCTGTACGCAGACTGTCCTGCTTAAATAAGCTGAATGTCGCTGCAGTCTCAAGTACACACATCCCGTAGGTCCTGCCACTGCTTTATGAAAAGCATCGTTTTTTTTTTTAACAGAATCAGCAGTTCACGCCTGTAGAAAGAGCGGAGCGCCGCACAATTGTCACACACACACAAAGTTGAGAGTGGAGCTGCAGCGAGTCTCACAGCTTCCATCGTTTGCTTCATAAGTCATAAACCCTGATTAAATTATGAGACCACAGGATCCTGAAAACATTTGCAATAATACCACATACCGCAATGTTGAGCTGTCCACCGTCACTGCAGGGGAAATTCCTCCACCATGACAACCCTACCTACAGCACACCCCACCACCGTCTCGCTGGCCTCATACATGTCCCACACCACCCTCACATACTTCTCTGCCACTCCTGACTTCCTCATACTTTGTCATGCTTCCTCTCTTGGCATCCTATCATATATGTGTAATGACAATAAAGTTGAATCTCATCTCATCATCTCATATACAGCAGGGAAAATAAGTATTAAACATGTCAATATTTTTCTCATTAAACATATCTCTCTGATCGTCTGATTGCTGGGTCTTTCTGAAATTGTGGGGTTTTCTCCGCATTTTGTAGCGCTATGAGATGACTTCTGTTGTGATGTGGCGCTTTATAAATAAGATAAGATAAGATAAGATAAGCCTTTATTAGTCCCACAACGGGGAAATTCCAGGATTGCAACAGCACAGGGATAGCAACACTCAGAGCAACAATCAGAAGGCAAGAAAAAAAACAAGCAAGCAAGAGCAGCTAATATACATATGTACATATTACTATAAAATATATATATACACACACACACACAGACACACAGTGCAGAGCATTGTAGCTGGATGGAATAAATATATGAATATATGAACACACAGTGCAGAGCACTGAATTGAATTGAATTGAATTTCTGATGGTGCCATTGACCTGAGATTTTCACCAGATATCGGTAACAACCCAAGTAATCCATACATACAAAGAAATCATGGTAACTGTGTTCACAAAACAAGTTATATTTAATAAAGTGGTATGACACCGGGATTAAGTATTGAATACATGAAGAAAAAGAGGTGCAAAAAGGCAAAGAAAGCCAAGAAACCAGCTAAAATCCATCATAATTTAGGAAGCCATCCCATCCCCCATCAGTGCAAATTAATTTCAGCTGGTTAAGTCCTGACTGATAGCCCTTATAAAGGTCTGTGAATATCAGATTGTCACACCACAAAGAATTCATGGTGGGTAGAAGCAAAGAGCTCTCTCTAGACCTTTGCAACCTTATTGTTGCAAAACATAATGATGGCATTGGTTACAAGTGCATTTCTAAACTGCTGAATGTTCCAGCGAGCACTGTTGGAGCCATCATTCGGAAGTGGAAAGAACATCATTTTACCATAAACTGGCCATGATCAGGAGCTCCTCACAAGATTCCTGACAGAGGAGTCAAAAGAATTATCAGAAGAGTTATCCAAGAGCCGAAGACCACTCGTGGAGAGCTCCAGAAAGATCTGGAGTTAGCAGGTACTGCTGTTTCAAAGAAGACAATAAGTAATGCACTCAACTGACATGGGCTCTATGCCCACTCACCTCGCAAGCCTCCATTGCTGGAGAAAAAGCATGTTGAAGCTCATTTAAAGTTTGCTGCACAACATATGGGCAAGCCAGTAAAATACTGGTAGAATATAGTCTGGTCAGATGAGACCAAAATTGAACTTTTTGGATGCCACAACACACAGCATGTTTGGAGGAGAAATGGCACTGCACATCAGCCCCAAAACACCATATTAACAGTGAAGTTTGGAGATGGGAGCATCATGGTGTGGGGGTGTTTTTCAGTACATGGCACACGCAGACTTGAAGGAAAGATGAATGGACAAATGTACAGAGACATCCTTAACAAGAACCCGTTGCCGTCTGCCAAGATGCTGAAGATGAAATGAGGGAGGACATTTCAGCAAGACAATGATCCCAAACACACAGCCAAGGAAACTCTTAACTGGCTCCACAGAAGGAAAATAAAGCTGATAGAATGGCCCAGTCAGTCACCTGACTTGAATCCAATAGAAAATCTATGGAATGAACTGAAGATCAGCGTTCATAGAAGGTTCATGGAACCTTCAAGATTTGAAGACAGTTTGTCTGAAAGAATGGGCTAAAATCACTCCTGAGCAATGCCTGAACGTAGTTTCTCCATACAGGAGGAATCTGGAAACTGTTATTACCAGCAAAGGCTTTTCTACTAAATATTAAATGAATTTCAACAAGCATGTTTAATACTTATTCCCTGTGTCATTCCACTTCATTAAATGTAACTTGTTTTGTGAACACAGTTGCCTTGATTTCTGTTGTGATCCCCTTGTGCGCTTTTACGCAGTGCAGGGAGGAAAGGAGACAAACCCACTCGGAGGAGGTAAGTTGTGCGTTTTATTTACAGTTGGTGATTAAACAGTTCAAAATAACAAACAAGTTGCACAAGATAAGCAGGGAGAGTCTCAAGGGCGCTCTACAGACACTGGTGAGTACTACAGGAAAAAATGTTCCTACTGCGCAGGCAGGCAGAACTGCTGCAGGGAGAACGGAATGAGAGAGAGCCCCAGAAAGAACCTCCAGGCGGAACTGGATGGCAGGGCGGAGGAGATTGTGCTTACCAGGCTGGAGCAGTCCAAGTACGTTTGTGCCTGGTCCAATGTGCAGGGAAAAAACTAAACACAGATAATTAATGCAGAGCGACGTGGTACCATGAAAGGCAGGCAGAGCATCTAGTCATGCATAATATCACAACAGAACAGTGAACAAAACCGACACTGTGCAGAACAATGATCCGGCAATCTCCTCCAGCAAATACAGGGCTTAAATAATGTCAAACCTAATGAGGAGAGAGATTGCCGGTGTGAGAGATGAGAGTGAGTGTGTAGGAGTGTGTGGAAGTGGAAACAGGTGTGTGAGCATGTGAGTAAGACTGAGTGGGTGTATGTGTGTAAGAGTGTGCATGAGAGGAATGTATATGAGTGTGTGAGTGTGTGCGTGAACAGAGGGGTGAAAACCAATAATGACAAACAGCTGATAATCCTGACGGGGGAGGGAGGCGTGGCTGAGCTGTCAGGAAGCAGAGCAAACCTCAGAGGCTCCCTAAGAACGCCTGATGGAAAATAGGACATAAAAATACACAAAAGAGCAGCCACTGCGTCACAGAACTGGGCTTGAACATCAAGCCCAGTTCATGACAATTTCTTTGTATATGTGGAGGATTACTTGGGTTGTTACTGATATCTGGTGAAAATCTTGGTCAATGGCTCCATCAGAAATATGTTTAATGTAAAAAATGTTGACGTGTTCAATACTTATTTTCCCCACTGTACCTTCTCTCGATCCACAAAGGCACAGTGCAGCCCCTTCCGACCTTTTCTATCAACACTCTTAACGCGAACATTGTATCTGTGCTACTCTTTCTCATCATGAAATCGTACTGTGGCTCTCTGATCATCACCTCTCTTCGTGACCTGGCTTCAACAACTCTTTCCCAAATCTTCAGTGGCTGATCAACTTTACACCTCTGTTCTCTTTACATTGTATGTTTAAATACTGAAGTAATTTCGATAACTCAGTGCATTTCCTTTAGTACTGAATATATAGCAATAAAGGTAAAGCCAACGTTATTGTCATTCAAGCCATACAGCAGAACAAAATTATGTTTCTCTTATCTACAATGTTAATCACATCTAGAATCAGAGGGGTCACTGCCATGCAAGGCACCGCCACAAATTTCCCTCCTCCGTTCCATTTTTGCTGAGCACCAAGCTGGATGGCAGGAAGGTCCACTTTTATATAGTCTTCAGCATGACCCAGCCGGGATTTGAACCCCGGCCTCCCAGGGTGTGGGGTGGATGCTCTACCAATTAGGCCACCACTCCGGTCCAAATAAATACTATTACTTAGTATTTCAAATATATTTAACTTATTTTAAAGGGGGCATTGACTGAAAAATTGTGTTTTTGTAGGTTTTAAGCATCTGAAATCCATCTGTTGGTCACATGATTACAGAAAAAATATCAAAACACTTACTTCTCTTCAAAAAAACAAACAAAAAAAAACCAGCCTTTATCTCATTTTTCTGTCCAAGAAGCTGTTTTAACTCTCCTGGGAATTTTCCTGCATCTTAAGAAATGGGAAATGTCATTAAAAGGTAAGTTGGTAGTCCTGATACCACTGCTATATTGGCCAGCCTAACTGTCTGCCATGTAGATGTTTGGGGAGCCAAAGGCATTAGCTTAAGAGCTAACAGTGGTACTAGATTTCTTCAGACATCACTGTTTCCACCCGTTTCACTAATCCACAGTCAATAATATATCTTGCATTATTCTGGCTTATTTTGTTACGTTTTTCCATGATACTACATTAGGCTGTTAGCATTACCAGGGCAGCCAGCTGAAACTAACAGCTTAGCCACTAGTCTTGGCTCATTCATAAATGTTTCTGTACTTATTGTACTCCAGGGATCAGTCATATCCTGTCGACCACTGAACTCACACAGCCATGTCCACCAATGATGCTTTATTTCATTCATTCTTTAAGACAAATTTACATTAGTTGGCTCTGAGCTAGAGCTAGGATCCAGCCAGCTAAGATCAGGAATAGTGACAAATAGAGTGATAGAATCCAGCTGCAGATATATGGAGTGATTAACTTAAAGATGTCTGAAGAATATATAGAGTGATGATGGGCATTGGAGGTAGGATGTATAGAGTGATGATTTAGAGTGAAGTACGTGGCGGTAATGCACCTGTAAGCTGGCTGACAACCGCCAATCAAATCTAAAAGAAGAAGAAGGAATAGTGACATCAGCGGGAGGGGGTGGAGTTAAATGTGGCTTTAGCGATTTATTAAAGAGACATGCACTGAAACCAGCCGTTCTCAGAAAGACTGCAAAAGATGATTCACAATTATCAAATCAAATCAAACCAAATCAAACTTTATTGTCATATTGCTGTACATACAACTGTAGTGCAGGCAAGATGAAATTGCGTTTCTCTCGGCATCCATATAAATAGAAGCAGCATGATTTAAGACACACTCCCACATAGCTCCACCCCCCACCCCCACCCCCCCATCCATTCACACATCCCTGAGACATACTTGGGAAAAAAAAACTAACTATAATATACAAATAATATACAAAATGTCCATAGGTGCAGTAGTGAGTATGAGAGATTCCGGGTCAACTGTTCAGCATCCTGACAGCTTGTGGAAGGAAGCTGTTGATCAGTCTGGTGGTTCTGCCTCTGATGCTCCGGAATCATTTACCAGATGGAAGAAGTTCAAAGTGTTTATGCAGAGGGTGAGAACGGTCCTTGACAATGTTCAGTGCCCTGCTCCTACAACGGTTCTGAAAAAGTTCTTGGACAGAGGGGAGGGAGACTCCAATTACCCTCTCAGCCCCCTTGACTATCCTCTGCAGGGCTTTTTTGTCTGACATACTGCAGTTGGAGTACCATGTAGCAATGCAGTACGTCAGAACACTCTCCACCACACCTCTGTAGAAGGTCCTGAGGATGCAGATGGGGAGAGAGGCCTGTTTGAGTTTCCTCAAGAAGTGCAGTCTCTGCTGAGCCCGCTTCCTGATCTCCAAGGAATTCTTGCTCTAGGTCAGGTCCTGCGAGATCTGCACTCCGAGGAATCAGAATCAGAATCAGATTTATTGCCAAGCACATTTACAAGTAAACAAGTAAACATACGAGGAATTTGACTTGACATTGGGAGCGCACGAAAGGCGCATCCCAATGACGCGGCAGCCATGACGAGGCGCCTGTCATATGGGGGTGGGGGTAAAGAGGGGGAGGGGGGAAGGGTAGGGAAAAACACAATAGGCAGAGAGAAAAAAGCATTGTTGATCAAAAGGAGGAACTTGATGTTCTCTACTCTCTCCACTAAACGGCCGCCAATGCTGAGGGGGACGTGCTCAGGCTGTGACCGCCGGAAGTCGATAATCATCTCCTTCGTTTTGTCCAGATTGTTCTCCCTGCACCAGCCCTCCAGGTCTCTCACTTCTTCCCTGTACATTGATTCCTCATCCCTCTGAATAAGTCCCACCACCGTGGTGTCGTCTGCAAACTTAATAATCTGGTTCCCCTCGTGTCTGGATACACAGTCATGTGTTAGAAGTGTAAACAACAGTGGACTGAGTACACAGCCTTGAGGGGATCCGGTGCTCAGCGTGACAGAGTTGGAGATGTTGTTTCCAACCCGGACAGACTGAGGTCTCTCAGTCAGGAAATCCAGGATCCAGAGACATGTGGCAGTGTTCAGACCGAGAAGGAGTAATTTCTCCATCAGTCTCTGGGGAATAATGGTGTTGAATGCTGAACTGAAATCAATGTACAGGAGTCTGGCATAGGTGTCCTTCTGGTCCAGGTGGGTGATGACAGAGTGTAGGGTGGTGACTATAGCATCCTCCGTGGAGCAGTTTGAACGATATGCAAACTGGAGCGGGTCGTGTGATGCAGGGAGGCAGGCTGTAATGTGTGGTTTGACAAGCCGTTCAAAACACTTCATCACAATTGGTGTCAGTGCAACAGGACGACAGTCATTCAAACAGGACACAACTGGTTTCTTTGCCACCAGTACAATGATAGAGGTCTTAAAGCATCTGGGAACGATGGCCTGACTCAGGGAGATGTTATAAATGTCAGTCAGGACATCCGCCAACTCGCTCGCGCAGTCTCGGAGCACACGTCCCGGAATGTTGTCCGGACCTGCAGCTTTGCGTGGGTTGACTCTGGTTAGGGGCCTCCGTGTGTCCGCTGTGTTGATGGTAAAAGCTGGTCCGACCGATGGTGGGGGTGGGCCAGCCCTCCCTCTGATTGTCGAGTTTGATGCTTCAAAACATGCAAAGAAGTCGTTAAGCCTGTCTGGAAGCGAAGCGTCGTCATCATCGACCCCCTGCCTAGACTTATAGCCCGTCAGTGTCCGAACTCCCTGCCACATCTGCTTGGTGTTCCTAGTGTCACAGAGGTGTCCGTGGATTTTCTCTGCATAGGCGCGCTTTGCCGCCTTAATTCCCTTTGAGAACGCAGACCTGGCTGAGCGGAGGGCGATCCTGTCCTTCGCTCTGAAGGCTGCATCTCTGGCTGTAAGCAGCGAGCGCACCTCTGCAGTCATCCAGGGCTTATGATTACCCCGCATAGTGATGGTCTTCACTGTAGTGAAATCCTCTGTGCACTTCGCGATATAGCTGGTGACTGTATCAGCATACTCCTCCACATCTGTCCTGTCTTCCTGGGAGACTGCTATTTTGAAGACCTCCCAGTCTGTGTGCAGAAAACAGTCTTTCAGTGCAGAGGTTGCACTCTCTGGCCAATTCCTGATTTGTTTCACTGCTGGCCTGCTGCGCTTCAATAAAGGTTTGTAGGCAGGCAGCAGCATCACGGACATGTGATCAGAACGGCCGAGATGGGGGCGGGGTATCACCTTATATGCATCTGTGTTTGTGTACACTAAGTCCAACATATTCTCTCCTCTGGTCTTAAAGTCTACACATTGTTTAAACTTGGGGAGCACAGTCTTTAGGCTGGTGTGGTTAAAATCCCCCGCAACCACCACAAAACTGTCCAGGTGTGAAGTTTGGATTTCACTAATCGCATTGTGCAGTACCCCGAGTGCCTTCTTAGCATTAGCTTTAGCATTAGGGCTCGGCGCTATGTAAACACCAGCTACATACACGTTGCTGAATTCCCTCGGCAAATAATGTGGCCGACAATTTACAATAAGGAACTCCGCCAACGGAGAGCAGTGTTTAGACACTAACGTGGCATTGACGCACCAGTTCTTGTTAACATAGATGCATAAAAACTCACAGAAAAGATTAAATTACTGGAAAGAAGATCTGCAAACTGAAATTTCAGAGGAACAATGGGAATTGGCTTGTACAGAAGCTCAAACCAAATCAATAAATGTACGTCTTAAATTGATACATTTTAAATGGTTAATGCGGATGTATGTTACACGGGAGGAGTTAAATAGATATAACAAAAACATACCAGATACGTGCACAAAATGCATGGAAAGTAAAGGAACCCTATTTCATTGTTTATGGGAATGTAGAATAATTAGAATGTTTTGGGAAGAGGTGAGGGTAACTATTGGAAAAATAATTTCAAAACAAATCTTATTGAATCCTAAACTGTTTTTGTTGGGTTTGTACCCAGAAAAGCATAACTTTAATAAAAGTGAAAGAACATTCATAGACCTCAGTTTGCTTAATGCCAAAAAATGTATTGCATTACTGTGGAAAAAGACTCATAGACCAGATGTGACTCAGTGGTTGAGACAGATGTTGACAAACCTTCCATTAGAAAGAATAACATAAATACTGAAATCAAAGGAAATTGTGTTTGAGAATATATGGAGACCTTTTATTGATTATGTAAAAAATTTAAACATAACTCTTGAAGAAGAAGGTGAATGATGTGTGTGGACCTTGTAAATTTCAAACTGGTGAACATAATATGTATACTTATGTAATGGATTGTCTAGACTAAACAGAGGAGCATTGTTGAAGACTTGATTTTGTTGGTGGTTGTTGGTGTTTTTAGTGCTTTTTTTTTGTAGTACTTTAGTGTTAGTGTTTGATTGTTTGTGTCATGTTTGTTAAAAAAAAAAGGTTCAATAAAGATATTGTGGAAAAAAAAACATAGATGCATAGCCCCCCCCCCCCCCCGGCTCTTACCGGAGCTCGCCGTTTCCCTGTCGGCACAGAACATCGCCATATCTTATCGCCATATCTTCCAGTTGAATGGCCTCGTCAGGAATGTTGCCGTGGAGCCATGTCTCCGTGAAAACAAACACACAGCAGTCTCTCCACTCTCTCCGGGTTTCTCTCAGCAGACGCAGCTCGTCCACCTTGTTTTCGAGGAGCGGACGTTAGAGAGAAGAAGCGACGGTACCGCTGGTCTGGAGGGGTTAGCCTTTAGCCTAGCATGGATCCCGGCCCTTTTTCCGCACTTTTGCTTGCGTTCGCTCCGCTTCTGCTTCCTCCTCTCTCGGGTAGCTTCCAGCGGGGACTCCGCCAGAATTCCATGCTGGCGTAGAATGTCCAAATCACAACCGATCGCCGCGATTCTTGCAGCGTGCAGTACCTTGATGTTTAATAAGGTCTCACGGTTGTAAGTTTTACAGAATGTACGTCTGGGAAGCTCAAAACACTCAAAACTCTCACACTCGTTGATGCCAAGAGGGGCCGCTGCGTCCGAGCGCGCTGCCGCCATCTTATTTCATATTATACTGCAATAATGAAATAATTAAAGACTAGAGGGTACCTCCATCCCTCTGCACTTCTGTAATTCCGTACATTGTAAGAGAGCATCTTGGTGGAGGTATGCATTCATGGATCACCCCCAAAATCTAATGGGTTCATCCATTGCGCAAGGATCACCTCTGGTGAAAATTCCATCCAAATCCATTGAGTAGTTTTTGTGTAGTCTTGCTAACACTTTGTAAGAAGATAGGGTCTTGACAGAGGTATGCACACTCAGATCACTTCCAGAATCTAATGGGTTCATCTGTAGTGCAAGGGCCATCTCTAGTGAAAACTTCATCAAAATCTGTTGAGTAGTTTTTGCATAATTTTGCTAACACACTGCGAGAAGATGGGGCCTTGGTGGAGGTATGCACTCTGGGATCACTTCCAAAATCTAATGGGTTCATCTTTAGGCCAGGGGCCACCTCTGGTGAAAATTTCATCAAAATCAATAGAGTGGATTTTGTGTAATCCTGCTAACAGACAAACAGACAAACAAACAAACTGCCCTGATTACATTACTTCCTTGGTGGAGTTAATAATTCCAAAATGAAGCTGCCAAAAGATCACTGCTGCTGTAATTTGTACCAAACTAGCTAAAGCTATATAGAAATACTATAACAGCTAAATCATATTGTCATATTGTTGGGTTGTGTTTAGTAGCATTTTTCGATATAATGAGCGAGGACTTTATAAACCTACAGGACGCAGCAGAGCCATTCTAACAGATTTGGAGTCTGCTCATGCGTCCAGCCTCAGTGAACTTGCTGCTGAGAGTGTCACTATCTTCTGTAACAGGCGCTGTTTAGCAGCAAAACAACTGTGTTCATTTACCAAAATGTCAACATTTTCCTTAAAAAATGTAAATGAATTAACAAGAAAATCTGTAGTGTGACATAGTGAGCAAAATTCATCTCTCTGTGTGTGACATTAACTGGGAGGTCTAGTGTGGCAAGTCGAAGCGCTCAGATTTCCCATGAGTCTTTGAGGGAGGAGTGTTAGACGCTAACTTGGCTCCGAGTGCGGCTCACTTCTGGCTTCAATTTACCTCTGGAGACACACACACATACACACGCACACACACACACGCTTATAATTCTGTAGTGCAGTCCCAGCAAACATAGATGTGAGAACGTCTTCAGCGGTGACCAAAATATTCTGAATGTGAACTTGAATACAATAAAGAACAAAAACCATAATTGGTGAAAGTCATGTATCTTATCTTAAAGGGGTCACTGCCATTTTTTCCCACATTCTAACAGTTCACACAGGTCCAAATGAAATGTTTGTGACATATTTTGGTTAATTTTTTACCTCTGGCAAAGAGGTAATGAAATCTGTGTTGTTTGTTTGTCTGTTTGTGTGTTAGCAGTATTACATAAAAAAAACTACTGGACAGATTTGGATGAAATTTTTGCCAGAGATGGCCCTTACGCTATGGATGAACCCATGAGTGCATACCTCCACCATGGCCCTCTCTTGCAATGTACAGAGTTACAGAGGTACAGACGGATGGAGGTACGGGTGAAGGGAGGGAGGGAGGGAGGGAGGGACAGAGCCTTGGTGGAGGTATGCACTATCTGAGTACCCTCTAGTCTTTAATCATTTCATTATTGCAGCATAACTGTGATTCATCTTTTGCAGCCTTTTTAAGAATGGCTGGTTTCAGTGCATGCTTCTTTAGATCCTAGCTTCTCACAATGTGTTAGCAGAATTAAGCAAAAACCACTTAGCAGATTTTTATGAAATTTTCACCAGAGTAGCCCTTGGCCTAAGGGGGAACCCATTAGATATGGACGTGATTCATGAGTGCATACCTCCACCAAGGCCCTATTTTGCAATATATGGACGGACAGACAGAGGGAGAAATGGAGCTTTGGAAGAGATATGTGCTTTCTGAGTGCTCTGAAGTTACAAGTTAATTCAATGCATGTCCTACACCACCCTCACATACTTCTCTGCCACTCCTGATTTCATACAATACCACAGTTTCTCTCTTGGCACCTTATCATCTGCTATGAATATGCAGTGAACTTTACGTGTATACAGTGGGGTAAAAAAGTATTTAGTGAGCCACCAATTGTGCAAGTTCTCCCACTTAAAAGATGAGAGAGGTCTCCAATTTTCATCATAGGTATACCTCAACTATGAGAGACAAAATGAGAAAAAAAAAATCCAGAAAATCACATTGAAGGATTTTTAAAGAATTTATTTGCAAATTATGGTGGAAAATAAGTATTTGGTCAATAACAAAACTTCATCTCAGTACTTTGTTATATACCCTTTGTTGGCAATGACAGAGGTCAAACATTTTCTGTAAGTCTTCACAAGGTTTTTACACACTGTTGCTGGTATTTTGGCCCATTCCTCCATGCAGATCTCCTCTAGAGCAGTGATGTTTTGGGGCTGTTGCTGGGCAACATGGACTTTCAACTCCCTCCAAAGATTTTCTATGGGGTTGAGATCTGGAGACTGGCTAGGCCACTCCAGGACCTTGAAATGCTTCTTACGAAGCCACTCCTTCATTGTCCGGGCGGTGTGTTTGGGATCATTGTCGTGCTGAAAGACCCAGCCACGTTTCATCTTCAATGCCCTTGCTGGTGGAAGGAGGTTTTCACTCAAAATCTCACGATACATGGCCCCATTCATTCTTTCCTTTACACGGATCAGTCGTCCTGGTCCCTTTGCAGAAAAACAGCCCCAAAGCATGATGTTTCCACCCCCATGCTTCACAGTAGGTATGGTGTTCTTTGGATGCAACTCAGCATTCTTTCTCCTCCAAACACGACAAGTTGAGTTTTTACCAAAAAGTTCTATTTTGGTTTCATCTGACCATATTACATTCTCCCAATCCTCTTCTGGATCATCCAACTGCTCTCTAGCAAACTTCAGATGGGCCTGGACATGTACTGGCTTAAGCAGGGGGACACGTCTGGCACTGCAGGATTTGAGTCCCTGGCGGCGTAGTGTGTTATTGATGGTAGCCTTTGTTACTTTGGTCCCAGCTCTCTGCAGGTCATTCACTAGGTCCCCCCCATGTGGTTCTGGGATTTTTGCTCACCGTTTTCGTGATAATTTTGACCCCACGGGGTGAGATCTTGTGTGGAGCCCCAGATCGAGGGAGATTATCAGTGGTCTTGAATATCTTCCATTTTCTAATAATTGCTCCCACAGTTCATTTCTTCACACCAAGCTGCTTAATTGCAGATTCAGTCTTCCCAGCCTGGTGCAGGTCTACAATTTTGTTTCTGGTGTCCTTTGACAGCTCTTTGGTTTTGGCCATAGTGGAGTTTGGAGTCTGACTGTTTGAGGTTGTGGACAGGTGTCTTTTATACTGATAACGAGTTCAAACAGGTGCCATTAATACAGGTAACGAGTGGAGGACAGAGGAGCCTCTTAAAGAAGAAGTTACAGGTCTGTGAGAGCCAGAAATCTTGCTTGTTTGTAGGTGACCAAATACTTATTTTCCACCATAATTTGCAAATAAATTCTTTAAAAATCAGACAATATGATTTTCTGGATTTTTTGTTTCTCATTTTGTCTCTCATAGTTGAGGTATACCTATGATGAAAATTGGAGACTTCTCTCATCTTTTAAGTGGGAGAACTTGCACAATTGGTGGCTCACTAAATACTTTGTTGCCCCACTGTATAGCTTGGTTGCAGTGTTTCTCTTATTATAAGCTAATTCAAAACCAAAAATTACATATTAAATTTCAGACATCGTTAAAGCATTAGTTTATCATGAACATACCAAGCTGTAATGCTATAGCTCAGTGCAGCGTTCACCACAGAAATAAAAACCTACAATTTCTGTTTATAGTGGATTTTTTTTTATCTATCAGCACAAATGTTCTAATGTCCATCCTGATCCAGTAGTGCCAATGCACTCTTTAAGCCTTGTAAAAAAAAAAAAAAATCATAGTGCCTTTCTGCGTTTTATCTTTGTATGCTATAGAATGAATTTATTTGTGCTGCTATTTCTGTTGCTCTCATACAGTTGATATTTTCTGTAATTAAAAACATTAACTCACATCTTCTTCAGTGCCAGTCTCTGTCTTCTCCGATGTCTTAAACGGCACCAAGAAGAAGTGAGTCTGTGTGTTTATTCATAGGGCACACTCGCTCTTTGTTAGATGTGAGATAATAAGCTGCTTTTATAGAGAAGCGTCACCCTAAAACACAGCTGGGAGAGAATCAGATGTAGATTTATTTCTTTTTAAAAGGCCCAAACAGCACTTTTTAATTTGTCCACAAAACCTGACAGCTTCTTCTTCTTCTTCTTTTAGATTTGATTGGCACCAGCTCACAGGTGCACCACCGCCACCCACCAGGTTGGAGCGTGGACAAGAGAATGACAGGGAAAATAAAAACTAAATTCTTTTAATTAATCCAGTTGCACTTAAATATCTAAAGAGACCTACACTACCATTCAAAAGTTTGGGGTCACTTCGAAATTTCCTTATTTTTGAAAGAAAAGCACTTTTTTTCAATGAGGATAACTTTAAACTAATCAGAAATACACTCTATACATTGCTAATGTGGTAAATGACTATTCTAGCTGCAAATGTCTGGTTTTTGGTGCAATATCTACATAGGTGTATAGAGGCCCATTTCCAGCAACTATCACTCCAGTGTTCTAATGGTACAATGTGTTTGCTCATTGTGCCAGAAGGCTAATGGATGATTAGAAAACCCTTGTGCAATCATGTTAGGTCTACAATGCTGTAATTGCTGCAAATGGAGAATTCTTTGACGAAAGCAAAGTTTGAAGGAAAAAATTATTATTTCAAATACAAATCATTATTTCTAACCTTGTCAATGTCTTGACTATATTTTCTATTCATTTTACAACTCATGGTGGTAAATAAGTGTGACTTTTCATGGAAAACACAAAATAATTGTCTGGGTGACCCCAAACTTTTGAACGGTAGTGTATATTTCTTTGACTGAAATTCCTAACATATTTTCCAAAACAAAACTTAAATTAGCCCTTTCCATTACTGCAATCAGATGTTTCCTTTGTTCCTGGTATCCCTGACATTCCAACAAAACGTGCTGAACTGTTTCCGGAGAACCACAATGTGCACAGGTGCCAGTTGGGTGTTCACCTATTCTATGTAGCGTCTGGTTCAAAGTAGTACAGACGTGGACAAAATTGTTGGTACCCCTCTGTTAATGAAAGAAAAACCCACAATGGACACAGAAATAACTTGAATCTGACAAAAGTGGTAATAAATAAAAATTCTATGAAAATTAACCAATGAAAATCAGACAATGCTATTGAAATGTGGTTCAGCAGAATTATTTTAAAAAACAAACTCATGAAACAGGCCTGGACAAAAATGATGGTACCCTTAACTTAATATTTTGTTGCACAACCTTTTGAGGCAATCACTGCAATCAAACGATTTCTGTAACTGTCAACAAGACTTCTGCACCTCTCAGCTGGTATTTTGGCCCACTCCTCATCAGAATCAGAATCAGAATCAGATTTATTGCCAAGCACATTTACAAGTAAACAAGTAAACATACGAGGAATTTGACTTGACATTGGGCGCGCACGAAAGGCGCATCCCAATGACGCGGCAGCCATGACGAGGCGCCTGTCATACGGGGGGGGGGGGGGGGGGGGGGGGGGAGAGGGGGGGGGGGGGGGGGGGTAGGGAAAAAGCACAATAGGCAGACAGAAAAAAGCATTGTTGATCAAAATAAAGCTCATTTTATGACCAAAATTTTGATTACAAGAAAAAAACTCTCAAATGCACAATCATGAGCAAACTGCTCCAGTTGTCTCAGGTTTGAAGGGTGCCTTCTCCAGACGGCATGTTTCAGCTCCTTCCACAGATGTTCAATAGGATTTAGATCAGGGCTCATAGAAGGCCACTTTAGAATAGTCCAATGTTTCGCTTTTAGCCATTCTTGGGTGTTTTTAGCTGTGTGTTTTGGGTCATTATCCTGTTGCAAGACCCATGACCTGCGACTGAGACCAAGCTGTCTGAAACTGGGCAGCACATTTCTCTCTAGAATACCTTGATAGTCTTGAGATTTCATTGTACCCTGTACAGATTCAAGACACCCTGTGCCAGATGCAGCAAAGCAGCCCCAGAACATAACAGAACCTCCTCCATGTTTCACAGTAGGGACAGTGTTCTTTTCTTGGTATGCTTCATTTTTGCGTCTGTGAACATAGAGCTGATGTGCCTTGCAAAAAAGTTCCAGTTTTGTCTTGTCTGTCTATAGGACATTCTCCCAGAAGCTTTGTGGCTTGTCAACATGCAGTTTGGCAAATTCCAGTCTGGCTTTTTTATGATTTGTTTTCAACAGTGGTGTCCTCCTTGGTCGTCTCCCATGAAGTCCACTTTGGCTCAAACAGCGACGGATGGTGCGATCTGACACTGATGTACCTTGACCTTGGAGCTCACCATGAACGTGTTTAGAGGTTGTTCTGGGCTCTTTTGTTACCATTCGTATTATCCGTCTCTTCCATTTTTCATCAAGTTTCCTCCTGCGGCCATGTCCAGGGAGGTTGGCTACAGTCCCGTGGATCTTAAATTTCTGAATAATATGTGCAGCTGTAGTCACAGGAACATCAAGCTGCTTGGAGATGGTCTTGTAGCCTTTACCTTTAACATGCTTGTCTATAATTTTCTTTCTAATCTCCTGAGACAACTCTCTCCTTTGCTTCCTCTGGTCCATGTTTAGTGTGGTACACGCCACGTCACCAAACAGCACAGTGACTACTTGTCACCCTTTACATAAGCCGACTGATTACAAGTTTGTAGACACCTGTGATGTTAATTAGAGGACACATCTTGGTTGAACATGTCCCTATGGTCACATTATTTTCAATCTTTTCTAGGGGTACCATCATTTTTGTCCAGGCCTGTTTCATGAGTTTGTTTTTTAAAGTAATTCTGTTGAACCACAATTCAAAAGCATTGTCTGATTTTCATTGGTTTATTTTCATAGAATTTTTATTTATTACCACTTTTGTCAGATTCAAGTTATTTCTGTGTCCATTGTGGGTTTTTCTTTCATTAACAAGAGGGGTACCAACAATTTTGTCCACGACTGTATGTCCTGTTCTCTGTGTGTCTGTCTGTGTGTCTCACGACTACAGGACTCGCTAAAAGATCATAGGATTTGCCTATGATGTGCCTATAATATCTATATGACGTTATATAGACACCATGTGTCTGTTTGTCACAACCATAGGGCTCGCTAAAAGATCATATGACTCGCTATGACATCATCAAAGATCATAGGACTTGCTATGACATCTTCAAATATCAAAGGCAGGTTTCGGAGGTGACGTCAAAGATCAAAGGCAGGTTTCCCCAGGTTACTGCTGCCATGGTAACCATGTCAAAGATCAATGCAGGAATGCAGAAATGCTTGCTTACACTTGCTTTCTACAGGCATTCAGAAATATTTGCTTATACTTGGTTTCTATGGGCATGCACAGGTATGCACGAGTACTGTTAAATTGAGGGTAGTTATCGTCTCGTGACATTATGGTAGGCAACCGTCAATATTATAGAAGAGTTGTTTTTATAATTAAATTATGTATTTAATACTAACTAACTAACTAACTAACCTGCACTTATATAGCGCTTTTCTAGTCACAAAGACCACTCAAAGCGCTTTCATTAATACTAACCCTCTATTCTAAGGCCCTATAGGAAACAGATATCTAGGGACAATTTAGAACAGCCAATTAACCTAACATGCATGTTTTTGGCATGTGGGAGGAAACCGGAGAAATCCCGGAGTAAACCCACGGAACACGGGGAGAACATGCAAACTCCACACAGATCACTGTTGGTCGGGGGCTGGCATCGAACCCACGATCCCACGATCCCCACAATCCCCCGGCCAAGGGTAAACTGTGCTGCCGCAGTGCTAACCACTGCGCCACCGTGCAGTGGTTAGCAATACAAATAATGACTGTAAAAATTAAAGCTGTATATACTGTTTGTGAATCTATGGTTATGTTATGTATCTTCTACGGTAGTGTACCATTTTCAATTTTAAAGTCTATTACTGTTGGTATTTAACTGCTTTTCACCGTAAATTTTATGGATTTTTTATTTAGTATACCATCTCTTTGAAATATTCTTTCCATATATTGACAGTGTTTTTATCAAATAACATTAGTGCATACCTGTGCATGACCGTAGAAACCAAGTATAAGCAAGTATTTCTGCATGCCCATAGAAAGCAGGTGTAAGCAAAGGTGTAAGCAAGCACGTAGGCACTCATTCAGTAATGCCTGCCTTTGATCTTTGATGGTGTCATAGCGAGTCCTATGATCTTTGATGATATCATAGCAAGTCCTATGATCGTGAGTGATGACTGGATTTGATCTTTGATGATGTCATAGTGAGTCCTATGATCTTTGATGATGTCATAGCTGTCATGTTTTGTGCCCCTTTGGGGCAGAAAGACAAAGCCCATGCGCTGGATGGTGTTGTGCATTTTAATAAACAAAAGAATAAACACAAGGTGCTCCAACAAACTTAACGGTGAGCAAAAACAAAGAATAAACATAGAGCGCTCCAACAAACTTGGTGGCGAGCGAAACAGGAATTACTTACAGAATAATTATCCAGAGCGGATGGAGCTCTGGAGGAGAAAATGGTTGACAAATGCAATGCAACAGCAAGGAGTAAGTGAACAGATTGAACTTAAGTAGTGGGTGGAATGACAGCATGAGTGATAACAGGTGTGGGAGCTGAGCTGCAGGTGAACTGATTGCAAAGCTGCTCACAGCTGATGGCAAACAGACTGTGAACAGCAAGTGGAGTGTCTGGAGAGAGAGGGGCAAAACAAAGACAAAAGACCCCAAACTATACACATGAGCAGACACAAAAATAACAGAAATGCAAAATTCAGCAATAAATTGAGTCTGAGCTCAGAGATGACATTAGAGCTCAGACACATGACAATAGCGAGTCCTATGATCTTTAATGACGTCATAGCGAGTCCTATGATCGTGAGTGATGCCTGCCTTTGATCACACACAGACACACATACAGATTTTCTTGAATCACTCTATACTATGGTGTCTATAAGACGTCATATAGACATCATGTAGCAATCATAGGAACATCATAGGCGACCCTATGATCTTTTAGCGAGTCCTATGGTCATGACAGACACACAGACATGCAGACAGACAGAGATTTCTTGAATTATATGTAGCGTGATACTGTTTTATACCCTGAATTTAAAGACAATCACTGTAAACTGGACTGTATAATCACTCTATATATAATCACTCTTTAAATAATTCAAGAAATGTCTGTCTGTCTGTCTGTGTGTCTGTGTGTCACGATCATAGGACTCGCTAAAAGATCATAGGACTCGCTATGACATCATCAAAGATCAAAGGCAGGCATCACTCACGATCATATGACTCGCTATGACATCATCAATGATCATAAGACTTGCTATGACATCATCAAAGATAAAAGGCAGGCATCACTGGACGAATGGTGATGAAAAGAGGATATAGAGTGATGATATACAGTGAAGTATGTGGCGGTAATACACCTGTAAGCTGGTTGCCAACTGCCAATCAAAACTAAAATAAGAAGAAGGAGTGGTGATGCACTTGCTTACACCTGCTTTCTATGGGCATGCAGAAATACTTGCTTATACTTGGTTTCTACGGGCATGCACGAGTATGCACGGGCATGTACAGGTATGCACCAGTAATGATAATGTTCGGTGTTTTGTACTTATAATATTGCTAAAATATAGAAGGATGCACTACAATGGGTCTCAAATATTTGTAAACGTGTCCTGCTATAGTACTGCATGACATTATTGATGATAGACTATAAACTACACATATAAACTAAATTATAATGGTGACTGAACAACTCCCATTCCCCAGAGTGAAAGATACAACATTCTTCTTCTTTTAGATTTGATTGGCGGTTGGCAACCAGCTTACAGGTGCATTACCGCCACGTACTTCACTCTTCTTCTTCTTCTTTTAGATTTGATTGGCGATTGGCAACCAGACTACAGGTGCATTATCGCCACTGACTTGATTATCATCACTCTATTTCTTCTTCTTTTAGAGTTGATTTGCGGTTGGCAACCAGCGAAATGTGGCGAAATGGCCGTGTTGCGGGATGGTGCCACACTTCTGTATATAGTTGAGTCATGTGTTTAATAAAGCAGAGTTCACTTAACGTCCGTTGTCAGCACCTCATTCCCAGACACAACAGTCAGCACAACTGTCTCTTAAAAGTTTATAAGTAAGAAAATGACGTTAAACATGAACAAATGTGCATTAAAATTATTAAACAGCAGTTTATAGAGAGGAAAAGGAGAAATGCTACTTAGGGAAAAATGTATTACTTCTGAGTCATTTTAAAATATTAATCTATATAATATTTTATAAATTCATAGCATAAACTTTTGTGCATTGAACTCTTAGACTTTCTGCTGCACATTCACCAACCACAATGATCTGCACTGTGTGTCTATATATATATATATATATATATATACATTTATAGTAATATGTACATATGTATACTAGCTGTTCTTGTTTTTTTCTTGCCTTCAGATTGTTGCTCTGAGTGTTGCTATCCCTGTGCTGTTGCAATCCTGGAATTTCCCCATTGTGGGACTAATAAAGGCTTATCTTATCTTATCTTATCTTATCTTATCTTAAGCCTAACTCCACCTTTATGCATTAGCAATACGAGATACATGTGAGAAATAAGTACTGAATGTGTCAAAAAAAGTTAGTACATATAGGAGCAGATTAACTAACATGCTGCGCCATCGCAAAATCCTGTTTTGGCATTAAAAAGCTACTGTTGAGATTTACTTAAGGGCACAGGGCAAAATTTGTGGTGGAAAGGCATGGACTATGTTAACTTTGCGCCTGGCATCATTGCATATGTATTTGTGGGAGTGGTCATGTCAATGCACAAATTTGATGGAGGAGAGTATTTAAATGACTGGCGCAAGATGATTTATTAAGGTTTGCGGTTGTCAGTCTCCTGCTAAATGCGCCGGGATTTAATGCCCAAAAAAGCTTGTCTTAATTCATCTGCGCCTGACATGGTAGCAATCGTTGGTGCCTGGAGGAGACACTGGCGAAAACCAAGGGCGCGTGGCCGAATCTTCTCTCTGCCATGACTTTATTTGGCATGACAGAAAAACAGGTTATATGAATATCAACGGTCTCACAGAGATTGGTGTTATGCTGAACTGGACATCAGCTGGCAGTTTTTCTTTTTAAATTTCATTTGTTTACACTGTATATAGCCTACTATATGAATTTGTATCCATAAAATAGGATACAATAGAAGCCCTTATACCTGCAATGGACATACACATGGTGTCAGCTGATAATGACTCTTTTTTTCTTTTCTGCGGAGGCTAGACTCAGATCTGGAATTTCCCTATCAGCTCCCCCTCGCTCTTGAAGCAAAATCTTTCACATTGCCAATTTTCTTTGTTTTCTTTCCTCTATACATATTTCTATATTTACAGTATTTCTTTTTGCTGTGCATAAAATGGTAATTCAGTTCCTCCTTCTCTCTATTTCTCTCTCCCAGTTCAGTATACACAACATAGAAGGAAAACATAAATGAGATTATTAACAAAAAGAGTGCACAGAGCCATAGGAATGTCCCGAAATTGCAACACCGTAACTCAATGGCATTTATAAAAAGTTGTGAACTGGGAGACCTGTAGATTTTGTTAAAACAAATTTATTCACATAATAAAACCCCAGAGTCTCCATCAGACCATCTTGATGGTTCTAGTGTTAATAAAATAAACACGTTGGTCAAATAATAAATTTATTCTTGAGTAGTCCTTTATTAAATTAGATACAAATGCTTTATTTATAGATATTAAACAAAAAAGTCTGCCATGTTAAATGAAAATCTAAATTTTGAAATATAATGTACAAAAATAAACTATCTAGTGGGGTTTGCTCCTCCGAACTGGCTGTGCCTGTGTTGATGACCCACTTCCTCATCAGCTGTGCCTGTGCACAATTTTGCAGTGCTCTTGGCGGATGGGTGGGCATTACTGAAATGAAGGGACAGCATCTGTGTTCATAATTTTGCATGTTGTTAGTAGATCACTGGCAAAAATTGGCCACTCTCTCAGGCACTCTGTCTAATTTGCACACTCGCTGATTTGCACTGCCTTAGTAAATCTGCCCCATTTTTTTCTAATTTTCACCAGACTTTGAAATTAAAGCAGTACTATGTAACTTTCCTTTTCCTGGACCACTAAAAAGACTACGATTAGCATGTCTTCCAGCCTGGGACCCAACAGCCAATCACAGACCAGTTTTGTTTTACTCCCGCTATGTTTTCCGCTAGCTGCTGCTAAGGCGGAAATACGTCACGTCAATGTGCGGCTGGTGTACAGACATGCGCAGTAAACATTTTCTGCCCTACGTCCGGAATAAGTGTTTACATGCGCACCATTCGGATTAACAATTGGCATAACCCACCCCTCTCAATCGGAATGAAATTTTGATCCGAATGAGCGTGATCGGGTTAGAATATTCAGATTGGCGTATTTACATGAAGCATTTTTATTCCGATCAGGCTTTTAATCTGGTTATTTGTGTCCATGTAAACATAGCCACTGTAATTGGATTTAAGTCAGGTGATTGACTGGGCCATGCTAACAACTTGATTTTCTTTGTTGCAAACCAAATGAGCATTTCCTTCACTGTGTATTTGGTGAATGGCAGCAGATTATTTTCAAGAATATTCAGGTACATGGCCCCAGTTGACATTCCTTCAATTATATGGAGTCTGCCAGTACCATGAAATGAGAAGCAGCCCTACACCATGATGCTTCCACCTCTAAACTTCACTGTTGGAATAGTAACAATTTGATTGAATGCCTATGTGTCCAATACTTATAGTATTTCACCCATTGTATGTAAATTCTAATGAACAGACAGTAAACTAACCATATCTGATCTCTGTGATCCCAGGTTAAAGGTTACTGATCAGATCTCAGCAGTAAATGTGGCTGTGGTTTACTGGTGTGAGAGAAGGATAAAACTGTGAATTTGAATGAATAAAACAATTAAAGTGCCACATTAAACCAATATGAAGAAGTCAAAATGCTGCTGAAAACTGATCATGATCAATGTCAGATTGAATTTAGAGACATTTAAACCACCAACAGCCAATACCTGATCAACAGGGCATTTATATATACAGTATATACCATATATATACACACTCCAGCAGGGCTGTGCAGTGACCATTTGAGGGGCAGGGGCTCAAATTTCAAAAAAGGTGCAGATGGAACAAGGTTTGTTAATATATGCATTCAGTGGCCTACCATTGCAATGTAAACAGCTTGCACATGTCACCCAAGCAGTAACGAGATCTATCTGACTTTGTGTAAAAAAACTGCCACTTTCAGAACTTAATACTTAAACGTTTGATCATGTGTTAGCCATCAAAACAGCCAATTTGGTTCCAGTTTCAAAACTTCCTTCATCAGAACATAATTATAAACAGACAACATCCTGACAACATTCCATAATTCAAAGTTGTTAGTTCGCCCATTAAACACAAAATATACACACAGCCAACCAATCACACACACAATATCTGCCCATCTGACCTGGCAACACACAAACTGAGGTGCTCAGTTGCTGTCTGTGGTCAGTTAGCTGTTGTGAAAATGTCAGAACAGGACGGTGAAAACTGAGAAAACCACACATGGATATTTAGAACAAGGAGGTTTTATTTCTCTGAGAAATTACAACCTCTTTATTTATACTCATTTACACAGACACACTTAAATTAACCAATCAGAGGTTAGGTAGTTAGAAATTATCGCCAATAAAAGTAGTGTTACCTTATGATATTTATTAATCAAGTTTAAGAGTAGTGGCCCAGATAATTAAGAATAAGAATGTATCTACTTAAAAAGTTACTTGAGAAGTGAGTTTAATCTTGACAATTTGACAGGTTTTTCCTCCTGAATTTTTTGATGGTTTTCTCATAAATTTACTACATTTCCCTTGTAAATTTGAAAGATATAAACTGGCAACTTTTTCCACATTATTTGTGTTTTTGCTCTTGTAGTTTTAGGATTATAACACATTTGACACTTTATTCTCATAAATTTCTGAAGCTTTTCTCAAAACTGTCAGAAATTTTTGTTGTACATTAATTTGTGGTTTTATTTATTTATTTATTTATTTTTACTACTTTCGTCATCATCATCATAGCAGTCTGTCAGGGGTAATAATGACTGTTTCATTTAGGTCTGATCAGATTTCTCCACGCAGCTCTGTAATTCGCCTTCCATTGCCAGGAACTCCTGACCTTGTTAACCCAGGTGACGTCCAAGCTGGTATGAGTTGCTCTCTGACTGACCATTTCATGAAACTGCTTGCAAAGTATTTGAGTACTGCTAGCTTTTGCTGGACTAGTGGCACATTCTTGGCAGATAGAGGTATTATCAGTGGCAAGGACAGGCCAAGACAAACTGACTCCAGTATCTGTTGCAGTGACTGACCAGATGATAGGTTTGTTTATCTCTGCTCTTTGCGTAGTGCATGTCACGATGCCCCAGTTTCACCCTCCACGCCCTCGGAAGGGAGGGGTTGCCGGTTGAGTCACCGATGGCCCGACCCACATAATGAATTTATTAAGTTTCTCCTTGAAATTTTTGTGGTTAAATTGTGACTTTTTCTACACACATTTGAATGTTAATTTGCATAACCAGAACAAAACAATAAGTTTACCTCTCATTTTGAAGAAATAATATTATGAATAAAACCACATTTAATTCAGTAAAATTCATTAAAATGACCAAAGATGCAGTGGCTTTTGTTGTAATATTATGTTGTAATAATTTTTATGTTCCCCATCCCTCAGTTAAAACCCCCTAAATATTGGTTTGTATGCATCCTCCATCTTACAAAAGAAATTCAGACAGACCCAAAAATTTTCAACATTTTGTACGGTAGTCATAAATCCTAATGTGTCAGACATGGGTTACCTTTGCTGCTGCAGGCCCTCTGGCCCCACTGAAGGGAGGGCTAACCACCAGCACTGTGATGCTGCATTCACTTACACTCAGAGTTCTGACTTTTCATAAATATACTTTATCAATTAATAAAACAACATTTGATGCCAAAGGCTTAGTCTGGGGCTTTGGTGGGGGGCACAGTAACTCATTTTGGGGGGGGGGGCACGGATGCTAAATGACCCTCCATGGCACTGATGACTCTGCATCTAATAATACTAAATGTTGAAGATTTAAATGGCTACTTAAAACTGGCACTTTGGACATTTTGGCAAAGGAGCAGGGACTCAGGAAAGCCCCCCAGATTTGACAAAATTGCACTTTACTGATTTATTGTATACTCTTTAGGCTTAGCTGACAAAATCTGTGAATGAAAAATGTACTTTTACTCAAGCAATCACGCTGGTTAAGTCACTTCACTGATTTGAACTGAGTGTCTATTCAGTTCTTTTCAGACACTTTTCTCCTGTTTGACAAACTAATAAAACTAAAATATGACTTTGTCCAGCACAATTTGATTAAAAATATTACTATGATGTTTTTTTTTTAATGATTTGGATTTTATTAGATTACATGTTGGGTTTTTTTTTTTATCAGACAAAAACTTTATAGTTTGTTCATAACTAAACAGAGGTGGGTAGAGCAGGCTATAGCCAGAAATTGTACTCAAGCAAAAACAGCTTTACCCTGTAAAATTAACTACTCAAGTTCAAGTACAGCGTGATCAGAACTTCAAGGTACCTTCTGAAAACGTTACTTGAGCCGATTTGTGAACTTTTTCTCTTAAATTTGATACCATTTTCCTCATAATTTTGCATGTCTTAAAACCTTTTTTTTGTAAATGTATTAGTCGTTCATTTAAAACTTGAGTTTTCATAAATTTGCTGGAAGGTTCTGGTAAATTTGCTACACTGTGTTGTAAATGTATCACTTTTTGCATATATTTGCATTTTTTCAATAATAATTTATTACTTTTTCATATAAATTTGCGAGTTTTTTTAATATATATATATATATATATATATGTAAGTGACTTTTTCATGTAGGACTGTTTCAAATTTACAGCTTTTTACTCACTCCTTTACAGCTGAGTCATTTCTTGCAGATATGTCTGGTCAGAACAAGTTATTGCAGTGTCAACAAGAACATTTCTGAGCAGTTTTAAAATCAGCAATCTAAAGTAACTCGGAGCATGAGCAAAAAGTAAGTAAACGTATACTAGTTAGTACCACCTCTGACACTTTGAGCTATACTTTAACTGCTGTATGTGCTTCCTTTAGCAGCCACACTAAAAGCTTTGACAGCCAGTGGAGCACTTGTACCTAGCTTTACCTTAACATTCACTTGGATTAAATACGTGAACACCTTTTTCCAAAACAAAGCCTCCCCCCCTCCATCCATCCCCTCTTCTCGGCCCTCCAGACCTCCACCAGCAGCAGGAGCAGAGAGAGAAAAAGCCCGGAGATCAGGCAGCACTCACCGGCCGTGAGGAGGAGCAGCGCCCCGGTCCAAAGCGTCCAGAACCGAGCCATCATCTGCAGCCAAGATTGCCGGACGTGTCGCACGGCAGCTCGGTGGGGTGGTTCGGAGTCCTCAGGCTCTGCTGCCCTCACTGAGGAGTCCAGATGTTTTTCATCCAGATGTGGCTTGGCCCCTCCCTCCACCGCTGCTGCTTGTGTCTCCCATTTCTTCTTCACATGTGTGACACTGGTGGAAACACCACTGCTGAAGTGCTGAAGTAAAACTGCACAGTACTCCGTGTACTCGATGACAACTCAGCAGGGCCGTGTCAAGCTTTTTGGGGGCCCTATGTAAGTTTGAGTTTGGGAGCCCCTGTTTTTGGAAGAACTCTAACCCTTAAGTAATTCTCAAAGAAAATAATAAATAGACAAACTTGGGTTTAGAATGAATTTTAATGGGCATCAACATTACAAATTTACAAGAAAAAGACGCTACAAATTAACAGCAAAAGATGGCGAGAATTTACAAGAAATAAAGTTACAAATTTATGAGAACAAAGTCGAAAATTTTCAGAGAGAAATTACAAAGTTTCAATGGAAAAACTAGTGAGTTCACAAGAAAAATGGTGCAAATTTAAAAGAAAAAGTCACACATTTATGAGGAGACAAAGATTCAAATTAAAAGAAAAAGTCATAAATTTACAAGAAAATAAGTTTAAAATATACAATAAAAAATATTTTTTTCCCCAGTAAAAAGCCATAAATTTACGAGAAAAAATTGATAATTTATGAGGAAATAGATGCAAATTTATGACAAAAGTTTAAAATTTATCAAAAAGAAGCTAAGATAAGATTGTGGGGGACAGAAGAGGACATGGCACTCCACCCAGGACGGGGGGTTGGTGGAGGAGAGGGTAGTCAGAAATGGTAATGGGGAAAAGGCAAGAGGAGGCAGCTAAGGGCGCCACAGCGCTAGGGGGTATAAAGCCAAAGAAAGATGTGCCTTCTGCCCCCGCTGTGTCAGGTTCACACCTGAGGACACAGGGGTGCAAATGCATTGTATCAAGACCTGCTCTGTGACAGTATGTTAATGTGTATGTGGGTGTGTGTGCATGTTTCACAGCTTGTATATAATGTGTTTACCCTGGGTGCCGGAGGAGGGAATAAAGTGTATAAGAGAGTTCGCTCTGGCACTCAGATTCAGTCTGTTTGTATCTGTTGGAGGAGAATAAAGTTCTGTCACCAGCTCATTGCCTCATCTGATTTCCTCCTCCACAAGACAAACATTTATTAGTCCCACAATGGGGAAATTACAGAGCTGCAAAGTTACAATGAAAAAAGTGGCGAATTCATAAGAAAAAAGTTGCAGTTTACAACACAAAGGCGCAAATTTATAGGAAAAGATGCAAATTCACCAGAAAAAAGTAGCAAATCTCTGAGAAACAGTCACAAATTTATAACAAAAAAGGTTCAAATTTATATGAAAAAAATTACAAAATTCTGAGGAAAAATTGTTGAAGTCTAAGAGGAAAAAAAGATGCAAATTTAAAAGAAAGTCACCCATTTATGAGGAAAAAAAGGTCCAAATTAAAAAGAAAAAGTCATTAAAGAAATTTAAAATGCATTAAAAAATATTTTTTTCACAGTAAAAAGCCATAAATTTATGAAAAAAAATAACAAAATGCAAAACTACAAAAAAGTGTAAAATTTACCAAAATGAAGTTGCAAAGTTACAATGAAAAAGTAGTGAATTTACAAGAAAAAAGCTGCAAGTTTACAACAAAAAGGCACAAAATTGCAAGAAGAGGTGCCAATTCATCAGAAAGTCACAATTTTTTGAGAAAAACAGTCACAAATGTATGACAAAGTTTCAAATTTGCATGAAAAAAATCTTATGAGAAAATTAAGTTAAGTTAATCCCTTCCTCTCCTGTGGTGTATGGTGGGGGGGGGGGGGGCTATCTCCGTTTCACTGACCCTAGGCCACACAGCTACTGTAAGTAGTGAAAGCCACCGCGGGGGGGGGGTCAGTCGTCTGGTAGCTCTGTGTGTTAACTTTCCTTTCCCCATTCCACTATGCTGAGCACCAAGCTAGAAGGTGGAAAGCACCATTTTTATATGGTCTTTGGTATGACCCAGCTGGGACTTGAACCCCAGCCTCCCAGTTGTGGGGCAGACGTTCTACCAACTAGGCTACCACTCCGGTAAGAAGAAGATGCTTAAGAGAAAAAAGTTGCAAATTTACAAGAAAATATTGAGGGTGAACTTATACCTTGAGGGTTGTTGGGGTAGTTGGTTTGTGACATCACAAAAATCAGGAAGAGCAATTGACTTTTTTCTTAAAGAATTTACCCAAATAAAATTGTGTATTTTTTTGTGATGTGAGTGTTTTGGTATTTTAATGGCATATGAACAAATTATATGTATTGATATTGTTACTGATCACATAAAGCACCTTTAAAATCCCATTCTCTTCCACTGTCACTTCAATGTTGTTGGCTTCTCCTTGTAACTAGAGCACAATAGTGAAATTCATCTGACAAACAGCCCATCAAATTTATAAAGTATTTAGTGAACTATTATTTTGAAATTTTTAAGGAAAACAAAGCAGAAACATTATCTATTTCTATTTGTATTCAATGAAAAAAGACAATTAATGTATTATAAGTACAGATGATAGGGTGCCAAGAGAGAAACTGTGGTGTTTCTGTCATATGCAGGTGAACGCTCACCCCTCCTGTCCTGTTAAACTTTCCCCAGCTCAGCAGGCAATCAGCTCACCTGCAGGATTGGACACGCCTGTCACCTCTTCCTTGCCAGCGCTTATAAGGACCATGAAGTGAAAGCTTCAGCGCTGGCTGGTTGGGTAAACTGCCTGCTACAGCGAGTAAGTGTTTGGTTTTGTTGCAAGAGAAACTTTCACTCACATTTCTTCTCCTTTTCCAGGTTGCTGCCATTGGTGTGGGGTGTTTCCGGGGATTGTTGTGCGCTCACCTGCTCCATCACTCCACCCGGTCAGACCACACTCAACCTATTTCCGACCAGCTTCATCCCGCTGGTTCATTTATTCCTGTTGGTGCTCTGTTGGGTTCTCTGCTTGGTTCATGTAAGCAGCCTATTTGGCTTTCCACTTCACCATATCCCTGCTCTCATTAATTACTCTTGTCCTCTCCATAGGCTGCGTCTTCCTCTGGCGAGTGACGTTTTCTCTACAAGAGCTCCACTTTTTGAAATCCATCAATAAACTGTTTAAACTTGCTTCTCTGTGTTTTGAGTGTTTTCTCTGGTGTTGCTCCTTGCACGTGAGCTGTTCCTTCTATCAATATGACAGTTTCATGATAAAGTCAGGAGTGGCAGAGAAGTGTGTGAGGGTGGTTCAGGACATGCATTTGGGCTTCAATTAGAATAGAAGAAAAAGCCAACTTTATTGTCATTCAATTCATACAGCCAATCATGTACAGAAGAACAAAATTACATTTCTCCTATCAACAATGTTAATCACATCTAGAATCATGGCCACTACCACAAACAACTTTTTCCTTCCCCCATTCTATTTTTGCTGAGCATTAAGCTAGATTATGGAAATAAACAGGTATGGTAGTGGCTACGTGGGTGGAACTATGTACACAGGAGTGCAGGCACACAGTTGAACACCCAATTGAGTAAAATGGCCTAAGGATTATGGAAAATATACATAGTAGCGGTTTCACAGATGGGTCAATATACATGAAAGAGGGGAGTGCAAAGACAGGTGAGTTATTGATAATTAAAAAGGTCCTCAGTTCTGCGCATGTGAGCTTTTGGAGGGAGGGGGGTGGGGCCGCTGACTTTGCAGTTTGGATGGCCCAGGGAAAGAAACTGTTTATCAGTCTGAAAGTGGGAGACCTGATTGATCTGAACCATCATCCAGAGGGAAGCAGGTCAAAAAGGAGGTGGGCGGGATGTGAGGGGTCTCCTGTGATGGCCTTGATCCTTCTGAGACAGGAGGATCTGGAGATGTCTTCCAGGGAGGGCAGAGGGCCGCCGATAATTTTTTGGGCGGTGTTGATGACCCTCTGTACAGCCTCCTCGTTCTCGGCTATGCAGCCGGGGTACCACACACCCAGACAGTAGGTAAGCACGCTGTGTACTGAGCAGTGGTAGAAGGCCAGCAGCAGCTTCTGGTCCAGGTTGTGCTTCTTCAGGACATGGAGGAAGTGCAGCCATTGCTGGGCTTTCTTCACCAGGGCCTTGGTGTTGACAGTCCAGGAGAGGTCAGAGGAGATGTGGATGCCCAGGAACCTGAAGGCGGAGACGGTTTCCATGCAGTCGCTATTTATGAGGAGTGGGGGGGGGGGGGTCCTGTCTGTTCTCCCTGAAGTCCAATATGAGTTGTTTGGTTTTTTGGACGTTCAGTTTCAGGTTGTTTGCTTAGCACCACAGCAGCAGGTTTTCTCTATTTTGATATTCAATAATGAACATTTATTTCAGCAAAGGAAAGCCATAAGAGGGATATTTTTGAACATGTTGGCTGACACAGTTTACAGAGGAAACTTATTTTGATGAAGGTAGTCCAGGTGAAAAGCATAAAAGGCCAAGCTTGACATGTGTGAACCAGGAAATCTGAACTTAACTTTTCTTAACTTTTTTTAATGTCTCCATTTGATGTTCCATCAATTACAGTGCATCCAGAAAGTATTCACAGCGCTTCACTTTTTCCACATTTTGTTATATTACAGCCTTATTCCAAAGTGGATTAAATTCATTTTTTCCTCAAAATTCTACACACAATACCCCATAATGACAATGTGAAAAAAGTTTTTTTGAGATTTTTGCAAATTTATTAAAAATGAAAAAAAAAATAAGAAATCACATGTATATAAGTATTCACAGTCATCATGCTGTGGGGATGTTTTTCAGCGGCAGGAACTGGGAGCTAGTCAGGATAGAGGGAAAGATGAATGCAGCAATGTACAGAGACAGCCTGGAAGAAAACCTGCTCCAGTTATGCTGTAGATGTTTCTACAGCATAATTGGAGTCCACCTATGGTAAATTCAGTTGATTGGACATGATTTGGAAAGGCACACACCTGTGTATATAAGGAACCACAGTTGACAGTGCATGTCAGAGCACAAACCAAGCATGAAGTCAAAGGAATTGTCAGTAGACCTCTGAGACAGGATTGTCTTGAGACACAATTCTGGGGAAGGGTACAAAAAAAAAAATCTGCTGCTTTTAAGGTCCCAGTGAGCACAATGGCCTCCATCATCCATAAATGGAAGAAGTTCGGAACCATCAGAGCTCTTCCTAGAGCTGGCCGGCCGTCTAAACTGAGCGATCGGGGGAGAAGGGCCTTAGTCAGGGAGGTGACCAAGAACCTGATGGTCATTCTGTCAGAGCTCCAGCATTCTTCTGTGGAGAGAGGAGAACCTTCCAGAAGGACAACCATCTCTGTAGCAATCCACCAATCAGGCCTGTATGGTAGAGTGGCCAGACAGAAGCCACTCCTTAATAAAAGGCATATGACAGCTCGCCTGGAGTTTGCCAAAAGGCACCTGCGGGACTCTCAGACCATGAGAAACTAAATTCTCTGGTCTGATGAGACAAAGATTGAACTCTATGGAATGAATGCCAGGCGTCATGTCTGGAGGAAACCAGGCACCGCTCATCACCACACCAATACTATCCCTACAGTGAAGCATGGTGGTGACAGCATCATGCTGTGGGGATGTTTTTCAGCGGCAGGAACTGGGAGCTAGTCAGGATAGAGGGAAAGATGAATGCAGCAATGTACAGAGACAGCCTAGATGAAAACCTGCTCCAGAGTGCTCTTGACCTCAGACTAGGGTGATAGTTCATCTTTCAGCAGGACAATGACCCTAAGCACACAGCCAAGATATCAAAAGAGTGGCTTCAGGACAACTCTGTGAATGTCCTTGAGTGGCCCAGCCAGAGCCCAGACTTGAATCCAATTGAACATCTCTGGAGAGATCTGAAAATGGCTGTGCACCAACGCTTCCCATCCAACCCAATGGAGCTTGAGAAGTGCTGCAACGAGGAATGGGCAAAACTGCCCAGAGATAGGTGTGCAGAGCTTGTGGCATCATTTTCAAAAAGACCTGAGGCTGTAATTGCTGTCAAAGGCGCATCAACAAAGTATTGAGCAAAGGCTGTCAATACTTATGTACATGTGATTTCTTAGATTTTTATTTTTAATAAATTTGCAAAAATCTAAAAAAAAACAAAACAAACCTTTTTCACGTCATTATGGGGTGTTGTGTGTAGAATTTTGAGGAAAAAAAATGAATTTAATCCATTTTGGAATAAGGCTGTCACATAACAAAATGTGGGCTAAGTGAAATGCTGTGAATATTTTCCAGATGTGCAGTATGTGAAGTCTGCCCAGCAGGAGAAGCAGTCCTACACCATGATTCTTCCACCTCCAAATTTTATTGTTTGAATAGTAGTGTTTTGATTTCTCTTTATGTGTGGATTTCTTGACAGTTTCACATTTGGGTTGGTCAACAGCAGACTTCCAGTGCAACTGTATACTATCTATCAATGTATTTGATAAGTCAAAGGAAGAAAATCAAAAACAATACTTGGATAAATAAAATCTATATACTGTAGGCCCATGCTTTTTATTTTATATAATGAAGAAGTGTTTGTTTTTAGAGGTATAGGCGATGTTAGCCCGGTAAATTTCCATTAAACATGTTGGCTGACACAGCTTACAGAGGAAACTTTTATTTTGATGAAGGTAGCCCAGATGAAAAGCATAAAAGGCCAAGCTTTTATTCTGACATATGTGGACTGGGACATTTGAAGAGAATTCTTTTATTTCCATAAAAAGCAAGGATGTTGTTGTTGCTAAATTGGGATTAACGCAAACTGGGAATTTTTAAGAAACCTTTATTTTGATAGAGGAAGTCAAAGGATTTTTAAAGAAGCTTTTATTATGACACGCAGAAGAAAGAGCAACCTGGGCCGGAAGTGCTCTTATTTTTGTTCGCCGGTTAAAAAAGAAACTACACTTCTAAGTAATGAGTATTATGTAGTACATGTGGAAGAGTTCCGGTTTAAACCTGCTGTGATACAGTAGTGTAATAATATATAAACGGTGAATGTTCCTCAGAGTCACCGCTACAGGTCAGTTTTTATAACTTCGCTCATTTATTAGCGTTTATCGCAGCTATCAGGAACTCAGACCTCTGGACTCCTCCACAGCCTCATTTCTCCTTCTGTCTCCGTGTCCGTCTGTCTGTCGTCAGCAGAGACAATAATGAAGAGGAGACTCCTGTTAGTGTCCAACTCCACCCTGCACGGCGGCGGATACCTGGACCACTGTCAGGACCACATCTGCACCTTCTTCGGACGGTAAGGTGCAGTTTCTGCTGAACATCAGGGGGAGTTTAACACTAAAAAAAAAAAAATCCAAGAAATTTCTGGGATTTTATTGGAAAGCTGCAAACTTAAGAGAAAACTGGAAGAAATGCATGGTATAAGTACAAGAAAATCAGCCAGATAAGTCACAAAACTTTTCTGAAAAAATGCAAATGTGCCAAAAAAAGATTTACAAGGAGGAAATAATATTTATAAGAAAAAAGCTGTAAATTCATAAGGAAAAAATCATCTTGTGTAAAAAAAAAATGCAATACAAATTTACGAGAAAAATTACATATTTATCAATCAATCAATCAAAGACTTTATTCCAGACTCATGGTCCATCAAAAATAAAATAAAATAAATAAGATAACTAAAATAAACAAGACAGTTGAAAACAGTTAATAAGAAAAAACAATCAAAAAGTTACAGAATAATAAGACACAACTACTAAAAGAAGTACAAAAAACAGTACAGACTTTAAAAAGACTTAAAAAGACTACTGTACCAGTGCCTTCTAAACTGTGACTGACAGCGAATAGAACTGAGCTTAATGCTAGACATGACTTGAATGATTCCATTTCTAGATACATCAAGCCGACAGATGAATTTATACATGAGATTCCTTATTACTGCATGCAGAGTATTTACACGTGATGAGACAAATAACTCGGAAGCACTGCACCATCGAGGCTTTTTAAGTAGAATTCTTAAAGCATCATTGTAAGCAACCTGTAATTTCTGCATACTTTGTTTCCTATAATTTATCCATAAATGAGCAGTGTATAAAGGTGTACAATAGGTTTTAAAAAGAACCAGTTTCACCTCATCTGAACAAAAACCAAACCTGCGTGCAAGAATATTTGCTTGCAAGTAGATTTTGCAGCGTTGTCTGAAAATATCATCATCATCAGTCATTCTATCATTAATAAAATGTCCCAGATATTTAATTTTATCCCTGACAATTAATTCCCTGCCTGCCAATTCAAAGACAGGGAATTTCATTAACAAATCTTTTTTAGTGTGGCAAATCAGCACACAACTCTTATTTGTATTATATTTTATGTCATTTTCCTCTCCATAAGCAGTACACGCTCTTAATAACTCCTGAAGACCAGCACTACTTGGACTGAGAATAACTAGATCATCAGCATACATAAAATGATTCACCAACTTATTCCCTATTAAACACCCAGTTTTACAGGCATTCAGTTGTTTTGACAACTCATCCATATAAAGATTAAATAGAATAGGGGACAATATACTGCCCTGTCTGACACCATGACACCAACTTTTTTATGACAAAAAAGTTCAATCTTTAGTAAGAATAAAATGTTTTATTACTAATACTGGCAGATAGGTTATACAGCTTTACTATACTAGTTTATCTGTCCTGCCTTCATTTTATAGGTCCCATTTACATGTCAACAGCTCCCACAGGTCCACAGGCATATTTTGGCCAAATTGCCTTTAATTATTTAATTATTGCAACACCGTCATGAATCATCTTTTGCAGCCTTCCTGAGAATGTCTCATTTTAGTGCATGTCTCTTTAAATGCTCAAGAGCTGACGTCAACTCTACCCTCGCTCTTACATCACTATAGAGGGTATGCATATGATGTCACCAGACAGAACTCATGGCAGTTACAAAACACCGAATGACAAAAATGAGTGGCAACATTAGGGTGTATGCAGTAAAACACAAAAAATACACACAGTATTCAGTCACAGCAGTACACAGAGTACCTGTTTTCATTGTGGAGAGCTAATCATATTCCATCTTGTATTAATTGACAAAAAATAGCTAAATTAATATTTAAAGGCTCAGAACCAGTTCTTCACTTAAAGGTGTTCTTACCCACACATGTGTCATTACAGTCAAGTAAACAATGTGGTATTAACCCTTTGAGTGTGAGATTTTGTGTGCCCCTAGTGGCAGAGCACGGCGCTGCGCCTGGTTACTAATTCTGACATCCCTGTACTCCCCAGCTATACTGATACTTGTACTGATCGTGCCAGTTCAGAAGGTGGCAGACATGCGTTGGAGGAATCATGGCTGACAACTAATCTACTACTACTACTACATGTAATACACCAAAGAAGAAGAACTCCTTATTTCCTTTTCCTGTTTTCCTTCTTTTAGCTCAGAAAGCTAATATGGCTGCCATCCTTCGTCATGCACCGTCACTTAGACGGCTTTGTACACGGAAAATAGCCGCGGGATACAAGTGAAATTTACGTGGGATAATCATAAGACTTTGTAGATGTGGTAGAGAGCATAAATGACCGACAGAATGCAAAATAATTACCATGATGGACGAAAACGAACCGATCACGGCAGCAAGCAAGTCCCCTTTGCCACCGGTAAGTGACATTTCTTTGTTGTTTTTTTTACATTGTACTGATTTCTTGTTCATATACTTTGAAGATAAGATGACAATGTACCTCTGTACAAAAAACGGTGTCAAAAGACTGAACCATTCTTTGTGTAAATATGTTCAAAGTCTGCTTTTGACTGAGTTATGTAATTCAATATAGGTGTTGTGGCATTATGCAAATTAGATGCATAAAATCACTCCTATCTGAAACTTTGGATCATATTTTACGTCTTTCTAATTGACAATAAGCCATTATCTCTTACCACTTTAAAGTTATAGCCTTGGAAAGTTCTGACATCTGATCTGAATAGTTTCTTGGAAAAAATCTTTACCACTGTTGACCACTAGGGGTTATATCACAGTCTGGCGACAGTCACACTCAAATGGTTAACATGTAAAGTAAAAACAAAAAGGTACTGCTGTGACTAAATATTTAGTGTGATTTTTATGTATGCAACAATGCTCTGCACTGTGTGTGTTTATATATTTACATATTTATTCCATCTAGCTACAATGCTCCGCACTGTGTGTTTATATATCTACATACTATTCCATCTAGCTACAATGCTCCGCACTGTGTGTGTTTATATATTTACATATTTATTCCACCTAGCTGCAATGCTCCGTACTGTGGGTGTTTATATATCTACATATTTATTCCATCTAGCTACAATGCTCCGCACTGTGTGTTTATATACTCATATTTGTTCCATCCAGCTACAATGCTCTGCACTGTGTGTCTGTGTGTATATACAGTATATATATTTATAGTAATATGTACATATGTATATTAGCTGCTCTTGCTTTTTTTTCTTGCCTTCTGATTGTTGCTCTGAGTGTTGCTATCCCTGTGCTGTTGCAATCCTGGAATTTCCCCTTTGTGGGACTAATAAAGGCTTATCTTATCTTATCTTATCTTATCTTGTGTTTTGCTGCATAAAAACTAAAGCTGCCATATGTGTTTGCCACTCAGTGCTGAGTAACTATGGTAACTGCCCTGTAACTGCCAAGAGTTCTGTTCCAATGCATCCCCTCTATTGCTAATCTTAGCTGGCTAGCACCAAGCTCGGATAGCAAGCATGAGCCAACTAACGTAAATTTATCTTAGAGAATCAATGAAATAAAGCATCAGTAGTGGACAGGGGTGTGTAGTTTCAGTGGTTGGTAGGATATGACTGGTCCCTAGAGTACAATAAGCACAGAAACATTAATGAATGAGTGAATGGTGGCCCAAGCAGCGAGCTAGCGAGCATCAGTTAGCCACTCAAAATAATGTCTGAAAGTGAAGTATATGGCCAAGTGTTGGTAGATAAATAAGGGTTACAGTGGGGGGGTGGAGGTGACTAGAATTTATAGAAAATAGTGATCAAACTACCGGAGTGGTGGCCTAGTTGGTAGAGCATCAAATCCTGGCTGGGTCATACCACAGACCATATAAAAAAATGGTACTTTCCGTCTTCTAGCTTGGTGCTCAGCATAATAGAATGGAGAAAGGAAAGTTAATGCACAGAATGACCAGAGGCCTGACACCCCCCCCCCCCCCACCACCACCACCACCACCACTGTAGCTTTCACAACTCACAGTAGCTGTGTGGCCTAGGGTCAGTGAAATGGAGATAGGCACCGCCCCAACTAGACAGATCATTAAGTCGTTAAGATGGCCTCTCTGCCAACTTTTCCTCACTGAAGCAAGCTCTTTAGACTGATCGACTCCGACCGCCACGCCAAGCTAATGCTAATGGTTCAATGTAGTTTTTATTTCATTTCAGTGAACCTGTAACCATGTGAATATGATCATTGGGACAGGAGCATTATACCAAACTAATCATACCTGTGGATGCACACCTTATACAGTGCATCCAGAAAGTATTCACAGAGCTTCACTTTTTCCACATTTTGTAATGTTACAGCCTTATTCCAAAATGGATTAAATTCATTTTTTACCTCATAATTCTACACACAATGCCCCATAACGACAACATGAAAAAAGTTTTTTTTTGAGACTTTTGCAGCTTTATTAAAAATAAAAAGCTAATAAATCACATGTACATAAGTATTCACAGCCTTTGCGCAATACTTTGTTGATGAACCTTTGGCAGCAATTACAGCTTCAAGTCTTTTTGAATATGATGCCACAAGCTTGGCACATCTATCTCTGGGCAGTTTCACCCATTCGCATTTGCATCACCCATTTGCAGCACCTGTCAAGCGCCATCAGGTTGGATGGGAAGCATCGGTGCGCAACCATTTTCAGATCTCTCCAGAGATGTTCAATTGGATTCAAGTCTGGGCTCTGGCTGGGCCACTCAAGGACATTCACAGAGTTGTCCTGAAGCCACTGCTTTGATATCTTGGCAGTGTGCTTAGGGTCATTGTCCTGCTGAAAGATGAACCATCGTACCAGTCTGAGGCCAAGAGCGCTCTGGAGCAGATTTTCATCTATGATGTCTCTGTACATTGCTGCATTCATCTTTCCCTCTATCCTGACTAGTCTCCCAGTTCCTGCCGCTGAAAAACATCCCCACAGCATGATGCTGTCACCACCATGCTTCACTGTAGGGATGGTATTGGCGTGGTGATGAGCGGTGCCTGGTTTCCTCCAAATATGATGCCAAAGACTTCAATCTTTGTCTCATCAGACTAGAGAATTTTGTTTCTCATGGTCTGAGAGTCCTGCAGGTGCCTTTTGGGACACTCCAGGTGAGCTGCCATGTGCCTTTAACTAAGGAGTGGCTTCTGTCTGGCCACTCCAACATACAGGCCTAACTGGTGGATTGCTGCAGAGATGGTTGTCTTTCTGGAAGGTTCTCCTCTCGCCACAGAGGAAAAGCTGGACCATCAGGTTCTTGGTTACCTCCCTGACTAAGGCCCTTCTCCCCCGATCGCTCAGTTTAGACGGCCAGCCAGCTCTAGGAAGAGTCCTGGTGGTTCCGAATGTCTTCCATTTATGGATGATGGAGGCCACTGTGCTCATTAGGACCTTCAAAGCAGCAGAAGTTTTTCTGTAACCTTCCCCAGATTTGTGCCTGAAGACAATCCTGCCTCGGAGGTCTACAGACAATTCCTTTGAATTTATGCTTGGTTTATGCTCTGATATGCACTATTAACTGTGGGACCTTATATAGACAGGTGTGTGCCTTTCCAAATCATGTCCAATCAACTGAATTTACCACAGGTGGACTCCAGTTAAGCTGGAGAAACATCTCTAGGATGATCAGTGGAAACAGGATGCACCTGAACTCAATTTTGAGCTTCATGGCTAAGGCCGTGAATACTTATGTACATGTGATTTCTTAGTTTTTTATTTTTAATACATTTGCAAAAATCTCAAAAAATCTTTTCACATTGTCATTATGGGGTGTTGTGTGTAGAATTTTGAGGAAAAATTAATTGAATCCATTTTGGAATAAGGCTGTAACATAACAAAATGTGGGAAAAGTGAAGCGCTGTGAATAGTTTCTGGATGCACTGTATATACACCTAGCATCCACCCATTCTTCTTAAAAAAAAAAGGGAGACGTCTTCTTTGTCTGGGTACTGAGTGCTCCTGTGCTTGGTGCACTCTCGCCACCTTTTGTGGGGGAGTGGTACTGCATACAGGTGGGAACTGAAATCTGGTATTGCTATGTTGTCTTCTGATTAGTGTGCTTGTACCTCATGGAACAGCCCTTTGGCCTGTTAATAATAATAATAATAGTAACTGTCTTGTTTTCTCTCTTATTGTTCTCTTGGAGGAACAATGGCTTCTGCGGGGAGTGAAGAAGGGGGAATTAGCCCAGACACTGGTATGCTACCAGCCCAGGGCTCCATCCCTCCAGGTTCAAGTGCTCCAGCTGGAACTGGGAAGGCTAACAGGAAGCAGAAGCGGGTTTGAAAGAAGCCAGCCATGTGATCCAGCGGGTGGATTTCATGCAGAGCCAGTTGGAGAAAGTGCGTAAGACCATTGAACATATGGCTGCAAATCACCGTCGCCTTTGGGTATGCCACACCAGGCTCCCATATGTGCCCTGAGACCGCTTCCTGATGCAGTGTCTCTCATGGCCTCTGATAACTTGGGTAAGACCATCAGCTATGGCTGTTGCGCCACTGGGAGAGTGGATGTTTCTGTGAGGATGATGATGTCGACGGTGACTCTCCGGTCGAGAAGACCTTCCTGAGCCCTATGATATATCTGTCAGGGCATGGCTGTCTGGGACAGCATCAGCTGCTGGGCTTCCTCCCCCATCGTCTCCGCCTAGGACTTCATGTTTGGACAGAGGTCGTGCAGCCCAGAGGTAGGTTCCCTTGCCAGGTTATCCTGACTGTGTGAAACATCTGCAGAGGTAGTGGGTGTGTCTAAGAAGGCTGCTGCCCCTCGTTCTAGACTCAGTATTTTGAGTGGTGCTGCGGAGCAGGGCTTGGATGGTGCATTGGAGGTGGCTTTCCCTTTGTACTGCTGGCTGGAGCTCTCCCCACAGGCAGCAAGTCTATACACCACCATAACACCAAGTGTCGTGCCACTGTTGGGTGAGTGGCTAGCACCTTCCAGTCTGTGGCTATGGCCTCTAGGCTGGAAAACGCTAATAGACTTCTTTTAGTGTATTTAGGTGGTCTGATAAGGGACCTATAGTCAAAAGCAGAACTGACCTTCTACCGGAGTTGGTAGAGATGGTGAACACTGTGATTCAAGGAGCTAGCTCATAGGCTACAGCACTTGGAACTCCCTGGCCCAGCTGACCATGGCCTGGCAGCATGTGTGATTGAGCCAGTCTGGATTGGCAGATATGGACAAGGCTGCTGTTTTGGAGGCTGTGGTAGCGCCTGGTGAGGTCGTGGGCCTGCAGCAGAGGCGGTGTTGGACGAGGTGCAGAAGATGAGACTGCCACGCAGTCCTTTCATCGGCCAGGACCATCCAGGTTGAGTGTCTGGAGGCCTCTTGAGGGGTGTGAGAACCCACAGCGGCTTTGTTTCACAGAGCCAGGTTCCTTTCAGAGCCCGGGTCACCCTAGGCAGAGGGCCTCTTGGCAGTGGGTGCAGGTTCAGCAGCACTCACGTCCGCGCTCTCAGGAGTGTGTAGGCCATGGTCCTGCCAAGCTCCGCCAGAGTCTCTGACGGTACGCTTCCCCTGGCGTCACCCTTCTCCGCAGTGCACCTCATGAGTTGGCATCGGTGCACCTCATGTCCGTGGGTGATTGATACACTGGAGTGTGGATACTGCCTACAATTCAGATCTTATTCCCCAACTTCAAGGGGTTTTGGAAGCAAAAGTAAGGAGGACACTCTTTCCTCGGTTCTGGGCAGCGAGGTCTCTGCCCTGCTGGGAAAGAACGTAATATGGTCTGTCTCCAGGAGAAGAGAGGCGAGGCTTTTTACACTGCCTATTTCTTGTCTCCAAGCAAACTGGTGCGTGATGCGCAGAGCTACTAAAGGACTGACCCCACCACTGTAGCTTTCGCTACTTACAGTGGCTGTGTGGCCTCAGGTCAGAGAAACGGAGATGGGTGCCGCCCTATACACCATATGGTGTCCCATATGGGTGGGAGGGAATTGACTAACTAACTAAGCGAACCCGGGGTCTCTGTCCGGTTTTGGACTTGAGGTGGTTGAGCAGGTATCTCGAGGTGCACCCTTGTCTGGTGGTCAGGCTGAGGATATTATTCGAGCCATAGGGCCAGGCGATTGGTTCACAACAGTGGACCTTCTTGATACTGATTTCCATATTCCCAGAAATTTGGCCCACAGGAAGTTCCTCAGGGTTCCTTCAGGACAAGCCTTCAGTTACAACGTCCTGCCTTTCGGTCTGTCCCTGTCGCCTCAGACATTCACCAAGTGCATGGATTTTTAGATTTTTTTTAGATTTAGTATACTTTATTGATCCCCAGAGGGGAAATTGAGGGTCATCCACCACCTGGATGGATGAAGCAGCCACGATACGGCGCTATCCCTTAACCATTCACACACACATTCACACCTAGGGCCACTTTAGAGTCTCCAGTTAACCTAACTGTACTCACCCCACTGCAGCAGAAGGGCATTCGGGTTTTCAATTATCTGGACAACTGGCTGGTTTGTGCGACATCGGAAGCCATAGCAAGGAGCCATATGGAGACCATATTGGCTCACCTGGTGGCACTTGGGTTGCATTTGAATGTGGAGAAACCAGGGTTGTCGAGTACTTGGGGCTCACCCTGGATTCAGTTGCCATGAGGGCATCCCTGAATCCAAAGAGAAAGCATACTATCAGGGAATGCATCAAGAGCTGCATCTCACAGAGGACTGTGTCAGTGCAGCAGTGCCAGAGGATCTTGGGTCTGTTTGTTGCAGTTGCTCAGGTGGTGCCACTGGATCTTTTACATACTCGTCCCCTTTAGCGGTGGTTCGCGCTTCAGAAGGTGGTTTTGGCCAGAGACAAAAGGAGGAGGCTAGTTCTTTCCAAAGAGGGCCTCGTGGTTCTCAGGCGGTGGAGACACTCTTCAGCAGTCCGAGATGGTGTTCCCCTGGGCAAAAAGGCTGCAGGGTGACCATTACAACCGACACCCCCTAACAGGCTGGAGTGCAGTCTGGGAGGGCAATTTTGTTCGGGGACATTGGCTCCAGCTCAGCAGTCTTGGCATATAATCATCTTGGGATGGAGGTGGCTGCATCCAGAGACAGTCAAGCAGATCTGACTTTGGTTGACCAGGCGGAAGCAGACCTGTTTTCGATAGCAGAGAACACCCACTGTGCTCTCCGGGCCTCGATGCACGGCCTGCCAGGCCCACTAGGTGCAGATGCTCTGTGTGTTGCCTGGCCTCCAGTGAAACTGTTGCATTTCCACTATGGCTTCTTCTGCCAGCTTTCCTTGCGAAGGTGAGGCTACGGTCTGTTCAAGTAATTTTGATGGCCCCGAATTGGCTACAAAGACCATGGATGGCGGCGATCCACGAGATGTTGGAGGGCTGTCCTTGGCCTCTCCCAATCAGACGGGATGTGCTCTCACAGGCACAGGGCAGGATTTGGCATATGAATCCCCAGCTTGTCGGCTGGGGCGCATTCCTTGGCTAAGCAGTGTTTGAGGGGCGTGAGACGGAGTCGCCCATCCCAGCGTCCTGGCTGCCCACTTGGGATCTCCAGGCAGTTCTCAGGGCTTTATGCTTGCCCCCTTTTGAGCCACTCTTCATTGCTGTCCTTCGTCTGATCTCAGGGAAGACTGCTTTCTCTTGGCAATTGCCTCACCCAAGAGGGTCAGTGAACTGAATGCGGTCGCTGTGGATGCAGCATGTCTTAGGTTTGATGGTGATCAGGTGGCCCACCTGCGGCCCAACCCAGATTTTCAACCCAGAGTGCTACTAGTGGGGCTGTTTTTCCTGCCCTCTCGTGCTTCAAGCCTTCTACCCTCCCCACACACTTCTTTGGAGGCTGAGAGGCTCCTTAGTTGTGCCGGTAGGGCCTTTTAGGTTATGTTGACTGTACGAGGTCTGTCTGCTCTTAAGACAAACTTTTTGTGTTCTATGGGGAGTCCACAATGGGCAGGCCTGCCTCTAAGCAGCGCCTGTCCCATCGGATTGTCGACCTGATTGCCTTTGCGTATGTGCAGATTGGAGCGGAACCATCAGTTGGGCTGGTGGCTCACTCGACACGGGGATTGGCCACTGCATGGGCGTTGTTTAGGGGTGCACCCCTGGAAAATGTATGCGCAGTCGCTGGCTGGGCTTCTTCCTCAATGTGCTCCCGTTTCTATAGGCTCAACCTAGCCTCATCAGTTGTCCCCTCATCTGTTCTGGGGGTCGCAGCAGGTTTTTAAGTTGCATCTTAGTTTTCCCTCATGTAAGCCGGCATGTGTGCCTTGTGCTCGAAAGGTTTTTGTTTCAGCTACGGTTACCTGTAGGAACCTGCTTAACTTGAACGAACTCAGTTAAGAACAGTAAAGAAGCCAAACTCATCTGATTGTGTTTGTGCTTAATGGCGTGACTGGGGTATTGTGCCCCTTTGGCCTGTGGGTGATGCCACCTCCATTCTCCTCAGGACTCATTTGGTATACGGCTGCCACGTGGTTACAGGTTCACTGAAATGAAATAAAATGTACATTTATGGATGTAAACGCGGTTTTCTGAATGAAAGTGAACCTGTAACCATTCATTGTCCTTCATCGATGGAGGCAGGCTCCTCCCAGTCGCTAGAAAGAGGAATAATGGGTAGATGCAAGGAGTATATATAAGGTGTGCATCCACAGGTGTGATTAATTTGGTATAATGCGCCTGTCCCAAGGATCATAGTTACGTGGTTACAGGTTCACGTTCATTCATAAAACAGCATTTACATGCATAAACGTACGGTCAACGTGAAAATATAACAAAATAAGCCAGACTGACACAAGATATATTATCTTATGGGGATTAGTGAACCAGGGGGAAACAGGGATGTCTATGAGGGTGACTGATATCTAAAGAATATAACAATATAAACTGCACTTGGTAAGCTAACGCCCTAGTAGCACTGTTAGCCCTGAAGCTAACGCCTTGGCTGGGCTCCCCATTTGTAGACAGACAGCTGTGCTGGCCAGTAACAGAGCAGGGCCCTGTATCAAAGCAGGGCCATGTGTCAAGGCTGGGCTTAACTTTTCTTGACCTCAAGGAACAAACTCTGAAGAGTTGAAATGGCTCATTGGAGACAGAAACAATATAAAGGCTGTGTTTTTTTAAGAAAAGTGAACATTTTGATGCTTTTTTTGATGATCATGTGACCAATAGAAAGCTAAAACCTACAAAAACACAAATTTTCAGTGAATGTGACCTTTAAGGCTCAAATAAACTTTGTGTGGATCCAAAAATTGCTTTTACGTCTACAGACAAGTAGCACACAAAACAGGAAGTCTTGTAGAGTTTCTCGTATTCCATATTATTTTTATAGCTGCGGTAAACATGTTTGAAAATCATTGAATTATGATGACAAAAGGCCCTGGAGAAAACATATACACTCAGTGAACAACACTGAGTGTATACATGCCAGATTTTTGGCCCCCTTGCTAATTTACGTCTGTTGTTACTGAACAGTTATCACAAATTAGAGCGATATCTGTGTACAATAAACCATATCAATACAGTGTATAAAGTCTGACAAAAACAAGCACTCTGAGTCAAGAAACACAAATATAAAGTACAACTTTTATAATAAAATTTGTGGAAAATGTACTGAAGTTGGAAATGGAGATTTGAGCAGTGTGTTGGACAAAATAAAGTTTTTTTGTAAATGTTATTTTCATGATAGAGTCAAATTTTATGTGATTGCGTGTGTTTCAGAGATGTGAAGAGGGTGCTGTTTGTTCCTTACGCCCTCCACGACCGAGACGGCTATGCTAAGACAGCCAGAGATAAATTCAAGTCTCTTGGTACGTTTGTACTGTAGCTGTGTACGTTTTTTGTTTGGGTTTTTTGTATTTGATTTTTAGAGAACACACTGACCCATGTTTGGCCCTGTAGGTTATGAGATGGACAGTATCCATGAAGCCACGGACCCCGTTGATGCAGTCCGGAAGGCAGAGGGCATTTTTATAGGTGAGGAACAACAGAGCAGTTTGTAGCGTTTTGGGAGCCCCCTTTTCTTTTACTTAAGAGATACCTAACTATAGGAATTGTGCTTAGTTTTTATACTTTAAATATTAAAATAAATACCTATAATTATACAGTAAATAGATTGTTTAGAAACAGCAGTTCTTACAATGGTTTCACCTGCCTTTTGGCTCAATGCTACCACCTGGTGTTGATCATTAGAATTAATTCAAAGTTACATTGAGTATAGCTCCAATAATGCACAATAAATCTCCTTCTATCTGTTTTTCAAATACAGGTAAATGAGACTAGGAGATATTTTAGAGGAGGGGTGGTAAGAACGAGTGTTTCATATGCAGAGGGATGCTAGTACGTAGTAAACACGAGTCTAAAACTGCACATCGCTGCCTTTCACGCTAACCTGTACAGCGGAGGACTTCTGCTTCTTTCTTTTTACATTTGCTCCTTTACCCTTTAGCTGCATCTTCCTTTTGTTTAATGAGTGAATCTGCTGACTGAGATCTCCGTTTACAGGAGGAGGAAACACCTTCCGGCTCCTGAAGAGTCTTTATGACAACAAAGTGGTGACTGAGATCCGGAGGAGAGTGCTGGAGGTACCGTGAATCCTTAAGATTTTCTTGCTTGATTTTAGTCAAACATGAAATACAGTAGAATTCACCTTAAAGTGTTTTTTATCGTCAATGATACCAAATTTGTTTCCAGCTGTATTACTGCCATTGTATATACAGTGGGGCAAAAAAGTATTTAGTCAGCCACCAATTGTGCAAGTTCTCCCACTTAAAAGATGAGAGAGGTCTCCAATTTTCATCATAGATATACCTCAACTATGAGAGACAAAATGAGAAAAAAAAAATCCAGAAAATCACATTGAAGGATTTTTAATGAATTAATTGGTAAATTCCTCAGTAAAATAAGTATTTGGTCACTTACAAACAAGCAAGATTTCTGGCTCTCACAGACCTGTAACTTCTTCTTTAAGAGGCTCCTCTGTCCTCCACTTGTTACCTGTATTAATGGCACCTGTTTGAACTCGTTATCAGTATAAAAGACACCTGTCCACAACCTCAAACAGTCAGACTCCAAACTCCACTATGGCCAAGACCAAAGAGCTGTCAAAGGACACCAGAAACAAAATTGTAGACCTGCACCAGGCTGGGAAGACTGAATCTGCAATAGGTAAGCAGCTTGGTGTGAAGAAATCAACTGTGGGAGCAATTATTAGAAAATGGAAGACATACAAGACCACTGATAATCTCCCTGGATCTGGGGCTCCACGCAAGATCTCACCCCGTGGGGTCAAAATGATCACGAGAACGGTGAGCAAAAATCCCAGAACCACATGGGGGGACCTAGTGAATGACCTGCAGAGAGCTGGGACCAAAGTAACAAAGGCTACATCAGAAACACACTACGCCGCCAGGGACTCAAATCCTGCAGTGCCAGACGTGTCCCCCTGCTTAAGCCAGTACATGTCCAGGCCCGTCTGAAGTTTGCTAGAGAGCATTTGGATGATCCAGAAGAGGATTGGGAGAATGTCGTATGGTCAGATGAAACCAAAATAGAACTTTTTGGTAAAAACTCAACTTGTCGTGTTTGGAGGAGAAAGAACACCATACCTGCTGTGAAGCATGGGGGTGGAAACATCATACTTTGGGGCTGTTTTTCTGCAAAGGGACCAGGACGACTAATCCGTGTAAAGGAAAGAATGACTGGGGCCATGTATCGTGAGATTTTGAGTGAAAACCTCCTTCCACCAGCAAGGGCATTGAAGATGAAACATGGCTGGGTCTTTCAGCATGACAATGATCCCAAACACACTGCCCGGGCAACGAAGGAGTGGCTTCGTAAGAAGCATTTCAAGGTCCTGGAGTGGCCTAGCCAGTCTCCAGATCTCAACCCCTTAGAAAATCTTTGGAGGGAGTTGAAAGTCAAGTCTGTGTTGCCCAGTGACAGCCCCAAAAGATCACTGCTCTAGAGGAGATCTGCATGGAGGAATGGGCCAAAATACCAGCAACAGTGTGTGAAAACCTTGTGAAAACTTACAGAAAACATTTGACCTCTGTCATTGCCAACAAAGGGTATATAACAAAGTATTGAGATGAACTTTTGTTATTGACCAAATACTTATTTTACCGAGGAATTTACCAATTAATTCATTAAAAATCCTACAATGTGATTTTCTGGATTTTTTGTCCTCATTTTGTCTCTCATAGTTGAGGTATACCTATGATGAAAATTGGAGACCTCTCTCATCTTTTAAGTGGGAGAACTTGCACAATTGGTGGCTGACTAAATACTTTTTTACCCCACTGTAACTTTTTGAGAGTCATATTTTGGTGACTTCTTGTCATCTGCAACCTCGTTCACTCCACTTGCCCTGAATGGCTGTAGATTGGGGTCCAATTTTCGTAGTGAATAGGGCTGCTGTTCACTTAGCGACGACAAGGTGTCACCAAAATCCGAGCAGCCAAAAGGTTCTGTACGGTAATTGTAAACAAAGCTTAATCAATTAAAGCAGCATTGTGGTTAATTGACCCTTTTCCCTCCTTTCTTCTCCCATATAGTTCACTGACAACGCTTGTAATTAAGCAATATTACAAAAACATGTGGTTTCATATCACTGCATTGCAGTAGTAAATGAGCATAATATAGTAAAGAATAGGACTATTGTCATTTAACACACAAATTAAAACACTGTCCAGTGCAGAAGTCAGCATTTGTTTACATACCTTTTTTAGGTCACATGACTTGAGAAGGTGGCCTTACTGGCAGAAAACATTTGAGAGGATGCAGATAGCCGTAAGAGGCTAACAGCAACTTGGCTTCAGTTTCTGCACACTTCACCCACCTTTTTTTTTTGCATCTTCAGATGAAATAAAGAGTCAGTCATCACATACTCTGTGGACAGAGACCACATTTCTTTTCGGTTCAGGCCGTTTTCCTTTTTTTTCTGCTGTTTCTGAACAGTGCTAACTGTGCTGCTTCCGGGATGTGGAGTTACACGCATGTAACTCTGCGGGCACCTCTTAAAGGGGCAGTACATGAAAAGCCCTCCATACATACGCACACAAGAGAGAGAAAAAGTGAGAGGAGAGGAGAAAAAGTGAAAAAACCAACATGAGCAGGATTACATCAGTTTTATACCCCGAACATCTGTTCTGGTTTTATTTCAGTTAATCACCCAGCTTAAGGATAGAGATGTGTGTTTCTCAGTGTGGACCATCCTCTGTCTCCTCTCCAGGATGGTGTCCCCTACATGGGCTCTAGCGCGGGCACCAACGTGGCCACCGTCAGCATCAGCACCACCAACGACATGCCCATCGTCTACCCTCCCTCCTTCTCCGCCATCGGCCTCGTGCCCTTCAATATCAACCCACACTACCTGGACGTTGACCCCAAGAGCCGCCACATGGGGGTGAGTGGAGGAGGAGAAGAGACTGTACCATCGTAAATCAAGGAGGGGAATGGGGGAACATGTCCCTAACAACCTGGAAAAAACACACAGTTGTCCTCCCCAATAGCATCATAAACCTTTCTATATCATACTGCAGAACTGAATAAAATGCAGTTTACGCACCGATGCTAAGGATACATGCAAAACAGATATTTTGGGGGGGAAATTTGCAACTTTTCTTAGAGATTTGCAGTTTTTTTTCTCATAAATTTGCAATTATTTTATTATTAATTTGCAACTTTTTTCATGTAAATTTGTAGATTTCTCATTAATTTGCAAGTTTTTTTCATGTAAATTTGCAACTTTTTTCATGTAAATTTGCAAGTTTTTTCCTCATTAATTTGCATCTTTTTTCATGTAAATTTGCAACTTTTTTCTCATTAGTTTGCAAATTTTTTCTCATTAATTTGCAACAATTTTGTTGTTTTAAATTTGGAACTTTTTTCCCCTCGCTTTTTTCATGCAAATTTGCAAATTTTTTCATGCAGTTTTGTAAACCGTGTTTGTAAATTTTAGAACATCCACATGGATGCTGGTTAAATTTTTTTTCTATGTAATGGTTAATTTTTTTGTCTAGACGATGACCCCATTTTATTTAAGTTATATAGAAGTAAGTAAAATTTATATAGCACTTCTCACAGAAAGAATCACAAAGTGCTTCACAATAAAATAAAACACACATTCACAAATACAACGATAAAAGTATCAAAATAAAAATATTAAAACATAGCATTAACAACATAAAAACCATAACCCATAAGCAAACTAAAAAGCCTGTTTAAACAGCAGCGTCTTCAGCTGCTTTTTAAAAGCGTCAACAGAGTCTACTGAGCGCAGAGACAGTGGTAGAGGATTCCACAATTTTGATGCCACTGCACGAAAGGTTCTATCACCTCGAGTTTTAAAATGGGTTTGAGGGACAGCCAGTAAAAGTTGATCCGAGGACCTCAGAGACCGTGAGGGGTTATACACTTGAAGCAGCTCAGTGATATATTTGGGGGCCTGATCATGAATGGCTCTAAAAATAAGAACTAAAATTTTAAACTGAATCCTAAGACCAACTGGGAGCCAGTGAAGTGCTGCTAAAACCGGTGTAATGTGAGCCCTTTTCTTAGTGTGGGTTAACAGTCTGGCAGCCGAATTTTGGACAACCTGGAGGCGTTGAAGATGCTTTTGGCTCAGACAAGTAAAAGGACTATTACAGTAGTCAGTGAGAAGAAATAAAAGCATGAATAAACATCTCAAGTTCCGCCTTCAACACCAGGGTCCTCAACTTAGAAATATTCTTCAGATGGAAGAAACAGTTTCTAATTAACTGATTAGTGTGGTGCTCAAGAGACATAACCGAGTCAATCCTAACACCAAGATTCCAAAGACTCACCTGGACAGAGGAGCCTAGGGTACCCATGTGGTGCTTAATAAGCGGGATCTTGTTTTCAGGAGCGATAATTAATGTCTGAGTTAAGCTGTAAAAAGTTTGCACGTAACCACTGTTTGATGTTAGACAAGCAGTAAGTTAAAGATGACAGCATGTGAAACCCAGATCATATGAAAACATATTTTTTCTCCACATTTTATAGGTTTTGAATTCTTCCCCATTACAAAATCTTGCACATTATCCCCCAAAACCTAGGACTGCCCATGACTGCAATAACACCTATAATGTCCACAGTGAAATGAAACATCTGCCCATGTGTACTATGTCTGCCATAAAGGAGCAGACAGCCTGGCAGTCATTGTCCTGGTGAGGGTGTTTATCTCAGCACTGCGCTCACTCCGATTTGTTGGTTACCTGCTGCATTTGTGTTATCAGGTATCAGCTCTCTGTGCTTTATTGCTGCCTTCTGATAACAAGAACATAAAGCTGACAGGTCTGAAAGCAGCAACAAGAGGAGGATTATAAAACAATCTTGCATCTTTTTGGTAATTCATTGATCAAAGACAGTTTTTCACTTTATTGCTTTGGGGTGCATCTTCCATCACAGTCTTTACGTTTGCCAAGAGGTAGTGAGTTCATTGCCATTTGTTTCTTTGTCTGTCTGTAGCAGGAATATGCAAAAACTACTGGAAAGGGTTTTTTTTAACATTGTGCAATAGGGCTTTTTTCCTAATAGATTTTTGTTAACATAAAAAACTAGAGGGCGTTCAGAGAGTGCATACCTCCTGTGGGCTGTTTGCACACTGATTAAAATGTGTCAGTCGACAGAACATCACAAGTTGTCTATGACTGCATATTTTCAGGTTGATTAGCCCAATAGGTTTTCATGATATCAACAAAAACCTTTTCAAAAAGCCCTACACCACACTGCCAGCTGACATGTTTTCATTGGACAAAATCAGTGTAGAAAATGTACGTCAGGTTTTAGCTTTCAGAGAAAAGCTGGCCCGTTTCATTTTTGAATGTTGTGGCTCTGATGAGACGATTTACCCCTGTCATTTTGTAAAACAATGTCACATTTCATGATGGTTGTAAACAGCCGTGTGTAATCTCTTGGAACGACCCACATTACTGCTGCCCGAGGAAGTTACGCAACCCGTGAAACTGCTTCAACTGCAGGATGAAGTTGCCAGAGTCAGCAACTTTACACATCTGACCGAGGTTTGGACGGGTCACACTTTGGCTTTGATTGCACAGCTGTGGTGACCAAACTGGATATTTTACAAAACAATCTCCATTCTTTCTCTTACCAAAACACGTACACTGAGGTTCTTAAACCTGTGGCCCTGCAGCCCAGTATCCCCGTGACTGTGTCAAAAATGAAAAACTTAAGGAAATATATTTTGTGAGCATTTTGATTCTTATTTTTGTTTAATTTAATGATTCTTTACATTCTCCAGTTATAACACCTATGTGGAATTCCACTGACAGAAATGTTTATTTCCCTCTTAAAATGCCAAATCTTAATTTTGTCTTGCAGTGCGGTGAAGAAGTGTTTGCCCCCTTCCTGATTTCTTATATTTTTGCATATTTGTCACACTTGACCGTTTCAGATCATCAAACAAATTTTAATGTTAGACAAAGTAAATGAGTAAATACAAAATGCAGTTTTTAAATGATAACTTCATTTATTAAGGAAAAAAGCTGTCCAAACTTACCTGGTCCTATGTGAAAAAGTGATTGCCCCCTAAACCTAATAACTGGTTGTGCCACCCTTGGCGGCAACGACTGCAATCAAGCGTTTGCGATAAAAGTGTGACAAATATGCAGAAGTATAACAAATCAGGAAGGGGGCAAATACTTTTTCACACCACTGTATTTTATTTTCGTTGAAAAAAGTGACTTATTAAAAATAAAAAATGAAATGTAGTAATTAATTAATTCTGTAACACTTCAAATGGCAAGATATGTATTGAGCAGCATTTCTAAATTTTCCAGGATACCTTAAAAAAAAAAAGTAAAGTTGTGGTCATGGCGTCCAGCATTACCTTTTTTTTTTTTTTTTTACTAAGGAGCGCTCCATCTGGTGGCCACTATGGGCTATTGCTACATAATAAATCATACTACCATATAGTATAACTCTATAATGTATAAAAGTGACAATTTAAAATGAGTTTTATCTGTCAACAGGATATTTCATTATGTATGTTATTAGTCAGATAATGACTGACACCATAATGATCAAATCAGATAACTTTATCCGTGAGGAACTTCATTTGTACATTCGTATCAAACAGTCCAAGACACCCATTCCACCCAACAACACCCACACATATAACACACATACATCAGAAATACACTCTTGAAGAGCTGCACATCATCTCTGCACAATGGTAGTGAACGCTGGGCTTAAAGGTTTAGATTAACAAGATTATCAAGGGAGCATTTTCTTACATTATTTTCTGATTTTGTCCAGCCTATACTTTATATTGCACAATAACATTAGCCACAATATCCATTAAATTCCATTATTATGCTCTGTCTTCCACAGGCTGACACAGTTCCCAGAGGTGTTAAAAATGTATGTGACATGCTTTTGTCAAAACACCTCAGGGTTTAATTACTGCAGTACCATTTTAAAGATGGGGAAAGAGCTGTCCTGTTTTATAGTGTATTGCTTAAAATGCCCCAGTTAACCCTATCTGTTTTTTCTTTGACAGTGATACTGTGTTTGAGGCCAACATTAACTTTAGCATCAGTTTTTGGATTAAGTAACATTAACAAATGTTGGCTGAATTTAAAAGCCCAAATAAAGCAGTATCAGAGACAGGGGTGTGTGGTATGATTGACTGATAGCCTATGATGTGTCCCTGAGGTCTAACAAGCACAGAAACAACCCTGAGTGAGTGAACTGCTGATTGAGGAGGTGTTTGGCTCAGAGTATAATGATCTATAATAAAATATATTAATGAAATATATGGTCAAGGTTGCTATGATCAGGCCGGGAAAACAGGTGTCTGGTAGGAATGAATGGAATATATAGAAAACTGACAAAGGGATGTGTAGCAGCTGGGCCGGCAGACACTTCTCTCGGTTTGTATCTGGCAGGTCGAACTTCAAAGTCAACTTTATTGTCAATTCTGCCATATGTACAGCACATACAGAGAATTGAAATTACGTTACTCCGAGACCCACGGTGCAACAAGGTAAGCACAAAGTAAGAAATATAAAGTATATCATCTAACACCAGACATTAAACATCAGTGCAAAGAAAACCTACCCACCAACCAAAAACTAACTGAAAATACTAAAGCTGTGCAAAGTACCGTAAAACGGGGCTATAAGGGACGGCGGGGTAATAAGGGACACTTTTCTGGGAAATGTTTTAAATGTAATTCTGCTTTTTTTATTTTGAGCAGAACGCTGAGTTGTGTTGTGATTGTCTTTCCTGTAGATAGATATTAGTTTTAAGATATTTGTCGCCGTTATATTTAAGGAAAATTCGAAAAAAAAGTGTCCCTTATTACCCCATCGTCCCTTATAGCCCCGTTTTACGGTAACTGAATCTGATAAAAAAAAAAAAAAAAAAAAAATTAAGAGAGCATTTGGTGCCGTCTTAATTTTTATCTGGCAGGTCCAACTTGAAGTTGGTCAGAAATCCCTGCTGTGGCGACTCAGACACCAGCTAATGTGAGCAGCCAAGCCAGAATGGTGCGAGGTGTATAGCTGGCTGTGGATTAATGAATGAACTGGTCTAGTAGTGTGACTGCAGTTTAAACTAGAAAAGCACTCAGAGTGCTTACCTCTGTCAAGGCTCCTTCCGTCCTTCATGGATCACCTCCAAAATGTAATGGATTTGTGTGTAGGTCACGAGCCAGTTCTGGTGAAAATTGCATCAAAGTCTATCCAGTATTGTTTTGGAGGATTTTTGCTAACACACTGTGAGAAGAGCCTTGGTGGAGGTATGTACTCTCAGATCATCGCCAAAATTTAATGGGTTCATCCTTGGCTCAAGGGCGACCTCTGGTGGAAATTTCACCAAAATCCATCCACTAGCTTTTGCGTAATCCTGCTAACAGACAGACAGTTTGAATGCCTGAATACCTGAGCTAGCCACGCTAATGGTTCTGGTACCCGACACCTTCGAGCCATAATGAACATCTCATGGAAAGACAAGATAACCAACATAAAAGTGTTGAAACGAGCTCGTCTACCATCAATGGAGGACATGCTAATACAGATGAACCTGAATTATTATTATTTTTTTTTTAAATATCTGTGCTTTAACAGTAGCAGCCCATATATAATTTGGTACATGCAACACAGGACTGACTGATGTGATTCATGAACTTTTAATGGTGACCAGCAGTAACAGTTGTTTTTATTATTTATACTTTTGATCCTTCTTATTTTCTCATTATTATATAAATCTATATTTCTAATGCACATGCTCACTGACAGTTGGTTGTTTTGTGCAGGAGACCAGAGAGCAGAGGATCACCCAGTACCACGAAGAACCCGACACTCCATGTGTCCTGGTGAGTCACAGCAGAGCGGTCGGCAGTCAGCTCTGCTCAGTCATCTACAAAGATTTTAGGTGGAACAGAAAGAAACCCCCACAAAACAGCAGATTTGATGTATTTTAGGGTCTGAGGGAAGGCTCCATGCTGCTGGTGGAAGGAAACAAAGCCACGCTGTTGGGAACCACCAAGGCCCGACTTTTCACCAGGTAACACAGTCAGGATTTAGCTGATGAAACTTGGTAAGCGTTTTCCAGGGTTAGAAATAAGCCGTGTTACCACTGCAGGAATGATGCGAGTACCAACTTAACCTGGAGGTAGTCCCCTTTTCAGAAACTGTTTTAGCTCCAAGTCAACTTCAAAAACTCTGAAAATCCCAGAACCTTCCGGCGACGTTGAATTAGCGTATGTGATTGATCTAAACTTAAGTAACTGTTCACCAGCATTCAACAGTTTAGAGCACAGGTGTCAATCTGGTGCCACTCCCCCAGAATGTAAATTTGCAATTTTTTTTCCGTCTTGTAAATTTGGGACTTTTTTTGCCCATTGTGTAAAGTCTGGATCCAGCTTTAGCTCAAGGTCAACAGTCAGGACTCTAAAGGTGCGTTCAGACCAAATGTGAAAGTGTGGCACGAATACATATAAAGTCAATGTAATTGATGGAATAATTTTCAGCATAATCATTCTGAGTCAAAAATCAGACGGAATATTTGAATGCAATTATATTTATTTACCCCATGGCCACTGGGGGAGAGATTACATGAAAGTGGCTCTCAGTCCACGCACACAAAATCCCTGACCATACATTTTCTGAGTCCGATATTTATAGCTCTTCAGGATAGATATAAAAAGGGGGAGGCGTCAAACATCTCCTGGAGACAGTCTAAGTGTCTGTTAGTCTAATCTATAGAGCATCTTCTTCTTCCGGCTTTCAGAGAGAGCAGACGCTTTTCTCCTCCTCTCCTCTCCCTCCTACTCCCTTTGAACTGATCCCAGCTTGCTGTGTTGTCTCCGTCGCTGTTCTTCTGGCTGAATCTTGATCCAAACGGAAAAAATGGATTTGGTAAGCTGGGCTTTAAACGCAATTGACACCGTTTTCTCAAATAGAAAATCGGGCCCGGGGGAGCCCAACTGTCCTGCAGGCACTTCAGCTGTAGGTTATGTGAGGGACACATATAATTGGAAACTTATGTGTCTGTGTGACCTTTCGATTGAAGCTGTGGAAGACATCTATCTGTTTGGCATTATGATCTCAGGATTTCTGCTGATTGGCTGTGGAGTGGTCCTGGTGTATCGAAAACTAAAGAAGATGGAAAGAGCTAATCAAAATGCTGACCCAGCGAAGCTTCTTCATCAATTTGACCAGTTGGGGAGGGCTCTGATTGCGGCTAATGGCGAACTGAACAGGAAGATTGGTTACATCTCGGAGTCGCTAAGAGCTCTCCAGGAAGGGAGTTAAAGCCTGGAAATATGGAAATTATGGAGTACAGAATCGCAAGAGAGATGAAAATTCTATGTTCTGAGTGAACTGTGCCTATTAGACCTTGATTCGGCGCCCTGAAGATTACTCTCCTCCTGGATGAAGACAAAGCAGAAGAGTGTTTTGCTTCTTGCTTCTCCCTAACATAAACATCTGGTGCGCAGTAATCTGATCTCTCAAGGACAGCGTTATGTGACCAGCATGGAGTTTACCATCACATGCACTGAGAGAATGAACTCTCGAGGACATGCTATCTATGTTTGGAGGACACTAAAGACATAACATCTAAACGTTGCTCAGGGAGGATTTTTGCTGTTCACCAGTAACTGACTGACACACACACCGCACACAACATTACACGACTGAGTCACATACACTGACACACACACACTTACACTGTCTCTCTCAACTCTTGCTCCTTTGTTATTGTGTGATCTGTATTGTCTGCATTAGAGGTTTTTTTTCTATGTAATCACAATTTTGCTTATACGAGCGTTATTTTGATTAACTATGTTTTTTCTCTCTGCCCATTGTGTCATTCCCCCACCCCCACTCCCCTCTTTACCCTCCACTGTATGACAGGCGCCTTCATGGCTGCCGCGTCATTGGGAAGCGCTTATTGAGCGCGCCCAATGTCAAGTCACATTCCTCGTGTATTTACATGTAAACATGCTTGGCAATAAAGCTATCTTGATTCTTGGTGGTTTTAGCACATTCCTGGTCACAGAAACCTAGCAGAGTGGGTCAATAAAACAAGGGATTATCCTGGGTCATCGTTTACGTCTTTGCTGACCTATCCTTCACAGCCATTCACATGCACATCCATTCTGCACTCAAGACTCTGGGACATGGAAATCACATAGACCACGATGGCTCATACAACGCACCAAAAATACATCAGATATAATATATGAAAGAATAATATAAAGGAATATATGAACTTATTCTACATGGAATGCACATATAAACATCAGACATGAAATAGGAAAGTCATGGAATAATATAAGAATAATAATATAATAATAATAATAAGGATAATATGGAATTTTTCTATCAGTAATTATGGGGAAGACATGCAAATTTCAGCATTCATGTGTCCAAGGGATTTGGAGGTGCTAGCCTTGAGATTCTGCCGTCACATCATCTCATCAAGTCAAAACTGGAGAGTAAACTAGTTTAAAAATGCCACTCACCTGCGGACAGATGGATCAGGAGCTCTGCAGCTGAATTGGAGTGTCGGCGTTATCCACCCACAGATGTGTTAATGAGGGCTAGCAGCATAAACATTCGTCATCCAGGTGAAGTTTTGGAACCAGGGACAATTTTTCCAGGTGAGAGCCTTGCAGGATAATGTGAACCTAAACATGCTGGTGTTTTGGGGATTTCCACAGCACGTAGAACACAGCTGCAGAAGTTGTAAAGGCAGCTTTGCCCATCTGCAACTCACTCAGACGGTGAATTCATGTCTGTTTGCATGTTTACATTGAGTTAAAATGTAATTACGCCATGTGGAAAAATTTACGCTTTCACGTTTGGTCTGAACGTACCTTGAGGGTGATTTCATCAGGCCAGAATGAGCTGCTCCGTCATTGATGGTCTGGTCTACTTTATGAACAGTGCGGTGACTTGATGCTAGTGAATGAATGAGTGATTTTGGACTTGTCTGTGTGTGTTTTTCAGGGGGAAACCCACAGTGGAATATGACATAGGTAGTGACCTCAGCTTCCTGCTAACAGGCTCACACTGACCAATCGGCATCAAGCTGAAAATGAAGATGGTGTCTGATTCTCTTTTTGTGGAAACAAAATAAATATTTTATGGAACCTCTCGCTGTCTTTGTGTGTTTTAACAGTTAGGATATAATAAACCATACATAACCGAATATAACACAAAAAAGCCAGCGTCAGTGGCAGAAAACTGAGAGATGCTGCTATCCCAGCACTGCAAACCACCTCCACCATCAAACTGGCCACAAAAATGATAATTAGATTTGAAGAGAGGGCTGCAATAGAGCAAAATAAGTGTCATTTCATGGAGGAGATTGTGCAGGTAGGTTTATTGTGTTGGACACTGACTTTATTTTTGCGTGTTGCTGAATGTTTACCATTGAGATGATGTGAGACAGGAGTTAGTGGTGATATGTGGTGCTGGTTGTCAAATATGTGAGACCTGAGGGTTTCAGTGGAGAACAAGTGAGCAAAGAACAAGACTGAAATAAGGAGACAGCTTCAATACAAGCCAAGACAGTGTCCAGAAAATGTACTCAAATAAAAGGAGCATTACTTTATTTAGTCAAGAATAATCACTAAAAAATTACTTTAGTAACAATATTACTTTATCCAATTTGTGACATTTTTTTTCTAGTAAATTTATGGCTTCACTTCCCAAATGTGATTTTTTTTTTTTTTTTTTTTTGCATTTTGTCCTTGTAAAACTTCTTGTACATTTGAGTTTATTTTGAGGATTTTCTCAAAAATTTGAGAATTTTTTCTTCATACAACTTTTCCTCAAAAGTTTGATTTTTTTTTCACTGATAAATTTTGACTTTTCCTATAGTAAATGTGCTACTTTTTTTCCTAATAAATTTGAGACGGTGTTCCACATAAATGTTTATTTTATCATAATTCCATAACCTTGCTTTGCAACTCATTTATAAATTTGCAACGTTATCTTCTATATGCATTAGCCTGAGGAATATAAAATATATAAACTGTCCAGATTCCCCAATAATAACACACTTCATGACTGCAACCTGCACATTTAAACATCAAAAATCCCAAATCGGGCTTCTTTTCAAAAGTATCTGGTGGTGCTGTGATATAAAACAAACATGATGGAACAAAGTGTGAACAAATCATTTTATTTCAATTCAAAGGTGAAATCATCACTTATGAAATTATTTTTATTCTGTAGGTGAAAGAGTACATACATCAAAAATAGTCATTATTTTCTCATGGCTGAAACAACAACAGAGTGACATTAAATGAAAAACAAAACAAAACAGCAGGACCAGCTTCAAATCAGCCAGTTCAGCAGGGTTGGCATTAATATTTTTAGGTTTGACACCGCTTCAGTAGAGTGTGTGAATGACGACAACAAGAGTGATACTGGTTGGTTGTTATATTGTGAGCCATTTGAAGTGAAGTGAGTTTGGTCCTGCTGGGGCAACTCAATAACAAATTAAGACAAAATGGTTAGAAAAAACAGATTTGAACAGTGCAGTAAAACACTGACTAGAGATCTGTCTCCTCAGGTACCATCAACCTAAAATCAGTGCTCATTTGTCACATTTAACAGTTTATTTAAAGGTTTTAATGATCTGTTTTCTCACACAGAACAACATGGTCTCATACACACACACTGCATTCTGACGTGGAGTTTTAGAGGAAAATTTTCTGGAATAAAATTGTTTCAACTGAGTTAATTTAAAGGTCCCATACTGTGCATCTTCCAGGGTTTAAGTTTTGACATCCTCATGGGCATAAATATATCCAAAACAGTCACTTTTCTTCCTATTTATTAATATTAATGAGGCATTAATCTGATTGGATAAAGATATTTGAATGGGCCAATCACAAGGAAGGAAGCAGTCAAGGGGCGTTTATTTGGCTTGTTTGTAACATCTAAAACCTAATTTCTTAGAGTTTGACTCAATAAATTCAATGTGTATCTCTGTAAACATTTTAATTAGTGATGGGCAAATTAATGCATTAATCACATGATATCGCAATGCCGCTTTAATCACAAACAACTTTTTAAAAATTGCCATTAGGAGCGGTTAATTGTGGCAGAGAAAGCAGAGGTACTATTTCCGGTCGGACGGTCTACGGCGCGACTCGACAGAGACCCGTCAAACCCAATTCATTGCACAAACTCAAATCAGTTAGCTGGAGTAATGCTGTCATACTATGTGGGCCAAATCAATGCACATTCTCAACCTGAATGCTGGAAAGAAGAGGCTCACGGAGAAGAGAGGACAGGTGGATGTGCAGCTAATGAGGAGGCCTAACAGCTAAGCTAAAGGCTAACAGGAAAGATAACTGGTGTAATAATGCTAATGTGGTTGCTAGTCGTTCGCATATGCAGTATTTCTGCAGTAGCAACAACGTTTTTTTGAGAATACTCTGGATAGTTGTCATTTGAAAATTTTTAATTGTAGCCCACCACTAGTTTTAATATTTTAATATAACACACATTATATTTATAAAGTTACAACCCATAAAACCATCATTTTGCAAAATATGGGACCTTTAACCTCAGCTTAAAAAAAAGGAACAAACATTACAATTTTTCTTAAATTTCAAGACTACATTTCTTGTTTTAGTCAACATACTGTCAAAGCAGACTGTTTTGTACACATACAGTAGACCTCAAATACTAAAGGTTTGGGGGGGGGGGGCTACAAAACAAATTGGTGGTGATTAGTAACCTGTTGAAGAACGGACAAAAGCAGCTCTATGTGACCGTGTTGAGGAGTGTTTCTATACAATCATTCATTCAGCCTTTTAAACTTGACTGTCAGTTTGGTCAGCTCTTCAACCCCATCAATAAATAGTCGATTATTTTACTGTTGATCAGAGGTGGGTAGAGCATCCAGAAACTGTACTCAAGTTAAAGTAGGATTATCTTATGGTATTAATTATGCAAGGAAAAGACTGGTCAAAAAAGGTAATAGATAGATAGATATTATTTCAAACACATTTGAAAAAAGAAATAAGCAATGAGCAATTTATTAATCGTTTGAGTTTTTTATCCCAAATTTAGGACTTTTTTTGTACCAAATTTAATCTTTTTTTTGCAGCAATGTGCAATTTACTGTTTTAAAAACTTTTTTCTTATAAATTTAGATTTTGTCATACAAATGTATGAATTTTTTCTTGTATATTTGAAAGAAATATTGTTTTTTTACATAAACTTACAACTTTTTCTTTTGAATCTGAACAAGAAATAATAATAAAAAAAAAAGATAATTACCCAAAGCAATAAATGTGGAGCCATTTCTGGAATGAAAAGATGCACTTAAGTAAATGTAGCTAGCAGTTCCTACCCACCTCTGCTGCTGATTGATTGATTAATTAATGAATTAAATAATCACAGCTACTGATCAAATTAATCAATAAATATCACTCGCCCTCAGCATGAGCCTTTCTGATTGAAAAATATGAAACCGTTATTGCCCTCCATTAGAAACCAAAGATCTAAAAAATGCAAAACGTTACTATAGTGACCCACAGTTACCAGGGTGATATCTGTACAGTTATTCAGTGACACCAGCGTGTAAAAGACGAGCCCAGCAGTAGTAAGAGAGCAAGTTAAATCTATCAGCTGCTGGCAGATGACAGAAGAGAAAGGAAAATAAAAGAAGTTATTAAATCGTGATTAACTGGATTCATCTATTTATAAAACTATGATCAACTTTAACATCATTTCATAAACCCAATATGGGCAAATAGAAGTTTTTTTTTTAATATATATATAACACACACATACACCCCGGGGCAAACAAACCTGCTTTTGTGGGTTTTTTTTATTCTTGATACTGAAATCTGTGGAAAAAAACTGTTAATACTTCTAAAGGAATCATTAATAGGACACAGAGGCATCAGGACAGCTAATAAGCCCCGCCCACTCATCTTAGCAATACTGTGTGTTGCAGTCTTTGTTCGCTGTAGTTGTGCCGTATTTACACGTTATTTTAACTTAGGCATTACGAGCTCTTAAAGAAACAGTGTATAACATCTTGGAGGATCTTTTTTGCAAAAGTTTACAATCAGTTGTTAAAAACATCTGATGCAGCAAAACATGCAGCCAATTTTGACAGGTTTGTGCTGCTTTTATGGTCAATAATTATTGTCTATTGTTAAAAAGTTGCTTAAATAGCACTTTTTAAACTTCACAGAGAAGCCGGAAAACTATTTATCTGCTTCACCACGTTTACTATTACAGCTCTGCCCACAGATGGCAGCACAGCACTTCAGCAACACATAAAAATAATAACTAGTAAAAAGTAATGAAAATCAATAGTTGCCAAGTTAAAGATTAACAGGATAAATTATAAATTTTGCATTGATTTTACAATTTTTTTTTAACAAATAAAACAAAAAAGAAGCACTCTGTGGTTGAAAAAAATCTGGAATTTTTTTCACATTAAAAAAGAAGGAAAAAAGAAACTGAAAAAATTGGACCCAGTATATCCACCGTCACCCCAGAACAGAGAGAATAATTCAGTCCAGCTCCTCCCAACAAACAGGAATCACAACACACGAGGGGAAATGCATTACTGTAAAGCCTTATTCATGCTGCATTTCCCCCCTGGTCCGCTTTGGTCCGTGTGCGCTATGGACGAGCCTGGCGTGCACGCAGCGTTGTACATGCTCACTTTTTTCGTCTACCAGGCCAAGCAGTTGACTCATGTGCATAACTGTTACTTGTAGTTTCGCCCCAGCCCTACGGGTAGTGCAAATGCGCTAACACGCCAGTTTGTTCACCGGCTATAAACACGAGAGTGACGCACATTTTTTTTTGTTGCAGGAACAATGGCGTCGTTTAAAAGGAAAAGGAGGAATTACTCTTCTCCGCTCAAGCTGCTGCTGCTGCAGAGGGATTCATGTATGTTTACTCTCGTCTTCCGCGTCCTCGTTGTCTCCCTCATCTACTTCCTCTACTTCGTGTTTGTATGTTGTGTTGGTAGCGCCATCTCATGCATGGGACACTCAGTCTTGCGCTTGCTCTGTTAACATGTTCTGATCGTGGGCAGGCCACGCGGTCACAAAATTTGGGCTACACGCAGTCGTCCACAGTACGGCCCTGCGTACACTAGCGGAGTGGAGATGATGACATAAATTTCGTCACACGAGGCTTCCGGTTGCACGTACGCAGACAGCGGAGGTGCAGCATGAATCCAGTTTAACACCCATGATCCCAAATTACACCAAACTCAACCACCTCCAGTCTAAAAAAAACTACTGATGTGGAATGATGGAGTGGGCTAACTCCTTCCCTTCATCGGTGTTGCCATGACTACGAACGCCAGTCCATCACTTTAAAGTCCTCATGTACCCACAATTATATTTTCACGCTTTTGCTTATTTTATTTGCATCTTAAATGATTAAATATTTCAGCTGTAAAAGAAAAAAAAGTAACAATAATAACGCCACTCTCTTTATCCCCATCAGTTCATTCAGTGGGATTTTTAAATAGCTGTTAAGTTTTTAAATATTTTTGACTGGCCTTTAAAAATGTCTTGAATGCATCAGCAGTTCTGGACGACGCAGTCAGTTTTATGCTTGGACTTAAAGAAAAAAAACAAACTTAATTAAAATACCAGGTTGTGTTGAATGAAACTCACGAAGCATCTATGCATGTCATTAAAGGAACAGTTTAGGTAATTTTTAAAATACTCTGATTATTGACCTAAAGCTGATCGGTTTTAGGCAATTAATGGAAACGCAGGCACACAACAAGAATATCAACAAAATCCATCTGCCAGCACCATAATCCACTAAAGCACTACAGTATGTTACACAATCCAGTTAATTTCCATTTTATTTTATCAACCATTAAAGGTGCTCAAGGATACATTTCGCAGTGTAGGAACCCTGTTGTTTTAAGCAGTGCTGAAGTAAGCATATTTGTTTGCTTTGCTGCCTAGCAACAATGTGTAAGACATACAGACGCGTGCCTCCTGAGGTGTGAATAATGTTTTGTCTTCCTTTAACTGATACGTTAGACGTCAGTGGCTCCTGCTTCCTCCATTTTAGGCCTGTCACAATAACTATTTTACGGCCGGGCGGTTTCACCTTAAATCAGCATTTCAGCATCGGGAATTTTTTTTCCTCTCCTTTCTTCTTTTCCTTTATAGTTCTCTGACAAGGCTCATAATTAAGCAGCATTACATCAGAGGGAGTCCAGTATCAATGAATGTATCATTGCAGTGATTCGGTCATAAATGAGCATTATATAATAAAGAATAGGCCTATTGTCATTTCACACACATGTAACCAAATTAAATACTGTCCAGTGCAGAAGTCAGTGTTTACCGTATATACATACTGGTCTGGTGTTGAGGTTCGGTGGGTCACATGATGCCTGCCAGTGGCTAGTTAGCTAAATTGAGAGAGTCCTTTACAGCCATGATCATGCTATCACCACACAGGGATTACGAGTTCCTGATCAGGATGGTAAATCCAACCTTTGCTTGTCCATTTTGTTGTCCACTCCTCCACTGTAAAACAATCGAGCTGACACAGTGAGAGGCTAATAGCGACTTAGCTTCGGCAGATTTTCATGTTAGTTTCCATGGACTTTGTTTGCTTTTTTTTTGGCATCTTCAGATGAAATATAGAGTCAGTCACCACATAAAATGTGGACGGACGCTGTATTTCTTTTCGGCATTAGCCGCTTTAATTTTTCCGCTGTGTTCTCCTGCTTCTGAGGAGCATTCTGTAATGTGACTACGACATAAAATTTAACAGAATAATTTTTCTGGCCTCAATTAATCATCATTAATTATATCCAAATTAATCTGTTGAATTGAATGACTCTCTATACCCCAACTGCCAAATGTTTACTGCCCTAACAATCTATTTTATTTATAGTTGATTGTGAATATTGTTGATAAATAAATGTTCAATACTCTTTGAAAGGATGCACATGTGTTATTACCTTTATATCATATCAGTGGCATAAAATGGTCTTCATGATGTCAATAACAACATCGTTTATCGTGATAATTTCAGGGAGAATTTATCGTCCAATGCAAACGCTGATGTAGAAAACTGGGTTATCATAAGACATATTTCATGGGAAAAACTGGACTTTGTCAGAGGAAACGAGAGAGTGGAATCTTGCAGCCGTTTACAGATATCCAGACTGAATGTTGTTTTTGTTATCAACTGTAAAATAAAATCTTACAGATTTCAAAAAATTAATTCAAACAAATTACAAACTGTATAAAATCCATTTCTTTTCAGTGGCAGTATAGGACATTATTAACATGTTGTACATGAATCCAGCCTGTGACATCTTATTTATTTGTTCATTAATTTGGCGCTTGATATTAATATGACTGGGTCATGAATGACTGGGTCAGGACTGTCATGGATTTTATGAGAGGAGAAACCAAACCTAAAGACCCTACAGCTGTGAGGCAGCGGTACTGACCACTGTGTGGAGTAAAACGTCTCAGTGCATACATTACTACACGTGTTGCTGGCATGAAATGTTTACATGCTTAGAAATGTTTTTACAGTAGGACTGAAACACCTGGGAAAATGTTGGATTTTTGCCTTTAAAATCTTTCATTTTCAGAGGTGGATTTTGTTTGATATTATTGCGCGTCAGTCTGAACATGTGTGGTTGCCTCTTTTTGCTAAATATGTTGCACACATGATGACAAACTGTTCCTTTTAAACAGCTGAACTTTTAAGGTTTCATCTGTGACCGTCTGTGTTTTCCCAGCGTCTCTTTTGGCACAATCACAGCATGAAACAGATCGCCGTCGTCCAACAGTCCATACAGTGACATTCTCTCACAGGGGTTTTCTTTCTTTACCAGGATTTCGTCTCCGTTGTCCCTCTCGGTGAAATCTAGGCGTCCGTGTTGCCGTTCTCCTCGGGCTGCAGCTGCTCCTTCTCCGTGCTGTCCTCCTGCGGGGGACGCACTCGCTTAAAGAAGCCCAACTGGAGGAGAGAGGAGAAGAAATGTTATCTGCAACCTATGACAGACACACGCAGCCACACACACACACACATATACGAGAAAAAAAGAATGCACACATTTTACATGTTAAAAATAAATAAATAAATAACTGAAAATCAGCAAGAATAAATCTGCATATTTACCCAAATAGAGCTACAAAGCTATAGGAAAAAAAGGAGAAAAATTAACAAAAAAGTTTTTAAAAAATTACATGAACATCCACCTGGCTTCATGTGGAGGCGGCTCCGGTGGCCCCTGTTCCTCTTAGTCACATATTATACACATCTAAGAAATGGGTTTGTCTCAAGTTAAAGGGGAATTTTATTTTACAGAATACTTTAAAAGTTTGGAGGATGGTGAAGAAGCTTGGAAATCAGGATGGCTCCTTTCCCCCCCTCACACCTATTTATTTAAACCCAGATTGTCCCCCTGGTCTGGCCGACCAAGCCTTCTCCTTGTGGTTTGATAGGGGCGTAAAAACTGTAGGCGACTTGATGACAGAGGGCACTCTGCTGTCTTTCAAGCAGCTCAGAGAGAAGTATAACCTCCCACAGAATAACTTTTTTAGGTATCTGCAAATTTGTAGTTTTATTTCTTCATCCACTAAGCTGCATCCTAATGGGATCTCTTTTTCACCTATGGAGGAGGTGATTCAGAAACCAGACACTAGAAAACTAATCACTAGGTTCTACAAGACCCTCTCAGTCCCATCCAGTGATTGGACAGCCCATGTCGGATCTCTTTGGGAAGTGGACTTTGGAGAATCATTTTCACCTGATATGTGGGATGAGGTGCAGTCAGGTGGTGCAAACTACCTTTTTACTAACAAAGCTAGAGAGTTACAATTCAAGATCATATACAGGCTTCATATCACTCCAGTGAAACGCAATAAGTTTAACCCTCTATTTTCAAAATTTTGTAATAAGTGTAAAATTTCTGAAGGTTCATATTTTCATTGTTTATTTAAATGTCCTCCTATTAATGACTTCTGGGTAAAAATTTGTGAAGAAAGTGATATTATATTCAAGAAAAATCTAGTCCTCACTCCTCTCAGCTGCATTCTAGGAGTAAATCCTACCCCACTGAATCTCCACTCCTCCGCACTCAAACTGTTGCAGGTGCTTCTCTTTAGTGCAAGAAGATGTGGCGGTGCGGTGGCGCAGTGGTTGGCAATGCACCAGCACAGCAACTCACCCTTGGCCATGGGATCCCTGGTTTGATCCCAGCCCCTGACCAACAGTGATCTGTGTGGAGTTTGCATGTTCTCCCCGTATCTGCGTGGGTTTACTCTGGGATTTCTCTGGTTTCCTCCCACAGGCCAAAAACATGCAGGTTAGGTTAATTGGAGACTCTAAAGTGGCCCTAGGTGTGAATGTGTGTGTGAATGGTTAAGGGATAGCGTCGTACAGTGGCTGCTTCATCCATCCAGGTGGATGCCCTCAATTTCCCCTCTGGGGATCAATAAAATATACAAAATCAAAAAAGATGTATTCTTCTTCTATGGGCCTCAGACTCTGCTCCTACAGTTACACATTGGATTCGTGGTGTAATGGAACGTATCCCATTAGAAGCTATTAGCTTCTGGTTCAAAGACAAACCTTTTCGGGTTTTTTTATAAATGGGACCCCTTTTTGAGTCATATAGGAGGTGATGGCGCCCAGGCCCTCCGGAGTGGCCTCTATGGTCTGGCTTGGACTGAGAGGTCAAAGGGCATTGTCAAATAGAGCACCATCATTTCTGATTGTGTTCTCATGATCCAATTCTTCTGCTTCTGACAAATTTGTATTGTATTGTGGTATTTATTATTTTTCATGGGTTTTTTGTTTTGTTTTTTTGTTTTTGTGTGTGGAGCTGGGGTGATGGGGTGGGAGTTTGGGGGTTGAAAAAGAGGGTTCTCTTTGTCATTTCTTGCTGTTTGCTTTTTCTGTATTGCTTGTGGTCCTCAAAAGCTCAATAAACATATATATATAAAAAAAAATATATGGAAAAAGTGGAAAGCTTTGTAAAAAATTTATGTGGGAATAAAATAGTTTATGAAGAAAAAAACAAATTCATACACAAAATTGGTACAATTTAAAACAATGTAAATTAATGAAAAAAACATTGCACATCTGCCACAATAAGAAGAAAATGTGTAAATTTTAGAAAAAGTTGCAAATTTACATGACAAAACATTGCTAATTAACAGCACATAAATATATCAGAAAAAATGGGTTACAACACGTGAAATAGGTGCAAATTTTCAAAAAAAAAGACAAAATAAGAAAAAAAATCATAAATTAATGAGCAAAAAATTTTAAAATTGCAGAAAAAATGATGCAAATTACCAAGACAAAAATGGAGAGAAAAATTTCAAGCAAAGTGCAAATTTAGCAAAGAAAATTTCAATTTAAGTGGCTCCATGCATTATTTTCTTGGTCAAAAAATGCTCATCCTTGTAGATGGCCAACCTCAACTGCCATAGACTGTCTGTGAATATGGACACTTGCTGACACTTTCATCCATTGTAGAAAAGTGAAGCTCTGCTTCCTGGATTTAGGGGGCTGCCATGTTGAGCATTTGCAGCCACTCATACAGTAAAGGCTGTGAAGTTAGGGGTTTTCGATTAACCCAAATAAAACCAAAATCGATGTTCGAGACATAAAACCGACATAATTTTGCTCATGTGGCTTTTTTATGTTTTTCCAACTCAAATCTATAGCCAACTTTATTTATCCATCCATCCATCCATCCATCTTCTTCCGCTTAATCCTTTTCGGGTCGCGGGGGGGGGCTTATTTATATAGTGCCTAATCACAAGAAAAAGTCATCTCAAGGCACACATAAGGCACAAATCATAAGTAATTCAGAGAAAACTCCAACAAACGATCCCCTATGAGCAGCACTAGGCGACAGTGGGAAGGAAAAACTCCTTTATAGGAAGAAACTTCCAGCAGAACCAAGACAAAGGAGGGACAGTCATCTGCCACAACTGGTTAGCCAGTTTATCGCATACGTGGCTCATACACACAATTAAGCGCAAGCTCAGTGGGCTCCCATTGACACAGACTTCACACTACGCATACGACTAGTAGTCAGCAGTTGCGCTAGACTTTTTAAAAAATTTTCTTCCTCTTTATCTGTTAAAATTGTAAAAATACTGTCATAATCTATTATTACCTGTAATTTTTCCCCTCTCCCTGTTGTGTGCATGCACATGTGAAAGCTTTCACGTCCTGCCCTTTAAATGTTCTGCATGAGCAGACATGTTTCTCCACACCCCAGAAGCTGTCAGCACTGTTTGGAAGCAGCAGAGCACAGCGGGAAACCTAAAATGGCTTGTATCGAAAACAAATGTGGTGTCACCACACAGTATGTGATGCCTGATTCTATTTCGTCTGAAGATGCCTAGAAAAAGTGAGCGAAGTATATTTAAATACATAAATGCCCTGAAGCTAAATCACCATTAGTTGCTAACCGCATCAACCTCAACCATTTTACAATGAGAACTGGCGACAAAATGAGCAAATGGGCTTGGGTTTAAGAACCCAATTAAAGACATAATCCCCATGTGGTGATAATATAAACATGGCTGCACAAAGAACTTACCCAATGCAGTTAACAAGTTAAATAGCCACATGACCCACAAACCCTCAAGAGGTGTATATATAAACACTGATTTCTGCACTGGACAATATTTAATTTGGTTACGTGTATGACATTATATTATGCTCATTTACTACCAAATCACCACAGTGATCTATTCATTGATACCACACTCTTGTGTAATATTGCTGATTTACAAGCCTTGTTGGTGAACTATAAGGGAGAAGAAAGGAGGAAAACAAAAAACAAAAAATTCAAAACCGGTGTGAAAAGTTCAATTAATGATGCTGATGCAAAGTCAAACTGCCCAACCCTACGTGAAGTGGAGCCATGACGTTGAGTTCTGACCCACACAGCCGCCCAATCATGACCAAGCTCAATCTTGACCCCAATGTTAATAGCATCAGAGCGACCATTTGAGTCGGGTTGTAGCACTTTAGGTGTGTAATACTACTTTAGGTGTACAATCTTGTACCCTTGTGGTAGTATTGGGTTATGGCAGTGTAGTTACCTTTAACTCTACTACCTGGGTGGAAGGGACAATTGGGTCAGATCAGACAGACCCCAGGTTCGTAGGAGCCTGGAGGACACAACAATAGAAAACTCACACACACGGTGTATGGAACTTGCAACTATATATATTTCAAAGTTATGTACACATAAACACAGGTAGAGCGCTGATCACAATAATAATTCAATAATAAAAGAAAATACAATCCATCCAAAATATATTCACAATATGTACAGTTCTTTGGTATCAGTACCAGGTGACCAGTTGGGTCACTTTTACCAGTCAGTTAGGTTCGGGCAAGGCTCGCCATCCAGCTCTGGAGTTCACAGTTTCTTGGTCCAGGAATTAAGAAACCAAAAAAAAAAAAACAAAACAAAAACCTGACCTATAAAATAGGTCAGAACAAGAATTAAGCTATAATTTATAGCTTGTTAAATCAATGTCAAATAGTTCTACATAGTGAACAATAGTTCAAATTCCTTAAATCACCAAATGTGCATAAAATAAACACATTCTACTATCTCCATTTATCAATATGGTACCATAACAATGAGTAAAGTGCATTTGGAACACTTGACATCACAGTAATAATTGTGCAGTGTGCTGCACCAAGTTAGCATATCAGCTAGCACAACAATTTATCACAAATTTGCACTTTACTAACTAACTAACTAACTAGCACTTATATAGCGCTTTTCTAGTCACAAAGACCACTCAAAGCGCTTTCACTAATACTAACCCTCTATTCTAAGGGCCTATAGGAAACAGATATCTAGGGACAATTTAGAACAACCAATTAACCTAACATGCATGTCTTTGGATTGTGGGAGGAAACCGGAGCCCCCGGAGTAAACCCACGCAGCACAGGGAGAACATGCAAACTCCATACAGAAAGGTTCCAACCCCTGCCAGCCTGGGGATTCGAACCAGGAACCTTCTAGCTGTAAGGCAACAGTGCTAACCACTGCACCACCGTGCGGTTCAACATTCTGATTTTGAAGACTCACTTGTAACCCAGTGTTAAAAACGCAAATAAAAATATGAATATTGATACTGCTTTTAAAAAGAAAAACACCCATTTTCCAATGGGAGTAAATAATTTAAAGATGAATATTTAAATAAATATATATTCATAAAACAGTAGGGAACATTTTCTGGGGAGTTTTGATAAAGTTCCAAATGTTTTTATTTGGTATTTTGAGCAACCAATGGCTGCGCCGTTGTTTGGCAGCGCCAGCCAATGGGTTAAGCGCTCTCTCTCCGGGTCTGGGTATGACTTGCATTTTTTGGCTCAGTCACGCCAGACGCCGAAAGACTCCGACCAAGAGGGAGAGACGGTCCTTGATGATATGGCGACGCTAACGTGCTAATAGCAGTCTTTGTCTCGGATAAAACTTGAGATTGGTAAGCCTGAACAAACACCTGCGAAGAGACATTGCTGTACTATCAAATTCTAATGCCCCGTTTGTTAAATTTTAAGATTTGGATCCAAAGGCTGTAAACGCACGTTGAGCGCGGGAACCCCATGACGCACGTGTCACTTAGCTTGGTAAGTGCCATTTAGTGTGTATGGGAAATGCTAATTGCTAGCTTGAAATGCTAACCGCCGATGCTAATTTCGGCTGGTTTTTTCATCAGAAAAAGGCATTTTTCAAAGCTGTAACGGTTAGCAAAGGTCCCAATTCCCTGGCCATTGATTGCTACTTAATGGTGAATGTTGAACCTGTGGTTTATATGTGTTTTAAAGTGCAAATTTGTGATAAATTGTTGTGCTAGCTGATATGCTAACTTGGTGCAGTACACTGCACAATTATTACTGTGATGTCAAGTGTTCCAAATGCACTTTACTCATTGTTATGGTGCCATATTGATAAATGGAGATAGTAGAATGTGTTTATTTTATGCACATTTGGTGATTTAAGGAATTTGAACTATTGTTGTACTATGTAGAACTATTTGACATTGATGTAACAAGTTATAAATTATAGCTTAATTCTTGTTCTGACCTATTTTATAGGTCAGGTTTTTTTTTTTTTTTTGGTTTCCTGATTCCTGGACCAAGAAACCGTGAACTCCAGACTTGGATGGCGAGCCTTGCCCGAACCTAACTGACTGGTAAAAGTGACCCAACTGGTCACTTGGAACTGATACCAAAGAACTGTACATATTGTGAATATATTTTGGATGGATTGTATTTTCTTTTATTATTGAATTATTATTGTGATCAGCGCTCTACCTGTGTTTATGTGTACATAACTTTGAAATATATATAGTTGCAAGTTCCATACACCGTGTGTGTGAGTTTTCTATTGTTGTGTCCTCCGGGCTCCTACGAACCTGGGGTCTGTCTGATCTGGCCCAATTGTCCCTTCCATCCAGGTAGTAGAGTTAAAGGTAACTACACTGCCATAACCCAATACTACCACAAGGGTACAAGATTGTACACCTAAAGTAGTATTACACACCTGAAGTGCTACAAAGAGGTGTTACACACAAGTGGGTGTTACAATTAGTATCACAAAAAATATTTTTTTTTCCAGTTTTCAGTTTAGCAAAATGGCCCACATAATAATGATGGGCTTAAAGTCATACTGCAGCCAGCCACCAGAGGGCGATGGAGCTGCATAAGCATCAATTTTGGACAGCTCATGTTGTCCATCTTTACATACCATCTATGGGAGTAGGTGACCCACATGCATCTAAACATAATAATAAACACACTATGAACACACAGCTCCCCCCAGAGGCACGGAGGATGTGTTACACTGACCTTATACATGATGACGATGAGCAGAGCCAGCAGCAGCAGTCCGGCCAGCACGGCCAGGGCCACAACCCATCCTGGTACGGGAGGAGGAGGTTCAGCCACCCACACCACTGACATACTCACCTGTGAACACACACACAGATGTTTAAATATTGAATAAACATCTGCCTGCTCCTCTGGTTCATGCTTCAGGCTGTAACCCCCCCCCCCCCCCCCCCGCTCCTATCAGTCTGTTCCAAGTCTACATGAGAGTCATTATTAAACATTTCTTTTTACATTTATATTTTGGTACTGTTCTGCTGACTGCTCCCTGTCTAGCTGTATGTTAACGGTCTTCTATGTACGTCTGTCAGGATGATTGTGTGTATCTGGGTCTTACAGTGGTGCTGTTGGATGGTAACTCAGACGGTGGGTTCTTGTAGGGCATCTCGATCACACTGAAGGAAGCCGTAGCTTTAACCACATAAGAGCGGTTCTGATTCTCCGTCTGAAGGATAAAGAATAAGAAAAAGTGGATTAAAACTCTGGACCTGTTTTTGTATCTTTATTAATGAAGGATCAAACATTCCAATTAAGAAGATAGTGAATTAGGCATTAGCTTACTACATCAGGTGCCAAGACTACAAATCCCAGAATGCCACAACCAGCATGCTTTGTCAGTCTTGATTTCATGGACATAGACAGCACCCTCACTGTCTATGTCGCAGTTCTGTGCCTGTCATGTGAGGTGTCATGTGATGTGGCAATTTGTTGATCATTTAATCATCTCTCTCTTTTAACCCTTCTTGTGTCTTGGTTTCATGGACATGGTAAGCACCCTCACTGTCTATGTCGCAGTTCTGCGTGTCATGTGACGTGGCCATAAACCATAAAAAATCCCCAGTTGTACTAAGTATTCCACCTCACAAGGTGGCAGACACGTATAACTTACTGCTCTTGCCTTGGAGGGCTAATGCCCCCCAAATAACCCCCCCAAAAACCTCACTTCTGGGACACCAGAGAAGAAGAATTTGGAAACAAATGTCGATGTGTGCCATTGCAACACAGAGGAGGCATTTGCTCGCAAATTTGCCAACTGTGATTCTAAAAAGAGATTATTTAGCTTATGAAGGTAAATATCTACATTTTGTTATAACAGAGGGTGGCCGAAGCTGGTTAATTTTCACCTGCCATCGACCCCAGCACCATGTGACTGGACAGAATAATCGCGCCGGTTCCGTGTCGTCATATAAGATAAATTGCAGCAGAACAAAAGCTAAATTGAGGTGGAATAATCATAAGTGTTTCTGGATGTGGGAGAGAAAGCGAAAATGACCGAGAGAAGACAAAATAATGACCAGAAAGAAAGAAAATGGACAAAGCGAGCCGCCTGGCCAGCGGTAAGTGACGAATCTCTTTGTTTACATTGTAACTGATTTTCTGGTTCATATACTTTAAAGATAAGATAACAAAAAAACCCAAAACAAAAAACGGTGACAAAAAACAAAACCATCCTTTGTGTAAATATGTCCAAAGTCCGCTTTTGACTGAAAGTTATGTAATCCGATATGGCTGCTGTGGCATTATGCAAATTAGATGCATAAATTTACTCCTATCTCAAACTTTGGATCATATTCTATATCTTTGTAATTGACAGTAAGCCATTATCTCTTACCACTTTCAAGTTATAGCTTTGAAAATCTCCGACATCTGAACTGAATATTTTCTTGAAAAAACCTTGACCACCAGAGGGGGTGGAGGCTGACGGCGCAACGGAGCACCACAGACAGTCATAAGGTTAAACAAGACCTGTACGTGCTACTTCCCTCTTGTCCCTATCCTTCTGTGACATTCATGGAAATCAACCATCAGTTGGAATTATTCACTCACCCTGAGAAAGTTGTTGACCGCCAGTCTGGAGTAGACGAAGAGGATGGCATTCTTCCTCCTCTCCAACCGACCGACCTGACACCTCAGCTGCAAACACTTGGCCGAGATGCAGTCCTACAACAGAAAGTAAAAAAACTGATAAAAGATGTTATTTCTCCTTCATTTCACAATGTAGCACGGCTCTCTGTGGTTTTGAACAAAGGCTTTTTAAAAAAGTTGCAAAATTACAAGAAAAAAGTCATATTACTGTTGTGTAAAACATATGGATATATATTTAGTCTTGTAGTTTTTTTTGTATAAATCCATTCTATTAGTCACTCTTTATGCCTGGATGTTTTTACAAAAATATCAAACCAACGATAAGCATTAGAAAAGTGATATGTATAAAAAATATCTACTAAATTATTCAAGAAAATATGTTCCTGAAAAATGTTTCTTCAGAGATATGAGGTTTGTGCCTGACAGTGACAAAATTTAGGTTAAAACACTTGTATTTACAATTTTTAAAAAGCTGCAAATGTGCAGGATTTTTTTTAAAAACTCCACCTATCAGCAGTAGTGACAGACTGTTTTTATACTTGGTTGCTGGAATTCACATAATGTTTTGTGGCTCCATGCTGATACTTTTGGCCAAAAAACTGGTCAAAGGGTTCTGCTCCACAGTAGAATGTACTGACCTCCTCATTAGCAAGTATGGTATGTTAATATAGTTCAACACGTTTCAGGATGCTATATGGCAATGTTTTTCTACCAAGTTCCTATGAACCTGGGGATTCCTGGAGAGAACATTCAGGGTTGCACGAGAAATGGTCTAATTTCATTTCTTAATTGGTCCAAAAATGTAAATAATTTGCCATTTTTGTACATGGGTTCTGTAGGGGCTCTTCCACGTCAGTAGGTGGCAGTATAAACACAGTATGGATACCATCTTCTTCATCATGTGTTTTATGGAGGTTAATGACCTTGTTAAGATGCGTTAGGTTGTGGTGACGATGAAAAACAGTGATGGATAAATATTTAAAGAGGAAAGATTCAGACCCTTAACTGGGCCCTGGACAAAATTCTAACCAAGGTGAACAGCCGAGCAGTTAACAAACCAAAGCTAAGACAGTGAAGACAAGTACAGCAAAAGTTACCATTCCTTTGGATTTACTTCCACTGGGAATCCCACTGCACCAAGCCATGACGCTTAGTGTGCCGGGAAAAGCTATTCAACAGTGCCATGGCCCCAGGCAAGCTTAAACATCATCTCCAAAGGAAACACCATCACTTCAAGATAGGAACACGGACTATTTTGTTTGTCTCCACGAGCAGACGCCTGACTGCTATAAAAACTAAAACAAGAGAGACTGAGAGCTGTGGAGAAAGTTTATGCCTTTCTTTAGTTCCTGCCAGGATATCAGCTTTGTGTTCATCTAAACAGTCCTAGGTTTCACAATGAGTATAAACTAATTACAAGACTAAAGCGTCATTACATATGCTGTAATAGGCTACAATGTGCCATTTTGTAACTTTTTTGGTTGGTGCGGTGTTGCAAGATTTTTTTTCAAAATATAAAGTGTTCTTTGGCTCAAAAAGGTTGAAAAACCCTGTCGTAGGGTGTATGTACCAGAGTCAGTGGTTCATTCTGAGTGTCTCTCGACTCCAGGTCCCTCTTTCGGACGTGGTTCCGATTGCGTCCCTCCACATCCCGTTCTCTGGGTGGAACAACGGTGGTGGTGTTTTTCTGGGAGGTCAGCGGGTTCTAAGAAACATATGAAGACATAAAGAGACAGAGCAAGTTTGTATACAGCAGTTGTGATGATAATCAGTGTGTGTGACCCACAACCCGAGTGTGAAGCTCAAAATGAGAATATTTTGCTCGGCTGTGTTCACCAGCTTACAGTATATGCCGATGTTCATTAGAGCATTACTTCAGTGTGTCTGTGTGTGTGCTTGTGGCGGCGTTTCTCACAGAGACGTTGAGCGGGTTGATCTCCATGTCGGTGGTGCAGCTGATGGGTCCCTCCGTGTCATAGCTGGTGATGTAGAGCAGGGAGCCATTCTTGAAGTGGTGCGGCCACTCCACCACCAGAGACGCCTTGCTGAACGCACTGGGCCCGTCGTTCTGCAGCTGAGAAGCACACAACAATGACTGGTTTTTAAAGCAGTACAAACTACTGATGGAAACAGGAGCCTATAGTTTATCAGCTCCAACTAATGATAAAATATTACCCATAAAATATGACCCATTTTGAAGAAAAAAGTCCTGTAACAGATGCTGTACTGTAAGTTTATGCTTTGCTGTAATAAAGTTCGTGTTCCAAGCAGCACCACTCTCCGTTGGCCATTCCCGGATTTCCAGACATACAGGTACATCTCAAAAAATTAGAATATCATAAAAAAGTTCAATATTTTTTGTCACTCATTTCAGAAAGTGAAACCCATATATTATATAGATTCTTTACACAGAGAGTGATATATTTCAAATGTTTATTTATCTTAATTTTGATGATTATGGCTTACAGCCCATGAAAACCCCAAATTCAGTTTCTCAAAAAATTAGAATATTACATCAAATTAATTTTAAAAAATAGTTTTTAAATAGAAATGTTGGCTGACTGAAAAATATGTACCAATAGCAGCATCTGCAGTGATGCGGACGTTGTACCGGTCTGTTGTGGTGAAGAGGGAGCTTAGTTCTAAGGCAAAGCTGTCGATTTACCAGTCAATCTATGTTCCTACTCTCACCTATGGTCACGAGCTTTGAGTAATGACCGAAAGAACGAGATCGCGGATACAAGCGGCTGAAATGAGCTTTCTCCGTAGGATTGCTGGACTCACCCTCAGAGATAGGGTGAGGAGCTCAGTCATCCGAGAGAGGCTCAGAGTAGAACCGCTGCTCCTCCACATTGAAAGGAGTCAGTTGAGGTGGTATGGGCATCTGATTAGGATGCCTCCTGGACGCCTCCCACTTGAGGTGTTTCAGGCACGTCCCACTGGGAGGAGACCCCGGGGCAGACCCAGGACTCGGTGGAGAGACTATGTCTCCCAGCTGGTCTGGGAACGCCTTGGTATCCCCTCTGAAGAGTTGGAGCAGGTGGCTGGGGAGAGGGAAGTCTGGGCTTCTCTGCTTGAACTGCTGCCTCCGCGACCCGGACCTCCGGAAAAGCGGTAGAAGATGGATGGATGGATGGATGAAAAATATGTCCATGTACACACTCAATACTTGGTTGGGGCTCCTTTTGGATTAATTACTGTATCAGTGTGGCGTGGTATGGAGGTGATCAGCCTGTGGCACTGCTGAGGTGTTATGAAGGTCCAGGTTGCTTTGATAGTGACCTTCAGCTCGTCTGCATTGTTGGGTCTGGTGTCTCTCATCTTCCTCTTGACAATGCTCCATAGATTCTCTATGGGGTTTAGGTCAGGAGAGTTTGCTGGCCAATCAAACACAGTGATGCCATGGTCATGCAACTCTCCCCCTCCCGCGTGAGTAACTAAAAATTAAAAAAACTAATACCGCCATGATTGTGGATCAGATTGGCCAGAATGACTTCACGACCAAACGCAGGACACAAAAACGCCCAAATAATGACATAAATCACTTTTTAATTAAATATTTACTGACAAATGGGCAACACTGATGCAATGGTTGCAGTAAAATGGGTCCTTCTGCTGTGAATAATAAATACAGTGGGGCAAAAAAGTATTTAGTCAGCCACCAGTTGTGCAAGTTTTCCCACTTAAAAGATGAGAGAGGTCTCCAATTTTCATCATAGGTATACCTCAACTATGAGAGACAAAATGAGAAAAAAAAAATCCAGAAAATCACATTGAAGGATTTTTAATGAATTAATTGGTAAATTCCTTGGTAAAATAAGTATTTGGTCACCTACAAACAAGCAAGATTTCTGGCTCTCATAGACATGTAACTTCTTCTTTAAGAGGATCCTCTGTCCTCCACTCGTTACCTGTATTAATAGCACCTGTTTGAACTCGTTATCAGTATAAAAGACACCTGTCCACAACCTCAAACAGTCAGACTCCAAACTCCACTATGGCCAAGACCAAAGAGCTGTCAAAGGACACCAGAAACAAAATTGTAGACCTGCACCAGGCTGGGAAGACTCAATCTGCAATAGGTAAGCAGCTTGGTGTGAAGAAATCAACTGTGGGAGCAATTATTAGAAAATGGAAGACATACAAGACCACTGATAATCTCCCTCGATCTGGGGCTCCACGCAAGATCTCACCCTGTAGGGTCAAAATGATCATAAGAACGCTGAGCAAAAATCCCAGAACCACACGGGGGGGCCTAGTGAATGACCTGCAGAGAGCTGGGACCAAAGTAACAAAGGCTACCATCAGTAACACATTACGCCGCCAGGGACTCAAATCCTGCAGTGCCAGACGTGTCCCCCTGCTTAAGCCAGTACACGTCCAGGCCCATCTGAAGTTTGCTAGAGAGCATTTGGATGATCCAGAAGAGGATTGGGAGAATGTCATATGGTCAGATGAAACCAAAATAGAACTTTTTGGTAAAAACTCAACTTGTCGTGTTTGGAGGAGAAAGAACATCATACCTACTGTGAAGCATGGGGGTGGAAACATCATGCTTTGAAAGGGCTGTTTTTCTGCAAAGGGACCAGGACGACTGATCCGTGTAAAGGAAAGAATGAATGGGGCCATGTATCGTGAGATTTTGAGTGAAAACCACCTTCCATCAGCAAGGGCATTGAAGATGAAACGTGGCTGGGTCTTTCAGCATGACAATGATCCCAAACACACACCCCAGGCAACGAAGGAGTGGCTTCGTAAGAAGCATTTCAAGGTCCTGGAGTGGCCTAGCCAGTCTCCAGATCTCAACCCCATAGAAAATCTTTGGAGGGAGTTGAAAGTCCATGTTGCCCAGCGACAGCCCCAAAACATCACTGCTCTAGAGGAGATCTGCATGGAGGAATGGGCCAAAATACCAGCAACAGTGTGTGAAAACCTTGTGAAGACTTACAGAAAACGTCTGACCTCTGTCATTGCCAACAAAGGGTATATAACAAAGTATTGAGATGAACTTTTGTTATTGACCAAATACTTAGTTTACCGAGGAATTTACCAATTAATTCATTAAAAATCCTTTAGTGTGATTTTCTGGATTTTTTTTTTCCTCATTTTGTCTCTCATTGTTGAGGTATACCTATGATGAAAATTGGAGACCTCTCTCATCTTTTAAGTGGGAGAACTTGCACAATTGGTGGCTGACTAAATACTTTGTTGCCCCACTGTAGATAGATGTAATGTATTGATGTTGGGTGTTTTGTAGTTAATTCCGTTGATTACAGTTTAAAAAAACAAAAACAAAATATTGCTAAAATATAAAATGATGCACCACAATGAGTCTCACATATTTGTAAACGTGTCCTGTTATAGCACTGCATGGGTTTATTGATGATACACAGAAGAAATTCAATATTCCACTGAACTCCATCATTGAACAGTGATATGAACTAAAATAATTATAATGATGACTGAACAACTCCCATTCCTCAAAGTGAAGATACACTACTATGAATATAAGTGATAAAGGATCAGGCAAATAAGTGATCTGACAAACAAATAAACGAGGGATCTGAAACAGTCACTAATATTGGATGTCCCATTCATTTTCAATAATTAGGTATTCTGTAATTAATAGTCACACAATCAAATAAGTCTTAGTGCCATTTACTCCTTTTTATATTTGTCAAAGTCTAACATGTGATTGCCTACATATAGGCTACACCTCTTTGTATTCCACTTTCAAACACAGCCTACATTTGGGCCTGAAAAGCCTGACTGGAATACCTGTTTCAGACAGGAATACTTGGTTCTATGGGAAATGCAATAGTCTCTATAAGTGCAAGAAACCTCTGTCTGTGTGTCTGTCTGTTCCACGCATATCTCTTGAACCGTTCGTCAGACTGGCCTCACATTTTAAACGTGCTGTGCTGAGGTTACGAGGGTGTGCATCCCCAAATTTCCACCTCCCCGGATATGCGGAAGTTTAGGAGGGGAAATCTTTAATGAACGTCCATAGGGGAGCTATGGACGTTCATAACTATGACATCATAGACGCACAGATGTTGCCATGGTTACTGTTGCCAGGCAGACACATCACCAAAGATCAAAGGCAGGCATCACTGAACAATTGCTGACTTCAAAGCATGGTAACCATGTCAAAGACCAAAGGCAGGCATTCTATTTTTTTTTTTTTTTTTGTTACTTATTTGTACCCGTAGGTAGATTTGGTTTGCAGTCTGGTGACAAGCCACCGGCTGCTGGTCGCTGCGTGCGCGAGCGCCCTAAACCTACATGTTTTTAGTATGCGGGAGGAAACCGGAGAAATCCCGGAGTAAACCCACGCAACACGGGGAGAACATGCAAACTCCACACAGCTCACTGTTGGTCGGGGGCTGGGATCGAACCCACGATCTCATGATCCCCGCGATCCCCCGGCCGAGGGTAAAACTGTGCTGCCACGGTATGCACTAGTTTTTTTTAAATCATGATAAAATATTTTTGAACAGTTAGATAATTATTTAATAAATGAGATAATCCTCATTCAGACCCTTTTATGTTCTTAAATCAACTATTTAGGTTGTGAATTCCTGTTGGACAAACTTGAAAAGTGGGTAGTGTTGTGAAGTAATATTACAACAGACTGCGCAGACATGATGACGAAGGCATCATGGATGATGTCATCATGTCCAGCCCTATATTCGGGGACTGACGGTGGCAGTGTTGCCAGACATATGATAATTACACAACATTACAAAAATAATTTTTTTGTAAGTTGTCTGTGTTTTTTCAACTGATTTAAGACAATTTTGCACCGCTGAATCTGAAAATGACATCCATTTCTCTCGATCAGGTCAGGTTTTTATGCTAAGTTTTAAACAGTTGTACAGTTGTACTGTAAGTTGAATAGTAGACATTGATAAAGGTAAGTACATGTAACTTGAATGTTATGTCATCATTGTTCAAAATTCAGAGAATTTCAAATCAAATCAAATCAACCTTTATTGTCATATTGCTGTACATACAACTGTAGTGCAGGCAAGATGAAATTGTGTTTCTCTCGGCATCCATATAAGTAAAAAGAACATAATTTAAGACACACTCAACACACCCTCACCCCCTACCCCAACACAGCCATTCACACTTCCCTGAGACGTACTTGAAAAACTAACCAGAACTATAATATACAAATACTATACATAATGTCCACAGGTGCAGTAGCATGTATGAAAGATTCCGGATCAGCTGTTCAGCATCCTAACAGCTTGTGGAAGGAAGCTGTTAATCAGTCTGGTGGTTCTGCCTCTGATGCTCTGGAATCGTTTGCCAGATGGCAGAAGTTCAAAGTGTTTATGCAGAGGATGAGAACGGTCCTTGACAATGTTCAGTGCCCTGCTCCTACAACGGTTCTGAAAAAGTTCTTGGACAGAGGGGAGGGAAACTCCAATTACCCTCTCAGCTCCCTTAACTATCCTCTGCAGAGCTTTTTTGTCTGACATACTGCAGCTGGAGTACCATGTAACAATGCAGTACGTCAGAACACTCTCCACCACACCTCTGTAGAAGGTCCTGAGGATGCAGATGGGGAGAGAGGCCTGTTTGAGTTTCCTCAAGAAGTGCAGTCTCTGCTGGGCCCACTTCCTGATCCCCAAGGAATTCTTGCTCCAGGTCAGGACCTGTGACATCTGCATTCCAAGGAACTTGATGTTCTCCACTCTCTCCACTAAACGGCCGCTGATGCTGAGAGGGACGTGTTCAGGCTGTGACTGCCGGAAGTCGATAATCATCTCCTTCGTTTTGTCCACGTTGAGCACCACATTGTTCTCCCCATTGATTCAAGAAATAAAAAAGAATTTTGCATCATATAAAGCGAAAATACCTGTACATGTAAACAAAAATGTAAAAAACATGTGGCCATAGTTCAAAAAGTTGACCTGATTGAGCAAAACCAATGTGATTTTTGGATTCAGCACATCAAAATAGTCCTAAATCAGCTAAAAAAAAACAGACAATAAATCTGGTGTTGACCAGTGTTATCGTATTTGTACAATAGTTTTGCCGTCTGTATGATCAATAATTTCAATAATCCCATAATGTACGATAATCTGACCCCTTCATTAGGTGGCTAAATTAATATACTGTATTAACAAACACAATCAGAATACGGATCCTGCGCATACATACTACCCTTGTTTTTACGCATCGTCTCACATGCGGGCTGCAAGGAAAAGAAGATGCGTCGTGGTGGCAGAGCAGAGAGGCAGCCTCGGCTGGAGGCTAGTGATGGGATCCACAGTTCACTGAAACATACCGAATCACGCTAAAAAGATCCGTGATACACCAAATCACTCAGTGCTGTACTGGAGCTCCAACTGTCTACCACTCACTGAACTGAGAGTCGGCTGAACGGAGCAGGCGGGGCTCGTTTGCTGCTCAGGTGGGTGATTCAGCTGCTGATCCCTGGCTTCCACTACAGTTCCGGTGAGTAATTCATACAGTACGTTCACCCATAAAAAATAGTACACTTGATCGAACAGCACTAATGCAGGCACGGCAGACTCAACAAGCAAGCAGCATCACCAGCAGGTTGAGAAACGAAAGGGGGGGGGGGGAGACCCCAGTTTTACTAGGTAGTTTAAACCTGTTGTTGGCATTAGCACTAAAGTTTTCTGTTGCTGCTGCAATGTGCAAGTATCTGCAAAAATGTCACTGGATTGTGGTTCTTAATAAAACTACAACCAGTTTCTACTTAAATTATCAGAGGCATTTTAGCAGTAGTTTAGGTGGATTGATTTTGAAGTTTGTCCCTAATGTATAAACAGAGTACTTGTCAAACTATTTATGAGGCAAGACCTTGATATATGATGATTCAACAGAAGACATATCGAAAATAGTGAATTATGACTGATATTTTGGGCTGTTCAGTGCAGACCAGGGACTCATCTTGGACTCCACACAGGTAGAGGCACTAGTCTCCAAGAGGCACTTTTTTTCAACCAATCCATTAGATTATTTAAGGTAAAATTGCGTTATAGGCCATAATATGCACGATCTGTGATAATATGTGACTGAACCAGATGGTCCTGAGCCACGTCAGAATGAAAACTGGGTATGAACGACAATTTTCCCCAAAATATGATAATTTTAAGCTGCTGGTATGATACTTCAACATTTCCCATCTGGCAACACTGGATGGTGGGAGACTGCCTCTTTGGCACTCCGACTCTAGGCCAACATCAACCTGTATCTATTCACTGTTAGCATAGTAGCTATTTATTGTAACGCACTGTTAGCAACTGTCTTTATTAAAATCATCATTCAGTGCAGCTACTGCTAGATATAACATTTGGTGACAATGCGAAAACATCAAAAATTTGACATGGACGTGTGCTTGACCCCCTTTCCACTGTTCCTTGCAGCCCCGGGTGAGCCACCTTTCCCATGGTCTTGCTGGTTCGAGTCGTTCTGCACTTACATGTTGGCAATGAACCTGGCGAGACATGGCTGCGAGCAATTTTAACCTACAGCCTGGGTACTGAGGGGCAACGGATATTCATCAGTTTAAGACAGGCAGACAGGCGGAGTGCATCACACTGCTGGCTGAATACTTCGTGACACCCGAAAGTGTGCTAGCGAGGAGGATTCATTTCCGACAGCGAGCAGGAGAGACGACTCAGCAGTACATGGCGGACCTCCACTGTCTGGCAAGTGTATACAAGTTTGGCTATTTAGAGGAAGAAATGGTGCGGGACCAGCTCGTGGAACATACCAGCAACCCACGGCTGCGGGCAAAGCTAATCATGATGCTGGATGACCTGCCACTGGCGAAGGCGGTGGAGTTGGTGTTCCAGCTGGAGGCCACCAACAAGCTCACATCACAACTAGGTGAGCCACAACAACAAGCCCCGCTAGCACATGCAGTTACCCCAGCAAAAGAACCCGGTCACGCCGCGACCTTCTTGGAGGATGCCGAGGTGAACACCGTGAAACACCATTCATGCAGTAACTGTGGCTCCCTGATGCACCGAGAGCGAGCGTGATGCTGCCCAGCCAGGGGGCAGCGATGCAAACGTTGCAGCAAGCTCAATCACTGTGACAAGGTGTGCCAATCAACACAACTAACATCAAGCCTGTCAACAAGTTCAAAAGAACCACTAACAACCACCACCCACGCTGTGGGCTCCAGTGGGGCGGTGTACAAATGGTGCATGGTGAGCAGAGACGACACCAGCTTACCGCTGGCCGCTGGACACCGCCGCTGTGAGGTCGGTGATGAACTGGGTTACAGTTAAAAAATTCTTCTCCAACCATCCTATTGGGAAGAATCCAGTGGAGCTGTATGGCTATGGCCACCAGTGATGGGCAGTAACGCGTTACTGTAATCCGATTACTTTTTCAAGTAACGAGTAAAGTAAGGGATTACAATTGCAAAAACAGTAGTTACAGTAGATTACTGTTACTTTCCCACAAGCAGGCTGCGTTACTGCATTACTAAACCGTGATGTTGTTTTGTGAGACTGTCTCATGACAATGACGTAGGAGCAGCACGACGTCAATGGTAAACAACAGACACGTGTAGTGATCAACAAGAGACAACATGGAGTGCGGGGGAGAGAAGGGCCATGCAGCGTTTAATGCTTGGAAGTACCGACATTACTTTGAGTTTGACTCGGTAAAAGGTGACAAAAACATTAGCGTCCGCTGTACACTCTGCATGGGAAGAAAACTCTTATCGACAGCGAAAAATTCCACCTCAAATCTGAGCAAGCACCTAGCAAGCCGCCACCGGAATGTGAAACTCACTGAGAAACCCCCGGATCCCCCCACTGACATGCCCGCTGCGGCTACCACATCCAATTCCACCAGGCGAACCTCCGAGGGCCGCTCTCCTGCTAAACAGGTGAAAATACGACTTAAAAGTGACAGGACTTAGTGCCGCTGAACTGAAGAAGCTCGTCGCTGGCTATATTATCGAGGAGATGTTGCCCATTTTCACTGTAGACTCTGAATCGTTCTGACGCATCGTAGAAAAAATACCGACCAAAAGTGGTGTCAAGCTGCCGCAGAGAAGGTCATTTGCAGGATACCTTGAGAGAGAATACGACATAATGGACGCTAATTTGAAGGCTGCACTCGGAGATGCAGACTTTGTTTCCACCACTGCTGATATCTGGACGGTGAATAATAAAAGTTTTATGGGTGTAACAGTTCACTGGATTAATTCCACTTCGCAAGCAGTTTCATGAAATGGTCAGTCAGAGAGCAACTCATACCGGCTTGGACGTCGCCCGGGTTAACAAGGTCAGGAGTTCCTGGCAGCAGAAGGCGAATTACAGAGCTGTGTGGAGGAAGCTGATCAGACCTAAATGAAACAGTCATTGTTGCCCCCTACAGACTGCTATGATGATGATGATGATGATGATGATGATGATGATGATGATGATGATGATGATGATGATGATGATGATGATGATGATGATGATGATGATGATGATGATGATGATGATGATGATGATGATGATGATGATGATGATGATGATGATGATGATGATGATGATGATGATGATGATGATGACAGCGCAACAAGGCCGCCCAAGCATGTAAGAGAATTAGAGGCAGGCACACCTATGATGTAATTGGAGCAGAGATTGAAGAAATCCATTCATCATATGGACTGCATGGCAAAGTTGTTGCCACTGTAACGGATAATGCATCTAATTTTGCCAAAGCATTCAGAGTATGTCAGCCCTGTAATTTGGAGTCTGAATCTGAAAATGAAGAAGAAGGTGATGATGAGGAACCGACCTTTACAGATGTCACAGAAGCTCTTTCAACCGCATCTGGTGATGGACAGTTTAGCCTCCCTCCACACTACAAGTGTGCATCACACACAATTAACCTGATTTCAACAAGCGATGTTGACAAACATCTAAATTCCTGTGCAGACACCAAGGTTGTATATAGTAGTAGTATGGCAAAATGCTCTGCTCTTTGGACTAAAGCAAGTCGATCAACATTAGCCTCTGAACAGGTGGAGGAAGTCAGCCGCAGGAAGCTAATGGTACCCACATCCACAAGGTGGAATTCCCTGTACGAGGCCATTTCCAGAATCATCACAATTCCGATGAATGAGCTGAATCCTCTGTGTATAAAACTGGGAATCAAGTGCCTTAATGAAAGACAGTACCTATTCTTACAAGAGTACTGCACCGTGATGAAGCCCCTGATAGTAGCACTGGACATCTTACAAGGGGATGAGTGCACCTATGGGGCTTTACTACCAACACTCACAAGCCTGATGTCAAAGACACTTGCCCTGAAAGATGACCTCTCTAGAATGACAGCCAGCCTTCCAGATGTCATTATAAAGGTAAGATTATTATTTGATAATTGATTTGGGTGGATTTGTTGAATTTATTATACCATTCATGGTGGGCAGATGTTACACTTTGTTTGTTTTAAGCAGTGAGTACAATTATTAAAATGATAGAATATAATAAAAGATCAATTAATCATCCCCTGTTCAATATCAGGGAAATTGATCATCATTAATCATGAATATTAATCTAACGTCAACAGAAGATTGAAATAGAGGTCAAAACAGCCTCAACCAAAATTAAATCTCATACAGTATTGATAGCACATGAGATGGCTTAGGTCAGTAAAGGCCACAAAATAATTAAAATAGCCAATTATATAGCAAAATAAATATATTCTTAGTTATATCATGTTGTATTTTACAGGCCATCAAAATTCATTTTGATGCTGTACTGGATAGCCAAGAAGGACTTCTTGCAGCGACCACTTGTCCCAAGTTCAAACTTGGATGGCTGACAAATGAGCGTAGGAGAGAACATGTGAAGGAGCTTCTGACAACAGAGTGTCGTAAAGCTGCTCCTGCAGCTGGCAATGCTAATGTGTCCCCACTGGTAGCCAGCCCAGCTGAAAGAGACTTTTTTGATTTTGAGAACCAGCCCACAGGAAGCTTCTCAGCAGAAAAAGAATAATTGACTATTCAAGGTCTGGGTATGAGCTTGAGGTTCTGAATCAGTTCCCATACCTCAAAACGATGTGCATGAAATACAACACTCCACCTCCATCCAGTACACCAGTGGAACGGCTGTTCAGTTTAGGTGGCTTGGTGCTTTCCCTGAAAAGGAACAGACTGTCTGATAGGAGGTTTGAGAACCTTCTGCTGATGCGATAGAACCACTGTTTCACTCCGAAAGAAAACAAAAAAACATAAGACCTTGTCAGGGTAGCCATAAAATGAGACTGGACTAACAGCCTAAATGTGGCATGCAACAGCATTTTTTGTTTTAGTAAACTCATTATTACTCCTCTGCACTTTACCAACTGTTAAAAGATGTAAAAGTTAATAATTTCGAATACAGTCAGGAGACTTTGATTTTAATTATCTTATTGCTGTATTTTATTTACATCTATTTGAATGAAGGAGTATACACACAATAAAGATTTTTATTTTATATGCTGGAATATGCAGAAATATAAGTTAACAGACTTGCTTTATTTTATTAATATATGGTGGAATGTGCAGAAAATAGGTTTAAATATTCAACAATTTTCTTCAACTCAGACAGTTGCATTTAATTTAATTTTTGCTTGATGCTTGCTAGAAGTTAAAAGATTGAAACTAATAAAACAAGTTTGAAAAAAGACACTTTCATTTGATTCAATTTTATATGATGGAATATGCAGAAAGAATAGAATTAGGCTGAAAGGTCTATTGCTTTATAGCGTATTCAGGTTGTGCTTAATGTTTTTGAAAAGTAAAGTAATAAAGTACCTAATTACTTTTGAAAATAAGTAATCAGTAAAGTAACTGGATTACTTTCTTGGAGAAGTAATCAGTAACTAATTACTATTTCCAAGTAACTTGACCAACACTGATGGCCACACACACATCAGCCAAGAAGGGACCGTATCACTGGCGGTTCACTACGGGCCGAGTCCTCCCAGTGTTCATCTTCCAGGTAACCATACACGGGGACAACATCCTGGGGTGTGATCTCTTTTATGAAGTGGGTTTTACCATCTGAGATAACCTTGGGTTCTGTTTGACTGCTGATGATGGGAGCACAACACACCTGGACGAGGGTACAGCTGCTCCGAGCTTGACACCACAGAGAGAACACAGCAAGGAGAGGGGGCAGAAACCGGACTCGTCTCACATCCTCGCCTGGCGTTAGCCTCAAGGAGCTGCTGCAGCGCTGCAGGATAGAGAGCTCGTGGCCCAGCAGAACCCAGCAGAGCAACGCCAACCGAGGGTGTGTTCTGCTGCCGGCGTGAAAGACACACCGCCACAACAGCAACGCCAAGGGCAGCCGATCTGATTGACGCTCGCAGTGCTGGAATGGGTTTGGGTCTGATGATGCAAATCCCTGGACCCACAGATGATCCTGTCATCACTGATGAGAATCGCTGCGCAGTTGGGGTCAGCCACCTTTCAAATGGCCGATGAATCGAGATGGCATGCCAGCCGTCTGTGAAGGGTGAGAACAGCTGCCCCGGAATCGATCCAGCCAGTGTGGGACCCAGACTGGGACTTTGCAGAAGAACACCCAGTGCCTCCAGGGCTGTGCCCACCGAGGGTTCGCCAGAGGCCTCTGAACTGAAAAACTCAGCGGTGACTCTAAAAAAACTGTTTAGCGGGGCATGACTGCTTCAAAAGTGGCAGAATAATCCACTCAGTCATGCAGGGTCAACCAGTGGTCTACCCGGTGGCCCAGGTTCTGTTCACTCTGTTATTATAACTGTTTAACAATACAAAATGTTCATAATGTTTTTGGTTTTCGTGGGGGTGAATATTAAGTAATATTACAACAGACTGCGCAGATGTGATGATGAAGGCATCACGGATGACATCATCACGCCCAGCCCTATATTAGGAGACTGACAGCGGGAGACTGCCTTTTTGGTGCTTCGCCCCTATGCCAACACCAACCTGTACCTATTCACTGTTGGCATGGTAACTATTTACTGTAACACGTGCTGTTAGCAACTGTCTTTATTAAAATCATCACTCAGTACAGCTACTGCCTCCACTGCTCCAAGAAAACTCTCAAGGCCAGAAATGGTTTGTGGATTTCTTCTGAATTTTTGTGTTGTGGATTTAGCTTTTTTTTTTTTTTTTAGCTCTCTGGGCCACCGTACATTTAACTACACCCAAACATCCAAAAAACTGTGTTTTAATGACATGTGAAGTTACTTAATAATGAAGACGTGTCATTCCTATACAGTTCCATGAGACCAGGACTCAGTGGTATTTAGGCTCCACCCCCCACTCTGAACATGGGCGTTACCAACATGTGTGACGTGTTCTACCAGAGCTCAGAGGTTTCTGTTGTGAGGAAGTGAAACTTAACAGTCACTGTGACTGAGAGGAGAAATGGAGCTGGACCGAGAAACTTTCTCTTGTTCGATCTGTCTGGATCTACTGAAGGATCCGGTGACTATTCCCTGTGGACACAGCTACTGCATGAACTGTATTAAAAGCTACTGGGATGAAGAGGAGGGGAAGAAAGTCCACAGCTGTCCTCAGTGTAGGCAGACGTTCACACCGAGGCCTGTCCTGGTGAAAAACACCATGTTAGCAGTTTTAGTGGAGGAGCTAAAGAAAACTGGACAACAAGCTGCTGCTGCTGCTGATCACTGCTATGCTGGACCTAAAGATGTGGCCTGTGATGTCTGCACTGGAAGAAAGCTGAAAGCCTTCAAGTCCTGTTTAGTCTGTCTGGCTTCTTACTGTGAGAAACACCTTCAAACTCATTATGATTCACCAACATTCAAGAAACACAAGCTGGTGGATCCCTCCAAGAATCTACAGGACAACATCTGCGTTCATCATGATAAACTGATGGAGATTTTCTGCCGCACTGACCAGCAGATTATCTGTCATCTCTGCTCTGTGGACCAACATAAAGGCCATAATATCGTCTCAGCTGCAGCAGGAAGGGCTGAGAAGCAAAGAGAGATGGAGGTGAGTCGACAAAACATCCAGCAAAAAATCCATGACATGGAGAAAGACGTGAAGCTGCTTCAGCTGGAGGTGGAGGCCATCAGTCGATCTGCTGATAAAACCGTGGAGGACAGTGATAAGATGTTCACCGAGCTGATCCGTCTCATCCAGAAAAGAAGCTCCGATGTGAAGCAGAAGGTCAGATCCCAGCAGGAAACTGAAGTGAGGCGAGTCAAGGAGCTTCAGGAGAAGCTGGAGCAGGAGATCACTGAGCTGAAGAGGAAAGATGCCCAGATGGAAGAGCTCTCACACACAGAGGATCACAACCAGTTTCTACGCAGCTCCCCCTCACTGTCAGCACTCAGTAAGACCAAATACTTATCCAGCATTGATGTCCGTCCTCTGAGGTACTTTGAGGATGTGACAGCAGCTGTGTCAGAGGTCAGAGATAAACTACAGGACATCCTGACAGAGATGTGGACAAATATCTCACTTACTGTCACTAAAGTGGATGTTCTACTGCCGCCAACGACCAGAGCTCAGTTCTTAAAACATTCATGTGAAATCACTCTGGATCCAAACACAGCACATACATGGCTTTTATTAGCAGAGGGAAACAGAAAAGTAACATATATGAACCATAACCAGAATCATCCTAGTCATCCAGACAGATTCACAGGATATTCCCAAGTCCTGAGTAAAGAGAGTTTGACTGAACGTTGTTACTGGGAGGTGGAGCAGATGGGGAGAAAAACGTATGTAGCAGTAGCATACAAGAGCATCAAAAGGGTGGGGCATGAAAATAAAAGTCTATTTGGACATAATCAAAACTCCTGGGCATTACAGTGTAACCAAGACGGTTTCACATTTTGGCACAACAACATCCAAACTCCCGTCTCAGGTCCTCAGTCTTCCAGAATAGGCGTCTACCTGGATCACAGAGCAGGTACTCTGTCCTTCTACAGTGTCTCTGAGACCATGACCCTCCTCCACAGAGTCCAGACCACATTCACTCAGCCCCTCTATGCTGGACTTCTGCCTTGTTATTATAGAGACTCTGCAGAGTTGTGTAAAGTCAAATAGATTGAAATCATTCATGTTGTAATGAGTTAAATCTGTACTTTAGTTTCTCATTTTATTTGTTGTGTCATTTCTGTAGAGATCAGCTGTCAGTCAAACATTCTTGGCGCTACATCGATGTTTTCTCCTCGTTCTCTTCATGTTTTTGACTTTGTTGTTTTAAGTGGAACTCTTTCCTCTGTCTGTCACGATGATTTTTATAGACTAAAATATTTCTCCACATGAAAACGTAAACTTCTCTGAGCTCCAAAAATTTGTTGAATCGAAGTTGTTGATGTGTTCATTATTTTTTCTCTTCCACTTCACGGCTTGACCAGAGAAATCAGACCTTCATTTATCACATGTGTTGTTCTCATTGCTTTAATGCTGTTCAGATCTCTGCTCTGAGATGTTCTAACTGTAATTATTATGGTTATTATTCTTTATTTTCTAGGACATCACTGAGATTCTAATTATGTTGATGAGGTGAATCTGTTCACAAAAGTCATTTAACAGTTTGATGTGTGAACTGAGTTTTAGTCATAAAGATGTTTTCTAAAAATGAAATATTTTCTTGTCTTTATTCCAGTCTGATGGAGAAAATGTGTCAAATCTTCCTCTTTTCTTTGCATTTTTTCCATCAAGCCATTTTCATCTGACTCTGTAAAGAACAGAATCACAGAATCAAATGATGATCTTGTCCAAATAATACAAGGACCTGTTATCCATCCATCCATCCATCTTCTACCGCTTTTCCAGAGGTCCGGGTCGCGGAAGCAGCAGTTCAAGCAGAGAAGCCCAGACTTCCCTCTCCCCAGCCACCTGCTCCAGCTCTTCAGAGAGGATACCAAGGTGTTCCCAGACCAGCTGGGAGACATAGTCTCTCCACCGAGTCTTGGGTCTGCCCCGGGGTCTCCTCCCAGTGGGATGTGCCCGAAACACCTCAAGTGGGAGGCGTCCAGGAGGCATCCTGACCAGATGCCCATACCACCTCAGCTGACTCCTTTCAATGTGGAGGAGCAGCGGTTCTACTCTTGAGCCTCTCCCGGAGGAGAGGCTCAGTGCGTGCCCCAGTGATCCCAGGAGCTATGTTGTCCAGGGCAATTTGCCTCTGATAGGGTCACCCAAGACAAACTGGTCCTGGGTGAAGGGCCAGACTAAGAACGATCCAACAGACTCTCATGATAAATTGTATATCAAGGATTCAGTGTACCCCGCCGGGTATGGGGTTACCGGGGCCCCACCCTGGAGCCAGGCCCTGGGGGAGGGGCTCGATGGCTAGCGTCTGGTGGCCGGGTTTCCTCCCACGGGACCCAGCTGGGCTCAGCCCGATGGAGTTACATGGGTCCGCCCTCCAGTGGGCTCACCACCTGCAGGAGGGATCATGGGGGTCCGGTGCTATGTGGATTAGGTGGCGGTCAAAGGCGGAGACCTTGGCGGACTGACAAGGACCTGTTAGTGGATTAAAAATATATATATGTCAGGCTGTTAAGACAACACAGAACTTGGTAAGGTAAAAAAAAAACATTTATTTTTGTATTTTAATAAAACAGAAAAATGGCCTAAAATATCCTAAATAAATAAGGATGCTGCAAAATTATGTTTCCCAAGAGCCACTGTACAGACTGTCCATCCATCCATCTTCTACTGCTTTTCCGGAGGTCCGGGTCATGGAGGCAGCAGTTCAGGCAGAGAAGCCCAGACTTCCCTCTCCCCAGCCACCTGCTCCAGCTCTTCAGAGGGGATACCAAGGTGTTCCCAGACCAGCTGGGAGACATAGTCTCTCCAGTGTGTCCTGGGTCTGCCCCAGCGTCTCTTCCTACTGGGACATGCCTGAAACACCTCAGTGTCCAGGAGCCATCCTGATCAGATGCCCAAAAAACCTCAACTGGCTCCTTTCATTTTTTTTTTTTCAAAACTTCCTCCAAAATCTAATGGTTTCACCCTCAGCCCAAGGGCCACCTCTGGTGAACATTTCTTCCAAATCTGTCCAGTCGTTTTTGTGTAATCCTGTTAATAGGCAGACAAACAAACGCTGGCAAAACCATTACCTCCATGGTGGAGGAAATAAAGCTTCTTGTTGCATTTTCTGTTTCTCAGTACTGTACCCCAAGCAAACTATTGTCTATTAACCATCTTTCAGTCAATATCTAATGAGCAGAATGTAGTGCTCTTTTTCTATTTCCCAATAAAATGTGCAACAATTAAGTATAATTGTGGGGCGGCGCGGTGGAGGAGTGGTTAGCACTGCGGCAGCACAGCAACTCACCCTTGGCCGGGGGGATCCTGGGTTCGATCCCAGCCCCCAACCAACAGTGATCTGTGTGGAGTTTGCATGTTCTCCCCGTGTCTGCGTGGGTTTACTCCGGGATTCCTCCGGTTTCCTCCCACATGCCAAAAACATGCAAGTTAGGTTAATTGGCATCAAACTGGGGATTCTAAATTGTCCTTAGGTATGACTGTGAGAGTGAATGGTTGTCTGTCTCTCTGTGTTGGCCCTGCGATGGACTGACGATCTGTCCAGGGTGGACCCTGCCTCTCGCCCAAAGATGCTGGGATAGGCTCCAGCCCTCTGTGACCCGAAAAAGGATTAAGCGGAAGAAGATGGATGGATGTGTAGAAACAGAGAAGAGTTCTATATTTTCTAAAGTAGATGGACTGTAATCTTCTGTGTTACCACCAGGTGGGAGCAAAGCAATTTGATGATTATCTCCTGTGTTCTCATGGAGGATCTTGTTACTTTTTTCACCTTAAAAGGAAAGAGATTTTGAGTGAACTTATGGAGCCTCAGGCTAAGAGTAAAGATTTCAGGCACTATAATTGCCCGTTTGTACATCTCTAAGCATTTCCACAATTCTTTAAAACAAAGTTTTAAAATATATATTCTTCTAGGAAAGTTTCACATCACGTTTTTTTTTTTAAATCAAGATAAAAATATTTTTTAAGAAGTTACATAATTACTTTTTCCATCTATCCATCCATCCATCTTCGAAAATCATCTTTGAGACCCTTTGAATTTTTAAAGCAACCATTTCGTCCTTCCTTTCCTGGATTTAGGTAGTGAAGTTCTGCTGAACAAACTTGAAAAGCGGGTTGCTCCAAGGAAATCCTGAAATCATTTAAACAGTATCAGATAGGCCAGAAATGGTTTGTTTCTGGAGGCTTTCCTCTGGATAAAAACTGTCAGTTTTGTTCTTTTTCAGGGTTAACAGAATGAAACCTCTGTGGTGTAACATTATGTAGCTCACATATTCCTTGGCAGAGACCCAGACATGAGGGAACCTTGAGCTCGCAGTGTGTATTGACATCACGCCTCAAACGCACATTGAGTCTGGACCCCCTGTGGACTGGAGAAGAAGTGAGAAGATCTGGGAGTGGACCTGAAGGGACTGTCTGACTCCTGGGGTCAGACAGAGAAGCCGAGAGGACAATGGGAGGATTTAAAGTGAATGTAATTCTGTGTTTGATGTGAATGTGATTTGTGCTTGATGTGAGAGTATAAAGGTATGTGGTTTACCGCAGCTCGATCTCTTCATTCCCTGACTGAGAGAGGAGCTGTAGGACGTGAGATGAAATAAACCAATACTGAAAAATCATTCAGTCTCTTCATTTCATGGTTCCTACACCTCATTAGAAAGCATAAGACTAGTTAAGTTGGTGGCTGCAGAGTAGTTACCACACCGAAACACTAGGGGGTGGGAATCACCGAAGGCCGCACAATATAATATTATACTATCATGATCTTGTGATACACTGAGTATTGCAATATCATATATTGCAATTTCCCATCCCGACCTTTGTCTTGTCCAACTCCCGGCTCAATGTCACAAGTCACTCCTTTGCTGTGCTGACCTAACCATACAGTGAGCATTTAGCACCATCTAGTGGGCTGAAAAGTCAACTGGTTTTCCTTTCTGTGGTACCTAAATAGGTAAGTTTGAATTTGCAGCATTTATTAATTATTCCTAATAAACTACCACGATACTGGTGTCTCTGAATCGATGCAGTATGGTGGACACAAAGTGTGGAGATACAATACAGTGACCCTTCTGTGTGGAGTTTGCGTGTTCTCCCCATGTCTGCGTGGGTTTACCCCAGATACTCTGGTTCCCTCCCACAGGCCAAAAACATGCAGTTTAGGCTAACTGGAGACTCTAAAGTGGCCCTAGGTGTGAATGTGTGTGTGAATGGTGAAGGATTGGCGACGCACCGTGGCTGCTTCATCCATCCAGGTGGATGCCCTGTAATTTCCCTCTGGGAATTAATAAAGTATATAAAATAAAAATAAATAAATAAAAAAATTAAGTATTTATTATTTATCAGTAACGTTTCGGGCCACCTGCCCTTCCTCAGACCGGTTGGACTCAACAGTGAATGGGACCAAATGGGACCCCAACCCCCTACAAAACATCCTAATAAATCGTAAATCATTTTTTATGGGACACCAAAAGCCCACCAAACACCCCAAAAATCTATTTAATCATTTTTATTTAAAAAGCCATCATTACATCTCGGTCATGAAGTGAAAAAAACCCAGACACCGAGCAGTCAGAGATGATTGACGCTGCACCGCCTGTTGTTGACGAGCAGAGCTGCTGTTTTATCGTGCTGATAAAACTATCACAAATAAAAAAAAAAACTGGACACAAACCGCAACACAGCACTGGGGTTCCCAGAGGCACACTGCCTTCGTTATGCATGGATTTAATATCGGTTGGGAACTGAAGTCCATAGAATGTTTGGTATTGTTAAATTAAGCAGATTCTCCTCTTTCAAGTGACTATAAAGACATCACTGTCCTGGTTTAGTATGTTTTTATAGCAGCTAATGATACCAGTAATTTTTTTCAGGGCGCCAGCCCGAGGGTCTGGTTTATCACATTACTGGTATTTCATGTCTTGTTGGTAATAATGTGTATATACTTATCAAGCATCATATGACAAATCTGAACAGAAATCCATCATTTCACTGCTGAGACTTAGAAACGCCTGTAGTTGCAGACACAGAGACACATGCTGCAGAAAACTGTGTAGAAACAATGACTGCTTACCTCTGTGCAAACAACGGTTTTCTGGTCATTCACCCAGAAGATTTGAGGCGGCTGGACCCACCCATTGGCTACTGAACATGAGCCTTTAACGATTTATAGTTTTTAAATCGCTCATGGGTTTATGCATTCACCCCACAAACCAGGTAAGCAAACACATCTGGCAGCATGACTTGAGGCAGTTGGTCGAGATCCATGGTCCATTTCTTGTGCTAACATCGATCATCCCATTTATTGCTTAAATTTTTTAGAGGTAGTGCTCCTTTGCTTCCTTATTCAGCTTTTCTGAACAAGGAATTAGAATTTTCTGTTTGCTCCATTCCATTGCACATATGTCTATTCTTGTCAGCAGTTGCCTCGACTACATGTAAACAAAGAAGCCAGACCATGATGATGGCGACAACAGCCCAGAACACAGCTCGGCGTGACATTGATACCCATTCACAGTTGTGTTAGTTTCTTTTTTACTTTCCATGGGTAATCCCTTTGTCTGTCGTGTGTGTTTCTGTTGTTTGGCTGTCAACTGTCATGCTGCTGTTACACTGTAATTTCCCAGTTTGGGATCAATAAAGTACATCTATCTATCTAGCTATCTAGCTATCTATCTATTCTCTATAGGAGACTCTAAAGTGGCCCTAGGTGTGAATGTGTGCGTGAATGGTGAAGGGATTGGTGCTGCACCTTGGCTGCCTCATCCATCCACATAGATGCCCTGAATTTCCCTCTGGGATTAATAAAGTATACAAAAAAAAAATGGTGAAAATAATCGATATGATAAAATTTCTCAGAGGTGATGAGCTGATTAGATTTTGGGGCAGATCTGGATCAGTATGTGTATTCTGGAGCACTTCTTTAAAAACAAACTTTTTTTTAACATTGTGGGATAGGGCTTTTTAATATGTTTTTGCTAATATAAAAAATGGCTAATCAACCTGATAATAAACAATAAACAGGCAAACACAACTTACGAAGCTGACAAACAGCTTTGGAAGAGTGAAATGCGACACACAAACCACTTTATATTCTGAGGTCTTATTATCATCCATCCCAAATAGATTAAAATGAATCGTTAGATGAAGGAAACATCTCCTCCCCCTCTCTCCTTCATGCATGTTTGCTTTCATACAGTATTCTGTACCTCAAAGACGTGCACTATTTGTGGTCCGATGTCGTCTCCGGTCACAGGAGGCTCTCTTGGCTTCCAGTTGGCGATGGGAAGAAACACCTGCGCAGGAGACGAAGACCTGGGAGAGAAACAACACACTGCTTTGATGAATCAATTTACAGCTGCACAGGTAAAAATTCTAAAAGAAAATACATATTTTTGAATTTTATAAATTTAAAAAAAAAGTAGAACTCTCATATAAAATCTGTTTGTTGCCCAGTAAAGAAGCTGCAAACACAAAACAGGCCTATTATCTCCAAATAAGTTGTCATGTGATCTCGGCTTCAGAATGAGTTTTACCCTCTGATGGCAACTTTGGCGAGGACAGCCAGCTTGGTGACACTGGACACTCGAGGACTGGTGTTGTCAAACTGGTTGGAGCTGAAACACACATTGGGTCAGCACGATTAAACACTAAACACAGAGGAAAATAATCCAATTAGATATCAACCAGAGAAACTTCAGCTGCTGATGTGTTTCATACGGCCACATGGTGGTGCTGTGATACAACATGGTCACTTCAAATACACATTTGTAGAAGATGATGGCTTAATATTACAATTTCCCCCCATTTTAAAGTTTTTAAACTCTTCCTTGTTACAAAAACAGGGGGCCCCAAAACACATTCTCAAAAAAAAAAAAAAAAAAAGAAGCTGGAAATGGCCCCAACAAGTACATTACAGACAAGTTGGTAGCTATAGATCAGGAATCATATTCAGAGAGAGTGATGAAGAGGAGGGAAGCCCAAGCGTCTGAACCCTCTCATTATCATGCCTCTCCCCCTCACTTTCTCTGCCACAGACTCACAAACACACAGAGGAATGTGGGGACTGACTGAGAGCCGCTTCCTCCACTGTCTCTGGGTTTTTGTCATTCAGATGAGCGTTAGGAGGAAAATAGCTTGGCTTGTTCAGTTAGCTCGTGTTAATACTCCGTAAACACAGCAACGGGTTGGACGCAGCTAAGGCTGGAAGCACAGTCTGATCCATTTTTATGCTCACTGCACATTTAACAGCTGCTTATTACAAACCCCAGTTCCAATAAAGTTGGGACGTTGTGTAAAATGTACATGAAAACAGAATCCAATGACTTACAAATCTTTTTCAACCCATGTTCAATTGAATACACTGAAAAAAACAAGATTTTAATGTTCAAACTGATAAACTTTGTTTTTTTATTACTGCAAATATTCATTCATTTTGGATTTGATGCCTGCAACAAGTTCCAAAAATTCTGGGACAGGGGCATGTTTACCACTGTGTTACATCACCTTTCCTTTTAACAACACTCAAGCATTTAGCAACTGAGGACACTAATTGTTGAAGGTTTGTAGTTGGAATTCTTCCCCATTTCTTGCTTGATGTATGACTTCAGTTGCTCAACTGTCTGGGGTCTCTCTCTTGTTCTTTCTTTCTTTCATCTACCACTTAATCCTTTTCGGGTTGCGGGGGGCTGGAGCCTATCCCAACATCTTTTGGGTGAGAAGCAGGGTACACCCTGGACAGATCGCCAGTCCATTGCAGTGCCAACACAGACAGACAGACAACCATTCACTCTCACATTCATACCCAAGGACAATTTAGAATCCCCAGCTGATGCCAATTAACCTAACCTGCATATCTTTAGCCTGTGGGAGGAAACTGGAATACCAGAAGTAAACCCACGCAGACATAGGGAGAACATGCAAACTTCACATAGAAGGGTCACCAATGGTCAGGGGGTGGGATCAAACCTATGATGATCGGGGGGGCGAACCCGTGACCTTGCTGTGCTGCCACAGTGCTAACTACTGTGCCACCAAGCTGCCCCTGTTGTCGTATATTTTGCGCTTCATAATGTGCCACACATTATTAATGGAAGACAGGTCTGGACTGCAGGCAGGCCAGTCTAGTACCCACACTCTTTTACTACAAAGCCACGCTGTTGTAACATGTGCAGAATGTGGCTTGGCATCGTCTTACTGAAATAAGCAGGGATGTCCCTGAAAAAGACATTGCTAGGATGGCAGCATATGTTGCTCCAAAACCTGTATGTACCACTGAGCATTAATGATGCCTTCACAGATGTGCAAATTACCCATACCATGGGCATTAACACACCCCCATACTATCACAGTTGCTGGCTTTTGAACTTTGCTCTGATAACAATCTGGATGGTGTTGTACTGAAAGTCGGTGGTGTATAAGGTGAAGAGAAAAGCAGAAAGCACAGTCCCCTGTGGAGCTCCTGTATCACTAACCACCACATCAGACAAGACACTGCCCAGCTGGACAAACTGTGGACAAACTTAAAAGTGTCACCATCAGTCGCCACCATTCTCTTCCTCTTCCCTTCACATACATACAGCAGCTTGGGCTAAGACCAGTCTCGCCAGGATCTTCATTACATGAGATGTTAGGGCAACTGTCGATAGTCATTCAGGTCCGATGGAGATGACTTCCTGGGGACAGGAACCAGGCAGGATGTCTTCCACAACACCGATACTCTTTCCAGACTCAGGCTCAGGTTGCACAGCTGTTTCAGTACAGGAGATAGCTGGCTGGCACAGGTCCTCAGGATCCTGGTGGAGATGCTAGCTGGGCCTGCAGCCTTCCGCTGGTGGAGTTTCTCCAGTTGTTTCCTAACTTGGTCTGTAGTCACAGTGATGTGGGGGTTGGGGCTGATGTCTTTAGAGGTGGGGGAGGGGGGAGAGAGAGAGAGGTGCTGCACAGGAGAGTGGGGGGGGGGTCTGGCAGTGTTGTGGAGGTGACAGACGGTGAGGTGAACCTATTAAAAAACAGGTTCAGCTTATCAGCTCTCTCAAGGCTCCCTGATGTCTGTCTGTCTCTCCCCTTACACCCGGTGATGTGTTTCATTCCAATCCACCCATCCCTCACATTGTTCTGCTGTAGTTTAACCTCTAACTTCCTCTTGTAATTGTCTTTACACATCCTCAGCATCTTTCTCGGTTCACGCTGCACTCTCCTCAGTTCCTCCCTGTCTCCAGACCTAAAAGCCCTCTTCTTCGTGTTAAGATGTGCTTTCAGGTCACTGGTGAGCCATGGTTTGTTGTTGGGGAAGTAGTGCATGGTCTGAGCTGGCATGGTTGTGCTTTCACAGAATCTGATGTATTCTGTGACGCAGTCAGTCATACTGTCTAACTCTTCCCGTGTGGCCCACAGAGTACATCCCAGTCCGTCGTCTCGAAGCAGTCCTGTAGTGCACCAGCAGCCTCCTGTGCCCACTTCCTCACAGTCTGTGAGTAATCAAGCTGCCTTTGCACAAGAGAAACGCGCTTGGAGGTTAACAGAACCAGGTTGTGATCGGGTCTGTTGTGGGGGGGGGGGGTAGAACTGTGCTGCTGTATGCATCTCTGACATTGGCATACAGTGGATCCAGTTTTTTATTTTCTCTGGTGGGACAGTCGACAAACTAGTGGAAGTTTGGTATGTTTTACCTAGTGAGACGTGGTTAAAATCTCCTGTGATGGACATAAATGTATCAGGGTGCTGCACCAGTAAAGTCGCAGCAGTGGAGCTGATGACGCCACTGGTGCATCAGCTGACGGTGGGATACTAAACAGCAATCACAATGGCACATGTGAACTCTCGTGGCATATAATAAGGTTGCATGCTCACAGCAAGCAGTTCAATATCTGGGCTGCAGAGACGTTCCTTCACATAAATGTGTCCAGGATCACACCACCTCTCATTCACAGAAAGTCCCATCCCTCCTCCCCTTCTTTTACCGCTCCTTATAACGTTCCTGTCCGACTGGACAGTCTTAAAGCCAGGCATTGCTACGTTGTTGACCAGGATCTGTGAGTGTAACCATGTTTCTGTAAAATGCATGATACTACACTCACGATATTCCCTTTGTGTCCTGACCAGCGCTGTGAGCTCATCCGCCTTGTTCCCCAGCGACCTCATGTTACCAGTAATGAACATCGGTACCACCAGCTTGTGTTTTCTTCTCCTCCTCCTCACCTTGGCTCCAGCCTTTCGCCCGTGGCATCAACTCTTCAGCTCATCCAGGATAAGGGGCTTCGCTCCGGGCAGCAGCACTGGCCTCCCCCAGCGCAATCAGCTGGTCACGTGTGTAAACAATGTGTTCGCCCCCACCTCTATTGTTCTCCATTGCCCCCGAGGAAGAAAAATAAAAGAAAGATCAGGAGAAAAATACAAAAACTTGGTCCAGTTGTTAATCCAAGTCTTACTACCAAGCCCTGATGAAAAGAAACACACTAGATACAAGAATAAACTAATAAAGACACAAAGATGCGAGAGCTGCTGCTATTATGGCTGCCTCTCCTTACGGTGCCATGCAAAATATAGTTGTGTGTGTGTGTGTGTGTGTGTGTGCGTGCGTGTGTGTGCGCGCGCGCGCGTGCGTGTGTGTGCGCGCGCGTGCGTGTGTGTGTGAGTGAGTGAGTGAGTGAAAGAGAGAGAGTGAGAGTGTATGTGCACACATACATACACACACACCCCTAATCATGACACTCACCTGTTTCCAATTAACCTGTTCACCTGTGGAACATTCCAAAAATGTGTTTTTTGAGCATTCCTCAACTTTCCTAGTCTTTTCTTGCTCCTCTCCCAGCTTTTTTGGAACGTGTTGCAGGCATCAAATTCAAAACTAGAAAGCACCCAGAGAGCACATACCTCTGCCAAGGCTCTTTCTGTTCCTCATGGATCACCTCCAAAATGTAATGGGTTTGTTTTGGAGTATTCTTGTGAACACACTGTGAGAAGATAAGAGCCTGGGTGGAGGTATGCATTCTGGGATGATCACCAAAATGTTATGGGTTCCTCTGTAGCCCAAAGACCACCTCTGGTGAAAATTTAATCCAAATCCATCCAGTAGTTTTTGCGTAATCCTGCTGCACAAGTACAAACAAAGTCCTTGGTGAAGGTATGCACTCTCAGATCACCAAAATGTAATGGGTTCATCCTTGGCCCAAGGGCTACCTCTAGTGAAAATTTTATCAAAATCCGTCCAGTACTTTTTGCATAATCCTACTAACAGACAGACAGACAGACAAACAACACAATTACATAACCTCCTTGGCGGAGGTAATGAGTGAATATTTGCAAAAAAACAACAAAAAAAAACAACTATAAAGTTTATCAGGTTGAACATTAAATATCTTGTCTCTGTAGTGTATTCAACTGAATATACTGTAGGTTGAAAAGGATTTACAAATCGTTGTATTCTGTTTTAATTTACGTTTTACACAACATCCCACCTTCACTGGAATTGGGGTTTGTAAAGCCAGTACAACCAGAAACTGTGCTCAAGTAAAAGTAGTGTTGCCTGATGATAATAATTTTCAAGTATGTGACCGCAGCCTAAATGATGAGTCCTACTGCGGAGGTGGTGTGTTGGCCTGTACCTGACTATCTGCAGGTCAAACTTCACAGATGTGTCCTCCTCCGACAGCTGGTGGACACTGAACTTCAACTCAGCCACCAGCTGGCAAATGAAAAGTGCCAGGCAGGGACCAATCAGACAGTTAGAGATCAGAGAGTTGGAAGAGAGCAGGAAAATCAAAGTGAGAATTAAGCATGTAAAAGACTTACAATAGTATAATAACCAATAAGTTATCAGAGAAGTCGTTCATGTTTAATGACTGTCAGTGGATTTGGAAACAACCACCAGAACTAAAGGAAAATTTAATCCAAAAATGACTTAATGAGGAAAAAAACACAAAATTACATATTAACAAAATGTTGTGACAAATTTAGAACCAAAACATTTGTAAAATTTATAAGCAAATTTATTAGAAAAGTAAAAAATAATATCAAAGTTCCATATTTGCAAGAATAAATGTGCAAAGATACTAATGTAAAATAAAAGCTGCAAATTTAATGGGGAAAATATGCATACACTGTATATAAAATTGAAAAAAAAATTCTTGTAAATTTTCAACTTTATGGTATAAAATTACAAATTGCAAATTTATAAGAATAAAGTCACACTTCTAGGTACACGAAAATGTGAATTTGCACAAAAAATGTGAAGTGTCACAAATGTAAGTAAAACTGTCAGAGATTTACATGAAAAAGATGAAGATTTTATAGAAAAAGCTCACCAATCTGAGAAAAGCATGAAATACCTGTAAATAAATGTAAAACTCTGAACCTTGAAGAGGCTTTGAAGATCCCAATATGTCACTGAAGGAGAGCAGTTTTCTACTTTTCCATATACACTACTCACAAAAAGTTGGGGATATTTGGCTTTTGGGTGAAATTTCAGGATGCATGTAAAATGCACTATAACCTTTATAGGTGAACTTAATTTGACCTTCTCTAACATTTTGAATGCACATTTCCACCTGTTCAATGTTTCAGTACTTTTTGCATAACTTGCTGTTCTCAAACAAGGTGCTTCACGGCAAAATTCACAACAGGTGTTTGACCCATTAATCAACCAATAAACTTTCTGGTTCAATTAGAATTGGTATTTAAACAGTCCTCTTCACCATGCTGTTCACATGTTGACATCATGAGACCAAGACGATACCTAACAAAATCAGAATCAGAATCAGAATGAACTTTATTGCCAAGCATGCTTACACATACGAGGAATTTTACTTGACATTAGATGCGCTCATGTTAAGCGCTCACTAATGACGCGGCAGCCGACAGGCGCCTCATACAGTGGGGGTGAAGAGGGGGAGGGGGAGGGGGTGACACACTGGGCAGAGAGAAAAAACATAGTTATCAAAATAGTGCTCGAGTGAGCAAGATTATGATCACATAGAAAAAAACCCTCTAATTGCACACTTAGCAGACAAGTTACAGATACACACATTAACAGAGCAAGTTGAGAGAGACCAGTGTGTGTGTGTCAGTCATGTGATGTTGGATGCAGTGTGTGTATCAGTTACTGATGAGCAACAAAAATCCTCTCCTAAGCAACGACTAGATGTTATGACCATGGTATCCTAAAACATAGATAACATGTCCACAAGAGTTCATCTCTCTTCAGTGCATGTCAGACGGTAAAATTCCATGCTAGTCAAAACAAACATAGATAACATGTCCACAAGAGTTCACCTCTCTTCGGTGCATGTCAGATGGTAAAATTCCATGCTAGTCACATGATGACCGCTGTCCATAGAGAGTTCAGATTGCTGCACATCAGATTGTTTGTTAGAGAGAAGCCAAAACTCCCTTCTGCCTCTTATCTTTTCTCCTGGAGGAATGAGTTCTCCCAAGGACGCCAAATCAAGGCCTGATATGCACAGTACACTTAGAGCATAGAATTTTCACCTCTCATGCGATTCTGTGCAGCAATTTACTTTTACATTCCCAGGCTTTAAAATCATTCCCTGGAGAGCACGCAGCGACTCCAAGATGTTTCCCACCTTCCGATTCAGCCATTAGCCGCTATCAGTGCCCTCCTCAACTGGTCGAATTGTTGAAGGAGCTTCGCCGAGTCCGCATTTTGACCAGCTCTTCCAACTTCTTTAATTTCCAATACACCAGGAAAACTCCAAAGCCAAACAGCAGAAATCCTGTGATCATAAAGCCAAACAGGTAGATGTCTTCCACATCTTCAATCGAATCACACAGACACATGAGTTTCCAATTGTCCCATGAGTCTCTCCACTTGGGCTCCCCCTGGCCCGATTTTCTGTTTAAAAAAGTGGTGTCAATTGCATTTAAAGCCCAGCTCACCAATTCCATAATTTTCTGTTTGGGTCGAGATGCAGCAGAAGAGGAGCGAGACACAGACAGGACACAGCAAGCTGGGATCAGTAAAGGGAGGAGGAGAAGGGAGAGGAGAAGAAATGCATCTGCTCTCTCTGATAGCCGGAAGAAGAAGAGGTACCAACTGGGGTACCTGGGGTACCTGAGGTACCAACTGGGGTACAACTGGGGTACCTCGCCATTGTGAGGCTTCAAACAGGATGTTCTCAGAGGGAAGTGGCCACTGAGCTTAGAGTGTCACAGAGTGTCATCAGCAGATTGCAACAGAGATACAGAGAGACTGGAAGAGTCACAGAAGGACATAGAAGTGGACATCCTTTGGTCACATCCCACGCTAACGACTGCTTCATTGTGAATAGTGCCCTGTGGAACTGGATGATGAATGCCACTCAATTCCAGGCACATTTAAGGGAAGTGAGAAGCACCCAAGTGTCACGTCAGACCATTCGAAACTGTTTACATCAGCGTGGTCTGCATGCTCGATGACCTGCAAGGGTACCTGACAACACCGGGCACAAGCGTCATTGTCTTGTATGGGCCAGTGGGCATTTACGCTGGACAAGGGACCAGTGGGCCTCAATACTGCCCTCTGATGAAAGTTGATTCCCACTGAGCAGAAATGCTGGTTGCCAATGATGTTGGAGATAAGATAAGATAAGCCTTTATTAGTCACACAATAGGGAAATTCCAGGATTGCAACAGCACAGGGATAGCAACACTCAGAGCAAAAATTAAGAAGATAAGAAAAATAAAAATAATAATAAGAGCAGTGAATATACAATATCAAGGAGATATCAAGGAGAGCACTATGCATCAGCCACTGTTGTTACCAGACAAGTCTTTGGTGGTGGTGGTGTTACAGTCTGTGCAGGTGTGTCTAGTCAATACAGAGCTGCCCTACACCTTGTGAATGGTACAGTGACAAGCCGATATTACCTGAATAACATCATTGATCCAGTCATTGTGCCCCTCTCTGCATGAACAACACGGGCCTAATTTCATCTTCATGGACAATAATGCTCCAGCTCATCAAGGTCGCATCATTAGGGAACGGCTGCTAGAGGCTGGGGTACCTCAAATGGAGTGGCCTGCACTTTCTTCAGACCTGAATCCTATAGAAAACCTATGGGATCAACTGAGTGGCCGTGTAGAGGCTTGTAACCCTGCACTCCACAACCTCAATGACCTGAGGGCCGCCCTTCAAGAAGAGTGGAATGCCATGCCTCAGCAGACAATAAGTCAACTTGTGAACAGCATGAGACATCGCTGTCAAGCTGCAACAGATGCTAAAGGGCACATGACAAGTTATTGAGACACTGTCATTTTTTGTTGTGGTATATCCACCACTGTTGTTGGCTTTTGTTTCAATAAATTGTTTGAGATGAGGAAATCACCACTGCATGCTTATACTTAAATGCCCTACTTTCATGATATTATATCACTGTAGCGTGAACTTTACATTTCCCATAAATTTCACCCGAAAGCCAAATATCCCTAACTTTTTGTGAGTAGTGCAATTTCTGGAGGAGAACCAAAATATGATAAACCTATCATCCATACATATACAACAAATACAGTTTTATACAACCCATAGTTGTAGATCAAGATCCCAAGGTGAACCTGAGCAGAAAGTTTGATGACCCTAATATTACTATAGTATGGTAATAGTGTACAGCAGGGGTCACCAACCTTTTTGAAACCAAGAGCTACTTCATGGGTATCGAGTCATGTGAAGGGCACCAGCTTGACACACTCCTCTAAAATAACAAATTGTGTGTGTGTGTGTGTGTGTATATATATACATACATAAATAAATAATTATCAATAACTTAGAGTGGGTAACAGACAAGATCAATATTCAACACTTTATTTTTATTAATCTCAGCAATTGTTCAGATGATCCCTTCTACATTTCATTAAAAAAATGTCCAGTTTTCACCAGCCCCTTTTAACCATAAAAAACTAAACCCTTTTAATTCATGAACTATGTTGAACCATGTTTGAAAAAGTTATGCAACATTTAAGAAAAATCAACTTTCATATTAAATAAATCTTATCACATTTTTAACTGAACAAATCTGCTGCAATTCTGCTCAAAATCTGTTACATTTAATAAACACACTTTTGTGTGTTCTTCTTCACTGGAATTATATCCATACAGTTCTTGCCAAGAATCATGCTGGAGTAATAACCAGCACTGTCCTTTCATGAGAAGAAGCTAAACAGCACTAAGAGTGCTTATATGCACGGTGGCGCAGTGGTTAGCACCGCGGCAGCAGTTTACCCTCGGCCGGGGAATCGCAGGGATCGTGGGTTCAATCCCTGCCCCCGGCCAACAGTGATCTGTGTGGAGTTTGCATGTTCTCATTTTTCATGCAAAAACATGCAGGTTAGGGAGTTAAGGCGCTTGCGCACGCAGCGGCTGGTGGCTTGTTACCGGATTGCAGAACAAATCTACCTACGGGTACATAAGTCCAAAAAAAAAAAAAAAAAGAGTGGGTAGTGAAGTGGCGCTCCGCCATCGCCCCGCAAATGAAATACACGCAGCTTCCTTTCACGGTAGTAAAAAAGAATTCTTCCTCCCGCTCACTTTGAAAATGATAAATTTTCTGTCTTTTTTTTGCCATGTTTTTGGGCTTGGAAACCGCACTGCGCCCACCATCTTAACTGCCCGCTAGCTAAGCTTACGCTCCACAAGCGCGAAGGTTTTGTCATGCGCACAATACTGACCTTTGAACTAGGTCAGAGTTCACCTTAACTTTACGTATAATAAACATATTTTCATTTTTTTTATTTTTAAGACATTGTCATTTTAAAATCTATATAAATGCAAGTGTGATTTTAAAAAATATAAAAAATATAAAATAAAAAATAGCGGCAGAAAAAATTACATCTGCAGCTCACTTGCGAGTTGTGCTATTTTTAGAACAGGCCTGCGGGCGACACATGTGGTGCCTGCGGGCGACATGGTGCCCGCGGGCACCGCGTTGGTGACTCCTGGTGTACAGGATATGACCTTGATCTTTGACCTTTTAACCCCAAACATACAGTCAGAGGTCAGGGTGTAAGGCGTCCAAGTTTTGTCTTAGATACAACTATGGTATTAATTTGAAAACCCCACATCATTTCTTTCAGTAGTTACTACGTTTACAAGATTTAGGGAAAAACTGACCTCTGACCTTGACCTCCAGGTCTATAATTCCTGCAAAAATCATCCAATCTGAGCCAAATTGTATTATGTGCATCATCAGTGTAATATCAAACCCTGGTGCCAAGTTTCAAAACAATCGGTACAAAATTGCAGAAGGAGTAGATTTCACAAGACAGTTACTGTCTATTAACTAAGGTGAAATGGGACATCGTAAGTCAGGGGCTATAACTCCTGCAAAAATTATCTGATCAGAGCCAAAATGCAATATGCACAGCATCAGTGTATGTCAAACCATAGCACAAAGCTTCAAAACCTTTGTAACAAAACTGTAGGAGGAGTGGATTTCATAAAGTGGAACAGATGGACGGACCGTCCCATAACATAATCCCCTTCAACCAGCAGGGTTTAACAAGAGTACTCTGAGGCAAGTGCAATATACCCCACCTCCATTTTCTTTGAAGAGCCAAATACTTACTGACGGACAGCAGTTTTCAACTTTTCAATATAATTACTGTGGCAGAACCAAATTATGTTAAGTGCGTCATCCACAAATATGCAACAAAGTATACAACCCACAGTTGTAGGTCAGGATCCCAAGGTGAACCCATGTAGTAAGTATGGTGACCCTAGAGAGCTTTACACGTTCTATAGTAAGCGATCATAGGAAGTCCCACCCTTGACCTTTGAACCCCAAACCTGTAGTCAGAGGTTATGTTTTCAGAGTGAACCTGTGTACCAGGTTTGGTGACCCTAGCTTTCTTTGTTGCTGAGATATACTTTATAAGGCATTTTGATGTTGACCTTTGACCTTGCAAACCAAAAACCATTGTCACACTTGAGGGTCACAGAGTAAACCTGTGTACCAAATTTGGTGACCCTAACTTTACTTGTTGTACAGTAATAAGGCATAGAAGAAGAAGCCATCTCTGTTGTCATTCAGTCCATACAGCCAATCATATACAGTAGAACGAAATTACATTTCTCTTATCTACAATGTTAATGACATGTAGAATCAGAGGGGTCGCTGCCAAGCAAGGAGCTGCCACAAACAACTTCTCCTTCCCCCATTCTATTATGCTGAGCACAAGGCTAGAAGGTGGGAAGTACCATTTTCATATGGTCTTTGGTATGACCTGGCCGGGACCTGAACCCCTAACCTCTCGGTTATGGGGCGGATGCTCTATCAACTAGGCCACCACTCTGGACAGGGAATGTTAACTTTGATCTTTTACCTTTTGATCCCAAACCCACAGTCAGAGGTCAGGATCCAAAGGTGAACCTGCATACCAGGTTTGGTGGCCCTAGCTTTACTCGTTTTATAGTAAATGTACTATTTACCATTATGCAACCGCAATGTTAACTTTGAATTTTCACCTCTTGACCCCAAACCCATAGTTAGGTGAGGATGTAAGTCATCCAAGATGTGTATTAGATACAACTACTGTATCAATTTGAAAAGCCTACATCATTTGTTTCAGTAGTTATTGTGTTTAGAAGATTTAGGGGAAAATCTGACCTCTGACCTCAGGGTCATCCAATGAGTCAAATTGCAATATGTGCATCATCAGAGTATATCAAACCATAGTACCAAGTTTCAAAACAATCAGACCAAAACTGTAAGAGGAGTTGATTTCACAAAAGTGGGACAGACGGACGGACTGACCCATAACATAATCCTCCTTTGGTCTTCGCCCAAAGGGCTCATCAGTGCTTTGTTTGGGCTCATCGACCCCTTTGGGCTTCGACCGGCAGTGGATAAAAACTCATAAATTTACAAGAAAATTTTTGAATTTACATGAAAAAAGCCTAAATTATGTGGGAAAAAGATAAAAATGTACACAAAAAGGTCACAAATTATAGAGCAAAGTCACAAATTTGGCTTTTTAAAACATTAGTTTTAAGGTTCAAATAAATCTGGTATCATGTAGATTTTTCGTGGACAAAAACTGCTGAAAAAGGCTTTTTCTAGAGTAGAGGTTGCTAAATCCTGACCTAACAGATCTCCTTGTGTGAACAGCTAATTAACAGTCACAGCAGTGACCTCTGACCTTAGTTCCTCCTTTCATGGGGTTTCCCAGGTCACAAACCACCATCTTGGTCTGGTTCTCCTTCTTATAGGCACAGGACAGTCTGGACAGGCTCTGAGGATGACACGGGACTCATTAATGTACACGGTGAGACACAACTTTATGTCACAGACATAACTAAGCTGGTGTGTTTTGACCATAACAGGATAAAAAAACATTCATCTAATAATAATCTATCAAAAATTCTAGAAAAAAATGTCAGAAAAAAAAGCATATATACAAGAAAATGTCACCTCCTGACGAAAAAACCTTCACAAATCGGTGGGAAAATTGTAAATTTAGTAGAAAAACAGTCCCAAATTTATAAGAGTCATAAATTTATGAAGGAAAAAGTCACAAACTTAAGAGAAAAACATCAAAAATTAGCAAGAGTAAAGTTATTACTACTCAGTTTTTTAGTAGCTACTATCTTACTCTTACTTGAGTAATTTCCTTAGTAACTACTCTTAATTGTACTTGAGTAATTAATATCATTTTACTTGGGTATAAAATCTGGAGACTCTATCCACCTCTTTATTGAACCGTGTTTTAGCTAAACTTGTCTATGATCATCAATAGTTTTGGCCAAACTTTGCTACTCCCTGCTATATTATTTCAATTAACGTAGACTATGATCCTCTATGATGTTCTAGAATGTCTGCAGTACATCTCTAGGCTTTACATCAGAACATAATCAGCTTTCCCGAGTCTGAGGAGACTGTTGTGACGTTACCTGCGGGCTGCGGACGACCCCGGTGAAGTCCGCCTGCGGTGGAGGGTAGACGTGGAGCTCAGCTTCGTAGGCGCCCTCACCCTGGTTCTCAGCGCTGACCTCCAGGGTCAGAGCGTTGTCGTCGCCCATGTAGATTTGATCACGGTCACTGGTGGGAAAAACAAAGATCAGCAGCAGATTAATACGTACACTGTGGTACGGAAGCTAAAACGTGGTGAGTGTGTGGGTTTTAACCTCCTAAAATGCTTTAATTATTAAAATCTCTCTTCCTTTAAAATATTAATATTTTTACACTTCAGCACATTGGGCAGAAGCTGCTGTAGCTCTTCTAGGTTTCCTTTCTCTACGTCGCCAACATATGATCCGACCTTCAGTTAGAGCATTATAGTAGACATCAGCATGTGACTGGGGTGTGATATCAATTCAGAGCCAAGAGTTTCTGCGTCTGAAGTCCGTTAGCTTCAGAACAACACCACCAACTGTACCATTAAAAACTGGTATTATTAACCCACCTCTGAGGAGTCATTTAGTGATAAACAACGGTCTCAGACACGTCAGGTTATCAACTATTTTCAAACATCAGTGAGGCTCCTGATTGTCCACCATGACCCATAAATTAGCACCTCCCTTTCACGCAGCAAGAGCCACCTTAGCCACTCAGATAACTTCCACTCAGACGCAGGGATCCAAGTGTAGCCTGTTAGCATCAGAGCTAACATAAGCTAAACCAAATTACTGCACATGCTGTTGAAATAAAGGAAGATGTGTATGCTTGGCTTGTGTCGGTGTCTTTTTAAATGTTTATATTGTTAGAATTACTGCCGTCCTGCTTTTCGTACAGTTGCGGTGAGATGAGCCGTTAGCAGTTAGTGCTGGCAGTTAGCTTGGCTTCTCTCTGTGTCGTTACTTTTGATTGGGCTTTACCACGCTTAACCTTGGAAAAAAAAAGACAGATAAGGGGCTCATGGATGTAAGAGAGTGTCTAAAATAGAGGGACATAAGAGCCATTTTTAATGAGCAGTAAAACAGCACAGGAATGGTTTTTGGTTGTTAAAACTAGTATATAGATACGTTATTAAAGGTGATAGACAACATTCTGACCTCCTGGCAAGTAGGTGTCACACTTACTCTTACCCCAAATGCCTGATATAGACATGTGACATCAAGCCATTTATGCCATTGGTTGCCATCTTTGCATATATAAACAACAGATAAGACATGGCTAGCCACAAGGCTAGTCACATCCCATACACAGAGCTTACTATATGATAACAATAAATACAACAATCAGCCGTTATAATTACCTACAGAATATTGTGCCTTAGTTTGCCATGAAAATGTCAGCCATGTCCTGTCTAGTATTTATTTATTTATCTATGTTACTGACCAGCAGAATCTCATCATCAAACTGCTCAGATGTAAATAATATGATTATTTTAGACCTGTAAAAATTTTTCAAAGTATTTTTTTATCAATGTATTTTTTGAAGAAGAGACAGACTTTAATTTTGCACCTTTCTAAACTTTTTTAAATGTATTATTCTTTTTAAATATTTGTTTTCATGAAAATACCTTTAAGGATGCAGGTATTTAACCTCTTGCACTCCGTTGTTCCACGGGTGGGCAAGTCTCTGCGTCCTAGGGCGCACGAGGGCGCACGAGAGTGCACTCGTGCGCCCTTGTGCGCATGACGCATGATAAGGATATTGATGGTGGTGGTGTAGGTGGTGTGGCCTCCAAGCGCCACTGAAAAAAAAAGCTGCAAACACAGCCGCAAACAGATTAGTTCATCTGATTGACCTCTCATTCGACTAATAAGAGCCTTGAATTGGGTTTCTGAAACCTTGAAGAGCCAATGAATGAAAACCTAGGAAGGAGGACCTGCCTCCCAGCGCTTTGAATGCAGTGAGCCAATTGAAGCAGAGAAGTTCGTGAGCTGTTTTTTTTTTAAGGCTGGGTGAAGACTGGCTGCTGGAGCGGATCAAAAAAGGACACAGGAAGAGCCCCACAGACCCAGCAGCATGGAGACCATCCACAAATGCAACCTGTGTGACAGGGAGTGCCATTCGTGGATCGGCATGTTCGGCCACAGGCGGTGCTTATTTTGTATTGGTTCCAGCAGAGTAGACGTTATGATTTCTTCCATGGTCATTATAGACCGACGGAGGCTGACGACGAAGGCTGAGTGACACACACGCCTTCGCCAGTCTTTTTTTAATTACTACTGTTATTTGTTTTGAAAAATCGTTCGCCAAAAACCGCAATCATGGAAGCACAAAACCTCAATAATGGAATTATGTTTTGATCGAGTCGCGAGACCAGAACCAGAGTGGACCAGTGTCGCGTTCGTCTGACAATGAGGAAGAGACGTTCGCCAGGACACTGCTATGAAGAGGTAAGGTGTTATAAGCTAAATTATTCTCTATCCCTGAAAATTGTAATCCAAAATGACTTTTGACCGATCAGTAAATTACAGCTGTGCGGTTCATGAAGTCTGAAGTTCGTGCGCCGCGGTACAAGGGGTTGCTCGCAGTGTACAGGCTGTGAACACCCCCCCCACCCCCGCTATTCTTCTGCAGCGGGGGGGGGAGCCGCGGTGATTGCACTGCTGTCCTACATCACCACATAAGGCTAATCCGTTGTGTAGCGATGGCCGAAGTCCATCCTCTGTAGCGAGCAGGGGGGGGGGGGGTAGCGAGGGGGGGGGAGCCGCTGTGACAGCGTTGCTGTGGAAACATGCAACGAGTGTAATCCGTCATGTAGCGAGGGCCGAACTCTGTCCTTGGTAGCGGGGGGGGGGGACGACCCCCCACACACACACTGACCTTTCCTTTGAGCCTAAAATGAAGATTCTACATTGAATTATTCAAAAGTTACAGACGTTTTTCCAAACTGTGCCATTTGGCACAATTTGGCACAGTTCCAAAACGCCTGGGAACAGCCTGAGAACAAAGCTGTGTAAAATATTCATTTTTTGTGGTATTGTTACCAAATTTGGATCTCAGCTGGATAACACTTGGTTCTACATTTCTGTTGCATATTCCAGCCGGATCGGACAGCTGTGTGTTATTTGCAAGCATTTGTATCCAAAAAAACACCGTGTCCAAATTTTTTTTCTTCAAGTTCAGTATGTTTAGATGACTGTAACTCAGTGGCCGGAGTACGTAGAGAGATTATTTTTTTTTTGCCAAAAAATTCAAAGTGTTTTCTTTTAAATGAGACCAACCCCATGAAGATGCTGCAAAGGGTTGAAGAACAGCTTTCGATTTACTTTGCGCACGTTATTTTTTGGCATTTTTAGGAAAATTGCCCGGAGTGCAAGAGGTTAAAGGTGGACTACGCAGAAACTGCAGGGGATTATTGGCAACACCAGATGGCAGTAATGAACCTTCATCCATTAGGCTGAAGCAAATTTGAAAGTTTTTTCTTTTACTCATGATCCATGATGACTTCTTCAAGTCTGTCTACTCCAAGTGAACCGGTGATTAACTGCTATCATTACATTCTGCCCTACTCTCGAAATTAATGTAATCAAGTTAGAACACAGGATTTTTGACTCCAAGATGAAAACTGGCTCTATACTCACCCTGCTGGTGTAACGTGGTATTTATTACTTTGCCAACCCAGCAAAAATCAAAAATGAATTCATAGCTCTACAATATCATAAATTACCATATTTGGCATGACAGCAAAACAGATGTTTCTTTACACGCCAATTACATTTTTAAGTATTTCTGGAATATCTGAAAATAGAAAATATTGCATATTCATTCATTTATTCATCTTCTTCCGCTTATTCCTTTTTGGGTCGCGGGGGGACTGGAGCCTATCCCAGCATCTTTGGGCGAGAGGCAGGGTCCACCCTGGACAGATCACCAGTCCGTCGCAGGGCCAACACAGAGAGACAGACAACCATTCACTCTCACAGTCATACCTAAGGACAATTTAGAATCCCCAGTTTGATGTCAATTAACCTAACTTGCATGTTTTTGGCGTGTGGGAGGAAACCGGAGAAATCCCAAAGTAAACCCACGCAGACACGGGGAGAACATGCAAACTCCACACAGATCACTGTTGGTCGGGGGCTGGGATTGAACTCAGGATCCCCCAGCCAAGGGTGAGTTGCTTCTACCTTTAAAATCAATCCTTGAGAAAAGCAATAAATTAGACATTTAAACATATTTCCTCTTATCAAGTAAAAAAAAAATAAATGTTCTTACAAAAAAAAGGGAATTATGAAAACTAATACAGACTCAACAAGAGCAAACACAAAGGTTTTCAATCATTTTAATATTTCATATATTAGATAAAGCAAAGGATTTCGAGTAGCCCACCTTTTCACGGACAGCCTGAGGTCAGGCTTACAGATGTTGTCGTCTCCACAGTCCAACAGGATATGAGCCTGGTGCAAGATAACAATATTATTAAAACACATCAGTGAGACGGGAACCGACTGGTCCAACCTGACAAATGCATCTTAATTAAAACATCTGTAAACCTTTGCTATCAACAACCCAACAAGAGCCACAGGCAACCAGAAAAAAAACAGAAGAAAAAAACTCATGCGTTGGCCTGAGCAGTGTTAGCTCCTCTTAGCTTCAGCTGCACTGACCTCATGGCCTGTTTTTACAAAGAAAGATCAGTAACCGAGCCAGGGCTCTGATAATACCTGCTTGGTGATGTTGGACGGGGTCGACACGTCAATAATAGGCAGCAGTCCCGTTGAGTCTGCGGCCCGCTGGTAGTCCAGAATGTACTCCATCACCACGGAGATGGGAGTGATCTTGTCCCGAAACTCGCGGTCATCCTAAAGCAATTCAGAAAGAAAAAAAAAACCTGCTGAATTTAAAGCGAGAGGACTTGGGAAATGGCCTCCCTGAGGTTTAATTCTACTGGAGGGTTCATCTTGTTAAAAGGGAGGAGTTCCTCCCCAATGTTGCCAAATATTTGTTCAAAGAGAATCACCTGACTGACAACGTTCTTTTCTAAGACTGTGGAGTCTTTATCCTGACTGATGCTGTGAACTGGCTCTATATAAATAAATTATTTTGGAAAAAAAATTAACTGTTAGTCTCAACAACATTCATCACTTCAGCCCAGCGGTCTGCAACCTGTGGCTCTTTAGCCCATAGCCAACGGCTCCCAAAGGCCTTGAGAAGAAAAAAAATCATAAATTTCCAGGAAAAGAAGCAACATTTTTTTTTTTTTTTACGAAAAGTGGTTGCACATTCATGAGAAAAATATAAAAAGCTGAAAATGAGAAAAACTGAAATTTTATGCAAAATTAGAGAAAATTTGTGCAATTTTCTGAAGAAAACATATCCATAATTTGCAAGAAAAAAGTCCCAAGTTTTCTGGGAAAAAAGAAATCACAAATTAACTGGAAAAAAGTTGGAGTTCTACGAGGAAAAATGCCTGTGAAAGAAAAATGTAATAAATTTATGAGACGAGCTGAAAATTTATGTCAAACATACCAAAAATTTATGAAAAAAGCTACAATTTTATAAGGGAAGCCCATCCCCATAAATTTGCAAGAAAAAAAAAGCACAAAAGATCTGCTGAAAAAAAGACAGTTACCAGGAAAAGGTACAGTTTTGTTAGAAAACTGTGGTGCACATTTATATGAAAAAGCTGCATTTTTACCTGAGAAAAAGTAACAAGTTTGCCCAAAAAAGGCATTTTATGAGAGCAAAGTCCATGGGGGAAAAAGTTGTAATTTTATTTGGAAAAATGACGCAAATTTACATTAAAAATTTTACTCAACAAATGCACCAAATCTGCCAAGAAAACAACCTAGAAAAAATATCCTAAAATTATAAAAAAGCAGAACACGCCTCTGCCAAAATTATAATAAATTTTAGAAAAACCTTACAATTTAATGAGGAAAACACAGACACACAAACTTGAACGAAAAAGATTCACAATTTTTTGCAAATAATCAATTTATTGGAAAAAGTAATTTTGTGAGGGGAAAAAAGTAACAAATCTGCAATCAAAAGAGCTGCAAATATGACCTTTTTTCAGATATTTTTGTGGCTCCATACTGATTTTTTAGAGAAAAATGACTCAAAGTGGCTCTTTGTGTAGCACAGGTTGTGCCCTGCTTTAGCCAAATATAACCAGCTGTGGATTCATTTGAACAATTACCACGCACACAAATCACAATTTTCCCTTGTTGCCAAAGCCAGTTTTATCTTCACATTTTAACCCATCATCTTCAAACGTGCCCGTTGCTCACCCTCAGGTAGACGTCCTGCTCTTCACAGGCCGGGCCTCCGCCATTAGACACCTGCATGTTCTTTGAGTACTGAAAGGTGCTGCTGTACAGGAAGAGGGCTCGTTTGGTCGTCTCCTTCTGCTTCAGGCGGTCCAACATGAGGTCCACACGGAAATCTGCAGGATGAGGGGCAGAGGAGAATGAGATGGAGCCTGCAGAACCACGAGTGCCGCTCTTATGAGGACTTCCTGGTGGATGGTTAAACGGACATGCAGCTACTGGAGCTTTACTCACTGAGGCTCCGTTTTGCCCCGCGGCCGCTGGCCTTCAGACAGTACTTCACCTTAAAACTGAAAAATACAGGCACAGGCACAGAGAAAGAACATTTATGATCATCTTTCAGCAGATTGAGTTTATGATTATATGTCACACGTCATGTCTGGATTCTAAAATTCACTCGTTAAACGAACAGTTTCACATAAGTTCACTCTCAAACCAGCTGCAGGTTAGAGCAGATTAAAGCACCAAACAAAATAGAAACGGCTTCTCAGGTGGAGATTTTTTTCGTTAAAGGGGTCATTGGTTGCACTTTTTTCTATATTTTAACAGCTCACACATTTTTATGGAATATTTGTGACATATTTTGGTCAAGTTTTCTTAAATTATTTAATGATTGCATCAAATTTGTTTATCTTTCCAGCCTTTGTGAAAACGGCCTGTTTTGAGCGACGATACATCTTCAAACCGGATTCAACTCCCCCTCTACCTTACACCACTACATAGTATTAACTGGCTAGCGCCTAGCCTTTAGCTTGGATCTATCCCAAGCCAAATACAAGTCAGGTCGGCCCCAGGATCTTCTGTGGCACCTGTGGAGAATTTCTGTAAAACTCCTTCCATTTGTTGGTGAGCGGGAAAAGTCTTTTTAACGGTTTTGTGGGGGTTCTCGGGACCAACTTGGGGGCCGACCTGACCTGTTACCACTGAGCCAACTATGTTGGCTCAGTGTAATGTTTGTCTTAAGGAATGAATGAAATCCTGCATCAGTGGTTGACAGGATATGACCGGTCCCTGGAGTACAACAAGCACAGAAACATTCACAAATGAGTGGCTAAACCGCTAGCTTCCAGGCAGCTGGCTGATGTTAGCGGCTAGCTGCTGTTAGCAAGCCCCTCAAAATAAGTTTAAGAATGATGTGATTGTTGTGAAATGGCGCTACATAAATAAAGTTGAATTGAAAATTAAAAAGCTTCTGTGAGCCAAAATGGACAAAGAAAAGGACATTTTGAACTTAAAGGTCAGCTTTACATTTACATTATAACAGAGGGAAAATGTGTGAATAATCAAGAGCAATCACAAATTTTAATATACATCTTTTTTGTTTTAAAAATGATGTCTAGATGGTTGGATAAGAGAGTGACTGTGGGGAGACTTGAATAACGAAACCGAATTGCATTTAATTCCAGTTTATTTCAAGTAATCATCTCACTGTCTGCTCTCATTCCTGAGCAGCGAACAAAGAGGGTGAACACACCAAAGTTCTCCCTTTTAAACATTCTCACATCAAACCATTTCCCTCGCAGGGGAAATCACACATCTCTACCAAAATCCTTTTATTCACATTCATCAATCTTTTATTTACATAACTCCCCCTTCTCTCCTCTCGAGCCTCAGCGGTCAGGAAGTCTTCTGTCCCCTGTCCTCCGCAGGGGGTCCAGGCTCTGCGGCTCCGCACCACAGGGGGCTGCAGCTCTGTGGCTATCCTTCATCGTGAGGTTAAATCACATATGCAGTGTCCAACATATACATGTCTAACAACACAGCCATATAACCCCCCCCAAACGATGAAGAACAGACTATTTCCTAAAATTTAATAACACCTTACTCACTACTGAATAATCAACACCAACATTCAGTCTGTGCGCCGCTTGGGCTTCAGCCGTCTGCCGAATCTGCTGTGAGTTGGCCCCGCCTTGCCTGCGGCGCCTTTCTGCTTCGGCTCTGTTGACTGAGGAAGAGAGTGATTATTTGCCCTTTGCGGGGGCCTGCCTCGTCGAGGCGCCACTGCGACCGGTACAGACACGTCCTTCATGACAAAAGCAGGTTTTAGTCTGTCAATACTGACTGTCTCTTTTCTGTCTCCAAAATCTAGCACAAATTGCTTATCACCTGCCTCCAGCACTCGAAATGGCCCTTCGTAAGGTGGGTTGAGCGTTGCTTTTAGGGCTTCGCGCCTGACAAAAACGAAGTCGGCATTTTTCAAAGCCTTGGGGACGAAAACTCGTGGAAAAGCGTGATGAACCGGACCCGGGAGCGTGTCTGCTCCCGTGCCAACTAACGGTCCCAGAGCAGAGATAGGTGGGGGCTCTGGGGGCTCTGGTAAAAACTCGCCTGGCAGCCTCAGAGTTTGTGCGAATACCAGCTCCGCTGGGGAGGCGTCTAAGTCCTCTTTAGGCGCAGAACGCAACCCTAATAAAACCCATGGCAGTTTATTTACCCAATCTGCATCCGTGAGCGACGCTCTGAGTGCTGCCTTCAAAGACCTATGAAAACGCTCGCATAAACCATTAGCCTGAGGGTGGTAAGCCGTAGTGCGGTGAATTTTGGCTCCTAAGCCGTTGGCCATCGCTGACCACAGCTCAGAGATGAATTGCGGTCCTCTATCGGACGTAATGTCCGACGGAACCCCGAAGTACGCCACCCAAGCCGTTAAAAAAACGCGAGCCACCTCCGCGGCCGTGGTCGTCGCAAGTGGGACCACTTCCGGCCAACGTGTGGTGCGGTCCACCATTGTCAAAAGATGCGTGAACCCCTGCGATGCCGGTAGGGGGCCCACAAGGTCGACGTGCACATGGTCGAACCTTCTGGCCGGAATGCGGAACGGTTCTAACGGGGCTCTTGTGTGCTTGTGAATTTTGGCCCGTTGACAGGAAATGCAGGTTTTCGCCCATTCCTTCACGTGCTTGCGCAGGCACGGCCAAACAAACTTTTCCGCCACCAGTTTCACCGACGCGCGCACCCCCGGGTGCGCCAGTGAGTGGACCGAGTCAAAAACACAGCGGCGCCACGTGGCCGGAACCACCGGGCGCGGGCGCCCCGTCGACATGTCGCAGATCAGGGGGGGCATACCGGTTTGTAAACACTTGCTCTCCAGCCTTAACCCTGTTGGTCCAGACTGGAGCGCGCGCACGTCTGCGTCCGCCCCCTGGTCCGCTGCCATGGCTGCGTAATCTATACCCACGTGCACCGGGGCCACGCGCGCCACCGTGCCGCTCTCCTGCGGCGCGGTCATGGTGGCCCGTTCTGCCTCTGCGCGTGTTGGAGTCGTGAACGCGCGCGAGAGACAGTCTGCTACTACATTGAATTTGCCCGCAACGTGCCTAATGTCAGTGGTAAATTCCGAGATTGCGGCCAGCTGCCTCTGCTGCCTGCCGGACCACGGGTCTGAAATTTTGGCCATGGCGTATGTGAGTGGCTTGAGGTCCACATAAGCGGTGAAGCACCGTCCTTCCAGCCAGAACTGGAAATGACGAATAGCCAAATGCAGCGCCAACAGTTCTCTGTCGAACGTGCTGTATTTTCGTTCAGCCGCGCTTAAAGATTTGCTAAAGAAAGCCAAAGGCTGCCAAACTCCGGCTACCTGTTGCTCAATAACGGCCCCTATGGCTAAATCTGAAGCGTCTGTCGTCAGCGCGATACGTGCTGCAGGGTCTGGGTGGGCCAGGAGCGCAGCGTCAGCCAAGGCTTTTTTAACCTCTGTGAACGCGCGCTCCCGCTCTGGGGACCATTTGACCGCCTGGGTCGGTTTTTGTTTTTTGAGCGCGGCATATAACGGTTGCATGATTTGAGCTGCGTGGGGCAGGAATCGGTTATAAAAATTCACCATCCCCAAGAATTCCTGTAGTGATTTGACCGTTTGTGGACGGGGAAAATCCGCTACCGCGCGTACTTTATCTGGTAACGGAACCGCTCCCTCCGGGGAGACGCGGTGACCCAAAAAATCGATCCGCTCGACGCCGAACTGGCACTTGGCTGGGTTAACTATTAAGCCGTGCTCTCCCAGCCTCCTAAAAACTGCTGTGAGGTGCGTTTCGTGTTCGTCCTCTGAAGTACTTGCGACCAAAATGTCGTCGAGGTACACAAACACGAAAGGGAGATCGCGTAACACGGCATCCATCATCCGCTGAAATGTTTGCGCCGCCCCTTTGAGACCAAACGGCATGCGTAAAAATTCGAAAAGTCCGAACGGGGTTATTACCGCTGTTTTAGGAATGTCCTCCGGTTGGACTGGGACTTGGTGATAGCCGCGAACCAGATCAATCTTTGAAAAAATGCGCGCCCCCGCCAGGTGCACCGAAAAATCCTGAATGTGCGGGATGGGATAACGATCGTGCACCGTAGCGTTGTTTAGCCTGCGGTAATCCCCGCACGGTCTCCAGGAGCCATCGGCTTTCGGTACCATGTGCAGCGGCAAAGCCCACGGGCTCTTCGACCTACGAACGATGCCTAGCCTCTCCAGGCTGGCGAACTCCTCGCACGCAATGGCGAGCTTAACTGCATCCAAGCGCCGAGCTTTTGCAAACACGGGAGGACCAGATGTGGGGATAAAGTGTTTCACCCCGTGCTTCGTGACTGTCGCTGAAAAAGTGGGCACAGTGAGCGCTGGAAATTGGGTGAGGAGTGTGTGAAACTTACCACCTGCTGTAGCGACGTGGGTCTGTACTGGTGGCGGGGACACTTGAGCCGAACAGGGGAGAGAGTAAAAAGAGAGTGCATTTACCAGCCGTCTATTAGCAAGATCAACTAACAGATTGTGTGAACACAAAAAATCCGCGCCCAACATGTTGAAACTCACCGCCGCTATTACAAAAGTCCATTCATATGTGCGGCCATGTAAGCACAAAGGCAAGGTCCTTCTCCCGTAGGTGTTGATGTTCGAGCCATTTGCCGCCGTAGCTCCGCTACCGTGGGGTCCAGCCACCCGGTCCGCGTATGTTGGGGTGATGAAGCTCACTTGGGCTCCGGTGTCAATGAGGAACTCTCGTCCGGAACGCGCATCCGTGATGTAGAGCAGCTTGCTGCGTTCTCCGAGGGTCGAAGCTGCTAGCGACCCCCGGTCTTGCCGTTTCCCGAACTCCTGAAGTTGCAGGGCGGCACACACCTGCGTGCCTTCTCTGCGAACCTCCGATGGAAAAAGCAGAGATCTTCTCCTCCGCTGTGTCGTGTCCGCGCCTCTGCCGCCGGACCATTGGCTCCACCTCGTCGCGGCCGTGCTGCCGCCGTCGTCGGCCCGTCTGGGTCTGCCGCCTCTGGCTCCCCGCTGTCTCAGGTCGCCGCTGTGGTTGCTTGCCCGCCACAGGCGTCCAGGATCCCGTCTGCTTCCTGGGCCAGCTCCCGGAACTCCTCCAGGGTGAGACACTTTTTGCCGGCCAGCGTGCTTCTCGCATGCGTCGGGAGGTTGGAGAGGAAGATGAACTGAAAAATGAAATCATCGTTGTCCAACCCTCTCAGCTGTATCATCTCCTCCATCAGGGTGCTCGGCCTGTGTCCTCCTTGGTCTAGCAAAGACAGGATCCTCCTCGCCCTCACTTCGGCCGAGGGGGTGAAAAACTTGATGAGGGTGGATTTCAGCTTGCCGTACCTGTCGGTCGCGGGTGGCTGCTCCACCAAGCTCTGCACGCACCGAGCTGTGCTGTTGTCCAGTTTAGCGATGACATGGTGGAACTTAGTGTCATCCACCGTTACTCCTGCGAGCGCGAACTGCGACTCTGCTTGCAGAAACCACGACCGTGGGTTATCCTGCCAGAAATCAGGCAGCTTAACGGCCACTGCGCTCGCCAGCTCTGAGCGCTGTGAGTCCGGGACCCTGAGACCTTCTTCGTTCATTCTCAACGTCGTCAGTCACCAATGTGGGGAGACTTGAATAACGAAACCGAATTGCATTTAATTCCAGTTTATTTCAAGTAATCATCCCACAGTCTGCTCTCATTCCTGAGCAGCGAACAAAGAGGGTGAACACACCAAAGTTCTCCCTTTTAAACATTCTCACATCAAACCATTTCCCTCGCAGGGGAAATCACACATCTCTACCAAAATCCTTTTATTCACATTCATCAATCTTTTATTTACATAACTCCTCCTTCTCTCCTCTCGAGCCTCAGCGGTCAGGAAGTCTTCTGTCCCCTGTCCTCCGCAGGGGGTCCAGGCGCTGCGGCTCCGCACCGCAGGGGACTGCAGCTCTGTGGCTCTCCTTCATCGTGAGGTTAAATCACATATGCAGTGTCCAACATATACATGTCTAACAACACAGCCATAGTGACTATTGTTAATTATTGTTATTTTGCTGAAGGTGGTGATTTTTCTTCACGAGGTGAAAGGACCAATAGAAGACTCATCATTCAAGCCCAGTATTTAAAACTGGAGTGACCCTAGGCCACACAGTTACTCAAAAAGTATTGATAGCTTCAGTGGAGGGTCAGTCCTCTGATAGCTCCATGTGTTAACTTTCCAACCCATTCTGTTATGCTGAGCACCAAGCTAGAGGGCAGAAAGTACAATTTTTATCTGGTCTTTGTTATGACCTGGCTGGGGCGTGAACCAACAACTTCCCAGCTGTGGGGCGGATGCTCTACCAACAGGCCACCACTAGACCACAGTCTAGCATTGCATGCGGTCTGACAGGACAGCGACGACACAGCATCTCCGTCTGGGCTCTGTTCAGGCCGGCAGAAAGTTTCAAATGCACAAAAGGTTTCTTTGACCAATCACAGGTCTTGTCAGCCAGAAGCTTTGCTATTGGCCGACCTTCAAATCATAGATGTGGACGTCAGATTTTTACCTACTGTAGCTTTAATTCATCAAATATACAGAGTCACAGTAAAAACAAATGTTGGTGTTTCTGAGTGCATGGTGTGAGTTGTGATCTTGGACGGAAAAAGGGATATAAACATGGTTAAATACTGTACATAAACTTGACCTGCTTTAAAACACGGCAAAATGAGCCAAAGACAGCTTCTTGACAAATGGACGTCACATGAGGATGGAGCAAAGGAGTCGACTCATTTAACAGTAGAGGACTCACCAGGACACAGGTGTGTTGGTTGTACTCAGTTTGCAGTTCTTCTCCTCTGGGTTTATGATCTGGGGTGTGATGTCCAGTGTGGCGTTCACGCTGATCACAGGACGTGCTCTGACATACAAACACACACACACACACGTCAGTGGCACCCATGTCATTCATAGAGGAACAGGAAGCCCGTATGCACCTTATATCTACTATATTATCCATGCATACAGTATTAACTGGATGCACATAGAGGTGTATTCAGAAATCACAAGTTTGAACCTGCTTATTTTCTATTTTTTGCAGCTATAGATTGTCTGTGCTGCATTAGTCTGTTTTAGTCATTCAGAGCCCATTAGCTCTACAGCTCTCTGTCAATACCTGATGTCCATATCAACTCTGTTGCTAATTATCATGTACAGTCTACTGGTATTATCATTACAGAGAAATTTGCATACTAGGTGCTAATTTGTAATTTGTATACTGCTCATTTGCACACTGTACATAGGCTTATGCCATCTCAGGTTCATATCATCTCTGATATCAATATACCGCTGTCCACTATAGTCACCCAGGGAATTTCAAATTTCATTCTTCTTGTTTCCTCTAGTTATTTTGTGGTTTGGTTCCATGTTATTACCTCATTAGTATTGTTGTGTACCTATTACCTTGGCATTCGTTAGGAGAGCAGAGCAAGAATTTCATTGCTCAGGAAATGTTGCATTTCTTAACTGTGCACGTGATAATAAAGCCTTTGAATCTCAAATCTAGCAGAATCTCAAGGCTGATTAGTAGCTATCACTATCAAATCTCTGAGACACAAATGCACAAATTCACATATATTTGCATGCTTACATTGACTTAACATGTATTTGTGCCGCACAAACGATTAACTTCACGTTTGGTACAAATGCACCTTAAGTAGGGAAAGCTACAATCGTGTGTCACTCCTCTGGTAACTCTGTGTGTTAACTTTCTTTGATCCATTCTATTATGCTGAGCACCAAGCTAGAAGGCAGAAAGTATCCTTTTTATATGGTTTTTAGTATGACCCGACTGTGGGTGAATGCTCTACCACTAGGCTGCCACTCACCACTCCAGTTATAGCTGCATTAGTTATTTGTACATTTGCGTTGCAGTCCCATGGATCCATCTGACCATACAGCATGAAGGATGCACGTTATCAATTAATTCATTAATCATTAGTTGATTCACCTCCTCGATCAATTAACGATTTAATTGATATCCGTCTTTTTCCTGAGAATCTGAATTTCCCTTGGTATCATGTCTGTCTATAATATAAAAATCTAGTTATTGTTTATGATATCCACCTTATTCCTGAGGGCCCTGCTGTAAAAACAACTTCTGGTGCAACTTCCGGTTTCAGGCTGAAGTAGTGTTAAATCAGTCAGCAAGAGTGGAGTAGTGGGGCGTTTTTAAAAGTTTTTCAAATTCATTCTAATGTATAGTCCACATACGTGTTTTGCACTCAAGTGGCAGCTAATTTCAGCACTTTTAGTTTCTGTATTTTTTGAATGTTTTGGTGTAGTTTGGTACTTGTTGCTGGTGTTGGTGGTTGTGCCATAGACTGTATAAATGGAGGCTTCTCACCGGCAATGAACAGATCATGCACTGAAAACTAAAGAGGACTGTTGGTGTGATCAGTGGTACAGATGCAAGAGCACCAGGTATGTTTTCACTTGTATGAATGTCACAGATCTGACGTTTATGCGTCATATATGTCACCAGATGCAAGGCTGCATGAAATAAAATAATAAATAAAAAAATAGTAACAGTGAAGCGGCATGAAAAAATAAGCAGCAGTGCTGTGGTTTTAAGCAGGTTTTATTATATCATGTCGCCTTCACGGGATCCTCTCTCCGGTGCATAGTGGAGCAGCCCGGAGCGGGATCCCTAAGCTCTCAGAGAAAGAGAGGCGGACACAGTGTGTGTCTACCAGTTGCAGGATCAGAGTGAGAGAGAATGAGAGAGATTGCGTTACAGAGTTGCACCTTAAATACTTGATCATAACAATACATCAAAAAGACATACCCCACAGTCTAGAATGATCAAAGGGACAACGGAACAGGCAGGAGGTATTTGCATTTGTAAGCCATACATCACAATGGGCAGATTAGCTAGACCCCGCTCTAAGTGCAAGACAAAGAGGCTAACAAGCACATCTACATATTGATCTGAGTCTCTAGGTCACAGTAAGGACAGGACGCATGAGTACAAAGGATGAAAGGCATCGATTAACATCACATAGGTGAGACAGAAGAAACTCGTCTACCTGTAGACATTAATACACCAAAGCACATCTAAGATGCTCAGAAAAAGCACAGTAAGGACAAGCCATATGCACACTATACCGAATGGCGCATTACATCACAACACATGCATGTTTGCATCACAAATACATGAATGGCACATTGCTTCTCAGTAATGCAGCAGAAAAACAGAGAAAAGAGGGCTGAGTGTCCTTAGTCTGTTGTGGGGTTAAAACGAACCGCCACACACGCTCCCCCCCAGAGGACGCGGCAGGGGGTCGCGACCTCGATAATCCATCTGTGTGAGCGAGCTGTGGGAGAAGCTCGCTGCAGGCGGAGGGGGAGGGAGGGGAGGGGTAGTAAGTGCCGGCAGGAGCTGTGAAATCGTCCTGAGCCGTGCAAAAATTGCTTGCTGCTCCGTGACGTCGAGGGTTTGTCCCGTTGCACGTGCGGAGATCACAAGAAGAAAAACTAGTCTCTGACTCCTCTTGTGGCCATGAAGAAAAGCAGGAGCGGCTGTAAGAGAAAAAGTAAACAAAGCAGGGGAACTGTTGGCTTTGGGTGCTGAAGCAACCCCAAAGCTCCCGGGAACAGCTGACGGCTGAAATCCCGTTGTGCCGTGGCTAAGACCATTAAAAAATCCAGTGGCGAGCTGCGTGCTTGCTTCAGGTGAACGAGCAACCCTGAAGGTTCTGTGGGCAGCGGCGGAGGACGATGGCGGTCTGTGGCGTGGCTGAGACTGTTAACAAATCCTTCCAGTATGCTGCATGCGTGCCTCAGGTGAGCGAGCAGCCCTGAAAGGCAGCGGCGAAGGAGGAAGGCAGTCTGTGGAGCCGTTACTTGTCCCGTGCGTGATACGCCGTCCTTGTAACTCCCCGATGCGTGCGTGGGGGTTCAGTGCGTGGGTGGGCCGCTGGAGTGGTGAGTCAGGGTGCAGAAACTTGGTGGAGAACGGCGCAGACGGCGCCGGTAAAATCCAGGTTGAGCTGTGGCTGTAGATTGGCCATGGTGCGTTGGAGCGGTGAGAGGAAATAGACGATCTTTAGTCCCTCAGGCCCGTGCAGAGGCGTTGGAGCGGCGGGAGGGAATAGACGATCTTTTGTTCCTCAGGCTCATGCAGCTGCGTTGGAGCGGTGTGAGGAAGTAGACGATCTCCGTCCCTCGGGCTCGTGGAGGCGCGTTGGAGCGGTGCGAGGCAATAGACGATCTTTGTGCCCCGGGCTCGTGCAGCTGCTTTGGAGCGGTGAGAGGGAGGAGACGATCGTTGTCGCTCGTGCGGCCATGGTGCGTTCAGTTCCACGCGCTGCGCTCCCCGTCGGCCCTGGAGGTTGCCGTCGTGGAGAGAGGACGAGGTGCGTGCGCTCTCAGTGAGAGCGGCCGGTCCAGCGTGGTTGTGCAGATCTCAGGCGACGGAGCATTCATGCCCGGGTGTTGCGTTCGCTGGCCGCTCGTTTTTTTCAGCGTCGGTTCGCCAGCGTGGCCATCCAAAACAGAAGGCTGCGTTGCACAAAACGTGTGCGTCTTCAAGGGGCCACCAACGCAGCTGTGTGGTTGTCCAGCTCGGAAGGTTGCTTTCGCACAAAACGTGTGCGTGTTCATATCACGTCGGGGTCACCAGTGAAGCGGCATGAAAAAATAAGCAGCAGTGCTGTGGTTTTAAGCAGGTTTTATTATATCATGTCGCCTTCACGGGATCCTCTCTCCGGTGCATAGTGGAGCAGCCCGGAGCGGGATCCCTAAGCTCTCAGAGAAAGAGAGGCGGACACAGTGTGTGTCTACCAGTTGCAGGATCAGAGTGAGAGAGAATGAGAGAGATTGCGTTACAGAGTTGCACCTTAAATACTTGATCATAACAATACATCAAAAAGACATACCCCACAGTCTAGAATGATCAAAGGGACAACGGAACAGGCAGGAGGTATTTGCATTTGTAAGCCATACATCACAATGGGCAGATTAGCTAGACCCCGCTCTAAGTGCAAGACAAAGAGGCTAACAAGCACATCTACATATTGATCTGAGTCTCTAGGTCACAGTAAGGACAGGACGCATGAGTACAAAGGATGAAAGGCATCGATTAACATCACATAGGTGAGACAGAAGAAACTCGTCTACCTGTAGACATTAATACACCAAAGCACATCTAAGATGCTCAGAAAAAGCACAGTAAGGACAAGCCATATGCACACTATACCGAATGGCGCATTACATCACAACACATGCATGTTTGCATCACAAATACATGAATGGCACATTGCTTCTCAGTAATGCAGCAGAAAAACAGAGAAAAGAGGGCTGAGTGTCCTTAGTCTGTTGTGGGGTTAAAACGAACCGCCACAACAGTTTTTTTTTTGGGGGGGGGGGTTCTGCATTTGTTGCACTGCCTTGGAATGATATGGACTTGATATTAGCAGCTTCAGCACGCATTAATTTTTAAATTATCACAAAATATTGATCAATAAAATTCTGAACAACTGTCAGAGAAGGTCTGTACGTGTTAAGTTAAATGACAAGCATTCATGGCATGACAGCAGCATGAGCATTTTAATTTGGGGGTAAAACAAACAGCAAACAGCTGCAGCTGTCTTTATTTACCCCGACATTAAAACACTCAAACACGGTGTTGTGGTTCTTTGTGGCTCTGACTAGATTCTACGTCTGCTCTAAGGTAAATCCGATTATGTCCAACATTTTTTAACAAACTGCATCCGACTTTATTGCGGTGGAGACTTTGACGGATCTCAGAGCTTTTATTTGTTTACAGTGTTAGCATCTTAGCAGCGGCGCTAACAAACGGAGCTACTGTCTGCCAGGCCACTTTTTAAGGTCATCTTCTCATCCCTCCATAGTCGTGGGAAGTGGTGTGATTAAATTACTGTTTCTGAGGTGCAAAAGGCCGTGTTCCCACATTTTTGATGCCTAAGCCATTGTTTTTTAACAAGGAAAAGTGTCCTGTTTCAGTGACAACCATCCATCCATCCATCTTCTTCTACTTAATCCTTTATAGGGTCGCGGGGGGGCTGGAGCCACACGTTCTAAACTAGTACTGGAAGTTGTGGCCATAATTCACGCAAGGCATCATGGGGGGCTAGGAATAATGTGGATACTTAACAAAAAAAAATTCACATCATATTCCTCAATGATTTATTGATTTTATTGTAATCTGTTGTACAGTATGTTAAACATTAACAACATAAAATAAACCCAGAAAAATAAAAGATTTAGGTGACTTTAACATGAAAATTTGTCTACTGGCATAGTTCAAATTAAACTTTAGCAGTATAAAACAGAATAAAGAATAGAATAAATGCTAAATTGAAAGGACTTTCATTTAAATGACTAAATTCTTATTGCTAATTAATCGAAAGTTGATAAATTGTTAATACCCCCTTTACACAGGGATGGAGATCGTTGAGAGATCTGGCCAATTTCTGATCTTTCAATGCTCTCCACAGTCACCACGGTCTCCTCAAAGTTTTGACTCGGTCCAAAACACACAAGGCTCTCCCAAACGATCCCAGAGATCAAAAATTGGCCCAATCTCTCAGCAATCTCCATGCTGTGTAAAGGGGCCCTAACATCCCTATACAGCATCCTTCTTTCCTGGGTCCATGGGCTGAGAGAAACATATCTTTATTCTGGTACTTATGGCAAAATTGACAATAAAGAAGTCTGACTTTATTTATATTGTGCCAATGGAATTATTTCACAGGAAACACGTGTTGCAAATCACAGAAATTAAGGTTCAGTACCCAAATAAAGCAGAACTGCTGCCAAATGTATTAGTAACACCTGTGTTTATCCACCATTTCATGTTCTAATGACTGCTGTGATTTGCATCTATCAGTGCATTTTGTCAGAAATAGTGAGATTTATTGCTTCCAAGGGGATTTATGTGGATTAAATAAGAAAATAAATCAAAGATAGAGACCATCGTTGCACTGAATGTATATGATCCATCTGTAGGAATATGGGGGATGATAAATTTAAATTGAGAATGCAACTCTGCTCCAAAAGGATAAAACATGCTCTAATGGTGTCTATAAAGCCAGTAGGCGGGAGCTGGATGAAAATGGCAGCTCTTTGATATCAGAGGTGGTCTCGCTCATTAAAATCCACGCACACGCTCACACAGAGTATGATTAAACATTTAATTACCTGTATAAAACAGCTCTGTCTGCTCCGAACACTCCGACTATTAAATCTGTAGGACACAAACACACATCAGCTGTTTTCACTGCAGACCACCATTAGACTCCTGCTGAGCCTCCCCACATGCACGCCGGTGTGTGTACCTGGATATCCATTCTGGTCTATGTCCGTGTTTCCAGTCATAGAGTATCCAAAGCTAGCGGGCATGTAAGTGGACGCCCATTTACCCTGCAGGACCTGAGTGACAAGAGAGACATGGCAGATTAAAACACTCGTTTGTGGGTTTTAATTTTTGAGGATTTAAGATTGTTGGTGGGTCACAAGGGTGAGAGCATGAGGGAGATGAGGTCCATGTGAGCTGCAGCATAACAGAGGCACAGCTGATGATTAATTCAATCATCTAAATCAGCTGATGGAAAAGTGAATGAAGCCAAAATGGTGACTGTATTTATTCTTTGCAGCTCTGTGTCCATAGCAACTACTTAAAATGCAGAGATGGGAAGTTTTTAAGCAACGGACATAGGGGCAAACTTGAAAATTATCAAAAAAATTTCAGTAAGTCATGATGTGCATATACTTCACTCCTTCATGGGCACAGCTGCTTGCAACGTTGCTAGTAGCTAGCTGTTACTGAGCTAACACACAAGATTCATCCACAAGCTAATGAAGAGAAAGGCACAGTCTGGTTGTGACTGTAAATATGTTTTACTGTATTCATGTTTGACACATCACTTGTTTTAAGACGGCATTCCAAAGTAGTTACAGCCTGGACACTGCAGCACGCTGCAGGGTACTACTGAAAGCTGCTGTATGTGCGTGAAGGGAGGAGGAAGAGAGCGGTGGAGACACTTTTAGGTTCAAACCATTGTGAGGCATCTGAGAGGGACCCAACAAATAGTTTTTCTAAATCTTTCACTCTTTCACCCATCAGGCTGTTGAGGGTGTTTTCACACCACGGTTCATGTTTTTGCTACATTGCATACATTTGGTCCGGTTAAGTTTGGCTTCACACTGGTCTTTTTCCAAGTGAATGAAAAAACTTTATGTCACGGCATCTATGTCTTGTAGTCATGATGACTAAAAACACATTTGTGTTGTTAGCTGGCAACATGCTACTCGCTCTCCAAGTTATTTTTTGCAGCTCTGGACACATCAGTAACCACACTAAGTTAAAAGTGAGAAAGACTCCATCATAGTTGGTGAACAAGTTTCATGAGGTCTTCATTACAAAGGACGTTTGTCCTTCTCATCTTCCGTGATGATTTTCAGGTGGCATGCTTGCCCCTTTTTTTTTTCCTGTCACAGCCTTTCCAAAAATATCTAATAAGCTTCTGCAGTTTTATTATTCTTTTCAAGTGACCATTTATGTCGCTAACAGACATATTTCCTCTCTCCGAGTGTAGCCATGGTTCATTTTCCCTCACATTGGCTGCCTTACTTCCTGTGTTTGGTCCCAAAGTCTGAACCTTTCTGAAAATTGCTTTCACACTCTATACAAACCAGACTAAGGTTCAGTTTGATCCAGACCTAGACCATCTTTTTGCCGGACCAAATTTCGGCTCTTTAGTCTGGACCATGGTTTGGAGGAAGTTTCACACCTAAAATTTTGGTCCAAATCAACCAGAAAAGTCCGAACCAAACTGGTTAGGTATGAAAGCACTCAACATCTTGATAGAAGCCACTGAGAATGAGAACTTGTTCTCTTTTGGTTTCATTGTCCCACATTAACCACAGTGGTTTATACTTATTACCTCCGCCAGGCCGGAGGCCAGGAGGAGGTTATGTTTTTGCCAGCGTTTGTCTGTCTGTTTGTCTGTCTGTTTGTTTGTTTGTCTGTTGGTTAGCAAGATAACTCAAAAAGTTTTGGACGGATTTTCATGAAACTTTCAGGAGTTGTTGAAAATGGTACAAGGAAGAACTGATTAAATTTTGGGTATGATCCGGATCACCGTCTGGATACAGGAATTTTTTAAAGGATTCTTTAACATTGTCAGATACGGCTATTTTCAACATGTGTGCAGGGGCAATAGAGGGCGCTGGTCCTCGTTTCTGACGAACACAAAATCCGCCTTCTTAAAAGTTTTAGGCACAAAAGCACGCGGAAAAAAGTCGTGAGCAGGGCCCGCCAGCGTGCCTGTGTTTGTGTAACGCTGCAAAAGCTGAGACGGGCAGCTGTCCGGCGCCGGATTATTTGGCAGAAATTCCCCGGGCAGCCATAGTGGCTGCGCAAAGACGAGCTCTCTGCCGGGGAAGATTCCAAATCCGCTTTTGCCGCGGAGCGCAACCCCAATAAAACCCACGGCAACCTGTCTACCCAATTTGCATCCGTCAGGGAAGCCCTGAGTGCTGCTTTCAGTGATCTATGAAAACGCTCGCATAACCCATTGGCCTGTGGGTTGTACGCGGTTGTGCGATGAATTGCAACGCTCGCAGCCTTGGAGTTTGGAGAGGGAGGAGATGGACACAACAGCAACACTTGAGTTTATTACCTCCGCCAAGGAGGTAATGCTTTTACTACTGAACCACAAATCCTATCATTGTGAATCCAATTGCTAATCATATGTTTTCATAGTCAAGGAATCTGAAAACGTACACACAAACACTGTATGGGGGGGAAATGTGGCGCTTGGCGGAGGTCTGCGCTCTCCGAGTGTTTTTCTAGTATTTTTTATGTTAAGTGGCCTGCTATACAATCTAAGAATGTAGACCTATAATGTGTAGTACACACTGCATGCCTCATCTATTATTTATTCCTGTGTATTCGACGTCTGCCAGGTTCTTTTTCATGTTATTACTTAAAGGACCATTAGAAGGGACCAATGTTAATGTATTTTTTTTTAATTTAATTTTTTTCATTTTATTCTCCTTAACATTTTTCTTCTTGCAACATGGTTGCTTGTACATTTATGTCCTTGGCACACTTACACTGAATTGCCCTTTGGAATAAATAAAGTTATCTGATCTCAACTAAACATTTAAAAATTTTTTAAAAAAAATATGCCCATGCCTCGTCATGTAAAACTACACATCATCCACAGTATAAAGATTTCAGCTTTCTTCCTCATATACGGGACACACCAGTCTCACCACCCATATGAAGGTTTGGTCATATTTACCTGTGAGGGTGTGGGGTCAGGGCCACGGGGCCCACCGTTGTGGATGTAGACCAGGCCGTTGTGGTCGGGGCCTCCATAAGGAGCAGAGATGGCCACATCTGGAACATGGGACAGATGTGAACATGGATGACTCAGATGCAGTTTTGAGTGTGGTGTCTCAAGTCTATTCAGCTTTACTTGGAAACACATTTAAGAACACTGATCAAAGTGCTGTTCAATAAAGTAGCTGGACAGAAATGATAAAAACGAATGGCAAAATATGTTACTACACTAAACTAAAATGAATAAAAACATCAGGGTGCTATGCCTCAGTGTTTGTTTGCGGACAGACACATTCACACATTAACAGACTACCGTCGTTTCACCGAGGCAAAACTAGTAAAACCAATGAAATGCGAAAAAAATATTGAGAATATTCAAAAAATTAAGAAATAATAATAATAAAAGTCAATGTGTACAAATGAGTTTCCAAATGGGCTTCAAAAGTCTCTATTCTTGGTGAGGTCGGGGAAGTGGTCAGCACTGTCCCTTCACTGTATACGGTGAAATAATAAGGGAACAAAACTGCAAAAGAAACACATGAACCAAGAGGGAAAAAATAAGTTTCTCTTTCTGCCACAACCACAAAAGACCTAAAAACATGAACACAGGATGTGCACTTTACATAGTGCTGGCAGCTAATGAATTCATAGACAATGCACAATGAACAGCTTTTACATTTCATTTTATTATCCAGAGATGAGGGCAACATTACGATGATCTTAAGCCTGAATTTGTGCTGCAATTTGCACCTTCTGCCCATGGTTTTTGGGTAATTTCTGACACAGATTTTCCCATTTTGCTCCCTCGTCAAATAACAAAGGCGTTTGCATGCAGTTTGCACTTGTAGGAATGCTGTCTTTTAAAATGGGTGCAGCTGGGAGCAAAGTCAATGCAATGACATTGCACTTTTGATCAGCAAAAACCATGTCTAAAGTCAGGGGTGCATTAAAATTGCTAAGTGTAGGCCTGTCACGATAACTGCTATATCGACTTATCAAGTTATTGAGTTCATTTTTATATATTATAAACCACTGTTTATGCTAAAGTAAGTTGCCTTTATGTTCTTCCTCCTCATTTTGCTTGATTCTGGGTGTTCAAATCAGTTTACTGGTGCAGTGCTGCCATCTACTGTGTAGACATATGAACGGCAAATACTTTTTTCAACATTTCAATTCCAATGTTAAATACTGTTGATAAATAACAACATGTAACATGTGCAATATGCATATCATAAAAGATGGTTTGAACAGCAATAATAAGATTTTTTCATGTGCTTATGCATTCACACAGCACCATTTTGGAGCGGCATTTACACAGGCTCCGTATAGGTGACGGTAATGCACCTGGGTGGATGCTAACTACAGAAGGAGGAAGAATTTCTAGCACATGAGTTTGGTGAACATTGTAGTATAGATGGGAGGAAAATACAGGCAAAGAACTAATGCCTGAAGTAGAGACATTATTGTATACTGAAATATACCATAAACATCACATATTTACACATTTATCAGGAAAAAAGTATCAAATTTTATGTTAAAATAAAAAATTGGACATTTAAGTGCAAAAAAAAAAATCACAATGATGAGAAAATAAGTTGCAAAATTTACATGAAAAACTTACAAATCTACACAAAGTCACTACTTCATTGGAAAAAAAAAATTTACATGAAAAACTTGCACTTGCAGCAAATTTTATTTGAAAAAGATGCATATTTACATGGGAGGAAAATCACAACTTCATGACAAAAAATTCCTAAATTTTCATAAAAAATATATATAAATTGACATTAAAACATAACAAACTTATAAGGAAAAAAATAGAGAAAAGTACCAAGTTTTATGTGAAAAAAGTTGGACATTTATGAGGACCATAGAAGGACTTTTTCTTTTGTAGAATTTATGTTAAAATGAGGTTTCTAGTGTTAGATGATGTATCTGCAAACTGTAAATCTTCTGCAACATGACAAAGTATTACTTTGTCTTGTTTTTTTTTCATTTTGGCTAGAAGCTAAAATTGTGAGAAAAAAAATTATTCAACAGCCCTGCGCACCATTGTAGCCGTCCATGTCCAGGTCTCCCAGAACTGCGATGGCTGACCCATATCTGGAGTAAACCTCCAACCCCGTGAGAAACTGAGGAAGGTGAAAGGAAAATCCACCCCGACCCAGGTACACAGACACCTGCGAAGTGCACACACATGGAAACAGGATAGAATTAAAATGTGCAGACAACAAAAAATACTTTCAGTATATATAAATTTTACCTCAAATCAACAATAACCACCTCATATTTTCACATTCAGACTGAGCAGAATGGATAGAAATGAGCAGAGAAAGAATAAGCTAGAGCTAAATAAGTGTGATACTATCTGTTAACATCATCTCACTCTGCAGAACTTTAACTATCAGATCAGACAGCTTTGGTTTCTGGTTAACATGCAGAGAAGCATCAGATATCAGCCTCACTGTGAAGTCTGTCTTCACATTAAAACACTGACTAGATTCATTTTTTCCACATTTTAGGTGCCAATGAACGATCTTGCATTGCAAATCTGCCTCTTGTTGCACATTCTAGGATTTTTTTTTTTATTTCAATTCACCACAGGCATAGGAAAGAATATTTCTGTCATCAACCACATCTTTACAAAATTATTCATCCCAGCCTGTCTTAAAAAAAAAACTTGCATGCTACAGTTACAAGACATTTCAACATTAGTATCAAGGCGTGCTTAGGAGTCCTAATTGCCTAACTGTGTGTTGGTGTGTGTGTTGTTAGCATCCATTAGTATTATGATTGAGTTATTGAGTTATTGTGTTATTACCTTATTAGTATCGTTGTGTACCTATTACCTTAGCATTCATTCGGAGAGCAAAGTAAGAATTTCATTGCTCAGGAAATGTAGCATTTCTTAACTGTGCCCATGATAATAAAGCCTTTGAACCTTTGAATCTTGAATCTTTCCCCTTTTCTAATGTTTTTAAGTATTTTTTTCCACAATATTTTTATTGAACCTTTTTACAAACATAACACAAACAATCAAACACTAACACTAAAGTAATAAAAAATTTAAAAAAAAAAAACAAAAAACACCAACAACCACTATCAAGAACAGGTCTTCAACAATGCTCCTCTGTTTAGTCTAGGCAATCCATTACATAAGTATACATATTATACATTCACCAGTTTGGAATTTACAAGGTCCACACACATCATTCACCTTCTTCTTCAAAAGTTATGTTTAAATTCTTTACATAATCAATGAAAGGTCTCCATATATTCTCAAACACATTTTCCTTTGATTTCAGTATATATGTTATTCTTTCTAATGGAAGGTTTGTTAACATCTGTCTTAACCACTGAGTCACATCTGGTCTATGAGTCTTTTTCCACAGTAGTGCAATACATTTTTTTGGCGTTAAGCAAACTGAGGTCTATGAATGCTCTTTCACTTTTATTAAAATTATGCTTTTCTGGATACAGACCCAACAAAAACAATTTAGGATTCAATATGATTTGTTTTGAAATTATTTTTTCAATTGTTACCCTCACCTCTTCCCAAAACACTCTAATTTTCCTACATTCCCATACACAATGAAATAAGGTTCCTTTACTTTCCATACATTTTTTTAAGATAAGATAAGATAAGCCTTTATTAGTCCCACAACGGGGAAATTCCAGGATTGCAACAGCACAGGGATAGCAACACTCAGAGCAACAATCAGAAGGCAAGAAAAAAAACAAGCAAGCAAGAGCAGCTAATATACATATGTACATATTACTATAAAATATACTGTATATACACACACACACACACACACACACACACACACACACACAGTGCAGAGCATTGTAGCTGGATGGAATAAATATATGAATATATGAACACACAGTGCAGAGCATTGTAGCTAGATGGAATAAATATGTAAATATATAAACACCCACAGTACGGAGCATTGCAGCTAGGTGGAATAAATATGCAAGTATATAAACACACACAGTGCGGAGCAATGTAGCTAGATGGAATAATATGTAGATATATAAAAACACAGTGCGGAGCATTGTAGCTAGATGGAATAAATATGTAAATATATAAACACACACAGTGCAGAGCATTGTTGCTAGGTGGGATGAAACAGCATAACCGTCTATTTAGTTATCCTACATGGTATGATTATGTGCCCATACATATTCTCACCCTCCATAGCGACCGATATGTTCCTAGTTGTATGCCGGAGAGGACCATTGTGTAAGTCTATTGCATCTTTTGCATTCAAAAAAACTATTAGTTTGTTATGTCTTTTTGCTATCTCTGCGAGCAGCCCTGCTTAGGTTGTACAGTCTGACAGCCGTTGGTAGGAAGGACCTACGAAACCTCTCGGTTGTGCACCTGGGATGATGTAGTCTGCTGCTAAATGAGCTCCTCAGTGCATCCAGTATGTCCTGCATAGGGTGGAACTCGGACTCCAGCAGAGATGACAGTTTAGCCACCGTCCTTCTCTCTCCTATCTCCTCCATTGGATCAAGGCGCTGCCCCAGGACAGAGCTAGCTTTCTTAATCAGTTTGTTCAGTCTCTTCCTATCGGCTGCAGTAATGCCACTGCCCCAGCAGACCACTCCAAAAGTGATGGCTGATGCCACCACTGTGTCATAGAATGACTTCAGCAGCGCCCCTTGTACACCAAAAGACCTGAGTCTCCTCAGCAGGAACAGCCTGCGCTGTCCCTTCTTGTAGAGTGCGTCAGTATTGTGTGACCAGTCTAGTTTATTGTTCAGATGAATACCCAGGTACTTATAGGATGTCACCATCTCAATGTCTGTTCCCTGTATATTTACTGGTGCTGTGAGGGGCTGCCCATGCCTGCGGCAGTCCACCACCAGCTCCTTAGTTTTCCTCGCGTTGATCTGGAGGCAGTTCCGATGGCACCAGTCCACAAAGTCCTGGATAAGCCCTCTGTACTCAGCTTCATCTCCGTTGGAGATGAGACCAACGATCGCAGAGTCATCAGAGAACTTCTGTAGATGGCAATGTGTTGTGTTGTGTGAGAAGTCCGCAGTATAAAGAGTGAACAGGAAGGGAGCCAGCACCGTTCCCTGGGGGGCCCCCGTGCTACTGATGATCGTGTCGGAAACACAGTCCCGGGTTCTCACAAACTGAGGCCGGTTCGTGAGGTAGTCCAGGATCCATGATGACAGGTGCTGGTCCACCCCTGCGCGCAGCAGCTTGTCCTTCAGGATCATCGGTTGGATGGTGTTGAAAGCACTGGAGAAGTCAAAGAACATGATCCTCACCATATTCCCGGGCTTCTCCAGGTGGGACAGAGAACGGTGAAGGAGGAAGATCACCGCATCCTCCACCCCAATGCCATGCTGGTAGGCGAACTGGAGTGGATCCATCGCTGGTTCCACCAGGGGGCGGAGATGAGCAAGGAGCAGTCTCTCCAGGGTCTTCATCAAGTGGGACGTCAAGGCCACCGGTCTGTAGCTGTTCAGGTCTTTGGGGTGGGAAGTTTTTGGTACAGGTACCACACAAGATGTTTTCCACAGCTGTGGTACCCTCCCCAGTTTCAGGCTCATGTTGAAGATATACGTCACAATCCCACACAGCTGGTCTGCACAGGACTTGAGGAGCTTTGCGCTGATGCCGTCCGGTCCCGACGCCTTCCTCGCCTTGATCTTCCATTTTGTGCACGTATCTGGTATATTTTTGTTGTATCTATTTAACTCCACCGGTGTAACATACATCCACATTAACCATTTAAAATGTATCAATTTAAGACGTACATTTATTGATTTGGTTTGAGCTTCTGTACAAGCCAATTCCCATTGTTCCTCTGAAATTTCAATTTGCAGGTCTTCTTTCCAATAATTTAATCTTTTCTGTGAGTTTTCACTTTAAGATAGTGTCAATGAATTATAAAACTCTGAAATAATACCCTTTCTCTTACCATCTTTCGTCAAAATTTTTTCCAAGGATGAATAAATAGGTCGAGTGAGAGCATTGTTTTGATTTGATCGAATAAAGTTCCTAAGCTGAAGATATTTAAAAAAATGTGTTCTATTAAGATTAAATTTGATCCTCAGCTCTTCAAAAGACATTATGTTATCTGAACATGACAGATATAAATCTTGAATCTTTTGAATCCCTTTTAAATTCCATACTTTAAATACAGCATCCGCTCTCCCTGGTTTAAAATATTGATTACCCCATATTGGGCTAAATTGTGACAGTAAGTGTGGTTCTTTTAAATATTTTGTGGTTTCACACCATATTTTGATCATATGCTTTACAAATGGATTTTTAACTTGTTTCTGTAATTGTTTTGCCGAGTCTGAGTATATGAATATGGGAAGAGGTAAAGGTCAATTGTATGATTCCATTTCAGTCCAGTGAGGGAGATCATTTGATGAAAAATAATATGTCATAGACCTCAGTTGTGCTGACCAGTAATACAACATAAAGTTTGGACATTTCAGACCTCCACGATCAAATGGAAAATATAGTAAGGACAGACGTAATCTAGCCTTCCTGTTGTTCCATATAAATTCCACTAACTTTTTTTTAATTCTTGAGAATAGATCTGAAGGTGGTGGCAAAGGAATGTATTGAAATAAATAAAAGTAATATCATACCTAAAATACTTTAAGTATATTGATTCTCCCTATCATCGACATTGGTAGTGACATCCATCTCTGAATTAACTCATTAATGTCTGTCATTAAGGCTTCATAGTTGGTACTGGCGACTAATTCTACCTTAGGCACAGTTTGAATTCCTAAATATTTAAACTGGTTTACAACATTGAATTGATTTACCTCAGAAGCTGGGTGATTTCTCTGGGTCTCATTTAGCATTAATATTGAAGATTTAGTTTTATTTATTTTATATCCTGATATTTCCCCAAAATTCTTTATTAAATTCAACAAGGTCGGGATTGATTTTTTAAGATTCGACATAAACAAAATTATGTCATCGGCATACAGGGAGATTTTATGTTCTGTTGGTCCTACTTTAATTCCATATATTTGTGGATGTAAACGTACTGCCATCGCTAAAGGTTCAATTGCCATAGTAAACAATAAAGGTGAAAGTGGACAGCCTTGTCGACATCCTCTATTGATCTTTATTGATTTTGAGATATTGCGGTTTGTTAGGATTTCTGCTGTAGCATTATTGTATATTATCTGAACCCATTTTATGAAATTATTTCCAAGTCCAAACCTTTGTAAGACTTCAAAAAGAAAGGGCCATTCGACCCTATCAAAGGCCTTTTCGGCGTCCAATGATAGGAGAGCTGTATCCGGTGCTTCTTTATTAGAATAAATAATATTAAATAGTCTTCTTACATTATGGAAGCCTTGTCTTCCCTTTATAAAGCCGTTCTGATCTCGGTTAATAATATTTGGTAATATTTCTTGTAGTCGTCTTGCTAAAATTTTGCAGATTATCTTAAGGTCAGCATTTAATAGACTTATTGGTCTCATATTTTCACATTTATTAGAGGGTTTACCTGGTTTTGGCAACAGTATAATTAAGGCATTATTCATGTATAGTGGTAAATTACTATTTTGAAATGCTTCTAAAACCATTTCCAAAAAAGGTTTTATTAATTTATTCTTAAATTTTTTATAAAGGTCAACTGGAAGACCATCTGGTCCTGCACTTTTTCCTGATTTCATATTATCAATGGCTAGCCCAACTTCTTCTTGACTAATTTTAGACTCCAGTATCTCCCCGTTTTCATTTGGAATACACGGTATAGATAGTCCATCCAAAAACCCTTTTAGTTTTGTTAAGTCAGTTTCATTTTTTGTATCATATAATTTTTCATAGTAATCTCTAAAGGCTCTATTAATTTCTAAAGGATCTACAACTACCTGTCCGTTGCTTATAATACTGGTGATTGGTGTTTTAAATTCTAATTGTTTAATCTGCCATGCCAATAATTTTCCCGATTTTTCACCTTGTTCATAAAAAGATTGTTTCAATCTTAGAAGACTCGAGGCAGCTCTATTTGCTGATTTTTTGTCATATTCAGCTCTCAGAATCAGTAATTCATTCTCTAACTTTGGGTCACTTCCTGCATACACTTTTTCTTGAAGAATTTTTAGTTTATGTTCTAATTGGACTCTCTCCTCTTGAGTCTTCTTAGATTTTGAACCTGTATAACTAATAATATGTCCCCTAATAAAAGCTTTGAAAGCCTCCCACTTTATACATGCTGATGTTTGTGTAGTATTGATATCAAAGAACTCATCTATCTGTTTTTCTATGTACTTAACAAATTCCTCATCCTGAAGCCATTTATGCTGAAATTGCCACCTACCTGGTTCCTTTGTCAATTTCTTATCTACATATATGAGACAACAGGGTGCATGATCAGAGATCACAATATTATCATAAAAGCAGTTTTGAATCTTGGACCTTAATTCTGTGGAGATCAAAAAATAGTCAATACGTGAGAATGTCTTATAGGTATTAGAATAACAAGAGTAGGCTTTAACTTGTGGTTTCATTTCTCTCCATATATCTAGCAATCTCAATTCTTTCATAAAATGCTTAATGATCATCCTGCATCCATTGTGTGTACAGTCCAGTCCTGTTGATCTATCTATATGGGGATTCAATGTACAATTAAAATCCCCTGCTATTATATGTTGTCCTGTAAGTGATGATAAGATAAGAAATAAATTAGCAAAGAACTTTTGATCATCTCTATTGGGACCATATAAGTTCACCAGATTTATATTTTCTAATAACAAAGATCCCTGAATAATTAGATATCTTCTAAATTTGTCTCCAATTACATTTTTCACTTGAAATGGAACTGATTTATGTATGAGAGTCATAACTCCCCTGGCTCGGGATGAAAATGATGAGGTGAATACACTTCCTTGCCATCTACTCTTAATTCTTTTTACATCTTCCTCTATTAGATGAGTTTCTTGTAAAAACACAATTTTTGAACCTATGTCTTATTTTATTCATAACTTGTTTAAGTTTTTTTTAATTTTTGTTGACCTCTGCAATTCCATGAAGTTAAATTAAGATTAACGCTTTGGTCTACGATCAATAGGGAGTTTGGGATTACCTGGCAATATAAACATACTCACACAGAGAAGCAAAAACATGAGTGGTTGAACATTCATCCTACAAACTACTCACAAACAAATTCCCCCTTCCCACATTTGTGGTGATCCCCCCAAAATCAAAAAAAAAATTCCATCTCCCGATATAGCCATCGACCGCTCCACACCCACGAGGACCAGCCAAAGCCACTCCTTCTTCATCCTCCCAATCACCCTAACTCTACTGCTTTAAATGACGTAACATTAACTCTCTTCTGTAGTTTTCCAACTTAACTCCAAAATTTTATAGCAACTTTGTACATCATAGGTTTTTTTTTTTTTTTGTGCAAATGCTTAAATATTCTACCTTATATTTTATTCATGCTTAGCTCCCACCAGTCTCTTCTTGGATCTTCTTGATGAATTCCTGCGCTTCCTCAGGGGTCTTGAAGATGTGTGTTCCGCCCCCATACGTGACCAACAGTCTTGCAGGGTGAATTACACCATGACGAATCCCAAGGTTGCGCAGTTCTTTACGGATGGGGTCAAACTGCTTCCTCAACCGTTGAATTCCTGTGGCCAAATCTGGGTAGAACCGCACCTGTTGATCCTGGTAATTAATTTCTCCTTTGGCTCGCGTCGCGTTGAAGATCTTCATCCTGTCTCTGTAGCTGAGGAACTTCATAATTAGGGTCCTCGGTGCTGCCTTATTATCTCTCTGTGGTCCAATTCGGTGGGCGCTTTCTAATACAACTGATGATTGCAGCTCCAGGTTGTTCAGCGCTCCTGGAATCCACTTTTCCAAAAAGGAACACGGGTCCCGACCCTCGGTTCCCTCCGGTAGACCCACCAGCCTCAGGTTGTTCCGTCTCGACCGGGACTCCAAGTCTAGGACATTATCTTCCAGACATTTATTTTTTTTTTCCCAAAGTGCGCACCTTTAATTGAAGGCCGGCGACGTCATCCTCAGCACTGGAAACACAAAGCTCCACCTGCGCCACTCGTTCCACACAGTCACCCAATTCTTTTTTCATTCCTTCCAACGCTGCCATAATCCCATCAAATTTAGCATTAAAGTCTGCTCTCATTGAACTAATAGCAGCGAGCACTGCACCTGTGCCGTTGCCCGCAGTCACCGCACCGCTGCTAGCTTCCTCCGCCATATCTGGAGCTTTATTTGCTGCGTCACGGACGTGAAAGTCCGTTAATTTGGACTGTTTCGGCGGTTCAATTTTCCCTCTACCTGATTTTCCAGCCTTAGGCTTCACCGACATATCCTCGCCCAAATGCTGGGATAGGTTCTGTCCCAAATGAGAGAGTTATTTGCCGATTTTTTTCTCTAGGAGCAGAGCAGAGTGATACGTGTCTTTCTTACGTGGCCGACATAACCGGAAGTTGTTTTTAAGTATTTACTAAAGAATTTCAGTTTAACAGGTTTAACATCAGTTATGATTAGTATTTGCACACCTGACAAAACCACCATGAGAGTGCCCAGATCTCCTGATTTTTGACCTTGAGGACAACCTGGATGCAGACCAGCCTGAGGATCACTGTGTACGAGTCTGGGGAGCATTGGGGCAACTGCCTAGGAGGAGTAGCGGTTATAGTGAAATGTGGGCAGATGCAGCACCATTGCACCAGTTCTTTTCAGGTTTGCTGGAATGAGCTAAAAATCTATCTATAAATTCAAGGGATCTCTGTCTGTTTGTGTGTCTGTCTGTCTGTCTGTCTGTCTGTGTGTTCCTCAGATATCTCTCAATCCGTTCCTCAGACTGACCTAAGGTTTTATATGTGGTTTCCTGAGGTTACGAGGGTGTGCATCTCTGAATATGGAGTCACTCAGTCAAAATATGTAATTTTTATCAATAAAAGTTTAGCCACCGCTGTGTCACCGCTCTCTGTGTCCTGGCTTCAAGAAGTGTGGGCGGGGTTTTGGATCGACTCCGTACTCATTGGATAATACGCCGCATCACGGCCATGCTGATTGGACAATACGCGGCATCATGACCTGTCAATCACCACGGCGTTCCCGGGACAAAACAAGGAAGTGAAAAATGACAAATTTAACTAGAAAAAGATAATACTGAAGATTTAATGCCTAAAAAAATGATACTATAAAGTTGCCATGATTGCGTAGATCTAAAGGATAATTTAGCATACGTGGAGAACATGAGGTGCGCAAGCAGACTGGGTGAAGCGTCAGTGGGGACCTGGGTTTGACAAAGAATACCGATGTATCAACACAGAACATACTAGGAGAAGCAGCAGCCTAACGGGGCAGACCACGGTCCTTCACGGGGAGGAACGCCCAGCCGGCCCCAGTCAGAGGTAGACGGGAGTCCCTTTGCAGGACCATGACTCGCCATCGCCAGTGGCGCTGCTCTCGGTATGCTCGCACAGTTATTAAAAGTTAATAACTGTGGAGCAGAATGCCCAGATCAACTGCATATCATATGCGGCCACATGCACGGTTTGACTAAAGAACGACCATCACCAAACTGGACACAAAAAAGCTCAATAACTGATAAAAGATCACACAAATAAGTGATCTGACAAAAAAATGAACAAGCGGTTCTTAGACAGTGGCTAATATTGGATGTCCCATTCATTTTCAATTATTCTGTAATTAATATTCACACAATCAAATAAATCTCACTTCAGTCCCTTTCATATTTGTCAAAGTCTAACATGTGATTACCTACATATAGGCTACACCTCTGTATTCCACTTTCAAACACGGCTTACATGACCTGGCTCAAAGGCACGCTAACTGATTGTGAAAAAAAAAAAGTTATTTTCATTAAAAAGATAACTCATGGAGTGTGCTTTTGGCCTGAGGCTGATTTATCATGGAAAACAGCTGAGCTCTGTGATTCCAGTGATCAGCTGTTTGGATCCACTTTTTTTTTTTTTTTTTAACCAAAAGTTAAAAAAAAAACATGGGGGGGAGGCCCTACAACCTTTGCTCCTGAATGCGGGACATATCAACCATAGGCTGGATAAATTTTCAGCATGGGGCACATATGTTTTCCAATTTATAAAATTTTTCACTGGGTCTGAGGTGTGTGTGAAAAAAAAAAAAAGTGTTTTGGATAACGTTTAGAGGATCAAAAATGCCATTGTTTAGGCATAATAATAATAATAAATAATCTTCTTGCATCAATAAAAACAAATGTTCACTTCCGGTTATGGCTGCCACGTAGGACGGACGTGTCTCGCTCTGCTCTGCTCCTGGAAAAAAAAAAATCGGCAAATAACTCTCTCATTTGGGACAGAACGTATCCCAGCATTTGGGCGAGGATATGTCGGCGAAGCCTAAGGCTGGAAAACCAGGAAAAGGAAAAAGCGAGCCGCCGAAACAGTCCAAATTAACGGACTTTCAGGTCTGTGACGCAGCAAACAAAACTCCATATATGGCGGAGGAGGCTGGCGGCGGTGCGATATTTGCGGGGAATGGCGCAGATGCGCTGATGGCTGCCATGAGTTCAATGAGAGCGGACTTTTCCTCTAGATTTGATGGGATTATGACAGCGTTGGAAGGAATAAGAAAGGAATTGGGTGACTGTGTAGAACGAACGGCGCAGATGGAGCTCCGTCTCGCTAGTGCTGAAGATGACGTCACCCGTCTTCAATTAAAGGTGCGCACTTTGGAAAAAAAAAATAAATCTCTGGAAGATAATATTTTGGATTTGGAATCTCGGTCGAGACAGAATAATTTGAGGCTGGTGGGTCTTCCAGAGGAATCAGAAGGTCGGGACGTATGCTCCTTTCTGGAAAAGTGGATTCCGGAGGTGCTGGGCAGCAAGGAGTTGCAGTCAGCAGTGGTTCTGGAAAAAGCACATCGTATTGGCCCACGGAGAGATAAGGGACCGCCGAGGACCTTAATTATGAAGTTTCTTAGCAACAGAGACAGGATGAAGATCTTCAACGCTGCACGAGCTAAAAAAGGAGAGATTAAACACCAGGACCAGCAGGTGCGGTTCTACCCAGATTTGGCCACAGGAATCCAGCAATTGAGGAAGCAGTTTGATCCCGTACGTAAGGAGCTGCGCAACCTTGGGATTCGTCATGGTGTAATCTATCCTGCGAGACTGCTGACCACGTATGAGGGCAGAACCCACATCTTCAAGACCCCAGAGGAGGCGCAGGAGTTCATCAAGAAGATCAAAGAAGAAGAAGAGACTGGTGGGAGCTAAGCATGAACAAAATATAAGGTAGAATAATTAAGCATTTGCACAGGCATCTGACTGACTTGAAGTAAATAGTAAGTTTACAAAATATAGATTGTATTATATATTAAAAAAACAAAACAAAAACAAAACAAACAACAACAAAAAAAAACTATGATGTACAAAGTTGTTAAAAATTTTGGAGTTAAGTTGGAAAACTACAGAGGAGAGTTAATGTTACGTCATTAAAAGCAGTAGAGTTAGGGTGATTGGGAGGATGAAGAAGGAGTGGCTTAGGCTGTTCCCCGTGGGTGTGGAACGGTCGATGGCTATCTCGGGAGACAGAATTTTTCTTTTGATTTTGGGGGGTTTGCCACAAGTGTGGGAAGGGGAAATTTGTTTGTGTGTAGTTTGTAGGATGAATGTTCAACCACTCATGTTTTTGCTTCTCTGTATGAGCATGTTTACACTGCAAGGTAATCCCAAACTCTCTATTGATCATGGACCAAAGTGTTAATCTTAATTTAACTTCATGGAATTGCAGAGGTCTACAAAATTTAAAAAAACTTAAACAAGTTATGAATAAAATAAAGGACATGGGTTCAAGAATTGTGTTTTTACAAGAAACTCATCTGATAGAGGAGGATGTTAAAAGAATTAGGAGTAGATGGCAGGGAAGTGTATTCACCTCTTCATTTTCATCCCGAGCCAGGGGAGTTATGACTCTCATACATAAATCAGTTCCTTTTCAAGTGAAAAATGTAATTGGAGACAAATTTGGAAGATATGTAATCATTCAAGGTTCTTTGCTATTAGAAAATATAAATCTTGTGAACTTATATGGTCCCAATATAGATGATCAGAAGTTCTTTGCTAATTTATTTCTCATCTTATCATCACTTACAGGGCAACATATAATAGCAGGGGATTTTAATTGTACATTGAATCCAGGTGTGGATAGATCAACAGGACTGGATTGTACGCACATTGGATGTAGGATGACTATTAATCATGTTATGAAAGAATTGAGATTGTTAGATATATGGAGAGAAATGAAACCACAAGTTAAAGCCTATTCTTGTTATTCCAGTACCTACAAGACATTCTCACGTATTGATTATTTTTTGATTTCCACAGAATTAAGGTCCAAGATTCAAAACTGCTTTTATGATAACATCGTGATCTCTGATCATGCACCCTGTTGTCTAATATATGTAGATAAAAAATTGACAAAGGAATCAGGTAGATGGCAATTTCAGCATAAATGGCTTCAGGATGAGGAATTTGTCAAGTATATAGAAAAACAGATAGACGAGTTCTTTGACATCAATACTACACAAACATCAGCATGTGTAAAGTGGGAGGCTTTCAAAGCTTTTATTAGGGGACATATTATTAGTTATACAGGATCAAAATCTAAGAAGACTCGAGAGGAGAGAGCTAAATTGGAACATAAAATAAAAAGTCTTCAGGAAAAAGTGTATGCAGGAAGTGACCCAAGGTTGGAGAATGAATTACTGATTTTGAGAGCTGAATACGACAAAAAATCAGCGAATAGAGCTGCCTCGAGTCTTCTAAGATTGAAACAATCTTTTTATGAACAAGGTGAAAAATCAGGAAAATTATTAGCATGGCAGATTAAACAATTGGAAATTAAAACACCAATTACCAGTATTATAAGTAAGGGACAGGTAGTTATAGACCCTTTAGAAATTAATAGAGCCTTTAGAGATTACTATGAAAAATTATATGATACCAAAAATGAACCTGATTTAACAAAACTAAATGGGTTTTTGAACGAACTATCTATACCGTGTATTCCAAATGAAAACGGGGAGATATTGGAGTCTAAAATTAGTCAAGAAGAAGTTGGGCTAGCCATTGATAATATGAAATCAGGAAAAAGTGCAGGACCAGATGGTCTTCCAGTTGACCTTTATAAAAAATTTAAGAATAAATTAATAAAACCTTTTTTGGAAATGGTTTTAGAAGCATTTCAAAATAATAATTTACCATCATACATAAATAATGCCTTAATTATACTGCTGCCAAAACCAGGTAAGCCCTCTAATAAATGTGAAAATATGAGACCAATAAGCCTACTAAACGCCGACCTTAAGATAATCTGTAAAATTTTAGCAAGACGAATACAAGAAATTTTACCAAATATTATTAATCGCGATCAGAATGGCTTTATAAAGGGTAGACAAGGCTTCCATAATGTAAGAAGACTATTTAATATTATTTATTTTAATAAAGAAGCGCCGGATACAGCTCTCCTATCATTGGACGCCGAAAAGGCCTTTGATAGAGTTGAATGGCCCTTTCTTTTTGAAGTCCTACAAAGGTTTGGACTTGGAAATAATTTCATAAAATGGGTTCAAATAATATACAATAATGCTACAGCAGAAATCCTAACAAATAACAATATTTCAAAACCAATAAAAATCAATAGAGGATGTCGACAAGGCTGTCCACTTTCACCTTTACTGTTTACTATGGCAATTGAACCTTTAGCGATAGCGATACGTTTACATTCACAAATATATGGAATTAAAGTTGGACCAACAGAACATAAAATCTCCCTGTACGCCGATGATATAATTTTGTTTATGTCGAATCTAAAAAAATCAATTCCAACCTTGTTGAATTTAATAAAGAATTTTGGGGAAATATCAGGATATAAAATAAATAAAACTAAATCTTCAATATTAATGCTAAATGAGACCCAGAGAAATTACCCAGCCCCTGAGGTAAATCAATTCAATGTTGTAAATCAGTTTAAATATTTAGGAATCCAAATTATGCCTAAGCTAGAATCAGTCGCCAGCGTCAACTATGAAGCCTTAATGTCAGATATCAATGAGTTAACTCAGAGATAGATGTCACTACCAATGTCGATGATCGGGAGAATCAATATACTTAAAAGTAATATTTTACCTAAAATACTTTATTTATTTCAATACATTCCCTTATCACCACCTTTAGATCTATTCTCAAGAATAAAAAAAAAGTTAGTGGAATTTATATGGAACAACAGGAGGGCTAGATTACGTTTGTCTTTATTATATTTACCATTTGATCGTGGAGGTCTGAAATGTCCAAATTTTATGTTGTATTATTGGTCGGCACAACTGAGGTCTATGACATATTATTTTTCATCAAATGATCTCCCTCACTGGACTGAAATGGAATCATACAATTTACCTTTACCTCTTCCCATATTCATATACTCAGATTCGGCAAAAAAATTACAAAAACAAGTTAAAAATCCATTTGTAAAGCATATGATCAAAATATGGTGTGAAGCTAAAAACTATTTAAAAGAACCACAGTTATTGTCACAATTTAGTCCAATATGGGGTAATCAATATTTTAAACCAGGGAGAGCGGACGCTGTATTTAAAGTATGGAATTTAAAAGGGATACAAAAGATTCAGGATTTATATTTGCCATGTGCAGACAACATAATGTCTTTTGAAGAGCTGAGGATCAAATTTAATCTCAATAGAACACATTTTTTTAAATATCTTCAACTTAGAAACTTTATTCGATCAAATCAAAATAAAGCTCTCACTCGACCTATTTATTCATCCTTGGAAAAAATGATGATGAAAGATAGTAAAAGAAAGGGTATTATTTCAGAGTTTTATAACTCATTGACACTATCTTCAAGTGAAAATTCACTGAAAAGATTAAACTACTGGAAAGAAGATCTGCAAATTGAAATTTCAGAGGAACAATGGGAATTGGCTTGTACAGAAGCTCAAACCAAATCAATAAATGCACGCCTTAAATTGATACATTTCAAATGGTTAATGCGGATGTATGTTACACCGGAGGAGTTAAATAGATATAACAAAAATATACCAGATACATGCACAAAATGCATGAAAAGTAAAGGAACCCTATTTCATTGTTTATGGGAATGTAGATTAATAAGAATGTTTTGGGAAGAGGTGAGGGTAACAATTGAAAAAATAATCTCAAAACAAATCATACTGAATCCTAAACTGTTTTTGTTGGGTCTGTACCCAGAAAAGCATAATTTTAATAAAAGTGAAAGAACATTCATAGACCTCAGTTTGCTTAATGCCAAAAAATGTATTGCACTATTATGGAAAAAGACTCATAGACCAGATGTGACTCAGTGGTTAAGACAGATGTTAACAAACCTTCCATTAGAAAGAATAACATATATACTGAAATCAAAGGAAATTGTGTTTGAGAATATATGGAGACCTTTTATTGATTATGTAAAAAATTTAAACATAACTCTTGAAGAAGAAGGTGAATGATGTGTGTGGACCTTGTAAATTCCAAACTGGTGAACATAATATGTATACTTATGTATTGGATTGTCTAGACTAAACAGAGGAGCATTGTTGAAGACTTGATTTTGCTGGTGGTTGTTGGTGTTTTTAGTGCATTTTTTTTTTTTTTTGTAGTACTTTAGTGTTAGTGTTTGATTGCTTGTATCATGTTTGTTAAAAAAAAAAAAAAAAAGGTTCAATAAAGATATTGTGGAAAAAAAAAAACAAATGTTCACAGTAGAGCCATGACGCTCTTATTGTGAGTCTTTGCCAGTCACGCCCTCAAGGTTCAGATCATTGGCCTCAGTATCGCCCCAGCGTGAAGGCATAAGCACCGCCTCAATCTTAACATTAAAGTTTTAAAAAAAACTTTTAATTACAAAATATTACTAAAATATAAAATGATGCACTACAATGGGTCTCAAATATTTGTAAATGTGTCCTGTTATAGTACTGCATGAGTTTATAGACGACACACAAAAGAAATTCACTATTTCGCTGAACATTAATAAACTAAAATAACTACTAGACTAGAAAAGCACTCGGAGAGTGCAGACCTCCGCCAAGCGCCACAGTTCCCCCCATACAGTGTTTGTGTGTACGTTTTCAGATTCCTTGACCATGAAAACATATGACTAGCAATTGGATTCACAATGATAGGATTAGTGGTTCAGTAGTTATTGACGAAAATGGCATTTTCCGTAATGGCGGTTTTCTTCTCAACGGTGATCCGAATCACCACCAAAATGTAATCATCTGTAGGATACCCCATTTCTGACAATCTGTGAAAATTTCATGAAAATCCGTCCATAACTTTTTGAGTTATCTTGCTAACAAACAAACAAACAAACAGACAGACAGACAGACGCCGATGATCACATAACCTCCATGGTGGAGGTAAAAAGCACTCGGAGAGCGCAGACCTCCGCCAAGCGCCACAGTTCCCCTGTGGGCATGTTGTCCTGTATTTTTTTTTTTTTTTCCAAGTGTTCTGACGATTTTTTGGCAGAGTTACATGCACAAAAAAAAAAAAATATTGAAAAAATATTGAAAATGGCCCTATCTCGCAATGTTAAAAAAAAAAAAAAAAAAAAAAAAAAGAATCCTTTAAAAAATTCCTGGATCCAGACGGTGATCCGGATCACCACCAAAATCTAATCATCTGTAGGATACCCCATTCCTGACAATCTCTGAAAATTTCATGAAAATCAATCCATAACTTTTTGAGTTATCTTGCTAACAAACAAACAAACACAAACAAACAGACAAACCAACGCCGATGAAAACATAACCTCCTTGGCGGAGGTAATAATGATCACTGAACAAATCCCATTCCCCAAAGGAAAGATACACTATTATGAATATAAGTGATAAAGGATCAGGCAAATAAGTGATCTGACAAACAAATAAACACGGTATCTGAAACAGTCACTAATATTGGATGTCCCATTCATTTTCAATATTTACATATTCTGTAATTAATATTCACACAATTAAATAAATCTTAGTGCCATTTAGTCCCTTATATTTGTCAAAGTCTAACATGTGATTGCTGACATATAGGCTACACCTTTTTACTTTCAAAGACAGCCTACATTTGGGCCTGGAAAGCCTGACTGGGATACCTGTTTCAGACAGGAATATTTGGTTCTACGGTCATGCACTAGTACAAAATAATAAAAAAAAGCAGATTTCCTGCACTGCATTTTCACATCGCAGCATCATTAAACAGACTTCACACTTCTGCACATTTTCTGCCACATGTATTGAAATTATATATTTAAATAACATGGTCAAAGCTCAGGCTTCAGACTCCTGTAATGCTTAAATACACTGTACATCAATGTACAGTGCTGTGAAAAAGTATTTGCCCCCTTGCTGATTTCTTATATTTTTCATATTTGTCACACTTAAATGTTTCAGATCAAACACATTTTTCATATTAGACAAAAATAACCCGAGCAAATATAAAATGCAGTTTTTAAATGATGATTTCATTTATTAAGGGAAAAAAGCTATTCAAGCCTACCTGGCTCTATGTGAAAAAGTAATTGCCTCCTAAACCTAATAACTGGTTGTGCCACCCTTGGCGGCAACAACTGCAATTAAGTGTCTGCAATGACTGGCAATGAGTCTTTTACATCTCTGTTGAGGAATTTTGGCCCACTCTTCTTTGCAGAATTGTTTTAATTCAGCCACATTGGAGGACTTGAGGTTGAGGTCATGAACTGTTGGCTGAACATTCTCCATCAGGATTTTCTGGTAGAGGGCAGAATTCATGGTTCCATCAATTATGGCAAGTTGTCCAGGTTCTGAAGTAGCAAAGCAGCCCCAGATCATCCCACTACCACCACCATGTTTGACTGCTACTATGATGTTCTTTTTATGAAATGCTGTGTTAGTTTTACGCCAGTTATAACATAATGCACTCCTTCTAAAAAGTTCAACTTGTGTCTCGTCAGTCCACAGAATATTTCCCCCAAAGTCTTAGGGATCATCAAGATGTTTTATGGCAAATGTGAGACAAGTCTGTGTTCTTTTTGGTTAGCAGCAGTTTTATCCTTGGGACTCTGCAATGGATGCCATTTTTGCCCAGCCTTATTCTTACTGTTGAATCACGGACCAGTGTCCAGACTGAGGCAAGTGATGCCTGCAGTTCTTTCGATGTTCTGTTTTGGGTTTTTTTTCTCATCTGTTCTTGAATTTCTTTAGATCGTGGCATGATGTGTTGTTTTTTGAAATCTTTTAGCCTACTTCACTTTGTCAGAAATGTTCTATTTAAGTGATTTCTTGATTCAACGTGTCTGGCAGTAATCAGGCTTGGGTGTGGCTAGTGAAATTGAACTCAGATTTACAAAAAATGTGGTCGATGAAAGCACCAAGGTGCTGATGCCTCGGTGCCAGAGCCTTGGCGGAGGTATGCATTCTTGGATTAACACCAAAATGTTATGAGTTCCTCTTTAGCCCAAGGACGACCTCTGGTAAAAATTTCATCCAAATCCATCCAGTAGTTTTGGAGTACATGCATGCGCTGTGAAAATAATCTGCAGTTCATATGCCCATACTGTCAGCGGCAGCCAAGAGCCACCAAACTGATATGAACAGCTGCAACCCAAACAAAAGAAGAGCACGGAGGCAGAAGTTTTAAATGGCGGAAGAAATAGAGGTATATTAATACAATGACAATCAAGACGAACATGAGCTTTTGCTGTTTAGCGGCAAAGGAAGAAAACAGACGGGCAAAAAGACGGACATTTGTTCACTCAGTATTAGCGGATTGCTCAGTACTTCCCTATGGTGGGAGTTTCCGGGCACATGCACAGTTTATTGCAACCATTTGCAGGTAAGGAATGTTGGGACTTGGAGTTTTTAGCGAGTTTTTAACGAGTTTTACCTCGTCCTTCCTCTGCAAAACTAAACAGCAAAACGAGTGTGAAAACAACTGATGTGATGAATAAGTGGTGTAGTTGCTGAATATGTATTTTTATTCAGTAACCGCTATTTTATAACAGTACAACTCCACGTGCTGTAAAAAAATGGGCTGTGTTGTGCTGTAAAAAAGTTGCACTGCCACCTCTAGTGGCCCGGCATACTTATTACAATACCTTTTCCCCCGGCTTCATTGACGGTAAAGGTGAGTTAAATTTGTGTTTATTTTGAAAACAAAGCCTTATCTCTGAATTCTGGCAAATTAAAAGTCAAGAAAGTATGGCAATACAATGATACAAGCCTTTAGTTCCATTTAATTTTGACCGGGTGAGCTGAAACAGAGAGGCGGACAGACAGACAGACACACAAATGCATTAACTGATTACTGTATGCCTCTCTGTTTCACTAAGGCATAATCACAGTTAATTCATGATGTAACAAATGTTATTTCATGTAAGTCAAGATTCAAATTCAAAGATTTTAATTGTTAATACTACTATACGTACAGGACATACAGAAGAATTGAAATGGTGTTTCTCTCTGCACGGGGCTGCACGGTGGCGCAGTGGTTAGCACTGTGGCAGCACAGTTTACCCTTGGCCGGGGGATCGTGGGATCGTGGGTTCGATCCCAGCCCCCGACCAACAGTGATCTGTGTGGAGTTTGCATGTTCTCCCCGTGTTTGCGTGGGTTTACTCCGGGATTTCTCCGGTTTCCTCCCACATGCCAAAAAACATGCAGGTTAGGTTAATTGGAGACTCTAAAGTGGCCCTAGGTGTGAATGTGTGTGTGAATGGTTAAGGGATAGCGCCGTATCGTGGCTGCTTCATCCATCCAGGTGGTGGATGCCCTCAATTTCCCCTCTGGGGATCAATAAAGTATACAAAATCTAAAAAAAAAATCTCTCTCTTCAGTGGTGTGCGCAATACAAAAAAAGAAAAAGGAATAAGGCTGGAAAAACAACAGCAGTCTATGTACAGTAATGCTACCCGTAGTGCAAATGGCAACAAAAGATAAACCTAGACCTCCTATAGTGCAAACAAAGATAAACAATAAAACCCAGCAATCCTATATTACAGAAAAGTAGAGCAGTAATACTCGTAGTACCAAGTTCAATGCGGTGGTGTAGGTGCAGACAGTGACAAATAGGACTGCACATGATCAGTATTGCAATGACAAACAGCAGCAGGTATGGCATTTGTGCAAATGGTTGCAGTAAAGTGCAGAGACATACAGCAGCAGATGTATTACTGTTGGTGTGCCAGTCTTTCTGTGCCAACAGCTGAGCTAGTTATTGTGCGGGTGAATGCATTATGATCCGGGTGGAAGGGTGGGGTGGGAGGTGGACAGAGTTCAGGGTCCTGATGGCCTGATGAACAAAGCTGTTTAGCAGTCTTGTGGAGCAGGCCCGGAGTCTCCGAGGGCAGGGGGCTGAAGAGGGAGCATGAGGGGTGGGAGGTGTCACTTGCAATGTTGATGGCTCTGGGGGTGAGGTGGGTGAGGTAGATGTCCGAGAGGGGGGGCAGAGGGGCACCGATGATCTTGCTGGCTGCCTTCACTGTGCATTGTAGTGTCTCCCAGCAGGAAGCGGTGCAGCTTCCATACCACGCCGTGATGCAGCTGGTGAGGATGCTCTCAACGGTGCCCCGGCAGAATGAGCAGACGATGGGGTTGGGACTCATGGGGGAAGGGGGGGGGGGCAATTACTTTTTTCACACAGGCCAAGTAGGTCCGCATAGCTTTTTTTCCCTAAATAAATGAAATTATAAGATAAGATAAGACAAGATAAGTCTTTATTAGTCCCACAATGGGGAAATTCCAGGATTGCAACAGCACAGGGATAGCAACACTCAGAGCAACAATCAGAAGGCAAGAAAAAACAAGAGCAGCTAGTATACATATGTACATATTAATATAAATATATATACATGTATATATATATATATAGATAGATATAGATATAGATATATATAGATATAGATATAGATATAGACACAGTGCGGAGCATTGTGGTTGGTGGATGTGCAGCAGAAAGTCTAAGCTCTCTCTCCGCGGATGTGGCGGGCCAGCTGGATGTCTTTGGGCATGATGGTGACCCTCTTGGTGTGGATGGCGCACAGGTTGGTGTCCACAAGGAGACCCACCAGGTAGGCCTCGCTGGCCTCCTGCAGAGCCATGACGGCGGAGCTCTGGAAGCGCAGGTCAGTCTTGAAGTCCTGAGCGATCTCCCTCACCAGGCGCTGGAAGGGCAGCTTACGGATGAGCAGTTCCGTGGATTTCTGGTAGCAACGGATCTCTCTCAGAGTCACGGTACCGGGCCTGTAACGGTGAGGCTTCTTCACTCCGCCGGTGGCTGGAGCGCTTTTCCGAGCAGCCTTGGTGGCCAGCTGCTTCCTGGGGGCTTTTTCCTCCAGTAGATTTACGGGCGGTCTGCTTGGTTCTTGCCATCGCTCTTTATTATTCTGTCTTATATTTCTTGCACGCCGCCTAAACTCCAGCCCGGCACCCGCGTCGTTTTCGCTTCAGTTCCCCGGTATGTCGAGTTTCTCCGTTAGCACCGGGTGGCGGTTGAGTGCTAGCTAGCTCTTCCCTGCTGTATCGTCTCCTGCTGTAAACAGAGGCTCCGTCCGCCGACTCGGGAGACCTTTGGGGCGATCTGTGTGTCCGTGATATATATAGAGTGAAAGGTGTGCCGGATCAGAAAGTTATCACCGGATCATAAAGAAGAAGGAAGATAAAAAGACTCAGAATTGAGCCGCTGTTGCAAAAGGCAGCCAACTCGTGTGGCGCCGAAAGTAAAAAAAAAAATTATTTTATCATTTAAAAGCTGCATTTTGCATTTACTCTGGTTATCTGTGTCAATTATTAAAATTTGTTTGATGATCTGAAACATTCAAGTGTGACAAATATGCAGGAAATATAAGAAATCAAGGACAGGACATTCTTATGTGGTCATCTCACAGCAGTTTTGCTGTTCAAATCTTCAGTTTTAGCTATGTCTAGTAGTGTTTAAGATAAAAATACAGAGCTGGAAAAGAATAGACAACGCTGACTTTAAATGACTAAATAATCCTATATTTTGTAATGCTCAGAATGTTATTTGAAACCATGTGAATGCTGTGCATAGCCATGAATCAAGGGGGGATGGGGGGACCTAAAAAAAGAGACCTCCCCCCTTCCCCCAATTTCATCATAAATCTTTATTATGACATGTTACATAACAGAATAAAATGCATCTGAAGCACCAATTTTAAATCTTCAACTATTTTCTTGTAAATTTGCATTTTTTTCCTCATAAAGTTGCAAGTTTTTCTTTCTGCAACTTTTATTTTCTTGTAAATCTCTAACTTTTATTTCTCATAAATTTGCACCCTTTTACATGTAAATGTTATATTTTTCTTGTACATCTGCAACTTTTTAAATCATAAATTTGCAACTTTTTTGTAAATTTGCAATTTTTTCTCATACAAATAAAATTTTTCTCCCCTAAATTTGCAGTGTTTTTAATGTAAATTTGCAACTTTTTCTCATAAATTTAAAACTTTTCTCACAAATTTGCTACTTTTTCTGGTGAATTTGCAACATTTTAAAATCTACAAGTTTTTCTTGTAAATTCCAACTTTTTTTCTCATGAATTTGTGATTTTTTTCTTCATAAATTCACTACTTTTTGTCATAAATCAGCAGGTTCTGTGTAACTAATTAAATTTTCTTTGTAATGGCTCAAGTTTTTATGTTTTTAATGGTTTGAACTCTTCTCTATTACAAATATTGGGGCCCCTAAATACAATCTTGCATAGTGCCCCGACTACAAGAACACCTCTAGTGTCCCCCTCAATCTTTAGTTATTTAGTTAATTCCCTTCCACAGCATGTGAGACACCATGTGGTGTGTGGGGCAGTGCCTATCTCAGTTTCCCACATACAGACAGAGACTGAAGCTCACAAAACCTGTTGTGAGCATTACGAAGAAATGGACCAGTGAAGCTGGGGAGGAGCTGAGCACGTGCTTGGAAATAACTGACTGGGGCATGTTTAAAGGAGCCACGCACGATCTGGATGAGTACACGGACACTGTGACCTCATATATCCACTTTGTGAGGAGAGCATTCTTTCATCACGCACCAGGGTGAGTTACTCCAATGACAAGCCCTGGTTCACAGCTAAGCTCAGACAGATCAGGAAGGAGAAGGAAGCAGCGTTGAAAAGTGGAGACAGGGACTGCTACAGGGAGGTCAAATACCGGTTTAGCAGAGAGCTGAGGAGAGCTAAATCTGTGTATTCTGAGAGACTCCAGCAGCAGTTCACTGCTAACGACTCTGCTTCTGTGTGGAGAGGACTGAGGCAAATCACCAACTATCGGCCTCAGGCTTCTAAGGGTCAGGATGACAAAGCCCTTTGTCAAAGACTGTCCCAACACTATGCCCGTTTTGACACCTCGTCAGCTGTGTCCAACTCCCCCCTCCCCCCAGCGCCACTGCCGCCATGGTCCCCACTTCATCAAAGGCGGCCCCCCCTCCTCCCCCCCTGCCCTTGCCATCAGTGAGCAGGACGTGCACAGACAGTTCTCCAGACTGAACCCGCGCAAGGCCCCCAGTCCGGACGGCGTGTCTCCCTCCACCCTGAGACACTGTGCGGAGGAGCGGACTCCTGTCTTCACAGACATTTTTAACACCTCCCTGAAGTCATGCCACGTGCCGACCTGCCTCAAAACCTCTATCATCGTCCCTGTCCCCAAGAAGCCACGGATCACTGGACTTAACGACTACAGACCTGTAGCGCTCACCTCTGTAGTCATGAAGTCCTTTGAGCGCCTGGTCCTGCCCCACCTCAAGACCATCACCACTCCCCTCCTGGACCCGCTGCAGTTTGCCTACAGAGCCAACAGGTCTGTGGACGACGCAGTCAACCTGGCCCTCCACTCCATCCTGCAGCACCTGGACTCCCCGGGAACCTACGCCAGGATCCTGTTTGTGGACTTCAGCTCTGCATTCAATACCATCCGCCCCGCTCTGCTCCAGGACAAGCTGTCCCTGCTCAACGTGCCTGACTCCCTCTGCAGGTGGATCACCAACTTCCTGACGGACCGGAGGCAGCATGTGCGGCTGGGAAAGACTGTCTTAGACTCTGTTAGCATCAGCAACGGATCACCCCAGGGCTGTGTACTTTCCCTCCTGCTCTTCTCCCTGTACACCAACTCCTGCACCTCCAGCCACCAGTCTGTCAAGCTGACCAAGTTTGCGGACGACACCACCCTCATCGGGCTCATCTCCAACGGCGACGAGTCCGTCTACAGGAGAGAGGTGGCCCAGCTGGTGTCCTGGTGCAGCCACAACAACCTGCAGCTGAACGCTCTGAAGACAGTGGAAATGATCGTGGGCTTCAGAAAAGTCACAGCCCCTCTGCCCCCCCTTACCCTCACAGACTCTCCCATCACCACTGCGGATTCCTTTCGCTTCCTGGGCACCACCATCACCCGGGACCTCAAGTGGGAGCCGACCATCGGCTCCCTCATCAAAAAGGCCCAGCAGAGGATGTTCTTCCTGCGGCAGCTGAGGAAGCTCAAGCTACCCACCAAGATGTTGGTGCAGTTCTACACGGCCATCATCGAGTCCATCCTCACCACCTCCATCACCGTGTGGTACGCAGGAGCCACCGCCAGGGACAGACTAAGACTGCAGCGCGTTGTGCGCGCTGCTGAGAAGGTGATCAGCTGCGAGCTCCCATCCCTCCAGGACCTGTACATCTCCAGGACCCGGAGGTGTGCAGGTTGGATCATAGCTGACCCTTCACACCCTGGACACGCACTGTTTGCCCCCCTCCCCTCAGGTAGAAGCTTCGGTCCATTCAGACTAAAACCTCCCGCTACATGAACAGCTTCTTCCCCTCTGCCATCAGACTGCTGAACACTAAGTGACTTATTAGACTCTCGTGCACTACGTACAGCAGCTCAACCGGACTCATGATAATTATCACTGTTTTCTTTTGCACTACCGACTGCACTATGTGGAACTCCACAATATCTGCTGCTTGTTATTATACTTTAAATTGCATAGATTAGTATTACTCATTCATATTCTACATTTTATTGCATGTATAGTTTTTTATTTTTATCTTTAGTGCTACTCCATGTTTAATGTTGCAGCATTGCACCAAGACAAATTCCTAGTTTGTGTACTACATGAACAATGGCAATAAATCTGATTCTGATTCTGATTCTGGTAGCTCTGTGCGTTAATGTTCCTTTCCCCATTCTATTATGCTGAGCACCAAGCTAGAAGGTGGAAAGTACCATTTTTATGCGGTCTTTGGTATGACCCGGCCTCAATCTTCACTCTGAAGAAAATGTTCTGTTTATCCCTCCCCCAAGAGTGAAATGAAATATTTGCTCATGGTGTGTGTGTGTGGGTGTGTGTGTTTCCCACCTGTCCAACTTCCCTCAGCTTCCCATCTGACCCTCTGTCCATGAAAAGAGGAGCCCCAACCAACAAATCCACCAACCTGGACAGAAGGTCATCATCACATTTTACTCACATTTGGACAAGTATTAAAGTTCAGACTTTAATGCTCTTAGTACATTAGGGAACATTCATTCATTCATCCTCTTAAGGAACCAAAACTCGTGATGAGTCCAAGTTCTGCCTCATAAAACACCTCTGAAGCATTCATCTGACTGTCTGACACCTGCGTTCTTTACATGGACTCGTGGTCCTCCTTTAATCGTTTTTATTGGTGTATTTATAACACATCATCCGTTGCCACGGCACAGCTGTGTTACCGATGTTTTGAAGACATTTCAGACCAAACAATCCTCGTAACTCCTCGAGGGTGGAAATACCCCATTATGAATCATCTTATTTGATCTGTCCATCCATCCAAAATGGAGATTGATTAATTTTGACGAGAGGCACTTTTTAACACATGGTTTTAAATCTGTTTTCACTTAGAGGCCATTGAGACCCAAAGGTGACAGAAGAGGGTGCATGGGGGGATTAAAGCACACATGGAGTGTGCTGCAGTTCCTGAAGGCTACAACAGGGCAACAGAGGCTGTAAAAGTTTGTGTGAATCTTTAAACCAGTGGCCAGGGGGTCTTCAGAGCTCACTTTGTTACCGTGTCTTAAAACACACACAGGGACCACAAACAGGGCAAAAACGAAGACTTACCCATCATTATTGACATCAGAGGCACCTACTGAATGTCCGAAGTAGGCGGCCATCTACAGGATGAGAGGACAGAGATTTCAATATTTAAATGTATTTCACCAAAATATTAGAAGTTCTTCTTACAATCGTCAAGTCTTTCCTCTAAGTTTATTACACTTGGATCAACAGAAACATCTAAAATTTTTCAAAAAAGGTTTTCAAACCAAGATCAGAATAGCTCAAATTCCCACGAGGCTCAGCTACACCACTTTTAGAATCAACAGTCCCATAGAGGAGCAAAAATGTAATAAATTAACAGTGTAGTATGACATATTGATGTAACATCTTAAAGTGACACTCAGCCAAAAACTGAGTTTTTTTCTTAACATGTCTGTAACATGTTTTTTATAACTTACAAGACATGTCAAGAGCGAAATCGCTCAATTTTCTCATAACTCTGTTTTTTTGCTGTGAAGTTTCATTTAAGCCCCGCCGCCTGCAAAAAGGCAAGTTGAGACGAAACATTTTTGGTGACTAAACTATTCGTGGTGTTGGCATGTGGGTAGTCAGACTCTGGCCTAACTGACAATATCCTCCAGGCTAGTTAGCATTTTTTAACAAACTGCTTTGAAAATTTGACCCAAATTAAGATGGGTTTCACCATTAAACTGCTTTTTAGAACTGATGCAGTTTCAGTCATTATCCTGGGCCACCATGCATACAACTGGGCATGTCCTTCAACTGGTAAGTCTTTTTATCACTGGATTTATTCTGATAATGTAGTGCTAGCCACTATTAGCCTTGTGGTATGTGGCTGGGCCTAGTAATCACCCATACTGGCATTTGGGGGGGGGGGGGGAGATTTTGACATGAAACTGTAAGACAATGAAAGGCTTTTTTTTTTGTAGAAAAAAGGGCATAAGATACCATTTTAGACAATGCAGATTTGTTTTAATAGGGGATTTATATCCACCGGCGTGCATCTTTAAAAGAAGTACTAGCAACTACAAAACAATAAAAACAAAAACTGTGTTAATATCAAGCCCCCGGGGCCAAATACAGCCCTCCACAATATTTTGTCAGTCCGACTCATAAATTTGCTGCTTCTAACCCAATTTTATAAATTTAAAACTTCTTCCCTGAGTCTCATAAATTTACATCCCCACCTCCTGTCATAAATTTCATACATTTGAAACTTGTTTCCTCTGCCTAGTAAAGCTGAAACTTTTCCCCATCTTGAAAGTTTGTATCTTTTCCACCAATTTCATAAATTTACAGCTTTTACCCCTACCTCATACATTTGCTGCTTCCCCCTAAAATTTTTTTTGTAAATTTGAGACTTTTTCCCAAAAATGTTTAAATTTGCAGCTCCTTTCAAATTTCGTAAATTAGCAGCTTTTCCCCCAAACTTCATAAATTTTAAGACTTTTTTCCCCAGTTCCGTAAATCTGCAACTCCCCCCCGATTTCCATAAATTTATGACTTTTGCCCATCAGACTCATAAATTTGCAACCCCCCCCCCCAGTCTAGTAAATCGACGTCTTTTTCACATTTCTAAATTTGAGACCTCCCCCTTCTATCTGTTAAATTTAAGACTTCCCAATTTCATAAATTTGCTAATTTTGCCCCCAGTTTTGTTAATTTGCAACTTCTTCCCTTGAGTCTCATAAATTTGCAACTTTTTCCCTAAATTTCTTAAGTTTGCTGCTTCCCCCAAATTTGGAAATTTGCCACCTTTTTTCCATCTGACACCCCCCAACCTCCATGTCTACCAAATCTATGCCTTTTTCACGTCTCTAAATTTGAGACCACAATTTCTGTCCGTTATGATAAATATGCAATTTTTTTCCCGTTAGTCTCATAAATTTCCTTTTTTAACACCCCATAAATGTGCAACATCCTTCTGGATGCGATAGATATTTTCAGTTAATTTACAATACTTTTTCCAATTAAAAAAGTGTGGTCCCTGGCTTTATTCATTAACTTTTTTTAGCCCTCAGTAAGACTGACTAGGACACCCCTGCACTAAAGCTTGTTGATAAAATAAAATAAAATAAAACCAGTGCTCCTAAACATATCCCCTGTGAAAAAAGTTCCTCTGTTTACAGCTGAGTGGAGCTATGTCAGCAGCATGGAACGCCATCATTATCCTTCACTGTAAGTGGGTGCAGTACTGAAGGAAATAGACTATATACAGTGATTTATCTCCTCATGGAAACTGAGTCCAGTCAAGCTAAAGGCAAAAAACAAACCAGTAATTAACATGTGGGAGACATGATATTAGAGGTGAGAGAACAGAATGAGATGGTTTCTTAGAAGAAAGAGACATAAACTTAAATACTCAGAGAGGCCTTCAAAGAGGGAGAAGCAGGAAACTGATAAAAGGGAGGTTGGTAGATTTAGAGGGTGAGTTATGTAGGACGGGGTGGGAAGTGAAGAGGAACTCTCATTATTAACTCAGCTGGTGATAGTTTACATCCCACCCATCCTCTCTCACTTTTCTTCTACAAGTTTAATTATTGACTTCAGATGATTTCACACTTTCTTCTGTACATTCTGGGTTTCTATCCAAGTAACAGTATCACTCTGAAACTGCTGTGATTCTGGCAGTAATTCTTCTACCCACTCTTAGGGCTGCTTGTCCATACAGAGCCCCCTCCACCACCACCACTGGAAGCGTCTATTTTCCGTCTACTTTCTATGTAGTTGAGAATTTAATGTGCTCACTGCTCTCGGTGCAAAAAACTCTTGGCAGTCAGCTGTTTTTGCTGCTGCACCCAGAGCAGTGAAAGCTGAAAAAAGATCCAATTTTGGATCAGCCAAACAGAATTAGACTAAAAGGATACTGTGGTCAATATTTGAAAGCAAAAGCTTGCAGGGATGCGTGTCTTCTTACCAATTTGTTGCAGTATAGGGTTTCAGTGTGAAATGCAGATGCCGAGCTGTGCGTGACGGTTCAAGTGGTTGTGAGTATACAGGACGGAGACACATTTTTAAGTGCGCCTGTGAAGCGCCCTGAAAAATAGCTCCAGAGTGTTTCCAGTGAAAAATGAATGCTTCCTGTGAACATGTAGCTTGACTGTTTAATTCACAGAATTAAAGCCACTCTATCTGTGCTGTAAATCATACACTGAAGTGCCCTGCAGCTCACCTGAGACCCAGTGAAGTTGATCATGGAGTCCATGTTTTGGCCATTGAAGATATTCACCTGAAAACCAAAAAAACACAGCAGATAACATCAACTCAGATGTCCAGGAACCACTTCAAGAACCCTACACTGTTATATTAAAGCTAAGGCAGAGCTCTCACAGTGTTTCTGTCCCTGTGTATTCTAACCACTCTATCAAATGGCACCAACTGCCATGAACTGGGTTCAGTACCTGGGGTCAAGATGTCACCAAATAAGCCACACATCTCAGCGGCACTGGGGATATTCAGACCCTTTGCTTATATAAAAGTAACAATGTCACAATTAAATGCTCCGTTACAAGCAAATTTGAACTAAATCAGACCTATAGTGTTTGTAAAGATGTACATGAAATACTTACATAACCCAGAGCTTTGTCCCCCCTGGGTACTCCTGTTACATAATCTGTGGAGGAAAGAAAAGTTGGGCAGGTACGCAAAACACTTATTAGTGTCTAACCAGTTTCAAATCGTATTAATGACCTTTTATCGGGCAATAGATATAAACACCACTGCTGTATTAAAGGTGGGAGTTGTAAAGTTTTAATGTTATTATTACACAAAAAGCTGAAATATCTTTTCAGATATGTTAGATTAGACGATTGGAAATGGGATCAAAACCTATCTATCCCTTAACCTAGTATCTTACAAAGTGGTGGATACTGATGAACATTGTGATTTTGGGGTTTCGTCAGAGTTTGTAAAAGGTTGCAAAATAGTTTTGCAAACAGTTTTTAAGATCACCAACAGTTTTTTGTGTTGCAAAAGAATAAATTTTTCTGCAAACAGTTACAAATGTTTGCAAAAACAGTTGTAAACATTTGCAAACAGTTGTAATACGTGTCACTGAAGTTCTTTTAGGTTCGCCAAGTAGTGAACACTAGCGACTGTTAAGAACCTTGACAAACCCTTGAAATCTGAATGCTGGGGAGGGTTTGCTCACACTTTTGATAGAGCTGGGTCAAAGATTCGTCTGACATTCGATCGATATTTTACCTGGAGTTGGCAAAAGTTCCCAAACAGTGGCAAAACGGGGAAATTATTGCTAATAATCACAAATACTCTCGCCAACATTTGCCAGCAGTCGGTAGTATGTATTTGCCAACTGTCTTTCGAAAACACTTTCACATAACATTTGCACGAATGTTGCTAATTGGCACTTAATGTCACTAAATGTTGCTAATGACAGAAGCGAACCCTGTTTTTCACAATCATCATCAGAAAAGTTGGTGAATCCAAAAATCACAACATTCGTCAGCATTCGCCACTCTTTGTGATACTAGCTTTAGCTTAGAAGAAGCAGGCAATAATCAGCACAATGCCTCAATAGGGGGTACTCTAAAGGCCCTTTTCCACTAGCCTCACTTGGCCCTACACCGCACCACTCAGCCCGCTTTAGGCGCTTTTCTACTAGCCCCAGCACCGGTTAAGCAGGTACTTTTTTCGTACCTGATCCAGGGCAGGGTCTAACCGGGCCGAGCAGGGCTGAGTAGGGCTGTGATATGACTTTAAGAGACTGGTCGCCGCTGATTGGTCAGGTTGTAACGTCATGAAAGCGACTTTTTCTGCTGAATTTACTCCACGACCGCCATTTGTAATTGTTCAGCAGTGAACACAGTGCGCCCCTTTAATACGGTATATTATATTAATATACTGTATAATATACTTATATAATAATATACTCCTAATATTATATATTAGGAGGTGCGCAATTTTCTTTCTATATTAGGCAACGATCGCATCCAGCGCGAGTTGGACGGATCTACTCGAAATGCAGGTGTCCGAGCAGATGGGTTCTCAAGGGCACATCCGTACTGCCAAACAGTGTCGGGAGAAGCTGAAAAAGCTGAAAAGCGATTACCGAGCAGTGAAGGACCACATTGCTCGAAGTTCAGCGGATGGAAGGAGTGGAAGTGGTTCGCTGAGAGACATTGGGCTCCACACGTCACTGTCACGGCCCTTGGAAACCGTGGATGGTGAGTGTTTATTTGATATTGCGCATCTGTTCGCCACTTGATCCTTTCTGTGCCAAGCTCACTGTTTTTAAGAAATAGGAAGGTTGTTAGATTGTGGGTAATGGTTGTTACTGAGGCTTGCCTATTGTTTTGCAGCCAACTGCAGATTCACGCTTGCTTTGTGTTAAGTATTAGCGCGAACAAAACGCTGAATTACGCTTATTGTATTACGGTTAAAAACTTGAGAGTGTTGTGTACATGTTGCACTTTGGTGTTAAGTTTTAAATTGCGTGCATTTTCTTTCTAGAATCGCATTTCATATCACAGGGGTCCACCTCAGTGGACATGACGGACACAGCGGACTCTCCTGCGTCTGCATCTGCGTCTGCCGGAGCGCCAGCTGAATCACTCCACATCACCAGCTCCATCTGGATCACGTTCAAGTGCCGGTAAGGCACAATAACCACAATTTTTTTTTTTGGTTGAAACAGGTCCAGCAGCGGAAACCAGGGTCGAAAATCCATCCATCCATCCATCTTCTACCGCTTAATCCTTTACAGGTCGCGGTGGGGCTGGAGCCTAACAAGTTATGTACCAAATTGATTATTGCAATTTCCTGTAGCTGCATATTAAGTAATTGAAAATGTCTTTTTAAATGTACAAAAAGGTTATTCTTTGGTCTTCACTTATCAGTGTTCCACAATCATTTTTAGGTGTGGTGATTGAAGTGCTGTTGTAACTCCTGTTTTAGACAAACAAATAAAGCTGATGAACTGCCGTTGAAATCAACATGCTTCATTGAAATGCTTCGCGTCAGCTGACTGTATTAACCCATTCAGATTTCTGCGGCCACACTACAAGCAACTAGTTTAAACATTACCCATCCATCCATCCATATTCTTAATCTTAATCCTTTTTGGTTTTGCAGGGGGGCTGCAGCCGAAGACAGCACCCTGCGTGTTGCAAAATCTGCTCTACTGAGGGGCAGCAACATGACAGTTCAGCAATGAAGCATAATATAATAGTGACATTCCACCACAGACTTTCACCTGTGTAATTCCATAATATATGTAGTGATCCAGCTTTAACGACCATGCCTTTCTGTCTTTCCATCTAGGCAAGACGAAAACAGACAACTCCCATCGCTGACCTTACATTAGTGATGGTCAACATGCATGACGAAGAGATGCGGCTCTTGGAACGGCAACATGACCAGCGGCAAGAATCAGGAGTACATGCAGCATTTGTGACAGGTGGCCGCAGATAAGCGGGCAGATGCGCGTGAAGCCCTGGAACAGGACGCTGCGTTATGAAGGGAAGAGCTCGCAGAGATATCATCGCCCAGTCTGTTTTTTTGTTTGTAAATTTTGCTTCGGGAATAAAATTGTATTGTTTGCATCAAAAGTCTGGTTTATCTGTTATGACACCGTATGAGAAAAGCCAATAATTACATACACATTCCATTCTCTGTTCACTCCACATGCTGCTGTTCATCAGGTCAGGTGTATAGCCTTCTAATGGTAATTTAATTTTTAACAACACAACGAAACGTAATGTCTTGGTAGTTTTTTTTTTTAATTTTAAACCTTTGCAATGCGGAATCCATTTCTCTTGAACGGGTACATTTTTTAGGTTATAAGCAGTTGTACAGGTGTGCTTGAACTTGTAGACACTGATAAAGGTAAGTACATGTAAGTTGAATGTTGCATCGCCAGTCCAAATTTAATAAATTAAGAAGGAATCTAGCAAAAATTTGGCACTAATAGCAGTAGACAGATCGGACAAGGATACACAACTGTGTTTTTGTTGCACACAACTGTTGTTACCAACAAGTGCAAAATTTATATTCCCTTTTCCCAAAAATTAAAAATCAATTTGTAAGTAAAAGTGGGAGACCTTTACATGGGAAAATATGACATGTATCAGCACATGATTTATAGTTCAATTTGCATTTCCACCTAAGCAAAAGTGGCTTGTCGAGCTGGATTTTTGTGAAGATGGCCTGTGCGGTGTTTCTGCATGTAATTACATACCTGTCAAGTGATATGGTTTCGCCGTATTTTAATACGGGGAAAATGCAATTTTAGCAAATACGGGCATATTGCCATTTCTGTACGCCAATGAGAAAAATATACGGGAAAAAAAATTGAGAGTGTGGGGAGGAACACGTCGTGTGTGACCCCCACAGCGTACGGGCTGTCAGAGCGCTCAGCGTGAGCAATTATCACAACAGTGAGAAGTGTGGACTCATCATTAGGCTGATGGCTAAGTGGAGCCACTGCCAGGGACAGACTAAGGCTGCAGCGCGTCGTGCGCACTGCTGAGAAGGTGATAGGCTGCAAGCTCCCATCTCTCCAGGACCTGTACATCTCCAGGACCCGGAGGCGTGCTGGCCGGATCATAGCCGATCCTTCACATCCTGGTCACGTGCTGTTTGCCCCCCTCCCCTCAGGTAGAAGGCTTCGGTCCATTCGGACTAAAACCTCCCGGCACATGAACAGCTTTTTCCCCTCTGCCATCAGACTGCTGAACACTAAGTGACTTTTGACTCTCGTGCACTATGTACAGCAGCTCAACCAGACTCATGTCAATCATCACTGTTTTTCTGTTGCATTATTGACTGCACTATGTGGTACTTCACATTATCTGCTACATGCTAATTTTTTAAAACTGCCTTGACTAGTACTACTCATTATTACTAGTATTATTATTATTATTACTTATTATTACTTATTTTTCTACACTTATTGCACGTTTCTAGTCCTTTAGTTTTTTAGTTTATCTCTTTTTCTCATTATGTTTTTAATGTTGCAGCATGGCACCGAGACAAATTCCTAGTTTGTGTATCACATGAACAATGGCAATAAATCTGATTCTGATTCTGATTCTGATGGCTTTGCACCTTCTTAACAGATAAGCGTTATGAACAAGAGGACAGGTAGATGGACCATGCACAACATTTTATTTACAAAAAGCATTTTTGAAATATGTATGCACATAAATGTGGACAAAATAGACAAGTATTGCATCACGTATTATATTGTAACATGCAGCTTGACATGGTGACATCCCACCAGGAGGTTTGAACTCACGCCTCCCGCTCCGGAGTCCCACACTCTACCTGTGTCGCCAATAGGGTCAACCCACTTGTCAAGCCAAGTAGGGTGCTTATATTGAGTTCGCTACAATATCACCACCCTGCTCCTCTGCTCTCTGTGCCGCTGCCACCACTGGTTCATCTACTGCATCATCCAATGTAGTGTCAAATGTCTCTCCATGACTCTCACACAGATTGTGCAGAGCACAACAAGTCAGCACCATAGATTTAACCAGTTTCATGTCACAGTCATTCCTCCTTCCTTCTCTCCTAGTCATCAGCCATGTTTGTTGTGGAGGATTCAGTCGCGTGTGTTTCACGTCACGAGGGTGTGGCGCCGCCTGCTGTTCAACAAATCCCACCCACAGCAGGTGTGCCAGCAGGTGCGCCAGCAGTAGTTGAAAAGCAACTGAGGCTGAACCGAACCGAAGTGAGTAGAGCCGGGTTTTCAAACCGGGGCTGAGTGGGGCTAGTGGAAAAGCGCCTTAATTTGAATGGAAGACCAATTCTATTGGTTCAAATTTGATTCCGACTGATGTTATTCTCCTGGACAAGAGAGCTGCCAACTGTTGTAGAGGTTGACTGGGTTGTAGTAGTACAGTGTTTTCCAGCCAGGGGACCCTGGTTGAGAAACACTGTGGTAGTAGATTATGGTGGTCAATGTCTTCATTTTTGCACATAGCCAAAATTTTAGCATTCTGCTATTCAGAGCTAATAAATCACAGCTGCTACTGAAAACAATGCTAGCTAATGTGTATGTAGCAAATGAAACCCAACATGATTCATCAACAACTCGTGTATATATGACGGAGGTGTGTGTCACTTCCTGCTTTCCCCAACCGCCACCTTTAAAGACAAGGTTGAGAAACTAACAACTTGATATACAGTTAGGCCCAGAAATATTTGGACAGTGACACAATCTTCATGATTTGGGCTCTGCATGCCACCACATTGGATTTGAAATGAAACAACTGCAACGGAATTGAAGTGCAGACTTTAAGGTTTAATTCAAGGGGCTGAACAAAAATATGTGATTAAACATGTAGGAATTGTAGCTATTTTTATACAAACGCTCCTCATTTCAGGGGCTCAAAAGTAATTGGACAAATAAACATAACCCTAAGTAAAATGTTACTTTTCAATATTTTGTTGAGAATCCTTTACAGGCAATGACTGCCTGAAGTCTGGAACCCATGGACATCACCAAACGCTGGGTTTCCTCCTTTGTGATGCTTTGCCAGGCCTTTACTGCAGCTGTCTTCAGTTGTTGCTCGTTTGTGGGTCTTTCTGCCTTAAGTTTTGTCTTGAGCAAGTGAAATGCATGCTCGATTGGGTTGAGATCTGGTGATTGACTCGGCCATTGCAGAATATTCTACTTCTTTGCTTTAAAAAACTCCTGGGTTTCTTTTGCAGTATGTTTTGGATCATTGGTGAAGCGCCGTCCAATCAACTTTGCTGCATTTGGCTGAATCTGAGCAGAAAGTATATCCCTATACACTTCAGAATTCATCCGGCTGCTTCTGTCTTTTGTCACATCATCAATAAACACAAGTGACCCAGTGCCATTGGAAGCCATGCATGCCCATCCCATCACACTGCCTCCACCATGTTTTACAGAAGATATAGTGCTTTGGATCATGAGCTGTTCCAATTCTTCTCCAAACTTCCTTCTTCCCATCATTCTGGTACAGGTTGATCTTAGTCTCATCTGTCCAAAGATTGCTGTTCCAGAACTGGGCTGGCTTCTTTAGGTGTTTTTTGGCAAAGTCAGTTCTGGCCTTTCTATTTTTGAGGCTGATCAATGGTTTGCACCTTGTGGTGAATCCTTTGTATTTACTCTCAAGAAGTCTTCTCTTTATGGTAGACTTAGATACTGATACACCTACTTCCCGGAGAGTGTTCTTCACTTGAATGGATGTTGTGAAGGGGTTCTGCGATCATCCACAACTGTTGTCTTCCGTGGAGGTCCAGGCCTTTTTGAGTTCCCAAGCTCACCAGTGCACTCTTTTTTCCTCAGAATGTACCAAACTGTTGATTTGGCCACTCTTAACATTTCTGCTATCTCTCTGATGGATTTCTTCTTTTTTTTCAGCCTCAGGATGGTCTGTTTCACCTCCATTGAGAGCTCCTTTGACCACATGTTGTGTGTTCACAGCAACAGCTTCCAAATGCAAACGCCACACCTGGAATCAACTCCAGACCTTTTAACTGCTTAATTGATGACAGGTTAACGAGGGAAGAGCCCATGCAGCCTTGTTATTTTTTTTTTTTTTCCAGCCTTCTGAGTCAATTGTCCAATTACTTTTGGTCCCTTGAAAAAGAGGCGGCTACATATTAAAAAGCTGTAATTCCTAAACCCTTGCTCCAATTTGGATGTGAATACTCTCAAATTACAGCTGAGAGTCTGCACTTTAAGCCCATATTGATTATATAATTGTATCCTGAATATGTTTTCGTAAACAGCTAAAATAACAAAACTTGCATCACTGTCCAAATATTGTTGGGCCTAACTGTATTTGCGTAATACAAAACTTAAAAGGGTATAAAAAAAAAGATGTGTTTAAAATGTATTAATCCAATACATTTTTGTAAGCACAAATTAGAATCTTTAACAGACTCAGAATCTTAATGGAATAACATACAGTACCTGTAGTGTACATTTCTCTTTATTATTTTCAAAGTAAGAGTGTCCTTGTCTTACCTTCCTTTCCATCATCGTTGAAATCTCCAACTGTCACAGAGTATCCTGGTGCAGAAAGACACGCATCGTTTCAGTACAACATGTTCACCAAACAATTCAAAACGGACAAAAGCACCACTCAGAATGTTAAAAGATAAGTAAACATTTTTCTTCAAGAGTGGCATTTGTTTTTATTTTGTTAATTTTTTTGAAAGCTAGCTTCAGTTGTGAACATGTCTAAGGCATCCAGCTGTGGCTGAAAAACTTGTGTGTTTTACAGATGTTAAAGCTACAGTAGGCAGACTTATTTTGTTTAAAGGTCCCATTGATTACACTTTTTCCACATGTATGAAATGTTTGTGACATACTTTGGCCAAATTGCATTTAATCATCACTGTAAATCATTCAGTGTGCAATCAATCAATTGGAGCGTTCCTCAGAATGGTTCTTTTCAGTACATGTCACTTTAAATGTTCAACAGCCGCAGTTAAATTCACCCTCCCTCTTTTCTCACTACTGCCAATCTTAGCTGGCTAGCTCGGTTATAGCCTGACCCAACTAATGTAAATTTATCTTAAAGAATGAATGAATAAAGCAGTGTATTTCAACCATTTCTGAGTCATGGCAAATTTTTTACACTGGGAAAAAAAAAAAAATCCCACAGCACTCCACTGACCAAAAATGTTATAAAATGGCACATGTAATCACAATTTAGTCTTGTATTTTAATACTCTTTGTAAGCATGATTACATACAAAGTCAATAAGACGTGAACACACACACATTTGCTCTGGGCGACACAAATACATGCAAATCTGTATCCGCGCAAATTGGATTTTGTTCAACTCAGGCAAAAAATTGGCTTGATGCTTGGTCGCCATAGCCAGTCAGCATTGATATTCCGCTGTTTCCAGGAGAATACATTAGCCTGAAAACGAGACCGCCGCTTACTGGAGCGATGGACCGGTCCAGTTTGCATCCACCGGTTGTTTAGTGCTGAAAACAGCTGCCATCAAGATGCAGTTTCAGGAGGAGGCAGTAACATTTTCACAACTGGTGTGCCCCTCCTGAAAATGTGGTAAACTCAAATATGACAAAGTTTTTTGGGGGATTTCCACAGCGGGTACAAAGCGGCTGCAGAAGTTACAGTGGATATAAAAAGTCTACACACCCCTGTTCAAATGCCAGATTTTTGTGATGTAAAAAAACAAGACCAAGATAAATCACTTAAAAACTTTTTCCACCATTAATGTGACCTACATAACCTGTACAACCCAACTGAAAAAAAAAAACCCTGAAATCTTTTAAGGGCAAAAATAAAAAACTTACAATAACCTGGTTGCATAAATATGCACACCCTTAAACTAATACTTTGTTGCAGCATTTTTGGCTTTTATTACAGCACCCAGTCTTTTTGGGTCGGTGTCTATCAGCGTGGCGCATCTTGATGTGGCAATATTTGCCCACTCTTCTTTGCAAAAATACTCCAAATCTGTCAGATCGCAAGGGCATCTCTTGTGCACAGCCCTCTTCAGATCCCACCACAGATGTTCGATCGGATTCAGGTCTGGACTCTGGCTGGGCCATTCCAAAACCTTAATCTTCTTCTGGTGAAGTCATTCTTTTGCTGATTTGGATGTATGTTTGGGTCATTGTCATGAAGTTCCTCTTCATCTTCAGCTTTCTAGCAGAAGCCTGAAGGTTTTGTGCCAATACTGACTGGTATTTGGAACTGTTCATAATTCCTTCCACCTTGACTAAGGCCCCAGTTCCAGCTGAAGAAAACAGCCCCCAAGATGATGCTGCCACCACCATGCTTCACTGTAGGTATGGTGTTCTTTAGGTGATGAGCAGTGTTGTGTTTGCGCCAAATATATCTTTAGGAATTATTGCTACAAAGTTCAACCTTGGTTTCATCGGGCCATAACACATTTTCCCACATGTTTGGGAGATTTCAAATGTGTTTCTGCAAAATGTAGCTGGGCTTGGATGCTTTTCTTTGTAAGGTAAGGCTTCTGTCTTGCCACCCTAGATGGGAGATTGTTGTTGCATGTACTAAACTGCCAGTACTTGCCAGAAATTCCTGCAGTTCCTTCAATGTTGCTGTCGGCCTCTTGGCAGCCTCCCAGACCAGTTTTCTTCTCGTCTTTTCATCAATTTTGGAAAGATGTCCAGTTCTTGATAATGTCACTGTTTTGCCATATTTTCTCCACTTGATGGTGACTGTCTTCACTGTGTTCCATGGTATATTTAATGCCATGGCAATTCTTTTATACCCTTCTCCTGACTGATACCTTTGAACAAGGAGATCCCTCTGATGCTTTGGTAGCTCTCTGTGGACCATGGTTTATGCTGTAAGATGTGACTACAAAAATGTCAGGAAAAGGCTACTAGAACAGCTGAACTTTATTTGGGGTTAATCAGAGGCAATTTAAATGGTGGCAGGTGTGTGCTGACTCCCATTTAACATGAGTTTGAATGTGATTGGTTAATTCTGAACACAGCCACATTCCCAGTTATAACAGGGTGTGCATATTTATGCAAACAGGTTATTGTAAGTTTTATTTTTTATTTTTCCCCTTAAAAGATTTCAGTTCGTTTTTCAATTAGATTGTACAGGTTATAGGTCACATTAATGGGGGAAAAGGTTTTGAAACGATTTATCTTGGTCTCATTTTTTTACATCACAAAAACCTGGCATTTGAAGAGGGGTGTGTAGACTTTTTATATCCACTGTAATTATCATGGCATATTGGGGCGCCAGTGGTTCAGGAGATAGAGCGGGTTGTCCAATAACAGGAGGGTTGGCGGTTCAAATCCCACTCCCTCCAACCTTCCTACTGTTGTGTCTCTGGGCAAGACCCTTTACCCACCTTGCCACCAGTGTCCATGACACTGGTGTATGATTGTTTATGAATGTTTGGTGGTGGTTGGAGAGACTGTTCATGTGGATTGGCAGCCACGTTTCCGTCAGTCTGCCCCAGGGCAGCTGTGGCTACAGCAGTAGCTTACCACTATCACTGTCTGTCTGTGGAGGGAATGAATAATGCATCCATTGTAAAGCATCTTTGAGAGTCCTTGAAAAGCAAAGCGCTATATAAATCTTATGTATTATTATTATGGCAAGCTATATTATCAACTGTAACTCAATAATGTGAATAACAATGTAAACTGTGCTTGATAAGCCAACTCCCTAGTAGCACAGGAGCTCACAATCTTGGTGGGGACTGGATTATCACAGTCAGTAGCATGGTGATGGCTGCAGCTGAAGACTGAAGAATTTGGCAGTGATGTTGGGAAAAACATGCAGAAGATTAAAACTGGTTTCTGCCCATTCTGTCAAAATGTTAAAACACAATTATTTCAAAGTGGAGAAATATATTAATATTTTTTACTGTAGTTATATGACCCAAGGAAGCATTTTAAAAGGTTAAAACCTACAAACACATCATGTTTGACTGAATGGGACCTTTAAATGTGAAAATAAATGAATTACAATCATGTAGCAATTTGTCATGCAAGTGATCCAACAGGACAACTACACAGTATCGCTTCTAAGCACTGTTCAGTCTGCATCCCATCCGTGATGGTTTCGCTGACCAATCACAGGTCTTGTCAGCCAGTTGCCTTGCTACTGGCTGCTCTACAAAAGTGGAGACGCTTCATAAACGTGTACTTCAGATAGACAGTGGCTTAGGACAGGGAATGGAGGGGGAGCTGCAGGAGCAAAGCATTGCACTCTGGTTTCTCAGATTTCTGCCTACTCCAGCTTTAATGACAATAAATAGCTTAATAATTAAGATGTGGGAGTTTGTATTTTGGCTTACCGAGGTAGCTGTCGTCATACTGAGCACCGGCCGACTTGGTGGCAAGCGTTTTTGAGTAGGGGGTGATGTATTTGGTTTTGTCAAAACGGCTTAAAATCTCAGAGACATCATCAGAAATCAGCTGGCCTGGACAGAAAAGAGGGGGGGAATGTTAGAGGTGACATAAGAAAAAATAATTTAAAAAAAATTGGACAAATAACAAAAAAAAAAAAAAAAAAAAAACCAAGAATCAGAACAGAGAGAAAAGGAAAATGCATTATCAAACAGAACGTACTGCAGGTTTAAACCACAGAAAAGAAAAGGAGTAAGAAACGGTTTAGCAAAAAAAAAAAAAAAACCCTACACAGCTGTAATAAAAGCAGCTCCACAGACATGCCGTTTACAGCTTCCTAATCAGAACCAGAGCTGTGTGTAAGCGGGTGTTGACTCAACAGGAAACAATAATTAGGTTAACACGGCCCAGGAAGAGCCTCAGCATACTGGCAGAAAACATTCATGGGACTGACTCAGCGTTCAAAATCACGCCCTCTGATGTCAGGCGACCAGACAAACACGGATTACACCAGAACCACGCTGACACACAGCATCTAAAGCCTTAACCTGCCCTAAACCTTAACTCTACCTGCTCATTAACCTCTAAGACAGTGATGATGCATGCTGCTGTCCAGACTGAAGCAACTGAGTCAGGTACACTGAGGGCTACAAGCTCAGGATTATAAACGCCACCTTTAAAAGTGCTGAACAAGTCAGAATGCAGACATTTTTCTTTTTTTGACTTCAGTTAGAAAACATGTATGCCAATAAATTCAACAAATAGGAGATTGAGACACATAAAACTCTCCCAGATTAATGTTTCTGAGTAGGAATGTATTGGCTTGTACTGCACAAAAGAAAAAAGCCTCAAAACTGATTTCTACTTGTTTTCAAAGTGCATGCATTCCTATGATCACAATTATAAAGGATAATTAATCTGGAGCCATTAAAGGTTTAGCTGTATTTCACATTGGTGTTATTCCAGATGGAGTCTATTTTGACTTCTACATTAACACATCCCCTCTCTTTGAGGCCTTTCCAAATGAATCCTGCAGATCATGAGGTTATTTAGGGTAGTATTTAATGATGCCCGAGGAACCTTCACAAATGTTGCACTTTTTGGGTTTTGTTAAGGTTCGTAAAACGTTGCAAAACAGTTCGCCAACAGTTTTGTCGTAAAGGGTCTAGCTAGTGCTCACTACTCGGTGAACCAAAAAGAATTTAAGCAACACAGTTGTAACACATTTGCAAAATACATTTGCAAACACACATTTGCTGACAACTATTTTGCAACTGTTTGTGGAAAAATATGTGTTCAGTGTTGAATGTGTTCAAAATTATTTTTGGTGACAAGAAACACTGGTGACTTTAAAAACTGTTGGCGAACTGTGTGACAACCTTTGTTTTGTTTCGTAAGGGTTCATGAAACGTTGCCAAACAGTTTGCCAATAGTTTTTCCTCTTTTTCTTTCCACTGCTCCTTTTCGGGGTCACCACAGCGTATCATCACCTGATATCACGATGATCCCCATGTCGATTTGGCAAGGATTTTTATGCTGGCTGCCCTTCCTGGTGCAACCCTCCCCGTTTATCCAGGCTTGGGACGGGCACAAGGGGTACACTGACTTGTGCTCCCCGTGTGAGAAACAAACTTTCCTTCCCCCATTCTATTACGCTGAGCACCAAGTTAGAAGGCGGGAAGTACCATTTTTATATGGTCTTTGGCATGACCGGGGCTTGAACCCACAACCTCCAGGTTGTTGGGGCAAATGCTCTATCACTAGACCACCACTCCGGTGGTCACAAGTCATCCAGTGTGGGGAGGGAAACAAGCATCTACTAAAGAAGTCAGATTCAATCCTCCACAGTCTGCAGATGTCAGAATTTTAAAAAAAAAATGAAAAAAAGGAGAGGAAAAAAGTAGGCTTTGCCCACTACTGGGCACTCTTTTTGTTTTTAACAGGTATGGAAACACAGGCGGACACATGGCCAGACCAATCACAATACTACACAAACATGAGAACAGTCAGCAATAGCTTAGCATTACCAGGTAAATATTTAGCCTTGCTCTGTCCAATCATACTGGAGTGGTGGCCTAGTGGTAAAACATCTGCCCCCACAACCGGGAGGCTGTGGGTTCAAGCCTTGGCCAGATCATACCACAGACCACATAAAATGGTACCTCTAGCCTGGTGCTCAGCATACTAGAATGGGGGAAAGGGAAAATCGGCATGGCGGCATATGTAATGCTTCCTGGGACAAGTCCACTGTGTGAGACCAGCATTCCTTAGCAGTGGACCACTTTCAGTCTCTGTCCAATCATAACAAAATCTACAACTAGCTAGAGCAAATATCTAGATATTCTCTATAGCCTTTTTTCTCTCCCTCAGTAAACTCCATCATTGTCTTACCAGAAATGTAGCTTTTCTTATAGGTATTGATTTATTTCATGTAAATCTGTAACTTCTTTAAAAACCTATTTTCAGTGTTTATTGTAAATGTGATACTTTTGTACCTAAATTAACAACATTTTCCTATGAAAACACAAATTTTTCCTGATATCTTTTTGTAAGTTACAGCTTTTCCCATAAATTTACAACTTTTTTTTTGTTTACAAATTGGCATTTTTTTGTCATAAATTTGAACTGTATTTGTTACACAGCTGCAAATGTATTCATGTAAATTTGTAAACTTTTTTTAGTAAATTTTGTGACTTAAACAATTATTTTCTCCTGAGTTTCCTGGGGATTATTTGGCCACTTTGGTAAAGGTAAATTTGTAACTCACATTTATTAAAACTAAGCAGTACTGACATGGAAAGCGGAATATCCGAATACCAATTATGAAAACAGAACACCAGTGTAATGAACAAATACCCTGATAACCAAATATTTGGGTACAGCCCTATAAGTGCCACCCATTCAACTCACATTTACATGCCTAGAAACCATCTGTCTCTGATGATGGAAGCGGACGATTACAGCAACTTTGACCTTCTGGAGGATCATTTCCAGCCTGTCTCCTCCACTGTGTGATTCTGTCCCTTAACTGTCCTGCCGGCTCTTAAATAAGAGACAAATTATAACCAAAATTCCCACATTTCTACGGTAAAAGCTGTGCTATCCTGTCAGGCCTGTGGGAAACAGCGAGGACGGAGAGCTGCTGCGTCTGTGCGAGGCTGCCAGCTGGCACCAGACCATTTTTTAGGGGGATACCTCGTCCTGTTTGTTATTCATGCAAGAGTCCATCTGTTCAACTTTAAACCAGACGAACTATGAGGGCTAGCCTGGATGTGAACTGCATGTTCTCGAGTTAGTCGCCACACCAGCTTTAAGGCTGTGACATCAGATTGAAACATACAGTGTTGTCAGTGTGAAACTCACCCTGCCAGTAGAAGCTGCCAGGTCCTCCCACCACCACTCTGTTGTTTGCCTGCAGCCACAAGAAGAACATGAAAACAAGCCTTACTCTCTACTTTCACTTCTTATTCAGCCCCTCCAGTCAGAAAGCATGCACTCAGATATGTGCGGGGTCTGGTCAGTGTATGACAGGCGCTCATGACCTTGGATTGGTCCTCTTATCGCACATGCAAATGGACGATTATGACCATGAATGCTAATATTTTCATCCTGCCTTTTTTAAAATTCACATTGTAAAATCAAACGGACTTCCAAGGGAAAAAGCAGTTACCAAATTCATGTCAAAACACACATTTCTACTGTCTTCACTGTAAATCTGATCCACCGACTGAAAACTACAGCATCAGGACGGGTTACCTTCAGGAAGTCGGCGCTGAAGCCGGCCTGGCAGAAACCCTGTCCCTCTGGTGAGTTGGCATCTGTACAGGATGCAACACAGCAGCATTAAATCACACATGTTAACATCACAGAGACAAAACCATCACTTAACTGCAGTGACGAAACATCACGGGGTCATCTGGTCAGTGGGTGGAGAATCAAGAAATTTTACTCAAGTAAAAGTAGCAATACTTTATATTAATCACTAAAGTATAAGTAAAAGTAGACACAAAAAATACTTGTGTAAGATCTAATAAAACAGGTACTTGAGTACTGCGTAGCGACAGTTGCCAATTTGTGAGATTTTGTCTCGTAAATTTGTGACCCTTTTCACATAAATTTGACACACATTTATAACCTTTTTTCTAATTTTTCCTCACTTTTTTCCTGATAAATTTAAAAGTTTTTTCCCCCACACTTGTGACTTTTACTGCCTAAAACTGAAACTTTTTTTTTTCTAAATTCATGACTTTTTTTTACACTTTTGAGACTTTATTACAACCACCGACAACAGCGTATGGGTAGGGCCTTTATGTCTGTCTGTATGTACAGCTCTGGTAAAAAATAAAGAGACCACTGTAAAATCTTTCCTAAAGTAGCATTTCTACATGTATGACAGCTATTCAATTTGAGTATCTGTTGAATTCCAAAACAAGGAAGCCTCAGTCTACTTAAGGAGGTACTGATTAGGGGATCATCTAAGCATGGTAAGACATGTGAAAGCTCTGAATAATAATTACACAAATATAGCTTTCTGAGTTCTTCCCAAGTTAAAACTTAAGTATTGTAGTGTTGAAGAATGAACATGAACTTGTTTTCTTTGCAATATTTGATCAAAAAGTACATCTAAAAGCAACATCTTTCTTGTTGTGTTGGCCAGTTGACATTTTCTGTAAATAAATACTCTAAATGAGGATGCTTTGACTTGGAATTTGGATGAGTTGTTTCCAGTAGGTTAGAGAATAAAACAAAATTGTTCAATTTACGCAAACACATATGCGTAAATAGTAAAACCAGATAAAGTGATAATTTTGCAGTGGTCTTTTTTCCAGAGCTGTATGTATGTTTGTCTGGGCAATAAAATACAGAGAGATTCAATCACCATCACCTTGGACATGTAGACCTAGACACTCTGGAAACCCATTGCCTTTAAGGTCAAAAGGCCAACGGTTAAGGTAACTAAAAATTGTCACATTGCTAATCTGTTTCTCATAAAGTGAGGGTCTGTATCTCTAGAGTGCCTTCTAGTTCCCCCACATTTGTGATTTATTTTCTTGTTGTAAGAAATTTTCTTTTAAATGTTTTACTTTTCTGAATAACAGTGTGATTTTTTTTCAGTAAAATTTTAATCATAAATGGGCAATTTTTTTTTTCTCAAAACTGCAACTGTATGTCCTAAATTTGTGATTTTTTTCCTCATTTAAAAATAAATTACCTTTGTCACTTTTTTCTAAATTTGTGAATGAGCCCAAATAGAACAATATCACCACTGAGCTGTTCTTTTTTTCAGCTGCTCCCTTCAAGCTAGTATCTCGTGAATACTGACAAACGTTGATTTTTGGATTTGACTTTTCTGATGAATGTTTGTGAAAATCGGGGTTCGTTTCTGCCATTAACAACATTTAGCAATGTTTAGCAACAATTAGCAACATTTGCATGAATGTTTGCAAAGTGTTTGCGAAAGACAGTTGATGGACATTAGCGACTGTTTGCAAATGCTAGCGACAGCGTTTGTGTCAATTAGCAACTATTTGCCCCTTTTTTGCCCCTGGAATGTTTGGGACGTTTTGTCAACTCCAGGTAAAATATTAGGCGAATCTCCAACCTTTTAAATCTTCCCTTTCACTCTAGTTACTATCCTTCCCTCACAAATCGGGGCGGCAGTGGCTCAGGAGGTAGAGCAGGTTGTCCAATAACCACATGGTTGGCGGTTCAAATCCCGTTCTCCCCAGATATGCTGCCGTTGTGTCCCTGGGCAAGACACTTCACCCCAATTGCTCCTGGTGGGTCTGGAAGCGCCATGTTAGGCAGCATGCCACCATCAGTATGTGAATGTGTGCGTGAATAAAAAAAAAAAGGGCTGCACGGTGGCGCAGTGGTTTAGCACTGTAGCAGCACAGTTTTACCCTCGGCCGGGGGACCGCGGGGATCATGAGATCGTGGGTTCGATCCCAGCCCCCGACCAACAGTGAGCTGTGTGGAGTTTGCATGTTCTCCCCGTGTTGCGCGGGTTTACTCCGGGATTTCTCCGGTTTCCTCCCGCATACCAAAAACATGTAGGTTTAGGGCGCTCGCGCACGCAGCGACCAGCAGCCGGTGGCTTGTCACCAGACTGCAAACCAAGTCTACCTACGGGTACAAATAAGTAACAAAAAAAAAAAAAAAATCACCCTGTCACTCGTCTCCACCCACTCCACCCTGCCTGCACTCTCTTCTTCACCTCTCTTGTGCACTGTCCACTGCCTTGGATTGTTGACCCCAGGTATTTAAACTCATCTACCTTCACTACCTCTACTCCTTGCATCTTCACCACTACACCTGCCTCCCTCTCATTCACACACATGTAGTTGGTCTTGCTTCTACTGACTTTCATTCCTCTTCTCTTCAGTGCATACCTCCCCCTCTCCAGGTTCTCTTCTACCTGCTCCCTACTCTCACTACAGATCACAATTTCGTCTGCAAACATCATAGTCCACAGAGACTCCTGCCTGATCTCGTCTGTCAGCCTGTCCACCACTATGGCAAACAAGAAGGGTCTCAGGGCCAATCCCTGATGTAATCCCAGGAATGGGATTTTTTGGTAATTAATATCAGCACTGAGCTCAATGAAATATAATTACGTATTTACTAGTGGTGTTGGCGTTACCACATTAATTGCCCGTTAACGTTTTGCCCCTGTTAATGGCAACAAATTTTGTGATCGCGGTTAACGACAGTTAACGGCAGAAAGTGCAAACAGTACTTTTTGGCCTAGCAGCTCTCCGTACCAAAGCCGCTCTGGCCACAGACACTATGCGCGCCATGCAGATATTGCAAAGTCAAACAAGCTGAATTACAGCCATGGAAATCTCCAAAGTGCTGTCATGTTTAAGTTTACAATTTTATCTGTCAGAGCTCTCACCTGGATAACTGTTACAGCCTCCTCCAAAACTTCGCCTGGATGTTGGGTTGTTCTTCTTCTGCGGAAGCTGGCTAGCTGGCTAGTAGCTACATGTCAGGTTGTAGCTGAACTCTAGCAGCTGACACGGACAGAAATTTACCTATTTTCATCCTCATAGCTCTGGGTCCAGCTGTTGGTGAGAACCAGTCTAAAAAAAATTCTCAAGCTGTGTTCATAATGTCCATTCACTCCCGCGATGTTTTTGCAGCACGGTGGTGTCATCACGGGCGAGATAGTTGTTTGTTTATGTTTGCAATTTTTCTGCTAAAGGGGAAATTGTGTCTGTTGTGACAAACGAGGTCCATGATTTTGCGTTGATCTGCTTAAAAGTTGTGGATGTTTGCTATGGGAGAAAGAGCAAGCTCCATTTGTGGCTGCTGGCTGGTTGGATGCTGAGTTGTGTTGCAGTGATGTTAATGAGCCCTGGCATTCCATTGTTTGCACATACAGTCTACTGTGGGGAATTTTCTGGATAGTTTTTGTCATTTTGGATACGTTGAGAGCTTCAATAAACCTGCAGGTGAAGACAGCAAGCATTTTTGTCCACTCCCATGTTCATAACAGTATGACAAACTTGAAAAATTACCGACTTAAAGTACACTGTATGAGTATGGAAAAGCATGTGATTAACACGTTATTGATCGCAATTAACTCAACATTCCAAAAGATTGATCACGATTAAAAATTTTAATCATCCAACACCACTAATATTTACTAAAATTACCAAAGATACAGTAATTTCTGGTGAGACTGCCTTATTACAGTATAAACAAAACATTTTGAGTTAAATCAAAGTAACCCAAATATCATGACCAAATGAATAAAGTACATTTTTCCTAAACAATGTACTCAAGCAAGAGTAAAAGGAGAATCCTGCAACAAAACTACTCATTAAACTATACTTTTAATTACTTGAGTACATGTACTTGTGTAAATGTAACGTTACTACCCACCTCTGCCAATTCAAAACTAAGTTATATTGTACAACAAACCAAAAAAGTTACACATTTATTTACAATATTTAAGTTGTCTACTGTGAAATCTAATATTCCTTAAAGCTTTTGCAGCTCTATAAAACACAGACAAACACCATCACAGGCGCCGATAAAACCCCCCAACAGAAATTAAACTGACTTTAACCAAGAAATTAAGTTAACATTTATTGCATATCAACTTCAAGATAAAATGGATAATGAGTAATTTCAGACATTTACAGCAGCGCTGATCTCTTCTACACAAAATTCACAGACGCTACAATGAAAACATCAGAAATTATGTGACTTTACAGCTGCGGCAAAGAAAGTTTATGTGACATCCAGCTGAGTCAATCTGAGACCAGAGCTGGTAACTGAGGAACTGTGTTGGTGCCAAAGTCTCTCTTCCCCTGCTTCCTACATCCTCAAACTGAATCAAAACTGACTACGTTTAGTGGTGAGAATGCCTCAGAAGTGAACCATTTCCTGCCGAGTACCACATACTGTATGGAGAAGACAACTACGTATATGTGTGAAAACAGTTCAATGACAGAGAGAAAAAAAACAACCACAAACTTGATCTGCAGGGTGAGTACTCCACCACCGACGTTCCTTTCTTCAGGTAACACGTTCCTACAGGCTCGCGCTCAGCGACAGCAAAGGTGGACCACTGGTACAGAGGAGCACAGGCCTGGACAAAACACAGACAGACACCTATGTGAAGATACTACACAGGACATGACGTTTTAAGGATGAGGCAAAAAAAAAAAAAAATAAGCTGCTTTTCACCCAGACAATCACATAACTCTTATTATAGCAAAATCATGAGCCTCAGAACCAATTATGCTAATTTGGCTGATACCATATAAAAAGCATGCTTGTATGGGCAGATATTTAATTTGACTGAGATTGACTGATTGATTTTATTCATCGTTTGAAATAATATTGCACTATACAAGATACAACATATATTAGAAACAATGGGATGACACAAAAAAGTATATACATTTATTTCCATTGTGGTTCCTAAAAGCAATCACATAATCAACATAGATAACAGCAATGAAACAGATATGTCCTAAGCTAACAATAAAAATTAATAATACATAAAAGGATTTAGCTCTTGTTCTTTGAGACCCTGAAGTAAAAGGTTTTTCCATCCATCCATCCATTCATCTTCTACCGCTTTTCCGGAGGTCTGAGTCGCGGAGGCAGCAGTTCAAGCAGAGAAGCCCAGACTTCCCTCTCCCCAGCCACCTGCTCCAGCTCTTCAGAGAGGATAACAAGGCGTTCCCAGACCAGCTGGGAGACATAGTCTCTCCACCGAGTCCTGGGTCTGCCCCGGGGTCTCCTCCCAGTGGGACGTGCCTGAAACACCTCAAGTGGGAGGCGTCCAGGAGGCATCCTAATCAGATGCCCATACCACCTCAACTGACTCCTTTCAATGTGGAGGAGCAGCGGTTCTACTCTGAGCCTCTCCCGGATGAATGAGCTCCTCAACCTATCTTTGAGGGTGAGTCCAGCAATCCTACGAAGAAAGCTCATTTCAGCCGCTTGTATCCGCGATCTTGTTCTTTCGGTCATTACCCAAAGCTCGTGACCACAGGTGAGAGTAGGAACGTAGACTGACTGGTAAATCGACAGCTTTGCCTTAGAACTAAGCTCTCTCTTCACCACAACAGACCGGTACAACGTCCGCATCACTGCAGATGCTGCTCCAATCCGTCTGTCAATCTCTCGCTCCATTTTCCCCTCACTCGTGAACAAGACCCCAAGATACTTAAACTCCTCCATTTGGGGCAGGAGCCTGTCCCCAACCCAGACAGGACAATCCACCTTTTTCCGGCTGAGGACCATGGACTCGGACTTGGGAGATGCTGATTCTCATCCCAGCCGCTTCACATTCAGCGGCAAACCGTCCCAGCAAGAGCTGCAGGTCATTGCTGGATGAGGCCAACAGGACAACATCATCTGCAAACAACAGAGATGAGATCCTGTGGTCACCAAGCATGACACCCTCCATTCCCTGGCTGTGCCTAGAAATCCTGTCCATAAAAATTATGAACAGGATCGGTGACAAAGGGCAGCCCTGGCGGAGTCCAGCTCTCACTGGGAATGACTCCAACCGAGTGTTGGCAATACGAACCAAACTCTCACAACGGTCGTACAGAGACCGAATAGCTCGTAACAACAAGCCCCATACCCCATACTCCCGAAGCACCCCCCACAAAAAACCACGAGGGACGCGGTCAAATGCCTTCTCCAAGTCCACAAAACATATGTAAACTGGTTGGGCAAACTCCCACAAACCCTCAAGAATTCTCGAGGGGGTAAAGAGCTGGTCTGATGTGCTACGGCCAGGACGAAAACCACATTACTCCTCCTGAATCCGAGGTTCGACCAACGGCCGGACTCTCCTCTCCAGTACCTTGGCATAGACCTTCCCAGGGAGGCTGAGGAGTGTGATCCCTCTAAAGTTGGAGCACACCCTCCGGTCCCCTTTTTTGAAGAGAGGAACCACCACCCCGGTTTGCCATGCCAAAGGCACTGCCCCCGACCTCCACGCAATGTTGCAGAAGCGTGTCAACCATGACAGCCCGACAACATCCAGGGCCTTGAAGTACTCAGGGCGAATCTCGTCCACCCCCGGGGCCCGGCCCCTGTGATAGGCGAGTCATCCCCCTCATCCCCAAACTCTGCTTCCTCTGTGGAAGGCATATCAGTGGGATTGAGGAGATCCTCGAAGTATTCCTTCCACTGCCCGACGATATCCCCAGTCGAAGTCAACAGTGTCCCATCCGCACCATACACAGTGTGGACAGGGAGCTGCTTTCCCCTCCTGAGCCGCCGGACAGTTTGCCAGAATCTCTTCGAGGCCGACCGAAAGTCTTGTTCCATGGCCTCACCGAACTCCTCCCATACCTGGGTTTTTGCTTCAGCAACCACCCAAGCTGCACTCCGCTTGGCCTGCCGGCACACCTCAGCTGCTTCAGGAGTCCCACAAGCCAACCAAGCTTGATAGGACTCCTTCTTCAGCTTAATGGTCCCCCTCACCACTGGTGTCCACCACTTGGTTCGGGGGTTGCCACCACGAGATGCACCGACCACCTTGCGGCCGCAGCTCTGGCCACCACTTCAACAACAGAGGTGGAGAACGTGGCCCATTCAGACTCCACATCTCCAGACTCCCTCAGAATGTGGTTGAAGTTCTTCTGGAGGTGGGAGTTGAAGATCTCCCGGACAGGGGCCTCAGCCAGACGTTCCCAGCACACCCTCACTATACAACAAACTGGTCCTGGGTGAAGGGCCAGACTAAGAACGATCCAACAGACTCTCATGATAAATTCTATATCAAGGATTCAGTGTACATAACAATAAATAATATATCATTCAATACTTCTTAATAAACTGCAAATGTATGGTATTAGGGGAATGGCTCTGAATTGGGTTACAAGTTATCTATCTGAGAGACAACAGTTTGTGAAGATGGGAGAATATCTTTCTGGGTATATGGGAACTGCCTGTGGGGTCCCCCAGGGGCCAGTATTGGGCCCCAAATTATTTAACATATATATAAATGATATATTCCAAGTTTCTAAATTATTAATTAAAAATAATATTATTTGCTGATGATACTAATATATTTTATTCTGGAAATAATTATAATCAACTAATCCATACTCTAAATAATGAATTAAATAAGCTTAAAAAATGGATGGACTGTAATAAATTATCACTAAATATAGATAAAACTAAGGTAATGATATTTGGTAATTGTAAAAATAAAGAAGATATACATACTCATATAGATAACGTAGTTATTGAAAAAGTTAAGGAGATCAAGTTTTTGGGTGTAATACTAGATGATAAAATTAGTTGGAAACCACACGTCAGATACATACAAAACAAAGTTGCAAAAAATATTGCAATTATAAATAAAATTAAGCAGGTCCTAGATTACAAATCACTTCATATCTTGTATTGCTCATTAGTACTTCCACACTTGACCTATTGTATAGAGGTCTGGGGTAACAATTATAAAAGTAAACTTAATTCATTGCTAATATTACAAAAAAGGGCAATCCATGTTATACACAAAGTCGGGTATCTCGAACATACTAATTTATTGTTTTTACATTCAAAGTTATTGAAATTACGGGATCTGGTTCATTATTACACAGCACAATTAATGTTTAAAGTCAGTAAAAACCTTTTGCCACACAATATACAAAATCTTTTCAGTGAGAGAGAAGGGAAATATAATTTACGGGGGAACACAAAATTTAAAATGCACTTAGTAAGATCTACTAGGAAGGGTTTTTGTGTGTCTGCGTGTGGGGTAAAATTGTGGAGTGGGTTGGGGAAGAAACACAGGCAATGTCCAAACATCCATATATTTAAATCAACATATAAAGAAATGATTTTTGAGCAGTATGAAAATGAAGGGCAGTGATGTTACAATGTGTCTTCAGTGAGGGAAGGTTGTTGTTGTGTGTGTTATTGTGTTATGGTGATTGTGATGGTGATGGTATTGTCTGTGTTTGTGTTGAACATGCCAGAAGCATTTGTTTATTGTTGTTGCAATATTGTTGGATGTTGGTATTGTTGTCAATATGGACTGTCGTTGTTGTGTCATTTCTGTTGTATAATTTGACTATGGGGTGTATTATGGTGAATGTGGTTGTGGGATGAATGATGATTAAGAGTGATACTGTAATTTGTTGGGTATGGAAAAAGGATGGGACTATATAAGCGTTGGCTTCTTCCCACTCCTTTTGAACATTTTATTTTTGTTTTTTTTGGCTTGTTTTTTTTGTTTTGTTTTAAATTCTTCTTTTTTTTTCATTTTCAGAATGTTCAAATAAATAAAATCAATCAATCAATCAATCAAATTCTAAAATCCACAACTAAAATCCTAAAAATGTTTTCCAGGAGAGCACAAACTAAATTGTAGTACATTTTTAAAAAAAGATTAGTATCTAAAAAACAAAATTTCACAAAACGTACACCTCTATACAATATTTTCAGCATAGAAAAAACTGTTTCAAACTAAGATAAAAAAAAAAAAACAGACACAGAATACAATAATTCCACGCAACAAAATTCCTCCACCATTTCTTTTTTTTTTTATCTCAACAGTAAACTGTGTTACAGCATGGATGGAGCTGTACCTCCATGACTACAGGCAAAGGGGAGGTGGAACTTTTCATGTTGAGTAACACATGGAGCTTTTACTGAGTTTTTATATGATATTGAAGGCTACAAAAAGGGCCTCCATAACCAGCGACCTCATCTCTGCATCCCAACATGGACTACTCTGGGTAGAATAGAGGAAGGAGTACCCCGGTAAACACATTCAGTTTCACAAAGCGTTTCATTTTGTGGATACAGACCTTAAATGAAGCATGTCTGTCCAGGGCGGCTGTCCTGGCTGTCGGCCTTGTGTCAGGGGGAGGAAGGGGGGCACAGTGAACTGTGATTTCGCGACCTGCTGCATATATTCTGGAGCGGTTGGAGCCGGAATGCGAGAGTGCCGTTCATGGAACAGCAAAGGGGGGAATCTGCAGCAGGACAGCGCCCAAGGGCTTGTGTCATAATCTGTCTGGGCAGTCGCCAATACAGCAGTTCACTTCTGCTTTTTTTCCCATCAAAACAAAACCGTCTCCCTTTTTCCCCAAATTGTATCAAAAGGCTTCGGGATCCGGACAGAGGACTCTCGGGGTCCGGATCCGGACTCGAGTCTGCCAGTTGGTGACCCCTGGCCTAAAGTTTAAAGCTAGGGCAAAGGTTTGGGTGTGCATTTGTGTAATGTTTCTTACCAGAATATGTTCTCCATCAGATCGTACCGAGGCGCCGAACCACTGCTTGGATTTAAACTCCATCTGAATATCTTGTTCATTCTTCCTGTCATCTGTAAAAAGAAAGTTATTTATATTAACTGACTTAAGTCTCGCCCACACTAAAATCTCAAACTTTGACCCCACAATGTAGCAGTTTTGTTCCTATAGCATGTGGTGTGCAGCATTGTCACAGAATACCAAGCACAAACTGATTATATTCACAAACAACCAGACTACTGACAGACCAATGTTGCCAGATTTTGAGTGATAAGTGGCTCTGAAAATAAGCCCACATACTGACTCCCATGCATTTTCTGGCTCTCTTGCACATTGGTTTCTCTTACATGTACAAACTGGGTCAGCTTTTATCCATCTTGGTTCCAAATACCGTAAAAAAAAAAAAAAGCACAAATTATTATCTCTAGAAGTGACTTTCTGAAGAAATAAGCCCATGGTGCAGAAAATAAGTAATACTGGCAAAGCAAATTCCCTTGCAGTCAATTCCGTCCTCCAACAGCCTGCTTTCATGTGACAATGAATCCACAGAGTATGCGCTCCTCTCTCCTCGGTTGAGCTCCCACACAACAAGCTCTCCAATGTTCTTCCAAGCAGACTGGACCACTCGTAGCTCCCCTCACACCACAGGAAAATCTGACAAGATAATCAGTAGGACCACTAGGTCCTACTGAGTCCCTCCTCCTCATCTCCTAACCAGAGTCACTCATGCTGCTGTGTGTGCTGAAATATACATATGGGAGGTGTAGCACACACTGGAAAGCTACAATCACTCCTCCACAGCAAGTTGTTATGCCTCAGGGAAAACAGAGGCATATGGTAATCAGTCAATGTGTGTGTGTGTGTGTGTGTGTGTGTGTGTGTGTGTGTGTGTGTGTCCATCTGTTACCAGCTTTTCAGGTCACCCAGTCAAAATTAAGTGCAACTAAAGGCTTATATCATTGTATCACCATATTTTCTCAAGTTTTAATTTGACAGAATTTCGAGATAATGCTTTGTTTTCAAAATAAACACAAAAATAGCTCACCTTTACCATCACTGTAATACCCATGCGGCCCAGTGCACCTTTATTACAGCCCCACTGAGCACTTCCTGTCAACAATCAATCTCATGCTGCACTTTTAAAATAGCAGTTGGTTCTGCAAACTAAACACATATTCAGGAAGTACACCATTTATTCAACACATTGTTTCTTTTCAGACACATTTTGCTGTTTACTTTTGAAGATAAAGGACAAAGTATAGTCTTCCTGTAGTTTACAGCTCATAAAAACTACAATTCCCATATTGCTCAAGTGCTTCCTCTGAAGTCAAAGAAACTGGCAGATAACATCAGAATAGAAGAGCAGGAAAAAAAAAAACATTTTACAAGTAAGTTTTGCCCTTAAATTATGCAGCAGTTTCATTGTTAACACATTAACACTTCCTAACATGGCAACATTTGATTCTTAAAGCTTGTGTTTTGTCACATTATTTTTTCTGATGTGCTCCACTACTGGTGGTTCTGTGGTTACATGATTCATATGTTAATAACTTGCTAATGTTAAATTGGTTTCTCTTAAGTTCAGACAATTTTTTCAACTGATGTCGGTAATATAAAAATGCCATGGTGTGAAATAGTTGAATCATTTCCTTTAAAATAACTTTTACAGTCCCATCATTTCTTTATTGAGTTATTTACTCAATTAAAGCTGATGTGAGGTGTGAAATATGAAAAACCACTTGGTTATTTTTACAGAAAACTAAACAATATCTTAAGTTGAGTAGGAACATGACATCTGAGATAGAATTTATTTGATGATGCTGACTTTAAAAATGTTCTATCACATCTGTAATAATAATCACATTTTCATTATATTTCATTATTTTTTTCCTTCTTATTTCTCTCTCTGTGAACAGTGGTGAACCTGAGGGTAAGCAGACAGAGCAGCTGTGAAAAGAACGGGCTGGAAGCCACATAACAATACTGCATCTCAATATTTTTTTTGCAAGATAATTCAAGAACCTCTCAATACTCATTACACACAGTGAAACATTTCAACCCATTCTGATTTAATGTTGATGATTATGGTGATAGTTTTTGAAGTTTTGATATTTTTACCCGCTATTGCATGCCGTAGTATAAATATATACATGTATTAAATTAATAAAATCTGTTAATCTAGCAATTTTTTTTCTGCTCCTAATTTTATTCTTGTGCTTCTATATTTTTTCTTTTATGCGCTCCTTGACAAAATTGCCAGTGTACAGAACTGGGATGACATACACCTTATGTGTATTGTGACAGTGACATCAGAGTTATACTTGCATAAACAAATACCAAGCATTTCAAACCCATGCATGGATGGCATGACAATACCCATGCTACCATGCCACAAGCACTGAGGCATCAGCACCTACCGTGCTTTCGTTCTTTCAAGGTTGGACAGAAATGATCCCCGTTTCTGTTCTACTTTTCTCCATGACTGTAACATACAGTATTTTCTCCCACAGTGGTTTGCCTACCTCTTATCTAGCATCGCACAGGGTCGAATGCAAATGGCTCTGGTTCTAGGAAGTAGTCAAGCCAAATTAAAACAAACCTTTCAGTTCTGATTGTGAACTTTGCAAATAGAAAGAGTCAAAACTTGTGGTTATTTTTAATGTTTATTTGATAACACTGGTCAACACTAAATTTATTGTCTAAGTTTTTTTCAGCTGATTTAGGACAATTTTGATGTGCTGAATCCAAAAACCATATTGGTTTTGCTCAATCAGGTCAACTTTTTGAATTATGGCCACATGTTTTATAAGTTTTTGTTTACATGTACAGGTATTTTCGCTTTATATGATGCAAAATTCTTTTTTATGTCTTGAAATTCTCTGAATTTTGAATAATGATGATGTAGCATTCAATTTACATGCACAGTACTAAGTAAGTACTAAGTAAGTACAGGTTTTTTACTTGGCACCTGCTCAAGAGAAACGGATGTCATTTTTGGATTCAGCAGTGCAAAATTGTCTTAAATCAGTTGAAAAAACACAGACAACTTACAAAAAATTATTTTTGTAACCCTGTGTAATATTCACTTACAGATAGTTCCTTTCATCATATTCATAGGTGCCTTCAGGGAGTTGTCCATGTTTGATGAACTGCCCACCATTTTGGTCTGTTTCTTTCTTCATTCCAAACATGCTTCGCGGGACCAAGACTGAAGTTATTGAGGAAGGTTTTCCTCTGCCCAACAGGGTGTTTTTTTCCCTTGAATTTTCCACTTAAGCTCAGGTCTTTGAGCAACTCTTTTTGGATTGAGTGGCTAAGAAATTTCAGCTGTAAATAAATGATAAATGGCATTCACTTATATAGCGCTTTTTCTCATCTCTGGATGACCAAAGCGCTTTACAGATCCTGCTAACCACCTATTCACACACACTGATGGTGGCACAGCTACCATACACAGGTGCTGGCCTGACCCACAGGAGCAGCTGGGGGCTCAGTATCTTGCTCAAGGACACTTCGACATGCAGATTGCAGACAGAGCTGGAATTGAACCCCATGACCCTCCGATCAGTAGTCGGCCCCACTACTCCTGCGCCACAGCCACTGTCTCTGTTAGACCATCTGAAGCAGCCAGCTCTCTCTCTTTTTTTTTTAGTTTAGTTTATTTGAAAAGGGACAATGCAATTTCATAAAACACATGATTACACATGGTTAAAAAAGCCAGAATTAGCCAAAAGGCTAGTTTTCATCTGTAGTCCCCTGGCCAAGATGTAAAAAAGCAGTAAAATGCATCTACAAGAAAAAAACATGGTTAGACATTTAAGAGGGCACTAATGTAACAAATAACATATACATAGCAAACCGTACATTTAAACACTCCATTCCAACTCGCTGTAAAACCTCTATTTGTAAGCCAGATCCACATACGAGAACCTGAGTGTTTGGCAGTAAAACCACATTTGTGTTGCGTCTACGTTTTGTAGAGTTTAAGAGTCAAACAAACAAAGGTTTTTAAGTTGTCGGATTTTGACAGAGCATGAGTTTGCTGTTGGCAAGTACTGGCCGAAGCGTGTTGAAGGGATCTTTTGCTAGGCTGATCATTCTTTGGATTTCATTTTTTACAATGGGCATCTGAGGTGAATAGAGCTCTGACATAATTGAATGAGGAGACCTGTTCCATCATCATGTTCCTGTATCACAGATAACATGTTAGTGGAACCTCCAACTTCAAAATGACTATGCATTTGGTCTTCTTGCTGTTGAAGTGTAACTCAGGACATTCACTCATGGCTACTACAGTCTCAGAAAGCCTTTGGAGCTCTTCAGGAGACAGTGTGAGTAGAACCATATCGTCAGTGTACCTGGTGTCTTGATGCTGTTGATAACAATTTCTCCTGGCATGTCCTTGAACTCTCTGAAGATCACTTCTGAGCGCAAATTAAAGAGATCTGGATACATAACCCAGCTTTATAGTTCCTTTAAATTACACAAAACAAGCCAACTGAATGGACCTCTATTTACACAGTAGTTTTCTAGTCTTACTGAACATTCAAAGTCATAGCTATGAACCACATTCATTCTATCTGATCACCTAGAAACACATACAAGAAATCAGAACCACTAACTGAACATGGGAGGCAACCCATCAAAGCACAGGTAGAAAATGCAAACTTCCACAAAGAACAGACCTTCCAAAAAAGAGATTCGAACCATAAACCCTCAACAAGGTTCAAAAGACCTATGGACGTAGGTGCATAGACTAACCTCCCATAACCGTTGGTGACTTAAAGTGTTGCTGCTGACAGTAAGGAGCCCAGTTGGCGGCTCAAACTTCTAGACTAATTTAGATATCTGAGAGAACTTAAATTTATCCATCAAAAAAATGAAATTTGGTATCACATCTTATAAACACATAAATGAAACAACGGAACCCTTATGTACGCTTTCCATCATGCTGGAGTGCCATACCGCCCCCCATCCCCCCGTCACCCTGTATCCTTCAATTCAAACAGGGTCAAACTTAGAATTAATCCAGACATATGACACACAGCTGAAGCTATAAATGGCTCTGCGTTGCTTTGACAGTCTCCGAGACTGCCCACAGATGGATGGACAGAATGAATACTTTACAGATGATTGAAAGAAAGACGGAAGCGAATCAGACACTCGTGACAATAGACCAAAACAGGCCCAGCCATCAAAAAAAAAACAAAACCCCAAAACAACCTTTTCAAGCTTTGGTTCTCATTTATGCACCGTTGCTAAGTGAGATTAACCAAAGCTTAAAGCTGATATTCCTTCACATTAAAACAAACATCAGAACTACTTGAATGGGGTCTTCTTTTATGCACTAATTCATGCAGAGACAATTCAGAATAATCATGCATTCTTAGACAAATGATCGCCAACAATCCAATGATCCCTATGAGCACACATAAATAGCTTGCTGGGTGACAACAGGGGTGAAGAACTCATTTTAAACAAGAACGGGTAGTCTACAGAAAGTAAGAAAACAGGAATAATATTGAAAAGGCAAAGAATTATGGGATTAAAATTGATATAAAAAAATGTACACACCCCTGTTAAAATACCAGGTGTTTGTTTTTTGATATAAGAAAAAAATTAGATCACAATAAATAATTTCCAAACTTTTTTCACCTTTAATATGACTTATATCCTGTACAATTCAATTGAAAAACAAATCCGTTATGGAGAAAATATCAAAAATAACTACATACAATGAACTAGTTGCACAAGTTTACACATCCTTAAACTAATACTTAGTTGAAGCACCTTTTGATTTAAGTATTGCATTCGGAATTTTTGACAACAAGGAAGCATGATGTACCAGCTTTCCACTTGGATTTGTGTGCTCTAATAATGCAAAAGTAGTCCATCAATGTTAATTCTGTGAAGTGTTTGTATGACATGGAAAAGTTTGTATCTTCTCTGACAGTGGTGGAGGAGTAGACCTCAGAAAATAGTGGTCGATCCTTAAATAGCTTTACTATCTCTCCTGTACTGTACTGCTGTGGCCTCTACTGTATTTAATAACTAGGGCTGTCATGATAACCGCAATTATGTAATACTGCGCTATGGACACGCCTACCACAGAGGAAAACGAGCAACCACAGTGTTCACTTTTTTGTGTGTGTAGCTATATCTTGTTGTTCACTTATGTGCCCCTATTGATTATTAAATAAATTGTTAAATGAAGTGTAATTTTTATTGCCAACAGCATGTTGGTACTCTAGAAGCTTCCACAGCACATGGGGCACTCTCTCTCCAGATGAACTCCAGCAGGCAGTTAGTGGTGAAAGCGTTTGGACTCCTTGTTAAATACAGCCATGACAGTGAGCACTGAAAGGGCACAAAGTGTGTCATTTCCTTCTGAGCAGAGTGGAAATGATCCTGACTGTGTATGCTCCTGTGTATGAGCTCCGAGAGCCAAACAACTACTGCAGAGTGCATTGCTTGTTTGAAAGTGATTTTTCGGACAGCAGCAAAAATCATGGTGACAAGAGCTACGCAGGGTCCTGTATGGAGGCTGTCCTGCTTAAATAAGCTGAATGTCACTGCAGTCTCCAGTCCATACATCCCATAGTTACCGCCACTGCTTTATAATTTTTTATTTTTTTTTTAAACAGAATCAGCAGTTCATGCTTGTAGAAAGAATGGAGCTCCACACAACTGTCACACACGCACATAAAGTTGAAAGCGGAGGTACAGCAAGTTTCTCACAGCTTCCATCATTTGCCACACAAGTTATGAACCATGTTTAAATTACAAGACCACAGGGTCCTAAAACCTTGGAGAGACCTGCTGCGGATATGGGTACGGATGGGTACGGTCTGGCGTGAGATTTACACCTTCTCCCCTGGATTTTCAAGGGCCAGCGGGAGCTCACCGGACGCCGCCCAAACCACGACGCTTTCCAGGGCACGGGCCCCGACCTCGGGGCGAACCCATTCCAGGGCGCCCTGCCCTTCACAAAGAAAAGAGAACTCTCCCCGGGGCTCCCACCAGCTTCTCCAGTCCTGGGTCTGCCTACCCCGGGGCAGACCCAGGACTCGCTGGAGAGACTATGTCTCCCAGCTGGTCTGGGAACACCTTGGTATCCTCTCTAAAGAGCTGGAGCAGGTGGCTGGGGAGAGGGAAGTCTGGGCTTCTCTGCTTGAACTGCTGCCTCCGCAACCCGGACCTCCGGAAAAGCGGTAGAAGATGGATGGATGGATGGATGGATGGATGGATGGATGGATGGAGGGTCCTAGAAACATTTGCAATAATACCGCAGTGTTGAGCTGTTCACCATCACCGCAGGGGAAATTCCTCTACCACAACAGCCCTATTAATAACAAACAGTTATTAAATACAGTAGACACAACAGCATATCTTTGCGGACTGGATCTGGAATTTGTCAAAAATAGACTTGCTGTGTATTTTTCGCAATCTGGATCTGGAGGACCAGATTCATCCTGCAATGACCTGGACCAGGTGGAGAGTAGAACATTGACTAGAATGGGAACTATTTCCTGTGGAGACCGATTCACAGCCATAACGGACTGCAACCAGAGTCAGTGAAAATCAGGGGTAAGAGTTCTTCAAGGAGTTCCCTTATATCTACTGAACAGCTATTGCTGTGCTGATTTGAGGTGTCACTCTTTGGTCTTTGGTCATTTCTGAATTTGGATTAATAATTCCCAACAGGTTATTTGCCAACACATGTCAGTAGCTGGTTCTTCACATCTAAAAGAATGTCGAACACCTCTTGGGGGGGGGGGGGCTGGAGCCTATCCCAGCATCTTTGGGCGAGAGGCAGGGTACACCCTGGACAGATCGCCAGTCCATCCCAGGGCCAACACAGAGAGACAGACAACCATTCACTCTCACAGTCATACCTAAGGACAATTTAGAATCCCCAGTTTGATGCCAATTAACCTAACCTGCATGTTTTTGGCATGTGGGAGGAAACCGGAGAAATTCCATGCAGACCCATGCAGACACGGGGAGAACATGCAAACTCCACACAGATCACTGTTGGTCGGAGGCTGGGATCGAACCCAGGATCCCCCGGCCAAGGGTGAGTTGCTGTGCTGCCACATTTGACCAAATGTGGTTTATTTTTCAACACAGTCTCCCCTTCGGTCCACACACTTCTTCCATCAGTGTTGCAGCACTTGCATCCCTGCAGTTGAAAAATAAATGACATTTGGTCAACTTTGACCACTATGAACTTTTCAGCCCCCCCCCCCCCTTTCCCGGAAGTACAATGAACAACAACACCTCTGAAAGCTGAGTCATTGCTGGAATAAAAGAATGACACAGTCAGTATTTAAGCCTGGTCAGGATGTTACAGACAGACAGTAAGAAAATATTTGGGATTTTCCACTCAGGATGGGAAACTCCAGCCAGAATGTGAAGCTATTGGATTCTATTATTAATCAAATAACCAATGTTAATATAAAATCAACTGTACTTTACAGCCCAACAGAAACAGTGGATAGTGGTCAAGAAATTAATTAGCTTCCCAGTTTGGCAAGAACTCCATTATTTCATCCCTAAACTTTACGTGGTGAATCAGACAACCACAAGTGATTTCAGCCATCTAATTATCATCTCATCAGAGCTGTAGCCATGACAACGGGCAGCCTTTGTTTGTTGTTTGTCGGTGATCTTCAGTCTTTAGCCAAAGAAATAAGATGAAACCCAAATTAAGCTTATAACATACATGGTTTCCATTACCCATAGTAGCTGTGTAATACTGTAGCTAACAGATGACCTTCCAAAAGTTACTGCCTATAATGATGACTTATGTCACAATATTATTGTTGTTGTAATAATGTTTATTTTTTTCTGTACATATCCATCCTAAAATAAAGAAGATAAATAACTGACAAACAGATAAACACATTAATTCAAATTAGTCCCAACAGGAGAGTCTCAAACAAAGCTTACATACAGTTGTGCTCATACGTTTATATACCTTCAGGGTACGTAAACGTATGAGCACAACTGCAATAATACTGATTAGTATGGTTAAAGTACAACTGTACCCATAAGTTTACATAACCTGGAGGTAGAACTGGGCAATAAATCAATTTTAAAATGGTATTTAAATACTTTTGTTTTGAAGATTTTTTTAAAATGAAAACTGACTGAATCAACTCCCCCCCCAACCACCACCACAAAAATATATCTTTTTAATTTGTATTTTTTTCCCTGTTTTCACTACAGTAAATACAGCAACCTCCAACATGAAGCCCTTCCCCCACCTCATCTCTCTTTGACACAAACCCATGTGGTACATGGCGGCACGCATGGAGAAAAGGGAGGATCTTGTTCCTAAAAAAGGTAGCATTACATTTGTCATATGGAATTGGTTTGCGTTCACACTTTCTGACGACAAACTGTTCAAAGGAAGTGGCAGCTAAAGGCAGAGCCACAACAAACTTTTCTCAACACCTTAAAATAGAAAACTCAACCGAGTGGGAGCAATGTGTTGCACTGCAAGCTATTGCTGAACAAGAAAATGACCCTAAAACACATTAGAAGCTTCATTTTCACACAGCACCCCAAAGGACAAGAAAGTCCCAAATGGAGACACTACATCAAATAGAATAGAAAATCAAATCTGGCATAGGGATGTTAATGATTAATTGACTTTTGATTAATTGTCAATAAGAATTTAGTCAACTAAATTGAATTAGTTGTCAATTAATTGATAACTCAGCAATCCTTTTCAATGGGAGCTTATTCTATGAAATGTAGTGCTGTCACCGTCCAGGTGGGGGCACACGCGGTCACCCACTGCGGGGTTTCAACCAAAACTTAAGAAAAAGCAGAAGATGACGCCAAGCCCCCAGAGCGCATGTGCTGTGCAGAGCAAAAAAACTCACCCTTCCAGGTTGCGTCGGAGAGCCGTGTGCTTCAAATCAGCAGGGCCAGCGGAGAAACAGACCAAGGCAAGGAAAAAACTACACAAGTGCAAAAATCCATCCCCGCTGCCTTCACCTCCCGCTAGACGAGAAAGAAAACTGGACCCAAGTTACTGAGGTAACATTTCAACACAAAGCAGCAGAGGAGCCAGGTTTGGACAAACAGAACAGGCTGGCGTTGGCTTAACAGCAGCTGGAGATGGTCGGACAGCAGCTCGCTCTCACTCTGAACTGCTGTGATATTTGTGTCATTGTTGCAGACACAGTTATTTGCTGCAACTTCGAAATTAATATAATCTGTCAGAATAATGATAGACAGCCCTCTGATTCATTTCCACTCTCTGTGCTGTGACGTGGTGACGGTGACACCTACTTCATTGCATGTTTATCCGCGTTTCCTATTCAAATGTCCGCTGAGATGAGGTGACCAAGGACCCACATTGCTTGTAGGGTCAACTAGTGCACATAACCTATCAGACATCAGAGGGAGCCCAGATCACACTGGGTTTGCCTGGATTGCCGGGGGTACTGTGATAAGGTTTAACATGCAACAGATGAAGCAGCTCATAATTAATTTTCTTGTTAAATCAGTCTACTAGTGCATGTCAGTAAATTATAACGTGAAAGTTTTTTTTTTTTTTTTTTTTTTGTAATACAACTAAAACCCTTACGTGGATCGCCACCTGTGAAAGAATTTGAGTGCCCACATGAGTCCAAGAGTTATGTTGTTGGGGGCAACTTGCCCCTGGTAGGGTCTCCCAAGGTAAATGGGTCCTGGGTGAAGGGCCAGACTATGAGCAGTCCAGTGGATCACCATGAAAAACATTACATCAAGGACCCAGTGTGCATGGGTCTGCCCTCCAGTGGGCTCACAACCTGCAGGAGGGATCATGGAGATCATGGTGCTATGTGAACCGGGCGGAAGTCTGGGCTACTCTGCCTGGTCTGATTCCCCCGTGACCCAGATCCCTGGATAAGCAGTAGAAGATGAATGGATGGATGGATGGATATAACTAAAAAAGCTAAATTTTATGATATTGGTAATAGTTTTTAAAATAAATAAAAAATCATGACATTTGTAATTTACTGAGATACACCAGCACACAAGTACACACTATACAGTACAAAATTTGTTAAACTACAAAAAATGCCATTGTCTGTAGTAAAAAAAAATGCAAATGGTACAATAAATCATTGAGGAATATGATGTTCATGTTTTATTCAGTATATCAAAAACAGAAATAATTAACTTTTTATATGCTAAAGACAGAAAGACCGTATTGTACTGAGGAAAATTCAGATTCACAGGAAAGTTGCCGCTTATCACTTAATCATTAATCTATCATTAAGGTGAATCAATTAACAATCAATGAATTAATCAATAATTTGCATCCGTCATTTGGCATGAAAAAAATCTGGGATTTTTTTGTGGGGCCATATCATCAGACCCTACACTGGAGGTATGTAAAATTATGAGCACAAATGTATTCAAACTAGGGGTGGGTTCAAAAGATCAATATATCGATATGGATCGATACATGTTTGACTGAGCGGATATCGATCCACAAAATCCGCGGATCAATCTTTTAATATTAATATGTTTTAATATAATATTTTTACGTTTGTGAACGTCTGCTGAGTATAATCGGGTTGAAACCGGGTCAGTGAGCCAGTAACAATGGCCGAGAAGCATAAACAGCCGACGCGCTAACGGAGCTAGCAAGCTAACGGATATGCTAGTTCTTCTTCTGTGGTGTTACAACGGTTCTCATCCAGCAAGAGTTTCCTGCCGCGCGTGCTCTTTCGTGTTTACACGAGCGGAGATAATAACGTGCGTCTCTTAATTTAGCAACAAAAGTCACCGTAAAGATTGTCCTCAACAGCTTCTGAATATTTTTCATAAATAAAACTTCTGTGTTCCCTGCGGCGCGTGCACACGTCTTTTGTGTTTACATGACGCGGAGTTAATAACGTGCGTCTCTTCATTTAGCAGCAAAAGTCACTGTCTGTCCGTCTGACTGTCCTCAACAGCTTCTGAATATTTTTCATAAAGCGGGGATAAACGGACTTTTACTCCGTGCAGCGCTGTGTTGGAACATCAAGTTGACGACTGATAAACGGAAAACGCGCGGAGGCTGAAACCCGTGAAGCAGAGACTTGGAGCTGCTGAGACTGTAAGTATAATATTTGTTTGTTTTAACATTTGTGTCGTCAATTAATAATTTATCTGGCATGATGATGGTTTCTTTTACAAACTATGGACACAGAGAGAACTGTTGGTTAAGCGCCGTGAATAAATGCAGAATTAAGGTATATTTTATGAGATTATGGACTTCTGCCACTTAAGCGATGTGAAGAGAATAAATCACAATAAAATTAATAAAGGCTGCAGTACAACAAGCTATTTTTACTCAGTAGAACTAAATTGAAATGAACAAACCTTCTCAGGAAATGAACTGAAACCCTTTTCCAACATTGAAAGTTAATTTGTAGTTAAAATATAAAAAAAAACCCCTAAATTATTAAACCCTACTGTGGTGTGGCGATCTAAAAATATGAATGTTAATTTTACTGTGAAATCTGTTCTTTTTATCTGCCTTCAGATGTGTGAAGACTGGAAGCTTCATCCTCACTGAGACCTTCTGAAGGTCAGAGGTCGTCAGTGGAGGAACATCCCTGCTTCATGTGGATTTCAGCACAGAAGAAGACCTTCAAATTCAAGATTCAAGGAGGTGCTGCCATCATTTTCTCCACACTAACATGCATTCAATGCAATTTAGTTGTTGTAATGACAAATTCTTTTATTTCTTTTTTAAAGTTCTCAGCAAGAACACAATATTGGTCTTTTTTTTTTTTTTACAGTTTTACTGAGCATTTAATTCTAAATAAATCACTGTTTAACAAGAAATCTTTGGCAATCCTGTACTTTTCTTGTGGTGTTACATAGAATAGCATCACTGTAAACTATGGAAAAAGCAGCTGCTTTAAAATTTGTACTTCCTCACACAACTTTGAGTGCAAAAAAACTCTAAAAGTGCCATAACTTTTTGGAAAAGCTCCCACAAATCCAGGCTTTTTGGGCCACAGCAATCACAAAAACAGCTGACAAAATCCTGGAGGGACTGAAATACAGTGAGATTATGTCTGCATGGTTCATGCATTGAATTTGTTTACTTACTCTGGGTGCTGAACTTGACACGACACACCCTTTGCACTAAAGAAAGCACCTGTGAGCACTTTATGAAATGATAAGTTAAATAATAAAAAGTGCATTATTGTAACTGATTTTGGGTCAGTTCTGTATGTGATAATTTATGTATTAACAAAGTTAGAAGATTCTTGGTACAATTTGCAGCATTAGGTCTCGAAGATTTTTGTTTCATGGGAAGTAAAATGGCTATTAAAATGGTAATTCCCCAGATCGAATCGGGATTGAATCGGAATCGAATCGAATCGATTCAGAATCTCAAGAATCGGAATCGAATCGATTCTGGAAATTAGGGATCGTTCCCAGCCCTAATTCAAACAGCCCTGAAAAAAATAAAATAAGAGAACAATGCAAACTCTTTCCTCAAGTAGCATCTCTACATGTACGGCAGCCAATCAATTTGAGTGTCTATTGAATTCCAACACAAGGACACCTCAATCTACTTAAGGAAGTATTGGTTAGTTGATCATCTAAGCATAGTAAGACACATTGAAAGCTGTGAATAAAAATCAGTTATTCCACAAATACAGATTTCTGAGTTCTTCCCAAGTTCAAATTTAAGTATCGTAGCCTTTAGGAATGAACATGAACTTATTTTCTTTGCATTATTCAATCTAAAAGCACATCTAAAAGCAACATCTTATTTGTTGCTCTACCAACTAGGCCACCACTCTGGTGTCATATTCTGTAAACAAATGCTCCAAATGACAATATTTTGACCTGGAATGTGGGTAAGTTGTTTTCAGTCGGTTAAGATAAGCCTTTATTAGTCCCACAATGGAGAAATTCAGAGAACAAAACAAAATCGTTCATTTTACTCAAACACATACGTACAACTAGTAAAACCAGATAATGTGAGAATTTTGCAGTGGTCTCCTTGGTCTCTTAATTTATTCTAGAGCTGTATATGCCTACCCTTCATACTGAAACTTAAATGTTCTTAGCAAACCACAGAAACATAACAAAACTATTTGTCAATATTGACATACTGTATATACTGTATTAGCCTGTTTTAAAAAGAAATACATTTATATTTCTCTGATGAAGTAAATTTTTAATAATTTTCTTGATCTAAACAAATGTGTTGTACCTCTTAAATCACCAAAACAGTAATTTTAAAAATGAACCCAAACAAGAAGAAAACATTGTTTTTAATATTAGTTCTTGCAAATTAGCAGTAAAGCAGTGCTAATTTTAGCTGGGATGTTAATACTTTTGTGAATAAAAACAACACCCACTCATCCAATGATGGTGCTACATTAAAAGTCTGAGAGCAAACAAAAACGTCTGAACCTTCTTTTGAAACAGAGAACTCCAACCGCATGTTAAGCCACTAAAGATGCCTTTACAAAGCTTGGCTGTGGTTGAACTCTGAGGGTGTGTTCTGCTCTACTAACAAAAGTCAGTTCAATAAAAGGCCAGACAAAAATATGTAACTGGACAGACATGAATAATAGAGGCCGAACAATATGATAGTGGGCAAATCGTGGGTGTTAAAATGTGTTGAAGCATAAAAGCCTAAACACACAAGTTTTAAAAGAAAACAGGAAGAGAAAAATGCTTGTGATGCATCATGGTGAAATGGTCACAAACAAGACAGACTTAACATTGAGTCAGAGTCCACACGCACACACACACACACACACACACACACACACACACACACACACAGAAGAATTCCAGTTAATTCTGCTCTCTGGTCCAGTAAAGCTTTGGCCGGCCATGATCATGCAGGTCAAATCAACAACAAAGCTTCTATTATGGTGGTCACACAGAGAAATAGGCCACTCACTGACAGCATTACAGCCATAGGGAGCAAAGCCATTGAACAAATTTAGTTTCAGACAGAAACTACGGGCAGCCTTGGCGTTCATAATGCATCACTCAAGGGCACTTCAGCAGAGCAAATGGTTGCTGGTTACACCGCGCTGCGAGCTGACTGAAACTGAAAAGTAAACATCCTGGTACTAACAGGCTGCTTTACAGCATTTACAGAGGCTGCCTAAGAAAATTCACCTTTTATGGACATGAGGGGCCTGAAACAGCACGCTGCATGAAGTCAGCGGATACTCAGCGGTTATTAGAGCCAGACACGTGAACTGACTAATATCAGCTTATTAAAGACACATATCATGCAAATAAACAAAATTACACCATGTCTGAAACAATTACTAAAAAAATAAATAAATGAATAAATATTAACATGTTACTTCATACTAGAATCAAGACAACAGCTGATGTATCGGAGTCCCCCCATTTCATTATTAAGTTTCATATATCAGCGTATACAGGTACATCTCAAAAAATTAGAATATCATGAAAAAGTTCAATATATTTTTGTCACTTATTTCAGAAAGTGAAACCCATATATTATATAGAGTCATTACACAGAGAGTGGCATATTTCAAGTGCTTATTTATTTTAATTTTGATGATTATGGCTTACAGCCCATGAAAACCCCAAATTCAGTTTCTCAAAAAATTAGAATATTACATAAAATTAATTTTAAAAAATAGTTTTTAATAGAAATGTTGACCGACTGAAAAGTATGTCCATGTACACACTAAACACTTGGTCGGGGCTCCTTTTGGATTAATTACTGTATCAATGTGGTGTGGCATGGAGGTGATCAGCCTGTGTCACTGCTGAGGTGTTATGAAGGTCCAGGTTGCTTTGATAGTGACCTCCAGCTCGTCTGCATTGTTGGGTCTGGTGTCTCTCATCTTCCTCTTGACAATACTCCATAGATTCTCTATGGGGTTTAGGTCAGGAGAGTTTGCTGACCAATCAAACACAGTGATGCCATGGTCATTAAACCAGGTTTTAATACTTTTGGCAGTGTAGGTGAGGGGGTGCCAAGTCCTGCTGGAAAATGAAATCAGCTTCTCCATAAAGCTTGTCAGCAGAGGGAAGCATGAAGTGCTCTAAAATTTGCTGGTAGACAACTGCGCTGACTTTGGTCTTGATAAAACACAATGGACCAACATCAGCAGATAACATAGTTTCTCAAATCATCATTGACTGTGGAAACTTCACACTAAACCTCAAGCAACTTAGATTTTGTGCCTCTCCACACTTTCTCCAGACTCAGGGACTTTGATTTCCAAATGAAATGCAAAATTTACTTTTATCTGAACAGAGGTCATCTGCTGGTGTTTGTACTTGTTGTTACAGTAAAATAACCTGTATAAAGAGATGACCATATTTTAAAGGGGTCATTGATTGCACTTTCTACATTTCTACATTTTAGCAGCTCACGCCTTCATGAAATGTTTGTGATATATTTTATTTAAAATTTCTGTATTTAATTTTTGCTGCAAATTTGTTGGTTTTTTCCTTCAGCTTTTCTGAGAATGGCCTGTTTGATTGTATATCACTAAATTTTCAGACCAGATTCAACTCCGCCCTCCCTCTTACATCACTATTGCTAACATTAGCTGACTGGCTCCTAGCCTTTAGCTCGGACAGTCAACCCTGAGCTCTTTTGTGGCACAGGCAGAAGAATTTCTGTAAAACTTCTAACATTTGCTGTTGACCGAGAAAAGTCTTTTCAATAGTTTTGCAGGGTTTCTCCGCTTGCGCTGCTGGGGACCCTGGGCCAACATGGGGACTGACTGGGTCAGGGTCAACTTGACCTGTTACCCTAACGTTTGTCTTAAAGGATGAATGAAATAATACATCAGTGGTTGACAGGGGTGTGCGTCTTCAGTGGTCAATAGGACATGACCAGTCCTTGGAGTACAATGAGCACAGAAAAATTTGTGCATGAGTTGCTAAACTGCTAGCTTCAAGGTGGCTAGCTGGTGTTAGTGGCTAGTTTCTGTTAGTTTTCAGAAGGTTCAAATCTACAAAAACAATTTTTCCAGGGTTTCTTCTGGTAACAGTTCCATGTGGCGGGCCGCCACCCTTGAAGTTATGCCACCACGCCTAGGAAATATAAATTTAAGAAAAAATATTAAGGAATGTCGCTCCGTAAGTGTGCACATGAACAACACGCGTGACTGTCATCCGTGCAGAGTTCAGAAGCGCCCCACTCACATGTTCCAGTCAGCAGGCAGAGTGTCTCGCTACTAGCGTCACTGTCTGAGAGAAGCATGAGCTTATTAAAGTACTTTAAATGTGGAAAAAAAAAAGCAGAAGAGGTATGTAAGCAGTGGAAGCATTTGTCATGGTTTTAACCTGCTGGTAATGGGAACAATAATGAAGACTCGCTTAGCAAACAGATGTGGTTAGGATTCATATGCAGACGGCTTTAGAAATTGCTTTATAACCTTTTCCAGACTGATAGATCTCAATTACTTTGTTTCTCATTTGTTCCTGAATTTCTTTGGATTGCAGCATGATGTCTAGCTTTTGAGGATCTTTTGGTCTACTTCACTTTGTCAGGAAGGTCTGATTTAAGTGATTTCTTGATTGAGAACAGGTGTGGCAGTAATCAGGCCTGGGTGGGGCTAGAGAAATTGAACTCAGCTTTCCAAAGATGTGATAACCCACAGTTAATTTATGTTTTAACAGGTGGGGAGCAATCACTTTTTTCACACAGGGCCATGCAAGTTTGGATTTTTTTTTTTTACCCTTAATAATAAACACTTTCATTTAAAAACTGCATTTTATGTTTACTTGTGTTATCTTTGTCTAATATTTAAATCTGCTTGATGATCTGAAACATTTACAGTAAGTCTGACAAACATACAAAAAAAAATAGAAATCAGGAAAGGGGCACACACTTTCACACCACTGTATATAGAAATATTACAACAGAAATAAATGAATCTTTGGTCATTTAAGTTAATTTATTTCATTAAATATAATTTTATTGATATTTTTTCTTTGAAATCAGAGTTAAATTATTGTTCTGTTCTGGCTCTGCAAAATTATAGTCAAAAGTGTAAATTGTATAAGGAAAAAAAGGCAAAATTTTACCACAATCTGTTTCAAATTTATTAAAAAAACCCTGTAATTTTATTTTTAAAAAAATAGACAAAAAATAGGCATAAAATAATCCACAACCTTATAATAAAGTCTCAAATGTACAAGAAAAGTCAATATTACAAGAGGAAATTACAAATTTGAGGAAAATGATTCAAATTTAGATAAATTTACAGAGAAAAGTAGAAAACTATAAGAAAATTGTTATAAATTTGCCTCAAACCTTCAAGACTGAAGTCATTACTCAAGTTTTGAAGTGGGTGCCTTTTGTATCCTTAACTAGAAATTTTTGTTTGTCTACTTTTTTTTTCCACAATATCTTTATTGAACCTTTTTTTTTTTAAACAAACATGATACAAACAGTCAAACACTAACACTAAAGTACTACAAAAAAAAAAAAAAATGCACTAAAAAACACCAACCACCACCAACAAAATCAAATCTTCAACAATGCTCCTCTGTTTAGTCTAGACAATCCAACACATAAGTATACATATTGTGTTCACCAGTTTGGAATTTACAAGGTCCACACATATCATTCACCTTCTTCTTCAAGAGTTATGTTTAAATTTTTTACATAATCAATAAAAGGTCTCCATATATTCTCAAACACAATTTCCTTTGATTTCAGTATATATGTTATTCTTTCTAATGGAAGGTTTGTTAACATCTGTCTTAACCACTGAGTCACATCTGGTCTATGAGTCTTTTTCCATAATAGTGCAATACATTTTTTGGCATTAAGCAAACTGAGGTCTATGAATGTTCTTTCACTTTTATTAAAATTATGCTTTTCTGGGTACAGACCCAACAAAAACAGTTTAGGATTCAATATGATTTGTTTTGAGATTATTTTTTCAATTGTTACCCTCACCTCTTCCCAAAACATTCTTATTAATCTACATTCCCATAAACAATGAAATAGAGTTCCTTTACTTTCCATACATTTTGTGCACGTATCTGGTATATTTTTGTTATATCTATTTAACTCCTCCGGTGTAACATACATCCGCATTAACCATTTGAAATGTATCAATTTAAGGCGTACATTTATTGATTTGGTTTGAGCTTCTGTACAAGCCAATTCCCATTGTTCCTCTGAAATTTCAGTTTGCAGATCTTCTTTCCAGTAGTTTAATCTTTTCAGTGAATTTTCACTTGAAAATAGTGTCAATGAGTTATAAAACTCTGAAATAATACCCTTTCTTTTACTATCTTTCATCAACATTTTTTCCAAGGATGAATAGATAGGTCGAGTGAGAGCTTTATTTTGATTTGATCGAATAAAGTTTCTAAGTTGAAGATATTTAAAAAAATGTGTTCTATTGAGATTAAATTTGATCCTCAACTCTTCAAAAGACATTATGTTTTCTGCACATGGCAAATATAAATCCTGAATCTTTTGTATCCCTTTTAAATTCCATACTTTAAATACAGCGTCCGCTCTCCCTGGTTTAAAATATTGATTACTCCATATTGGACTAAATTGTGACAATAACTGTGGTTCTTTTAAATAGTTTTTAGCTTCACACCATATTTTGATCATATGTTTTACAAATGGATTTTTAACTTGTTTTTGTAATTTTTTTGCCGAATCTGAGTATATGAATATGGGAAGAGGTAAAGGTAAATTGTATGATTCCATTTCAGTCCAGTGAGGGAGATCATTTGATGAAAAATAATATGTCATAGACCTCAGTTGTGCCGACCAATAATACAACATAAAATTTGGACATTTCAGACCTCCACGATCAAATGGTAAATATAATAAAGACAGACGTAATCTAGCCCTCCTGTTGTTCCATATAAATTCCACTAACTTTTTTTTAATTCTTGAGAATAAATCTAAAGGTGGTGGTAAGGGAATGTATTGAAATAAATAAAGTATTTTAGGTAAGATATTACTTTTAAGTATATAATTCTCCCGATCATCGACATTGGTAGTGACATCCATCTCTGAAGTAACTCATCAATATCTGTCATTAAGGCTTCATAATTGACACTGGCGACTGATTCTAGCTTAGGCACAATTTGGATTCCTAAATATTTGAACTGATTTACAACATTGAATTGATTTACCTCAGGGGCTGGGTAATTTCTCTGGGTCTCATGTTTGTCTACTTTTAATTATTAATCTCATAGCACTGCTTTTACATGAGTAGAATTTCTGGTTACTATACCCACCTCTGATCATATAATTTAAGTACCATGAGTAAATTACTATTATGAATGTTTTTTCCCCTTCCCTTTCCTACTCTTTCTCAATGGAAAAAAGAAACACAAGAATAAAAATACAAAAAAAAAATGCACATATTTTTGTCATTTATATAACCCATGACAAAAAAAAAAAAATCCTGCAGGACAAAACGTGACACTTGGTATTTTCTAACCTGTTTGTATACCACCATAGACAGAGAGAGAACCTGAATTAGAAAGGGCAGCACGGTGGCGCAGTGATTAGCACTGTGGCAGCACAGCAACTCACCCTTGGCCATGGGATCTCGGGTTCGATCCCACCCCCTGACCAACAGTGATCTTTCTGTGTGGAGTTTGCATGTTCTCCCTGTGTCTGCGTGGGTTTACTCCAGGATTTCTCCGGTTTACTCCCACAGAGCCAAAAACATGCAGGTTAGGTTAAATGGCATCAACCGGGGAGGTATGAATTTGAGTTGTCCCTTGCCCCTTCCCCCCAGGCCACAGTTGTAAATAAGAATGTGTTCTTCATCTGTCCTGCCTGGTTAAATAAAGGTTAAATAAAAAAATTATAAAAGGGCTCAGAGAGGGAAAGATGAGACAGAAGAGAGGAGCCAAGGAGAGGAAAGTGTTCAGGCAGAGGGTCCAGGTCCAGGAGAGGTGAGAGCAGAAGAAGGAGAGAAGGATGACACCAGTAAAAAGTCCAAACACAGGACGTCTGGGTGGGGCCCAACATTCCAACATTCAAGCCTTGGTTGTACAATACTTCAAATAATAATTTCCATATGCAAAGTTACTGTGCAAAATTTTTTTAAAAAGAGAAAGAAATAGCATAAAATTAACATTTTCCAGTTACAATTCTGTCATGTGTTTTCTGCCCCCCTCCCCCCAAAAATATGTTGCCACCGCACCAAGGTCTTTAAGCCAGAGGAACCACTGTTTTTAGTCAATGACCTCTTTAAATATTTAATATAAAGTTTGTTCACTTAGTAAGACAACCCATCTGAAAACAACAGTCTTGCAAAAATAACTGCAAGAAGTAGATTAATCAACTATTAAACACCAAATTTCCATCCTTTAGGGATGAAAATGTTCAAGAACCCATAATGCTGTCTGTATTGAAAAATATACATATATACTCATAATCACCATATTAAAATCTCACTCATTTCTGACCTCTAGTCGGAAATGTCAGGGAAATGACCATAAAAGACCAGTGTGAGATTTGACAAAGCTGTTACATGATCCATATCTGACAGGGTTTGTCCATAGACTGAGCTGTGCGTGCGTGCGTGCGTGCGTGCGTGCGTGTGTGCGAAGGGGGCAGGGCATCCCTGTTTCAGAGAGTGTGGTTTGTTTGTTGCTTCTCATTTTCACAGCTGAGGTCTCCACAGAATACCAACCAGACTAAACTACATAGTACACACACACTGCTGCATGGCTTTCCATGCATCTTCCTCTTTCACCTCCCTGTTCATCCTCACTGACCAGAAAGTGATGTTTCCTTTTAAACTAAAACTCTCTTGCACGAATAATGCAAAGAACTGCAGTCAGTTTATCTGCAAGTGCAAGGGAGTTAAATTTGAGACTTTATAAGAACTTTTCAAGGCCACTTGATCAAATCTATAATGCTAGACCTCCATAATACAAAAAAGAAAAAAAAATGCAACCCCAGTTCTGAAACAGAACACAGAAAACATCAACTATAGGAAAGTGCCACACTTTGCCATTTCATTAAAAAAATATTAGCTTAAATCTTCAATTTAATGGGAGCAACATATCTCAAAAGAGTTGGGACAGAGCAACAAAACAATGGAAAAGTAAGTGGTACTTAAAAAAACAGCTGAAGGGACATGTTGCAACTAATCAAGTTAATAGGCAATAGATCAGTAACATGACGACTGAGTACAAAAAGAGCACCTTAGAGAGGCACAGTACCTCATAAGTAAAGATGGTCAGAGGTTCAATAATCTACATAAAACTGCATCTACAAATTATATAGCAATTTCAGAATAATACTCCTCCATGTAAAATTGCAAAGAATATTTCATAATATTACAGTATTCTAGGGCTGGGTGATATCTCGATAATTTAAAATGTATCGATATATTTTCACACGTGACACAGGATGACCCAGTATCATTTGTATTGATGCTCCGTCTTCTTTCCATCTGCCTCACAACTTCACCACACTCCACTCCCTCCCTCTGAACTCTCTGAACATATAACAACACCTCCCCCACCCGCTCTCGTTCCACCTGCATCCAGAGGATGACTGCCAAAAAAAAAAAAATTCCACTTAAAGGAGAGGTTCCCAAACTTTTTTTTGCTTCACAGACGAGTAACAAGTTTAAAAAAAAATTAGGGGTAAAAAATAAACAAAATAAATCCGCAAGTAGACCCGAATAGACCTTAGAGCAAAGGTCTCCAACCTGGGGCTCCTGGAATGTTAAGGTTTCTGTGGGAAATTTTCCAATTTCCCTTAGCTGGTTAAAAATCTTATCTATCTGGTCACTCCCAGTGTGTGTGCATAAACAATACTGTATCCCAATCAAAGGCATGCACCACGGAAGTACCACAAGGTTCAATTTTAGGCCTACTGCTGTTTACTTTGTATATTAATGATTTGCCATCAGTATGTGAAAATTACATAAAAATTCAGATGCACGTAGATGATACAATCATCTACACACATGGGAAGGATGCCAAACAAGTGGCTGACAAGTTAATGATGGCAATGGAGAAAGTGTCAAAATGGCTTAATCAATCATGCCTCACTCTGAACGTAGGGAAAACAGCTACCATGTACTTACCAACAAACAAAATCATACGCACTATATGACTATAACTGTAAATGGAGCAAATATAGAGAATGTAACAGAGCTCAAGTATTTGGGTGTCACATTAGATCCCACGCTCATCTTTAAAAAGTACATAAAACAGATGAGCCACACTCTGAAATATAACCTTACAAACTTCCGTTGCATCAGAAACTCACTTACTCTAAAAGCATCAAAAACCTTTCTGAATGCCATGATTTTGACACATTTCTCCTAATGCATCTCTTGCTGGTCACAAGCCAATAGTATGTCTCTGGAATCCCTGTATAAAAAAGCCATCAAAATTCTGGATAAGAAGACACGACAGTATCACCATTGTGGTATACTGGCCAAACACAAGATGTTAAGCTTTGAAAATATGATCATGTATGCAAATATATGGTTGATCTTTAAAATTATCCAAAGTTCTGCATCCCGGCCCCTTAAGACTTTTGTGTACCTGACTTCTGAACAAAATACCAGAGTAACAAGGACTTGGTGACATTGTTGCATCCCCCTATGTAAAACTGCTTTTAGACAATCAGCTTTCTCATACAAAGTTATAATGGAATGGAACAAGCTTCCCACTGCTTTGAAGAAGACCAGAACAAATTACAGACACTTTACCACAGACACTAAAAAATGGATTTTAAATAATCAAGCTTATCAGCATTGACTCTCTCCCTTAAACGGGATTTTGAAATTGTACTCTTAAATTGTTTTTATGTGTGCCGTCTCTCTTATCGTTTTACCTTTAAACTTACTCCCTGCTTGTTTCAGGGTCAACAGCTTCTGAAACCCAGCCTGAATTGCCTTCTATATGTGCTGTTTTTCTTTTAAAATCTTCGTGCCTGCCTCAGGGACTACAGATGGAAATTAGCGAGAATGCTATAATCTGGTACAGAGCATCTTTACCCTGTGTTTAATGTTTTTTCTGTACATGGTCCCTGACAAATAAACCAATAAAATAAACTGAACTTCTCAAAGGTCCAAAGATTTGCAAATAATTTGTTAGTGTTGTGCATGTGGTCTGTAGGCACCCTTGCACAACAACAAAAAATTATTTGCAAATCTTTGGACCAATTAAGAAGTGAAATTAGAAAATTCCCAACAGAAACCTGAACGTTCCAGGAGCCCCAGATTGAAGACTCCGCCCTAGTGTGATTCCACACTGGCCACCAGGCAGAGGAGGACACGTTCGGCACCTTCTCAGCGGGCATCAAGCCCAAGAAAGCCTCTGGTCCAAGACCAGCTGAGTTATTTTCCCCAAGACCACACCGAGGAATACAGTATACAGCTGCAGGGCTGCATAGGCTGCACGTCCATCAAGCCCATTTTTTCCCGCACTCTGAGTATCTATTTTTTGTTCATTTTATATGTAGTCCAGCAAATAATCCACTCAGAATAAAAACGTTCTCTGCGGTGGGTGTATTTTGTCACTACACAGGAATAATAAATAAGAATAAGTAGACGGATGCAATTCACCAGACTTCACCCAGACATTGGCGAGTTGAGTGCAGTATTGAATGAATTTATATGAAATAAGAAAAGAGAATACCAGTACTTAAAGCTCAGTAAAAAAGTCAAGGGTGTCAAACATATGACCCACTGGCCCAAACCTGCCCATGGGATGAATCTGCTAAGTGTGAAAGGAATAGGTTTCCATTTTTTAAACTGAAGTAACTGCTATTCCCAATTTGTACACTGCAGGTCGCACTGTTTTATTAAGAGTAGCAGACAATTATTTTACTGATCCAGCCCACTTGAGACTGAAACATGTCGCTCTTGGAATACAATGAGTTTGACACCTCTGGTTTACAGTAACAATAATTTACAGGGTTAATACGCTAATATTGTCCACAAGACGAATCATCTACAAATCATATACAACTAGTGCATGCCCGTAGAAAGCAAGTATTCCTGTCTGAAACAGGTAGCCCAATTAGGCTTTACAGGACCAAATGTAGGCTGTGTTTGAAAGTGGAGTACAAACAGGTGTAGCCTGTATGTAGGCAATCACATGCTAGACTTTGACAAACATGAAAGGGACTGAACTGAGATTTATTTGATTGTGTGAATATTAATTACAGAATAACTGAAAATGAATGGGACATCCAATATTAGCCACTGTTTAAGAACTGCTTGTTTATTTTTTGTCAGATCACTTATTTGTGTGATCTTTTATGAATTATAGTCATAATAGTGTATCTTGCACTTTGGGGAATGGAAGTTGTTCAGCCATCATTATAATTTAGTTTATATGTGTAGTTTATAGTCTATCATCAATAAACTCATGCAGTACTATAACAGGACACGTTTACAAATATTTGAGATCCACTGTAGTGCTTCCTTTCATATTTTAGCAATATTAAAAGTACAAAACAATGAACTTTTTTTGTATTTGTATCTTTTATACTTCATTGATCCACAGAGGGAAATTCAGGACATCCACGTACGGCACCGATCCCTTCAACACACACACACACACACACACACACACACACACACACACACACGCGCGCGCGCGCACACACACACACACACACACACAGGACAATGATCCGCTTGGCTGCAACTTTTGTATCAGTGTTGCCCATTTGTCTGTAAATATTCAAATGAAAATGATTTATTTTGTTATTTGGGCATTTTTGCGTCTTGTTGTCTTTTAGTCAAAGCATGCATACTGTATGAGTCTCCATGCAATATGCAGTTGATATGATCATTCCACTCCACAATGAAGCAGCAGTTGGGACTGTCGTTTACCACTGACCGGGCAGGCTGAGCGTGCCTCCTCATAAACGATCGTGGAGCGCCCGGTCGAACACCGGTGTTGCCCGGTTAACGGGAGTCTTGGCTGCTGCTGCTTTACCCGTGTGCCAGTGACCACCAGTGCACCACGGGTCCCTGCCAGCCCCCCACCACCTCATGTTCTCCACGCCAAATTATCCATTAGACCTACGCAATCACAGTAACTTTATGGTATATACAGTCGTGAAAAAATTAGGACACCCCTTTAAATGTTCAGTTCTTTATTAAGAAATGTTCATGAATCTATGTCTAACCTTGTTTTTGTTTTTATTTGCATTTTTTTAAAATTTATTTTGGCCATTGTAAGTGGGAATGAATGTGGGGGTGTCCTAAAAAAGATGGAAGGTGTCCTAATTTATTCCTCACTATTTATTTAGAATTACATTTTACAGAAAATTTGAAAAAAGTCTTCAAGTCTTCAATTCATTTTTAATTGTTTAGTTGTATTATGTGAATCTCCCAGTATTTTTAACATTGATATTAAATATCCATATGTCCAAATATGTTTAAAAAAAAAAAACACACACAGGCTTATACAGACTGTCCAATTTTTTTTCACATCACTGTATTTTGACTGAGCGACTCCATACTCGGAGATGCACACCCTCGTAACCTCACTCAGCAAAGCACTTATAAAATCTTTGTTTGCAAAACGCTGTAATGACTGGCAGGTCGTGATGCTGTGTGTTATCCAATCAGCATCGTAGTGATGCCGCGTACTGTCCAATCAGCATGGCCTTGATGCAGAGTATTATCCAATGAGCACGGAGTCAATCCGAAACCCCACCCACACTTCTTGAAGCCAGGGCATGAAGACAGAGTGGTGGCTAAACGTTTATTGATAAAAATTACATATTTTGACTGAGTGACTCCATATTTGGGGATGCACCCCTTTGTAACCTCAGCAAAGCACGTTTAAAATCTTAGGTCAGTCTGACAAATGGTTTGAGAGACATCTGAGGAACACACAGACACACACACAGACAGAGATTCTTTGAATTTATAGAGAGATGACCACTGCTAAGACTTAAAGTTAGTTCCATAAACTATCAGACCTATTCATGTATGCGCGTGTGTGTGTGTGGGGGGAGATGATGTGTGTGCTACTTACTGTATAAATTTACATATGTATACAACCATTTTAGTTATTTGCAGGTGATTTTTACCAAAATATCTTAATCAACATCCTTTGTAGTTTACATAACACAGGTTGTTTTGTATCAAGATACATATACAGACGTGGACAAAATTGTTGGTACCCCTCTGTTAATGAAAGAAAAACCCACAATGGTCACAGAAATAATTTGAATCTGACAAAAGTGGTAATAAATAAAAATTCTATGAAAATTAACCAATGAAAATCAGACAACGCTTTTGAATTGTGGTTCAACAGAATTATTTTAAAAAACAAACTCATGAAACAGGCCTGGACAAAAATGATGGTACCCCTAGAAAAGATTGAAAATAATGTGACCACAGGGACATGTTCAACCAAGATGTGTCCTCTAATTAACATCACAGATGTCTACAAACTTGTAATCAGTCAGTCAGCCTATTTAAAGAGTGACAAGTAGTCACTGTGCTGTTTGGCGACATGGTGTGTACCATACTAAACATGGACCAGAGAAAGCAAAGGAGAGAGTTGTCTCAGGAGATTAGAAAGAAAGTTATAGACAAGCATGTTAAAGGTAAAGGCTATAAGACCATCTCCAAGCAGCTTGATGTTCCTGTGACTACAGTTGCACATATTATTCAGAAATTTAAGATCCACAGGACTGTAGCCAACCTCCCTGGACGTGGCCGCAGGAGGAGACGGATAATACGAATGGTAACAAAAGAGCCCTCAACAACCTCTAAACACATTCATGGTGAACTCCAAGGTCAAGGTACATCAGTGTCAGATCGCACCATCCGTCGTCGTTTGAGATAAAGTGGAATTTATGGGAGACGACCAAGGAGGACACCACTGTTGAAAACAAATCATACAAAAGCCAGACTGGAATTTGCCAAACTGCATGTTGACAAGCCACAAAGCTTCTGGGAGAATGTCCTATGGACAGACGAGACAAAACTGGAACTTTTTGGCAAGGCACATCAGCTCTATGTTCACAGACGCAAAAAATGAAGCATACCAAGAAAAGAACACTGTTCCTACTGTGAAACATGGAGGAGGTTCTGTTATGTTCTGGGGCTGCTTTGCTGCCTCTGGCACAGGGTGTCTTGAATCTGTACAGGGTACAATGAAATCTCAAGACTATCAAGGTATTCTAGAGAGAAATGTGCTGCCCAGTGTCAGACAGCTTGGTCTCAGTCGCAGGTCATGGGTCTTGCAACAGGATAATGGCCCAAAACACACAGCTAAAAACACTCAAGAATCGCTAAGAGTGAAACATTGGACTATTCTAAAGTGGCCTTCTATGAGCCCTGATCTAAATCCTATTGAACATCTGTGGAAGGAGCTGAAACATGCCGTCTGGAGAAGGCACCCTTCAAACCTGAGACAACCGGAGCAGTTTGCTCATGAGGAGTGGGCCAAAATACCTGCTGAGAGGTGCAGAAGTCTCATTGACAGTTAGAGAAATTGTTTGATTGCAGTGATTGCTTCAAAAGGTTGTGCAACAAAATATTAAGTTAAGGGTACCATCATTTTTGTCCAGGCCTGTTTCATGAGTTTGTTTTTTAAAATAATTCTGTTGAACCACAATTCAAAAGCACTGTCTGATTTTCAATGGTTAATTTTCATAGAATTTTTATTTATTACCACTTTTGTCAGATTCAAGTTATTTCTGTGACTATTGTGGGTTTTCCTTTCATTAACAGAGGGGTACCAACAATTTTGTCCCCATCTGTGTATATATACACTACCGTTCAAAAGTTTGGGGTCACCCAGACAATTATTTTGTGTTTTCCATGAAAAGTCACACTTATTTACCACCATGAGTTGTAAAATGAATAGAAAATATAGTCAAGACATTGACAAGGTTAGAAATAATGATTTGTATTTGAAATAATAATTTTTTTCCTTCAAACTTTGCTTTCGTCAAAGAATCCTCCATTTGCAGCAATTACAGCATTGCAGACCTAACATGATTGCACAAGGGTTTTCTAATCATCCATTAACCTTCTGACACAATGAGCAAACACACTGTACCATTAGAACACTGAAGTGATAGTTGCTGGAAATGGGCCTCTATACACCTATGTAGATATTGCACCAAAAACCAGACATTTGCAGCTAGAATAGTCATTTACCACATTAGCAATGTATAGAGTGTATTTCTGATTAGTTTAAAGTTATCTTCATTGAAAAAAGTGCTTTTCTTTCAAAAATAAGGAAATTTCTAAGTGACCCCAAACTTTTGAACGGTAGTGTGTATATATATATATATATATATATATATATATATATATATATATATATACAGTGGGGCAAAGAAGTATTTAGTCAGCCACCAATTGTGCAAGTTCTCCCACTTAAAAGATAAGAGAGGTCTCCAATTTTCATCACAGGTATACCTCAACTATGAGAGACAAAATGAGAAAAAAAAATACAGAAAATCACATCGTCTGATTTTTAAAGAATTTATTTGCAAATTATGGTGTTAAATAAGTATTTGGTCACCTACAAACAAGCAAGATTTCTGGCTCTCACAGACCTGTAACTTCTTCTTTAAGAGGCTCCTCTGTCCTCCACTTGTTACCTGTACTAATGGCACCTGTTTGAACTCGTTATCAGTATAAAAGACACCTCTCCACAACCTCAAACAGTCAGATTCCAAACTCCACTATGGCCAAGACCAAAGAGCTGTCAAAGGACACCAGAAACAAAATTGTAGACCTGCACCAGGCTGGGAAGACTCAATCTGCAATAGGTAAGCAGCTTGGTGTGAAGAAATCAACTGTGGGAGCAATTATTAGAAAATGGAAGACATACAAGACCACTGATAATCTCCCTCGATTTGGGGCTCCACGCAAGATCTCACCCCGTGGGGTCAAAATGATCATGAGAACGGTGAGCAAAAATCCCAGAACCACAGGGGGGGACCTAGTGAATGACCTGCAGAGAGCTGGGACCAAAGTAGCAAAGGCTACCATCAGTAGCACACTACGCCGCCAGAGACTCAAATCCTGCAGTGCCAGACGTGTCCCCCTGCTTAAGCCAGTACATGTCCAGGCCCATCTGAAGTTTGCTAGAGAGCATTTGGATGATCCAGAAGAGGATTGGGAGAATGTCATATGGTCAGATGAAACCAAAATAGAACTTTTTGGTAAAAAATTAACTTGTCGTGTTTGGAGGAGAAAGAACACCATACCTACTGTGAAGAATGGGGGTGGAAACATCATGCTTTGGGGCTGTTTTTCTGCAAAGGGACCAAGACGACTGATCCGTGTAAAGGAAAGAATGAATGGGGCCATGTATCGTGAGATTTTGAATGAAAACCTCCTTCCATCAGCAAGGACATTGGAGATGAAACGTGGCTGGGTCTTTCAGCATGACAATGATCCCAAACACACCGCCCGGGCAATGAAGGAGTGGCTTCGTAAGAAGCATTTCAAGGTCCCGGAGTGGCCTAGCCAGTCTCCAGATCTCAACCCCATAGAAAATCTTTGGAGGGAGTTGAAAGTCCGTGTTGCCCAGCGACAGCCCCAAAACATCACTGCTCTAGAGGAGATTTGCATGGAGGAATGGGCCAAAATACCAGCAACAGTGTGTGAAAACCTTGTGAAGACTTACAGAAAACGTTTGACCTCTGTCATTGCCAACAAAGGGTATATATATACTATATATATATATATATATATATATATATATATATATATATACTGTATATATATATATATATAGAGAGAGAGAGAGAGAGAGAGAGAGAGAGAGAGAGAGAGACTTTGACTTTTAAAAAAGGCTTTATTGCACATTCCGAAATTGCAAAAAGACCAATATCACTTGTCCAAGTGTGTCACATCTCAAAAGTGCAAACATAACTCATCCCCCTGACCCACTGAACACAAAACATTCCCTACAGCCCATCTATTGATGAATGCCTCCAAATTGTCCACCATTTGATTGTAAGAGAACTCCACCCGGAGTCTGACTTTCCACAAGACCTTGAAAGCAGACACAGGATCCACATTGGCAGCGTTGCTTGCCCGATTTTTCCTCGTCAGCCAGATGGCAAGCTTAGCAGTACCAGATAGGAAGTTCATCAAAGTGTGGGCAGCCTTCCTTGCCACTTTATACTTCGGACCGTAAATGAACAGACCAAAAGAGAAACGTTCACCCAAAGCCCGAAACCACTCGAGAGAGAGAGTGAGAGAGAGAGAGAGAGAGAGAGAGAGAGAGAGAGAGAGAGCGAGAGAGAACTGAGATACTGAATAATTATATCGAAATATGATTTTTGGCCCACATCGCCCAGCCCTACTATATTCTACAATTCAGAATACATAACATCATGAAAATATGATCTGAAATCTGGAGAAATCTCAATGCATAAGAGACAGCCAAAAATCAATGCTGGATGCCTGTGATCTTTGAGCTCACAGACTGCCCTGCATTAAAAACAACCATGACTCCGTCATTGAAATTATAGAAACCATTGTCAGTTATAATCCAAAAATTGCAGGTTAAAGCTCTGTCATGCAAAGAAGAAGTCATGTGAAAATTATTCAGAAATGCAGCCAGCTTCTTTGGGCCAACATTCCTACAAAAATGGACGGAGGGAAAACAAAAAGGTAAACGGCATGCACTTATACAGCGCTTTTTTTCCCTTATCTCTGAATGATCAAAGCGCTTTACAAATCCCGCTATCCATTCACACATGCATTCACACACTGATGGTGGTACAGTGCATCCGGAAAGTATTCACAGCACTTCACTTTTTCCACATTTTGTTATGTTACAACCTTATTCCAAAATGGATTAAACTCATTTTTTCCCCTCAAAATTCTACACACAATACCCTATAATGACAACGTGAAAAAAGGTTTTATCTTTTAGATTTTTGCAAATTTATTAAAAATAAAAAAACTAAGAAATCACATGTACATAAGTATTCACAGCCTTTGCCATGAAGCTCAGAATTGAGCTCAGGTGCATCCTGTTTCCACTGATTATCCTTGAGATGTTTCTACAGCTTAATTGGAGTCCACCTGTGGTAAATTCAGCTGATTGGACAGGATTTGGAAAGGCACACACCTGTCTATATAAGATCCCACAGTTGACAGTGCATGTCAGAGCACAAACCAAGCATGAAGTCAAAGGAATTATCTGTAGACCTCCGAGACAGGATTGTCTCGAAGCACCAATCTGGTAAAGGGTACAGAAAAAATTCTGCTGCTTTGAAGGTCCCAACGAGCGCAGTGGCCTCCATCATTCATAAATGGAAGAAGTTCAGAACCATCAGGACTCTTCTTAGAGCTGGACGGCTGTCTAAACTGAGCGATTGGGGGAGAAGGGCCTTAGTCAGGGAGGTGACCAAGAACCCGATGGTCAATCTGTCAGAGCTACAGCATTCCTCTGTGGAGAAAGGAGAACCTTCCAGAAGGACAACCATGTCTGTAGCAATCCCCCAATCAGGCCTGGATGGTAGAGTGGCCAGACAGAAGCTACTCCTTAGTAAAACGCACATGGAAGCCTGCCAGGAGTTTGCCAAAAGGCACCTGAAGGACTCTCAGACCATGAAAAACAAAATTCTCTGGTTTGATGAGACAAAGATTGAACTCTTTGGCGTGAATGCCAGGCATCATTTTTGGAGGAAGCCAGGCACCACTCATAACCACACCAATGGTGGTGGCAGCATCATGCTGTGGGGATGTTTTTCAGCGGCATGAACTGGGAGACTAGTCAGGATAGAGGGAAAGATGAATGGGACAATGTACAGAGACATCCTGGTGAAAACCTGCTCCAGAGCGCTCTTGACCTCAGACTGGGGCGACGGTTCATCTTTCAGCAGGACAATGACCCTAAGTACACAGCCAAGATATCAAAGGAGTGGCTTCAGGACAACTCTGTGAATGTCCTTGAGTGGCCCAGCCAGAGCCCAGACTTGAAGCCAATTGAACATCTCTGGAGAGATCTGAAAATGGCTGTGCAGCAATGCTTCCCATCCAACCTGATGGAGATTGAGGGGTGCAGCAAAGAGGAATGGGAGAAACTGCCCAAATATAGGGGTGCCAAGCTTGTGGCGTCATATTTAAAAAGACTTGAGGCTGTAATTGCTGCCAAAGGTGTATCAACAAAGTATTGAGCAAAGGCTGTGAATACATATGTACATGTGATTTCTTAGTCTTTTATTTTTTAACCTCTTGCACTCTGGTGTACCGCGGGCGGGCACGTCTCTGCGTCCCAGTGCGCCCTTGTGCGTCCTATAACGCACTGTGCGTCTCAGTGCGCACTCAGACGCACAGTGTGCCCTGTGCATCTGAGTGCGCACGGAAAAAAAAAAGCTGCATTGTTCAGCTTTCTTTTCACACAGCCGTGAACAGAAAGCCAAAGGAGTGTATGATTGATTTAGATTTGATTGACCTCTAATAAGAGCCTTGAATTGGGTTTCTGAAACCATGAAGAACCAATGACTGAAAACCTAGCAAGAAGGACCTGCCTACCAACGGCTGCGAATACAAGCCAATTGAAGCAGAGAAGTTTGACAGTTGACGTGCGTCTCCCTGCATAAAATCTCTTTTGCCTAAGCCGCTGGGTGACTGACATTGAGACCTTTGCGGAACGGTAGCATCAGCCAGTCTTTTTTGGATTATTTGTTTGGAAAAGTGGTTCGCCAAAACCACAAGCGTGGAAGCGGAGATGTTTTGACCAGGTCGGGTGACCAGAAGCACGAGTCCGTTACAACCGGACCAGCTTCATGTTCGTCTGACAATGAGGAACTTACTGCTGTTGTGGACAGGTAAGTGTTATAAGCTAAATTATTCTTTATCGATGAAAATAGTAATAAAAATCCCTTTTGACCGATCGGTAATTCCAACGGTGCGTCATGGCCACAAGTTTTTTGGTGTGCAGAGTTCCTCTGTAGCGGGGCGGGGGTGGGGTGTTATCCTCTGCATTGCAGATAGATATTTTAGCATAATTTTTATTGCACTGTAGGCTATTTTTTCTTGTAAAAAAGGCCACACATTTTTTACGTGGCATGTTTTTCTGTGTGGGGGGGTTGTTTGTTATCTATCCATCCATCCATCCATCCATCTTCTACCGCTTTTCCGGAGGTCCAAGTCGCGGAGGCAGCAGTTCAAGCAGAGAAGCCCAGACTTCCCTCTCCCCAGCCACCTGCTCCAGCTCTCCAGAGAGGATATCAAGGCGTTCCCAGACCAGCTGGGAGACATAGTCTCTCCACCGAGACCTGGGTCTGCCCCGGGGTCTCCTCCCAGTGGGTTGTTTGTTACCCTCTAGAAATGTAATAATGTTTTAGTGTGGCGGTTTGGGATAACCCCCACAACAGACTGGGACAGGCACAGCAATGTGTGTATTAATGTCTACAGACAGCCCGCTCCTTTTGGCCTTTTCCGTTTCACTACTGTGATGTTAATGTGCCATTCATGCATTGTTTCACTACTGTGATGTTAATGTGCCATTCATGCATTGTGTTCATGCTTCCTGTCCTTACTGTGTCTCTCAGATGCAAATGCCCATACCTACTGCTGTGAATGCCTTTCATGTATTGTCTGTAGTTGGGTATATATGCTGCACCATTCTGTAAATCTCTCTCTCATTCTCTGCTACTGCTCATCTGCACACTTTGCTGGAGAGCCTCTCCGGGCTCGCTCATGGAGCGAGCCCCGTGACGGCGGTATGATAATAAACCTACTTAAAACCTCTCATCGCTGCCTTTATTTTATCATCCGCCTCATTAGTATAATTTTTATTGCACTTTAGGCTATTTTTTCTTGTAAAAAAAACAAAACAGGAACTGTGCTGTGTATGTGAACTCTGGGAAAATAGGAAAATAGTGAAAAATAAAAATTGAACTTTGTAAATGACTTTATTTTCATATAATAGACAAACTTCAGATGAAGACTCTGGTGAGGAGTGGGTGCCAGACGAGCACTCTGCCAGCAAGCGCAGAAGAAGGGAGCTGCAGGCGAGCTCGTCAGAAGAGGAAACCCCTACCCCAAAAAGAGGGACACCACTGGGGAGAGGAAAAGGGAGAGGAAGAGGAGGTAGCAGGAGAGGAAGAGGAGGCGAGAGTGGTGATGGCAGCCCTCAGCCTGGGACATCGGCCGGCCCTTCATCAGCTGAGGAGAGGTGGCATGATTCCGACACCCCTGACATCATTCCACCACAGCCCATTTTTCGTCCCAAAAATCCACCTGGACCTCAGCTAATTACAACAGCTTCATACACCCCCGTTCAGTTGTTAGAGTTATTTTTCACTCCATCTGTGTTGGACCACATTGCTGAGAACACCAACCTACATGGCTCTGCACACTACAACACACCCACCAGCCCCTGGATTGACCTCACACGCTCCGACCTGCTCTCATTTTTTGGCCTGATTATTTACATGGGTATAGTCAAGTGCAAATCCTTCAGTGATTACTGGCGAGGGGGACACCTGTACAGCCTTCCTTTCCCCAAGAGTGTAATGACCAGGACAAAGTTTCTCCTGATCAGCTGGGCCCTTCACCTCAGCAGCCCAGCGGCAGAAGAGGCCAATGAGCAGAAGAGAGGCACGGATATGCATGACTGCCTCAGCAAAATCTTGACACATTTTCTAGGAATCAGTATGATGATGAGTAGGATTAGAAAATTGTATTTGATTGAGAGGGTATTGCTGTCAACTTGTAAAATATCCCGTCGCCAAGTGCTTGCTCACAGGGGATCGCCTGATTGCTGGGGTCTTTCTGCAACTGTGGGGGTTCCTCCTACAGTTGATAGTGCTATGAGATGACTGTTGTTGTGAAATGGCGCTATATAAATAAAGTTGAATTGAATTGAATTTGTTGTTTGTAAATAGTATGTTTTGTATGTTGACATTTTTGTTCAGTAAAGCGTGTTTAGAATTGAAACTTCATTTTCTCTGCGTCATTACTACTGACAGTGTTTCTGGATAGCTAACAAGATAGCCCTGAGTGTCACCTTTCATTAGAGCCCAAGATGAGGCTTCTATGTTGAAGCATTCAAAAGTTCTAGATGTTTTTCCAAACTGTGCAAAACTGTGTCAAATGGCACAGTTTGGGCTATCTAAGTGTCATCTTTCATTAGAGCCCAAGATGAAGCTTCTATGTTGAAGCATTCAAAAGTTATAGACGTTTTTCCAAACTGTGCCAAACTGTGCCAAATGGGAACAACCTGAGAAGAAAGCTGTGTAATATATTCATTTTTTGTGGTATTGTTACCAAATTTGAACCTCAGCTTGATAACACTTGGTTCTACATTTCTGTTGCATTTTCCAGCTGGATCTGACAGCTGTGTGTTATTTGCAAGCATTTGTATCCAAAAAAACACCCAGGCGAAATTTATTTTCTTCACGTTCAGTATGTTTAGATGACTGTTACTCAGTGGCAGGAGCACTTAGAGAGATTATGACTGTTTTGCCAAAAAATTCAAAGTGTTTTCTTTTAAATGAGACCAACCCCATGAAGATGCTGCAAAGGGTTGAAGAACAGCTTTTGATTTACTTTGGGTACGTTATTTTTTGGCATTTTTAGGGAAATTGACCAGACTGCAAGGGGTTAATAAATTTGCAAAAATCTTTAAAAAAAAATTTTTTTCACATTGTCATTATGGGGTATTGTGTGTAGAATTTTGAGGGGAAAAATGAATTTTAATCCCTTTTGGAATAAGGCTGTAACATAACAAAATGTGGAAAAAGTGAAGCACTGTGAATATTTTCTGGATGCACTGTAGAACTGCCATGCAAGGTGCCAGCCTGACTCACTAGAAGTAAGTCTCCATTTCTGATAATATGGGGGTACATCAGTGCACATCTGGAAAGACATCAGTACTGGTTTTAGAGCAACTTATTGCATGCTCTCATTTAGAGAGCCTTGCATATTTCAGCAAGACAATGCTAAACGGCACACTGCATCTATCACACCAGCATGACTTCATAGTAGAAGACTGCAGATGTTGGACTGCCCTGCCAGCAGCCCAGACCTTTCACCAATTGAAAACATCTGGCGCATCATGAAATGAAAAATATAATAAAGAACACCAATAACTGTTGACCAGCTAAAATCCTGTATCAGACAAAAATGAGACATCATTACTCAGCTCTTTCAGATGGAGACATTTTAAGATAAACTTTGCTTTTCTCTATCTTAAATGACTGTGCAACATTGGTAAGGAACTCTGTGAACATTGCATTTGGATAAGTCACTGACGGCATCCAACTACTCTGCTGCAAAAACACCAGTTCAAACACAGCCAGCATGCATTCATTTGTCCCTCTGGGGTAAGTTATTGTATTGTCATCATTATCTTGGGGCATCAGTCAGATGTTGCTACATGACCAGAGATGTCCCAAGGAAAAATAGAGTTGAGACAAGTCAGCACCTCTCTTCTATTGATTTTCACTGATTCCTTGCGTTTGCCTTTGTACTAGTGAAGCTTTTAGTTCATATGAGAGTCAACTTTTATTTATAAAGGAAAAATCAGCATAGATGAAACAGTAGTGTATCAGTCTAGCCTTGTTATGAAAGCTACAAATCAGTGGAGGTTTAGAAATACAGCGGCAGCAGTGTTTCATCAGGTGATAAGATATGTTTAGAAGTCTTACTCTTCAGACATTATGCACTAAGATATTAAGTTGTGAGGCAATATTGTCCACACCCAATGACACACTGATAAAGGTTATAATAAACCAGATGACTTCCTGTTTTCTACACACTCAGCGTTTACTAATCTGCATTCTGGAGAACTGCACAGGTTATACAGGCTATTTGTTCTCCCCTGAAGCCCTCTTTAATGTGTATAAATGTAAAAAAAAAACAACTGCTAATGTAGTGGAGGAAACATCAACAAAATAGTAGTGAAAAAAGTTACAGTCAGCATGTAGTGCTACAGCAAAGCATTCACTAAGTGCTACAAACTATAGCATGCTGATAATTATTTAATGAAAGGTTTTTTTTAGCATGTCAGTCTTGTTTTTTCTTTGTTCAAAACTCAATAGCAGCTAACACAATAACTTTTCAGGGGGGAAAAAGACATGGCTTTGATTCTTAAGATCATATAAAGTGGTCATTGCCCTTTTTAAACCGAGCCTTCTAATCAGAGAATAGAACAGACAAAAATGTGCACATTTTTCAGCATAAATAAGCAACTCTAGGGCAGAAAAATGTGTGTTCATAAAACAACTGACGTTTATCATTAGCCAGCATCGGCCTTGTACAGCTTTCTCAACATTACACTCGAGTAATCTGAAACAATAAAGCTCTATAAAGCAGGGGGAGAGCACTGGTCAATAATTCTCTTTAGGTTCATCAGTTGTTGGGGAGGCACATTTCAAAACACCGATTTCTTCACTTAAAGGTCCCAGTCACTGTGTGTTTGTAGGTTTTAACGTTCAAAAATGCTTTCTTCAGTTATACAATTACATAAAGATATTAAAACCTCTTTTCATGTAGTTTTACTTATATTTTACATTTGGCAGAATGGCCAGAAGCCAGTATTCACTCTTCAGTAAGAACCTGTCACCATGCCATTGGCTGCAATACTGATCCAGTCCCCACCCAGAGTTTCTCAGCCCAAGGTGTTAGCTTTACCGCTCACTGTGTTACTATAGACAACCCTGTTTGATTTTATTTTTATTTTTTTTGTCCTTGTTCTTGAGCTTCAATCCCTCAGGTGGCACTGCATTAAAAATCGCCATAATTCTCTAAAGGATATTATCATGTGGGCTCAGGAACACTTTGGAAAATCATTGTCAGCTAACAGAGTTCATTGCTACATCTACAAGTGCAAGTTAAAACTCTACCATGCAAAGTGAAAGCCACATATCAACAACACCCAGAAATGTCACTGGTTACTCTGAGCCCAAGCTCATCTGAGATGGACTGATGCAAAGTGGGAAAATGTGCTGTGGACTGATGAGTCCACATTTCAAACTGTTTTTGGAAATCATGGACGTCGTGTCCTCCGGGCTAAAGAGGACAAGGACAATCCAGATTGTTTTCAGCGCAAAGTTCAAAAGCCAGCATCTGTGATGGTATGGGGGGGTGTTAGTGCCCATGGCATAGGTAACTTGCACATCTGCAAAGGCCCCATGAATGCTGAATGATACATACAGGTTTTGGAGCAACATATGCTACCATCTAAGCAACATTTGTTTTCAGGGACATCCCTGCTTAATTCAGCAAGATAGTGCCAAGCCACATTCTGCACATTACAACAGCATGGCTTCATAGTAAAAGAGTGCGGGTACTAGACTGGCCTGCCTGCAGTCCAGACCTGTCTCCTATTGAAAATGTGTCACACATTATGAAGTACAAACTACACCAATGGAGACCCCGGACTGTTGAGCAACTGAAGTCGTACACCAAGCAAGAATGCAAAAAGAATTCCACCTACAAAGCTTCAACAACTAGAAAAGCACTCGGAGAGCGCAGACCTCCGCCAAGCGCCACAGTTCCCCCCATACAGTCTTCAGATTCCTTGATCATGAAAACATATGACAAGCAGTAGTTCAGTAGTTATTCACAAAAATGGCATTTTCCGTAATGGCGGCCACAGTTCCTCCCATACAGTGTTTGTGTGTACGTTTTCAGATTCCTTGACCATGAAAACATATGACTAGCAATTGGATTGACAATGCTAGGATTAGTGGTTCAGTAGTTATTCACGAAAATGGCATTTTCCCTAATGGCGGCCACAGTTCCCCCCATACAGTGTTTGTGTGTACGTTTTCAGATTCCTTGACCATGAAAACATATGACAAGCAATTGGATTCACAATGATAGGATTAGTGGTTCAGTAGCTATTGAGGAAAATGGCATTTTCCGTAATGGCCGTTTAGCGCCACAGTTCCCCCCATACAGTGTTTGTGTGTACGTTTTCAGATTCCTTGACCATGAAAACATATGACAAGCAATTGGATTCACAATGATAGGATTAGTGGTTCAGTAGTTATTGACGAAAATGGCATTTTGCATAATGGCGGTTTTCTTGTGGACGGTGATCCGGATCACCACTAAAATCTAATCATCTGTAGGATACCCCATTTCTGACAATCTGTGAAAATTTCATGAAAATCCATCCATAACTTTTTGAGTTATCTCGGTAACAAACAGACTACTACTACTACAAACAAACAGTCAAACCAACGCCGATGATCACATTACCTCCCCCTTTGGCGGAGGTAATTAGTGTCCTCAGTAGGGCTGGGAATCATCACTAATTTCCAGAATCAATTCAATTCTGATTCTTGAGGTTCTGAATCGATTCAATTCCGATTTGATACGATCCCGATTCAGTCAGAGAAATTATCATTTTAATAGCTATTTTACGTGCCAGGAAAAAAAAAAAATCTTAGAGAACTAACGCTGCAAATTGTAGCAGGAATACTCTAACTTTATTAATACATAAATTATCACATAAAAAACTGACTCCAAATCAGTTACAATAATGCACTTTTTTATTATTTATCTTATGATTTCACAAAGTGCTACAAGTGCTTTCTGTAGTTCAAAGGGTGTATAGTGTCACATTAACAACCCAGAGTAAGTAAACAAATTCAATGCATGAAGCATGTAGATATAATCTCACTGTATTTCAGTCTCTCCAGGATTTCGTTGGCTGTTTCCATGATTGTTGCGGCCCAACAAAAAGTTGCGCTAAAAGTTGTGACATTTTTAGAGTTTTTTTGCACTGAAAGTTGTGTGAGGAAGTACAGATTTTAAAGTAGCTGTTTTTCCATAGTTCACAGCGATGCTATTCTATATAGCACCACAAGAAAAGCACAGGATTGCCAAAAATTACTTGTTAAAGTAATTTAAATGACCAACACTGTATTCTTGCTGAGAGCTTAAATGAAAAGATAAATAAAAGAATTAGCCATTACAACTAAATTGCACTGGATGCATGTTAGAGTATGGAGAAAATTATAACACCACCTTCTTGAATCTTGAATTTGAAAACTAAGAAGCCTGAAAAATCTGAGTTCTTCTTCTGTGCTGAAATCCACAAGGAAGCAGGGATGGCTCCTTCACTGACAACCTCTTCCCTTCAGATCGTTTCAGTGCAGGATGGAGCTTGGAGTGGAAACCCAGTCTTCACAGATCTTAAGGGGAGATGAAAAGGAGAATATATTTCAAAGTAAAATCAATAATCATATTTTTAAATTGCCACATCACAGTAGGGTTTAATAATTTAGTTTCTTTTATTTTTGTTGTTTACTGTATATTTTAACTACAAATTAACTTTCAGTTTTTGAAAAGGGTTTCAATTCATTTCCTGGAAGATTTGGTCATTTCAGTTTAGTTCTACTGAGTAAAAATGGCTTGCTGTACTGCAGCCTTTATTAATTCTGCCATTTTCATGGATGAATTATTAATTTACGACACAAAGGTTAAAAAAAACAACAATATTCTACTTACCCCCAGCAGCTGCAACAGTCTCCCTCTATGGTCTGTTGTCGTTCTCCGTGTGTTTTCCGTTTGAAGATTGTTTATCAATCATTGACTTATGTTCCAACACGACGCTGCACGTAATACAAAACCCGCTTTATGAAAAATATTCAGGAACTGTTGAGCACAGTCTTTAACTGTGACTTCTGTTGATAAATTAACGTTGGCAAATCAGCTCTGTGGCTGCCTGCCAAATGTAAACATGGAAGTAAGGTGAGCGTGCAGCACAGAGAACTCTCGCACAATTGGTCATCATGCGAGACTTCAGCTGGCTGCTTGTGTTTTGTGTTTCACAGACTGTAAAATTATGACGCTAAAAGATCGATGCTGGGATTTTGTGGATCGATATCGGCTCAGTCAAACGTGGATCGATTCAAATCGTTGGATCGATCTTTTGAACCCGCCCCTAGTCCTCAGTTCCTAAATATGGTGAAGCAGCCATGTTGTTCTGCCACAACTCTTGCCTCCTCTCATGCACCGAATGAAGCAAACGCTGTGCGATCTCTTCGTAGACATGCAGGTTGATCATCTAGCCCTGTGGCAACGTGTTAATTCCTACCCCAATCATAGCTAACACAGCACACCGAGTCCTGTTACTTATCTGACACACCTTGTATCATGTCAGCTACTGAAGTCACACACCCCTGTCTGCCAGTGATTGCTTTAACTGTGTTCACTACCAAATCTAGGAGCTAGTCAGCTAGCATTAGCAATATGGGATCAACAACTGACTTCATAAGTGACAGAACGGGGAGGGTGGGGTGAACTGGGGCTCCTGAGCATTTAAAGGGACAATCTCCGAAATGAGCTGGACTGAAGAAGGCTGCAAAAGCTCGGTCAAAATGGTGGCACAGTAATTAAACACTGAGGCATTTAAACCAAAGTGTGTCATGTATTTCATTAAGACATGTGGGAACTGTGTCGACAGGTGGAAAAAGTACAGTAAATATCCATTTTAAACAGACTGATAATGTACTCAGATTAAAGCAGAAACCATGTCAAATGTGGTCGAAAATGCAATGCAATGTACTATAACCTAGTCCCTCAGGTCAGCTGAACAGCTGCTACCGAGGGTGTCAAAGGCAAAGCGGAAGCTCAGAGGGGACAGAGCCTTTTCGATCACGGCACCCAGGGTATGGAATGAGTTACCTCTGCAAGACAAGCACCTTCACTGTCCATTTTAAAAACCTGTCTTAAAACACACTTTTACTCCCTGGCTTTCGACCCAGTGTGAGACATTGATTTTATTGAATGAAATTGATTTTTATTTATCTATTTATTTACTTCTTTTACCTTTTATTTTATTGATTCTATTGACTGTGGTTTCTACTCGTGCCAAGTTTTACATTGTTTTGTTGGTTATATATTGTTTTTGTGTTAGTGTCCTGCTCCTTGCTTTCATGTGCTTTCTTGGTGTACAGCACTGTGTAATGAGTGTTGCTTTTTAAAGTTAGTTAGTTAATTCCCTTTCACAGCATGTAGGACACCAGGTGGTGTATGGGGTGGCGCCTATCTCAGTTTCCCTGACCCTAGGCCACACAGCTACTGTAAGTAGTGAAAGCTACAGTGGGGCGGGGGGGGGGGGGGTCAGTCCTCTGGTAGCTCTGTGCATTAACTTTCCTTTCCCCATTCTATTATGCTGGGCACCAAGCTAGAAGGCAGAAAGTACCATTTTTATATGGTCTGACCGGCCGGGATTTGAACCCACGACCTCTTGGTTGTGGGGTGGATGCTCTACCAACTAGGCCACCACTCTGGTGCTTTTTAAAGTGTTTTATAAATAAAGTTGATTGATTGATAATGGAGTAGTTTTGGGTGTTAATGACGAAATTAAAAAATAAGTCTGAAAGCACAGCCATGAGCTCTGAGAACATCTAACTTGCATTTGTCATCAGTTCTACAGCAAGGAAAAAAGTACATGCCTGGGATGACAAACAATATTTCCTTGTATCCCTTTCCAAGCCACATAAGGCCTAAAAACAGCAACCAAGTAACCAAGAGCACCGCCGGGTACACAGAAGAATGACAACAATCCTGAGGAGGCGATAAAAGTAAGAGCTGTGCCAGACATGCAGATGAATGAAGCAAAATCATGCTACTATATGTACTGTAAATATTTAAGTAAATTGTAAAATGATTATAACTTCCAAAAAGATATCTGCATTACAGAAAAAAAGAAGAGTAGACTAAGTTTTGCTCCACACAGAGTCCCCAGACGAGTCGGCACACCTCCTGCTTCAGCACACATTCCTGAATATGCCTCGACACGAGACAGCAGCATCGACAGGCTGAACTGAACAATCACTGCTGCATTAACACCACTCTGTTACTGCAGACTGTGGAAGCTGATATAATCGGTCTATAAACGATCCGATTAGTGAGTTGGCTGCTCAGAAGCTGAACCTCCAGGGCCCATTTTCTTTCAAACTTGTTTTCATAAACCTGTTTTGAAAATAAAATCAAAATTTCAAACCTCACTTCCCTGTCTTCCCTTATTTTCTCTGCATGGTCATTTGTATTACTACATTTCCCATCCAAGTATATTTAAGTTCATTTCAAATATGAACAAAAGAATTCCTGGTTGAAACCTTTTTTTTTTATAAGGCTTTGATCAAAGATGAATCCATAAATTTAGGATAAAATGTCAACCTTTAATAAAATTAACTTATAAATTTAAAAAAAAATCCTAAAGGGTTCCTCTATCACAGTGGTCAGTAACCTCTAAAATGTAAAGAGCCATTTTGAGAGATTTTTGACCAACAAAATCCACACAAAGCCACAAAAATATCTGAGCAACCTAAGGTGAAACAGCAGCGTTACCAGTACAAACTCTCCTGATACCACCAATGTCAAGAGGTTATGCCTCATAAAATTACATCTTTCTTCCACAGTTTGTGAGAGTTCTCGGTGTACATTTTCTGATTTTCTAATAAATTTGTCATAATTTTTCTTGGAACATTTGTGACTGTTTCGGGTAAAATTGCAGCCTCTGTCCACAGGAATCTGTTACATTTTTTCCTGATAAAAATGCAATGTTTCCACCAAGTTTGTTATTGGGTTTTTTTCTTGCAAATTTGCAAGAGCTTTTCTCATAAGCCACTTTTTCCCAAAACTTGTCATATTTCTGGTATAAATCCTCTGCTTTTCTAATAAATTTGTTCCATTCTTATTCTCTGCTACCCATTTTCAAAGAAATTTGCAGATTTTTTCACATAGATTTCCAAAATTATTCTCACAAATTTGCAACTTTTCCAGTAAGTTTGTCTTTTTCCCCCCAAGAATTCCATGACTATTTGTTACAAACTTCCTCTTGTGAGAATTTTTGGCATACATTTTCTGCTTTTCTAATGAATTTGTTATTTTTGTAGTTCTGTGTCCTCTTTTTACTGAAAGTTTTGAATTTTTTTTTTGTGAAGGCCTTATGAAGCCACTATGGGCAAATATGAGCAAAAGAGCCACATGTTGCAGACCCCTACTCTATCATCTAAGCTGAATACACAAAGTGTAAACCCATCTTACTGATTGTAAAATAAACGAAACTGCCTCACTGCCTTTTGAAAAAAAAAAAAACCATGTAGTCCAGCTGTAATCACCATTCATAAATTACTCTGTCGCCACGTAACCATAGAAACCGTAAACAAATCTGCGGTGAAAGCTTACTTTCACAGTTTGTGACCAGATGCTTTTCAGACACCAGTCGTCAGTTATGAAATGTTTGTCATCAGAAAGTGCGAACCCAAACCAATTCCATATGACAGAGGTAAGGCTGCCTTTTTTTTTTTAGGAACAAGATCCTCCCTTTTCTGCTTGACTGCCGCCATGCTTCACCTGGGTCTGTGTCAGACACGGACGGGGGTGGGAGAGGCGTTTAGTGCTGGAGGCTACTGTATTTAAACTAGCAAAAAACAAGGGAAAATGAAAATAAAATCACATGTTTTTTGTGGTTGGAAAAAGTCGATTTTCATTTTAAAAAATCTTCCCAACAAAAATATTCAAATACTGTTTTAAAATGTGTTGCCCAGCTCTAAACTGATGTAATAAAAATATTCTTTTTCCCATTTTGCATTACTGGGAATATAGCCAATGTTCGTTCTGGAAGATCTTGAAGACTACATCGACACATATTCCAACCATGGACAGCAGGGCCATCCAGCCCAGCTGGGAGTCCTGCTGCACAGAGGCCAGTGAGTTTGGGCTCAATTAACAAAAAACTCTCTGTACTTGATGTAAGGATTGTTGAACTGCTGCATAAGGAATTCAAAACTACTATTAAAGTATTGGCAGTGGTCAACATTACTTCTACCCTTCCCCCCACCCACCATGGGTTCATTGAAGGCCTACGTGTAAAATAAACAGCCTGCCACTGAGTAATAATATGCATATCTGTATATCTTCCTATATGAATAAATAAACAAATATCAATTTTTTTTTAAAAATCGTTGTAAAAACCAAAACGAAGTAAACTGCTCAATTAATCATGATGTTGATTTGAGGTTACATCACCAAGCCCTACTTAAGTATGTTTGCCTATTAATATTTTAGGTCAAAATAAAATGTCTATTGTTGACAAAAAAGAAGGATAAAGAGGAATGCTGTAATCTGGAGTAAACCCTTGTCATTTGAGCTGACTGATATAAAACATTAACCACCGACGCTGCACATTAACACACTTCAAACACCTGGCCTTTTATTGTGAAGCAGCCACAGAAACATACAGTATATTGATCCACTAATTACACAGTGGAAATTAACTCCTCTGTGAAGCAACATAGCAACCTGAAAATTACATGTTAGGAAACATGATGATGTGTAACTGAGGTTTTGATTTACTCCCTGCTGTGGGTTGATGGGTGGAGTGGTTGATGTAACTACAGAAACGGTTGCATCCACGGGGAGGGAGGGGGGCTTAACTGAGTCACAACTGGGTTATTCCCAGCGTGCATCGTGTTGTTGGTACCTGTGTTGTCAAACTGCAGCTGCTGGCAGGAGGAGCCGCTCCTCCAGGGGCAGCTGTAGACCGCTCCTCTCTCCACGACGGTGCTGGGGGACGTTGTGTTGGCCCGGGGAGCTCCGATCAGAACGTCAGACCTAAGAGGAGAAGGAGACCAGTTGACAACCAAACAATACACATCTATGGTACATGTAATTTAAATGAGTTCATCAGAAGATCCAGATGTCTGATTTAGGGCATGTTCACACTGCCACTGTTTGGTCCGGACCAAAGGAACTCTGGTCCACTTCCGGGGATAGTTGAATGAATGAATGAATGAATTAATTAATTAATCTTTATTTCGGATAGATTAAAAGTAAAGATTAACAGAAAGGAACACAATAATATAACAAAGGGAAAAGAAAAAAAATATTACAAGGTCAAATTAAACAATAACTCCTCTGATTATACAGTTCAAGATAAGTTATCTGAAATGGGTGATGGCTGAAGCCGCAGCTTATACTGCCCACCCATATTCTATACAAGAATTCAAAAGAAAACAAGAGCGATTACAATTCAGAACAAAGCTAAGACAAAACGTGACAAAAATTTAAACAACAACACAACACAGACTGAATATGATAATCCTTATGTGATTTTACATGTCATCTTGTATATATGTTTGGAGTATTTCTTCCTTTAGTTTTTGCTTAAATTGTCCAAGCGTTGTACATGATTTTAATTCAGGTCCAAAAGCGTTCCACAATCTAACTCCTTGCACTGAGACACAGTGTTGCTTGGTGGTAGTTCTCACTGAAGGTTTTTGAAATATACATATTCCTCTGAAATGATATTGTTTCTCCCTTATTTGGAACAACTTTTGGATATTTGCAGGCAGTGATAGATTCTTCACTTCAAACATTATTACTGCAGTTTTAAAGTCAACCAGATCTTTCAGCTTGAGAGCTTTTAATTTAAGAAAAAGTGGGTTTGTTGGTTCCCTGTAAGCTGCTTTGTTTATTATTCTAATAGCTCTCTTCTGAAGCATAAAGACTGGATATATGTTTGTTTTATATGTATTTCCCCATACTTCAGTATAATATGTCATGTAAGGGAGTATTAATGAATGATGCAAAGTATATAGTGTGGTTTGATTCAGCAAATATTTCACTCTGTAGTACTGCAATTGATTTAGATATTTTACCTTTAATATAATTAATATGTGACTTCCAACACAGTTTATTATCAATTATTACTCCAAGAAATTTAGTTTTGGATACCCTTTCAATCTCTACACCATTTACACTGAGTTTAGATACTGAACTGTTGTGATGGTTGTTAAAAACTATAAATTTTGTCTTACTTAAATTGAGCGTTAATTTGTTTGAATCAAACCACAGTTTAAGCTTTCCTAATTCCTTTCCGAGCGTATCCAAAAGTTGTTCCAAATTGCTTCCACTGCATAATAAATTAGTGTCATCAGGAAACAATATTAAATCCATTTTTTCCGAAACTTTACATATATCATTTATATACATATTGAATAACAATGGCCCCGAAACTGACCCCTGTGGAACTCCACAAGTAACCTTCAGTAACTGAGTTTTTGCCACCAACACATACATACTGAAATCTGTTCTTTAAGTAACTACATAACTAGGACAGTGCTACCCCCCAATACCATAATTTTGTAGTTTCTTTAATAATAAATTATGATCTACTGTATCAAATGCTTTTTTAAGATCCAGGAATACCCCAACTGAATACTCTTTATTTTCAACGGCAGTTGATATTTTTTCTATAAATTCCATCAGAGCAAATGCAGTTGTCCTCTTGTGTATGAACCCATATTGCTGCTCACACAATAAATTATTCTTCATTATGAAGTTGTCAGTTCTCTCACAGAATATTTTTTCAAGTATCTTGGAAAATTGTGGCAATAGTGAAATTGGTCTATAGTTTGAAAATTCCCCTCTGTCACCCGTCTTGTACTGTATATCGGAATTACTTTAGCTATTTTCATTGCATAGGGAAATATACCTGTTTGGAGAGACAGGTTACAAATATACGTCAGTGGCTTCACTAAGCGTTCAATGATAGTTTTGAGTAAAAGCATGTCAATACCATCACAATCTGTAGATGTTTTACTTTTGAACGATTTAACAATTTCAATGACCTCTCTCTCGTCTGTATTCTTTATGAAAATGGAGTCTTTTATAGCAATGTTTTTGCTTATTGTATCACCTGTAGGTGCCGTAATGGGTATTTCTCGAGCCAAATTAGGACCAGTGTTAACAAAAAATTTATTAAATTCATCTGCAGGTGAGACTGCATTCACAGTCTGAGTCGTTTTTTTTTGTTTTGTTTTGTTTTTTTGAAAGATTGGTTGGGTAGCTTGTATTTCTGTTTTTATTTCCAAGAATATTGTTAAGTATTGTCCATGTATTTTTAATATTATCTCTGTTTTTCTCCAACTCTTTACTGTAATAGTCTCTTTTACTACATCTCATTATATATGTTAACTTATTTTTGTATATTTTATATCGCTGCTCTGCTTCTTTTGTCCTTTTCTTTAGAAAAGCTTTATATAATGAATTTTTCTTTTTACACGCTTTTTGTAATCCTTTGGTTAACCATGGCTTGTCAACAAATTTCTGTTTAAGCTTTTTCTTTACTAATGGACATTTTTTTTTTTCATAAAGAGTGGTTACAATGTTCATAAATGTGTCATAGGCTTCATTTACATCTGATACATAGACTTTTGTCCAGTCTTGCTTCAGCAGGTCTTCTTTAAAAGAACTGATTGCAATTTGTGATTTGTATCTGAAAGATTTTAAAGTTTTTTTCTGTATTGGCCCCCGTGTCGCCATGGATAAGAGCAAAGACTGGCAAATGATCACTTATGTCATTTATCAATAATCCACTTTCTATTTTCTTATCAATAATATTAACAAACAAGTTATCAATAAGTGTAGCAGTGTGAACTGTGATTCTACTGGGATGTGTTATTGTGGGATATAGACTCATACTGTACACAGAATTCATGAACTCTGTAATTACATTTTGTTGAAATGGATTTAGTAAATCAATACTGAAATCTCCACAGATTACAACCATTTTCTTACTAGTTATATTATTGTACAGCTCGACTAATTTATCTCTCAGTGTCTCAATGCAAGTTCCCGGCATTCTATATATACAACTTATAATTAGATTTTTTGTTTTATCTCGGTCAATCTCAACAGTAACACATTCCAGAATCCCTGGTAGTGCAAAGGACATTCCATTTACAAGTTTACACCTATACAGGTCATCCTTTTTTGAGATCTATTAATATAAAATATCTGATATCCCTCTAGAGAAGCCTGCTCTTCATTAAGCCAAGTTTCAGAGACTGCAACAGCTGTAAATTTTCTATCTAGCTGTTTTCAATAGTCCTGAATCTGTGGAAAATTTTTGATAAGACTTCTCCTGTAGAAGTGTATTATTGATAGTTTACCATCTAATTGCACTTGACTTTTAAATTGCTTTTCAGTATAATATTCACAATGATTATGAATATTACTGAAGAACCGGGATTTCTCCGGTTTCCTCCCCACATGCCAAAAACATGCAAGTTAGGTTAACTGGCATCAAAACTGGCGATTCTAAATTGTCCTTAGGCATGACTGTGAGAGTGAATGGTTGTCTGTCTCTCTGTGTTGGCCCTGCGATGGACTGGCGATCTGTCCAGGGTGTACCCTGCCTCTCGCCCAAAGATGCTGGGATAGGCTCCAGCCCCCCCCACGACCCGAAAAGGATTAAGCGGAAGAAGATGAATGAATGAATGAATGAATGGTTATCAGGATCAATATCATTCTCCATCTCTTGTAGTTTATGTTCAGCATAATGGCATATTTTCAGAGTCTGAATTTCCTCACTCTGTGTCAAATGACTTCCTCCAACTGGAGATAATTGATGTCTACTAAAGTCAGTCATAAGTTTTTTTGTTTTGTTTTTTGTTGTTTTTTTTTTTAAGTACAATAACATGGTATGTCACAAAAGAACTATTCTTGCCGTGTGTGTGGATATGAGTTATCATAGTCTCTTAATTTTCTTAATCAGTGTTCATCTATATTTATTTAAGTCAGTAAGATCTCTGATTATTATGGCCTTTGCTTCCTCAGGTGTTCCATTTAGTTTGATCCAAACTCTACAGTTTCTTGTCCATGTTGCCTGCATCTTATTTTGTCTTTTCAGCATCCATGCTTGCCGTGCTATTTCAGCATTAGTCTTTGTTAAATGTTCATTTAGGTAAACTTCTGTTCCCCGTAGCTTTCTGGCATGCCTCAGTATGTCATTCTTTACCCTTCTGTTCACAAAGCGCATCACAATTGATTTCTTTGTTTTATTATCTTTTCTGGGTAAAGCATGACAGGCTGAAATTGCATTTACTTCAGCCTTTATATTTCTGCTTTCTACAAACTAAAGCGCCTGGTTTTCCAGGGAGACTGATTCACTTAAGGGAACCTCCTCACCTCTCATTCCTGCTGTAGCATTGGCATATGTTTGATATTTAATGTCTATTCCACTTATAATTAGATCATCCATACGAGAATATTGTTCAAGATCCTCGATGCGTCGCTCCAAGTCTGCAATTTATTTTTGTCTTTTTCCTTAATTGTTCATTTCAATTCTCGGACTTCCTCCATTAGCCCTAATAGTTTAAGCTTTTGATTGGCCACTTTGGTCAGTTCTTCTGACAAGAAGTTCAGTGATTTTTTAATCTCTTCCATTTCTTCCTTCTTTGGTGGCATTTTTACTGACCTGTTGATAGTAAAACAATCTCTGCTGGTGTCGCCGGTATCCGATCCAACCGACCTCGAATCCAGCTGGGGCCTCAGCTAGCCCCCTCCGCTGCTTACCGCCGCTGCAATTGAGCTCCTGATCCAGCTCCTATCCAGCCGGGGTGCCGTCAGCTCCGATCCGGCTCCTGTCCAGCTGGGGTCCCGGTAGCTCCTCCGCTGAGCCCTGCCGCCTACCGCCGTCTTCCTCAGTAGTTCCTCTGCCGAGCCCCACCGCTGTAACCGAGCTCTGATCCGGCTCCTATCCAGCTGGGGCCCTTGCTGCTCCTCCACTGGTTCCCGTCTCCTACTGCCTCTATAGTTGAGCTCCGATCTGGCTCCTGTCCAGCTGTTGCCTCGGTTAGTTCGTCCGGCGAGCCCCAATCACAAGATTCTAAGAATCTGTGCGTGAGGCTCAGCCGTCATCTACCGGGCTGATGCTGGGTCAGTGAGATGAACCGGGGACAGAGTCACTCCTTTGTATTGGTGTTAGGTGCTACGACCAGCTATGGCATTAGCTATAGCGATAGCATTAGCTTAGCACATCCCACGGCTCCTTCCCAGTCGGTTCGTTTGGTGGAGTCTGAACGTGCATTCAAACTCTGGTGCACACCACACAAGCAAACTCTGGTCCACCTGAAAACTGGGGGTCTTGGTTCACTTGCAAGTGAAACCCGATGTGCTTCGCTTGCAATGTGAATGCAAATGGACTATCCAGCAGACCAAAGGGTGGAAGTGCCCCTCAGCGTTTGTCTAACCATAGCAACAGGTAGTCTGAGAAGAGGAAGTGGCATTTACCATAGCGCATTATGGGTAGAAAAGTTAAAAAAATGTCCCATTTGTGGCGGACAAACAACCTGGCTGAAGGGGACGGATTTCCATTTTCAGTCCTGGCCAATCAATGAGCCTGATTTTTCTTCTTCGACAAGATTTTTTCTTCCTGGTCAGTGGTGGTTTTGGCTACAGCGCCACAAAAGAGCAGCTGTTGCAACTGTGTGACATTGTCCAGGCAGTGCTGCAATGTGAATGCAAACCAAAGCAAACGAAGGTGCAAAAATTCTCGGCATTCCCCGCCCAGTCGATCAGAGACCCCGAGACTATCCTGGTGTGAATGAAGCCTTTATATTCCATCCAAAGCAATGGAAAATGGACAAGAGAGGTGAAGAAGAGAGTGCAGGCAGGGTGGAGTGGGTGGCGATGAGTGTCAGGGGTGATTTGTGACAGAAGGACAGCAGCTAGAGTGAAAGGGAAGATTTACAAGATGGTTGTGAGACCTGTTATGATGTATGGTTTGGAGACGGTGGCACTGACTAAAAGACAGGAGGCCGAGCTAGAGGTGGCAGAGTTGAAGAAGCTAAGATTCTCACTGGGAGAGACAGCATTAGAAAAAATGAGTATATCAGAGAGACAGCTCAGCTTAAGCAGTTTGGAGACAAAGTAAGAGAGGCAAGGCTGAGATGGTTTGGACATGTGCAGAGAAGGACAGTGGATATACTGAACAAAGGATGTTAAAGATGGAGCTGCCAGGCAAGAAGAAAAGAGGAAGACCATAGAGAAGATTCATGGATGTAGTGAAGGAGGACATGGAGAGGGTTGGTGTTGCAGAGGAAGATGCAAGGGATAGGGTGAGATGATCCGCTGTGGAGACCCCAAGAGGAGGAGGAGAAGAAGAAGAAGAGTATAGACTCTGTGTATATACAGAGTACACAGAGTCTATACTTTGTATGATGTATTACACTGTGTGTAATACATCATACAAATGATTTTTTTTTCTTATTCAGCATCATATGGGAAGTGATTCTCAGTAATGAGGCTAATGTGGATTATCAATCACCAGTGCAAATTTTTAATGAGGCACTTCCCAGATGCAAATGAATAATAAAATATTATTAGAAATCCATTCTCTTGGTCTTTTCAACAGGGTAAATTAAAGATGGCGCCTATCCAAGATGCCTGCATGAACATAGAGGCCTGGAATACATCAGCCATAATATTTGCTGAAGCACAGTGAATGATTATTCTACATGATGCACAATGACCGCAAACTTCCTTTATTCTGAAAAAGTACTATCCCCCGATCATGTCTTCATGGGGGATAAAAATTAATTCAGACTGGAGTCTATCTGATCCAAGAATGAATGGAAAAACAAAGTTCCTCAAAAGGTTCACAGAGCCCAGGAAGTCTATGGGGGAAATGGTTTTAATCACTTATATGGGTCACAAACTGAATACATTTCCCTTTAGCCTTCTTTGACCTATAATTTTCTTCATGTAAAGTCCCACCTTCACTATGTTTTCCACTTTTTTTATGCCAAGTGCGGAGAGCTTTTCTGAAGCCAAGGAGTCTGAACCAACCACGACCGGTACATAAACCGATCAAGTTCTGAAACTTTACTGGAGAATCTCTTTAATGAAGATTTCCAACTCTCATCACACACACAGAAAACCAGAAAAAAATGGCAAAAGTCAATGAGTTCATCTTTTAACTGCTCGGATGGAAAAAATTAACACATAAGGGAGGTACCCGCTGCTGACAATTATCGCTGCTGATTGGATGGACACACAGTTCTTCTTTTAAACAAGTAAAAGCTTCTTGTTTCCAGCAAATCAACAACAATCCTCATCATTAGCAGATACCCACCTTTTCTTGTTTGAGGTAATGTTGCTCTGTCTCCTCTCTCACCCTTGTGTTTTGTTATGTGCCATTGTGATTTCCTCTTTAGGACTACAGTATTAAATAAAACATCACACCCCTCAACTCAGCCGAAAGTGACACCACAATTTGAATTAGTTAAACTGTAAATGCCTTTAAAAGCTTAAAAGATCAATCTACAAACGAAGATGAGGATCTACAAGGCAATAGTTTCCTCTACCCTGCTATATGGTGCCAAATCCTGGGCAGCCACAAAACGTCAGGAGGAGAGGCTTGATGCGTTTGCCTCGAGATGCCTCTGAGTAATCCTAAACATCAAACGGTGGCACAGGGTATGCAACAGTGGCAGTCACTTGAAGCAGATGATATATAAATGTTTACACACTGTCTAGAGATCTGGAACAATGTATTCACATGCAGCAAGTGTAAACCTATAAATTTCCTATGATCTGAAAATGTATTTTAATGGGTACTACTTGATGAAAGTTAAAGAATAAAAATTTCAATCTGCTTGGTAAAATAGGCCAGACAGATATGTGCAAAGGCTCTTAAAAGCCATAAGAAGGAGAAGGGAAAGCAACACTCTCTGGATTGCGTTACAGGATTGTATTGCAGATGTCAAACTGTTGTATTCTGTAATTACATAAGACAGTGGAATGTTCGGCTTGTGGCTGGAATAAAATTGTAAGCCGCTTATCGTACAATAAATACATGCTCCAAGCCACTCCACAATTCCTGTAAGAACTGTGTGCAGAAAAAAAAAAGATGCAATGTGTTGCTATCTTTTTCAAACAGATACTGCTGTAATAAAGCAAGAAGCAAAAACAGGAAAGACAACAGACAGAAGATATGCTACGGAAGTCTCCAACGGAATTTACAGAGGATATAATGGTTTCAGAGAGCGCCAGTCTCTGGGGTTTATGCTGTTTTTAAGTATTAATAAGTATTTAACTATTTAATAAGTATTTTGTTTCATTCAATTACTGCTTAAATACAGTTGAAACCAAAAGTTTACATAGACTGTATAAAGAGATACATAACCTCTTTCCTCACTGTTTGACATTCAATCAGACTAAACTTTTCCTGTTTTAGGTCAGTTGAGATTACCAAAATTATTTCTATTTGCTAAATAATTTCTATATTTGATAAAAAAAAAATTCATAGAACTTTTTATTACTTTCTTAAAAGTCAGAAGATTACATACATTTCCTTAGTATTTGGTAGCATTGCCTTTAAACTGTATGACTTGGGTCAAATGTTTTGTGTTTCCTTCCACAAGCTTCTCACAGTAGTTTGCTGGAATTTCGGCATATTCCTCCTGACAGAACTGGTGGAACTGAGTCAGGTTTTTTAGGCCGTCTTGCTCGCACACTTCTTTTCAGCTCTGCCCACAAATTTTCTATGGGATTGAGATCAGGGCTTATTGATGTCCACTCCAAAAGATTGACTTTGTTGTCCTTAAACCACTTTGTAACTAATTTGGCAATATGCTTTGGGTCATTGTCCATTTGGAAGACCTGTTTGCACCCAAGCTTCAACTTCCTGGCTGATGTATTGAGATGTTGCTTCAATATTTTCACATAATGTTCTTTCCTCATGACACCACCTATTTTGTGAAGTGCACCAGTCCCTCCTGCAGCAAAACACCACCACAACATGATGCTGCCACCCCCATACTTCACATTTGAGATGGCGTCCTCAGTTTTGCAAGCCTCCCCCTTTTTCCTCCAAATATAACGAAGATCATTATGGCCAAAAAGTTCAATTTTAGTTTCATCAGACCACAGGACATGTCTCCAGAAATTAAGGTCTTTGTCCCTGTGTGCATTTGCAAACTGTAATCCAGCATCTCCACAAGGTCTTTTGCTTTCGTTCTGGAGTTCATATACACATTTTGCACCAAAACACGTTCATCTCTGGGACACAGAACCTGTCTCCTTCCTGAGAGGTATGATGGCTGGACATTCTCATGGTGTTTATAATTGTGTGTAATTATTTGAACAGACGAACGTAGCACCTTGAGGCATCTGGAAATTGTACCCAAGGATGAACCAGACTTGTGGAGGTCCACAGTTCTCTTCCTGATATCTTGGCTGATTTCTTTTGATTCTGCCATGATGCCACACAAGGAAGCAGTGTGTTTGAGGTGTGCCTTAAAATACACTCACAGGTGTGCCTCCAATTAACTCAAATGTTGTCAATTAACCTATCAGAAGCTTCCAAAGCCATTACATCATCATCTGGGCTTTCCCAAACTGTTTAAAGGCACAGTAATGTTAGTGTATGTAAACGTCTGACTTTAAAGAAAGTAATAAAAAATTCTCAAAAAAATATTTATCAAATATATATATATATATATATATATATATATATATACACAGTGGGGCAAAAAAATATTTAGTCAGCCACCAATTCTGCAAGTTCTCCCACTTAAAAGATGAGAGAGGTCTCCAATTTTCATCACAGGTATACCTCAACTATGAGAGACAAAATGAGAAAAAAAAATCCAGAAAAATCACATTGTGTGATTTTTAGTAGTAGTAGTAGATTAGTTTATTTGACAGGGACAGTGCAATAAACATAGACAATTAATCAAAGACAATCAATCTGATGTGTTGCACATAGAGTGTATAGCTATTAGCTAATTTGCAACTCTTGTCCCTGGATGGGCTTTAGAAAAAAGAATCAAGATAAAAAATATACACAATAACCACATACATCAATGCAGAAAAATTATAAATACACAATTATAAATATTATAAATATTATAAATACACAAATATAACAGCCTGACTCACATTTAACATAAATATTATAAATATTATAAATACACAAATATAACAGCCTGACTCACATTTAACACATATAACATAACTCACATTTGCCTATTTCAGGCCTTCCTCCCTCCGTCACTCACTATAAACAAACACATTTATTCCTTCCCTTCATTCACTCTCACTTTGCAGACAATTAATTCATACATGAGTACATTCTTGTTTATTTTTCAGCCAGTTTTTAACATTTTTAGTGAATGTTTTAAAGTCCGTTATTATTTTAATTTCATTTGGCATTGTGTTCCAGATGTGACTGCCCTTTACAGAGAAAGCTGTTTGTCCAAATGTGGTTCTGCGGTGGAATATTTTACAGTTATTGTTAACAGAACTCCTGGTGGCTCTGCTGCTGTCCTGTCTTTGGACAAAACCAGCAAGTGGCTCGGGTGCTGATTTATGAAAACATTTGAACGTTAATTTCAGAAGACAGAGGTCAATGAAGCTCTCAAAACTCAATAGGTTGTATTTTTTTAAAACATTACAGTGATGCCACCTAATGGGCTTTTTGTCCAAGATTTTTAGGGTTTGATTATATAATGAACCTATATGTCTTATTGTGGAAGGGGCTGCTTGAGCCCAGACTGTCAAACAGTATGATATATGAGAAAAAACCATAGAATGCATATACAGTGCAGCTGCTTCGTAAGGTATGTAATATCTAATTAATTTAAAGCAGTTCAGATTTTTTTTTACTGTTTTTGAAATTTTCTTTATATGAAGATTAAATTTGAGTTGAGGATCTAGTACAATGCCAAGGTATTTGAATTCTGTAACTAAACTGATGTCATGATCATGTATATTAACTTTAAAATGTTGCAGGTTACATTTTTTGATTGAAAAGCACATTGAGACTGTTTTCTGAAGGTTCAGCAATAGATGGTTCTTGAGGAGCCACTCTTGGACATCAACCATACTTGTAGACAGTACATCTGCAGCCTGTGCTGGAGTCTTGGCAGCTGTGTAAATAACTGCATCATCTGCATAAAGTTGGCATGTTGCAGCTGAGCAGTGTAACGGCAGGTCATTAATAAAAATGCTGAAAAGTAAAGGACCAAGAATGGACCCTTGTGGGATACCCATGCGGTTGTTTAAAAATGAGGATTTATCCTGGTGAACTTTTACACACTGTTCTCTATTCTGGAGATAAGATGCAAACCATTCTAATGTATTTGGGGAGAAGTTAAAAGATACCATTTTGGATAAAAGCAAACTGTGGTTTACAGTATCGAAAGCCTTTTTGAGATCTAGAAAAACAGCTCCTACCACATTACCCCTGTCCAAGGACTGTTTGACGTTTTCAATAAGGCAACAATTTGCTGTTTCTGTTGAGTATCCTGGTCTAAAACCAAATTGATGTGGATGAAGAAGTTGACTGTCTTGTAAGTAGTCTATCAGCTGTGTAGCTACAACTTTTTCAAGAACCTTAGATAGGACTGGTAAGATAGAGATTGGGCGGTAATTGCATATATCGTCTTTACTGCCTGATTTATGAACTGGTATGACGACAGCTTTTTTCCAGCCAGATGGAAATGTACTAGACCTAATGGAGAGATTAATGAGATGAGTCAGTGGTTTGATTAATATTTTGCTGTGCATTTTGAGAAAGGAGGTGCTCATATTGTAGATATCATTAGTTTTTGAGTTTGACAGTGTTTTAACAATACCAGCAATTAACTTCTCATTTACCTCATCGATGTGAAAAGTATCTGTTGGAAGTATGGAATTTGTGTTGTTGAGCACATTTGGCAGCACAAAAATTTTTGTTAAGTCTTCCACAGAGCCCACAAAGTGTGAATTAAATTCATTTGCCAAAGTAGCCTTGTCACTGACGGTCTTGCCATTGATTCTAAGTTCCTTTACCCCCTTCTGATCGTTTTTTTTATTAGTTAAGTTATTTAAATGCCTCCATAGGGAACTGTTGTTACCCTTTGCATGATCTATCAGTTTATTGTAATAAGATATTTTTGATTTTCGCAGCTCATGTACCACTTTATTTCTTAAACTTTTGTACACAAGGTGATCATTTTGTAGTTTGGAGGTTAGTGATGTTTTCAGTGCATAGTCTCGCCTCTTCATAAGTTTTCTTATTTCATTATTTAACCATGGTAGGCTAATCTTCTGTTGTCTACTTTTAATTTGCTTTGAAAATTTTTCTATAGACTTTGTGATTGTTGCAGTTATAAAATTACAACAATCATCTACTTCACATGTTGCCATGAGCTGCTCCCAATTTTGATTCTCTAAGTAATGTTCAAACTCCTCATTTTTTGATTTGGGGATAATAAAATTTGATTTGTCAATATCGACTCCCCCAAAATACTGTAGTCGCTTTTTAGTAAGTTTCCTGACAGCAAGAACCATGTTATGATCTGAGAGACCAGTTACAAGATTATAGGTTCTGGTTATTCGTTCTGGTTTATTAGTAAATACCATGTCAATAAGTGTTCTGGATTGTTTGGTTATCCTGGTGGGTCCTTTGATGATTTGCTGGTAATTAAATTTAGTCATGAGGCTTTTCAGTTTTTGTTTGTCTTTTTTATCAGACCAGTTGATATTAAAGTCACCATGAATTATTGTTTCTCTGTTCTTCTCAAGTTGTTTAACCAGATCACTTAATTCATTATAAAAGGAAGAATTGTGTGATGGTGGGTTGTACAATACTGCAATGTTGAAATTCATTACCGGAGAGAGACATACATTAACAGCTAAACATTCAAGTGAAGTATTCAAATCAACCAGTTGACATTTATATTTGTCTTTGATGTAAATTAAAACACCTCCTCCCCTCCCTACCTGCCTGTCTTTTCTAAAACACTGGTAGCCCACAATATCGATCATATTAGTGTCTATGTTCCTGTGTAGCCAGCTTTCTGAGAGACAAAGGTAGTCCAGATTTGAGTCCAACAGCAACACCGAAATCTCATCTCTTTTGGGGATTATGCTCCGTATGTTTAAATGACCGCCGAGGATCCCCTTTGGTTTAGCCTTGGTGTCCCAAAGAACTCGTGCATGATTAACAGTTTGGAAAAATAAATGTTGTTTTTGCTTTTGTACAGCTCGGTTTTGTGCTAACCCAGTGGTCTGCTGTTTAATAGTGGCAGGTCCAGGGTTAAGGTGAATATCTCCTGCCAGAAGTAGCAGAACTAACAGAACTTTAATTGTATATCCTCTGCCATATTGTGATTTTTGCTTAACAGCCATGTTTGCCTTAATTTGGAAGTTTTTGCTCAGGCCTTTTAAAGACCACATAGAGTGTAGGGTGAGATGTCCAAGCCCAAATCCATACAGATAAAACTTTTTAACTTCACCTTTGGTTGAGTTTGTCGGAAAATCCTTCTTGTTGCAGGTCCAGACACACAAAGACAAAACGAAGAGGAAGTAGAGAAGTAGAGAAGGCTTATTAGTGGTGCCCATCAGCCCACTTTTTAATCCGGTGGCCGCCATCTTCAGTCTTTCTTGGAAAGAAGGAAAAAGAAAATCTGTGGATAGTAAAATAAATTCTGCTTATATCGCCAGAATCTGATCCGATCGTCCTCGAATCCAGCTGGGCCTCAGCTAGCCAACTAGCCCCTTCCGTTGCTGGTCTCGTTGCTCATAGTCGCCGTAACTGGTCTCCCGTCCCGCTCCTCCAACCGAGTCTCGTCACACACCGCCGCTGCCACCGAGCTCCGCTGAGGTCACGGTAAGTCCTCCGCTAGGCACCGCCACCTACCGTTGTCTGCCTGGGTGAAATCTCTGCTGAGCCCCGTCAACAAATAGCCGCTTGCCTGGTAGTATCTCCGCTGGGCCTCGCAGCTGGGCTTCGATTCAGGCTGGTGTAAGGTGGAATGACTGGCGCCAGCATTAAGCTAACTAGCGTTAGCTTAGCAATCGCTTCGGGTAGTCTCGTCGCACACCGCCGCTGCAGTCACGGTAAGTCCTTCGCTGGGCACCGCCGCCTACCGCCGTCTGCCTGGGTGAAATCTCTGCTGAGCCCCGTCAAACAAATAGCCGCCTGCCTGGTAGTATCTCCGCTGGGCCTCGCAGCTGGGCTTTGATTCAGGCTGGTGTTAGGTGGAATGGCTGGCGCCAGCATTAAGCTAACTAGCGTTAGCTTAGCAATCGCTTCAGGTAGGGCACATCAGTGAATCACAAGGAAGCGCTGGAATCGCTGGTCAGTTTACTCACAGTGGCCGGATAAAAGCGATCAAAGGGGTAATCCACCGGAGGTATATCCGATCGCTGTAGGTTAGATTTATTTATTTATTTAAATTTAAATTTATTTGCAAATTATGGTGGAAAATAAGTATTTGGTCACCTACTAACAAGCAAGATTTCTGGCTCTCACAGACCTGTAACTTCTTCTTTAAGAGGCTCCTCTGTCCTCCACTCGTTACCTGTATTAATGGCACCTGTTTGAACTCGTTATCAGTATAAAAGACACCTGTCCACAACCTCAAACAGTCAGACTCCAAACTCCACTATGGCCAAGACCAAAGAGCTATCAAAGGACACCAGAAACAAAATTGTAGACCTGCACCAGGCTGGGAAGACTGAATCTGCAATAGGTAAGCAGCTTGGTGTGAAGAAATCAACTGTGGGAGCAATTATTAGAAAATGGAAGACATACAAGACCACTGATAATCTCCCTCGATCTGGGGCTCCACGCAAGATCTCACCCCGTGGGGTCAAAATGATCACGAGAACGGTGAGCAAAAATACCAGAACCACACAGGGGGACCTAGTGAATGACCTGCAGAGAGCTGGGACCAAAGTAACAAAGGCTACCATCAGTAACACACTACGTCGCCAGGGACTCAAATCCTGCAGTGCCAGACGTGTCCCCCTGCTTAATCCAGTACATGTCCAGGCCCGTCTGAAGTTTGCTAGAGAGCATTTGGATGATCCAGAAGAGGATTGGGAGAATGTCATATGGTCACATGAAACCAAAATAGAACTTTTTGGTAAAAACTCAACTTGTCGTATTTGGAGGAGAAAGAATGCTGAGTTGCATCCAAAGAACACCATACCTACTGTGAAGCATGGGGGTGGAAACATCATGCTTTGGGGCTGTTTTTCTGCAAAGGGACCAGGACGACTGATCCGTGTAAAGGAAAGAATGAATGGGGCCATGTATCGTGAGATTTTGAGTGAAAACCTCCTTCCATCAGCAAGGGCATTGAAGATGAAACGTGGCTGGGTCTTTCAGAATGACAATGATCCCAAACACACCGCCCGGGCAACGAAAGAGTGGCTTCGTAAGAAGCATTTCAAGGTCCAGGAGTGGCCTAGCCAGTCTCCAGATCTCAACCTCATAGAAAATCTTTGGAGGGAGTTGAAAGTACGTGTTGCCCAGCGACAGCCCCAAAACATCACTGCTCTAGAGGAGATCTGCATGGAGGAATGGACCAAAATACCAGCAACAGTGTGTGAAAACCTTGTGAAGACTTAGAGAAAACGTTTGACCTCTGTCATTGCCAACAAAGGGTATATAACAAAGTATTGGGATGAACATTTGTTATTGACCAAATACTTATTTTCCACCATAATTTGCAAATAAATTCTTTAAAAATCATGCAATGTGATTTTCTGGATTTTTTTTCTCATTTTGTCTCTCATAGTTGAGGTATACCTATGATGAAAATTGGAGACCTCTCTCATCTTTTAAGTGGGAGAACTTGCACAATTGGTGGTTGACTAAATACTTTTTTACTCCATTGTATATACTGTATATATATATATATATATATATATATATATATATATATATATATATATATAGCAAATAGAAAAAAAAATTGGTAATCCTAACTGACCTAAAACAGTCAAAGTTTAGTCTGATTTCATGTTAGACAGTGAGGAAAAAAAAGGTTGTGTCTTTTCATACAGTGTGTGTAAACTTCTGTTTCAACTGTAATTAGTACAGGTGCATTCCAATACATTAGAATATCATCAAAAAGTTAATTTAGTACAATAATTCAGTTTAAAAAAGTGACATTCATTACACAGATTCAGTCCACACAGTGTGATATATTTCAAGTGTTCATTTCTTTTAAATTTGCCAATTATGGCTTACAGCTAATGAAAACCCAAAATTCAGTTTCTCAAAAAATTTGAATACTACTTAAGATTGATATTTTTTTTTTATTTAAGTTTTTGTAAAGGGTATACAAGTCATTACAGCACTGCATTGTTTACATTTTCATCACATGTTCCCTTATTTTTTGTTATTTGACAACATTGGAAGAATAATTATTACAACACCCCTTTTTTTTAAGTGAAAGAAAAAGTGAAATTAAAGAAAGAACAAAAAAAACAAACAAAACAAAAGAGCAAAAAACAAAAAAACAAAACAAAAAAAAATAAAAATAAAAATAAATAAATAAAAATAAAAGAGCATCTGAGTAGCATTGGAACAAAGAGCGGTGCCATTATTGAAATGGTATTTGTCTAAGATTAGATCTAATGGAAGACACATATGCGATCCAGGGTTGCCAAAAGTTCAAGAACCCATCCATGTCCTGTCTCAGTGCGAATGTCAACTTTTCCATCGAGTAAATGTCTTGGATCACGTTAATCCAATCTTCAGGTGTAGGACAGTCCTTCAACATCCATTTTTTTAGTTAGGGCTTTTTTACTTGCCAATATTAAAACGGTGAATAAGTATTTTTCTCCTCGTCTTTCCAGTGAATCCGGTAGTAAACCCAAATACAAAGTTACAAAAGAAAAGGGGACTGTTATTTTGAATATTTTCCCCAATATTGTCTGTACATTGGTCCAATATTGGTGGATAACCGGGCATGACCAAAACACATGAAAATGATTTGCAGTCTCTTCACCACACAAGCGCCAACAATTCAACCCCTTATGAGTAAATTTGTTTTGTGCAGGTGTTCTGAAAAATCTTACCAAATTTTTCCATCCAAATTCTCTCCACTGCAGGGATGAGGTACTTTTCCATTGCTGTTTATTTAGCTTTTCCCATATTTCCAGTTGTAAAGTGAAATTCCCCTCTTTTTCCCATCTCTCTTTTATATATGATGTGTTATCTCCTTTTAAGTCTTGAAGACCTTGGTATATTTTAGAGATGTATCTGATCCCTGGGAACCCTTTATATGCCATTAAGAAGACCTTCAGAACACCTGACTGGGCCCTTTCCAAATCCCCCTTTTTAAGTATATTGTTTATGTGGTGTCTAAGCTGAAAGAACCTGTAAAGGTCTTGATTTATTAGACCTTGTTTTTTCAAATCTTCAAAACTTCTTAAAATTTGCCTTTTAAAAAAATCGTAATATTTTATCAGTCCGTTCTTCTTTCCACTTTTTAAATCTAGTGTCCGTTTTATTAGGAGTAAAGTCTTGATCATAGGCAATCCATTGCAATAATCGATAGTGTGGTCTATATTAACCATATATTCCATAACTTACATATGTTGAAGCATGTGGAAATGTTTGGTGATTACATATGTAAAGAACTTCACACCTCTGAAAGGACAAAGGACTCTCACCCGCCGAGTGAAGAACAAAGACGTTCCCGGACGCGGCGGAGGAGACCGGAGGAGCCACCCTCACCCCCCAAGGCGAGGAGAGGAAATACCAGGACAAAGGGGGGATTAAGATAATGAGGGACGTCAGCCTTTGTTATGCATGTCTTTTGTTGTGTGCATGTATATAATCAGTGAGTGGGAGAGATTCTGTCTCTTTTCCCTTCTGCCACTCTCTGCACCAGATGAGACTTGTTAGAAGAGCTGAATATTAAAGCTTTGCTTATAAACCAAATCGCCTCTTCATTTCCAAGCTCTTCTACACTGGTGACCTTGACGCGAGTATGGACCTGAGGCGTTCCCCCGCAATCGACTCATCCGCGGCGACCCAGGCAGACGCCAGCCGCCACGCAGACGAGGGAGCAGATGGACAACTGTTCCCCCCGGCAGAAGAGATTGAGAGGGCTCAACCGAGCACCAGCACCGCCGCGAGAGCCGAGGCAAGGCACTCTCACCCGGCGGGCACAACAGTGATGGTGTGCACGAATGCCGTCGCTGTCCAGCTGCCAGACTTCTGGCAAGAAGACCCCGCCTCTTGGTTTCAGCAGGCTGAAGCCCAATTTGCACTGGCGGGCATCACGGCTGATGACACCAAATTTTATCATATCGTCTCCAAACTCGACGCCGCCACTTCGAAGTGTGTACGGAGCATGATCCGGCGACCACCGGCCCGGGACAAATACGAGACGCTCAAAGCAACCATCGTGGCGAACTACGTCCCATCAGCGGAAGAGAGAGCAGAGAAGATCCTGGCGGTCTACGGCCACAGAGGGTGCAAACCGAAGACCCTCATGGAGGATTTGCTACAGCTTAAAGAAGAGGACAATGACAACTTCCTTTTCCAGTTTATTTTCCTCAGCACGCTGCCGCCACACATGAGAGGGACACTCGCCAGCATGAAGTGCAACAACCACCAAGACTTCCGCATGCTGGCCAATGAAGCTCATCGGCTCGTCAACGCCTGCAAGGAGCTGACACCCACAGCAGCATCCGCAGACCTCAAAGCTGACGCCCCGAGCCATGAGGAGCCACAACCCACGGAGCAGACCCAGCCCACGGTGACAGCGACATGGCCAAGACGTAACAGACGGAGCGATGTTTGTTATTACCACCACCGCTTCGCCGAGAAGGCTCACAAATGCGTTCCCCCCTGCAAATTTAAACGCCAAAGCCGAGAGCCGTTAACGGCAGCGGCTCTCGGTGAGAAAAACAAGCTGTTGTACGTGACGGATGGACACTCAGGCAAGTAGTTCCTCATCAACACAGGAGCCCAGCTGAGTTTCGTCATGCCCTCCCACGCAGATCGAGCCACGGGCACCCGGGGCAACGGAGCCGTGGCAGCCAACGGCTCTAGCATCGACACGTTCGGCAAAAGGAGCCTGCACCTCCTCATCCACGGCCGCAGCTACAGATGGACATTTGTTGTAGCGGCGGTGAGTTTTAACTTATTAGGCGCAGATTTTTTGTGTGCACATGGGTTATTAGTGGATCTAGCAAATAGGCGCCTGGTTAATGCACTGTCTTTTGCTTCTATTCCATGCTCAGCCCGAGTTTCTCCGCCACCTGTGCAGGCCAGCGTCACCACAGCAGGAGGTAAGTTTGAGCAACTCCTCACCCAATTTCCAGCACTCACAATCCCCAAATTCTCAGCCACTGTGGCTAAACACGGGGTGGAACACTTCATTCCCACAACGGGACCTCCCGTTTTTGCCAAAGCTCGCCGCTTAGACGCGGCCAAGCTCAACATAGCACGGGACGAGTTTACAACTCTTGAAAAATTGGGCATTGTTAGACGCTCGAAGAGCCCCTGGGCCTCACCACTTCACATGGTTCCGAAATCCGACGGTTCTTGGAGACCGTGCGGAGATTACCGCAGATTAAACAACGCTACAGCGCATGACCGTTACCCAATCCCTCACATTCAAGATTTTTCACTACATCTAGCGGGTGCGCGCATTTTTTCAAAAATAGACTTAGTCCGCGGTTATCACCAAGTCCCAGTCCGAGCAGAAGACGTTCCTAAAACAGCGGTAATAACCCCTTTCGGCCTTTTTGAATTCCTGCGAATGCCTTTCGGCCTCAAAGGCGCTGCTCAAACTTTTCAACGAATGATGGACGCGGTCCTACGCGACCTCCCTTTTGTTTTCGTCTACCTCGACGACATGCTGGTAGCCAGCTCGTCTGAGGAAGAACACGAGCAGCACCTCACTACGGTTTTTCAGAGGCTAGAAGAGCACGGGCTAATAATCAATCCAGCCAAATGCAAATTCGGCGTGTCACAAATTGATTTTTTAGGACACAAAGTCTCTCCGAAGGGGGCAGTTCCACTTCCAGACAAAGTTCATGCGATAGAAAGTTTTCCACGGCCACAAACGGTCAAATCGCTACAGGAATTTTTAGGGATGGTTAATTTTTACAACCGCTTCCTCCCCCACGCAGCTCAGCTCATGCAGCCCCTATATGACGCGCTCAAAAAAAAGAAAGCTTCCAACGCGGTCGAATGGACCCCGGAGCGCAAACGCGCTTTCGCGGAAGTAAAAAGCGCCCTAGCTAACGCCACATTGTTAGTTCACCCAGATCCCTTGGCCCGCATCGCACTAACCACAGATGCTTTAGACCTAGCTATAGGAGCAGTTGTAGAACAACTTGTCAGCGGGGTCTGGCAACCTTTAGCATTCTTTAGCAAATCGCTAAACCAAACTGAACGTAAATACAGCACTTTTGACAGAGAGCTGCTGGCGCTTCATTTATCCATCCGCCACTTCCAGTTCTGGTTAGAAGGGCGGCGTTTCACGGCTTTTGTAGACCATAAACCGCTCACTTTTGCTATGGCTAAAATTTCAGAACCATGGTCAGGCAGGCAACAAAGACAGCTAGCTGCGATTTCAGAGTTCACCACAGACATTCGACACGTGGCAGGCAAACTTAACGTAGTAGCGGACTGTCTCTCTCGCGCTGTGACACCACCAGAGCGCGGGGAGACAGATTATACTGCCTCAGCAGCAGAACTCTTCACTAACGCAGACACATACGCAGCACCTATCCATGCAGGGATAGATTATGCAGCCATGGCGGAGGAACAAAACAGTGACGCGGACGTGCGCGCACTCCTGTCTGGACCAACAGGGTTAAGGCTGGAGAAAAAGGGTTTACGCGACGGCGTGCCCCCCCTAATATGCGATGTTTCAACCGGCCGACCTCGCCCGTTAGTACCAGCTACATGGCGCCACCGTATTTTCGACGCAATTCACTCCCTCGCACACCCAGGTGTGCGCGCCTCGGTTAAAATGGTCGCCGAAAAGTTTGTGTGGCCAGGCCTGCGCAAAAACGTAAAAGAATGGGCAAAAACTTGCATTTCTTGTCAACGCGCCAAAATACACAGACACACAAAAGCCCCTCTGGAGCCTTTTCCAATCCCTGCTAGAAGGTTCGACCACATTCATGTCGACCTCGTGGGGCCACTACCTTCCTCCCAAGGTTTCACACACCTGTTAACAATGATAGACCGCACCACACGCTGGCCAGAGGCTGTCCCTCTAGCGGCAACCACAGCGGAGGAAGTCGCTCGCGTTTTTTTTGACAAACTGGGTGGCACGTTTCGGCGTCCCATCGGACATCACGTCCGATAGGGGGCCTCAATTTGTCTCAGAGCTCTGGTCAGCCATGTCCAACAGCTTAGGGGCAACAATTCACCGCACCACCGCTTATCACCCTCAGGCTAATGGGTTATGCGAGCGTTTTCACAGGTCTTTAAAGGCCGCCCTCAGAGCCTCACTAACGGACACAAATTGGGTAAATAAACTTCCCTGGGTTTTATTGGGGTTGTGTGCTGCGCCTAAAGAGGATCTAGACGCCTCTCCCGCAGAATTAGTTTTTGCAGAACCTCTCAGGCTCCCAGGTGAATTTTTACCAGAGAACCCACAGCCAGGGCGCCTTCCAGTCCCAAGGTTTTTAGGCAGCAACGGACCGAACTCTCTCCCTGGTCCAGCTCATCACTCCTTCCCACGGGTTTTTGTCCCTCAGGCTTTAAAAAACGCTGAGTTTGTTTTTGTTAAGCATGAAGCTTTAAAACCTACCTTTCGCCCAGTATACGATGGGCCATACAGAGTGCTGGAACATGGTGATAAACACTTTGTGCTTGATTTTGGGGATAGAAAAGAAACAGTCAGCATTGACAGACTTAAACCTGCCTTCTTGTTGAAAGACGAGCCTGCACAGTTGGCGAGAGCACCTCGGCGGGGTAGACCCCCCAAGAGAAAAGACTCAGCCCCCCAGCAGGGAACAGTTAACCTCTCTCCTTCCCACACTGCAGATCCCTCTCAAGAAGGTCCCAGCAGGGCGCCTAAACCAACCTACAGCAGTTTTGGGAGAAGATTAAAACCCAGACAGCACAGGGACTGATACAAACCACTCCACAATTTTTCACTAATTGTGCTGCAACAGTTTAGGACTGACTTATGATTTTACTATGCTGTTATAATTACCACTGAACTCTCTTAGGAGCATGGCTGCTAGAAAGTTTCTTCCGTGGCAACAGATGTAACACTTAGTATGTCATAATAACTATCTTAGACTGTGAACCTTCCTGTTGTCCTTTCTTAGTTGTTTGGGGGGCCTGTGGTCTATATTAACCATATATTCCATAACTTACATATGTTGAAGCATGTGGAAATGTTTGGTGATTACATATGTAAAGAACTTCACACCTCTGAAAGGACAAAGGACTCTCACCCGCCGAGTGAAGAACAAAGACGTTCCCGGATGCGGCGGAGGAGACCGGAGGAGCCACCCTCACCCCCCAAGGCGAGGAGAGGAAATACCAGGACAAAGGGGGGATTAAGATAATGAGGGATGTCAGCCTTTGTTATGCATGTCTTTTGTTGTGTGCATGTATATAATCAGTGAGTGGGAGAGATTCTGTCTCTTTTCCCTTCTGCCACTCTCTGCACCAGATGAGACTTGTTAGAAGAGCTGAATATTAAAGCTTTGCTTATAAACCAAATCGCCTCTTCATTTCCAAGCTCTTCTACAATAGGGTTCTTTAGTTTGATTCTCTCTGACTATCTTAAACCAAATTTTTAGCGGGGTCTCTATCCACGGGTTAGTGTTATTCAAAAGTTTAGGTAAGGTAATTGCAAGGTAGGTAATTTTTCCGGTTCCGGTTCCGCCGGACCGGCGGCGCCACACGAGTCGGCTGCCTGTTGCAACAGCCTTTTTTTTTTTTATCTTCCTTCTTCTTTCTACACCTTTCACTCTGTATATATATCACGGACGCACGGATCGCCCCGGGGGTCTCCCGGGTCGGCGGACGGAGCCACGGTTTGCAGCGGGAGACGTTACAGCGGGGAGGAGCTAGTGCTAGCTAGCACTTGGCCGCCGCCCGGTGCTAATGGGAAACTCGACATACCGGGAGCTGTAGCGAAAACGATGCGGGTGCCGGGCTGGAGTTTAGGCGGCGTGAAAGAAATATAAGACAGAATAATAAAGAGCGATGGCAAGAACCAAGCAGACCGCCCGTAAAATCTACTGGAGGAAGAAGCCCCCCCAGGAGACAGCTAGCCACCAGGGCTGCTCGGAGAGGCGCTCTGGCCACCGGCAGAGTGAAGAGGCCTCGCCGTCACAGGCCCGTGCTCTGAGAGAGATCCATCGCTACCAGAAATCCACGGAGCTGCTCATCTGTAAGCTGCCCGTCCAGCGCCTGGTGAGGGAGATCGCTCAGGACTTCAAGACCGTCCTGCGTTTCCTGAGCTTCGCCGTCATGGCTCTGCAGGAGACCTGCGAGGCCCACCTGGTGGGTCTCTTCTTCGCTAAGGGGGTCACCATCATGCCCAAAGACTTCCAGCTGGCCCGCTGCATCCGCGGAGAGAGAGCTTAGACTTTCTGCTGCACATTCACAAGCCATAATGCTCTGCACTGTGTGTCTATATATATACATTTATAGTAATATGGACATATGTTTACTAGATGTTGTTTTTTTCTTGCCTTCTGATTGTTGCTCTGAGTGTTGCTGTCCCTATGCTGTTGCAATCCTGGAATTTCCCCATTGTGGGACTAATAAAGGCTTATCTTATCTTATCTTATCTTAAGGCATTGTTCCCTATTATCGCCTGTAGGGGGATGTCACTTGTTATTTGGCATTCCATCTCCTTCCATTGTGCAGTGTAGACTGGGTTACATATCTCTACTAAAGTTTTAATTTGTGCGGCTTTAAAATAGTCCCTGATATTTGGCAGCGCGAGCCCACCTTTGTCTTAGTTTAGCTGTAGGGTTCTATATCTGATTCTAGGTCTCTTGCCCTGCCATACAAATCTTGAGATCCTTCTGTCCAGTTCTTGCCATGTTTTTTTGGGAGGTTCTACCGGTATTGTTTGGAAAAGGTATAGAAGACGTGGAAGTATATTCATTTTGACTGCTTCAATTCTTTGTGCAGTACCCAAGAATGGTATCATATTCCACCTTGCTAGATCAGATTTTATTTTTAGCACCAGTGGATCATAGTTTAGTGTTATAATTTTGTTGAGTTGTTTCGGGATATTGACCCCAGATATTTCATAGATTCCATCTCCCAGTTACTTTTGAGTTTGCTTAGTAAATATTGATTTGGGTCATAGTTGAATGTTAAAACTTGGGCTTTATGCATGTTTAGTTCGCACCCCGATAAATCTCCATACTCTGAAAAAACTGAGATTAGTTCTGGAAAAGAGGTGTCCGGCTGCCCCAGGTATATTAAAATGTCATCAGCAAAGAGTGCTATTTTATGTTCCTTCTGACCAAGTGTAATACCTTGAATTTTTTGATTCTGTCTTATCCATTGGCTCAGAGGTTCTATGAAGATTGCAAAGAGCAGTGGAGACAAGGGGCAGCCCTGACGACATCATCTTTCCAGCTCAAAAGATGATGATAAATTACTGTTAATCCTTATTTTAGCTGTTGGTTTTTTATATAATGCCTGGATAGTTCTAATGAAGTTGTTATGAAAATTGAAACTGGATAAGATTCTATATAGGAAAGACCAGTCAACCAAATCGAATGCTTTTTCAGCATCTAATCCCAATATGACTGCATTTAAGTTATATTTTTTATATGATGAATTATGTGTAAAGTGCGTCTAATGTTGTCTTGTGTCTGTCTTTGTCTTATAAAACCTGTTTGGTCTAAATGAATTAAGTCTGTCAGTATATTTTCTAACCTTTTGGCAAGGATAGTGGTAAAAAGCTTATAGTCCTGATTTAATACACTGATTGGTCTGTAGTTGGAGCATTCTAGTTTATCCTTTTCAGGTTTAGGTATGACTGCAATGACCCCTTCTCTCCAGGAGGGGGGGATTTCCCCTGTGTGGAGGACGTAGTTAAATGTTTTCAGGAGGAGAGGAGATAGTTGCTGTTTAAAGGTTTTGTACCACTCTGCTGTATAGCCATCTGCTCCTGGGGATTTGTTAGCTTTAAGTTTCATAATTGCTTTTTCTAATTCTTTAGGTTGTATTTCTGACAGTAGTGTTTTATTTTGAGACTCAGTAAGTCGGGGAAGGTTTAATGTGTTTAGGAAGGCTTCGGATGCGTTTTTATGTTTTTTGAGGGAGTACAAGTTCTTATAGTAGTTCTCGAAGCTTTTAAGAATATCCTGAATTCTGAATTTTATTTCCTTTGATACTGGGTCTCTGATTTTGTAGACTGCTCTCTCCGTTTGTTGTTTCCTCAATTTATAGGCTAGTAATTTTGCCGATTTGCTGCCTGCTTCATAGTATTTTTGTTTCAGAAATGTAAGTTTCTTCTGGATTTCTATTGTGTAGATCTCATTTATTTGTTTTTTAATTTCCTTAATTTTGAGCGAGTCATTAGAATGAGTGTTGTCTTTGTGCTCTTTTTCTAGGCTCTTAAGTTCTGACTCTAATGTGGTTATAAGATTGATTTTTTTAAAATTATTTTTAATAGAAATGTTGGCCGACTGAAAAGTATGTCCATGTACACTCAATACTTGGTCAAGGCTCTGTCTGCAGGAATTGCTGCACCAATGCGGCTTGGCATGGAGGCGATCAACCTGTGGTACTGCTGAGGTGTTGATAGTGACCTTCAACTCATCTGCATTGTTGGGTCTGGTGTCTCATCTTCCTCTTGACAATACTCCATACATTCTCTATGGGGTTTAGCTAGTACCAATAAGTGGACCAGTTATTGGTATTTTTGGCAGTGTGGACAGGTGCCAAGTCCTGCTGGAAAATTAAATCAGCATCTCCATAAAGCTTGCCAGCAGAGGGAAGCATGAAGTGCTCTAAAATTTCCTGGTAGATGACTACACTGACTTTGTGCAACAGTTCGCTGCTGTTTGCCAGATGTTTTTACGTCGGAACCAGTTTTTCTTGTCACAAACTTTTTTGAACATGTTCAAAACAAGAGAAGCTGCCGGCTGATGACAGCCAGCTGTCGAGGTGTTGTACCAAAAAGTGATGAGCTGCCAGAAACTGATCGGCTCACTGTGGGAGCACGCCTTGCTTGGCTAATGGTATGTGTCCACTGGTCCAGATTTTTCGGAAAGGAATCCACACACCGCAACCTGTGAGGCGCGGAAAAGGGGTGTGTAGTGTAGTTCTCGGCTAGGCGGCGTCAAGCAATGTGAGAGGAAATGTTATCTGGGCTGTTTTTATTTCGAGCAATGGAGAAGGAAGTTGAATTTGGATTGATAAGGCTGTATTTATTAGTGCTGATATATTTTCCTTTCCTTTGTATGTTGTTTCTATATGACGGTAAGGACTGGTCATATAATATCGGGTTGCCTGAAACAGTGGATTAATTTCTCCTTCAAGTCTTCACAACAACAGGTAACATACAGTTCTCCTTCTCTCACCCCCCCCCCCCCCATCTTCTCCTCCAGCTGGCTGGCTCACTGGATTGATCAACGGGTCCAGCTGTGGGCGGTCTTCAGCTTTCCGCTGCTATTGGACAATATAGCATCCTCGGTCTCCATATCTTTAAAACAAACCGGCAAAAAGTGTTTCTAACATCATTTCATGCGAGAAATAGTAGGTTCAGTTAATGAATCCATCGTTATTTGACATCAAAAACCGCTGGTTTAAAAGTTCAGGATGAAAGTGCTGCCTCTGGTTCATGACTGTATGGAAAAAATTATTTATCTTTTGTTCTTATTAAAGACAAGAACAGAAAGGAGATGTCTTTACCTTCTTAACATGTTTCGACTGTACACTGCAGCCTTCGTCAGAAGAAATGAGCTGATAAATGTCACCTGGCTGCAATCAGCTGACTCTCCTGACGAAGGCTGCAGTGTACAGTCGAAACATGTTAAGAAGGTAAAAACATCTCCTTTCTATTCTTGTCTTTAATAAGAACAAAAGATAAATAATTAAAAGAAGACAAAATGAACCTATTTGAGCTAGTACGGAAAAAATCATGACTGATGGAAATCTTTATGCAAATGAGCTGTAGGGTGCCCACAGGTGACCTGGCACACCATGGTACAGTTTTTGACCGCTCCGCACCTAAATGCTTTCTGCTGCGTTTCCAATACACAATGAATGGTAAGCGGAAAAATGATGGAACCAGTGGACACGTACCTTAAAGCTGTTTCTGTTCAGATTCTGAGGCCAACAGCTGCTTTTGAGCAAAGCGAATGTAACTTTTTGGTCCATGCAATTAGCGAAGGTATGTCTGTGAATATTTAATGCGGTGAGGGATTAGTGTTAGAATAATCAGATGTGACATTTTATCCTGTAGCAGCTTTTAATGTTTTGCCTTATATATTAAGAAAAAGTGTGCTGAAATTAACATCTGTGTATAACGATGTAAAAGTCAAAGTTTTTCTTTCCCATGAATACTAGTGTTTGTGCATAATTTGCCTCCTATAATTATATATTGTAAATAGAATCCATAAAATGTATGCTTCATCTGCCAAAAAATCATTAAAGCTCCCAGTTTGGATTGAAACATTTTATCTGCCAAAAAAATTACTTGATTTGGTTCTTCAAGGTTGAATTGTAAAGATTATAATATAACATGTTCTGTCCAACCTGTGAATCATCTCTAAGGGCTGATATAGCTTATAAATATGTTATTTCACCTGCCAAAAATTAAAGGTCTTCCATCTAGATTGAAACCCCAGAAATCCAATCATAACTAGTTTATTAGTGTACACGTAAACATGGTCATGTTTACATGTACACTAATAAACCGGTTATGATCGGATTTCTGCAGTTATTTGATTGTTCAAGTGGCCATAAACAGAATAATCCGATAAAGGCCATGTAACTGGGGTCATTAACTCAAGTGGTTTACCCTTCAGTAATCCGTTTATTCAGTGCATGTAAACACGAGAAAACTGGTTATTGGCATTGTCAGTTTATTGTGACCATGTAACCAGGGTCATTGCTCAAAATACAAATAAGTTCCAGGACTAAACAGTAGATGGCAGCAATACGATATCTGGTTCTTTAAATGCCATTTGTTTTTATCGTGATTAAGATAATGTTCGTTAGTAGCTTTAGTTCAAAACAGAGCAGAAAAGAAAAAAAAAATCAGGTTGTTAATACTTCGATGAAAATTCATCATCCAGGTTGTTCATGTTCTGTAAAAGATCAATGGTTCAATAAATGTAAACATTTCATAATGTACCTGTACTTCTTTGTACTAAAACAAACAATGAAATTTGGAGTTGCCATTAGGTTGTTTGGATATTATTTTACTGGTCTGGCCCACCTGACATTAAATCCGGCAGTATGTGGCCCCCAAGCTAAAATGAGTTTGAGATCCCAGATCTAGAGCCAAAAAAAGGCATTCTGTGTACTGCTGTGATATTTTGTGTGATTTTTATGTTTTGCTGCATACAAACTGAATGACCCACAAAATTCTAAGATTGATTTTTGTTACTATAATGCCTTTTTCACACAAGTTAAACTTGCAAGAGGTTTACAAGGAGTACAATTTACAGCACCAAGTCTCTGAAAAATTCTATCATATGCAAGGAAAATGATTATCCAAATCAAACTGAACTGAAAACAGAAATGATGGACCTTATAAATCAGAACTGAATCATTTCTGGTAATCACTGATGACACCCAGCCCTAATCATGAATAAATAATGGCTGTCAACCTGAAAATACACAGCTACAGACAACTTATGATGCTCAGTCAGTTCACGTTTTAATTTGTGACCAAACAGCCTTGGCAGAGGTGTGTGCTCTCTGAGTGCCCGCTAGTTTGCTATATATTAATTATTTTTTCTCATACAATAGGGAAAAAAGACACGACAATGACAGGCTTTGTGTCAAATTACAAGAGTGGACATGTGATGTGAAATAAGGGACACATGCGCCTGTCCATCACCATGACAACGTCTATTACGAACTTACTTGAAGAAGTCCACCGAGAAGCCGAAGTAGCTTCCCGGGGGTCCGGAGAACACGGAGGGATTCTCCACGTCCAGGTTGAAGGAGGCGCAGCGGTGGAGGGAGACCAGGAGGAGCAGTCCGACAGCTGAGCGTCCTCCTCCTGCCATGGCTGCTGCTGCTGCTGCTGCTAAGACCGAGGAGGGAAGATCAGCCCGGTGGTCTGTCCGTCAGCTAGCTATCTGTCCGTTAACCTCAGACAATTCTCGTCTCCTCCAGCAGCAGCTCTGCCCCCAAACACCGACACACAAGTCACAAGTCCCCAGGCACGTAAGTGTCAAATAATTAAAAAAAAAAATGCCGGCTTGTACCGGAGATTCCGACGGTTACACCAACAGTAACAGAGAGCCCGAACCCAGTCCGGCAGACCTCGGCGGCCTCTTAGTCCGATTTATCCGAAAAACAGATAAAAACGATGGGAACAAGCACTGGGAGAGGCCGCAGCTGTGACTGGATGGAGTCTGTGTGGAAGTGTGTCAGAGCTCCGAGTCCCGTTCACAACAAAGTCAATCGGTTTACGGCAGAACCGGAACCGACATCCCGGTGTCGACTTTCAAAATAAAAGCAGCGCTGTTTTTTTCTTTAAATAACCTAGTGCGCGGTGGAGGAGTGGTTAGCACTGCGGTAGCACAGCAACTCACCTTGGCCGGGGGATCCTGGGTTCCATCCCAGCCCCCGACCAACAGTGATCTGTGTGGAGTTTGCATGTTCTCCCCGTGTCTGCGTGGGTTTACTCCGAGATTTCTCCGGTTTCCTCCCACATGCCAAAAACATGCAAGTTAGGTTAATTCTATAATTGTCCTTAGGTATGACTGTGAGAGTGAATGGTCTGTCTCTGTGTTGGCCCTGCGATGGACTGGCGATTTGTCCAGGGTGGACCCTGCCTCTCGGCCAAAGATGCTGAGATAGGCTCCAGCCCCCCCCCCCCCCCCCCCCCCCCCCCGCGACCCGAAAAGGATTAAGCGGAAGAAGATGAATGAATGTACCTAGTGCGCGCCTGTAGAAAGCGAATATTCTTGCTGGAAAACAGGTAGCCCAGTCAGGCTTTACAGGCTCAACTGTAGGCTGTGTTTGAAAGTAGAATACAAAGAGGTGCAGCCTATATGCAGGCAATCACACATGTTAGACTTTGGCAAGTATAAAAGGGACTGAACACTAAGATTTATTTGATTGTGTGAATATTAATTACAGAATTAATGAAAATGAATGTGACAACCAATATTAGCAACTGTTTAAGAACCCTTGTTTATTTGTTTGTCCGACTTATTTGTATGATCTTTTATGACTTATATTCATAAGTGTTGTATTGTGTTGCACTTCGGGGAATGAGAGTTGTTAAATTAAATCACCCTTTATTGTCATTCAACTGTACAACCAATCATGTACAGTAGAACAAAATTGTGTTTTTCCTATCTACAGTGTAAATCACACACACCCCATAAGTCGAATCAGAGGGCCACTGCCATGCAAGGCACCGCCACAGATTTCCCTCCTCCATTCCATTATTGCTGAGCACCAAGCTGGATGGCAGGAAGTTCCACTTTTGTATGGTCTTCGACATGACCCGGCTGGGATTTGAACCCCTGCCTCCTGGGTGTGGGGCGGATGCTCTACCAACTGAACCACCACTCCGGTAGTCAGCATTACATGTATTACAGTTACAATCATTACATCATTACAGTCATCATTACAATAGTTTTAGTTTATATGTGTAGTTTATAGTCTATTGTCAATAAACTCCTGCAGTACTATAATAGAACACATTTACAAATATTTCAGACCCATTGTAGTGCATCCTTTTATAGTTTAGCAATGTTATAAGTAAAAAACACCAAGCATTATTCATCACAGCAGAATGACCCATTTGGCTGCAACTGTTGCCCATTTGTCAGTAAATAAATGATTTATTTTGTTATTTGGTCACAGTCGTCGTTTAGTCAAAGCATGGATATGTGTCCGCACATGATATGCAATGATCTGGCCATTCCCTTCCACAATCATGCACCTGGAGGAGCGCCATGTTAAACCCGCGGTGCCACAAAGTACAGTGGTGGCAGATGGTTGAAGCAGCAGCTGAGACTCTTGTTAACCGGGCAGGCTGGACTTGGCTCTCTGCGAAGGACTGCAGTAAGGTGATCCAGCTGCTGCTCCTCCCCCCCAGCGCACCTTGTATTCTCCACATACTTTGAATTATCCTTTAGAGCTATGCAATCACGGCAACATTAAAGTATAATTTTTTAAGCATTAAATCTTCAGCATTCTGTTTTTCTGGTCAAATTTGTCACTTTTCACTTCCTTGTTTTGTTTATGGAGTGCTCTGGTGACTGTTTGTCATGCCGCGTATTATCCAATCAGTATGGAGTCAATCTGAAACCCCATCCACACTTCTAGAAGCCAGAGCATGATAAAACTGAGCGGTGGCTAAACTTTTATTGATAAAAATTACATATTTTGACTGAGCAACTCCACACTCAGGGATGCACACCCTCATAACCTCAGCAAAGCACTTATAAAATCTGAGGCCAGTCTGACAAACAGTTTGGGAGATATCGGAGGAACACAGAGAGAGAGAGAGAGAGAGAGAGAGATATGCTGGACTTCCACAAACGAGCAGCCGCTGTCTGCCACTGTTGGCCACTGTTGCCAGATATTGCGAGACTACTAAGGTAATCTATCGATGAAAATAAACTCGAAACACTGACTTGACTTTTCAAAAAAGTGTGCCACCGATGCCAATTCGATGAATCTATTGCCTTTTTAATCGGGAAATAAGTAACTGAAATTTAAAAAACAAACTAACAAACAGAACATCTAAAGCGGCATGATAAGATAAAGGCAGCGTTGGATTTTTAAATAGCTTTATTATCACCCGCCTTCATCGGAACACCTCCCCAGCCCTCGTGCTGCGGGCTGAGGTGATATCCTCAGGCTCTCAGAGAAGGAGGACACAAAGTCTGTGTCCAGCAGCAGCAGTTGCAGAAGTGGAATTGAGAGGCAGATTTACAGAACAGTGCAGCATATATACTCAACTCAAACAATACATCAAAGACATTCACAGCAGTCAATCTGGGCATTTGCATATCAGAGGTACAGACAGGATGCATGAACACAATGCATGGATGACACTTTAACCTCACAGCTGTAAACTCAGCATGCAGCAGAAAAAACCCAGGAGTAACGAGCTGACTGTCTCTGTGTGTTGTGGGGGGGTTGAATCAACCCGCCACACGCTCCCCCCCCAGAGGGCATGGCAGGGGGCCGAGACCTCGATGTTGCAGTTTGGGCAACGAGCAGGGAAAAGCTCTGTGCAGGTGGAGGGGGAGGGGGAAGGGGGGTAGTACGTCCTGACCGGGCGCGGTGAAATCGTTCGGGCCGCGCCAAAAATTGTTTGCTGCTCCGCGATGTCGAGGGGCTGTCCCGTTGAACTTGTGGAGATCACCAGAAGAAAAATTAGTCTCTGACTCCTCTCGTGGCCATGAAGAAAAACAGGAGCGGCGAGGTTGCGTAAACAAACGCAGAGGAACTTGGCGTGTTGGCTTTAGGTGCGTGCGCAGTGCTACAGCCCTCGGGAAAAGCAGACGGCTGAATCCTTTGTGCGCCGTGGCTGAAACCATCAGTGAATCCTGTGGGCGTGCTGCGCACGTGCTTGCTTCAGGTGAGCGTGCAGCCTTGAAGGTTCTGCGTGCAGCTGCGCAGGACGATGGCGGTCTTGTTCCGTGCGTGTTGCGCCGTCCTCGACACCCCCTGTGCGTGTGCCGGGGCTCCTTGCGTGGGTGGGCCCGCTGGAGAGGAACCAGGGTCGGAAACTTGGTGGAGATCGGCGCAGTCGGCGCCGAAAAACATCTAGATGAGCCGTGGCTGCAGATTAGTCATGGTGCGTTGGAGCGATGAGGGGAGTTAGACAATCTTTGTCCCTCAGGCTGTCCCGCATGGACGCCCTGATCTCGGCGAGGGTCGCGCCATGACGTTTACTGCCGTTTACCCGGTCTTGGGCGATGTCCTGAGAGCAGTTCGCCCGCCGTGAGCTCTGCGTCGAGGCCTCCCTGAGGCAGCAGGGAGGGCAAACCAGTCAGGCCGCTGCAACGGAGCATTCATGCCCGGGTGCTGCGTTCACTGGCCGCTCGTTTTCTTCAGTCTCGGGTCGCCAGCGTGGCTGCTCAGATCAGAAGGTTGCGTTTGCACAAAACGTGTGCATTCCGGGGTCACCAGTAAAGCGGATGATAAAATAAAGGCAGCGTTGGATTTTTAAATAGCTTTATTATCACCCGCCTTCATCGGAACACCTCCCCAGCCCTCGTGCTGCGGGCTGAGGTGATGTCCTCAGGCTCTCAGAGAAGGAGGACACAAAGTCTGTGTCCAGCAGCAGCAGTTGCAGAAGTGGAATTGAGAGGCAGATTTACAGAACAGTGCAGCATATATACTCAACTCAAACAATACATCAAAGACATTCACAGCAGTCGATCTGGGCATTTGCATATCAGAGGTACAGACAGGATGCATGAACACAATGCATGGATGACACTTTAACCTCACAGCTGTAAACTCAGCATGCAGCGGAAAAAACCCAGGAGTAACGAGCTGACTGTCTCTGTGTGTTGTGGGGGGGTTGAATCAACCCGCCACACATCGATCATTTTTAAGTGATAAACAGTTAAGAGCACCCGTATATGCAGAAGCAAGAGCGCGTGTATATTAATACACACAAGAGCGTAATTATAGACTATATCACGCTAACGCTAAGCTAACGCTAACGCTAAGCTAACGTTAGCCACGCCATCTAATGGTCAGCCTCGCTGAACGTTACTCCTTCAGTAACGTTCAGCGAGTAATTGGGAACCAGTAAATCCCAAGCTGTGGTGCGGCGCTGACATCGGGACGATGTCGAGAACCAGAGGGGAGTAGTGTAGCGAACTCAATATGAGCACCCTACTTGGCTTGCCAAGTGGGTTGACCCTATTGGCGACACAGGTAGAGTGCGGGACTCCGGAGCGGGAGGCATGAGTTCAAACCTCCCGGTGGGATGTTGTCAGTTGGCGCGCACGTTACACTGGTGTCAGAAGTGGGATCTCCTGTCCAAAGCAGTAATGGGGCGCTGACATCGGGACGATGTCGAGAACCAGAGGGGAGTAGTGTAGCGAACTCAATATGAGCACCCTACTTGGCTTGCCAAGCGGGTTGAACCTATTGGCGACACAGGTAGGGTGCGGGACTCCGGAGCGCGAGGCGTGAGTTCGAATCTCCCGGTGGGACGTCGCCATGTCGAGCAGCACGTTACATTGGTGTCAGAAGTGGGATCTCCTGTCCAAAGCAGTAATGGGGCGCTGACATCGGGACGATGTCGAGAACCAGAGGGGAGTAGTGTAGCAAACTCAATATGAGCACCCTACTTGGCTTGCCAAGTGGGTTGACCCTATTGGCGACACAGGTAGGGTGCGGGACTCCGGAGCGGGAGGCGTGAGTTCGAATCTCCCGGTGGGACGTCGCCATGTCGAGCAGCACGTTACACTATAAATATATACACACAGACACACAGTGTAGAGCATTGTAGCTGGATGGGATAAATATATGAGTATATAAACACACAGTACGGAGCATTGCAGCTAGATGGAATAAATATGTAAATATATAAATGCAGTGCGGAGCAATGTAGCTAGATGGAATAATATGTAGATATATAAACACACAGTATGGAGCATTGCAGCTAGGTGGAAAAAATATGTAAATATATAAACACACAGTGCGGAGCAATGTAGCTAGATGGAATAATATGTAGATATATAAACACACAGTGCGGAGCATTGTAGCTAGATGGAATGAATATATAGATATATAAATATAAACATAAACACACCCAGTGCGGAGCATTGTAGCTAGATGGAATAAATATGTAAATGTATAAACACACAGTGCAGAGCATTGTTGCTAGATGGGATGAAACAGCACAACCGTCTACTTAGTTATCCTACATGGTATGATTATGTGCCCATACATATTCTCACCCTCCGTAGCTACCGGTATTTTCCTAGTTGTATGCCGGAGGAGACCATTGTGTAAGTCTATTGCATCTTTTGCATTCAAAAAACTATTAGGTTGTTACGTCTTTTTGCTATCTCTGCGAGCAGCCCTGCTTAGGTTGTACAGTCTGACAGCCGTTGGTAGGAAGGACCTGCGAAACCTCTCGGTTGTGCACCTGGGATGATGTAGTCTGCTGCTAAATGAGCTCCTCAGTGCATTCAGTATGTCCTGCATAGGGTGGAACTCGGACTCCAGCAGAGATGACAGTTTAGCCACCGTCCTTCTCTCTCCTATCTCCTCCACCGGATCAAGGCGCTGCCCCAGGACGGAGCTAGCTTTCTTGATCAGTTTGTTCAGTCTCTTCCTATCGGCTGCAGTAATGCCACTGCCCCAGCAGACCACTCCAAAAGTGATGGCTGATGCCACCACCGTGTCATAGAATGTCTTCAGCAGCGCCCCTTGTACACCAAAAGACCTGAGTCTCCTCAGTAGGAACAGCCTGCGCTGTCCCTTCTTGTAGAGTGCATCAGTATTGTGTGACCAATCTAGTTTATTGTTCAGATGAACACCCAGGTACTTGTAGGATGTCACCATCTCAATGTCTGTTCCCTGTATATTTACTGGTGCTGTGAGGGGTTGTCCTTGCCTGCAGCAGTCCACCACCAGCTCCTTAGTTTTCCTCGCGTTGATCTGGAGGCAGTTCCAATGGCACCAGTCCACGAAGTCCTGGATAAGCCCTGTGTACTCAGCTTCATCTCCATTGGAGATGAGGCCAACGATCGCAGAGTCATCAGAGAACTTCTGTAGATGGCAGTGTGTTGTGTTGTGTGAGAAGTCCGCAGTATAAAGAGTGAACAGGAAAGGAGCCAACACCGTTCCCTGGGGGGCCCCCCTGCTACTGATGATCGTGTCGGACACACAGTCCCGGGTTCTCACAAACTGAGGCCGGTTCGTGAGGTAGTCCAGGATCCATGATGACAGGTGCTGGTCCACCCCTGCGCGCAGCAGCTTGTCCTTCAGGATCATCGGTTGGATGGTGTTGAAAGCACTGGAGAAGTCAAAGAACATGATCCTCACCACATTCCCGGGCTTCTCCAGGTGGGACAGAGAACGGTGAAGGAGGAAGATCACCGCATCCTCCACCCCAATGCCATGCTGGTAGGCGAACTGGAGTGGATCCATCGCTGGTTCCACCAGGGGGCGGAGGTGAGCAAGGAGCAGTCTCTCCAGGGTCTTCATCAAGTGGGACGTCAAGGCCACCGGTCTGTAGCTGTTCAGGTCTTTGGGGTGGGAAGTTTTTGGTACAGGTACCACACAAGATGTTTTCCACAGCTGTGGTACCCTCCCCAGCTTCAGGCTCAGGTTGAAGATGTACGTCACAATCCCACACAGCTGGTCTGCACAGGACTTGAGGAGCTTTGCGCTGATGCCGTCCGGTCCCGACGCCTTCCTCGCCTTGATCTTCCTCAGCTCCGTCCTCACCTGGGTCCTGGTCAGGGTCAGGATGGGGGGCTGTGTGTTGGGAGTGGGGGGGTGTTGGTGGAGTGGGGAGTGGGCAGCAGGACTTGATGTCTTTACAGGCAGCAGTGGTTGTTGTGCAGTCAGGGGAGAGGGCGGTTGGTCAAACCTATTGAAAAACAAATTCAGATTGTTCGCCCACTCCCTGCCCCCCGTGGCCTGGGGGGAGGTATTCTGGAGCCCAGAGATGGTTTTGAGGTTTCTCCAGACCCCGCTGATGTCGCTCTCTTGCAGCTTGTCCTCCATCTTCTTCCTGAAGCTGTCCTTGCCTTCTCTGATCTTTCTCCTCAGCTCCCTCTGTACGGACTTCAGCATCTCCCTGTTCCCCGACCTGAAGATCTTCTTCTTCTCTCTCAGAAGTGTTTTAATCTCAGGGTTGATCCAGGGTTTGTTGTTTGAGCAACACCGTATGGTCTTGGTGGGAACGGATTTGTCCGCACAGAAGCTGAGGTAGCCCGTGAAGGTGTGAATGAGGCCATCGATGTCCTCACCATGTGGATCGCAGAGCTGCTTCCAGGCGGTGGCTTCAAAACAGCCCTTTAGAGTGTCCATTGCCTCCTCAGACCATAACATCACTGTGCGCATGGCCGGGGGTTGTCTGTGCACTAGGGGTTTGTACACCGGCCGGAGATGAACCAAGTTGTGATCCGATCTCCCAAGTTGGGGGAGTTGTGATGAGGTGTACGCCTCCTTAGTGTTTGCGTAGAATAAGTCCAGTGTTTTATTGTCTCTAGTGTGGCATGTGACATACTGGGTAAACGTGGGTAGAATGGGAGACAGTGAAACATGGTTGAAATCGCCTGAGATGAGGAGAAGAGCATCTGGGTGTTCTGTTTGCAGCCTGCTGGTTACTGAATGGATGACATCACGCGCTGTCCCAGCGTTCGCCGTCGGATTTGCATAAACAACAATGCAGATCACGTGTGAGTGTTCTCTCGGGAGATATGTAGGCCGCATGCTAACAGCTAGCAACTCAATGTCTTTGCTGCAGTGACGTTGTTTAACAGTGATATGTCCCGGTCTGCACCAGTTGTTGTTAACATACATTATCACTCCACTGCCCCTTGCTTTGCCACTGTCTGGTGTTCGGTCTGCCCTTATCATGTGGAAACCCTCCAGCTCAATGTTAGCATCTGCTGCTTGTTCAGTTAGCCACGTCTCAGTAAACGAAAGGAGAGAGCACTCCCGGTATGTGCTATCGTAACGGCAGATAGCCGCTAGCTCATCTACCTTTCCCAGTATAGAGCGTACATTCCCCATAATAACGGATGGGAAGGTGGGTCTGTACCTTATACTCCTTGTCCACCGTCTAACACCAGCCCGACAACCACGTCGTTTTCGCCTTATTTCTCTCGGTTTGTCGAGTTTTTTCGTCAGCACCGAGTGGCGATTAAGTCCAAGCAGCTGCTCCCTGCTGTACCGTCTCCTGCTGTAAACAGTGGCTCCGTCCGCCGGCTCGGGAGGCATTTTGGGGCGATCTGTGTGTCCGTGATGTATAAAGTGTGTAAAGAAAGAAAGAAAAAAACTCAGAATTGAGCCGCTGTTGCAAAAGGCAGCTGACTCGTGTGGCGCCGGAATGTCAATATGTAATCACCAAACATTCTCACATGCTTATACATATGTAGGTTATGGGATATATGATTAATATAGACCACAGCCCCCCCCCCCAAACGACTAAGAAAAGGACAATAGGAAAATTCACAGTTTAAGTTAATTATTATGACATACTAACTGCTATACCTCTTGACAAAGAAGAAACTTTCCAGCAGCTATGCTCCTGTAGAGAATTCAGTGGTAATCATAACAGCATAGTAATATCACAAGTCAGTCCTAAACTGTTACAGCACAATTAGTGAACAACTCTTGAGTAGTTTGCATCAGTCCTTGTGCCGTCTGGGCTTTAATCTTCTTCCGAATCTGCTGTGGGTCCGTTCGGGCGTCCTGGTGGGACCCTCCTGTAAGGAATCTGCAGCTTGGGAAGGAGAGTGATTATTTGTTCCCTGCAGGGGGGCTGAGTCTTTTCTCTTGGGGGGGTCTACCCCGCCGAGGTGCTCTCGCCAACCGTGCAGGCTCGTCTCTCAACAAGAAGGCAGGTTTAAGTCTGTCAATGCTGACTGTTTCTTTTCTGTCCCCAAAATCAAGCACAAAATGCTTATCACCAGGTTCCAGCACTCTGAATGGTCCATCGTATGGTGGGCGAAAGGTTGGTTTTAAAGCTTCATGCCTAACAAAAACGAATTCAGCGTTTTTTAAAGCTTGGGGGACAAAAACCCGTGGAAAAGAGTGATGTGCCGGCCCGGGGAGAGAGTCCGGTCCGTTGCTGCCTAAAACCCTCGGGGCTGGAAGATGCCCTGGCTCTGGGTTCTCTGGTAAAAATTCACCTGGGAGCCTGAGAGGTTGTGCAAAAACTAATTCTGCTGGGGAGGCATCTAGATCCTCTTTAGGTGCAGCACGCAACCCCAATAAAACCCAAGGAAGTTTATTTACCCAATTTGTATCCGTTAGTGAGGCTCTGAGGGCGGCCTTAAGAGACCTGTGAAAACGCTTGCATAACCCATTAGCCTGAGGGTGATAAGTGGTGGTGTGGTGAATTGTCGCTCCTAAGCTGCTGGCCATGGCTGACCAAAGCTCCGAGACAAATTGAGGCCCCCTATCGGACGTGATGTCCGATGGGACGCCGAAACGTGCCACCCAGTTTGTCAAAAAAATGCGAGCGACTTCCTCCGCTGTGGTTGACGCCAGAGGGACCGCCTCCGGCCAGCGCGTAGTACAGTCTATCATTGTTAACAGATGTGTGAAACCTTGGGAGGAAGGTAGTGGTCCCACGAGGTCGACATGAACGTGGTCAAACCTTCTAGCAGGGATTCGAAAAGGCTCTAGAGGGGCTTTTGTGTGTTTGTATATTTTGGCGCGCTGACAAGAAATGCAAGTCTTTGCCCATTCTTTTACGTTTTTGCGCAGGCCAGGCCACACAAACTTTTCGGCGACCATTTTAACCGAAGCGCGCACACCTGGGTGCGCGAGGGAGTGAATTGAGTCGAAAATACGGCGGCGCCATGCAGCTGGGACTACCGGGCGAGGTCGGCCGGTTGAGATGTCGCATATTAGGGGGGGCACACCGTCGCGTAAACCCCTTTCCTCCAGCCTTAACCCTGTTGGTCCAGACAGGAGTGCGCGCACGTCCGCGCCACTACTTTGCTCCTCCGCCATGGCTGCATAATCTATCCCTACGTGGATTGGGGCTGCGTATGTGTCCGCATTGGCGAAGAGTTCTGCGGCTGAGGTAGTATAATCTGTCTCCTCGCTCTCTGGCGATGTCACAGCGCGAGAGAGGCAGTCTGCTACCACGTTAAGTTTGCCTGCCACATGCCGAATGTCTGTGGTGAACTCTGAAATCGCAGCTAGCTGTCTTTGTTGCCTGCCTGACCACGGTTCAGAAATTTTAGCCATCGCAAAGGTGAGCGGTTTGTGGTCTACAAAAGCCATGAAACACCGCCCCTCCAACCAGAACTGGAAGTGGCGGATGGATAAATGAAGCGCTAGCAGCTCCCTGTCAAAGGTGCTGTATTTACGCTCAGTTTGGTTTAGCGATTTGCTGAAAAATGCCAAAGGTTGCCAGGTTCCGCCGACGTGTTGTTCTACAACCGCCCCTATGGCCAGGTCTGAAGCGTCTGAGGTTAGCGCAATGCGGGCCGAGGGATCAGGGTGAACCAACAATGTGGCATTAGCTAGGGCACTTTTTACTTCTGCGAAGGCGCGTTCGCGCTCCGGGGTCCATTCGACCGCGTTGGAAGGTTTTTGTTTTCTGAGCGCGTCATATAGGGGCTGCATGAACTGAGCTGCGCAGGGGAGGAAACGGTTGTAAAAATTAACCATTCCCAAAAATTCTTGCAGCGATTTGACCGTTTGTGGCCGTGGGAAACTTTTTACTGCGTGAACTTTGTCTGGCAGTGGGACTGCCCCCTTCGGTGAAACGCTGTGTTCCAAAAAATCAATTTGTGACACGCCGAATTTGCATTTGGCTGGATTGATTATTAACCCGTGCTTTTCTAGTCTCTGAAAAACCATAGTGAGATGCTGTTCGTGTTACTCCTCAGATGAGCTGGCTACCAGCATATCGTCGAGGTAGACGAACACGAAAGGGAGGTCGCGTAATACTGCATCCATCATCCGCTGAAAGGTTTGAGCAGCGCCTTTGAGGCCAAAATGCATCCGCAAAAATTCAAAAAGACCGAAGGGGGTTATTACAGCTGTTTTAGGAATGTCTTCCGCTCTAACAGGGACTTGATGATAGCCGCGGACCAGGTCTATTTTTGAAAAAATGCGCGCACCCGCCAGATGTAGTGAAAAATCTTGGATGTGAGGAATAGGGTAGCGGTCTTGCGCTGTCGCATTGTTTAATCTGCGGTAATCGCCGCACGGTCTCCAAGAACCGTCGGATTTCGGGACCATGTGAAGCGGTGACGCCCAGGGGCTTTTTGATCGCCTGATAATGCCTAGTTTTTCAAGGGTGGTAAACTCGTCCCGAGCTATGGCGAACTTGGTCGCGTCTAAGCGCCGAGCTTTGGCAAAAACGGGTGGGCCCGTTGTGGGAATAAAGTGTTTGACCCCGTGCTTAGCCACTGTAGCTGAGAATTTGGGAATTGTGAGTGCTGGAAATTGGGTGAGGAGTTGATCAAACTTACCTCCTGCTGTAGTGACGCTGGCCTGCACGGGTGGTGGAGAAACTCGAGCTGAGCAGGGAATAGAAGCAAAGGACAATGCATTAACCAAGCGTCTGTTCGCTAGATCGACTAATAACCCATGTGCACACAAAAAGTCTGCGCCCAACAAGTTAAAACTCACCACCGCTACAACAAATGTCCATCTGTAGTTGCGGCCATGGATGCGGAGGGGCAGGTTCCTCTCGCCAAACGTGTCGATGATGGAGCCGTTGGCTGCCACTGCTCCATTGCCCCGGGGGCCCATGGCCCGGTCTGCGTGGGAGGGCATGATAAAACTCAGTTGAGCTCCCGTGTCGATGAGGAACTGCTTGCCGGTGTGTCCGTCCGTCACATATAGAAGCTTGCTTTTTTCGCCGAGAACCGCCGCTGTTAACGGTTCTCGGCTTTGGCGTTTCCCGAATTCGTGAATTTGCAGGGGGGGAACGCACTTGTAGGCCTTTTCGGCGAAGCGGTGGTGGTAATAACAGACGTCGCTCCGTCTGTTACGTCTTGGCCGTGTCGCTGTCACAGCGGGCGGATTCTGCTCCGTGGTTTGTGGCTCCCCGTGGCTCCGGACATCTGCGTTGAGGTCTGCGGATGCTGCTGTGGGTGTCTGTTCCTTGCAGGCGTTGACGAGTCACTGCGCTTCGTGAGCCAGCGTGCGGAAGTCTTGCTGGGTGCTGCATCGCATGTTGACAAGCATCCCTCTCATGTGTGGCGGCAGCGTACTGAGGAATATAAATTGGAAAAGGAAATTGTCGTTGTCCTCTTCTTTAAGTTGCAGCAAGTCCTCCATGAGGGCCTTGGGTCTGCATCCTCTGTGGCCGTAGACCGCCAGGATCCTCTCGGCTCTCTCCTCGGCAGAGGGGACAAAATTCGCCACGATGGTCGCTTTCAGTTCTCTGTATTTGTCCTGGGCCGGTGGCCGCTGGATTATGCTCCGCGCACATCTCAAAGTGGCGGCGTCGAGTTTGGCGACGATGTGATAGAACTTTGTATCGTCAGCCGTGATGCCTGCAAGTGCAAACTGGGCTTCAGCTTGCTGAAACCAGGAGGTGGGGTCTTCCTGCCAGAAGTCCGGCAGCTTGACGGTGACGGCATTTGTGTGGACCGTCACTGATGTGTCCGCAGGGTGAGAGTGTCTTCCTTCGGCTCTCACAGCGGTGCTGGTGCTCGGTTGAGCCCTCTCTATCACTTCTGCCGAGGGGGAACGTCGTCCATCTGTTCCCCTGTCTGCATGGGCGCCGGCGTTTGCCTGGGTCGCCACAGATGAGTCGATCGCTGGGGAACGCCTCTGGTTCATCCTCGCGTCAGGGTCACCAGTGTAGAAGAGCTCGGAATGACGAGGCGATGTGACTTATAAACCAAAGTTTATTATCAGCTTTGCTCCTCTAACAAGTCTCATCTAGTGCAGCAGCAGAAGAAGTAAGAGAGCGAACACATTCGGCTCTGTGTACTTCTACTCACACACAACAAAAGACATGCATACAAAGCTGACATCCCCCATTAACTTAATTATCCTCCTTTGTCTCCGTACCCCTCCACCTGGCCCTGGGAGGTCAGGGCGACCTATCTGGTCTCCACCGCAGTGCCTCGGATGCTCTTTGATCTTCACTGGCGGTTGAGACCCTTTGTCCTGTTCTGAGGTGTGAAGTCGCTTTACATATGTAATCAGAATCAGAATCAGAATCAGAATCAGCTTTATTGGCCAAGTATGCACAACACATACAAGGAATTTGACTTTGGCTAAAAACTTGCTCTCGTTGTTCAGGTGGAGGATTTAAATAAGGATTCAATGACAAACAGAGTATGTACAGTAAATTACAGTCTGTCCACGTTTCTATAAAAGGATGCAAATATATACAGGAATATCACCAAACATTCTCACATGCTTATACATATGTAGGTTATGGGATATATGATTAATATAGACCACAGGCGGCTCCTTTAACGGTGCACTGTTAAATCACATTTTCTATGCTGATGATCTCTGTTTGTTAAGTTTGTCTACTGCAGCGATGCAACATCTCCTTTCGGTATGTGAAAAATTTGGTGAAAAAAATGACATCTTGTTCAACTGTACTAAATCTATGTGTATGGCTTTCAAACCGAAGGGTGTCAATACGTCAAATCCTGCTATGCCACTTTGTGGTAATAGCTTGAACTTTGTTGAAAAAGTCAAATACCTAGGTGTGTGGATTGAATCTGATAAGACTGACATAATGTCTGGCTCAGGAAACACGCACGCAGGCTCAGAGAAGATTTAATAGCTTTTATTCAACAAGCAGGTGTGAATGGGTGAATGTATGAGATATGTATATGTGATGTGGGTGAACGCCGACGCACAGGAAACAGAGCAGAACACCGTACAGCCAGGCAACCTTGTAGGTGACGGGTGGCTGGCGTTGGCCAAGGGAGAAGCCCGGGAGACAGCGTCCTGCTGAGCCAGTGACGACGATGAGGGAAGGATGGCGATGACAGGATATCCGCCGCCAAGGAATCCACCTGTGCACAGGGGAGAAGACTTGCAAAAGGTAGGATGATGCTTATGTGAAAGCGCCTTGGCGTGACCACCAGGCATTGGCCAAGGCTGTTCAGGTCCACCAGGACACGCTGCGCACCATTGGGAGACGATCCAGCTGCGAAGAAATGCCGATGCGAACAGACGGCTCCAGACCGCTGCACTGGGCTGAGTGGGCTAAATAGCCCGTGGCTGACGAGGCGCAGGTGTGCGCGCAGCTGAGACAGATGATGAGCGGCGAGTCGTGACAAAGACCAATGTTGATTGTAACAGGCAACTCAAGAAACTCTATGCTCAAACAAATTTATTGCTGCGAAATTTCCATAGATGTTCTCCTGATGTCAAATGTATGTTGTTCAAGACCTTCTGTACCTCAATGTACTGCTCGCCTTTATGGTTTAATAGCAATATTGCTGTTAGGAACAAAATCTGCATTGCATACAATAACTCCCTAAGAAGGTTGTTAGATATACCACAAAGGTCGAGTGCAAGCAAGATGTTTGTGTCCGTGAACATTCCGTCTTTTGGTGAGTTGATACGAAAGAATGTTTACAGTTTTATGAGAAGGTTGCTGGCATGTAACAATCATCTTATATCAGCAATTGTCAACTCGTCACTCACACTTCATTCCAGGATTTGGAAGTGGTGGAGTTCCATTTTATACTGAGTACAATATTGTATGTTATTGTTGTTACAAGAGTGTCGAGTGTCTGCTGATCTGTATATACTTTTATTTATTTACTTACTTATTTTCTACTCGTTTTAGTTCTGCATTTATTATGAACCCTGCGTTTGAAATAAACGTTTGAATTTGAAATTTGAATTTGAATTTATAGATAGATAAATAAATACAATAATGGCTGTTCCATAAGTTTCCATTTTTGATTTGTATAAATTTTCTTTCAAAGCCAAGTTCAGGTTCAGGTTACTTTATTTGTACCCATAGGTAGATTTGTTTTGCAGTCTGGTGACATCCATATTTACAAGCCACAATTACATTCAACATAAACACAAACACAGGCACACATGAAGCTGACTATAAACATGATAAAAATACTCAAGGCTCCATCAATCAGGGTATAAAGACAAAGAGATGAGAGAAAAACCAGAGGTAAGAGAGAAGGGTCATATTAAAAAGTTAAAGACTAGTCAAAGAGGTTAAAAACTCAAAGGTCTAAAACCTAATAAAAGATTTAGAACCCAAATAAAATCCTACAAAAATAAGTAAATATAAAATGGAGTTAATAAATAGGTACCTAAATTATGTGCAATATATTGTTACAACTTGTTCAACTCTTTGACAGCAGCAGGAACAAAGCTGTTTTTGTAGCGCTGGGTTTTGCTTTTTGGGACAGCAAACCTCCGTCTTGAGGGAAGAAGCTGAAAGTTGCAGTGCAAAGGTTGGAAGTCATCATTTAAAATGGAGGTAGCAATCCTCTGTACTTGTCTGGTGTACAGGGATGTCAGGCTCAGCTGTGACTCACCAAGCAAACGACTGGACCATCTAACTACCTGATCCAAGGATTTCCTCTGTTTCAGTTTTATCTGACCAAACCATGACACTAAAGAAAAGGATAAAAACAGATTCAATAAAAGCCCGATAAAACATTGTCATTATGGTTCGGTCAATTTGGAAGCGTGCAAGTTTTCTCAAGCAAAGCAAATGTTGCTGACCCTTTTTGCACACCCTTTCACAGTTCTCTTCAAAGTTTAAATTACCATACTATCAATAATTGTCCGAAGATATCTGTAGGATTGTACACATTCAGTGGTCTTTTACTGGACCTTTTTGTACGGTGACTTTGTGCCTGGGAGTTTTCCTCCTAAAGTCAATAATCATATCTTTAGTTTTTGTCGTATTCAGCTGCAGGTAGGAATCCTCACACCAGTGAACAAAATCATCAACTACTGGGCCGTGGCCACTCTCACCATCCTGTAGGAGACTGACAATAACTGAATCATCAGCATACTTTATAATGTGTCTGTTGTCATGTCTGCTCTGACACATGTTTGTGTACAGGATGAAGAGTAATGGTGACAACACACACCCCTGAGGAGAGCCAGTAGAAGAGTACTTTAGGTCAGAAAATGTACCATTGACCCTTACTCTCTGCGTCCTGTTGGTTAAGAAATCCAGAATCCAACCCACCAGATTATTGCTCAAATCAAATTGTTGCAGGAGCCTTTCAACTAAAATATGAGGTTGGATTGCATTAAAGGCGGAGGAAAAGTCCACAAATAAAAGCCTGGCGTATGTCCCATTAAAATCCAGATGTTTAAAAAGCATGTTAAACAGAGTGACAGTGGCGTCCTCCACTCCTCTGTGAGGCCTATAGACAAACTGCAGAGGATCCAATGCATGTTCAGTCTGCTTTAGGACCTCACATCTGACAAGTTTTTCAAAAATTTTCAATAAAATTGAAGTCAAAGCAACTGGTCTAAAGTCGTTTACCGTTTTAGGACAGCTGGATTTTGGAACGGGAACAACCACGGCATCTTTCCAAATCTTGGGCACATGTTGTGTCTGTAAGGACTTATTGAAAATGTAATGAAATACAGGACTCAGTTCATGTACACAGGACTTTACCAAGTGCCCACATATATTATCAGGGCCCTGACTTTTGTTCACTTTTACAGCGCAGAACTCCCTTTTAATATCCTGCACCTCAATATTAAAGTGCTGATTGTCTTTGAGTTTCTGTTTCAAATCTTGGGTTTCAGTGCTAAAATCAAAGGAGTCAAAATGACAATAAAAACAATTAAGAGCATTAGCCAGCTCTGTGTCTGAATTAAAACCATCTAAAAACACAGGATTACTGTGCTCTGAAGGCCTGCAATAGTTTTCATACTGGCCCAGGCTGAACCAAGTTTCTTTGTTGCCATCTTACTTTCCAATTCTGATTTATAATTCTGTTTTGCTCTTAAAATTTCGGATTTCAGCTCTTTTGTGGCAACCTGTAGCTCAGAAACAGACCCCTGTTTAAAGGCAAGTGCTTTCCTCTGTAAGCAGGGTTTAACTGATTTTGTAACCCATGGCTTGTTGTTGGGATATATTTTGACACGTTTACGTGGAACGATCATATTTTAACAGAAAGCCATGTATGAGCATGTGACATCCACCAAAGAGTCCAAATCATCCCCACAGGACAGTGTGAAAACCTCCCAGTCCGTACAGTTAAAGCATTCCTGGTGGCAGTGCACTGAATCCTCTGTCCACACATCTATGTCTCTGGTCTCCACCTTGTCTCTTCTGAGAGCAGTTTTATATGTGGGCAGCAAATGTACACAGTTGTGATCTGAGGATCCTAAAGGAGGAAGGTGGAGTGATTTATAGGTCCTCTCAATGGATCCATAGCACAGGTCCAATGTCTTTTTTCGCCTGGTTGGGCAAGAGACATACTGATAAAAGTTTTTAAGTGTCTTCTTTAAAGAAACATGGTTAAAATCCCCAAGAATAAAGTTTGGCGCCTCTGGGGATATTGACTGCAGCCGCTGTACCACATCAAAGACGGTGCTGGAGGCGGAGTCAGCGTCTGGCCTCGGGTGAATGTACACAGTCGTGATGAAAAGTTGGGGGAACTCGTGAGGCAGATAAAATGGGCGTAGTGATACGGACAGCAGCTCCACATCGGGTGTACAAATGCGCTCTCTGACCGTGACAGATGTGATTGTATTTAAATTGTATTTCATGTCAATAATACTTTTAAATGTATTTCATATATGGTTTAAAAATGTCCAAGTTTGCCATTTAACAGTCTGCTGCAGTCTGGTTTTGCCAGCTTTGATTCAGTTTTGTCTCTTCAGAGATTAGCCTACAGTACTTGTGATGTGTGAAGCAAGGCAACGATTTTCAACCAGGGCAGCACGGCACACCAGTGTGCCATGAGAGATCGTCAGGTGCACTACAGGAAATTGTCTAATTTCACTTAATTGGTCCAAAAATTGATTATTTAATTGGTGCAAACAATTTACCTTTGCTGGGTGTCTGTACTTGTAATGCAGTATCTTTTCAAATTCGGGGGGAAGGGGGCAGTATGAACACAATATTGACAATCTTCTTCTTCTTTGCATTTTTTTAACTGATGTCTTTTGCGCATCTGTGATGTGCCTTTTCAGACAAGGCCAGCGCACACATGGCTGTTTTGCATCTACTGTTCGACCAAGTGTTTGATACATGTGTATAACCATCATCTACAATTTCACTCCAGTCCAATAGGTAGCACAAATGCGCTAACATGCCAGTTTGTTCACCGGTTATACAAAAGAGAAGAAAAGCAAGAGCCACACGCATTTTAACAACAACAATGGTGACTGTATGTAGGCAAGAAGAAGAGCTCCTGTGATTACTATTTAATATTTCTGGGTCTGTTGTTCATGTCTTTGTGCATGTAATGATCAGAATAGTCAGTAGATGGCAGTGCTGGTTAATGAGCGTGGCTCAAATACTCTTGCCCAGGGGTGTCCAATCATGTGCTGTTGAGGGCCAAGACCCTGCACGTTTTCTCTTCTACCCAGTCTCTTCAGCAGGTGTTTTCACTTATCAGCAATCAGTGGGAAGAAGTTCAGTGAAATCTGCTGTTGAAGACACTAGCTGGAGGTAAATCCTGCAGGGTCTTGGCCCTCTATGGCACATGATTGGAAACCCCTGATAGCCCATTTATGCAAAGCTAAGTTAGAGAAAAAAAAAAAGATTTTTACCATATGACTGGTTGAAAATAGCACATTTTGAACAGACTGTTTCACTTGATTCAAACTGTTAAACCTTCTTACATCATATAAACTACTCTTGGCACTGCTAGGGATTTGAACCCAGCATCTCCAGTTTACTAGACAGGGGTTTTACAAACTAAGCCACAGTGCCACCTGCTGCTACACCTATTGATCCTTTTGTTTTCTTTCTAAGGCTTAAAAATGTATCTCATTTAGAAAAAGAAAATGTTTTGAAAAATGGTTACTGTATGACAGGTTGGTTATCAGTGGTTATAGCACTTGAGGATAACTTAAAGTTTCCCTGTTGAGTTTTGTTGCAGTTCCAGTTTTGCTGAGTAGCCCTCAATAGACTTGTTGATTAAAACATTACCCAGGATCTCCTCATTAATCAATAGGCACTGTGGGTTAGTTGATTAAATCATTTTTATCCCCTGCCAGCTGAGGCCCACAGGGAGATTATGTTATGGGTCCATCTGTCCCACTTTTGTGAAATCAACTCCTCCTTCAGTTTTGGTCCAATTATTTTGAAACTTGGTACCATGGTTTGATATACACTGATGATGTGCATATTGCAATTTGACTCTCATCAAATGACCCTGCGGTCAAAGGTCAGAGGTCAGATTTTCCCTATATCTTCTAAACACAATAACTACTGAAAGAAATGATGTAGGCTTTTCAAATTGATACAGTAGTTGTATCTAATACATCTTGGACGACTTACACCCTGACCTGACTATGGGTTTGGGGTCAAGGAATCAAAGTTCAAAGTTAACATTGCAATTGCACAATGGTAAATGATAAATACTACATATTACAACAAAATGAGTAAAGCTAGGGCCAACAAACCTGGTATGCAGTTTGCCTGAGACCCTGACGGGTTTGGGGTCAAAAGCTCAGAGGTCAAGGTTGTCACTCCCAAAGCACTTTTACTATAGAACGTGTAAAGCTCTCTAGGGTCACCAAACTTGCTGCACGGGTTCATCTTGGAATCCTGCCCTACAACTATAGGTTGTATATTTGTGGATGATGGGCTTATCATAATTTGGTTCTGCCACAGTAATTATATTGAAGAGTGTAAAACTGCTCTGTCAGTATGTATTGGGATCTTCAAAGAAAAAGGAGGCGAGGGATATTGCACTCACCTCAGAGTGCTCTTACTTTTACTGCTGAATTCAAGTCAACATCTTCAAACCTCAGTCATTCCTAAAATCAGAATATAAAATAGCTAACTCAGTAAAAACATTATCTAGACAAATAAAGACACATAAAACAGGCCTACCTCTGGCACTTTATTTCTCCCTACTCATTTTATTTGATACTGTGGAGGAAAAAATAAGTGCAGGTGGACACAGCAAGCCGAAGTTTAAAGGTGTTTTATTCCTCCATCACAAGGCTCACCCAGCGCTCTGGCTGTGCGCTGTGAGTGAGCCCTGAGTTGTTGTCTAAGAGCGATACAGTGAGCTTTGAGTGAGCACATTTATACCGGCAAGAGAGAATGCATGGGACATTTACATAACAGTCAAGAAAGAATGCATGGCAGATTTACATAACGGTCAAGAGAGAATGCAAGGCAACTTTACATAAGAGTCACACATATCAATTGCCTGATTACTGGTGCCGGAATTCTTCACTTTGCTCCGAGGCTGTAGGACAAAAGAGAATGCAGGCACATTTACATATTGATATCAGTCCATACATATCATTGTTCTGTTTCCTGCTCAAGCTGAGTGCTCTGACTGTCCAAGCTGATTGTGGTGGGTCACCCCACACCGCTCCCCCCAGAGCGCTCAGCAGGGGAACGAGACGGCGATCGGCCGGCTTTGGAAGCGAGGTGCGGGAAAAGCTCTGTGCAGGAGGAGGTGGAAGGGGGTGGGGTAAGCAAGTGCCGGTCCGGGACGGCAAGGTTGTCTGGGCCGCACAAAAATTGCATGTGGATCCGCGATGGTGAGGGGCTTTCCCGTTAAACGTGGCGGAGCTCCACAGCGGCTGTGAGAAGAAGAAAAAAAAATTGTCTCTGACTCCTCTTGCGGCTCAGTCCTGCAAGGATGCGTAGCAGCTGTGAGAAAGAACAGAAGCTGGAGCTGTGTGAGGGACTTGGCGGGTTGGCTTTAGGTGCGGGCGCAGCCTTAAAACCATCGGGGACAGCAGACGGCTGAATTCCCATTGTGCGCCATGGCTGAGACCCATACAAAGTCCTGTGTGTGGGCTACGTGTCTGCCTCAGGTGCATGAGCAGCCCTGAAGATTTCGAGGGTGGTGATTGGCCGCTTTTCTCGGGCATGTGCAGCGGCGGAGGATGATGGCAGTCTGTGGAGCCGGATTGTCCCTGGTGCATGGCGCGCGCCTGGCGCAGTGACCACATAGCTGAAAGCTGCACTGTCCTCGTAATCCTGCAGTGTGCGCGCGTGGCTTCTGTGCGCAGAAGGTCTGCCGTCGAGAGGTGAGTCAGGGTCAGGGAGCTTGATGGAAATCAGTGGAGTCGGCGCTGATGGTCTTCCCTGTTCAGGCTGTTTCTGTCGCCCGCTCATGTTGGGTCATGGTGCGTTCTTGTCCAAGTGCTGCATTCTCCATCCAGCCCTGGAGGTCGCCATCGTGGAGAGAGGACAAGGTGCCCGCGCGCTCGTGTGGATGCGAAGGATGTGGGCAATCCTCTGTCTCTGGGATTCACGGCACGGTGAGAGGGGGCAGACAATTATTGTCCCTCGGCAGGTCCCAGCGTGGAGGTCCAAAATCTCAGGCAAAGGTCGCACCATGCTGCTTTCTGAGGCTTTCCCGGTTGTGGATGATCTCCGGGGTGTTCGCCTGGTGTTCCATTCTTCATCAAGGGTCACCAGTGTGGAGGAACGAAATAGTCCACAGCGTGGCAGAAGGGAGAGACAGTCCATTCACGTCAGGCCACCAGCGTGGAGGAAAAAATAAGTGCAGGCGGACACAGCAAGCCGAAGTTTAAAGGTGTTTTATTCCTCCATCACGAGGCTCACCCAGCGCTCTGGCTGCGTGCTGAGAGTGAGCCCTGAGTCATTGTCTAAGAGCGATACAGTGAGCTTTGAGTGAGCACATTTATACCGACAAGAGAGAATGCATGGGACATTTACATAACAGTCAAGAAAGAATGCATGGCAGATTTACATAACAGTCAAGAGAGAATGCATGGCAACTTTACATAAGAGTCACACATATCAATTGCCTGATTACTGGCGCCGGAATTCTTCTCTTTGCTCCGAGGCTGTAGGACAAAAGAGAATGCAGGCACATTTACATATTAATATCAGTCCATACATATCATTCAGGTTCAGGTTCAGGTTACTTTATTTGTACCCGTAGGTAGATTTGTTTTGCAGTTGGTGACATCCATATTTACAAGCCACAATTACATTCAACATAGACACAAACACAGGCACACATCTTACAAAATAGGTAAATATAAAATATGTACAATATAATTTTTATAGCTTGTTCAACTCTTTGACAGCAGCAGGGACAAAGCTGTTTTTGTAGCGCTGGGTTCTACTTTTTGGGACAGCAAACCTCCGTCTGGAGGGAAGAAGCTGAAAGTTGCAGTGCAAAGGGTGGGAGTCATCATTTAAAATCGAGTCGGCCATCCTCTGTACTTGTCTGGTGTACAGGGATGTCAGGCTCAGCTGTGACTCACCAAGCAAACGACTGGACCATCTGACTACCTGATCCAAGGATTTCCTCTGTTTCAGTTTTATCTGACCAAACCATGACATTAAAGAAAAGGATAAAACAGATTCAATAAAAGCCCGATAGAACATAGTCATTATGGTTCGGTCAATTTGGAAGCGTGCAAGTTTCCTCAAACAATGCAAATTTTTCTGACCCTTTTTGCACACCCTTTCACAGTTCACCTCAAAGTTCAATTCACTATCAATAATCGTCCCAAGATATTTGTACGATTGTACACATTCGGTGGTCTGGCCTTTTAGTATGGTGACTTTGTGCCTGGGAGTTTTCCTCCTAAAGTCAATAATCATATCTTTCGTTTTTGTTGTATTCAGCTGCAGGTAGGAATCCTCACACCAGTGAACAAAGTCATCAACTACTGGGCCGTGGCCACTCTCACCATCCTGGAGGAGACTGACAATGACTGAGTCATCAGCATACTTTATAATGTGTCTGTTGTCATGTCTGCTCCGACACATGTTTGTGTACAGGATGAAGAGTAGTGGTGACAACACACACCCCTGAGGAGAGCCAGTAGAAGAGCACTTTAGGTCAGACAATGTACCATTGACCCTTACTCTCTGCGTCCTGTTGGTTAAGAAATCCAGAATCCAACCCACCAGATTATTGCTTAAATCAAATTGTTGCAGGAGCCTTTCAACTAAAATATGAGGTTGGATTGTATTAAAGGCAGAAGAAAAGTCCACAAATAAAAGCCTGGCGTGTGTCCCATTAAAATCCAGATGTTTAAAAAGCATGTTAAACAGAGTGACAGTGGCATCCTCCACTCCTCTGTGAGGCCTATAGGCAAACTGCAGAGGATCCAATGCATGTTCAGTCTGCTTTAGGACCTCACATCTGACCAGTTTTTCAAAAATTTTCATTAAAATTGAAGTCAAAGCAACTGGTCTAAAGTCATTTACCGTTTTAGGACAGATGGATTTTGGAACGGGAACAACCACGGCATCTTTCCAGATCTTAGGCACATGTTGTGTCTGTAAGGACTTATTGAAAATGTAGTGAAATATAGGACTCAGTTCATGTGCACAGGACTTTACCAGGCGTCCACATATATTATCAGGGCCCTGACTTTTGTTCACTTTTACAGCGCGGAACTCCCTTTTAACATCCTGCATCTCAATATTAAAGTGCTGATTGTCTTTGAGTTTCTGTTTCAAATCTTGGATTTCTGTGCTAAAATCAAAGGAGTCAAAACGACCATAAAAACAATTAAGAGCATTAGCCAGCTCTGTGTCTGAACTAAAACCATCTAAAAACACACGATTACTGCGCTCTGTGCTCTGAAGGCCTGCAATAGTTTTCATACTGGCCCAGGCCGAACCAAGTTTATTTGCTGCCATCTTGCTTTCCAATTCTGATTTATAATTCTGTTTTGCTCTTAAAATTTCGGCCTTTAGCTCCTTAGTGGCAACCTGTAGCGCAGAAACAGACCCCTGTTTAAAGGCAAGTGCTTTCCTCTGTAAGCAGGATTTAACTGATTTAGTAACCCATGGTTTGTTGTTGGGATATATTTTGACACGTTTACGTGGAACAAACTTATTTTGATAGTAAGCCATGTATGAGCATGTGAGCTCAGCCAGAGAGTCCAAATCATCCCCGCAGGCCATTATGAACATCTTCCAGTCTGTACAGTCAAAGCATTCCTGGAGGCTGTGCTCTGAATCTTCTGTCCACACATCAATGTCTCTGGTCTCCACCTTGCCTCTTCTGAGAGCAGTTTTATATGTGGGCAGCAAATGAACACAGTTGTGATCTGATGATCCTAAAGGAGGAAGGGGGAGTGATTTATAGGCCCTCTCTATGGATCCATAGCACAGGTCCAATGTCTTTTTACGCCTGGTTGGGCAGGAGACATACTGATGAAAGTTTTTAAGTGTCTTCTTTAAAGAAACATGGTTAAAATCCCCAAGAATGAAGTTTGGCGCCTCTGGAGAAATTGACTGCAGCCGCTGCACCACATCAGAGATGGTGCTGGAGGCGGAGTCAGCGTCTGCCCTCGGATGAATATACACAACTGTGATGAAAAGTTGGGGAAACTCTCGAGGCAAATAAAAGGGGCGAAGCGACACAGACAGCAGCTCCACATGGGGTGTACAGATGCGCTCTCTGACCGTGACAGATGTGCAGTACTGCTTATTAATGTATAAACATACTCCGCCCCCCTGACGTTTCCCCGTTACCTCTTCCTGCCGATCCGAGCACAGCGGAGCTCCAAAGCCGTCAATCCACAGGTCTGCGTCTCGATCATGCGCAGTAAGCCAGGATTCAGTGAAAGCCATGACGCAGCAGTTCTTAAAATCCTTCTGGTAACGTACGTTGCCTTGAATTTCCTCCACCTTGTTTCTCACAGACTGTGCATTCCCAAAAATGATCGAAGGAAGAGGAATGTTACCAAACTGATGTCTCCTAAGGCGCAATTTCACACCTCCACGTCTTCCACGCTTCCTCCTGCCGCTTCTTTTTTCACCGCTGTGTCCGTCTCTCAAAATAAAGTCCGGCAGCTGAAATTTGGGCGCAATCAGAGACTCTGCACCAGCTGTGTTAAAGCGCAGCAACACGTCCCTGGAATATTGTATTCTGCCCCCTATTCTGCTCGCCATGGAGCCGAACGCGTTTACCTCAGAGACAAAGAGCCACAGCACAGAAAGCAGTAGTGCGAGATATGAGAGGAAATCCATGTTACAGATACCAGGGAGCTGTTCGCCATATATTCCACAAACGCTCCAGGGCAGAAACGACACAGAGGATTTTCTAAAAACGTAAAAAAGTACAAAAAACACACACACGCACACACGCACTATATCACCAAGCTGCTGGTCGCTGCGTGCGCATGCGCTCTGTTTCCTGCTCAAGCTGAGTGCTCTGACTGTCTAAGCTGATTGTGGTGGGTCACCCTACAATACATTCCTCAGTTTTTCTCTGTATTTAATTGTATTCTGCAAGAGCTAGCCTGTGAACAGCTTTCATGGTTGTTTTCAAGTTCCTTTTTTGGGGGTGGGGGGGATGTATTTAACTCTGATAGCTAGCTACAGAAAAAGGATACAATGTGTATCCTAGGGACAAAACATTCAGTGTTGAGCTACATGAGCTGTGTGTGGTGTTGGGGTTTAATGCCCTTATTGTGAAGTGGCAGCCACTTCCTGTTCCGCCACTGCACCACCCCATAAATAGCAGAGGGCATCTATTACACGGTCTCTTTGACTGGTGCCCTCTGCCTGGTAGCTGTTCTGTGTCCATTGTGGTTTGAGTATTAATAAAGCTGAGTTCGTCCATTCACCTGGCCTCATCGTTCCAGAAGGTATTTATTCAGACATAACATTTGGCAGCTCATGTAGGTTCATTTTGTTTTCTTTTATTTACCTTTTGTTCTTATTAAAGACAAAAACAGAAGGGAGATGTTTTTACCTTCTTTACATGTTTCGACTGTGCACTGCAGCCTTTGTCAGAAGTGTCAGCTGATTGCTGCGAGGTGTCATTTTATCAGCTAACTTTCATAGGCGGGGCCAGCCCAGCAGACCTGTCAGATCCACTGAGCCAGCCCTGCTTTCCGCAATCCAATGGTCTCTGGAGAATGTGGTCCCAGGTGTGGGAAAGCATAAAGGCCCCCTCATCCCGGTTCATGCTATCTTTTCCCCGCTTCCTGATTTCTATGGCCTCCTTGATCCAGCGTTTGTGTCTGTTGCCCTCCGATCCAATAATTTTTGCATTGTCCCAGTCCATGATGTGATTATTTCTTTTGCAGTGATCTGATATTGCTGATTTTAATGTTTCTTGTTCTGCCTTTTCTTTTTGTGATCTTGTGAGTCATCCTAGTGTTTCCTTCTCACATTCCTTCTGGTGTTCTTTTTTTCTTGTGGTGAATGATCTTCCGTATTCTCCAAATACCATCGGATGGCAGAAAGCGGGGCCAGCTCGGTGGATCTGACAGGTCGGCTGGGCTGGCCCTGCCTACAAAAGTCAGCTGATAAAATGACACCTCGCAGCAATCAGCTGACACTTGTGACGAAGGCTGCAGTGAACAGTCAAAACATATAAAGAAGGTAAAAACATGTCCTTTCTATTTTTGTCTTTAATAAGAACAAAAGGCAAATAACATTTGGCAACTGAGGATAAACTAATGGAGGCGTGTATTGCATCACTTCGCCCCTTCCTGGAGCTCCTGAGTGAGCTGCCTGTGCCCTGGCCAAGATGGTTTGCGGCCTTCCAAAATTACATCGTCGCCCTTGGTGAGCTAGATAAGCTAAGAGCATGTGCGCTCCTTGTACACAACCTAGGGATTGAGGGATGTGACGAGTATTAACAGTGGTTCTGTCTTCTGGGAAGAGAGCCACTCTTTTTCTCTTTTTTCCCTTCTCTCCCCTGTACAGATTTCTCCTACACTCCTGAAGGGACCCTGAACTACACACCTGGGCTCCTGCAGCTGCTTTGCATCAACCCATTACCGAGCAGCTTATTCGAAGATCCTGCATCCAGTGTTTTTTTGCCATTTGGCCACATGGCATTAGAGTGTGTGGACTGCTTTGTTGTAGCTTTTTGACCAGTGCATTAGGTAGTGATTGCTAAATGAGGCTTTCTGGAGGACTTGAGGCCTTTCATCAAAATGGCTCATATAGATGAGGCCTCATGTGAAATGTCATTTTCTCTACCAGGCCATATAGTGGACAAAACGTATACAACATGCAGATTTTTACAAGGTGTGGTTTATATTAATCATATATCCCATAACCTACATATGTATAAGCATATTAGAATGTTTAGTGATTACATATGTGCAACGACCTCACGCCTCAGAACAGGACAAAAGGTCTCAACCGCCAGCGAAGATCAAAGAGCATCCGAGGCGCAGCGGTGGAGACCAGATCGATCGCCCTGACTTCCCAGGGCCAGGTGGAAGAGACAGAGGACAATGGAGGAGATTGATCGCCCTGACCACCCAGGGTCAGGTGGAGGAGTCAGAAGACAAAGGAGGGGGGATTAAGCTAATGCGGGATGTCAGCTGTGATATGCAATGTCTTTTGTTATGTGTAGGTATAAGTATGTAGGTCTGAATGTGTTCAACCTCTTATTCTGCACTGAGATGAGACTTGTTAGAGGAGCGAAGCTGATAATAAACTTTGGTTTATAAATCACATCACCTCGTTATTCCAAGCTCTTCTACACAAGGGTATTATTGGTTTAATGTGTATTTTTTCATTTCAATAAATGCACTGTCTTAAAAGAAATATCAATGATCATAAAAGCAAAATAAATAAATAAATAAATAAATAAAACTGAGGTGACTACAGTGAATGTGCTTGTGCTACTTATCCTTTTTTTTTTTAAAGAAATAACTTTTCAACAGTCTTATACTGTCTTTCCCAGTACATTTATCGCTGTCCTTATTGTCATGCAGGGCACAATGGTGCCTCAGCATAATGATATGTTATTGTTGTATCCAAGCTCTTTGAAAAACAACAGACACCTCACCTTGCAAATAAAAATAAGTAAGAAGAACCCAACCGGGACTTAAAACTCCAGTTGCAGGACAGATATTTTACCTCTAAGCTACTACTTAGTCATGGATTGTTGAGGCTTTCGTGAAGACTTGAGGCCTTTCATCAAAATGGCTCAGATGAGGCCTCATGTGAAACTTCATTTTCTCTACTAGGCCATCTAGTGAACAAAACATGCATATTTTTGTAAGGGCATTTTTTAAAATCTATTTCAATAAATGTGGTGTCTTTTAAGAATTATCAATGATCATAAGGCAAAAAAGACATAATAAAGCTGGGGTGACTACAGTGAATGTGCCTGTGTTACTTGGTGTGCTTGTACTGCTTATCCATTTTTATTAAGACTCAATTCAGTTCAATTCAACTTTATTTATATAGCGCCATTTCACAACAACAGTCATCTCATAGCACTATCAACTGTAAGGAGGACCCCCACAGTTGCAGAAAGACCCCAGCAATCAGGCGATCCCCTGTGAGCAAGCACTTGGCGACGGTGGAGAGGAAAAACTCCCTTTTAACAGGAAGAAACCTCCAGCAGAACCAGGCTCAGGGAGGGGCAGTCATCTGCTGCGACTGGCTGGGGGGTGAGGGGACAGAGAAGAAGAAAAGAACAGACATGTAGAGAGCAAACAGCACGATGGGGACTCAATCTATGGGAGAGAACAAACAAATGTTAATGACCAGCAAAAAAAAAATATTTCATAGAGAGTGAGGAAAGGAGTGAGGCCCAGTGCATTACTGGAGGTCCCCCGGCTGACTAAACCTATTAGCAGCATAACTAAGGGAGGGTTCAGAAACACATGATCCCTCCCTAATTGTAGGCTATATCAAAAAGGTAGGTTTTAGCCCTATTCTTAAAAACAGAGATCGAGTCTGACTCCCGAATCCAGATTGGCAGCTGATTCCACAGGAGAGGAGCTTGATAACTGAAGGCTCTGCCTCCCATTGTACTTTTGGAGATTCTAGGTATTACAAGTAAACCTGCATTTTGGGAGCGTAGTGCTCTGTTAGGATGATACGGTAGTATCAGATCTTTTAAATAAAAAGGAGCCTGATTGTTTAGAGCTTTGTAAGTAAGAAGAAGGATTTTAAACTTAATTCTAAACTCTATGGGAAGCCAATGAAGGGAGGCCAGAACCGGAGAGATATGATCTCTCTTTCTAGTACCTGTTAAAACTCTTGCTGCAGCATTTTGGATCAGCTGAAGACTTTTTAAAGATGTTTTAGGACAGCCTGATAATAAAGAATTACAATAATCTAATCTCGAGCTAACAAAAGCGTGGATCAGCTTCTCAGCATCACTCTGAGACAAGATGCTCCTAATCTTGGCAATATTACGCAAATGATAGAAGGCAGTCTTAGAAACAAATTTAATATGTGAATTGAAGGACAAATCCTGATCAAAAATGACTCCAAGGTTCCTCACAGAGCTATTAAGAGAAAGAGTAACTGCATCCAAACTGAAAGTTTGATTTGGAAAGGAATTTCTAAGGTTTTTTGGACCAACAAGAATGACTTCAGTCTTATCTGAATTTAATAGCAGGAAATTACAAGTCATCCAAGCTTTGATTTCCTTAAGACAGGCTTCTAACTTGGCTAATTGATTAGTATCATCTGGCTTCATTGACAGGTATAATTGTGTGTCATCTGCATAACAGTGAAAATGTATACAGTGCTTTCTAATAATGTTGCCTAACGGAAGCATATATAAACTAAAAAGAGTAGGGCCAAGCACAGATCCCTGTGGAACTCCATGACTAAGCTTTGAGCTGAGAGAAAACTCATCATTTACATGAACAAACTGGAACCTATCAGATAAATAAGATCTAAACCACTGCAACGAAGTTCCATTAAGTCCAACATAGTGTTCTAATCTATCAAGTAGAATATTATGATCAATAGTATCAAAAGCTGCACTAAGATCTAAAAGGACAAGTACAGAAACTAGTCCATTATCAGATGCAATGAGGAGGTCGTTAGTGACCTTCGCTAAGGCTGTTTCAGTACTATGATGGATTCTAAACCCAGATTGAAACTCCTCAAGTAAACCATTTCCCTGCAGGTGGTCAAATAATTGCGTAGCAACAACTCTTTCTAAGATTTTTGAAATGAAAGGGAGATTAGAGATTGGTCTATAGTTAGCTAAAGCTCCTGGATCTAGCGTTGGCTTTTTGAGTAAGGGTTTAATTACAGCCGTTTTAAAAGCCTGCGGTACATGGCCTAAAGTTAATGAAGAATTGATTATATGAAGAATAAAGCTACCAATAAGTGGGAAGACTTCTTTAAATAACCTGGTAGGAATAGGGTCTAAAAGACAAGTTGAAGGTTTGGATGAGAAAACTATTTTGTCTAACTCACAAAGGTCGATTGGAGTAAACTCATCAAGACAGACATCAATAGAAGGAGTTGTAGTAGTTACAGTATTTAACTTAACTGTGGGAAGAATCTGATTGATTTTATCTCTGATGGATGAAATTTTATTATTGAAAAAGTTCATAAAGTCCTGACTAGTAAGCTCTAAGGGGATGCTAGGATTGACAGAGTCCTGACTCTTTGTCAACCTGGCTACAGTACTGAAAAGAAACCTGGGATTATTCTTGTTCTCTTCTATTAATGCAGAGTAATAACTCGTTCTAGCTTTTCTAAGAGATTTTTTATAAATTAAAAGATGATTTCTCCAAGCTAAATAGATTTCATCTAAATTAGTAGAGCGCCATTTTCTTTCTAATTGACGAGTCTTCTGTTTTAAGCTACGAGTTTCTGTGTTGAACCAAGGAGTTAAAAATCTCTGATTAGACTTTTTCTTTTTTAAGGGGGCCACCAAGTCTAGAGCCTGATGCAGAGAAGCCGAAACACTATCCACCATGTTATCAATTACAGAAGGAGCAAGCTGTCTATAGCTTATTTCCGTTGTGTTGACACATGGCATAGAGGAAACAATCTGCATAAATTTGGAAACAGCATCATCTGAGAGGCATCTACTGTGATAATATTTTTCTTTAGGAGCCAAATAGTCAGAAATAGTAAAATCAAAGGTTAACAGACAATGGTCTGACAGTACAGGGTTATGAGGAGACACTACAAGATTTTCTATTTCTATGCCATATGTCAGAACAAGGTCCAATGTATGGTGGAGGTAATGAGTAGAATTTCCTACTTTCTGAGAAAACCCAATCGAGTCTAATATTGAATTAAAAGCCACATTAAGGCAGTCACTATCTACATCCACATGTATATTAAAGTCCCCTACTATAATTATTCTATCAGATTTCAGCACTAAATCAGCTAAGAAATCAGCAAATTCGGATAAAAATTCTGAATAGGTTGATGGGGGACGATAAACTATGGCAAATAAAATTGGGTTTAACCTGGAATTGCTAAAGTGCCCAACACTGAGGACCAGGCCCTCAAAGGAATTATAACATGTTTTTTGCTTTACATTAACTAGTAATTTGGAATGGTAAATTGATGCTACTCCTCCTCCACGACCAGAACTTCTGGGATTTTGACAGTTTAAATAACCAGAGGGAGTTGATTCATTTAAACCAACATAATCCTCTTGCCCTAACCAAGTCTCTGTAAGGGAAATTAAATCAATCTGATGCTCAATTAACAGATCATGGACTAACAGAGACTTGGGAGTTAGAGACCTAATATTTAATAAACCACATTTAATTTTTAAATTATGAGGAGGAACAGAGGCCAAATCATTCAATTTAGAGGCTTTATGTTTAATTTGAGTTTTACCAATATTTTGCTTTATCACTCTGGGATGCTTATACATTATATTTTTATTTACTTTGGAGGGAGCAGACAAGAAATAACAAATTTTCAACAGTCTTATACTGTCTTTCCCAGTATATTCAACTCTGGCCTTGTTCTCATGCAGGGCACAATGCCAATAGTGCCTCAGCATAATGATGCGTAATAATGATCCAAGCTCTTTAAAACACAACAGAGACTTCACCTTGCAAAAAAAAAAAAAAAAGTACAAGGATACCCCAGATCTCCTACTTATAGAGCAGATGCTTTACCACTGAACCATCACTTCAGTTATAATAAACAGGCACTATTTGTGGAAAATACATCAATGGGAGAAATGCACTCAAACTGTTTCCAAACAGGAGAAGTCCATGTTTTTGGTGCTGCCTGTTGTGTCCATAATGTAGGAATGACGAGTGAGTCGCACCTCGGTTAACAGGGTTTATTCAGGATATAACACAGACTATATACAGAGGCTTATGGCACTGGCCAGGTGGCTCCATGATGAAAGAGGCAAAGCCTCTTCTGCCCACTCTTTTATACCCTGGGTGGCGTCACCACCGGAAACCGGCAGTAGCCACCCCGGTCTATCTTATGACCAACCCGGCTGCCATCTTGGTCGTACCAGCCTATTTACATACATAATTCCCCCCGCCTCCCCCCCCCAAAAAAAATGTCAAGCACACAAATAACCCACCCAAATTTATCACCCGACACATGCACTAATCCAAAAACACATACAGAAAATAAACAAAACACCTATCCACTCACACAACTAAGGCTGAGGGGCTGGGTAGACCACCAGCACCCCTACACGGCTGAGCAGATTATTCTGCCACTTGGAATAGGGGAACATACAAACAAAATAATAAGCCGTGTTTCTAACTGAAAACAGTCCCTTAAAACACATCAAATAACACATACAATAAAACACAAGATATTTCCTATAGGCGGCCCCCCACCCCAACTCCCACCCCACAGTGGGCACACGGAGTAACATCTACTAAAAGGGGCTACACATATAAAAACAATTCAATTAAACCAAATTCCTACAAATACTCAATCATTATAAGTCATTTGAACCAGGCAAACTCTAGAAAATTACTAATGTAAATTCACACAGTGATGCCACCGGCCAGACTACCAAAATTTGACACAAAATCCAATTCTCCAAAATTACCAAAGGCACAGTGCATACACACAGGCATCTACATATGACATGTAAAATAGACAAAAATTGCTATCAAATATCAAAAGGATGCCTCCCGCACTCACACTCACTCTGAGTTTGTCACCTTCTTCTCCCTTCTTCTTTTTTTTTTTTTTAATTTACCGGGGCACCAAATAGAAACCAACATTAAAACAGGACAGGAGAAACAACACAAACATGCAAAATAAAACCCTCAGTCCCCGGCCATCAGAGCTCCTGCTGCGCCGTCTCCGCTCCACCTCTGGCAGCCTCAGATCCCTTGGGTGTCTCCAGACACGAATCGACCTGCGCCCATCTTCCTCCATTAGATGGGGCTCCACCTGGAACTGCCTCTGGTTGTCCCACTGCTCACGTGGACTGTGATCTCTACATACTTGAGCCTCAACCTTGGTCTTCGAGGGAGTCCACTTCCTCTTCATCAGATCACCGGTCCTGCGACTGGCCCCCAACTCCAGCTGCTCTGACACGCGGGCTCTCCTGGGTCTCCTCTTGGCAGGTCGTTGCTGGGAGCACTTTACGATAACCACGCTCGTTGGTCTAGCCCCGTTTTCTCCCGGCGTTGGCACCTCATCCTGGTGAGCCTCATCGGGGGTCCCGCTGTGCCGTCCAGCACTCTCGTCCAGGGCAGCCTGCATGACGGCTTCGGGTCCATCCCGAGAGGTCTCCGAGTGGCGCGGTGTGTGCACTCCCAAAGTCACATTGACCATCCAGTCTGAATCTCACTCCTCAGCACCCTCCACGGTAGGAACAGGTCAGCCCCACAGTCTACATCCAGACCATTCTTCACCAGAGATGTTCATAATGAAGAACCCAAGGCCGTAAAATAGGTTGCAACCCATAACGTTATCACCGGATGCAGAAACGTTAATGAGAACACTGGGCGCCACACTGTCCTTATATCGGGCCTCCATCTCGACGTAGCCCAATATAGCCAACCTGTTCCACCCATAACCATAATACTCCACTTGTTGCCTTCTTATCTGTGGGTGGGGAAACAATCTGTTCATGTTTTCAAGATTCAGGACAGAAATCACTGCTCCTGTGTCCACTAGGAGCGGGACCTCGACTCCATCCAACGCGACAGTTCAACCAATCCTCCCTGTTGTCTCTGGGGAGACAGTATGCACAGCTGTCGGAGTCTTCTGAGCAGCACCTGGATCTCTCCCACGGCTCCTGTGTACAAAGTTATCGCACACCCTGGCAAAATGGTTTAAAAGACCGCATTTGCCACAACGCTTTCCTTTCACTGGGCACACTCTGGACTTATAGCGGTGCTCAGTGGACCCACATCCATAACATTTTGGCATACCAGGGGCAGACCTTATCCTGACCACGGAAGCAAAATCATCCTCTCCGCATTCGCCATCACAAGGATCCAGGCTCAGTGCCTTAGTGCAAGACTCATTCTTCTCCAGAGAGGCCCCTTCAGTAAGGCCCCTCGCGATGGTCTCTGCTACCTCATACTGTTGGGCAAGCTCGACAGCTTCAGCTAACATCATCTCTTCTGGGTGCGTCAACAATCTGGACTGGGCCGCTGTGCAACAGATGTGCTCCGCCAACTGGTCCCGAATCATCTCGTCCTCCAGGGACCCGAATCTGCATTCCCTCGCCAGCTCGCAGATGTCTGCCATGAATCTTTGCACGGGCTCTCCCGACCGCTGGCGGCGCTGTCGAAACTGAATGCATCTCACAATGACGTTCTCCAGTGCCTTAAAGTATCGCACCATTAGCTGCACCACTTCGTCAAAACTGTCTGCACCTCCAAGATTCTCCAGAATCCTCTGCCCTTCCATTCCTAAATTATGTACCAACACAGCTTGCACACAGAGCTTCTCCATATCTTCCAAACCCAGGACAACAAGATAGTTGGTAAAGGCAGCGAACCACCTAAGCCACGGCACGAGGAGCTTGCCCAGAGCCTCGAGGAATGGTCAAAAGCTAGCAACAGAGCGTTCCATTACCGCTTTTACCTCATTACCAAATGTGTCCATAATGTAGGAATGATGAGTGAGTCTCACTTCGGTTAACAGGGTTTATTCAGGATATAACACAGACTATATACAGAGGCTTATGGCACTCTCCAACTGGCCAGGTGACTCCACGACGAAAGAGGCAGAGCCTCTTCCGCCCACTCTTTTATACCCTGGGCGGTGTCACTACCGGAAACTGGCAGTGGCCACCCCGGTCTATCCCATGACCAACCCAGCCGCCATCTTGGTCGTACCAGCCTATTTACATACATTAACACTGCCTCCATCTGAAAATTGGCTGTGACAAATCCCTTACACAGTCAAACATCGACAACACAAAACGTGAGGGACGGAGATTTCCACTGTGTAATGCTGCTCACTTTATTTCATGTTGCAAGCCAAATCATGAATGGCTTCCTGACCCAGTCACATGGTATGATGTTAACAAATAAGTCACAATACACGCCTCGAAACGTGCTTTGCCAAATATTTCCTGGATAAGCTCAGAGCACCCTCAAAGCTCTGGAGCCTGCCGTCCCATCACTAGCATTAGGCTTCAGTATTTGCTGGCCTATTTAGTGCCTTTGCCCCTTGAAGTGTTTATTGCAAAAGGAGTGACTGTAGGGGTTCTCTACCTTTTCTTTTTGATTCACTTTTTTCCTGTTTTGTGGCAAGCCAGGCAGGTAAGCTTTTGTATTTTATTTCACTAGGGTAGGTTTCTTTTCCTTTCTAGAAAGAGTGGGGGGTTTTGTTTGTTATTTTGGCCTGGGAGAACCCTGAAGCTGTTGTCGCCTCCTCCTTATTCTGAGTTCTCTTCTGTTAGTTTTGGTTCTCACTTGTAAATAAATCTCCACTTATTATTTTGACACCCAGCAGTCCCTTGGTGCTTATTTTGTGAGTTGATTCTCTTCTTGTGTGCTGCAGCCAGTTGTATGTTACGTCCTTTTATCTCTCCTGGCAATCTTGGTTAATTAAGGTTGCAACATAAGTGGGGGCTCGTCCGGGATTGATTAATTAATCAATTAATTACCCAGGGTAGTTTCTGGTTGCAGTACTTTTGTTAGTAGGTTTTGAAAAAAAAAATTGCCCAGTTTAGTTTAGAAATTTTTGTTAATGGTCCCACTCATGAGCAGCTTGATTATTGCAGGAAGGATGATTTGTTTTCAATTGCTTCTCATTATGACCTCCCTGTCATTAAATCCATCATTAAACGAGACTTGAAGTCTGATGTGTTAAGGGGTTTGGTAGATAAGGGGGTTTTGGCTTTAGGGGTGGATGTATCTGGCATTGAAGTTCTTCCACAGGCCTCCAAGGAGGGGACAAGTACTCCTACCACTGTTAAGGAAGGTGACAAAAAACCCACCTCTTTCCATGTCAAGGTTTGAGCCGTTTTCTTGGGAGTCCTCCCACATGTCTGCTGAAGGTGCCTGGTTAAAGGTACCTCTTGCTCGCCTTGAAATTGAGGCTAAGGATAAGGCAAGAAAAGAGGAATATGATAAACTTTTCTCTCAGAGTTTTGTTGAGTTTGCACGAGAAAAGTAAATACTTTTTCATAGATGGTGCTCTTCAACAAAAGCTTGTGATTTTGTTTCATTAAGGGAGCTAATGTTGGTAGAGGATTTTAAAAACTGTTTTCCAGGCCAAACTGCACTCTCTTAATGAACAGAAAGTGCCCACCCTACAGGAAGCCGCAATCCTGGCAAATTCTTCTGTCATGACTCGCCACGCATCATTGGCCCCTGCTGCGCGCACACCTGCGCCTCGTCAGCGGTGAACTATTTAACCCATTCAGCCCTGTGCTTCGGCCTGAAGCCGTCTGTTCCCTTCGGCTCGTCTTCGCTGTTGGAACCCCCATTACCAGCAAGACAACGCTCATCCATAAGCATCTTACCTTTTCTCTACAGTCCTCTCCCCTGTGCACAGGTGGATTCCTTGGCGGCGGACCCTTGCCTTCGCCACTTCATCCACGCCGTTGCCACAGGCTCCGCAGGTCGCTGTCTCCTGGGCTCTTTCCTTGCCGACGCCAGCCACCTGTCATTCCAAGTAAGCAGCAGTCATTCTCACAGTCCTGTATAGGTGTGGTGCCCTTTACCTTGTCCCTCTGTTCTATCGTTATAGGGTTGCCCAGCTGTACGGCGGTCTGCTCTGCTGCCTGCGCACTGAAGTTCTTCCTCAATACATATACATATCCCACACACGCATTCATTCATACCTGTCTGTTAAATAAAGCTGTTGAATCTATTCTGAGCCTGCGTGTGTGTCTCCTGAGCCGGACATTATGTCAGTACGGCTTCAGCAGAGCGGCTCGGCAGACAGCGGGCTTGCATGCCGTCTTTCCACCCTCGAGGCTCGAGTAGATTTAATAGCCCACCAACAGCAGGTAATTTTGAATCAATTGACCTCAATCACTCACCGGTTAGACCGCCTGGACCCTCAGCAGCCGTTCCCCCCGGCTCGCCAGGGAGGGTTAGCTCCTGTCGCTCCGGTGGCTGGCCAGTCTGCCACGGGAATGCCGACCCGGCTCACACCGATCCCGACTCCGGCCCGTTTCAACGGGAAACTTGGCGGAGCTCGGGGGTTCATTATGCAGTGTGAGTCGGTGTTCCTGCGCGTTCCCGGGGACCACAGCCGGATTGGTTACATTGGGAATCTCCTGGAGGGGTGAGCGCTAACTTGGGCTTACTCCGTAATGGCGAAGCCCAGTTACGCGAACCTCTCCTATAACCAGTTCGTGCGAAGCTTCCTTGAAGTGTTTGATCACTCCCGGCGCGATAGTGTCCTCACTGACCGTCTTCTTGCTCTCCAGCAGGGAAGCCGGTCAGCGGCGGACTACGCCATCGACTTCCGGGTCGCTGCCGAGGAAGTAGGCTGGGTGGATGCGTCACTCTGTGGCATTTTCCTCTGCAGCCTCAGTTCTGGTCTGAGGGATGAATTGGCTGGCCGAGATCTCCCGGAGACACTCTTGGAGCTAATCTCCGTAGCTATTAGCTTGGATAACAGGCTGCCTGAGCGTTCCTCCGAGCGGAAGTCGACCAACCGCTCGCAAGGCGGCTCCGCTCGCACGCCTCAAGCTTGCCCCCTGGCGTTGCCGCCACCGGAGTCCCCCGAGGAGTCGGAGGCAATGGTGGTTGGCCGGTCAAAGCTCCCTCCAGCGGAGAAACAGCGCCGCCGGGAGTTGGGCCTGTGCATGTATTGCGGAGGCAGCCAACACACCGTGGAGAATTGTCCGGAAAAGCCAAACGGGGAGGTCTGCGAGTCACTGTAGGGGGCCTCGCGGACTCTAACCGGACAAAACCCCTCACTAGTCTTTCTTTGCCCATCCGTTTCTGTCACAACGCCACGGGGCATCTTACTCATGCACTGGTGGACTCAGGAGCAGAGCAGAGTTTCATTTCTAAGAGCATGGCAACCCAATTGGGCATCCCCTGCCACCCTCTGCCAACTCCGCTCAGCCTGATCACCCTCTCTCATGCACCCCCTGGTCAAGTGACCCATCGGACCAAACCTATTGCTGTCATCATCTCAGGTAATCATCGGGAGGATCTTGTCCTTTATGTCCTGTCCTCCTCTGTCTCACCAGTCATCCTAGGCTACCCCTGGCTGCGTCTACACAACCCAGTGCTGGATTGGCAGGCCGGAGGGATTGCCGCCTGGAGTTCGTTTTGCATGGGCACCTGCCTTCAGTCTGCAGCTTGCACCCCGTTCTCACCCCCTCTGGCCAAGGACGCTGCGCCGCTGGATCTCACCCTGGTGCCTCCGGAGTTTCGTGATCTGGACTTCGTCTTCAGTAAGTCCAGGGCAATGTTGCTCCCTCCTCACCGGCCCTACGACTGTGCAATTAACATCCGCACGGGGGCTCCCTTACCCTTAGGGCGTCTATATAGCCTGTCAGCGCAAGAGAGGGAAGCGATGGACGCCTACCTGAAGGAGTCGCTCAGTGCGGGAATCATCCGCCCCTCTTCGTCCCCGCTCGGTGCTGGGTTCTTCTTTGTATCCAAGAAGGACGGTTCTCTACGCCCCTGCATTGACTATCGGGCCCTCAACGACATCACGGAGAAGGACCGCTACACCCTGCCGTTGATGGACACCGCCTTCCACTCCCTCCAGGGGGCGACCTGGTTCACTAAATTGGACCTCCGCAGCACCTACCACCTCGTCTGGATCCGGGAGGGAGATGAGTGGAAGACAGCCTTCCGAATGCCTACTGGCCACTTCGAATACCTGGTGATGCCGTTCGGATTAACCAATGCCCCCGCAGTATTTCAGCGCCTCATTAATGATGTCCTTCGTGACTTCCTCGGCTTTTTCGTCTTTGTATACCTAGACAACATCCTAATCTTCTCCAGGTCACGGGATGAACACCGGGTCCGCGTGAGGCGGGTCTTGCAGCGGCTGCTAGAGAACAGGTTGTATGTCAAGGCCGAAAAGTGCGAATTCTATGCCAAGACCACCTCCTTCCTGGGGTTTGTCATTTCACACGACCAAGTCCTTCCCGACCCCGCGAAGGTCAAAGCGGTAGTCGACTGGCCCACGCCAACCTCCAGGAAACAAGTACAACAATTCATAGGATTCGCCAGCTTCTACCGCCGTTTCGTACCTAACTTCGGCGCCATTGTCGGCCCATTGACCCGCCTCACCTCGCCTAAGACCCCCTTCCGGTGGACCGAAGAGGCAGCTGTGGCGTTTCAAGCACTCAAGACGGAGTTCTCTTCCTCCCGGGTCCTTACCCAGGTCGACCCCGCGCTGCAGTGCTTGGTGGAGGTCGACCCATCTGATACAGGGGTGGGGGCAGTGCTGTCCCAGCGGTCGCCCACCGACGGGACCAAGCGACCCTGCGCCTTCTTCTCCCGACGCCTGTCGCCGGCCGAGCGCAATTATGACGTCGGGGACAGGGAGCTTCTCGCGATCAAGCTCGCCCTGCAGGAGTGGCGCCATTGGCTGGAGGGGGCTGCTTTGCCATTCATAGTGCTAATGGACCATAAGAACTTGGAGTACTTGAGATCTGCCAAACGTCTGAACGCCCGCCAGGCGCGTTGGTCCTTGTTCTTTGCCCGTTTTCACTTTACCATCACGTACCACCCCGGTTCGAAGAACGGCCTGCCTGACGCCCTTTCCAGGCAATTTGCCCCTGAGATGTCAGAGGAGTCGGCGCACACTATCCTGCCCAGCTTGTGTATTGTGGTGGCGATGTCCTGGGCCATTGAAGACAAGATCCAGAAGGCGCAGGAGACTGAACCGGACCCTGGCGGCGGACCAGAGGGGAGGCTATTCGTTCCATCTTCGGTTCGGGGGGAGGTTATCCACTGGATCCACACCTCCAAGTTCGCCTGCCATCCTGGGGTCTCCCGGCTGGTCGATCCCCTCCAGCGGTCCTTCTGGTAGCCTGGTCTGCAGAAGGACGCCGCCAACTACGTCCGGGCCTGCCCAGTCTGTGCCACCGGCAAGTCGGGTAACGCTCCTCCCGCGGGTCTGCTCCAGCCCCTGCCGATCCCAGGCAGGCCCTGGTCCCACATAGCCCTCGATTTCGTCACCGGTCTCCCAGTCTCCAACACCTACGATGCAGTGCTGACCATCGTCGACCGTTTCTCCAAGGCCGCCCACTTCGTGCCGCTGCGGGGCCTCCCTTCGGCACAGGAGACAGCGGATCTCCTGGTCCAACACGTGGTCAGACTGCATGGAATACCGGTGGACGTCGTCTCGGATCGGGGGCCCCAATTCTTTTCTGAGGTGTGGAAGTGTTTCTGTAACGCCCTGGGGGCCACTGTAAGCCTCTCCTCCGGTCATCACCCGCAGTCCAACGGGCAATGTGAACGGGCCAACCAGGAGCTGGAAGCTGCCCTCTGCTGCGTCACCACCTCCAATCCAGCCTCTTGGAGCACGCACCTGGCCTGGGTGGAATACGCCCACAACTCCACTCGATCTTCTGCTACTGGTATGTCCCCTTTCAAGGCTTCCCTGGGATACGACCCACCTTTGTTCCCGGTGCAGGAGGGTGAGCTGGCGGTTCCCTCCATCCAGGCGCACCTGAGGCGGTGCCGGAGCCTTTGGTCCAAGACGCGCGACGCGCTGCTGCGCACAGCTGCACGCAATAGCACTACAGCGAACCGTCACAGGAGACCGGCTCCCGCCTACCAGGTGGGCCAGCAAGTTTGGGTGTCTGCTCACAACGTCAACCTGAAGGGTGAGAAGAAGAAACAGGCTCAGCGCTTCATTGGACCCTTCACCATCTCCAAGATCATTAACCTGGTGGCTGTGCGTGTGGCCATTCCCCCCCCCCCCCCTCCATATTTGCCCCACCTTCCACGTTTCCAAGATCAAACCGGTGGTGTCCGATCCCCTCTGTCCCCCGCCCGCGGCGCCGCCCGCGCCCCTCATGATTAATGGCCACCCGGCCTGGAGACTCACTTCCATCTTAGACTCTCGGTGCCGAGGTCGCGGGCTGCAGTACCTGGTGGACTGGGAGGGTTTCGGTCCTGAGTGGAGGCAATGGGTGCGCTCTTCCTTGGTGCTGGACAAGGGCCTTATCACGGAGTTCCATCAGACGCACCCGGATAAACCAGTGCCAGGAGGCGCTGCTGGGGGGGAGTACTGTCATGACTCGCCACTCATCATTGGCCCCTGCTGCGCGCACACCTGCGCCTCGTCAGCGGTGAACTAGTTTAACCCATTCAGCCCTGTGCTTCGGCCTGAAGCCGTCTGTTCCCTTCGGCTCATCTTCGCTGTTGGAAACCCCATTACCAGCAAGACAACGCTCATCCGTAAGCATCTTACCTTTTCTCTACAGTCCTCTCCCCTGTGCACAGGTGGATTCCTCGGTGGCGGACCCTCGCCTTCGCCACTTCATCCACGCCATTGCCACAGGCTCCGCAGGTCGCTGTCTCCTGGGCTCTTTCCTTGCCGACGCCAGCCACCTGTCATTCCAAGTAAGCAGCAGTCATTCTCACAGTCCTGTATAGGTGTGGTGCCCTTTACCTTGTCCCTCTGTTCTATCGTTATAGGGTTGCCCGGCTGTACGGCGACCAGCTCTGCTGCCTGCGCACTGTTCTCCCTCAAGTTCTCCCTCAATACATATACATATCCCACACACGCATTCATTCATACCTGTCTGTTAAATAAAGCTGTTGAATCTATTCTGAGCCTGCGTGTGTGTCTCCTGAGCCGGACATTATGTCATCTTCTTCTTCTTCTTCTTCTTCTTCTTCTTCTTCTTCTTCTTCTTCTTCTTCTTCTTCTTCTTCGTCGATCGCTAGATGGTCACACCAGCTGCCCTGACGAATGCTGCCGTCCTGCGGAGGTCCCCGTGCAGCTTTTGGTTCAGTGATGTGGGGTCAGGCCACGTAGCTCGTCTGAGTGCAGTGTGGTCTGGGCAGTCTTGGAGGTGTTTGCTGGTCATTTGGCAGTACCACATGGGCATCTGTCCGATTGTCCAACTTTAAGTTTCTGGTGCATGTGAGCATGCATTCTGTTATGTCCAGTTCGGAGTCTGAAGAGAACGACTTGGTCAGCCCTGCTCAGACTGTAGTAGTTGTCATCCTTGCAGAAGTTTGGGTGTTGCTGCTGCCACTTCTTGTGAGACAGGGCCTTAATAATGGTTTTCTCCTCACTGTAAGAGACCTGCCTGTCTTCCTGGTCTTGCTGCCCACTCTCCTTAGCAAGTCTGTCAGCCGTCTCATTTCCATAAATTCCACAGTGGGCAGGAATCCACTGGAGTGATACGTTCGCCTGTGTTGCTAGTTGAGACAGAGTGAGGGCGAGTTCATTCAGTTCTTTGCGTCGGGGGTCCTGAAGTGCATCCAAGACAGAGAGGGCATCAGTGAAGATGACGACCCGCTTGTGTGCCTTGTCTTGATGTTCCCTGACGTGGGGCGCTGCTGTTCTCAGGGCCTCTGCCTCAGCCCTGAAATTGGTGGAGTACTTTCCAGTCGCAATGGGAATGTGGGTCTCCTTGTCAGCGTACCTGATGTACATGCCGCCTCCTCCATTCCTGGTTGCTTCCATGGCAGAGCCGTCTGTGTAGACGTTGAGTCCACTGCTCTTTAGGGTAGGCAGACCGAATGAACTCCAGGGCCAGCGACTTCCTCTCTTGGTCTGACTGTGTTCCTTTCTTCCCAATGCCCAATACTGTATGTCTGTGCATATGGCTGGGAAGTTCTGTCGGTTCCAGGAGGGAACAGATGCTATGGGTGGTATTGGTGTGGGTATGTGGTCCATCAGTTCTGGGTCTCTCCTTTCAAGTGTTCTGCTCTGGTGGATGAAGCTCGATCTCTTAAGTCTCCCTTTTGTTGGCTTGTTCAGTCTGTCCTTCATGGGATGGTTTTCCAGGCTTTTGAATTTGGCGGCCTGGGTCAGTACCTTGACGTTTCTTCTGTCTTCCAGTGGTGCAAGGCCTGTTGTTGTCTCCAGTGCTTTGATAGGGGTACTGCACATGGCTCCTGTCATCATTCGCATGGCTTGGTTTTGGAGTCTGTCCAGCTTCTCAGTGTTGCTTTTGGCAGCTGTTGAGGTTGCTGCCATACCATACTCCAGAACAGGCCGAATCCTCCCCACATAGAGCTTCTTCAGGACACCCTGGTCTACACCCCAGTCTGTTCCTGACAGTTCCTTCATTAGGGCCATCCCGATCTTTGCTTTTGCCTGGTTCTTGTGCAGCTGGTTCTTCCAAGTCAGTCTGCTATCCATGGTGATCCTGAGGTATGTGGGTGCATATTCAGCCTGGAGCTCATGGGAGTTGATCTGCAGTTTCACCTTCTGGGGTTGGGTGGACAGGGTGAAGACGGTGTATGTAGTCTTCCTCTCATTTAAGCTTACAAGCCATGACTTGGTCCATGCCTCTATCAGCCGGAGAACTTGCTGCAGTCTGTAGTTTGCAGTCATGATGCTTTCCTCACTGCACCAGAGGGCTAGGTCATCGGCATAGATGGCACCTTGTACGTTCCTTGGCAAACTCTGGATGATGCCCTTAATGAATACAAGGAAGAGTGTTGGAGAGAGCACTCCTCCTTGTGGGACTCCTTCCCTCAACACCTTCTTCTTGCTGGAGTACTGTCTGACCTGGACTCTGGCTCTTCTGTTGTGCAGGTATTGGGTAATCCACTTGTACATGCGCCCAGCGATACCACACTGACACAGTTTCAGCTTGAGGCCGTCTTTCCATACCCTGTCAAACGCCTTTTCTAGGTCAATCCACACAGTGAGGGTGTGCTTTTTTTTCTTGGAAGGCATCTTCTATGGCTTGAGAGATGTATGTTATTTGGTCCTCTGTAGACCGGTTCTGCCTGAAGGCTGCTTGCTCTGGGCCGATGTGTTGTTTTCCTTCCAAGTGCCACATGAGTCTGGTGTTGATGAGACGCTCTAGCAGCTTTCCTATGCAGCTTGTAAGGCTTATGGGGCGATAGCTTTCAGCCTTCAACTTATCTTTGCCTTTTTTGTGCACTGGAATCATCGTGGCTTCTTTCCAGATCTAAGGCACAGTCCCTGATCTCCAACTGTCGTTGAAAAGCTGCAGAAGTTTCTTCTTGGTTTTGGGGCCAAGGTTCAGCAACATTTCATTTGTGATCTTATCAGACCCAGGGGCTTTTTTCAGCTTTAGTGTTGTCATTGCATCCTCCAGCTCCTTGAGAATGAATGGCGAGTTCATCACTAGTTCAATCTGTGTGTTCTGATGAATTCGCTGGGCTCCTCTGACAACCTTTCTCCTCCCTGGTGGAATCTGAAGATGGCTTGTCTTCGCATACTGGTTGATGAAATGGTCTGCTGCTTTCTTGCCAGTCAGCAGTTCTTGATCTGCCTGTACTGTGATCGGCGAGCTTTTGCTGTTCTCGTCGTTGAGGGCTTGAGCCAGTTTCCAAAGCTTGTTGCCGTCCTTGTCTAAGTTGAGCTGCTCTGTCTTTTCTTGCCATCTCTTTTGAGCTTCCTGTATAAATGTCTGCCTGTGTTTTGCAGTGGCCGCCTTCAGGGCAATGTTGTTTTCTACTGTAGGATCTGCTTCTACTTTTTTCCTTGCCTCTGCCACACTGTCTTCAAGCTGCTGGAGCTCTTCTGTCCAGTAAGGCCTATAGTTCTTTCTGGCTCCCCGAGGTATAGATTCATTTGCAGCCTTCAGAATAGCATGGTTCAGCACCCTGACTTTCTTGTTGAGGTTCTGCTGCTTGTGACAGTTCTCCGCAGAGTACCGGTCCACCAGTGTTGAGAAGCGCACCCAGTTGGCCTTCTTGTAATTCCACCTGGGGAAAGACTTAGCTTCTTGTGGTTTGTAGCTGATGTCCAGTCCGATCTTCACAGGTTTATGGTCACTTCCCCCAAACTGACCAAGTACCGTTCTTGTTGCCAGCCTGGCCATGTTGTTGGTGGCAAACGCAAGATCGGGCATGGTGTTACTCAGCCGTACCCTGGAGAAGAACGTTGATGGATCATCAGGATCATTCATTAGCAGAAGACTGTTTTCGACTTGCCAATCTTCCACCTCCTCTCCTCTTCTATCTGCTTCACTGTATCCCCATGCCTCTGAGTGACTGTTGAAGTCACCGATGACTAAGCATCGGTGGTCTGGGAGTTCCATTTGGTCAAGTGAGAGCTCTCGCTCTGGGCGGCAGTACACATTGAAGATCGTGACGCTTTCATTGTGAACCATGATTCAAACTCCATGGATTTCTGCCTAGTTGTTGGTACTGATGTCAAACTCTTGTGCTGGTATGGCGTTTTTGACAAGAATCGCCACTCCTCCTTTTGTTCTTCCTTTTCTGTCTTTCCTGAAGACCTGGTATCCCCTAACACTGAAGCATTGGTTTTCCTTCAGGTGTGTCTCCTGTAGGCAGGCTACATCAATGTCTTCTGAGTGGAGTTTTTTGGCAAGGGATATTTTTTTGTTATAGACTCCTTCTGCATTCCACTGGAGGATGTTGACGTTCTTCTCCTTTGGCGTCTCTTTTCAGCCAGTAGCATTCCTCGTTCCCCGTCCCCTGGTCGTGCAGGACGAGGTGAGGTGACCTCCGGTAGCTGAGGGTGGGCCCCTTTGAGGCTGAGGGCCCGGCACTCTTCCTCCCCGGTGGATCCCCAGAGGACGAGCACCATCACTTGCAACATCAGTGTGAGTTATCATGAAGCGAATATGCGTGATGCAGAGGTTTGTGACACCACAGGGGTCCTGCATCTCCATCTTCAGCCACGGACGTTTGTTGGGGGTCCCTCCCCTAGACCAACTGCCTTCAATGGCTGGGCTGTCGAGAGCTTGGTCCACCCTGTAGAAAGGTTGCCTGCCAAGACTTTCCGAGACTCTTCTTGCAACTGTCTGTCCTCCTCCGCCTTCACAGCCGTTGGGAGTTTGCTCTCCTCTCCGCTTGTTCCGCCGTTGGGACATTTGTTGCTGTAACAAAAACTTGGGTTTTACGTGAGTGATTTGTTACATGCTGCTCAACCCCCAACCTGGAGGACCAGGGTGCACTCTTTAGTCTGGCCTCTACCCCACGCGGACCTGTTCGACATGGTTGAACCTTCTGGGAGCACTAGGCTCCCGTCGACATAGCTCTGGGGGTTGCTGAGGCACGCAAGCCACTGCACCCCGACAAGGTATGTGCACCATTGGCAGCGGATTCTGGCAAATGAATTCACTTTAACACACAAAAAAGTCTTAATGGGTAAGCGAGAAATGCTTATCCCTAATTATTTCCAGAAGACTGCTAGGCTACCACTGCAAAACCCGAGTGGCAACAAAAGTGCTCCCTCTAACCTAATTTCTCAAAAACAGTGTGCTTACTGCTGTGAAAATGGTCATGTTATTTCTGATTGCTTGATTGTGAAGAGGAAGAAACAGTCACAGCAAGCTAAAAGTGTTAATCTGATAAAAACTGAGTTCTCCTCAACCCTTGGCTAAGGGGCAGCCTGATGAATGTTTTAAGCCATTTATTTTTGATGGATTTGTGTCACTGACAGGAGTGAAATAAGACCAGAGACCAGCAAAGATATTGAGAGACACAGGTAGATCTCAATCTTTCATCCTGGCCAAGCTTTTGTCTTTCAATGCTGCCTCTGATTGCAATGCGAGTACCATTATTCGTGGTATTGGTATAGGATACAGTATGTACCTGTTCCACTTCATCGTGTTCATGTCCAGTCAAAGTCTGTATCAGGATTTTTCAACGCTGCTGTTCGTCACTTATTTCCTGTGCCAGGGATTGACTTCATTATGGGGAATGATTTAGCTGGTGGGCAGGTTCTGCCTAACCCTGAGGTGTTGGACACTCCTAATCTCTCACCTTATACAGATGAGGTTTTAAAGACCCATCCGGAAGTATTTTCTGTTAGTATCCTTACCAGATCCCAGGCTCGCAGGCTGGAGGAAGTAACTTTGGCTGACTCTGTACTGGCACCTACCTTTTCAGAAGATAAACCTCTCCCAGGTGACCCTGAGAAGCCTGTGCCTCCTGAACTAACACCAACAGGTTCCACTGAGTCCTCGTCATCACCCATATCATGTGAGTCCTTGATTAAAGACCAAAAATCTGATGTTACCTTAACCACTTGTTTTGCACAAATGTCTGAATTGTCAAATAAAAAGATGGTACTCGCATTGCAATCAGAGCTGATGATTCAGTTATTGTCAGTCTCCTCCAGGATGGTGAGAGTGGCCATGGCCCAGTAGTTGATGATTTTGTTCACTGGTGTGAGGATTCCTACCTGCAGCTGAATACGACAAAAACTAAAGACATGATTATTGACTTAACATTTAACATTTGTTTGTTCTCTCCCATAGATTGAGTCCCCATCGTGCTGTTTGCTCTCTACATGTCTGTTCTTTTCTTCTTCTCTGTCCCCTCACCCCCCAGCCAGTCGCAGCAGATGACTGCCCCTCCCTGAGCCTGGTTCTGCTGGAGGTTTCTTCCTGTTAAAAGGGAGTTTTTCCTCTCCACCGTCGCCAAGTGCTTGCTCACAGGGGATCGCCTGATTGCTGGGGTCTTTCTGCAACTGTGGGGGCCCCCCCTACAGTTGATAGTGCTATGAGATGACTGTTGTTGTGAAATGGCGCTATATAAATAAAGTTGAATTGAATTGAATTGAATTGAACTTTAGGAGGAAAACTCCCAGGTACAAAGTCACCGTACTAAAAGGCCAGACCACCGAATGTGTACAATCCTACAAATATCTTGGGACGATTATTGATCGTAATTTAAAGTTTGAAGAGAACTGTGAAAGGGTGTGCAAAATGGGTCAGCAACATTTGCATTGCTTGAGAAAACTTGCACGCTTCCAAATTGACCGAACCATAATGACAATGTTTTATCTGGCTTTTATTGAATCTGTTTTATCCTTTTCTTTAGTGTCATGGTTTGGTCAGATAAAACTGAAACAGAGGAAATCCTTGGATCAGGTAGTTAGATGGTCCAGTTGTTTGCTTGGCGAGTCACAGCTGAGCCTGACATCCCTGTACACCAGACAAGTACAGAGGATTGCTACCTCCATTTTAAATGATGACTCCCACCCTTTGCACTGCAACTTTCAGCTTCTTCCCTCAAGACGGAGGTTTGCTGTCCCAAAAAGTAAAACCCAGCGCTACAAAAACAGCTTTGTTCCTGCTGCTGTCAAAGAGTTGAACAAGATGTAACAATATATTGCACATAATTTAAGTACGTATTTATTGACTCCATTTTATATTTACTTATTTTTGTAGGATGTTACTTGGGTTCTAAATATTTTATTGAGTTTTAGACCTTTGAGTTTTTAACCTCTTTGACTAGTTTTTAACTTTTAATATGACTCTTCTCTCTTACCTCTGGTTTTTCTCTCATCTCTTTGTCTTTTTATACCCTGATTGATGGAGCCTTGAGTATTTTTTTCATGTTCATAGTCAATTTCATGTGTGCCTGTGTTTGTGTCTATGTTGAATGTAATTTGTGGCTTGTAAATATGGATGTCACCAGACTGCAAAACAAATCTACCTATGGGTACAAATAAAGTAACCTGAACCTGAACCTGAACCTGAACTGCTTCTACTTGGACAAGGGTCTGTTAATGAGACAATGGGCTTCCAGACCTCTGTTGAAAAATGTGGGAAATGATGACTGGGGGGTAGTGCATCAAATAGTGGTTCCTGCTAATCACCGACAGAAGGTATTACAGTTGGCACATGAACATCCATGGTCTGGCCATTTGGGGGTTACAAAAACTTATGACCGCATTCTCCAACATTTCTTCTGGCCCGGTTTGAAGAAAGATGTGGCAAAGTTTTGCAGAACTTGCAGTGTTTGTCAAATTGCGGGTAAACCCAATCAAACTGTACCACCTGTTCCTCTTAATCCAATACCTCCAGTCGGGGAACCGTTTGAATGGTTAATCATAGATTGTGTGGGTCCCCTACCCAAATCAAGGGCTGATAATCAATTCCTATTAACTTTAATGTGTACAGCCACATGTTTCCCTGAAGCTGTCCCCCTCAGGAAAATCACTGCCCCTGCTGTAACTAAGGCCATGCTTAAATTCTTCACAACTTTTGGTCTTCCTAAAGTGGTACAGACAGACCAGGGTACCAACTTTCAGTCAAAGTTGTTAAGGCAAACATTGCAGTCACTGGGTATCGAACATGTGGTATCCAGCCCATACCACCCTCAATCACAAGGAGCATTGGAAAGGTGGCATCAGACCCTCAAAGCGATGATGGCAAATACTGCCTGGAAACCAAGAGAGACTGGGATGAGGGGCTCCCCTTTTTGTTTTTTGCAGTCTGTGAAGCAAAACAGAAATCACTGGGTTTCAGTCCAGCTGAGTTGGTGTTTGGACATAGTGTGCGGGGTTCACTTAAAATGCTGAAGGAGCAACTTGTGTCAATTGGTGAGTCACATAAGGCCAATGTTCTGGACTTTGTCATGCAGTGTCATGAACATTTACATCATGCCTGCTCCATAGCCAAGGAAGTCCTTTTGAGGTCTCAGAAAAATATGAAGTGGCTATATGACAAAAAAGCAATTCAACGCAATTTTCAGGTTGGTGATAAAGTTCTTGTATTGCTGCCTACATCTGGTCTGGCCCTTTCTACCCAGTTCTCTGGACCATATGTAATTAAAAGTAAAGTCAGTGATTCAAACTACATCATCCACACTCCTGACCAGTCATCAGACACATTTATGCCACATAAATATGCTTAAGCTGTTTCATGCTAGAGAAAATGAGCAAGACACATCATGTTCACCTGACCAACAACATGGGATTAACTCTACTATGTCTTCTGCCTCTATGCTGTCTTTTCCAGTAGACCACGACAACTGGCTGAAGATCCGTGATGACCTTAAATGTGGCAGGCTACCAAACTCCACAGTTCTGAATACCCTAGATCAGGGGTGTCAAACTGATTCCATGGAGGGCCAAGACCCTGCATGTTTTACCTCCACCCAGTGTCTTCAACAGGTAAATTCACTGAATTTCTTCCCACTGATTGCTGATCATTGAAAACACCTGCTGAAACCACTGGGTGGAGGTAAAACATGCAGGGTCTTGGCCCTCCATGGAATCAGTTTGACACCCCTGCCCTAGATACTCACCTCTCTGACCTTTCAGATGACCAGAAGGATGTGAAGAATCTGATAAGGTCCCATTCTGCTCTCTTTGGAGATGTGCCTTCTCGCACCACTGTACTGGAGCATGATATATATGTTGGGAACACCTCCCCCATCAAGCAGCATGCCTACTGGTGCCCTCCACAGAAGAGAGAGCTGATGAAGAAAGAGGTAGAGTACATGTTGTAGAATGGGTTGGCCAAGCCTAGCCATAGTGCATAGAGTTCTCTGTGCCTGCTAACGCCCAAGTCAGATGGTACACCATGGTTTTGCACTGACTTCTGTAAAGTGAATGCAGCCACGGTACCTGACTCATTCCCTTTACCACGTATGGAAGACTGTATTGACAGCATGGGGAGGGGGAAACATACATTACAAAGTTGGACTTGTTGAAGGGGTATTGGCAGGTTCCACTCACTCAAAGAGCTTCTGAAATTTCAGCTTTTGTTACACCAGATCATTTTCTCCAGTACAGTGTGATGGCTTTTGGAATGCGTAATGCACCAGCAACTTTCCAGAGACTGAAAAATACAGTACTGAGTGGCATCCCTAACTGTAATGTATACTTGGATGATGTTGTGGTTTATTCATCAAACTGGTCTGAGCATATCATGAGCTTAACCACTGTCTTTGCCCCTCTAGCCCAAGCCTCTTTGACCCTGAACTTAGTAAAGTGTGAGTTTGGGAAAGCTATTGTGACCTACCTAGGGAAGCAAGATGGACACGGAGAAGTACGCCCCTTGGCTGCAAAGGTGGAAGGTATTCTGTCCTATCCTGTGCCCAGCACCCAACGTGAGCTCTGCCGGTTCCTAGGATTGGTTGGTTACAGGTGTTTTTGTCAAAAATTTTCAGTGGTTGTAGCTCCTCTCACTAAGTTCCATCCATCCATCCATCCATCCATCCATCCATCCATCCATCCATCCATCTTGATCCGGGTCTCAAAGGCAGCAGTTCAAGCAGAGAAGCCCAGACTTCCCTCTCCCCAGCCACCTGCTCCAGCTGTTCAGAGAGGATACCAAGGTGTTCCCAGACCAACTGGGAGACATAGTCTCTCCAGCGAGTCCTGGGTCTGCCCCGGGGTCTCCTCCCAGTGGGACATGCCCGAAACACCTCAAGTGAGAGGTCTCCAGGAGGCATCCTGATCAGATACCCATACCACCTCAACTGGCTCCTTTCAATGTGGAGGAGCAGCGATTCTACTCTGAGCCTCTCCCGGATGACTGAGCTCCTCACCCTATCTCTGAGGGTGAGTCCAGCGATCCTACGAAGAAAGCTCATTTCAGCCGCTTGTATCCACGATCTCGTTCTTTCGGTCATTACCCAAAGCTTGTGACCATAGGTGAGGGTACATGGTATATTCATACCATGTAGGGTAACTAAATAGATTGTTATGCTGTTTATTCCATCTAGCTACAATGCTCCGCACTGTGTATATACAGTATATATATATATTTATGTGTACATATGTATATTCACTGCTCTTATTTTTCTTATCTTCTTAATTATTGCTCTGAATGTTGCTATCCCTGTGCTGCTGGAATCCTGGAATTTCCCCGTTGTGGGACTAATAAAGGCTTATCTTATTTTATCTTATCTTATCTTAAGAACATAGATTGACTGGTAATTGACAGCTTTGCCTTAGAGCTCAGCTCCCTCTTCACCACAACAGACCGGTACAACATCCGCATCATTGCAGATGCTGCTCTGAGCTGTCTGTCAATCTCTCGCTCCATTCTCCCCTCACTCACGAATAAGACCCCGAGATACTTAAACTCCTCCACTTGGGGCAGGAGCCTGTCCCCAACCCGGAGAGGACAATCCACCTTTTTCCGGCTGAGGATCATAGACTCGGACTTGGAAGTACTGATTCTCATCCCAGCCGCTTCACACTTAGTGGCAAGCAGTCCCAGTAAGAACTGTAGGTCATTGCTGGATGAAGCCAGCAGGACAACATCATCTGCAAACAACAGAGATGAGATCCTGTGGTCATCAAGCATGACACCCTCCGTTCCCTGGCTGCGCCTAGAAGTCCTGTCCATAAAAATTATAAACAGGATTGGTGACAAAGGACAGCCCTGGCAGAGTCCAACTTTCACTGGGAATGAGTCCGATTGAGTGTTGGCAATATGAACCAAACTCTCACAAAGGTCATACAGAGACCAAACAGCTTGTAACAACAAGCCCGACACCCCATACTCCTGAAGCACCCCCCACAAACCCCCCCCCCCCAAAAAAAAAACTCACGAGGGACATGGACTCTCCAAGTCCACAAAACACATGTAAACTGGTTGGGCAAACTCCCACAAACCCTCAAGGATTCTCGGGTAGGTTTCTTTTCCTTTCTAGAAAGAGTGGGGGGTTTTGTTTGTTATTTTGGCCTGGGAGAACCCTGAAGCTGTTGTCACCTCCTCCTTATTCTGAGTTCTCCTCTGTTAGTTTTGGTTCTCACTTGCAGATTTAAATCTGCACTTATTATTTTGATACTCAGCAGTCCCTTGGTGCTTATTTTGTGAGTTGATTCTCTTCTTGTGTGCTGCAGCCAGTTGTATGTTATGTCCTTTTATCTCCCCTGGCAGTCTTGGTTAATTAAGGTCGTAAACAAGGGCCAGCGTATCCTGTGCACACTCGGGGCTTCGGACTTGTTTGAGGACGATGTCCAGTTGCTAGGGAGCCACTTTCACACCTCAGATAGCATGACTGTCCGGAGGATTTGGTTCCAGCAGTGACACCAATGGGTGGGTGAGCCTGTCCACCAGTTTGTCGCCGACTTGAGGCAGCTAGTGAGTGTCGTTTTGGACCACTGGAGGAAGAAATGGTACGTGATCGGCTGGCAGAGCACACAAACAGCGCTGCTATATGAGCTAGGCTACTCATGTCGCTAAGTGACTTAACGTTAGCCAGGGCTGTCGAGCTAGCTCTCCAAATGGAGACCACAGACAAGATAGCCTCGGAGCTAAATTGGCACCAGTCACAACGGCCGCCAGAGCCTTCCGCCACAGCATTAGTAGCAGACCCAGATAGCGAGGATAACTTGGATGATGACAATATAGAAGCCAATGCTACCAGCCGAAGGTCTGCCCCGGGAAAACCCCTGTGTTTGGGTTGTGGGTCCGCAAAATACCAATGTAAGGCTAAGGATTGCCCGGCTAGAGGAAAGCGTCGTAGCAAGTGTGGACACTTGAGCCATTATGCTAGATTGTGCTGTGTCTGAGCCGGAGAGCCCATGGAAGAAATCACTCTGCCCGCCCCTGACAGCTATTCACACGGTGTCCCCGAGTACCAACAGGTACAGGTTCTGCACAGTGACACTGGACGGCGTAGAGGTGCCGCTACTGCTCGACATGGGGGCGGAGGGATCGTTGCTAATTGGGCCATGGTGAGGAAGTTTTTTCCCCACTACAGGATAAGAGGTAGCTCAGCGCCGCTTTACGGTTATGGAGGTGGCAGGCTGTGCACGATTAGAATGTTGGAGTGAACAGTTCGGTACAAGTCAGCAACGATGGTTGACTTCACGTTCCATGTAATGGCCCAAGGTGACAACATCATGGGCTGTGACTTGTTTTACAGACTGGGTTTCGCCATCAAAAATGACACTGGGGAAGAATGCTCTGGTTGTGGCCAGTGGAATCCTCCGATTCCGGTGGTGGAGGACCACACTGTGTAGGATGAAGATCTAACGGACACCACGCCGATCATGCAGGACCAGCTTCACTCAGGTTCGACGCAGGAGGGTCTCAGTGCTGGTGCTCAGAGAATGGTATGAGGGGTACCGAGCATAGTGGCGATGCACCTGTGTTGGTGAGTGATGCCAATGTGCTAGCCCCAGATTCCTCCTGAGCTTGGCTGCAGAGGGCTGGAGGATCTCCAGCTATGATGGCAACCACTGCAACAGCTTCAGAAGAGGTCGGGGTCAGACCAGCTAGCACGGAGAAACCGTGTGCCAAGCAGCACCATTTCAGGCTGAGCAGAGGCCCTCTTAGAGTTATGGACTTGGTCCGGGCTGGAGGAGAGGAACGTCCACGGCGAAGATGGGCTAGATGACAGCCAACAAAACACTGGGAACACCTACACTCGTGGCTAAGCTAGGCACTGCTTGCTTCCAGCTGTTGGATGGATCGGCAAGGCATGCCAATCAGCTGCGGTGTGTCCAGGAGGAAGCTTCTGGTGGCGGGGCTGGACGAGAGCGGCGGTAGGTGGCAATGAGGAAAGACACCTTGATCCATGAGGTCAGCCACTATCCCGGGGGCCTGCTGCTTCCAGGGGCGTGTCTGCTGAGCGGCTGCCCTGCCCCCCCAAGCCGGTTTTACTCTTTTCTGCCCAAGGGACAATAATGTAAAGTTTGCAAAATAGTTCTAATGTTCATGCGTTTATATCTGTGAAATGCTATGGTTTTGAGTGTTTTGTTAGTCTAGGAACATGGCAATAATTTTAGGTTATTAATGGACTTTAATTTACTTGAACAGGTGGAAGAATAATCCACCTTTCTGTGTGGGCAGGACGGTAGTCCGTCCGTCCTCCCGATTTTAGGTTCTGTTGTGTGAATGTGTTAGGCCATTTAGAGATATCCGTTTCCGTTTTGTTAGTGCATGATTCGGGTCCTAAATTGGGGAGGGTCTTAATTGAGTGAGTGGTTTTGGACTTTCAGAGGGGGGAGGAATTGTGGTGTTGGGGTTTAATGCCCTTATTGTGAAGTGTGGTGTAGTGGTGGCCATGTCCTGTTCTGCCACTGCACTGGCCTATAAATAGCAGAGGGCATCCATTACACGGTCTCTTTGACCAATGTCCTCTGCCTGGTGGTTGTTCTGTGTCCATTGTGGTTTGAGTGTTAATAAAGCTGAGTTCGTCCATTCACCTAGCCTCATCATTCAAGAAGGTATTTATTCAGACATAACACTATGAGCCTCTACATAGTGTGTTCTTGACTTAGATGGAGAAAGCTAGCTGCCTTGGCAGAGGTTGCACTCTTAAGGTGCCCTCACACCATACGTGAATGGGTGAATTTTTCACGCAGCATGATTACATTATAACTCAATGCAAACATGTGAACAGACATGAATTCCCCTTCGGAGTGAGATGCAGACAGGTGAGGTTGCGTTTATAACTTCTGCAGCTGTGTTCAACCTGCTGTGGAAGTTCCCAAAATATCATGCTTAGGTTTACATTATCTGACTGAAGGCTCACCTGAAAAAGCTGTCCCTTTGTTATGAAGGCAGGACTGTGATTAAAGATATTCTATCTATTACATGTTTGGTTGCAGTTCTCAGACTGACCACTGGGGGCGCAGCCGTTTTTGTGAGGAAGGAACTTATTACACTGTTCATTAGTTTGCCCTGAGTATCGTTGATGGTAGCATATGTCCCTTTAGTTGTCCTTTTTATTAGAGTGTGCGTCCATGAGACAGAACCATACACACATCCACACCCACACATGTTGGAACAAGTGTTGAAACAAGTCTGAATAAAAATCATAGAAAATTCATCCAGCCCAGTTCATGGCATTCTAACCGATGCCCACTCCGCGATCACAACTATACAGAACCAGATAGATAATTCTCCGTAACAAAATTTGGTGCCGAAACCCGGGATCTGGTGATTACGGAGTGAAGATGGAGTATGGTCCGCAGAGAGGTGGTGCCCGTCCAAGAAGGGCAGTGCGACCACCAGGATGGATGAACGATTATGAGGGATACATGCTGCTACCTGCCCCACAAGAGCAGTACAGGGCCACAGAGGGATACGCCGAGATGACGCCCCTCCCGCAACACCCAGGACAGATCAGTGACCCATCTCCTGGCTATCTTGGAACCCCCTTCACTGGACCAGTATTATCCGGTGACCCCCACAGCGTTATGAGCATAGTACAGCAGCTGCAGGAGGACAACAGGCGTCTGCAGATGATGTTTACAGATCTGAGTAGACAGATAGACCGTGGTACTACTACACTGGCTGCTACAAGTCTGCAACCTGTGGAACCAGGAAGCATTAACGTCTCGACTAATGGTTTGTGGCTCTACCCAGATACGCCCACCCAAGCCTCTCTACATCAAGATGCCCTACCTGCAGCAACAGGAGGCGCACAAGAGGAAGAGGAGTGGCCACAACCTCCACCACCAGTTTATTTCCCTAGGGATCATCCTGATCTTCCACATGTGCAATTTGCTCTACCTCAGCAACCACCAGGCATTGTCCAAGAGCTTAGCCAGCGTCTACAAGAGTTACAAGTGCAGCAAGATGCGGCGGCAGTAACTACAAACACAGACACTCAGACCCATATGCAGCAGTCTGCCCTGGCATCTCAAACTCTTGGCCCTTTGGAGGGCAACATTCTGTCTCCAGAGCGAGTGTCTACTCCCACTCAGTCTCTCATTCCGAAGGAGAAGATCTACAGAGGCCCAAAGTCCTCAGTCCCAGAATTCACCCAGGCTGATCCTAGGCAGTTCGCTCGGCTAAGACTGGCTTTGGACAATATCCTCCCAACTGATGCAACAGAGAGATTTAAGTATCAAGTGCTCTGTGATCACCTTAAATTTGAGGATGCTCTTCTTCTTGTGGACTCATACAGTAACTCTCTTTGTCCATACACAGTCACAATGGCTTCTCTCATTAAATACTATGGTCAGCCACACCACCTGTCCCTACAAAGAATAGCAGAGCTGATGGATGAGCCCAATATTCATCCCAGTGACACGGCAGGCTTCAGAAGGTTTGCTCTCAGAGTTCGAGCATTAGTTAGAATGCTTGAGCAGCTTGGAGAAGATGGACGAGTAGAACAACAGTGCGGGTCTCATGTGGCAAGACTCACAAGGAAGCTACTTCAAGACCTCCGAGCTGCTTTCCGCCACTACCTCTACCCACAAAATAGTGGAGTGCCATCATTAAGAGACTTTGCAGAGTGGCTGGAATATGAGCTGGTCATCCAAGAGGGCGGTGATGAAGCGGACAGAGATAACAAGAGAGACAGCGGTAGTTCAAAGAGAGATAAAAGAGCTGCTATGAGAGCTACAACGGTCCTCCTCGGCGCAACGCAAGATAGTGAATCAAAAGAGTCTCCAGCTCAAACTCATCACACCTCAGATGCACAGGACAAGCCCAAAGCATACTGCCCCTACTGCAGTAATACCCTACATTTTCTGGATCAGTGTGCTAACTTCAAGCAACTGACAAAGGATCAGAAGGTTAACTGGATTAAGTCTAACAACTGCTACTGGCGTTGTGGTCAGCACCACCAAGCAGCCCAATGCCGACTTAAAGTGCAGTGTAAAATATGCAAAGGGAAGCATCTGGAAGCCCTGCATGAAGTGAATCTGCGTGCAGCTGCATCTAAACCAATTAACCCAGCAACCTCAGAGCCAGAGAATAAATCATCCGCAGATGTTCTCTACCTAGATCGTCGAGCAGGGTGCAACCAGGTCCTTCTAAAGATCAGTAAAGTTCTGCTGCGAAATGGTGAGCATACGCTGGAGACATTCGCTATACTTGATGACGGCTCTGAAAGGACTATCCTGCTACCAGAAGCTACCCAGAAGCTGAAGTTAAAGGGAACCCCAGAGAGTCTCTCCCTGCAGACTGTGAGACAAGGACTGAGAACACTGCATGGGGCATCAGTGACGGTTAAAGTTTTGCCTGTGAGCCACCCATCGAAGACCTTCATCATCAATAAGGCCTTCACCGCAGATGATTTAGGGCTGGCTGAGCATTCATACCCTGTGAAATCACTTCAGCAGAAGTACAGACACTTGAAGAAGCTACCATTGGAGTCGTTCACAAATGCCCAGCCATTGCTGCTGATTGGCTCTGACTGTCCCCATCTGGTTACTCCCATCCAACCTGTAAGTTTAGGTCCACCTGGAGGCCCTGCTGCAGTTAAGACCAGGTTGGGTTGGACACTACAAGGACCTGTCAACTCTTCTTGCCCGAACTATCAGCCCAAACAATGTCTGTTCTTGTCCACAGCCTCCCTTTCAGCAGAGCTCTTCAGTCATGTAGAGAAGCTATGGCAACTCGATGTTCTGCCATACAGGAATGAAAGGCTGGTTACATGGTCTCTGAGAGAGCAACAGGCTATGGACCTTCTGGAAGCAAAGACAATCAGGGTGAGGGTGGAAGGCACCCAGAGATATGCGACCCCTCTTTTGTGTGTCAATAACATGCCTACTCTGTCCGTGCCACCCAAAGCAGTCCTCCCCAGCCTGCGAAGCACTGAAAAACGCTTGAGTCGAGACCCTGAGAAGGCTAAAGCCTATGAAACGGAAATCACGAAGTTGGAGACAGCAGGATATATCAAAGAAGTGAGTGATGAGCAAGTAAGGTCTTCATCAGAATCATGGTTCATCCCTCACCATATGGTGACACACAACAATAAGAATCATGTTCTCCCTAGTGATCTACTTACTGCGTGGAAAGAATGGGAAGCGGAACTGCCACAACTGGACAACATCTGCCTGCCTCGTTGCTATGTCAGCCCAGCCCTTGACAGGCCTGAATGCAGCAGAGAGTTACACATCTTCTGCGATGCCTCTCTACATGCATATGGCAGTGTGGCATATCTTCACACAGAGGACACACATGGGCAGGTGGAAGTTGCATTCCTGACCGCATGATCCAGGGCGGCTCCCAAACGTCAGCTTTCTGTGCCACGCCTTGAGTTATGCGCAGCTCTTACAGGGGCACAGCTTGCCAGCTTACTGACCAGAGAGCTAACCCTACCATTGTCCAAAGTTGTAATATGGACAGATTCCACGACCGTCCTGACCTGGATCAAGTCTGACTCCTGCCACTTTAAGGTATTTGTGGGCACCCGGATCGCAGAGATCCAGGAGTTAACGGACAACCAGACTTGGCATTATGTGACAACAATGGACAACCCCGCAGATGACCTCACCAGAGGTAAAAGATTACAAGAGCTCACAAGTCAGTCCCGTTGGGCATGTGGATCTCCCTTCTTGTTGCTCCCCCCACAGCAATGGCCAGATCATCCACTTCCCCCTTGTGAGCACTTCACAGAGGAGCAGCGCAAAGCCATGACATGTCTGGCTACATCCGTGAGCACCGACTCTATACCCGATGCAACAAATTATGACAGCTTCAATGACCTACTAAAGGAAACTGCAACCCGCCTTCATGGGGCGGCCAGTACATCAGGAGGGAGCCCATCGGCAGACGATTTCAAGGAGGCTGAGCTCCGCATTCTAAGATCTGCTCAAAGAGACAGTTTTCCTGATGAAGTCTGGTGTCTTTCAGCAGCAAAACCAATACCTACCTCAAGCCGCCTCTACACACTCGCCCCTGAATTTGATCAGTCACTTAAGCTCATCAGGGTAGGCGGGAGGCTCAGACACTGCCCTAATCTGGAAGCTGATGTTAAATATCCTGTTGTCCTGGATCCCAAGCATCCTGTAACCAGGTTACTCATCCAGCAGACTGACCGTGACCTGAAGCATCCAGGGACTGAGAGGTTGTTTGTGGAACTGAGGAGGAAAGTTTGGATTCTGCGAGGCCGTGAAGCCATAAAGAGTGAGCAGCATTCCTGTCCAGAGTGCCAAAGGTGGAGAGCCCAACCAGTGAACCCAAAGATGTCTGACCTTCCTGTGTCTCGTCTCAGGTTACAGCAGCCATCCTTCTTCTCCACTGGCATTGACTGCTTCGGCCCCATGTTAGTAAAAGTGGGTCGCCGTAATGAAAAACGCTGGGGCCTGCTCTTTAAATGCTTGACAACTAGAGCTGTTCACATTGAAATATTGTCCAGCATCAGTACCGACTCCTTCCTGATGGCACTACGTAGGTTTATTTCTCGCCGTGGGAAACCTGCTGAAATACTTTGTGACCAAGGCACTAATTTCCGAGGTGGAAATCGTGAACTTCAAGAAGCCTTCAATGCCCTGCATCCTTCCCTGCAGGCTCAACTTGCAGAGTACCAGCTCAAGTTTCGCTTTAACCCTCCCAGCGCTCCTCATTTTGGCGGGTCTTGGGAGCGAGAGATTAGATCCATTAAGGCTGCTTTAACATCCACTCTCGGCTCTCAAGTTGTAAGCGCTGAAGTACTCCAAACGGTGCTGATCGAGATAGAAGGAATCCTCAACTCAAAACCATTGGGGTACGTCTCGTCAGACCTGGCCAATCCAGACCCCGTCACCCCAAACATGTTGCTGATGGGGCAGCTGGATCCCTCACTTCCCCAAGTGTTGTACCATGATTCTGAGCTTATTGGACGCCGTCACTGGAGAACTTGTCAAGTATTGAGTGACCGGTTTTGGACGCAGTTTTTACGCCACTACCTACCAACTCTCCAGACCAGGTCCAAATGGCAAAGGGACACCTCCCCCATTCAAGTTGGCACAGTTGTACTGATTGTGGACCCCCAACTTCCAAGAGCATTCTGGCCAGTTGGTGAGATCAGTAAAGTTTTTCCAGGACCTGATGGCTTAATCCGATCGGCTGAAGTCAAGGTTAAGGACCGCACCTATGTGAGACCTATGAGTCGCCTCATTCGCCTCCCAGCTGTACCAGACCAAGATGGACAGTGAACAGTCTTCAAACTTGCCGGAGCAAGTTTGGGGGCGGCTGTGTTATGAAGGCAGGACTGTGATTAAAGATATTACAGGTTTGGTTGCAGTTCTCAGACTGACCACTGGGGGCGCAGCCGTTTTTGTGAGGAAGGAACTTATTACACTGTTCATTAGTTTGTCCTGAGTATCGTTGATGGTAGCATATGTCCCTTTAGTTGTCCTTTTTATTAGAGTGTGCGTCCATGAGACAGAACCATACACACACCCACACCCACACATGTTGGAACAAGTGTTGAAACAAGTCTGAATAAAAATCATAGAAAATTCATCCAGCCCAGTTCATGGCATTCTAACCGATGCCCACTCCGCGATCACAACTATACAGAACCAGATAGATAATTCTTCGTAACACCCTTCCTCCAAAACTTCACAAGATGATGGGTGTTTCCGTTGCTAGCTTGCTAGCCTTGTTTAGCACGTTCGTGGCAGGAATCCATGGGTAAATAACTCTGAAATCCCGAGCTCCCGGTCCTCCTGTCTCCAGGTGAGTGAGTCTCATTTTCAGACTTGTTTACTCTGCAATGGTGATAATTTTACCCTGGCGATGGCGGAATCTTAAAGCTAGCAGCTAGCTAGCTAGCTAGCCTCGGAGGTGAGCGCACAATTTCGCGTGTACTCACCTCTTTCCATTCACTTTATATGGATTTGCGCCACCTGTTCACATTTGGTGTGAATGCACCTTAAGTGTTTTCTGATCTGTTTTTATGCACACAGATTGTTCAAAGATTCTCTGGGAGTTAGGGGGTGAAACAGGATACAGGAGCCTTCATCCTTTCATTGCGTAGCTCTAAGACACGGACATAAATATATGAGAAGAAGTGAGAAGAAGTGTTAGTTGGAGTGAGTTTACTATCTTTACATAAACATGCTTGGTCACATCAGAAAGTCTTCTTACAGGCTGAAGATCTTTGGATTGTCCACAATGTATACACTCTATTGAAATCTGAAAATATTTTTTTAATTTACCTTTTGTTCTTATTAAAGACAAAAATAGAAAGATGTTTTTTTTTACCTTCTTTACATGTTTTGACTGTTCACTGCAGCCTTCTGACCAAGGCTGCAGTGAACAGTTGAAACATGTAAAGAAGGTAAAAACATCTCCTTTGTATTTTTGTCTTTAATAAGAACAAAAAGTAAATAATTAAAAGAAGACAAAATGAACCTGCTTGAGCTAATCTGAATATCTGTTATGCTACAAAAGAATAAACAGGCACACTGTATAGCAGGGGTGTCCAATCATGTGCCATGGAGGGCCAAGACCCTGCAGGTTTTACCTCCAACCAGTGTCTTCAACAGCAGATTTCACTGAATTTCTTCCCACTGATTGCTGATCAGTGAAAACACCTGCTGAAGAGACTGGGTAGAAGAGAAAACCTGCAGGGTTTTGGCCCTCCATGGCATATGATTGGACACCCCTGCTGTATAGTGTTAAATGGGACCGAATCAGCTGCATAATGAGACTGCATGTCATGCTTTTATTCTGAAGGCAAGAAAGTTCCATTTATGTTTCCTGTCTGTGTGATTTAAACTTGAAGCAAAGTACAGCTGAGGCACAACAGGAAGTTCATGCCTCCGTCCTGGAGCAGGGTCACACTTGTGTTTGACACGCAGGCGGCACCAAATAACAGAATTTAAATGTGGTTCATTCTAGGTCACCCAGTTATGAGGTTATTGCATTAAATAAATGATTTAAAAATATTCCTCAGGTTTTCGTCAGAAACACTCGACAGAGACCGCTCTTCTCAGGGTGTCAAATTATATTTTAATGTCATCAGACTCTGGCAAATGCTCTGTTTTAGTGTTTTTAGATCTTACTGCAGCATTTGATACTATTGATCACTGTATTTTGTTACAAAGGCTTAGAGATTGGGTAGGTATTTCTGGAAAAGCTCTGGATTGGTTTTTCTCCTACCTTTCTGGTAGGAGTTTTTCCGTGGCTGTTGGCTCTTATTCATCAGACTCTGCTCCTTTAACCTTGGGGTGCCTAGGGTTCTATTCTGGGTCCACTTTTATTTGCCCTATACTGTATATGCTGCCACTTGGTTCTATCATCAGCAAATTTAAAGGTGTGTCTTATCACTGCTACGCTGACGATTTACAGCTACTTTTCTCTTTTAAGCCTGATGAAGGAAAAATTAAATGTTGGACACCCCCCTAGAAAATCCCCAGAAAACATTTTTAATTAGATGTGATTAGATGCTGAGGGCTAATATAAGCATTTATAATAAATGTGTCTAAAAGACTGTAATTTAGATGCTGATGGCTAATATAAGCATTTATACGAAATGTATCTAAAAGACTGTAATTTGGACTGTTTTAATTTAAACTGTTTGTCAGTAAAAGCAGTAGCGCTTTTGCGCCACAAGTGGCGCTCGGTTGTGATGAGACACTGTTAAGTTGTTAGAACGCACGAGAAGAAGAGAGTTGTAGCGGTTGTTGAGTGATGTCCTGTGTCGAAGTGCCGTGCCTGGTGTTGTAAAAAGACAATAAACCACTGAAAAGTCATCAGATTGCCTCTTCTTCACCTGACGAGTGTAACAAAATTTGGTAGCAGAGGATGGCTCAGTCGTGCCCCAGACGGTGAGTGTGCAAATATATAAAAAAAACGAGCAGAAACAATGGAATTGGAGTAGCTGCAGGATAAGCTAAGCGAGGCCTTGGTGCAACTACAGCCCGAACAGCTACACGAGGTCTGTTTGTTCGCAAAGATAAACCCAGTCAAGCCGTCTAAAAAGTACACGCTGGTACGACTGTTAAACGAGGAGGTGGAAAAGACCGTTGAAAACGAAGAAGAGGATGTAGCCCGCGCGTTTCTGCTAAAGCTAATCACATGTGCTACCAAAGCTAAGCAAAGCAAACAGCCATTGCAGGCGGCGGCAGCGGCCAGCGCGGGTCGGGATGTGGAGGCACTCGCAAGTTTACAAAAACAATATGCCGCTCTACACGAAAGTTTTCTTGATTCAACTAAAAAGATTGAAGAGGAAATAGCAAGGCTTACCACTAACGCGACCACTCAGCCACAAAGTCGCCCTTTTCTGGCACAGCCCGCGGCCCCCTCAGCGCCCCTAATACCAGAGGTGACCATTAAACGAGAGTTTAGGATAAATGGTCAGATAGGAGAGAGGGGCCAAAGAGACAAGTTGTCTTATTCCAACCTCATTCACCAGATTGATATGGGCCTAAAGAAAAATCACAGTGAGGCTGAGATAATCGAGGCTGTTGTCAGAGCAGTGAGTCCCGGACTGAGTTTGCGAGATATGCTGGAGATCAAGTCAGATCTCACCCTGCCACAGCTGCACACCATCCTGCGAGGACATTATAAAGAGGATAGTTCCACTGACTTGTACAATCGCCTGATAAACCTCACACAAGACAGTAACGAGTCACCTCAGAACTTCCTGTTCTGTGCCATTGAGTTAAAAGAAAGACTTTTGGTAGCATCCAGAAAGCCCGGCACGGAAGAGCAGTATAGCTCTGACCTTATCCAGAGGAAGTTTCTGAGGGCGGTGGAAATGGGACTTATTAGTGCTGATGTGAAGTACCAACTGAAGCGCTATCTGGAGGATCCTGCCGTCACAGATGAGCTTCTGATTTCTAAGACAAATGCAGCAGCCAGTCTTGAGTGGGAAAAACACCAAAAGTTCAAGAGGCACACAAAAGAACCCAAAGTTCGAGAATGCCGAGTGGACAGCCTGTCAGGTCAGGATGCAACCGTGGGAAGAGTGGATGGCCAAGAACGCCCTCCACCATCGACAAAAGGTAAAACCCCTAAACCCCAAAGCACAGTAACCCGCACGGAATCTGAGCTCCTGGACATAGTCACGCAACTGAAGGGTGAAATGGAGGAGATAAAGAATCAGAATCAGAATCAGAATCAGAATCAGGTTTATTGCCATTGTTCATGTAGTACACAAACTAGGAATTTGTCTCGGTACAATGCTGCAACATTAAACATGATAAGATAAGAGAAATAAACTATACATGTAATAAAGTGTAGGATAAGATTAAGTGATACTGGTCAACAGTTAAAATATACAGTATATTAGCCAGCAGCAGATACTGTGGAGAACTATATAGTGCAGTCGGTAATGCAGGAAGAAAACAGTGATGATTGACATGAGTCTGGTTGAGCTGCTGTACATGGTGCACGAGAGTCACTTAGTGTTCAGCAGTCTAATGGCAGAGGGGAAGAAACTGTTCATGTGACGGGAGGTTTTAGTCTGGATGGACCGAAGTCTTCTACCAGAGGGGAGGGGGGCAAACAGTACGTGACCAGGGTGTGAGGGATCGGCTATGATCCGGCCAGCACGCCTCCGGGTCCTGGAGATGTACAGATCCTGGAGAGATGGGAGCTTGCAGCCGATCACCTTCTCAGCAGTGCGCACGACGCGCTGCAGCCTTAGTCTGTCCCTGGCAGTGGCTCCTGCGTACCACACGGTTATGGAGGTGGTGAGGATGGACTCGATGATGGCTGTGTAGAACTGCACTAACATCTTGGTGGGTAGCTTGAGCTTCCTCAGCTGCCGCAGGAAGAACATCCTCTGCTGGGCTTTTTTGATGAGTGAGCTGATGGTCAGCTCCCATTTGAGGTCCCTGGTGATGGTAGTGCCTAGGAAGCGGAAGGAATCAGCAGTGGTGATGGGAGAGCCTGAGAGGGTGAGGGGGGGCAGAGGAGTAGTGACTTTCCTGAAGTCTACAATCATCTCCACTGTCTTCAGAGCGTTCAGCTGCAGGTTGTTATTGCTGCACCAGGACGCCAGCTGGGCCACCTCTCTCCTGTAGGCGGACTCGTCGCCGTTGGAGATGAGCCCGATGAGGGTGGTGTCGTCCGCAAACTTGATCAACTTGACAGACTGGTGGCTGGAGGTGCAGGAGTTGGTGTAAAGGGAGAAGAGTAGGGGGGAAAGTACACAGCCCTGGGGTGATCCGGTGCTGATGCTAGTATAGTCTGAGACAGTCTTTCCCAGCCGCACATGCTGCCTCCGGTCCGTCAGGAAGTCGATGATCCACCTGCAGAGGGAGTCAGGCACGTTGAGCAGGGACAGCTTGTCCCGGAGCAGAGCGGGGCGGATGGTGTTGAATGCGGAGCTGAAGTCCACAAACAGGATCCTGGCGTAGGTTCCCGGGGAGTCCAGGTGCTGCAGGATGGAGTGGAGGGCCAGGTTGACTGCATCGTCTACAGACCTGTTGGCTCGGTAGGCAAACTGCAGCGGGTCCAGGAGAGGGGTGGTGATGGACTTGAGGTGGGACAGGACCAGGCGCTCAAAGGACTTCATGACTACAGAGAAGAAAAGAAGGCCATACGTGAGTCTCCCAGAGCACCCCATGCTCAAAGAGCGAGCAGGACACATGGTTGCAAAAGCTGTCAGCCCACCAGCAATGGCGATCAGTGCGACCACTGCTTCAGATGTGGAATCAGCGGTCACATGTCAAGGGAATGTCGGACAGGGAAGAGACCTGGTAAAAAGACAGGGCAAGTAGACATGGCTGCCAGTACTGTCTCAACCACATCAACACAAGCTAACACACAAGATCTGTACAAGCTAGTCACTGACAGTATTCGGAAGTTGGAAGCAAGGCTGGTAGCTAAAACAGAGGCACCTCCTGAAGAAACGGTCCGTGTTAATCTACTGTCCCCTAATCGCAGATCACAGTTGCTCAATTTGGTTGGAAAAAAATATGTCATAACCTGCTTTCTCAATGATAAGGAGACAGAAGCGTTGTGGGACACAAGGTCACAGGTCTGCTTGATGAATGACACCTGGAGACAGGAGCACATGCCACACACCACAGTCAGGGACTTAGCCGAGTTGGTGGGTCCAAGTATTCTGGAGGGAAGGGCAGTGAACCAGACACCGATTCCATTCTCAGGGTGGGTCGGAGTCACTTTCAAGCTGCCGACAGATAGTGACCAACAGGTGGAACTCTTAGTTCCTGTGTTAGTGGTGAAGGAGGGTGGAGTGGCAGAGCAGCCTATCATTGGGTTCAGTGTGATTGAGCATGTCTTGAAGATGGGCATTGGACCCCCTTGTGCCATCAGTGAAGTTGTTAGTGCAGCCTTCTCATTTGACTGTAAGAAAACAGAGGTATTTCTGAAGGTGATGCAAAGTGAGGAGGATAGGCTGGGGGAAGGAATGGTAAAAGTTGGCAGTGAGTTAGTCACCATCCCAGCTGGCCAAACCAAAGCAGTTAAAGGTTTTGTCAGAGCAGGCCCACTTACAGACACCCAAGACGTCCTGTTTGAGCCGAGTCAGTACACGCAACTACCGGAGAGTTTGCAGGTGCAAAGTGGGGTGGTGCAGTTACGGAAAGGAAGTCGGTCTGTGTTCAAAATACCTATAACAAACAGTACTTCTCGTGATATCCAGCTGCCAGCTAAGACCATTTTGGGACAGACACAGAGAGTTAAAACTACTTACCCGGCAGACATTAGAACAACGACTGTAAGCCAAGCGGCAGCAGACTCGATGACGAGTGAAACAGGAAGAAATGAAGAGACAGAGATGGACTGTGCCGTCAAAGAGACTATGGATATGTGGGACCCCCCAGTCCCTCTTGATCATCTCTCTCCCACACAAGAAGAACAAGTGAGACAGCTACTACGGGAGGAACGGCAAGCGTTTTCCTGTGATGAGTATGATGTAGGGACAATTCCCTCTTTACAGTTGAAAATAAGACTCAAGGATCCCACTCCTGTCAAAAAAGACTTATATCTCTGTCCCCAGGCCACTTCATAAAGAAGTAAAAGAATATTTAGAAGACCTGCTTAACAGGGGCTGGATCACCAAATCTAAGTCATCATACTCTAGTCCAATCATCTGTGTGTGAAAGAAAGATGGATGTCTGCGTTTGTGCTGCGATTTTAGAGAGCTGAACAAGAAGTCTATACCTGACAGACACCCAATTCCCCGCATACAAGATATGCTGAACAGTCTGAATGGGAGTGCCTGGTTTTCAGTCCTCGACCAAGGGAAGGCATATCACCAGGGTTTCCTGGAAGAGTCGAGTAGGCCCCTCACTGCCTTTATCACCCCGTGGGGTTTGTTTGAATGGGTAAGAATTCCATTTGGCTTGTCCTCAGCACCAGCAGCATTCCAAAGATCTATGGAGGAGTGTTTGTTGGGGTTGAGGGATGATATTTGTCTGCCTTACCTCGATGATAACCTTGTTCATTCACAGACTTTTGAAGACCACTTGCGAGACCTGAGAAACGTCCTGGACCGCTACCAAAGCCACGGGGTGAAGCTGACTCCCCGGAAATGTGAGTTATTCAAGCAGCAGGTATGTTTCCTTGGCAAAATGGTAACAAAACAGGGCTACACTATGGACCCTGCGGACCTTGCCCCGGTGCAGGCCCTAAAACATCAGCAACCTTCCACTGTTGGAGAGCTAAGGAAATTGCTAGGCTTTATTTCATACTACCGCAGCTATATTCCAAACTTCTCCAGTATAGCAAAGCCTCTTTACGACCTTCTTGCTAACAAACACACAGACAAAGCAAAACAAAACTCAAAAAAACATGTCAGAAAGAAAAAAAGTGGCCAGTTGCCCTCATCCCATGCAATCAGGTGGTGCCCTGAGCATCATGCAGTGCTCTGTCAGCTTATTGACTTTCTCTCCCAGCCCCCAGTGCTAGGTTACCCGAACTTTGAGGAACCCTTCATTTTGCACTGTGACGCTTCACAGGAGGGGCTTGGGGCGGTGTTATACCAGCGACAACAAGGCAAACTGGTGGTGATAGCGTATGGCTCCAGGACACTGTCAAATCCAGAGAAAAATTACCACCTTCATTCAGGGAAGCTGGAGTTTCTTGCCCTGAAGTGGGCCATATGTGAGAGGTTTCGGGATTACTTTTACTATTCCCCACCATTCACTGTTTTTAAGGACAATAATCCCCTCACTTATGTGCTCACCACTGCAAAGCTAAATGCAACCACACAGAGGTGGGTAGCAGAACTAGCTGATTTCCAGTTTGTGATTAAGTACCGCCCTGGGAAAGCCAATAGAGATGCAGACGGTCTCTCACGTATGCCCCTAGATATGGAGCAGTACATGAACAAATGCACACAAAATGTTGATCCTGAAGTAATGCACTGTGTGGCGCAGGCAGTCAAGGTAAAGTCACAAGAAAATGAACCATGGTTATGCCCAGTCACTATTTCCACTCTTATTAGTGAAGCAGATTCCGAAGCCAGCTCTGTAGCTGAAATACCAAAGACTGCCCTAAAAAGAGCTCAGAAAGAAGACTCTGTGATTGGAGAGGTGTTGCATTATGTGGTGTCAAAGCAATGGCCAAAAAGTGGGAAACAGCTGAACAGTAAAATTGCAGCTCTAGTCAGGCAAAAACACAAACGGTACCTAGAAGAAGATGGACTGCTTTACAAGAGAACGGCATCGCATGACCAGCTACTTCTACCCCATAAGTTCCATAAGCTTGTGTTTAAAGAGCTCCACGAAAACATGGGCCATTTAGGGGTGGAGAGGGTGATGAACCTGATAGGGGAGCGCTTTTACTGGGCTCATATGCAAAGGGGTGTTGAGCGCTACATCACTAAAGTTTGCAGTTGTTTAAAGAATGAACGTCCCAATAAGCCAACCAGGGCACCACTGACTAACATTGTCACCACGTATCCATTCGAACTCATGTCCGTTGATTTCCTGCACTTGGAGAGGTGCAAAGGAGGATATGAGTATATCCTGGTTCTAATGGACCACTTCACTCGCTTTGCCCAGGCTTATCCTTGTCGCAACAAAGCTGCCTACACCGCTGCTGAGAAGATATTTGGGGATTTTGCCCTCAAATTTGGCCTCCCCACACGTCTCCACCACGATCAGGGCAGAGAGTTCCAAAATAAACTCTTTGCAAAACTACAGGAGTACAGTGGGGTGCAGGGGTCCCGGACAACGCCCTACCACCCCCAAGGGAATGGGCAGGTGGAACGATTCAATCGTACACTGTTGGCAATGCTCAGAAACTTGCCCGAAGCAGCCAAGGAAGACTGGAAGTCCTGTCTGGCAAAAGTGGTTCATGCTTACAACTGCACGCGCAGCGAGGCTACGGGGTAAGTGCCATATTTTCTGCTATTTGGCCGTAGTCCCAAGCTGCCCATTGATCTCATGTTTGGCCTCACAACAAAAGAGCAGAGCGCTTCTCATCAGAACTATGCTGAAAAGTGGAGGGCCAAAATGACTGAAGCTTACAAACTTGCCTCTAAAACAGCAAACAAAGAAGGGATGAGAAGTAAAACCCTTTATGATAGAAAGGTTCACGGTGCTGAGTTGCTCCCTGGATCCAGAGTACTGGTCCGAAACTTGACCGAGAAAGGTGGGCCAGGAAAATTAAGATCATTCTGGGAAGACAAAGTGTATGTAGTGACCCAAAAGAAATACCCAGACAGTCCAGTGTATAAAATCAAACCTGAAAATGGCAAGGGGTGCACTCGGATCATGCACAGAAACATTTTGTTACCCCGTGACTTTCTTACCATGGAAACAGTGGAGCCTCCCTCTAATAAAACAAGAGAAAGAAAGTCTAAAAGGCAAAGATATGTGGACAGACAAAACAGCACAGTCAATGAAGATGAAGAGGGCTGGAGCGCCATAATTGGACTACGAGCTGGAAAGGATCAAAGTCACCATCCACTGAGAGCTGATGCACCGGAGTTCTACCCGCACAGTGACACTACTCCGGAGGGTGAGGACCAGGACACAGATGATGCCACACATGTGCAGCTGGCACCAGAGGTCAACAATCCGGTGGTCCCAGATCCAGCTGAGGCAGACCAGGACACAGATGACGCCACACAGGTGCAGCTGGCACCAGAGGTCAACAATCCGGTGGTCCCAGATCCAGCTGAGGCAGACCAGGACCAGGGTGATGTGTTGTCGGAGTCCGGTTCCAGTGACCAGGAGGGACCTGTCTACATCCCTGCTAAAACATATCCTTCAAGAGTGAGAAAGCAGAAGTTGATATTTACTTATGATAAGTTAGACCAGCCTCGCACTTCATCTGTTTAAAACACATATAAGATGTGTAGAAGCTAGAAATAGCTATTGTTCAGACATAGATGTGTTGGAAAGTAAATGAGTAATTACTAAACTCATCACCAAGTTACTTTTATTGTTGATTTAAAAAAAAGGATTTTCAGTGTGTTATTAAGGTACAGGCATCACATAATGGTTTATTTGGTAGGCTATGACTAGATTGAGTACCCTTACTCTCAGGAAAGATGCAGATACTCACCATGGTGGATGGAGCAGTTGATGATTATTGTGCACAAAGACCTCTTCTGCGAATGTATTGCATGGAACAGGAGATACATGCTGTACTATGGACTATTACCAGTTTGCATCTTTATGGACTCTAATGAACTCTGACTCCTACTTAGTAATATCCTACTTACATGAGATACATGGTTACCAAATGTGGACTGTGGAAAAAAAAAAGAGTAGCTTTGGAAAGTTGTTTTGTAATGTCAGGTTGACATTAAATTTTTGAGTGGTGAGTGTAGGAAAAATTAAATGTTGGACACCCCCCTAGAAAATCCCCAGAAAACATTTTTAATTAGATGTGATTAGATGCTGAGGGCTAATATAAGCATTTATAATAAATGTGTCTAAAAGACTGTAATTTAGATGCTGATGGCTAATATTGTGGTGGACACACATGGGACCTGTTTTGTGGCTCACATTTTAGGTCAGAACAAAGGCAGGAAGCTGCAGGAATCTTAGCCTTGGTATGCAAGGCTTGAGACTGTGGGGGGTTCAATTAAAGGATTAAGGAAGGGATGCATTGGAGACAGTGGAAGTGATATCATGGAGAGAAATGCATTGTGACTGTCTTTATAATGCAAGGTGGTCTGTGTGACATGTGATCTGTGAAATGTGAAGTTCCTGATATTTAAGGACGAGAGTTTACTGTGTCATTCTCTTTCTCTGCTTTGAGATGATGGTGCTGTGAATAAAACTGACTGAGAGAGAACTCTGCCTCATCATTTTCACATCACCACACTGGTGACCCGAGACGTATAATGCAAGAAGAAAATTCCCCCGGGCCAGCCACGTCAGGAGCTCCCAGCCAAGCGAATGCCGCTACAGTCCAGCTACCGGACTTCTGGAAGAACAATCCGCGCTCCTGGTTCAACGCGGTTGAGGCGCAGTTCAACCTCCGGGGGATATCGGTAGATGCCACGAAATTCTACCATGTAGTCGCAAAGCTGGACAACAACACGGCCCAGCATGTGGAGACCCTGATCGACCAGCCACCGGATAGCGACAAATATGGCACGTTGAAGGCTGCACTCATCCAGCAATTCACCCCCTCGGCAGAGGAGCGAGCAGAGAGGCTCCTGGCGCTGACGGAGGGGGAAAACGACATGCCCGCGAGCCTGATGGAGAAGTTGTTGAGGTTGAAAGACTCTGACGATGATCACTTCATTTTCACCCATCTCTTCCTCAGAACTCTACCGTCAACAGCGAGAGCGACCCTGGCCACTTCGCCACTGTTGGCCCTACGGGACTACCGCGCGCTGGGCCGAGAGGCGCAGCGGATTGTCAACGCCACCAAGCGGCGCGCAGCCAGGGCCGCTGCAGCGGAACTCGGCGCGATGACCGGATACGACAGGGGGCCAGAGGCAGCGGTGCCAGACTCACCGACGACGGCGGCGGCAGGGGCCAGGGAACGTGGACCGGACGTCCTTTGTTTCTACCATCACCGCTTCACAGAGAGGGCATGCAAGTGTGTACCACCGTGCCAGTTCGGGCGTTTGGGAAACGCCAAGACCGGGGGTCGGTAGCAGCCGCGGCCCTCGGGGAAGAGATCAAGCTGCTCTACTTGTCGGACGCACGCTCCGGGAGGCAGTTCCTCGGTGACACAGGCTCCCAGTTGAGTTTCATCACACCTTCCTACGCGGACAGACTGGCTGGTTCCGGAGGTCCCCGGGTGACGGCAGCGAACGGCTCGGAGATTAAGACCTTTGGTGAGAAGACTTTGCTCCTGTCTCTACACGGCCGTACATTTGAGTGGACTTTTGTTGTAGCAACAGTAAATTTCAATATGTTGGGGGCTGATTTTTTGTGCTCACATGGTTTGTTGGTTGATCTCGCTAACAGGCACCTGGTTAATGCACTTTCTTTTGATTCTATCCCCTGTACAGCGCGAGTGGCCCCGCCAACAGCACAAGCCAACGTCACAGCAGCAGGCGGTAAGTTCCACACACTGCTCACTCAGTTCCCAGCACTCACGGTCCCCACATTTTCGGCAACAGTCGCTAAGCACGGGGTGGAGCATTTTATTACCACTACTGGACCGCCCGTTTTTGTAAAAGCTCGGCGCTTGGACGCAGTTAAACTGGCCATAGCGCGCGAGGAGTTCGCCAACCTGGAGAGGTTGGGCATTATCCGACGTTCAAACAGTCCGTGGGCTTCCCCCCTACACATGGTCCCGAAAGCTGACGGATCATGGCGCCCTTGCAGGGATTTCCGCAGGTTAAACAACGCTACAGCGCACGACCGCTACCCAATCCCACATATCCAAGATTTTTCCGTTCATTTGGCAGGGGCGCGCATTTTTTCTAAAATAGACTTGGTCCGCGGTTACCACCAAGTCTCAGTGTGCGCTGAAGACATACCCAAAACAGCGGTAATAACTCCGTTTGGCCTATTCGAGTTTTTACGCATGCCATTCGGACTTAAAGGGGCTGCTCAGACGTTCCAACGCATGATAGACGCGGTGCTTCGCGATCTCCCTTTCGTGTTCGTCTACCTGGACGATATTTTAGTAGCCAGTGCGTCCGAAGACGAACACGAAAAACACCTGGCCACAGTTTTCCGAAGGTTGGGAGATCACGGGTTAATAATCAACCCAGCGAAGTGTCAGTTCGGGGTGGCGCAGATCGATTTTTTAGGACACCGCGTCTCCCCCGAAGGAGCAGTTCCGCTGCCTGACAAGGTGCGTGCGGTGGCAGATTTTCCCCGGCCGCAGACGGTCAGGGCGTTGCAGGAGTTTTTGGGAATGGTGAATTTTTATAACCGTTTTCTCCCCCACGCGGCGCAACTCATGCAGCCGTTGTATGCCGCGCTCAAAAAACAGAAACCCGCGGATAAGATTGAGTGGCCTCTGGAGCGGGACCAAGCGTTCTCGGAGGTGAAAACAGCCTTGGCAAAGGCTGCGTTGTTGGCACACCCAGACCCAACGGCCCGCATAGCGCTCACCACTGATGCATCAGAGGTGGCCATAGGGGCGGTCGTGGAGCAACATGTAGCCAGGGTTTGGCAGCCCCTCGCCTTTTTCAGCAGGACCTTGTGCGATAGTGAACGTAAATACAGCGCGTTCGACAGGGAGCTGCTCGCTCTCCATTTGGCCATCCGCCACTTTCAGTTCTGGCTGGAAGGACGCGCTTTCACCGCGTTTGTTGACCACAAACCGCTAACATTCGCGATGGCCAAAATCTCTGAACCGTGGTCAGGCCGGCAGCAGAGACAGCTGGCCGTGATATCAGAGTTTACCACTGATATTCAGCACGTGGCAGGCAAACTCAATGTAGTGGCAGATTGCCTCTCGCGCGCCGTGGCGGCCCCAGTCAGCATGGGGGTAGATTATGCAGCCATGGCCGCGGAGCAGGTTAATGACGTGGACGTGCGCGCGCTCCAGTCTGGACCAGCAGGGTTAAGGCTGGAGAGCAGGGTGCTGCAAGACGGTATGCCCCCCCAATCTGCGATGTCTCCACTGGACGGCCGCGTCCAGTAGTACCGGCCGCGTGGCGCCGCCACGTCTTTGACCCGGTTCATTCTTTGGCGCACCCTGGAGTGCGTGCGTCGGTCAAAATGGTGGGAGAGAAATTTGTGTGGCCGAGCCTCCGCAAACAAGTCAAAGAATGGGCAGCAGCCTGCACGGCGTGTCAACGAGCCAAAGTACACAGGCACACGAGGGCTCCTTTGGAACCGTTTCACATTCTGGCCAAGAGGTTCGATCATGTTCATGTGGACCTCGTGGGCCCCCTCCCACCGTCACAGGGGTGCACACACCTTCTGACAATGGTGGACCGCACCACGCGCTGGCCTGAAGTGGTCCCGCTGGCATCAACCACAGCCGAGGAGATGGCGCGCGCGTTTTTAACAGCTTGGGTGGCACGCTTCGGCGTTCCGTCGGACATTACGTCTGACAGAGGCCCTCAATTTGTGTCCGAGCTTTGGTCGACGATGGCCCGCAGCCTGGGTGTCACAGTTCACCGCACAACCGCGTACAATCCGCAGGCTAACGGGTTATGCGAATGTTTTCATAGGTCATTGAAAGCGGCTCTCAGAGCATCACTGACGGATACAAATTGGGTTGACAAGTTACCGTGGGTGTTATTGGGGTTGTGTTCTGCGCCAAAAGAGGATCTAGAAGCCTCCCCAGTGGAGCTCGTGTTTGCGCAGCCACTCTGGCTGCCTGGGGAGTTTCTCCCAGATAACCCTGCACCAAACGCCTCCCCGTCTCAGCTGTTGCAGAGTAACATAGAATCAAGCACGCTGCCCGGCCCCGCGCACCACAGTTTTCCGTGCGTTTTTGTGCCTAAAACTTTGAAGAACGCAGAGTTTGTTTTTGTTAGACACGATGCGCATCGAACACCGCTGCGACCGCCTTATGACGGACCATTCAGAGTGCTAGAAACAGGGGACAAGCATTTGTGGCTGACATTTTAGGTCAGAACAAAGGCAGGAAGCTTCAGGAATCTTAGCCTTGGTATGCAAGGCTTGAGACTGTGGGGGGTTCAATTAAAGGATTAAGGAAGGGATGCATTGGAGACAGTGGAAGTGATATCATGGAGAGAAATTCATTGTGACTGTCTTTATAATGCAAGGTGGTCTGTGTGACATGTGATCTGTGAAGTGTGAAGTTCCTGATATTTAAGGACGAGAGTTTACTGAGTCATTCTCTTTCTCTGCTTTGAGATGATGGTGTTGTGAATAAAACTGACTTTGAGAGAGAACTCTGCCTCGTCATTTTCACATCACCACAATATAAGCATTTATAGGAAATGTATCTAAAAGACTGTAATTTGGACTGTTTTAATTTAAACTGTTTGTCAGTAAAAGCAGTAGCGCTTTTGCGCCACAAGTGGCGCTCGGTTGTGATGAGACACTGTTAAGTTGTTAGAACGCGTGAGAAGAAGAGAGTTGTAGCGGTTGTTGAGTGATGTCCCGTGTCGAAGTGCCGTGCCTGGTGTTGTAAAAAGACAATAAACCACTGAAAAGTCGTCAAATTGCCTCTTTTTCACCTGACGAGTGTAACACTGACCATGTTGACAATTTAAAAATTATTCATGATTGTCTGTCTGCAATTAAGGACTGGATGTCTAGTAACTTTTTGCAACTTAATGCTGATAAAACTGAAGTCCTTATTATAGCACCTGATAATCTAATTCCTAAGTTGGTTAATAGCATTGGTTCATTAAGCTCTAACGTATGGTCTAATCTAAAAAATCTTGGTGTCATTTTCGATCAGTCGATGGGTTTTGGTCAGCATGTCAAATCTCTGACCCGCAGTTGTTTTTTCCACCTTAGGAATATATCCAAAATTAGGTCATTGGTTTCCTATAGTCAGTTAGAAATCATTATCCATGCTTTTGTTTCTTCACGTTTGGACTACTGTAATGCTCTTTTCACATGTCTTAGCAAATCCTCTTTACATCGCCTACAGTTAGTCCAGAACGCTGCTGCAAGATTACTAACTAGGTCCAGTAGATTCTGTCATATCACTCCTGTTTTGGCCTCCTTGCATTGGCTTTCTGTAAATTATAGAATTGATTTTAGATAGATAGATAGATAGATAGATAGATAGATAGATAGATAGATAGATAGATACTTTATTTCGAACAAAAAAGTATAACAAAAACAAAACAAATGACAAATGCAATAAAGTAACAGTATACAGTGTTCGAAAGGGAGAAGGAAGAAGTGAACACTTATTAATTCCATCTCCTCTTTTCCATAAATACACCCATGTGAAATATATACAAATTACCACTTAAGACCCCAAGTAAGCAATTAACTGTATTTTGTACATATCAACATTAACACCCATCCATCCTAACATACATTGATGTCCATACATCAAAACCAGCCTCAAACAACACATATATACACAGTGCTGTCCCACCCACCATTCCATAGTGTCCCATAGTGTCCCAGAGTGAGCATATAAATACTATCCTTCTAACATATTGTCATATCCCGAGCGCTTTTGTCCGCGCTCGGGTTATTCCTCATCCCTGTCAGGGTTTTGACAGCAGGTGTCGTCACTCGGGTTTCCCGGGCTCTGATTGGCCAGACGCTCGGGGGCTCTCCGCTGTCAGAGCCTGAGCAGCTGCGCCGCATTGTCAATCATGAGCAGCTGGCTTTAAATGTCAGTGCAAGTGAATTGGACTCTGCGGCTGTCTCGTCAAGAGTCTTATGACTTTCCCCTGTTTCCTTATCCACATGCGCCTTGGGTTCCCCGACGTATCCCGCTGCATGTAAGTTAACTTGTTATCATAGGAATGGTACTTCTCCCTAGCTTACCTTCCTTGCTATTGCGGCAGATGGGAGCTCCCCGTCTCAGCCGTTACCCTCTCCTAGCCTCACATTAATATTCCTTGCCTTTGTGGCGAACGAGAGTCCCTCGTCTCAGCCGCCAAATCCTTTTGTGTGTTCATGTTATTGTTGTGTAACGAAGCCTACGTGGCTAGCTGTTTTGTACACCCAAGCCCTGTACGACGCAAATAAAGAACTGAATTGCAACTTACTGGACTGTGGCGTCTTATGCTGGCTCGTGAGGGCCAGCCGTGACAGTAGACAGCCGCCAGAAGGAGACGCCGTTCTCAGTAAGTTGCGTTCTGGGAACTTTGCCCCTTCCTGTCCGGGTACGTGGTGTTGGAAACATGCCATCTCAGCGGAGTCGTTCTCGGGGTTCCCACGGCCAGCTGGCCAAGGCGCTGGAGGAGGTAGATGAAATCCTCATCATCGCCTCCGACCTCGATGGGCATCCTGACACCTCCCTCGCCCCTCCTCTCCTAGGTTATCAGCCCAATGAACATTGGTATTTAGATCGGGCTGAGGAGGTGCTTGACCGTCTGCCTTCCCGCTACAACGGTCACCCCGAGGTCGACGCGAGGAGGCTCGACATCGCTGCCCAACGCCAGATTATTCAGATGTACGAAGAGGAGGAAGCCGCAAGGTGGGGTGACCTCAGGCTCCAGCTGCCTGAGGCGCTGGAGGAAGTGGATGACTTCATCAGCGCTTCCACCTGCCTTGACGACTCATCCGAAGTGCACTATTACCTGGACTGCGCTGAGAGGACGCTCGACCGATTGTCTCCCCGCTACACTGACCACTTGGACGTCCAAGCGAGGAGACAAGAGATCGCCGCCCACTGCGAGGCATTCCAGGAGATCGAGGAGGAACGAGGCCAATGGCGGAGTAATCGGAGCTCCCGCTGCCCGCTCTGGAATCCGGATCCTTTCCTCGATCCAGTCCTGGAGTTCGCACCACCCGGGGCCCGTCGTAGATGTCGGCGCCGTGGCCAGAGACGTTCTCAGCGCGACTCCCTTCCGGAACCCGCTCCGGTTCACTGGACTGACCCCATTCATCCCACTGCTGTCTCTCCAGCGTCTCACCAGGAGGAGATCCCTGCAGCCTTTTCCCCCGGGCCTGCTTCCCCCGCTGAGCTGTCAGTGCGTCACGCCCGGCCCGACTTGGCTGTTGCCCCCTCCGCCTCGACGCCTTCTCCAGCGGCTGGGAGTTTGAGAAGTTTTGCTCCAGTGGACTTCGTGGCTACACCATCTCGAGTGGCCCCCTCTCCTCCTTCAAGAGAGTCTCCGGCCACCACCCGGTGGGAGGATGATGGAATGACGTTCCCTACAGCAGGTTCCACCGCCCCTCCGGGAGGCAGGCAAGTACAAGTTCACTTTTTTCCATCTAATAGTGGTTTGTTCTGTCTGACTCCTGGGGGTGAGGCTCGGGGTTTGCAGCCCCCCAAGCCTCTACTCCCTGCTGATATGTTAATTAAACCCGCTGCCTCTGTGTCTCCCCCTGCTGAGCACGCTTTGACTCCTGAGGAGCGTCACCAGATGAGGAGTGAGCCTGCGGCCCTCGGGCAGAAGACCCCAGCCCCACAGCCATTTTCTGGGCAGAGGAGATCGGACGACTGGTTGGAGCCTGTGCCGATGATGGAGCATCCCCGGGACTCCACAGATGAACAGTCCGGTCCAGCGGGCCGAGAGCCCCCCACCTCCACGCCACATGAACCGCCAGCGTGGATGATGACGTCGGGGGGTCCTCGAGCTGCAAGACCCCCTCTTCCAGGGGCGGATGACGTCACGACGGAGTGGGAACCGGACGATGACCTCCTCCCGTTTGAACCCAGAGCATCGAAGTCCTGGATGGCGGTAGAACCCGAGATCAGGCGAGTGCTCTATTTTCTATCTCTCATCTATTTTCTGGAGCATTATTGCCTGTCTCTTGGGGGGGTGAGCCGGGTGCAGCCGTCTGCTGCGCTCGAGCCTGTCTCGCCGGGCTCTGCCGCTGCCGGTGATCCTGATCCCGGTTCCTTTTGTCCCTCTGAGCCTCTCCCCAGGGTCACTGGAGACGAACCTGCTCTGGGTGCCACCTTGGAGGTTCCGGTTCTCTGCACGGTGTTTGCCTCAGATGCTGCGCCCGGAGGTGCCTTACCGGCCCAATCTGGGTCCACCAGGGGTGCTCCGCCGGTCCAGTTGGGGTCCACCGGGAATGCTCCGCCGGTTCAATTGGAGCTCGACGTCATGGAGGTTCCGGCCCAATCGGGGTCCGACGCGGGTGCTGCTCTCGCTCAATCGGAGCTCGACGTCATGGAGGTTCCGGCCCAATCGGGGTCCGACGCGGGTGCTGCTCTCGCTCGATCGGAGCTCGACATCATGGAGGTTCCGGCCCAATCGGGGTCCGACGCGGGTGCTGCTCTCGCTCGATCGGAGCTCGACGTCATGGAGGTTCCGGCCCAATCGGGGTCCGACGCGGGTGCTGCCCTCGCTCGATCGGAGCTCGACATCATGGAGGTTCCGGCCCAATCGGGGTCCGACGCGGGTGCTGCTCTCGCTCGATCGGAGCTCGACGTCATGGAGGTTCCGGCCCAATCGGGGTCCAACGCGGGTGCTGCTCTCGCTCAATCGGAGCTCGGCGCCATGGTGGTTCTGACCCGGGTCGTCCTGACCCAGGTGGGTCCCAGAGATTGTGCAGCCGACCCACCGCTGAACGCTTTCCAGGCCATTCCCTATCCTCGCGATGGCCTCTCCTTCCCCGCATTTGAGACTGCGGGGGTTAATTCCAGTTGGCCTGGTTCGCCGACTTTCCCCCAGCCATTCTTTTGGCAGGCTGATACTGCCCGATCACCCGGTGACTGGCTTTTTCCTTTTGGCATCCGGGTCCGGCCTCCTGACAAGCAGGATGATTTATTCGGCGCCCTGATCCGGCCGCCGGAGACATGGTTTTCCTCGGCCCGGGGTTTGGATGGGCCGTTAGGGCACATTCCGCTGCTTCTGCTGGCGGCCTGGATGCTGGGTGCTGGGAGACCTCCTGAGCGGAACTATATAACTTTGCTCTCTAGTGCATTTTCTTTCCTTCTCTTGCCCCTCCACTGGCCTGTGACCATGTTTTTTTTTCTCCCCTCAGACTGAAATACCCCACTGGGGATTGAACTTCATGTATATAGTGACTATTTTCCGTTAATGGATATTTATTCTCTCGCCGTTATTTTTCATGTGTTGTTTGTGGGATTTGTTCATTGCACTCCCAATTAGAGACTCTTTAGAGTAGAATTTTTCTTTCCTTTTGGCAGAACGCTATTATGTGTGTTGTATTCCTCTTATTGGGTGTGATAGCGATTTCTGTTGTTACTCCCTTACTCAAGTCTTGTTTTTTTTTTTTTTGGTATCTGTGGTCTTTTTGATTTGAAGATTTTTGTAAACATTAACTTTGGAGATGAAGGTATTATTTGTCCTTTTATTTCCTTGACTCTGCCTTGTATTTTTTTTTTTTTTTTTGTCCTTTGACTGTGGTGTTCGATTTACCCTCATTATGGTGTTCTTTCTTAGTAATGATATGTGTGAGATTACATGGACTGGTAGTCCTCGTCTTATGTTATAGGTGGGAGATGCCCATTTAGCGTTGGTTTTTCTTTTCTTACTATTCTTCTTAGTGTCCCCGTTTATGTACGGTTTTTGCCTTTTTTTTTTTCCTCCCTTCCCCGATGTATTTGTCCCCTGGTTGTTTTTCTGCCCCTACCCTTTGTTGTCCCTTGTGAGTTTGACCCTGCTCCCCCTCCGCCTGCTTTCCCCTCCACCCTCCCTGGGGTGGGGTGGGGGGGTCTGGATGTTACTCGCAACCAGGAGTTCGCGTAGGGGGAGGGGTTCTGTCATATCCCGAGCGCTTTTGTCCGCGCTCGGGTTATTCCTCATCCCTGTCAGGGTTTTGACAGCAGGTGTCGTCACTCGGGTTTCCCGGGCTCTGATTGGCCAGACGCTCGGGGGCTCTCCGCTGTCAGAGCCTGAGCAGCTGCGCCGCATTGTCAGTCATGAGCAGCTGGCTTTAAATGTCAGTGCGAGTGAATTGGACTCTGCGGCTGTCTCGTCAAGAGTCTTATGACTTTCCCCTGTTTCCTTATCCACATGCGCCTTGGGTTCCCCGACGTATGCATGTAAGTTAACTTGTTATCATAGGAATGGTACTTCTCCCTAGCTTACCTTCCTTGCTATTGCGGCAGACGGGAGCTCCCCGTCTCAGCCGTTACCCTCTCCTAGCCTCACATTAATATTTCTTGCCTTTGCGGCGAACGAGAGTCCCTCGTCTCAGCCGCCAAATCCTTTTGTGTGTTCATGTTATTGTTGTGTAACGAAGCCTACGTGGCTAGCTGGTTTGTACACCCAAGCCCTGTACGACGCAAATAAAGAACTGAATTGCAACTTACTGGACTGTGGCGTCTTATGCTGGCTCGTGAGGGCCAGCCGTGACACATATATTCTTTCAGCAAATAATGTTTATACCTCTTTTTGAATTGAATTCTGTTTGTACATAGTTTCAGTTCCGGCTCCAGACTGTTCCACAAATCCACCCCACAGACAGATATGCACATATTTTTCTTGGCTGTTCGTATCTTGGGTTTTGTAAAGTTTAAGTCTCCTCTCAAATTATGATCATTGTCTCTTTTTTTAAATATTTTTTGTATATTAGTTGGGAGTTGATTATTAATTGCCCTGTACATTACTTGTGCTGTCTTAAATTTAACTAAATCGATGAACTTTATGACATGTGACTTTAAAAACAACGAATTGGTATGGTCTCTATATCCTACATTATTTATTATCCTTATAGCTCGTTTTTGTAATGTGCATATTGACTGTAGGTTGGTCTTGTAGGTGTTTCCCCAGACTTCTACACGGTAGTTAAGATAAGGTAGAAACAGTGAATTGTACAGTAAGACCAATGATTTATAGTCCAAGATGTGTCTTGTTTTCCCCATTATGCCTATACATTTTGCTAACTTGGCCTGGATGTGACTGATGTGACGTTTCCAGCAGATTTTATTGTCTAGCGTCACCCCCAGAAACTTTCTGGTATCATCTATCGTTACCATTATTTCGTGATTTATTTTATAATTTCCAAACAACATAATCTTTGGTTTTTTTAGATTTAGAGATAATTTATTTTTGTTGAACCACTGCGTTAACTTTTTCATTTCAGTTGTGACCACCTCTAAAACCTGCTGCAAATTCTCACCAGTGCAAAGGATATTTGTGTCATCCGCAAACAAAATAAGTTTCAGAATTTTTGATACTTGGCATATGTCATTTATATACAAAATAAAGAGTTTGGGTCCCAAAACTGACCCCGGGGCACACCACAAGTGATGTCCATGAAGGGTGATTTGTCCTCACCAATTTGTACAAATTGTTGTCTGTTACTTAAATAACTTTCCACCCAACTCAGTCCAACCCCTCTTATCCCATACCTTTCCAGTTTCCTTAGTAGTATTCTGTGGTCAATGGTGTCAAAAGTTTTCTTTAAATCTATAAATACTCCTACAGCAAACTTTTTTTTTATCTATGCAACTAGTAATTTCTTCTATAAGTTCAATCAGTGCCAAAGATGTAGATTTATCTGCTCTAAAACCATACTGGCTGTTTGTAAGGAGGTTGTGTTTTTCAATGAAATCATCCAGTCTCTTAGTGAAGATTTTTTCAAGTATTTTGGAGAATTGTGAGAGTAAAGAGACTGGCCTGTAATTTGTGAAACAATGACTGTCTCCTGTTTTGTATAGAGGTATTACATTTTAAAGTTCTTGTTCTTACTTACAAAGCCATTCATGAAGAGGTGCCTTTTTATATTAGTGACCTGCTCTTTCTACACCAGCCCAGCGGGTCTCTCAGGTCTTCTTATCCGAATCTATTGGTAGTCCCTAGCACTAGGCTCAGAACCAAAGGCGATAGAGCCTTTGCTGCTGTTGCTCCCAGACTGTGGAACTCCTTACCTTTTGAACTTAGATCTGCATCTTCCATTGGTGTTTTTAAGAAGCAACTAAAGACCCACCTTTTTAGCCTGGCTTTTTAATTAACTATGTGTTGATTGTATTTTTATGTGCTTTTACTGTTTATTTTTAATTTTTTTTTTTGCTGTTTTATGTGCCTGTGTTTTTATTTTGTTTTTTTACCATGTTAAGCACTTTGTGACTCTGTCTGTGAAAAGTGCTCTATAAATAAACTTATTATTATTATTATTCCTGCAGATATGCAAGGAATAGACAAAAGCACAGAGTAGAAATTGAAGCTGACACAGTAAGGCTTAGTTCCTTATCAGTCTCTGGTAAAATCCAAGACAGATTAAAACAAATGGATGCCAAGTAAAGTTTCAAAACAATCTGAGAGCCATGCAGACTAAATTTCTTTCAAAAATCAAGAAATGTGCAAACCACATTTAGAGTATAGCTGAAAACTAAACTGCTTCAAGTTATCTCAAGGTGAGCTCCAGTTTTTTATGGAACATTTGCTCATCCAACTTTGCAAACACATAAAATAAGTTTTGAAGGTCAGCTTCCTGAAAAGCTTAATTGTTTAATCTGCAGTATCTCAGATGGCACCAATGTTGCATACAGGACATCTTCTAGAAGCCCTTGATGGTTTGGTCTTGTGAATATAACCAGAGAGGATCATCCTTCTTATTCCTCATTAGTACATCTGTCTTGGAATACATACAACGAAAGTTATAGTGGGGATAATTCACAAGTTTATTAGCCAGTGTGGAGAAAGGAAACAGGCGAGGCAATGAGCTGCACGACACATGAACTTTATTTCTCCTCCAACATATTGTAGAGTAAAAGAGCTCCCGGGTCTCTGTGCATTCCTGTTTTGTTGGAACAAAGACCTGTGTGGCATATTAACATAACATAACACCAGCCCCGCTGCTCACACCCTTCTCTCTTCCAGCGGCTCTGGCGGTTCCTCTTCTCCCCGGGGGGTGCATAGTCCATACTGTCCCGTATGAGACCCTCCGGTGGCACTTTCTCCTCCAGTCCATTGTTCTCCCTTATCCCAGCTGCCTTCTCTGGGTGGAGAATTCCCCACCTGTGCCCCCCACACAGCCCCCCCGCAAACACCCAGAAAGGGAACTAACACCCCATCCCCCGTCCTTTGGGCTTGAGCCGGTGCCCATAGCAGCTGAAGCGGGGGGTCACTGATCCATTCAGAGCACCCTGCTGGCGAGGTGTACAGGAGGGCACGTCAGTCTGTGGAGGGAAAAAGGGATGGGGAAAACACATCAGCTTCACGTGCACAGGTCCCTGCCGAGGGAACACCAACTTGCGGACCCAGCAATGGTGGACATCCGCGCTGGGGAGCTTGGGCCAACACCACCTGCTCATCTGCCAACACAAAAGCGGGCTTCAGCCTGTCAATGCAGGCGGTCTCCTGACCCCCCCTCCCAAGTCTGGGGGGGGGGGGGGGGTCAGGAGACCGCCGCGCCCACAGTACGATGAATGGTCCATCGTACTGTGGGCGCAGCGGGGTCTGGTGCACATCGTGCCTGAAGAAAACAAAGCTGGCGTTCTATAAACTCTGTGGGACGAAAGTGCCGTGAAAACAATGGTAGGATGGGCCTGGTACGTTAAAAGCCTCCGTACTGTGCAAAAATTTCGCGGACGGATCAGCCTCAGGTGCGGGGTTTTCCGGTAAAAACTCTCTGGGGATCTGCAGCGGTTGAGAAAAAACGAGTTCTGCCGGGGAGGCTGCCCAACCCTCCTTAGGTGTGGAGCGCAGCCCTAAAAGAACCCAGGGCAGGCGGTCGACCCAATTTGTGTCTGTGAGCGAAGCTCTGAGCGCTGCTTTAAGCAACCTATGAAAATGCTTGCATAACCCCTTAGCTTGGGGGTTGTACACGGTAGTGCGGTGAATTTTGGCCCCCCAGGCTCTGGGCCATCACGGACCAGAGTTCTGAAATGAATTGTGGACCCCTGTCGGATGTGATGACTGACAGAGGTCCAAACTCTGCAACCCAAGCACAAAAAAGCACGAGCCACTTCTTCGGACATGGTAGAAGCCAGCGGGACCACCTCAGGCCAGCGTGTGGTGCGGTCCACGATTGTTAAAAGGTGCGTGAAACCTTGTGACGGCGGAAGGGGTCCCACCAAATCCATGTGGACGTGATTGAACCTCCTGGCCAGGATTTGGAACGGCTCAAGGGGGCTCTGGTGTGCTTGTGCACTTTGGCCCGCTGGCACGTGACACAAGATGCAGCCCACTCCTTCACGTCCTTGCGCAAGTGTGGCCAGACGAATTTCGCTCCCACTAGCTTCACCGAAGTGCGCACTGCTGGATGCGAAAGGGAGAGGACTGACTCAAAAACGCGACGGAGCCTAGAGCTTGGAACCACGGGGTGTGGGCGGCCGGTGGAGATGTTGCAGAGCAATGGAGGGCACCCTTCTTGCACCACCCTGCTCTCCAGCCTTAACCCAGTAGGCGCAGACTGGAGCGCGCAAATGTCCACGTCCCCGGCTTGCTCCGTGGCCATTGCAGGGAACTCTATTCCCATGTAGACCCAGGAAGGAAATGCGCGTGACAGACAATTGGCTATGATGTTGAGCTTACCGGCAACGTGTTGAATGTTGATCATAAACTCTGAGATCGCGGCCAAATGCTGTAACTGCCAGGCCAACCATGGTTCCGAGACCTTGGACATCACGTACGTCAGTGGTTTATGGTCCACGACCTTGGACATCACGTACGTCAGTGGTTTATGGTCCACGAACGCGGTGAACTCGCGTCCTTCTAGCCAAAACTGGAAATGGTGCATCACCAGGTGTAGAGCCAACAACTCTCTGTCGAATGTGCTGTATTTGCGTTCGCTGCCATGCAAAATCCAACTGAAAAATGAGAGCAGTTGCCACGAACCGGAGACGTAATGCTCTACCACTGCTCCAATGGCAACATCATATGTGTCCATAGTGAGTGCTATCCGTGCCGATGGATTCAGATGAGCTAGCAGCGCGGCATCCGCAAGCGCTGTTTTGGCATTCGTGAAAGCCCGGACTCGCTCAGAAGTCCAGTTGACGTTTTCCGCAGGCTTCTTTTTTTTCAGTGTGGCATACAACGACTGCATCGGCTGGGCTGCCCAGGGAAGGAAGCGGTTATAAAAATTGACTATCTCCAAAAACTTGCATCTGCAACCGAATTCCGAATGTGCCATCTTCCCGGCTTCTTGAATTGGTATAACAACAGGCGGCGTTGGGCATTCAAGCCAAAATGGCGATGATAAAAACAGATCGCCCTGTTCCTTCATCTCCTGGTGTCCGTACCAGCTACCACCAATGGCTCCTCGACCTCGCTGGAGTCACTCATGGATGCCGGTGCCACTGCTTGCACACTGAGAGTTCTGGTCACCAAAATGATGCGGTCCATTTCCTGCGCGGTAGTCCATAGCAACCGAGTTGGCCAGGATCACCCTCACTGTAGCTGGTAGCCTTCTACTTCCGGCGCCACACGAGTAGGCTGCCTTTTTGCAACAGCGGAGCAATTTCTTCCTATTACTTCTTCCTATTACTATCTGGCTTCTCTTACTAAACTTTCTGATCCGGTGACACCTTATCCATCATGGACACACGGATCGCCCAAATGTCTCCTGAACCAGCAGATGGAGCCAACGCTTTTAGGAGGCAGTACGATAGAGACCAACTGTTAGCACTTAATCAGCCCACGATGCTAACGCAAGAATTCAACATACCGATAGAAATAAGACAGAAGCGACGTGGATGTCGTACTGGAGCAAGACGACGGGTGAGAAATATAAGGTCCTTCCATAGAAATATAAGGTCCCGTCCTTCCATCCGTTATTATGTGGAATGTACGATCGCTACTCAATAAGACAGATGAGCTAGCGGCTATGGTTCGTTACCAGAGCGTCTTCAGAGAGATTAGCATGATGTTGTTTACTGAGACGTGGCTAACAGAACTAGCAACAGATGCTAACATCAAACTGGGGGGTTTCCACGCAATACGGGCAGACCGGACACCAGACAGTGGGAAGGCAAGGGGCGGAGGAGTGATAATGTATGTCAATAACAGCTGGTGCAGACCGGGACATATCACGGTTAAAGAACAACACTGCAGCAAAGACATTGAGTTGCTAGCTGTTAGCATGCGGCCTACCTATCTCCCGAGGGAATACTCACACGTGATCTGCGTTGTTATTTATGCAAATCCGACGGTGAACGCTGGGACAGCGCATGACACCATTCACTCAGTAACTGGCAGGCTGCTGACAGAACACCCAGATGCTCTTCTCCTCATCTATGGCACTGACAATGTTGTCAACATAAACACTTACTCAATGTTTATGAAAGAAACAGATGAAAAAGAAATTCTTGACATTGTTAACAAATTCAAAGACAAAAAATCAACTGATTGTAATGATTTCAGTATGTTCTTGGTTAAATGTATTATTGATTGTATTGTTAAACACTTCACTTACATATATATGCAACATGTCACTTACTGCTGGTAAATTTCCAAAGAAACTTAAAATAGCAAGAGTTGTTCTTCTGTATAAGACTGGTGACAAACACTCATTGTCAAACTACAGACCCATCTCCTTGTTACCTCAGTTCTCCAAAATACTGGAAGAAATATTTGTTAAGAGACTAAATGATTTCATTGATAAGCACAATATACTCTGTGGACAACAGTATGGATTCAGGAAGAACCGGACCACCTCACTGGCACTTATGGACTTTGTTGAACAGATTACGGATGCAACAGATAGAAGAGAATACACAGTTGGAATATTTCTGGACTTACAAAAGGCATTTGATACAGTTGACCATAAATTACTCCACAGTAAATTACATAAGTATGGCATCAGAGGAATTGCTTTTGACTGGTTACACAGCTATTTAGAAGACAGATATCAATATGTTTATGTGAATAATACAGACTCTGAGTTGCTGAAGATGACGTGTGGAGTACCACAGGGTTCTGTGCTTGGTCCATTGCTGTTTATTTTGTATATTAATGGTTTATGTTCTGTGTCTAAATTGCTCAAGTGTATTCTATTTGCAGATGACACAACTTTTTTTTGTAGTGGAGAAAATCTTAAGCAGCTTCTGGATTCAGTAGAAAATGAACTTAAACAAATCAATCAATGGTTCACTGCCAATAAATTATCTATTCACCTTGGAAAAACAAAATGTATAATATTTGGAAACCGCAAATTATATAATCACAGAAAAATTAAAATAAACAATGTTAAAATTGACACAGTTTTTGAAACCATGTTCCTAGGGGTCATTGTTGATAAACTAAACTGGAAATCACACATAAATTATGTCAAAACTAAAATGTCTAAATCCATTGCCGTACTGTATAAAGTTAAGGATCTCCTGTGTCAGAAATCTCTTTGCATTTTATATAATTCACTGATAGTTCCTTTTATGACATACTGTGTGGAGATCTGGGGAAACACATATAAAACAAACACAAACTTAATCTTTTTACTTCAGAAAAAAGCCCTACGCATTGTATCAAAGGAACCTTACCGTGAACCATCAAATCCAATATTCATTCAATTACATACTCTTAAATTTAGAGATCTGGTAGATTATAATGTCATTCAAATCATGTACAAAGCAAATAATAACCAATTACCTGTAAATATTCAGAGACTGTTTAAGAAAGGGAAAGCAAATATGAGCTAAGAGGTAACTCTGTTTTTAATAAGCCAAAGGTTAGAACAAATACAAAGTATCATTGCATGTCTGTCACTGGAGTTAAACTGTGGAACTATTGCTCTGAAAATATTAAAACATGTTCAGCTCTGAAGCAATTCAAAAAATTGTACAAAGATGAGAAAATCTCCCAGTATCTTACTGTAAATGCTGGGAGATAAATTTGTAATAACTTAAAGGGTTTTTTGTTTACTTGTTCTATTTGATTTTCTTTGTTGATTTTGGGTAAGACTTAAATTTTTATGTTATTGATTTTATAATTGTAATGGGATAGGCACTATATAAGCACTAGCTTCAGCCTTCACCCTTTTGGTTGTTCTCTTGTGTGTTCTTATTGTATTGTAAGTGTTTATTATTATTATCACCGAATAAAAAATAAATTCAATTCAATTCAATTCATCTCCGGTGATTTCAACCATATTTCAATGTCACCCATTCTGCCCACATTCACCCAGTATGTCACATGCCACACGAGAGAAAATAAAACACTGGACTTATTCTATGCAAACACCAAGAAGGCATACACCTCATCACCACTCTCCCCACTCGGGAGATCGGATCACAACTTGGTTCATCTCCTGCCGGTGTACAAACCCCTAGTACACAGACAGCCTCCGGTCATGCGCATGGTGAAGATATGGTCTGAGGAGGCAATGGACGCTCTAAAGGACTGTTTTGAAATCACTGCCTGGGAGCAGCTCTGCGATCCACATGGTGAGGACATCGATGGCCTCACTCACACCATCACGGACTACATCAACTTCTGTGTGACAAACACCTTACTCACCAAGACCATACGGTGTTGCTCGAACAACAAACCCTGAATCAACCCTGAGATAAAAACACTTCTGAGAGAGAAGAAGAGGATCTTCAGGTCAGGGAACAAGGAGATGCTGAAGTCCGTACAGAGGGAGCTGAGGAGGAAGATCAGAGAAGGCAAGGACAGCTTCAGGAAGAAGATGGAGGACAAGCTGCAATGGAGCAACATCGGCGGGGTCTGGAGAAACCTCAAAACCATCTCTGGGCTCCAGAACACCTCCTCCCAGGCCACGGGGGGCAGGGAGTGGGCGAACAATCTGAACCTGTTTTTTAATAGGTTTGACCAACCGCCCCCCCCACCTGCACACCAACCACTGCAGCCTCTAAAGTCATCAAGACCTGCTGTCCACACCCCACTCCACCAACACCCCCCCCACTCCCAGCATACAGCCCTCCAACCTGACCCTCACTAAGACCCAGGTGAGGACGGAGCTGAGGAAGATCAAGGCGAGGAAGGCCTCAGGACCGGACGGCATCAGCGTGAAGCTCCTCAAGTCCTGTGCAGACCAGCTGTGTGGGATTGTGGAGCACATCTTCAAGCTGAGCCTGAAGCTGGGGAGGGTACCACAATTGTGGAAAACATCTTGTGTAGTACCCGTACCAAAGACTTCCCACCCAAGAGACCTGAACAGCTACAGACCAGTGGCCCTGACGTCTCACTTGATGAAGACCCTGGAGAGACTGCTTCTTGCTCACCTCCGCCCCCTGGTGGGACCAGCGATGGATCCACTCCAGTTCGCCTACCAGCATAGCATTGGGTGGAGGATGCAGTGATCTTCCTCCTTCACTGTTCCCTCTCCCACCTGGAGAAGCCCGGGAATGTGGTGAGGATCATGTTCTTTGACTTCTCCAGTGCTTTCAACACCATCCAACCGATGATCCTGAAGGACAAGCTGCTGTGCGCAGGGGTGGACCAGCACCTGTCATTATGGATCCTGGACTACCTCACAAACCGGACACAGTTTGTGAGAACCCGGGATTGTGTGTCCGTCATGATCATCGGCAGCACGGGCCCCCCCCAGGGAACCGTTTTGGCTCCCTTCCTGTTCACCCTTTATACTGCAGACTTCTCACACAACACAACACACTGCCATCTACAGAAGTTCTCTGACGACTCTGCGATTGTCGGCCTCATCTCCAACGGAGATGAAGCTGAGTACAGAGGACTTATCCGGGACTTCGTGGACTGGTGCCATCGGAACTGCCTCCAGATCAACGTGAGGAAAACTAAGGAGCTGGTGGTGGACTGCCGCAGGCAAGGACAACCCCTCATAGCACCAGTAAACATCCAGGGAACAGACATTGAGTTGGTGACATCCTACAAGTACCTGGGTGTTCATCTGAACAATAAACTAGAGTGGTCACACAATACCGACGCACTCTACAAGAAGGGACAGCGCAGGCTGTTCCTACTGAGGAGGCTCAGGTCTTTTGGTGTACAAGGGGTGCTCCTGAAGACATTCTATGACACAGTGGTGGCATCAGCCATCACTTTTGGAGTGGTCTGCTGGGGCAGTGGCATTACAGCAGCTGATAGGAAGAGACTGAACAAACTGATCAAGAAAGTTAGCTCTGTCCTGGGGCAACACCTTGACCCAGTGGAGGAGATAGGACAGAAAAGGATGGTGGCTAAACTGTCATCTCTGCTGGAGTCCGAGTCCCACCCTATGCAGGACATACTGAATGCACTGAGGAGCTCATTTAGCAGTAGGCTACATCATCCTAGGTGCGCGACTGAGAGGTTTTGCAGGTCCTTCCTACCTACGGCTATCAGACTTTATAACCTAAGCAGGGCTGCTCGCAGAGATCGTCGGCCTCCGTCGGTCTATGATGACCATGGAAGAGAATCCTAAACGTCTACTCCGCTGGAACAGCACCGCCTGTGGCTGAACAGGCCGATGCGCGAATGACAGTCCCTGTCACACAGGTCACACTTGTGGGTGATCTCCGTGCTGCTGGGTCTGTGGCGGTTCTTCCTGCGGGTCCTTTTTTCATCTGCTGCAGCAGTCAGTCTCTCTTCACCTGCCATGAGCTGTCTGGTCAGGGTGCCTCTCCATTTGGAGCGGTCCGTTGCAAGGTCCTCCCAGCGCTCTGTGTTGATATCCAGGGCCTTCATGTCTCTCTTGCAGACGTCTCTAAAGCGCAGCTGTGGGCGGCCAACGTCTCTCCTGCCAGTTGCCAGTTCTCCATAGAGGACGTCTTTGGGGATTCTGCCATCCTCCATACGGTGAACGTGGCCTAGCCAGCGGAGCCTGCGCTGCCTGAGTAGAGTGAACATGGAGGGAAGGCCGGCGCGGGACAGAACTTCTGTGTTGGGCACTTTGTCCTGCCAGGATATGTCCAGGATGTGGCGAATGCAGCGCAAGTGGAAGGAGTTCAGTCGCTTTTCCTGCCGGGCGTATGTTGTCCACGTCTCACTCCCATAGAGCAGTGTGCTGATGACGCAGGCGTTGTACACTGCCATCTTCGTCTTGACAGAGAGTTTGGGATTCTCCCACACTCGTGTGGTGAGGCGAGCGAGTGTGAAGGCTGATTTTCCAATCCTCTTGTTGATCTCTGTATCAAGGGAGAGGTTGTTGCTGATCGTGGACCCCAGGTATGTGAACTGATTCACGACCTCCAGCTTGTAGTCATCAATGGTGATGGTTGGTGGTGCTTCCGTGCCTTGCGCCAAGACGTTAGTCTTCTTCAGGCTGATGGTAAGCCCGAAGTCCTTGCATTCCTGGGAGAAGCGGTCCATCAGGGTCTGAAGCTCCTGCTGTGTGTGGGTTGCGACTGCAACGTCGTCTGCGAACAGCATGTCTCTGATTAGAGCCTCGCGTACTTTGGTTCTGGCTTTCAGGCGGGCGAGGTTGAAAAGCCTGCCGTCAGATCTTGTGTGCAGGTAGATTCCCTCTGTTGCTGTGCTGAAGGCATGCCTCAGGAGCATAGCAAAGAAAATCCCAAAGAGGGTTGGCGCAAGTACACAGCCCTGTTTCACTCCGCTGCGTATGTTGAATGGCTCTGAGACGTTGCCATCATGCTGCACTATCCCCTGCATGTTGGTGTGAAACGATTCGATGAGGCTTTGCAACTTTGGTGGGCATCCTATCTTTGGCAGGATCTTGAAAAGGCCCTCTCTGCTGACCAGATCGAACGCTTTGGTGAGGTCGATGAAGGCGACGTACAGAGGCATGTTCTGTTCTCTGCATTTCTCCTGGAGTTGGCGGATGGAGAATATCATGTCTACCGTCGATCGCTCAGTGCAGAAGCCACACTGAGACTCGGGGTAGACACGTTCGGCAAGCTTCTGTAGACGAACGAGAACAACTCGTGCGTAGACTTTGCCAACAACGCTGAGGAGGGAAATGCCCCTGTAGTTGTTGCAGTCGCTTCTCTCCCCTTTGTTTTTGTAGAGGGTGATGATCTTGGCGTCCCTTATGTCCTGTGGTACGGCACCTTCCTTCCAGCACTGGCAGAGGACGTCATGCAATGGCAGCAGTAGGGCGGTCTTGCAGTGCTTGATCAGGTCAGGGGGTATGCCGTCGTTGCCGGGTGCCTTGCCAGCGGCCAAGCTATCAATGGCCTTACTGAGTTCGTCGATGGTTGGCTCGGCGTCAAGTTCTTCCATGGATGGCAGGCAGTCGATGGCATCAAGGGCTGACGGTGTCACGGTGTTCTGTCTAGAGTAGAGGTCGGAGTAGTGTTCCACCCATCTCTCCATCTGCTTGTTCTTCTCTGTGATCATCTCCCCAGTGGAAGATTTGAGGGGGGCCGTCTTGCTCTGAGCCGGACCAAGTGCTTTCTTGATGCCATCGTACATACCACGGATGTTCCCTGTTATGGCAGCGGTTTGAATGTCTTGGCTGAGCTGAGTCCAGTACTCGTTGGCACAGCGCCGAGCAGTCTGCTGAACTTTGCTTCTCGCAGCCCTGAGAATCTGGAGATTCTTCTCGTTTGGGTACTTCTTGTACTCAGCAAGTGCTGAGCGCTTGGCTTCAATGACGGGGGTCATCTCGGTCAACTTGGCATCAAACCAGTCCTGTGATTTCGAGGTCTTCCTCCCAAAGGTAGCCAAGGCTGTGCGGTAGATGGTGTTTCGCAGCTCTTCCCACTTCTGCTTTGCAGATTCTCCTCCTTGTGGTACACCAAATTCCTTCTCAAAGGTGGAGGCAAACTGCTCAACAAGTTCTGGTTGGGCCATCTTGCTGGTGTCAATCCTTGCCTTTCCAGGTTGTCTAGCACGATGGAATTTCTTCAGCTGCAGCTTGACCTTGCAACACACCAATGAATGGTCTGTGTCGCAATCTGCACTCTGGAACGAACGGGTGATTAGCACGTTCTTCAGTGAGGTGCACCTGGTCAGGATCAAGTCTAGCTGGTGCCAGTGCTTTGAGCGTGGATGTTGCCAGGAAACCTTGTGTTGGGGCTTGGTCTTGAAGAACGAGTTTGTGATGCACAGATCGTGATATGTGCAGAACTCGAGCAGCCGCTGTCTGTTGTCGTTCATTCTGCCCACGCCAAAAGGTCCAAGACAGGAGGGCCAGGAGTCGTGGTCAGCACCCACTCTGGCATTGAAGTCTCCAAGGAGAATGAGTTGTTCAGAGTTGGGGATGATCCTGACAGTTGTTGTGAGATTCTCGTAGAACTCGTCTTTTGCCTCTGGTGTGGCTGTCTGTGTTGGGGCATACACACTGACGAGGGTGACTGGGCCTTGAGTGGTGTTCAGGCGGAGGGTGAGGAGTCGTGCAGAGCCAGTGCTGCCCGGTTCCACCATCTTCAGCAAAGTGTTGTTCACTGCGAAGCCCACTCCGTGTTCCCTGTGTTCGTCACTGCCCTTTCCCTGCCAGTAGAACGTGTAGTCCTTCTCTCTCAGTGTGCCTGCATCAACTAACCGTGTTTCCTGGAGAGTGGCGATATCCACTCCCAGTCTCTTCAGCTCATTATTGATGATGGCAGTCTTCCTGGTGTCGTTGATGTCCTTGAGGTTAGCAGTGAGTCCTGTCATCATAGTGCGGACGTTCCAAGTTCCCAGTTTTAGAGTTGGTCTCTTTTGTTTTATTGTCTTGCCTGGTGCAAAGGTTCTCAGCCTGCTGTTTGGATTTCTCCTTATCCCCATGCACCCAATGAGGAAAGCAAGCTGTGGCGGGACAACACCTTATTGGCTGGGGGCTGCCCAGCTTGAGGCGGGCGGTAGCTGTCCAGTGAGAGCTGATGATCCCTCCCACCGTCGGGAACAACCCCTGGCGCCACGCTCTACGCCAATTGAGCAGTGGCTTATAACCGGTAACTGTCATTCCCTGTGTTTTGTCTACGCCAAAGGCGAAGCTGGAGTGTCCTCTCCAGTGATCCGGTGTTCTACCTTCCAGCGTTGGGCGTTGGTAGGATTCAAGCCTGGGCAGGAAGATATGGAGGACAAGATGTTGCCCATGCAGCATGTCCCCCCTCTCCACGTCACTGATGAATCCAAAGGAACAGCAGGGCTGCTACAGTTTGGCACCAGCGCCGTTGCAGGAGCTGCCAGAACGATGTTGAGCACAACATAGAACTGCCTTAGGGGCTCCGACTCTGGATTTTTCTTCAGGGTTGACTCCCGAAGCCTTTCCCGTGACCGGGTATGCCGCAAGGCAGCAGAGGTTTGAAATCAGGGTTTACCTTCCCCTAGATGGGCTACCTTCCCAGGTTGACGAGCCACCATCTACCCGAAGCATCTGGTTTTAAGGCACCAGAGATCTGCCCTCGCCCCTTCTCCTATTAGTAAAAGCAGTTCCGCCGGGCTTAGAGACTAAACCACACGGGCAGGCTAGGAGTTGGACTTAGTTGCCAGAGGCTTTTCGAGACGCACGCCATAAGGAGCATTTTATGAGCACTGGGAGCTTAACCCCAGTGCCGCTCCTGGCTATGACAACCTTGGAACTCGCAGAGATACTGTAGCAAAAAAATGTGACGACCTAATAGTATTGAATGCAAAAGACGCAACAGACTTACACAAATGGTCCCCTCCAGTATACAACTAGGACAATATCAGTCGCTACGGAGGGTGACAATATGTATGGGTACATATTCATGCTATGTAGGATAACTAAGTAGACGGTTATGCTCTTTATTGCATCTAGCTACAATGCTCTGCACTGTGTATATATATTTATATATTTATTTGTACATATGTATATGTGTGGTTCCAAGGTTGTCATAGCCAGGAGCAGCACTGGGGTTAAGCTCCCAGTGCTCATAAAATGCTCCTTACGGCGTGCGTCTCGAAAAGCCTCTGACAACTAAGTCCAACTCCTAGCCTGCCTGTGTGGTTTAGTCTCTAAGCCCGGCGGAACTGCTTGTACTAATAGGAGAAGGGGCGAGGGCGGATCTCTGGCGCCTTAAAACCAGATGCTTCGGGTAGATGGTGGCTCGTCAACCTGGGAAGGTAGCCCATCTAGGGGAAGGTAAACCCTGATTTCAAACCTCCGCTGCCTTGCGGCACACCCGGTCACGGAAAAGGCTTCGGGAGTCAACCCTGAGGAAAAATCTGGAGTCGGAGCCCCTAAGGCAGTTCTCTGTTGTGCTCAACATCGTTCTGGCAGCTCCTGCGACGGCGCTGGTGCCAAACTATAGCAGCCCTGCTGTTCCTTTGGATTCATCAGTGACGTGGAGAGGGGGGACATGCTGCATGGGCAACATCTTGTCCTCCATATCTTCCTGCCCAGGCTTAAATCCTACCAACGCCCAAAGCTGGAAGGTGTCATGCGCGGCTCTAGGGAGCCACGCAATAAGAGCCAAGGGCGAGCCAGTGAGTCGTGATGTTTTATTAAAGGTGAGGGATGAGGGATGAGGAGAGCACAGATACTCGTACAGAGGTACACTCACAGGTTGCACAGCGCAGGAGCAGGGAGCTCGTACCGGACATAGGGGTAACAAGGCGTACATACTCACAGCGGGTTACAATCACAGGAATGCTGTAAGGGGAGTAGAGGCTGACACCAGACGAAGGGGCTTCAGCCTAGCAGTGCTTATGTCACAGCCCCGAGTCATCGAGGCTGCTCCTATTTATTCTCATTGGCAGCGCCCCAGCTGATGAGGACTAATTGGCCCCAGCCGTCCGTAATGCTGCCAGCTGGGAGCCTGCTGAGATGCTGCTCAATGAGAAGCAGGGATGAAGGAAAACATGGGCTGAGCGCTGAGACGGCATCTCATCCCATGGTGACAGAGCCTCCCCCTCAAGGTCGGGCTCCTGAACGACCAGGAACATCCCAGCGCCCCCCCCCCCCCACCTAGGGTGGGAGGAAGGGAGGCAGGACCGGAGGGGAAGAAGCAAAGGGAAGGACAACACCAACAGACCAATGTAGGGTAACAGGGCAAAAAAAAACAAACCCAAATACAGCACTCTACATCGCACCAAAAAAAGAGAAAAAAAAAAAAACAGGGCACAGATGGGGAGAATACAGAACACGGGAACAGATAACCCACCAAAAGAATGACAAAAAACGGATAAAGCAATTACAGAGTGTGGAAAACAGAACAAACACTACTCCATAATGCAAACAAAACTAAGAACAGGACAAGAGAGATAAAAAACGCTGAGTACGGGTAATGAAGAGGGAGAAAAAAAACCCACAATACACAGCACCATATATACAGTATATATCCACCAACAGGACAAAAATAATGGGAATGACATGCACCGGTAAAAAGCTAACAGAATACCCGGCGCCCAATACAAAGAGGGACACCTAGGAGAATAACGGTGACAGGGTAAAAGAACAACAATAAGGTAAAAAGCTGAGTATGGTTAAGGGGAAAACACAATACACAGCGTGAAATCTACAGGGGGTCCCCTAGAGGGAAAATGGGGACAGGTTCACAAGATAATGAGGTAAGATGCCGAGTACGGTTGATAAGGAGAGAACACAATACACGGCGGCAAATATACGGGGGGCCACCTAGGGAAACACTGGTGACAGGTACATAAGAACAATGGGATAAGATGCTGAGTATGGTTAATACTGGAAAAAAAACAAAACAATACACAGCACTATGAATATATATTTAACAAAAGGACAAAATATTTCACTCGAGTGACCATAACAAAAATAAGCGGCACCCGAGGAATATGACAGGAAGAGTCCAAAATGGCCGAGGTGGCTCCGGAGGTCTCCCCGCCCATTGTCCAGTTGGCGAACCAGGGAAAGGGAAATGTTCGGACGGCGAACTCCGGACCCAGATCCCAGGAACCCAGTCCACCGGCAGCCGAACCAGGCCACCCAGAGGCAAGCACAGATCATCGGGGGGAACCAGATCACTGAACCGAAAGTCTTGCGGGTCGGGTCGTCGACCCGCATCACTCAACCACCAGGACCGTTGAGACGGACGAAGGGTCAAAACGGGTCCCGGTGGAAGAGGCTCAGGGGAGAGCCGATGATGAGGGCGACGAGCGTCAGGCCGCAGGGAAGCGGCCACCTCCTTACCGGACCTGGACAACACTGGGGCAGCACCCACGTCGGACCCCGATCGGGCCTTAGGCGAACCCACGTCGGACACCGCTGGAGCAGCACCCACGTCGGACCCCAATTGGGTCTCGGGCGAACCCACGTCAGACGCCGCTGGAGCAGCACCCACGTTGGACCCCGATTGGGTCTCGGGCGAACCCACATTGGACACCACACCAGAACCGACCTCCAACGTCGAACCTGGACCCTCCAGCACCACGAGGAACAGCAACTCCTCGCCGGTGACCCTGGAAGAAGGCTCAGAAGAGAAAACAGAACCGGGATCAGGATCACCGGCAGCGCCAGAACCCGGCGAGACGAGCTCAGACGCAACGGGCGGCTGCACCCGGCTCATCTCCCCTAGAGACAGGCTGAAGTGCTCAAAGATATAAAGGGAGAAAAGAAAGGAGAGCACTCGCCTGATCTCGGGTTCTGACGCCGTCCAGGACTGCGAAGATCCAGGATCTGTCGTCAGGAGGTCGTTGTCAGGCTCCCATCCAGCTGCGTCAGGCCCCGCAGCCAGCACGATGGTCAGCGCAGCTTGAGGTTCCTCCAGCTCCGGTAACCCCGCCGACGATCCACTCGGCGTGAAGCCAGAAGAATCTCGTCCCGCTGGACCGAACCGCTCCTCCGTGGAGACCCGGGGACGCTTAGTCATCGGCGCAGGCTCCACGCAGCAGTCAGTCCCCCTCCTCCGTCCGCAACGTAGCTGCGGAACCACAGGCCCTCTCCTTACCCCACCACGTTGACCCGGAGCCGGGGATCGCTCGGCGGAGAGAGACACAGAGGATGCAGGATTAGGAACACAGGTTACAGCAGGTGGGGGGAGTTCAGGGAGCTGTGAACCCTGAACTCCTCCTCCAGGAATGTGACAGAGCAAATCATTAAGCAGATGTGAAAAAACTATGACTTGCCTGTCTCCTGGAGGTTGAATATCGCCTGCTGTGGTGGATACCGCTTCTTCCTCTCCCCGCCCGGCGATAACGGAGGACCCCCTGGGGAACCGTCTGAGGGTCGCTCGCGTAGTCTCCAGCAGAGAGCTCACCAGGCCGGGATTCCAGGCACACACAGCAGTCAGGAAGCGCGTCGAGGAGGAGGGGGAAACAGCCGGGGTGAGCCAGCCCAAATGTCCAGGAATGACAGCGGGGGAACGAGGCTCAGGGAACGAGGCTGTGAAATCTCCACACTGACGAGACGAGGAGGTGACAGCTGCGTGGGGGGAACAGTCCTGGCGGCAACCCAGAACTGGATCCGGACGAGGTTCGTGCAGAGGTGACTCGGCGATGTGATGACGGCTATTCCCAGGGGACGAAGCGAGGGGGGAACCCAGGAATCGCCGCTCCTGATCGGAGATCGAGGCGAGGAAGGCGTCGAGCACGGGAAAGCTTCGTAGCCCTGGAGTCCTCTCCACCAATCTCACTGCCGCCGCCACATGCCTGAAGATGGTGACAGGACACACAGTGGAGCTCGCGACAGCCACTCGGCCCCAGACGTAACTGCTGTCAGCTGCGGCTCCTTGAAGGGAATCCCGAGTGACGTGGCGCAGGTCGGGGGAAGCCCTCTGGTTGGCGCGAACTCCCGGACTGGAATGGCAGCAGGAACGGGATCCCGAAGCGGGGGGCAACGTCATCCACTTCGACTTCCTGCCGGGATTTCCATCCAACCCGCGGAGCTTCTCTCGCTGTGTACCTGTGGCGTCTATCCTGGCACTGTCCTCGAGATGGAACACAGAATGAGGGTAACAGTCCAGGAGTTCCTCAGCACGGCCTGGATGCCAGCGTCTCGCGTTGGAGGCGTCGTGCAGGGTGAAAAGCGTCCCGTCGACAGCCCCCGAGATGGACCTCAGCTCGTCGCCCTGGCGCCGGGAGTGACTCCTGGGAAACGGCATGCTAGCAGCGCTGACACCCGGACAGAAAGGTACAATTCCACAGCGACTCACGGCCGCCGGTAACTCGTCTGGCTGCGACATACTGTCATGCGCGGCTCTAGGGAGCCACGCAATAAGAGCCAAGGGCGAGCCAGTGAGTCGTGATGTTTTATTAAAGGTGAGGGATGAGGGATGAGGAGAGCACAGATACTCGTACAGAGGTACACTCACAGGTTGCACAGCGCAGGAGCAGGGAGCTCGTACCGGACATAGGGGTAACAAGGCGTACATACTCACAGCGGGTTACAATCACAGGAATGCTGTAAGGGGAGTAGAGGCTGACACCAGACGAAGGGGCTTCAGCCTAGCAGTGCTTATGTCGCAGCCCCGAGTCATCGAGGCTGCTCCTATTTATTCTCATTGGCAGCGCCCCAGCTGATGAGGACTAATTGGCCCCAGCCGTCCGTAATGCTGCCAGCTGGGAGCCTACTGAGACGCTGCTCAATGAGAAGCAGGGATGAAGGAAAACATGGGCTGAGCGCTGAGACGGCATCTCATCCCATGGTGACAGAAGGTAGAACACCGGTGCGCATCGGCCTGTTCAGCCACAGGCGGTGCTGTTTCAGCAGAGTAGACGTTGAGGATTCTCTTCTATGGTCATCATAGACCGACGGAGGCCCACGATATGTATATTCACTGCTCTTATTTTCTTATCTTCTAAATTATTGCTCCGAGTGCTGCTGTCCCTGTGCTCTTGCAATCCTGGAATTTCCCCGTTGTGGGACTAATAAAGGCTTATCTTATCTTATCTTATTCATTGTCCTTCCCCCTCAGTGCTAACATGCTCTCCATGAGCTCCACTGCTGATCTGTCACCTAACTCTGAACGCATTAGGAGGCTGTCTGCCCTCTCACTGTCAGAAAGGGTATAGCGATGGAGAAGCATCCTCTTGAAAGCTTCATATTTTCCTTGGGCCAGCGGCTCCTAGAGCAGGCTCATCACCTGTTGCGTGGCGCGCGCATCCAGCGCAGCGACCACGTGGTAATACTTGGTATCATCCGTTGTTATCCCGTGAAGTGCGAACTGGGCTTCTATGTGCAAGAACCACACGGTCGGGTTGTGAAGCCAGAAGTCTGGGAGCCTGACTGAGACAGTGCACACAGCGCTGGTGCTCTCCCTCCAGGTAGTCTCCGGGGTGGTGCTCAGCTGGCTTTCCATGACACGTCTTGGGGTTACCAATGTGGAGAAAGGAAACAGGCGAGGCAACGAGTTTGACGACACATGAACTTTATTCCTTCTCCAACATGTTGTACAGTAAAAGTGCTCCTGGGTCTCTGTGCATTCCTCTTTTATACCTTTAATTCCATGCATTGAGACCTGGAACTTCTGACCATAATACACTGTTTCGAACAAAGACCTGTGTGGCATAATAACATAACAAAACGCCAGCCCCACTGCTCACACCCTTCACTCTTCCAGCGGCTCCGGTGGTTCCTCTTCTCCCCGGGGGGTGCATAGCCCATACTCTCCCTTTTGAGACCCCCCCGGTGGCACTTCCTCCTCCGAACCATTGTTCCCCCTTATCCCAGTTGCTTTCTCTGGGTGGAGAATCCCCCATCCATGCCTCCACACCTGGAGACCATTACTGTTATCCTATTTGTGGTTATAGGTACTAATTGAACTACTTGGTAAATGATGGTTTGATGGTTTGAAAGAAAACAGAGCCTTTTCCACACACTGAGGGATATTGGGAGCCTCTCTGATGCTACATCCAAGTACAAAGGTATTCAATTACCATTCAGCTTAACTTAATGAAACTTCATAATCACAATCACAACTCTGTTCTTTGGAAGAACACTGTTTGGTTAAATTTTGTTTATAATGCATGCCACAAATCATCTTTATTAAATGTCTACCAACCTTTGTGTCTGGTCAGTGGAACATTTTTGTCATATGGGTGAGACGCCGTGTTATCCAGCACTCAGGCCATATTCCTCCTCAGCCCAGCTCTTATTGTGACAGCGTCTCGGCGGGCTCCCAGCTGTCAAGCTCTACGGGACGGCTGGAGCCCAATTACCTCTCATCAGCTGAGGCGCTGTCAACCAGTATAAAAGGGAGCAGCTCCGATCATTTGGGGCTGTGACCTCGCACCATTATCCACGCTCTTCTCTGGCGTGGGTAAGGCTGGAACCCCTTCGTCTGGTGCCAGCCACCCGCTCGTCATTCAGCATCGTGTGTAAGTGTTTACCATTGTTGAATCGCTTGTGTTTTGGCCCCACGAGGCCCTGTTCCTTTGTTCCTTTTCCCCTTATTACAATAAACATCGCAAACTCACTGGTCTGCCCTTGGCTCTCATTGTATGGCTCGCAGAGCCATACGTAACAGTAGGTCACAGCCAAGCGAGTTGCCGGCGACCATGAGTTTAGCAGTATTGGACTGTTGCTCTTACCTGTCTGGGTACCGTTGCTGAAGCATGCCGTCGCGGAGGTCCCGCACTCAGAGTCCGAGTGATGTCCTTGCAGACGCCCTCAAGTGCGTGGACGAAATCCTTAACACCGCCTCCCTCCTCGACTTCAGCAGCGACGTGCACCGGTACCTGGACCAAGCTGAGGAGGTCCTCGACTATCTTCCCCGCTTCGCCGACCATCCTGAGGTGAGTGCGAGGAGGTTGGACATTGCTGCACAGCGCGAGATACTCTGCGGGCTGGAAGGAAATCCCGGCAGGAAGCCGAAGAGGAGGAAACGCCGTCACTCGCTTCGGGATCCCGCTCCCGCCTCCGTTCCGGCCCGGGAATTCGCACCATCCAGAGGTCTTTCCCCATTCAGCACGACGTCACTCGGGATTCCCCCGGAAGAGCTGCAGCTGACAGCAATCAAGGTCCGGGACCGAGTGGCTGCTGCTCGCTCCGCTGTGCATCCCTCTATAATCATTAAGCATGTGACGGCGGCAGTTAGACTGGTAGAGAGGAATCCAGGGCTGCGTGATTTCCCCGAGTTTGACGCCCTCCTCGCCTCTGTCTCTGCACAGGAGCGGCATTTTCCGTGTCTCACCTTCACTTCGCCCCCTGCAAGTAACCGTCGTCACACTGCCTGTCCACCTCAGCACGAATCCCGTCCGGATCCAGTTCCGGGCCGCCGCAAGGTCTCAATCCCCCACACAGCTGTCACTCCTGCGCCTCATCAGAGGGGAAATCCCGCAGCCTCGTCTCCCGAGCCATCTTCCCTCGCTGTTACGTCAGCGCTCCGGGCCCGGCTCATCTCGGCTGTCGCCCCCTCCTCCTTGACGCATTCCCCGGCTGCTGTGTGCACCCAGAATCCTGACCTGGCGAGCTCCGTCCCGGAATCATCACGAGCGGCTCCCTGACGTCCTCCCAGGGGGTCCTCCGTTACCGTCCGGCGGGGAAAGGGAGGAGCAACGTCCGCCACAGTGGTCACCACCCAGCCTCCAGGAGACAGGCAAGTCCCATTTCATTCATCCACTCATTGTGATTTGCTCTGTCAGACTCCTGGAGGTGGAGTTCGGGGTTCGCAGCTCCCCGAGCTCCCACCACCTGCTGTGGCTGTAATTATTAATCCCGCATCCTCTGTCTCCCTCCGCTGAGCGGTCCTCGACACCAGGCCAACATCGCGGGATGAGGAGGGCGCCTGCGGTTCTGGAGAGCCTGGTTCCGGTTCCGCAGCTACACCGTGGGCGGAGGAGGAGAGCGGACTGCAGTGTGGAACCAGCGCCGACGATGAAGCGTCCCTGGGTCTCCACGGAGGAGTGGTGCGGTCCAGCGGGTTGAGGTTCTCCTGCCACCACGCCGTGTGGGCCATCGGCGTGGGCACCGGTGCCGAAGGACTCACAAGCTGCGCACACCATCATGCCAGCTGAGGAGCCTGACGCAGCTGAGTGGGAGCCTGAGGACGACCTTCTACCGTCTGAACCTGGATCTTCACAGTCCTGGACGGCATCAGAACCCGAGATTAGGCAATTGCTCTACTTTGTCTTTCTCCTTCACATATTAGAGCATTTTAGCCTGTCTCTAGGGGAGATAAGCCGGGCGCAGCCGCCTGCTGCATCCGAGCTTATCTCACTGGGTTCTGGCGCTGCCGTGATCCTGATCCCAGTTCTTCTCTCTCTCCTGAGCCTTCTCCCAGGGCCGCCGGCGAGGAGCTGCTGTCGCCTGCTGTGCCGGAGGTTCCAGGTTCGGGGTTGGAGGTCGGTTCTGGTGCGGCGCCGACCCAATCGGGGTCTGACGCTGGTGCTACCGAGACCCAATCGGGGTCCAACGAGGGTGCAGCACCAGAGGTATCCAGGTCCGGTGAGGGAGCTGCAGATCCCCTGCCATCGGACACTGGACCGGCTCATCACCATCTTCATCCCCCTCTTCACCATTGTCACCTGAGTCGCTCTCCTCTTCCCCCCAAGCCTTCTCCACCAGGGCCCATATGGACCTCTCACTGTAGGCCCGGCTCGCCCTCACTATCTCTCTCCACAGGGAAGCCGTTGCCCCTGTCTCCCCTATGGGCCTGGTGGCTGAGCGATGCGGGTCGGCCACCTGAGGGACTGCCGTCTCGATTCGGCTCTTTGGTTCGGCTGCCCGATCTATTGGACTTTCTGTTCGGCGATCTGGTCCGGCCGCCCGAGATACTGTTTTTTTCTGGCCTGGGATTCGGGTAGGTCCGCCTGAACATTTCCCGTCACCCCTGTGGGCGTTTTGGATGCTGGGTGCGGGGAGACCCCGCCGAACTGAATTATCTCTGCTGTGCCTAGTCTTGTGTTTTTGTGAGGGTACAGCCATGTAATTTCTTATTTCACGTTTAGCGTGCCTTTTTTTCCTTCCCCTCCTGTTTGAGGGACGCCATGTATCTGTTAGATTTCACCCTAGGAGCCTCTGCTCTCGTTTCAAGGTCCCCTGGGTTGATTTTCTTTGTCTGTCTATATATTGTTGTGGGCATTTCATGGAGTATTGGGTTTCTTTTTTTTTTTCTCCTCTTTCCCATGCTTTGTGATTACTTCATTTGTTCCCAGCCTAAATAGTGTTTTCGTTTTCCTTCTGTCCGCATGTGATTGCCTGTTTTGGAGTATTGTGTGGTGTTCTCCCCCATGCTCTGTAATGGTTTCATGTATCACTTGTCAATATTGTATTCTCCCCTTTTTTCTTTTCTCTCAGGCTACACATTAGCATTTTATGGGGTATTGTGCTTCTTTTCCTCACACTCTGTAAGTGCTTCATTGGTTCCCTGTTTACGTTGGTTTTTTCCCATTTACGCCCTCCTGGCCTGTGCCCCGTTCGCCCACCCTAGGTGTGTGTGTGTGTGTGTGTGTGTGGGGGGGTGCTTGGGTGTTACTTGCCGTTCAGAGCCCGGCCGTGAGGGGGGGTGGGGCTGTGTCATATGGGTGAGACGCCGTGTTATCCGGCGCTCAGGCCATATTCCTCCTCAGCCCAGCTCTTATTGTGACAGCATCTCGGTGGGCTCCCAGCTGTCAAGCTCTACGGGACGGCTGGAGCCCAATTACCTCTCATCAGCTGAGGCGCTGTCAACCAGTATAAAAGGGAGCAGCTCCGATCATTTGGGGCTGTGACCTCACACCATTATCCACGCTCTTCTCCGGCGTGGGTAAGGCTGGAACCCCTTTGTCTGGTGCCAGCCACCCGCTCGTCATTCAGCATCGTGTGTAAGTGTTTACCATTGTTGAATTGTTTGTGTTTTGGCCCCACGAGGCCCTGTTCCTTTGTTCCTTTTCCCCTTATTACAATAAACATCGCAAACTCACTGGTCTGCCCTTGGCTCTCATTGTATGGCTCACAGAGCCATACGTAACAATTTTGTGTTGAGGAAGTCAACTGAAGCAGTCCTCTGGTGGGGTGGGTTCAGACATCCACATATAGTATGTCTCCAGGTTCTTGATCGCTACTCTTTACTTTTCTTATGAAAACCACAGTTAAAAAAAGAACTGCAAAAAAAAGTGCATGTGGCCCTGGTCCCGCAGGTTTCATACTATGTCATGATTCATACAAGGAGAGGACCATTGCACGAATACAGGGAAATTAAGGTATTTGAACAGGTAATAAGGTTGGACCAGCACCACAGGGGGTTTACTCCTGTAGAGGAAAAAGAAGGAAAGAGTAGTGTTGTAGTTAAGACTATAGGGATCAAAACCATGTCCTACATACACAATGGTTTTGGTCTCAGTCTCTGCCTGCTTTGGTCTTGTTCCTGAATTGGTCTAGACCCCCTTAAAACAGTCTTTCTATACGCAGGTCTCATTCTGGTTGTGACTACAACACTAGAAGAGTGTGAATGACTGGGGGTCAAACAGAGGTGTTATTTGTGACCCATGCTGGCAAAATGAGTCACTTTGAGGAAATTATCGAAACAGAGGTAACGTTTTTTCCATATTCTATATTGAAAGATCTTCAAAATGATATTTAATTTGTAGGGAGTGCGCAAAAACGGACCCAGAAAAAGACGATTTGTTTATATTTTGGCTAGGTTTAAAACTCGCATTCGATCGGTTGGAAGTTATGTCTTCCTCAAAAACATATGCATTTTTATAAAGTATGTTTTCTAAGCTTGCTAATGATACCAGGCACTCATGGGAGTTTTCCCGGGACTTGCCGCTAGCAAACAAAGAGTCATGATTTATGACTCCTCGTGCCTGCAGCTTGCAATGACACGGTGCGCATTCCGGCTCATTTTGCCAGCAATCAACGGGTTGTTGATTGGCGTCTTAGAGCATAGGTGAGGATTTCCAACATTTCAGTAGGTTGTGGGCCAGGGAGGCCCCGGGGTAAGAGTTCATTATGGAGTGGTATTTGGTGAGCATAGATGGAGGTTTCCTGAGAGTCCTTATCCTGACAAGTTTTTCCAATAGGTGGAGCAGAGAGGAGCTGATCCTGAGGTGAAGAAGTGGTTAATACATTTGCAATGGTGACTATGGTTCTTAATGAGTGTGTTTCCTTCCAGGCAATGGAGATGAATGAGTCTGGTGAGGGATCCAGAGCATGGAGGTGATTTGTTGCTAGGTGAGCATCCAGGAACCAAGGAGGGCTTTCCAAGTGATGATCCTGTGGTGGGCATCTCCAGACTGAAGCTTAAAAAAGCCTGGGACCAGTGATGACCCGCAGGTGTGGGCAATCAGCCAGCAGCAGCCATGAAAGAGGTTATGCAATGGAAATAAATCTTTTATGCATTAACAAACTCGATTAAATTTATATTCACAAGCATTCAGTAACATGTTTTCATGCCCCCCCCCCCCCAACGCTTTTCTTCTCTCCCTATAAATCCACGCTTCAGGTCCATGAAGAACATGCAGGCAGGTTTTCTTCTTATTTGGCCATGAACTGCTCTGAATCACCGCTGCAATGAAGTGTACACTCAAGAATGTGTGGCAGTGCTCCCACGAGATTCACTGGTGGGGTTGGGGGGTATGTGTTTTTATTAAGAGGAAAGAAGAGTGGTGTACTGCACACCCTGAGCGGCATTAGGATAAACATCTGAGCCTGATTTAGATGTCAGGAATAAATGGACCTTAAAAATGGAGCGTATGAAGGGAAAAGAGCATGGGACAGGGAAAGAGAGAGAGAGAGAGAGAGAGAGAGAGAGAGAGAGAGAGAAAACATGCTTGTGTGTTTGTAGCAGAGAGAGCAAGGATGGTGTAACAGACATTGTGTAAGGTTTAACTATGCAGATTATGTAGCATGTAGAGCACAGCATATAAGCCTGGCTTCAGTGTTGTGTAAACCTCAATGTGGTTCTCTTTATGGGAGGTAATTTGGCTTCTACATCAAGGAATGTGCACATATTTGCACAAAGCCATCTCTGACTATTAAGCAGAGTACACAGCCTCAGCCACTGTGGGGCCATTATACATTTGCTACTTTTTCTGATAAATTTTCAACTTTTTGTTATAAAATTGTAACTTTTCCTTTTTGTAAATGTGAAACTTTTTTTCTTGGGAATTTGGAAATATGGATGCTCTGTGTAATGGTCTAAGTTTTTCTGCTCATGTAGACCAGGGGTCTGCAGCCTGTACTCTACAAAGAGCCACTGGTAGTGATTTTTGTATAAAAAAATCTGCATGGAGCCACAAAAATATAAGAACCTAAAAACTAATAGCAGAATTACAACTACAATCAGGCCAGACGACTCCAGGATTCAGTATTTTCCTTATAAATTTTCAGCTTTTTTATTGTGAATTTGTTTCCTTTATCTCACAAAATTGTAACTTTTTCTGGAAAATTTTTGATTATTTGTAAAACCTTTGTGCCTTTTTTTTTAAACAAAATTGTGTAGGTGTTTTCCTCATTAAACTATAATTTTTTTTCAAAATTTGTTATATTATTGGCATTAATGTGTTTTGCTTTTTCCTAAATTTGGCATATTTTTCTTTTCAAATTTGTTACCTTTGTTGAATAAAATTGAAGACTTTTCCATGTATAGCTGTGAAATGTAAAGTTTTTTTTTTTTTCCCCCCAGTAAATTTGTGATTTCTTTTCCAGAAATTCTGTGGCTTTTTTTCTTGCAAATCTGTGGTCATGTTTCCATCAGAAAATTGTAAAATTGTTCCCTAAATTTGTGAGATTTTTTTTTTTCATACAGTTTCAGTTTTTTTCACTTTCTGCTTTTTAGGATATTCTTCTCATAAATGTGAAACTTTTTTTTCTTGAAAATTCACTGCTTCTTGTTATGTCTGGAACTGGAGTCAAGGAGGAGAGCAATAGTGGAGCTGAACACACGTTTATTGTAATACAGGGCACAGTGCACCTGACCACACATACAGCCGCAAGCAGAGGCAAAGGCGGAAGAGACCACCCCCCTACCTGCAGCCCTTCTTATTATACGCACGGGGTTGGCGGAACCAGAACATGGAGCCACCACCCCTTGCCACACAAATAAGAGCTCCAAATATAATACAATATGAACAATAGATAACTACACTACACTTCTTGTCTTGGAAATTTGGAGATTTTTTTTTCTCAAGGCCTCAGGGAGCCACTGTCTATGGGCAGAAGAGCCACAGGTTACAGACAATGACCCATTTTTATTTTTTCAGTATTTTTGCCTGGAAGGGAGAGATTTTTTTTTTTTTTTTAAATTTTAAAGGGCTCAACATAATCTTGCATCGGGCCCCCCAAACGGCCCTGTAGTTGCATGCTGAGGATATTTAAAGGTACCGAGAATGCTGAACTGCAGCAATTTGCAGATATGAATAGACTGAGTGGGGCTGCAGTTCATTTTGTAACCACAAGTTGTCACTAATATGTCAGTATCCATCAGTTCTATACAGTACCTGAAAGTATCTCCCTGGGCTGCAACAGCCGGCCACCAGCTGGAGAGCAGCATTTGTGAGGGAGTCTCTGAAATGTCTGCAATTTTTGCAACGTTTGCTGGGGTTCACAGTTTCCTCTCTTGAGTGTTGTGTGGGGTTTTATTATGAAGTGCGTGTGATGACGCCACCTTCCGGCTGCGTCATCAGACGGCCCTATATTACAGGGCATCCGTCATAAGGGCTTCTTTTTGCCCAGGACCACTCCACCATGGTGTTACCTGTAGTGCAACCAGTTATATAATAAAGCAGTGTTGCAGTGCAACCTCTTCATCAGCCTCCTTTACTGCCAGGTTTGTGGACAGAACATTTGGCAACTGAGGATTAACTCATGGAGGCATGCGGGGCACCTCTACGGCCGTTTCTGGAGTACCCAGGAGAACCAGCAAAACTGTGGCCTCATTGGCTGGCCACGTTCGAGATGTACATTGCAGCGTTGGGCCTGGATAAAGCCGACACAGTAAGGAAACATGCACTTCTTGTTCGCAAACTTGGCGTAGAAGGTCAGAGAGTTTTCCACACATTAGAACCGATGGAGTCATATGAGCATACTGTCGAGCTTCTTGCTAGCTGTTTTGCTGAACACACACGTAGCACAATGCTGTGGGTTGAAATGCTAATGGTGCCAAAAGACACAAAGCTAGCTAGTTCAGGGGAGCCAACATTCCGGCTGGTAACAACGGAGGAGTTAGTTACGGCGCTAAATGAGTGCCAAATGCAGAGGTTACACATACAGATGGTGTTACCTGGCATGGTGAACACGGTAGAAGAGTGCGAGCACGAGCATGCTGAGAGCCCCAAAGCACAGCGGCAGCAACCTGGCACACACACAACACATGATGCGGCACAGCTTTGGATGACAGAGAGGAAGAGCCGGATTGCTTTAGTTCCCTCGCTCAACAAGCTACAGAGGTTACGATTGAGCTGACGGGTGAAGAGTCCGCTTCAACAAGTGACTTGAGAGAGGCGCTGGATGCCTTCCGTACCCACGACGAGCCTCAGCCGGCGATGGAGACAAGGGGTGAAGGGTCTGCAGCGAACACGGTGACGGCGGAGCCACTGCAGCACAACAGAGGTCCTGAGCCGAATGAACTTGCAAAGTTAAAAAATTTTAAGAGCAAAACAGAATTATAAATCAGAGTTGGAAAGCAAGATGGCAACAAAGAAACTTGGTTCAGCCTGGGCCAGTATGAAAACTATTGCAGGCCTTCAGAGCACAGAGCGCAGTAATCGTGTGTTTTTAGATGGTTTTAATTCAGACACAGAGTTGGCTAATGCTCTTAATTGTTTTTATGGTTGTTTTGACTCCTTTGATTTTAGCACAGAAACCCAAGGTTTGAAACGGAAACTCACAGACAATCAACACTTTAATATTGAGGTGCAGGATGTTAAAAGGGCGTTCTGTGCTGTAAAAGTGAACAAAAGTCAGGGCCCTGATAATATATGTGGGCGCTTGGTAAAGTCCTGTGCACATGAACTGAGTCCTATATTTCATTACATTTTCAATAAGTCCTTACAGACACAACATGTGCCTAAGATCTGGAAAGAAGCCGTGGTTGTTCCCGTTCCAAAATCCAGCTGTCCTAAAACGGTAAACGACTTTAGACCAGTTGCTTTGACTTCAATTTTAATGAAAATTTTTGAAAAACTGGTCACATGTGAGGTCCTAAAGCAGACTGAGCATGCATTGGATCCTCTGCAGTTTGCCTATAGGCCTCACAGAGGAGTGGAGGATGCCACTGTCACACTGTTTAACATGCTTTTTGAACATCTGGATTTTAATGGGACACACGCCAGGCTTTTATTTGTGGACTTTTCTTCCGCCTTTAATACAATCCAACCTCATATTTTAGTTGAAAGGCTCCTGCAACAATTTGATTTGAGTAATAATCTGGTGGGTTGGATTCTGGATTTTTTAACCAACAGGACACAGAGAGTAAGGGTCAATGGTACATTGTCTGACCAAAAGTGTTCTTCTACTGGCTCTCTGCAGGGGTGTGTGTTGTCACCACTACTCTTCATCCTGTACACAAACATGTGTCGGAGCAGACATGGCAACAGACACATTATAAAGTATGCTGATAATTCAGTTGTTGTCAGTCTCCTCCAGGATGGTGATAGTGGCCACGGCCCAGTAGTTGATGATTTTGTTCACTGGTGTGAGGATTCCTACCTGCAGCTGAATACAACAAAAACTAAAGATATGATTATTGACTTTAGGAGGAAAACTCCAAGGCACGAAGTCACTGTACTAAAAGGCCAGACCAGTGAATGTGTACAATCCTACAAATATCTTGGGACGATTATTGATCGTAATTTAAACTTTGAAGAGAACTGTGAAAGGGTGTGCAAAAAGGGTCAGCAACATTTGTATTGTTTAAGGAAACTTGCACGCTTCCAAATTGACCGAACCATAATGACAATGTTTTATCAAGCTTTTATTGAATCTGTTTTATCCTTTTCTTTAGTGTCATGGTTTGATCAGATAACACTGAAACAGAGGAAATCCTTGGATCAGGTAGTTAGATGGTCTAGTCGTTTGCTTGGTGAGTCACAGCTGAGCCTGACATCCCACCAGACAGGTACAGAGGATTGCTACCTCCATTTTAAATGATGACTCCCACCCTTTGCACTGCCACTTTCAGCTTCTTCCCTCCAGATGGAGGTTTGCTATCCCAAAAAGTAAAACCCAGCACTACAAAAACAGCTTTGTTCCTGCTGCTGTTAAAGAGTTGAACAAGATGTAACAATATATTGCACATAATTTAGTTATCTATTTATTAATTTTATTTTATATTTACTTATTTTTGTAGGTTTTTTATTTGGGTTCTAAATCTTTTATTGGGTTTTAGACTTTTGAGTTTTTAACCTCTTTGACTAGTCTTTAACTTTTTAATATGACCCTTCTCTCTTATCTCCTTTTTTTCCCCTCTTATCTCTTTGTCTTATGTCCTGATTGGCGGAGCCTTGAGTACTTTTATCATGTTTATAGTCAGCTACATGTGTGCCTGTGCTTGTGTTCATGTTGAATGTAATTGTGGTTTGTAAATATGGATGTCACCTGACTGCAAAACAAATCTACCTACAGGTACAAATAAAGTAACCTGAACCTGAAAGTCACCAGGAGAACAGCAACACATGAACGCAAGTAAGGTGCCGCTACAGGTCATGGACTGGATTTGGGTTTGTGCCAGCGGGAGGCTGGGACGGTGACTGACTGGTCTGCGGTCAGCGAAGCAGCAGGCGCCACTGAGCATGGTGGCGAAGCTTGGGGCAGCATGTTTCTGGCTGCAAGATGGCTCAATCAGGCATGCTAACCAGCTGCGGTGTGTTCGGGTGGTGGCTCCAGGCAGTGGGGCTCTGCAGGAGTCAGCTGCCGCAATATGGGACCCGGCGTCATGAAGATTGGCCCCAGGGAGCCGACAGGCTGCCTTAAAGCCTCTCAGACTGAACTGTTTACCCCACCTGACCCACAGTGTCTGTGGAGGACTGTGTGCAAGAAACTTAAAACTGTTTGATAGTGTGTTTAGTTAGGAGCACGGCTGTTCCATTTTGAGCGGCAGAATAACCTACTTCGCCGTGCGGGCCATGTGGTAGTTGACCCACCGGTCCTAGTTTGGTTATGCTTGTAGGATTAAATGAGTTATAATTATGATCAGGTATAAAAATTATTTAATTTGTATTAATGTATTGGGCCCTGAGAGGAACTCTGGGTCCATACACACCGAAAAAGTTAATGAACACTCGTAAGGGGCACCAGCTCCTCTTTAAAGAGCACTTTAATCTTTAATTTCACTTTATACATGTTTAACCACTTCATAAATTAATTAATAATCAGTCTCAAAATTTCAGTGAATTCCATACTGGGGGCTTTGAAACCAGACTCAGAATGAAATGAATTCCCAACTTCTCTCATTTTCACGTATTTATTAAATGAAATGATGATTAAAGGACATTGCAATGATTTGCATTAATCATTAAATTATACTTGTAAATGATAGAGTGTACCCTGCCTCTCGCCCAAAGATGCTGGGACAGGCTCCAGCACCCCGCGACCTGAAAAGGATTAAGCGGAAGAAGATGAATGAATGAATGATATAGTAACAATGTGAACATTTGCAGAACCAGGGTGAAAATGTAAGCTGAATTTAGATCAGTTTGAAATTAACAGATTATGAAACTGAACACAAACTTATGGGGAAAATTAAACTAATGATATGGAAAATTCTAGATTACTCTTAAGAAAATGAAAATGGGATTTTAAGGAAAAGAAGAGTTGTGTTAATTGTTCTTCAGTTTTGCATCTGATCAGATACTGAATTATTCTCAAACCTCAGACGTTTTATTCAGCAGATGGATAAGTACGCAGCTCACGTGACTCCTTCCGTGGTGGCCCCTTTCGGCGGCTTTCTCAGCTGAAGATTTCGTGGAGTCCACAGTTCAACTTTTACAGTCAAGCAGTCACAAGGCTGGATTTTGACTGTATAAACCACAGTTGGAGCTTAGGTCAAAACAAAGATGGTGATGATGGTTTCTTCAGCTGCATGTCTTGGCCTTGATGGCTCCGTGGCCTCTCACGAGGGAATTCAAGAATGATTACAAAATCTAATCCAATAGCAAAATTAAAAGACTTCTATGACTTTGTGGAGATGAACTTAGCTTCTAGTATGGAGATGGTCGGTCCTTGAAAAACACACGGTAGATTTAAACAAAGTTTAACAATATAAAAAGATAGAAAAACAGAAACGTCTGTGAGGGATGGAGTTTCACTCCATATCAAGATTTGAGCTCAGGAAAGAAAGAATTAATTCCCAGATGTTTAAGAATGAACATTAAAGTACACAGTCTACATAAACATGTCTTTTGTTCTCCCGAAAATGCTCTGCTGTGAAGACGAGAAGTGAAAGACGAGACAGAGAGACAAAAGAGACGTAAGAGAATGAAAGAGGGTGTTGTTTCCTTTTTATCTGGGGAAACTTTCGTGGGCTTCTGTGATTGACAGAAGCTCAGCCAACCGTCCTTCTTTGTGGGCGGGCTTTAAGAGCTTTAGTCCAGTAAACAAACAGGCTTTTGTCTGTAACAACCACAACACTGAAAGAGCTGTTGTCAAGCAGAGGTTGGCCGCTGTCGTTCACATGATTTGAGAGACGTTTTGGCAAATCTTAACACTGAATATTCATCTATACACTTATGTATAAAATCTAAGCTAGCCTTAGTGATTCATGCAACTTATAACTAGTGCTTTTAAATTAATATGCAAGAATAAACATTCATTTAAACATTTTAGCATGCACATATTTAAAATTAAGGATTAATATATTTCAAACCCATTATGGATTGTCCACATTAAAACATCAGTGTCCACCTGCTTTCCATGGTGTCCTGAAAAAGAGGAAGATGTTGAGAAGTGAGTCTTAACCACTTGCACTCCGGGCAATTTTCCTAAAAATGCCAAAAAAAATGTGCCCAAAGTAAATCGAAAGCTGTTATTCAACCCTTTGCAGCATCTTCATGGGGTTGGTCTCATTTAAAAGAAAACACTTTGAATTTTTTGGCAAAAAAACCATAATCTCTCTACGTGCTCCGGCCAATGAGTTACCGTCATCTAAACATACTGAACTTGAAGAAAAAAAATTTGGACACAGTGTTTTTTTGGATACAAATGCTTGTAAATAACACACAGCTGTCCGAACCAGCTGGAAAATGCAACAGAAATGTAGAACCAAGTGTTATCCAGCTGAGATCCAAATTTGGTAACAATACCACAAAAAATGAATATTTTACACAGCTTTGTTCTCAGGTAGTTCCCAGGCGTTATGGAACTGTGCCAAATTGTGCCAAATGGCACAGTTTGGAAAAACGTCTGTAACTTTTGAATAATTCAATGTAGAATCTTCATTTTAGGCTCTAATGAAAGGTCACACTCAGGGTTGTGTCTGTGTGTGTGTGTGTGGGCGGGGGGTTGTTCCCCCCCCCGCTACCGAGGACCAAATTCGGCCCTCACTACATGACAGAATACACTCTTTTTTTTTTTTTTTTTTCCTTGCATGTTTTCACAGCGGCTCCCCCCCCCCTCGCTACTGTGTGTGTGTGTGTGAGGGGGAACCGTGAACGGACCGTGAATGCCCCCCCTCCTTGCTACAGAAGAGGGCCATCGCTACATGATGGAATAGACTGATATGCTTCCTCCTGCGGACCGGGGAGCGTTCGGACCGTGCCCCCCCCCCCCCCGCCCCCGCTCCTCTTCTGCAGCGGGGTGGGGAAGGGCGTTCACGGTCCGAACACGGCAAATGAACCGTTTATCGCGGCGCACGCACTTCGTGCGCAGTACAGTTGTAATTTACCGATCGGTCAGGTCATTTTTGGATTACAGTTTTCAGGGATAAATAATAATTTAGCTTATAACACCTTACCTCTTCAAAGCAGCAGAGTCGTGGCGAACAGCACGCGTCAGACGAACGCGACGCTGCTCCGCTCGTGGATCCCGATCAAAACATAATTCCATTATTGCCGTTTTGGCGAATGATTTACGACTTTTGTCGTCGGCCTCCGTCTATTCTGCTGGAATGAGTGCAGGTCCCACTTGTGGGTGTTTTCCATGCTGCTGGGTGAGCCTGGGTCTGTAGTAGATTTGAACAGAGTCCTTCTGCAGCAGTAAATATCGCTTCACCCAGCCAGAATTTCTGTGCTTCAATTGGCTCCTGCGTTCACAGTAGGCAGGTCCTCCTTCCTAGATTTTCATTCATTGGCTCCTCAAGGTTTCAGAAACCCAATTCAAGGCTCTTATTAGTCGAATGAGAGGTCAATCAGATGAACTAATCTGTTCGCGGCTGTGTTTGCAGATTTTTTTTTCAGTGGCGCTTGGAGGGCACACCACCTACACCATCACCATCAATATCCTTATCATGCGTCATGCACACGAGGGTGCACGAGCGCGCTCTCGCGCGCACTCATGCGTCATAGGACGCAGAGACTTGCCCGCCCGCGGAACAATGGAGCGCAAGTGGTTAACAAAGATGTGATTAAAAGGTTCACTGGTTAAATCCAGCGTGTTCCAGAGTTGCCAGTAGAGGGCAATGTTGAGCTGTGGATATTTTGTAGTGACCATAGGGCATTCCACAAGAGTCTGTTCTTTGTCTCCAAGTTTTATGGGCCAATAAAATGTTCAGGAGGAATTCCTGAGACTGGTTTAACAAGGGAATGTGAGTTCAGCTGTGGTCCTGGGATGAAAGAGCAGTTCCTGGCTGTCCTTTTCCTGAGTGAAACAATGTTTTTAAGCTGAAGAATAATTTTTATTGATGAGCCAAAGTGAGATGATGCTACACACTTCAGTTTTGTTTATGTTTTTTTTATGTCTGCTTTTATTTTTGTGTGTTTTTCTGTGGTATGTTTCCAAATTGTGGTATGTTTCCAAATAACTTCCGGCGCCACACGAGTAGGCTGCCTTTTTGCAACAGCGGATCAATTTCTTCCTATTTCTATTTACTATCTGGCTCTCTTGCTAATCTTTCTGATTCGGCGACACCTTTATCCATCACAGACATGTAGATCGCCCAAATGTCTCCTGAGTCAGCGGACGGAGCCACTGTTTCTTGCAGGAGGCAGTACAATAGAGACCAGCTGTTAGCATTTAACCGGCCCACAATGCTAACGCAAAAACTCGACATACCAGGAGAAATAAGACAGAAACGGCGTGGATGTCGAGCTGGAGTAAGACGGCGGGCGAGGAATATAAGGTACAGACCCGTCCTCCCATCCGTTATTATGGGGAATGTACGATTGTTACTCAATAAGACTGACGAGCTAGCAGCTGTCTCCCGCTACGAGAGTGTGTTCAGAGAGAGTAGCCTGATGTTGTTTAATGAGACGTGGCTAACATCGAACTGGAGGGTTTCCACGCAATACGGGCAGACCGGACACCAGCCAGTGGCAAGGCAAGGGGCGGAGGAGTGATAATGTATGTCAATAACAGCCTGTGCAGACCGGGACATGTCACGGTTAAACAACAACACTGCAACAAAGACACTGAGTTGCTAGCTGTTAGCATGCGGTCTACCTATCTCCCGAGGGAATACTCACACGTGATCTGCATTGTCATGTATGCAAATCCGACGGCGAATGCTGGGACAGCGCGTGACGTCATTCACTCAGTAATGGGCAGGCTGCTGACAGAACACCCAGATGCTCTACTCCTCATCTCGGGTGATTTCAACTATATTTCACTGTACCCCATTCTACCCACGTTCACCTAGTATGTCACATGCCACACTAGAGACAATAAAACACTGGACTTATTCTATGCAAATACTAAGGAGGCGTACACCTCATCACCACTCCCCCCACTCGGGAGATCGGATCACAACTTGGTTCATCTCCGGCCGGTGTACAAACCCCTAGTACACAGACAACCTCCGGTCATGCGCACAGTGAAGGTATGGTCTGAGGAGGCAATGGACGCCCTGAAGGACTGCTTTGAAACCACTGCCTGGGAGCAGCTTTGCAATCCCTTAAGCAGGGCTGCTCGCAGAGATAGCAAAAAAATGTGACGTCCTAATAGTATTGAATGCAAAAGACGCAATGGACTTACACGGATGGTCCCCTCCAGTATACAACTAGGACAATGTCGGTCGCTACAGAGGGTGGCGGTGTGTATGGGTACATATTCATGCTATGTGGGATAACTGGGTAGGCGGTTGTGCTGTTTATTCCATCTAGCTACAATACTCCGCACTGTGGATATATATTTATATATTTATGTGTACGTATGTGTATTCACTGCTCTTATTTTCTTTTCTTCTTAATTATTGCTCTGAGTGTTGCTGTCCCTGTGCTGTTGCAATCCTGGAATTTCCCCATTGCGGGACTAATAAAGGCTTATCTTATCTTATCTTATCTTAATTTGGGTGGGTTTTTAATTTGGCGTGTTTTTCTATTTTGTAAAGGGGGGGGGGTGTTGTGTGGGGTTTTATTATGAAATGTGGTGTGATGATGCCACCTTCCAGTTGTGTCATCACACCACCCTATATTATGGGGTGTCCACCACGAGAGCTTCCTCTTGCCCAGGACGACTCCGCCATGGTTTGTTACCTGTAGAGCAACCAGTCAGACGTGGACAAAATTGTTGGTACCCCTCTGTTAATGAAAGAAAAACCCACAATGGTCACAGAAATAACTTGAATCCGACAAAAGTGGTAATAAATAAAAATTCTATGAAAATTAACCAATGAAAATCAGACAATGCTTTTGAATTGTGATTCAACAGAATTATTTCAAAAAACAAACTCATGAAACAGACCTGGACAAAAATGAAGGTACCCTTAACTTAATATTTTGTTGCTCAACCTTTTGAGGCAATCACTGCAATCAAACGATTTCTGTAACTGTCAATGAGACTTCTGCACCTCTCAGCAGGTATTTTGGCCCACTCCTCATCAGCAAACTGCTCCAGTTGTCTCAGGTTTGAAGGGTGCCTTCTCCAGACGGCATGTTTCGGCTCCTTCTACAGATGTTCAATAGGATTTAGATCAGGGCTCATAGAAGACCACTTTAGAATAGTCCAATGTTTCGCTCTTAGCCATTCTTGGGTGTTTTTAGCTGTGTGTTTTGGGTCATTATCCTGTTGCAAGACCCATGACCTGCGACTGAGACCAAGCTGTCTGACACTGGGCAGCACATTTCTCTCTAGAATACCTTGATAGTCTTGAGATTTCATTGTACCCTGCACAGATTCAAGACACCCTGTGCCAGATGCAGCAAACCAGCCCCACAACATAACAGAACCTCCTCCATGTTTCACAGTAGGGACAGTGTTCTTTTCTTGGTATGCTTCATTTTTGCATCTGTGAACATAGAGCTGATGTGCCTTGCCAAAAAGTTCACGTTTTGTCTCGTCTGTCCATAGGACATTCTCCCAGAAGCTTTGTGGCTTGTCAACATGCAGTTTGGCAAATTGCAGTCTGGTTTTTTTATGATTTGTTTGCAACAGTGGTGTCCTCCTTGGTCGTCTCCCATGAAGTCCACTTTGGCTCAAACAACGACGGATGGTGCGATCTGACACTGATGTACCTTGACCTTGGAGTTCATCATGAATGTGTTTAGAGGTTGTTGTGGGCTCTTTTGTTGCCATTCGTATTATCCGTCTCCTCCCGCGGCCACGTCCAGGGAGGTTGGCTACAGTCACGTGGATCTTAAATTTCTGAATAATATGTGCAACTGTAGTCACAGGAACATCAAGCTGCTTGGAGATGGTCTTATAGCCATTACCTTTAACATGCTTGTCTATAATTTTCTTTCTAATCTCCCGAGACAACTCTCTGCTTTGCTTCCTCTGGTCCATGTTTAGTGTGGTACACACCATGTCACCAAACAGCACAGTGACTACTTGTCACTGACTTGGCCGACTGACTGATTACAAGTTTGTAGACACCCGTGATGTTAACTAGAGGATACATCTTGGTTGAACATGTCCCTATGGTCACATTATTTTCAATCTTTTCTAGGGGTACCATCATTTTTGTCCAGGCCTGTTACATGAGTTTGTTACCTCCGCCAAGGAGGTTATGTGATCATTGGTGTTGGTTTGTCTGTCTGTCTGTTTGTTTGTCTGTTTGTTTGTTAGCAAGATAACTCAAAAACTTATGGACGGATTTTCATGAAATTTTCACAGATTGTCAGAAATGGGGTATCCTACAGATGATTACATTTTGGTGGTGATTCGGATGACCATCTAGAAGAAAACCGCCATTAAGGAAAATGCCATTTTCGTGAATAACGACTGAACCACTAATCCTATCATTGACAATCCAATTGCTAGTCATATGTTTTCATGGTCAAGGAATCTGAAAACGTACACACAAACACTGTATGGGGGGAACTGTGGCCGCCATTAAGGAAAATGCCATTTTCGTGAATAACCACTGAACTGTAGAGGAGCTTGAAATAACGAGGCGATGTGATTCATAAACCAAAGTTTATTATCAGCTCCTCTAACAAGTCTCATCCTAGTGCAGCAGCAGAAGAAGGAAAAAGAGACCGAACAGTTTCGACTCTATGAACTTATACTTGCACATAACAAAAGACATGCATATCAAAAGCTGACATCCCTCATTATCTTAATCTCCCCCATTGTCTTCGTACTCCTCCTCATGGCCCTGGGGGGTGAGGGCAGCTCCTCCGGTCTCCACCGCAGTGTCTGGGAAAGTCTTTGTTCATACACTGGCGGGTGAGAGTCTTTGTCCTGTTCTGAGGTGTGAAGTCGCCTTACATATGTAATCACCAAACATTCCCACATGCTTCAACATATGTAGGTTATGGAATATATGATTAATATAGCCCACAGCCCCACCCAAATGACTAAGAAAAGGACAATAGAAAAATTCACAGTTTAAGATAATTACTATGACATACTAACTGCTACACCTCTTGACACAGAAGAAACTTTCCAGCAGCCATGCTCCTAAGAGAGTTCAGTGGTAATCATAACAGCATAGTAAAATCACAAGTCAGTCCTAAACTGTTACAGCACAATTAGTGAACAACTGTTGAGTAGTTTGCATCAGTCCCTGTGCTGTCTGGGTTTTAATCTTCTCCCGAATCTGCTGTGGGTCCGCTTGGGTGTCCTGGTGGGACCTTCCTGTAAGGAATCTGCAGCTTGGGGAGGAGAGTGATTAATTGTTCCCTGCAGGGGGGCTGAGTCTTTTCTCTTGGGGGGTCTACCCCGCCGAGGTGCTCTCGCCAACCGTGCAGGCTCGTCTCTCAACAAGAAGGCAGGTTTAAGTCTGTCAATGCTGACTGTTTCTTTTCTATCCCCAAAATCAAGCACAAAGTGTTTATCACCAGGTTCCAGCACTCTGAATGGCCCATCGTATGGTGGGCGGAAAGTTGGTTTTAAAGCTTCATGCCTAACAAAAACGAATTCAGCGTTTTTTAAAGCTTGGGGGACAAAAACCCGTGGAAAAGAGTGATGTGCCGGTCCGGGGAGAGAGTCCGGTCTGTTGCTGCCTAAAAACCTCAGGGCTGGAAGATGCCCTGGCTCTGGGTTCTCTGGTAAAAATTCACCTGGGAGCCTGAGAGGTTGTGCAAAAACTAATTCTGCTGGGGAGGCGTCTAGATCCTCTTTAGGCGCAGCACGCAACCCCAATAAAACCCAGGGAAGTTTATTTACCCAATTTGTATCCGTTAGTGAGGCTCTGAGGGCGGCCTTTAAAGACCTGTGAAAACGCTCGCATAACCCATTAGCCTGAGGGTGATAAGCGGTGGTGCGGTGAATTGTCGCCCCTAAGCTGCTGGACATGGCTGACCAAAGCTCCAAGACAAATTGAGGCCCCCTATCGGACGTGATGTCCGATGGGACGCCGAAACGTGCCACCCAGTTTGTAAAAAAAAAAAACGCGAGCGACTTCCTCCGCTGTGATTGACGCCAGAGGGACTGCCTCTGGCCAGCGCGTGGTGCGGTCTATCTTTGTTAACAGTTGTGTGAAACCTTGGGAGGAAGGTAGTGGTCCCACAAGGTCGACATGAACGTGGTCGAACCTTCTAGCAGGGATTGGAAAAGGCTCCAGAGGGGCTTTTGTGTGTTTGTGTATTTTGGCGCGCTGACAAGAAATGCAAGTTTTTGCCCATTCTTTTACGTTTTTGCGCAGGCCAGGCCACACAAACTTTTCGGCGACCATTTTAACCGAGGCGCGCACACCTGGGTGCGCGAGGGAGTGAATTGAGTCAAAAATACGGCGGCGCCATGTAGCTGGGACTAACGGGCGAGGTCGGCCGGTTGAGATATCGCATATTAGGGGGGGCACACCGTCGCGTAAACCCCTTTCCTCCAGCCTTAACCCTGTTGGTCCAGACAAGAGTGCGCGCACGTCCGCGTCACTACTTTGTTCCTCTGCCATGGCTGCATAATCTATCCCTGCATGGATTGGGGCCGCATATGTGTCCGCGTTGGTGAAGAGTTCCGCGGCTGAGGTAGTATAATCTGTCTCCTCGCGCTGTGACATCGTCAGAGCGCGAGAGAGGCAGTCTGCTACCACGTTAAGTTTGCCTGCCACATGTCGAATGTCTGTGGTGAACTCTGAAATCGCAGCCAGCTGTCTTTGTTGCCTGCCTGACCACGGTTCGGAAATTTTAGCCATAGCAAAGGTGAGCGGTTTGTGGTCTACAAAAGCCGTGAAACTCCGCCCTTCTAACCAGAACTGGAAGTGGCGGATGGATAAATGAAACGCTAGCAGCTCCCTGTCAAAAGTGCTGTATTTATGCTCGGTGTGGTTTAGCGATTTGCTGAAGAATGCCAAAGGTTGCCAGATTCCGCTGACATGTTGTTCTACAACTGCCCCTATAGCTTGGTCTGAAGCATCTGTGGTTAGCACAATGCGGGCCGAGGGATCGGGGTGAACCAACAATGTGGCATTAGCTAGGGCGCTTTTTACTTCCTCGAAGGCGTGTTCGCGCTCCGGGGTCCATTCGACCGCGTTGGAAGCTTTCTGTTTTCTGAGCGCGTCATATAGGGGCTGCATGAGCTGAGCTGCGTGGGGGAGGAAACGGTTGTAAAAATTAACCATTCCTAAAAATTCTTGCAGCGATTTGACCGTTTGTGGCCGTGGGAAACTTTTTATCGCGTGAACTTTGTCTGGAAGTGGGACTGCCCCCTTCGGAGAAACTCTGTGTCCTAAAAAATCAATTTGTGACACACCGAATTTGCATTTGGCTGGATTGATTATTAACCCGTGCTCTTCTAGCCTCTGAAAAACCATAGTGAGATGCTGCTCGTGTTCTTCCTCAGACGGGCTGGCTACCAGTATATCGTCGAGGTAGACGAACACGAAAGGGAGGTCGCGTAATACTGCGTCCATCATCCGCTGAAAGGTTTGAGCCGCGCCTTTGAGGCCGAAAGGCATTCGCAAAAATTCAAAAAGGCCGAAAGGGGTTATTACAGCTGTTTTAGGAATGTCCTCTGCTCGAACTAGGACTTGATGATAACCGCGGCCCAGGTCTATTTTTGAAAAAATGCGCGCACCCGCCAGGTGCAGTGAAAAATCCTGAATGTGAGGAATTGGGTAGCGGTCATGCACTGTCGCATTGTTTAATCTGCGGTAATTGCCGCACGGTCTCCAAGAACCGTCGGATTTCGGAACCATGTGAAGCGGTGAGGCCCAGGGGCTTTTCGAGCGTCTAATAATGCCTAATTTTTCAAGGGTGGTAAACTCGTCCCGAGCTATGGCGAGCTTGGCCGCGTCTAAGCGCCGAGCTTTGGCAAATACGGGTGGGCCCGTTGTGGGAATAAAATGTTCAACCCCGTGTTTAGCCACTGTGGCTGAGAAATTGGGAATTGTGAGTGCTGGAAATTGGGTGAGGAGTTGATCAAACTTACCTCCTGCTGTGGTGACGCTAGCCTGCACGGGTGGTGGAGAAAGTCGGGCTGAGCAGGGAATAGAAGCAAAGGACAGTGCATTAACCAAGCGCCTGTTCGCTAGATCAACTAAATAACCCATATGCACACAAAAAATCTGTGCCCAAGAAGTTAAAACTCACCGCCGCTACAACAAATGTCCATCTGTAGTTGCGGCCGTGGATGCAGAGGGGCAGGCTCTTTTCGCCAAAAGTGTCAATGATGGAGCCGTTGGCTGCCACCGCTCCATTGCCCCGGGGGCCCATGGCCCGGTCTGCTTGGGAAGGCATGACAAAACTTAGTTGAGCTCCTGTGTCGATAAGGAACCGCTTGCCGGTGTGTCCGTCCGTCACATATAAAAGCTTGCTTTTTTCGCCGAGAACCGCTGCTGTTAACGGCTCTCGGCTTCGGCATTTTCCGGAAATTGTGAATTTGTAGGGGGGAACGCATTTGTAAGCCTTCTCAGCAAAGCGGTGGTGGTAATAACAAACGTCGCTCCGTCTGTTGCGTCCTGGGCGTGTCGCTGTCACCGCGGGCTGGCTCTGCTCAGTGATTTGTGGCTCCTCGTGGCTCTGGACATCAGCGTTGAGGTCTGCGGATGCTGCTGTGGGTGTCTGCTCCTTGCAGGCGTTGACGAGCCGTTGAGCTTCGTGAGCTAGCGTGCGGAAGTCTTGCTGGGTGCTGCATCGCATGTTGGCCAGCGTCCCTCTCATGTGTGGCGGCAGCGTACTGAGGAATATGAAATGGAAGAGGAAGTTGTCATTGTCCTCTTCTTTAAGTTGCAGCAAGTCCTCCATGAGGGCCTTGGGTCTGCATCCTCTGTGGCCGTAGACCGCCAGGATCCTCTCGGCTCTCTCCTCGGCTGAGGGGACGTAATTTGCCACGATGGTCGCTTTCAGTTCTTCATATTTGTCCTGGGCCGGCAGCCGCTGGATTATGCTCCGCGCACATCTCGAAGTGGTGGCGTTGAGTTTGGCGACGATGTGATAGAACTTTGTATCGTCAGCCGTGATGCCCGCAAGTGCAAACTGGGCTTCAGCTTGCTGAAACCACGAGGCGGGGTCTTCCTGCCAGAAGTCCGGCAGGTTGACGGTGACGGCGTTTGTGTAGACCGTCACTGCTGTGTCCGCAGGGTGAGAGTGCCTTGCTTCGGCTCTCTCCGCGGCGCTGGTGCTCGGTTGAGCCCTCTCTATCACTTCTGCCGTGGGGGAACGTCGTCCATCTGTTCCCCTGTCTGCATGGGTGCCGGCGTCTGCCTGGGTCGCCACAGATGAGTCGATCGCGGGGGAACGCCTCTGGTCCATTCTCGTGTAAGGGTCACCAGTGTAGAGGAGCTTGAAATAACGAGGCGATGTGATTCATAAACCAAAGTTTATTATCAGCTCCTCTAACAAGTCTCATCCTAGTGCAGCAGCAGAAGAAGGAAAAAGAGACCGAACAGTTTCGGCTCTATGAACTTATACTTGCACATAACAAAAGACATGCATATCAAAAGCTGACATCCCTCATTATCTTAATCTCCCCCATTGTCTTCGTACTCCTCCTCATGGCCCTGGGGGGTGAGGGCAGCTCCTCCGGTCTCCACCGCAGTGTCTGGGAAAGTCTTTGTTCATACACTGGCGGGTGAGAGTCTTTGTCCTGTTCTGAGGTGTGAAGTCGCCTTACATATGTAATCACCAAACATTCCCACATGCTTCAACATATGTAGGTTATGGAATATATGATTAATATAGCCCACAGCCCCACCCAAATGACTAAGAAAAGGACAATAGAAAAATTCACAGTTTAAGATAATTACTATGACATAATAACTGCTACACCTCTTGACACAGAAGAAACTTTCCAGCAGCCATGCTCCTAAGAGAGTTCAGTGGTAATCATAACAGCATAGTAAAATCACAAGTCAGTCCTAAACTGTTACAGCACAATTAGTGAACAACTGTTGAGTAGTTTGCATCAGTCCCTGTGCTGTCTGGGTTTTAATCTTCTCCCGAATCTGCTGTGGGTCCGCTTGGGTGTCCTGGTGGGACCTTCCTGTAAGGAATCTGCAGCTTGGGGAGGAGAGTGATTAATTGTTCCCTGCAGGGGGGCTGAGTCTTTTCTCTTGGGGGGTCTACCCCGCCGAGGTGCTCTCGCCAACCGTGCAGGCTCGTCTCTCAACAAGAAGGCAGGTTTAAGTCTGTCAATGCTGACTGTTTCTTTTCTATCCCCAAAATCAAGCACAAAGTGTTTATCACCAGGTTCCAGCACTCTGAATGGCCCATCGTATGGTGGGCGGAAAGTTGGTTTTAAAGCTTCATGCCTAACAAAAACGAATTCAGCGTTTTTTAAAGCTTGGGGGACAAAAACCCGTGGAAAAGAGTGATGTGCCGGTCCGGGGAGAGAGTCCGGTCTGTTGCTGCCTAAAAACCTCAGGGCTGGAAGATGCCCTGGCTCTGGGTTCTCTGGTAAAAATTCACCTGGGAGCCTGAGAGGTTGTGCAAAAACTAATTCTGCTGGGGAGGCGTCTAGATCCTCTTTAGGCGCAGCACGCAACCCCAATAAAACCCAGGGAAGTTTATTTACCCAATTTGTATCCGTTAGTGAGGCTCTGAGGGCGGCCTTTAAAGACCTGTGAAAACGCTCGCATAACCCATTAGCCTGAGGGTGATAAGCGGTGGTGCGGTGAATTGTCGCCCCTAAGCTGCTGGACATGGCTGACCAAAGCTCCAAGACAAATTGAGGCCCCCTATCGGACGTGATGTCCGATGGGACGCCGAAACGTGCCACCCAGTTTGTAAAAAAAAAAAACGCGAGCGACTTCCTCCGCTGTGATTGACGCCAGAGGGACTGCCTCTGGCCAGCGCGTGGTGCGGTCTATCTTTGTTAACAGTTGTGTGAAACCTTGGGAGGAAGGTAGTGGTCCCACAAGGTCGACATGAACGTGGTCGAACCTTCTAGCAGGGATTGGAAAAGGCTCCAGAGGGGCTTTTGTGTGTTTGTGTATTTTGGCGCGCTGACAAGAAATGCAAGTTTTTGCCCATTCTTTTACGTTTTTGCGCAGGCCAGGCCACACAAACTTTTCGGCGACCATTTTAACCGAGGCGCGCACACCTGGGTGCGCGAGGGAGTGAATTGAGTCAAAAATACGGCGGCGCCATGTAGCTGGGACTAACGGGCGAGGTCGGCCGGTTGAGATATCGCATATTAGGGGGGGCACACCGTCGCGTAAACCCCTTTCCTCCAGCCTTAACCCTGTTGGTCCAGACAAGAGTGCGCGCACGTCCGCGTCACTACTTTGTTCCTCTGCCATGGCTGCATAATCTATCCCTGCATGGATTGGGGCCGCATATGTGTCCGCGTTGGTGAAGAGTTCCGCGGCTGAGGTAGTATAATCTGTCTCCTCGCGCTGTGACATCGTCAGAGCGCGAGAGAGGCAGTCTGCTACCACGTTAAGTTTGCCTGCCACATGTCGAATGTCTGTGGTGAACTCTGAAATCGCAGCCAGCTGTCTTTGTTGCCTGCCTGACCACGGTTCGGAAATTTTAGCCATAGCAAAGGTGAGCGGTTTGTGGTCTACAAAAGCCGTGAAACTCCGCCCTTCTAACCAGAACTGGAAGTGGCGGATGGATAAATGAAACGCTAGCAGCTCCCTGTCAAAAGTGCTGTATTTATGCTCGGTGTGGTTTAGCGATTTGCTGAAGAATGCCAAAGGTTGCCAGATTCCGCTGACATGTTGTTCTACAACTGCCCCTATAGCTTGGTCTGAAGCATCTGTGGTTAGCACAATGCGGGCCGAGGGATCGGGGTGAACCAACAATGTGGCATTAGCTAGGGCGCTTTTTACTTCCTCGAAGGCGTGTTCGCGCTCCGGGGTCCATTCGACCGCGTTGGAAGCTTTCTGTTTTCTGAGCGCGTCATATAGGGGCTGCATGAGCTGAGCTGCGTGGGGGAGGAAACGGTTGTAAAAATTAACCATTCCTAAAAATTCTTGCAGCGATTTGACCGTTTGTGGCCGTGGGAAACTTTTTATCGCGTGAACTTTGTCTGGAAGTGGGACTGCCCCCTTCGGAGAAACTCTGTGTCCTAAAAAATCAATTTGTGACACACCGAATTTGCATTTGGCTGGATTGATTATTAACCCGTGCTCTTCTAGCCTCTGAAAAACCATAGTGAGATGCTGCTCGTGTTCTTCCTCAGACGGGCTGGCTACCAGTATATCGTCGAGGTAGACGAACACGAAAGGGAGGTCGCGTAATACTGCGTCCATCATCCGCTGAAAGGTTTGAGCCGCGCCTTTGAGGCCGAAAGGCATTCGCAAAAATTCAAAAAGGCCGAAAGGGGTTATTACAGCTGTTTTAGGAATGTCCTCTGCTCGAACTAGGACTTGATGATAACCGCGGCCCAGGTCTATTTTTGAAAAAATGCGCGCACCCGCCAGGTGCAGTGAAAAATCCTGAATGTGAGGAATTGGGTAGCGGTCATGCACTGTCGCATTGTTTAATCTGCGGTAATTGCCGCACGGTCTCCAAGAACCGTCGGATTTCGGAACCATGTGAAGCGGTGAGGCCCAGGGGCTTTTCGAGCGTCTAATAATGCCTAATTTTTCAAGGGTGGTAAACTCGTCCCGAGCTATGGCGAGCTTGGCCGCGTCTAAGCGCCGAGCTTTGGCAAATACGGGTGGGCCCGTTGTGGGAATAAAATGTTCAACCCCGTGTTTAGCCACTGTGGCTGAGAAATTGGGAATTGTGAGTGCTGGAAATTGGGTGAGGAGTTGATCAAACTTACCTCCTGCTGTGGTGACGCTAGCCTGCACGGGTGGTGGAGAAAGTCGGGCTGAGCAGGGAATAGAAGCAAAGGACAGTGCATTAACCAAGCGCCTGTTCGCTAGATCAACTAAATAACCCATATGCACACAAAAAATCTGTGCCCAAGAAGTTAAAACTCACCGCCGCTACAACAAATGTCCATCTGTAGTTGCGGCCGTGGATGCAGAGGGGCAGGCTCTTTTCGCCAAAAGTGTCAATGATGGAGCCGTTGGCTGCCACCGCTCCATTGCCCCGGGGGCCCATGGCCCGGTCTGCTTGGGAAGGCATGACAAAACTTAGTTGAGCTCCTGTGTCGATAAGGAACCGCTTGCCGGTGTGTCCGTCCGTCACATATAAAAGCTTGCTTTTTTCGCCGAGAACCGCTGCTGTTAACGGCTCTCGGCTTCGGCATTTTCCGGAAATTGTGAATTTGTAGGGGGGAACGCATTTGTAAGCCTTCTCAGCAAAGCGGTGGTGGTAATAACAAACGTCGCTCCGTCTGTTGCGTCCTGGGCGTGTCGCTGTCACCGCGGGCTGGCTCTGCTCAGTGATTTGTGGCTCCTCGTGGCTCCGGACATCAGCGTTGAGGTCTGCGGATGCTGCTGTGGGTGTCTGCTCCTTGCAGGCGTTGACGAGCCGTTGAGCTTCGTGAGCTAGCGTGCGGAAGTCTTGCTGGGTGCTGCATCGCATGTTGGCCAGCGTCCCTCTCATGTGTGGCGGCAGCGTACTGAGGAATATGAAATGGAAGAGGAAGTTGTCATTGTCCTCTTCTTTAAGTTGCAGCAAGTCCTCCATGAGGGCCTTGGGTCTGCATCCTCTGTGGCCGTAGACCGCCAGGATCCTCTCGGCTCTCTCCTCGGCTGAGGGGACGTAATTTGCCACGATGGTCGCTTTCAGTTCTTCATATTTGTCCTGGGCCGGCAGCCGCTGGATTATGCTCCGCGCACATCTCGAAGTGGTGGCGTTGAGTTTGGCGACGATGTGATAGAACTTTGTATCGTCAGCCGTGATGCCCGCAAGTGCAAACTGGGCTTCAGCTTGCTGAAACCACGAGGCGGGGTCTTCCTGCCAGAAGTCCGGCAGGTTGACGGTGACGGCGTTTGTGTAGACCGTCACTGCTGTGTCCGCAGGGTGAGAGTGCCTTGCTTCGGCTCTCTCCGCGGCGCTGGTGCTCGGTTGAGCCCTCTCTATCACTTCTGCCGTGGGGGAACGTCGTCCATCTGTTCCCCTGTCTGCATGGGTGCCGGCGTCTGCCTGGGTCGCCACAGATGAGTCGATCGCGGGGGAACGCCTCTGGTCCATTCTCGTGTAAGGGTCACCAGTGTAGAGGAGCTTGAAATAACGAGGCGATGTGATTCATAAACCAAAGTTTATTATCAGCTCCTCTAACAAGTCTCATCCTAGTGCAGCAGCAGAAGAAGGAAAAAGAGACCGAACAGTTTCGGCTCTATGAACTTATACTTGCACATAACAAAAGACATGCATATCAAAAGCTGACATCCCTCATTATCTTAATCTCCCCCATTGTCTTCGTACTCCTCCTCATGGCCCTGGGGGGTGAGGGCAGCTCCTCCGGTCTCCACCGCAGTGTCTGGGAAAGTCTTTGTTCTTACACTGGCGGGTGAGAGTCTTTGTCCTGTTCTGAGGTGTGAAGTCGCCTTACATATGTAATCACCAAACATTCCCACATGCTTCAACATATGTAGGTTATGGAATATATGATTAATATAGCCCACATGAACCACTAATCCTATCATTGTCAATCCAATTGCTAGTCATATGTTTTCATGGTCAAGGAATCTGAAAACGTACACACAAACACTGTATGGGGGGAACTGTGGCGCTTGGCGGAGGTCTGCGCTCTCCGAGTGCTTTTCTAGTTTTTTAAAGTAATTCTGTTGAACCACAATTCAAAAGCATTGCCTGATTTTCATTGGTTAATTTTCATAGAATTTTTATTTATTACCACTTTTGTCAGATTCAAGTTATTTCTGTGACCATTTTGGGTTTTTCTTTCATTAACGGGGGGGTACCAACAATTTTGTCCACGTCTGTAATAAAGCAGTGTTCCAGTGCAACCTCTTCGTCAGCTTCCTTTACTACCAAGTTTGTGGACATAACAGTGAGTAGCATGGCCTTGCTCTCCTGTCGCTGGAATTTTCATGTTTGAAAAAATTTGTGAGACAAATTTTCTCTCAGAATAGTCGCAGAGTTATTGCAGGTGTCTCAAACCCATCTCGAACTCTTTTTGATTTAGTTTCCTTGAGTGAGAGAGTGCAAGAAAAGTTGGACAACTTTGCAAGGGGTTGGGGATCTGTGAAGCTAAATTGTGATTGATTTAAGACAAAAGAGGGATTCATGATAAAACGGGATGAAACGGGCGTGACCGGCCTGATCATTTTCTAGCACACGCTGACATAGCTGTGACCAACAGTGTCAACATGCTACCCGAGGCAAAAGGCAAGGCTAGGGATGGGGATGGGGAAGGGAAGGGGGCGGGGCGGTGGCTGCTGTCCCTTCCCCACAGGCCCCTACAGAGGGGGCGGTGCTGGTCCCAGCGCCTGCTGTGTCTGCTTTGGAGGACTCTGAGGAAGCCTCCTCATCCATCATTCTCTGCACTTCTTCTCTGTGGTTGATCTCATTTGAGGTCAGATGATAAAATGACTGCTGGAATGGGGATATATGGTCCAAATTTTGCAATTGTCACTGATAAGTGTTACGGGAGTGTTGTGCAGGATTTATGCGGTCATCAGTCATAGGTGCAAAAAAAAGCACAATTTTAAATTTTTTAAAAGTCTAGATTCAGTGACACTTTTTGGTTTGGTATCTGTGAAGGACCCTAACCCACAGTCCACAGAAAGAGAGTAAATATAGGGTAGCTCCAGTGGGAAAAAAACTGATGCATTGTAGTATCTCAATACTTTGTGTCCACCACACTGCATCGATTTAGAGACACCAGTATTGTGGTAGTTTATTACTCGTAACTCGTAACATTTAGCCAGGAGTTGGACAAGACGAAGGTCGGGATGGGAAATTTAAATATATATGTGATTTTGCAATACTCAGTGTATCACAAGATCGTGATAGTTTAATATTATATTGTGTGGCCTTCGGTGATTCCCACCCCCTAGTGTTTTGGTGTAGTAACTACTCTGCAGCCACCAGCTTTCTAATGAGGTTTCATTCTGTTGACCCTGAAAAAGAACAAGACTAATAGTTTTTATCCAGAGGAAAGCCTCCAGAAACAAACCATTTCTGGCCTATCTGATACTGTTTAAATGATTTCAGGATTTCCTTGGAGCAACCCACTTTTCAAGTTTGATCAACAAAACTTCACTACCTAAATCCAGGAAAGGAAGGACGAAATGGTTGCTTTTAAAAATTCAAAGGGTCTCAAAGATGATTTTCTCATTTAATAAACTAATTATGTAACTTCTTTAAAAATATTTTTATCTTGATAAAAAAAAAAACGTGATGTGAAACTTTTCTTGAAGAATCTCTTTCCTTTTAAGGTGAAAAAAGCAAGGAGATCCTCCATGAGAACTCAGGAGATGATCATCAAATTGCTTTGCTCCCACCTGGTGTTAACACAGAAGATTACAGTCCATCAACTTTAGAAAATACAGATCTCTTCTCTGTTTCTGCACATCCATCCATCCATCCATCTTCTTCTGCTTAATCCTTTTCGGGTCGCGGGGGAGCTGGAGCCTATCCCAGCATCTTTGGGCGAGAGGCAGGGTACACCTTGAACAGGTCGCCAGTCCATCGCAGGGCCAACACAGAGAGACAGACAACCATTCACTCTCACAGTCATACCCAGTCATACCTAACAATTATTCTTAATTGTTACATGTTTTAAGATAAGATAAGATAAGATAAGATAAGATAAGCCTTTATTAGTCCCACAACGGGGAAATTCCAGGATTGCAACAGCACAGGGATAGCAACACTCAGAGCAACAATCAGAAGGCAAGAAAAAAAAACAAGCAAGCAAGAGCAGCTAATATACATATGTACATATTACTATAAAATATATACAGTATATACACACACACACACACAGACACAGTGCAGAGCATTGTAGCTGGATGGAATAAATATATGAATATATGAACACACAGTGCAGAGCATTGTAGCTAGATGGAATAAATATGTAAATATATAAACACCCACAGTACGGAGCATTGCAGCTAGGTAGTAGTAGTAGTAGTAGATTAGTTTATTTGACAGGGACAGTGCAATAAACATAGACAATTAATCAAAGACAATCAATCTGATGTGTTGCACATAGAGTGTATAGCTATTAGCTAATTTGCAACTCTTGTCCCTGGATGGGCTTTAGAAAAAAGAATCAAGATAAAAAATATACACAATAACCACATACATCAATGCAGAAAAATTATAAATACACAATTATAAATATTATAAATATTATAAATACACAAATATAACAGCCTGACTCACATTTAACATAAATATTATAAATATTATAAATACACAAATATAACAGCCTGACTCACATTTAACACATATAACATAACTCACATTTGCCTATTTCAGGCCTTCCTCCCTCCGTCACTCACTATAAACAAACACATTTATTCCTTCCCTTCATTCACTCTCACTTTGCAGACAATTAATTCATACATGAGTACATTCTTGTTTATTTTTCAGCCAGTTTTTAACATTTTTAGTGAATGTTTTAAAGTCCGTTATTATTTTAATTTCATTTGGCATTGTGTTCCAGATGTGACTGCCCTTTATAGAGAAAGCTGTTTGTCCAAATGTGGTTCTGCGGTGGAATATTTTACAGTTATTGTTAACAGAACTCCTGGTGGCTCTGCTGCTGTCCTGTCTTTGGACGAAACCAGCAAGTGGCTCGGGTGCTGATTTATGGAAACATTTGAACGTTAATTTCAGAAGACAGAGGTCAATGAAGCTCTCAAAACTCAATAGGTTGTATTTTTTTAAAACATTACAGTGATGCCACCTAATGGGCTTTTTGTCCAAGATTTTTAGGGTTTGATTATATAATGAACCTATATGTCTTATTGTGGAAGGGGCTGCTTGAGCCCAGACTGTCAAACAGTATGATATATGAGAAAAAACCATAGAATGCATATACAGTGCAGCTGCTTCGTAAGGTATGTAATATCTAATTAATTTAAAGCAGTTCAGATTTTTTTTTACTGTTTTTGAAATTTTCTTTATATGAAGATTAAATTTGAGTTGAGGATCTAGTACAATGCCAAGGTATTTGAATTCTGTAGCTAAACTGATGTCATGATCATGTATATTAACTTTAAAATGTTGCAGGTTACATTTTTTGATTGAAAAGCACATTGAGACTGTTTTCTGAAGGTTCAGCAATAGATGGTTCTTGAGGAGCCACTCTTGGACATCAACCATACTTGTAGACAGTACATCTGCAGCCTGTGCTGGAGTCTTGGCAGCTGTGTAAATAACTGCATCATCTGCATAAAGTTGGCATGTTGCAGCTGAGCAGTGTAACGGCAGGTCATTAATAAAAATGCTGAAAAGTAAAGGACCAAGAATGGACCCTTGTGGGATACCCATGCGGTTGTTTAAAAATGAGGATTTATCCTGGTGAACTTTTACACACTGTTCTCTATTCTGGAGATAAGATGCAAACCATTCTAATGTATTTGGGGAGAAGTTAAAAGATACCATTTTGGATAAAAGCAAACTGTGGTTTACAGTATCGAAAGCCTTTTTGAGATCTAGAAAAACAGCTCCTACCACATTACCCCTGTCCAAGGACTGTTTGACGTTTTCAATAAGGCAACAATTTGCTGTTTCTGTTGAGTATCCTGGTCTAAAACCAAATTGATGTGGATGAAGAAGTTGACTGTCTTGTAAGTAGTCTATCAGCTGTGTAGCTACAACTTTTTCAAGAACCTTAGATAGGACTGGTAAGATAGAGATTGGGCGGTAATTGCATATATCGTCTTTACTGCCTGATTTATGAACTGGTATGACGACAGCTTTTTTCCAGCCAGATGGAAATGTACTAGACCCAATGGAGAGATTAATGAGATGAGTCAGTGGTTTGATTAATATTTTGCTGTGCATTTTGAGAAAGGAGGTGCTCATATTGTAGATATCATTAGTTTTTGAGTTTGACAGTGTTTTAACAATACCAGCAATTAACTTCTCATTTACCTCATCGATGTGAAAAGTGTCTGTTGGAAGTATGGAATTTGTGTTGTTGAGCACATTTGGCAGCACAAAAATTTTTGTTAAGTCTTCCACAGAGCCCACAAAGTGTGAATTAAATTCATTTGCCAAAGTAGCCTTGTCACTGACGGTCTTGCCATTGATTCTAAGTTCCTTTACCCCCTTCTGATCGTTTTTTTTATTAGTTAAGTTATTTAAATGCCTCCATAGGGAACTGTTGTTACCCTTTGCATGATCTATCAGTTTATTGTAATAAGATATTTTTGATTTTCGCAGCTCATGTACCACTTTATTTCTTAAACTTTTGTACACAAGGTGATCATTTTGTAGTTTGGAGGTTAGTGATGTTTTCAGTGCATAGTCTCGCCTCTTCATAAGTTTTCTTATTTCATTATTTAACCATGGTAGGCTAATCTTCTGTTGTCTACTTTTAATTTGCTTTGAAAATTTTTCTATAGACTTTGTGATTGTTGCAGTTATAAAATTACAACAATCATCTACTTCACATGTTGACATGAGCTGCTCCCAATTTTGATTCTCTAAGTAATGTTCAAACTCCTCATTTTTTGATTTGGGGATAATAAAATTTGATTTGTCAATATCGACTCCCCCAAAATACTGTAGTCGCTTTTTAGTAAGTTTCCTGACAGCAAGAACCATGTTATGATCTGAGAGACCAGTTACAAGATTATAGGTTTTGGTTATTCGTTCTGGTTTATTAGTAAATACCATGTCAATAAGTGTTCTGGATTGTTTGGTTATCCTGGTGGGTCCTTTGATCATTTGCTGGTAATTAAATTTAGTCATGAGGCTTTTCAGTTTTTGTTTGTCTTTTTTATCAGACCAGTTGATATTAAAGTCACCATGAATTATTGTTTCTCTGTTCTTCTCAAGTTGTTTAACCAGATCACTTAATTCATTATAAAAGGAAGAGTTGTGTGACGGTGGGTTGTACAATACTGCAATGTTGAAATTCATTACCGGAGAGAGACATACATTAACAGCTAAACATTCAAGTGAAGTATTCAAATCAACCAGTTGACATTTATATTTCTCTTTGATGTAAATTAAAACACCTCCTCCCCTCCCTACCTGCCTGTCTTTTCTAAAACACTGGTAGCCCACAATATCGATCATATTAGTGTCTATGTTACTGTGTAGCCAGCTTTCTGAGAGACAAAGGTAGTCCAGATTTGAGTCCAACAGCAACACCGAAATCTCATCTCTTTTGGGGATTATGCTCCGTATGTTTAAATGACCGCCGAGGATCCCCTTTGGTTTAGCCTTGGTGTCCCAAAGAACTCGTGCATGATTAACAGTTTGGAAAAATAAATGTTGTTTTTGCTTTTGTACAGCTCGGTTTTGTGCTAACCCAGTGGTCTGCTGTTTAATAGTGGCAGGTCCAGGGTTAAGGTGAATATCTCCTGCCAGAAGTAGCAGAACTAACAGAACTTTAATTGTATATCCTCTGCCATATTGTGATTTTTGCTTAACAGCCATGTTTGCCTTAATTTGGAAGTTTTTGCTCAGGGCTTTTAAAGACCACATAGAGTGTAGGGTGAGATGTCCAAGCCCAAATCCATACAGATAAAACTTTTTAACTTCACCTTTGGTTGAGTTTGTCGGAAAATCCTTCTTGTTGCAGGTCCAGACACACAAAGACAAAACGAAGAGGAAGTAGAGAAGTAGAGAAGGCTTATTAGTGGTGCCCATCAGCCCACTTTTTAATCCGGTGGCAGCCATCTTCAGTCTTTCTTGGAAAGAAGGAAAAAGAAAATCTGTGGATAGTAAAATAAATTCTGCTTATATCGCCAGAATCTGATCCGATCGTCCTCGAATCCAGCTGGGCCTCAGCTAGCCAACTAGCCCCTTCCGTTGCTGGTCTCGTTGCTCATAGTCGCCGTAACTGGTCTCCCGTCCCGCTCCTCCAACCGAGTCTCGTCACACACCGCCGCTGCCACCGAGCTCCGCTGAGGTCACGGTAAGTCCTCCGCTAGGCACCGCCACCTACCGTCGTCTGCCTGGGTGAAATCTCTGCTGAGCCCCGTCAACAAATAGCCGCTTGCCTGGTAGTATATCCGCTGGGCCTCGCAGCTGGGCTTCGATTCAGGCTGGTGTAAGGTGGAATGACTGGCGCCAGCATTAAGCTAACTAGCGTTAGCTTAGCAATCGCTTCGGGTAGTCTCGTCGCACACCGCCGCTGCAGTCACGGTAAGTCCTCCGCTGGGCACCGCCGCCTACTGCCGTCTGCCTGGGTGAAATCTCTGCTGAGCCCCGTCAAACAAATAGCCGCCTGCCTGGTAGTATCTCCGCTGGGCCTCGCAGCTGGGCTTTGATTCAGGCTGGTGTTAGGTGGAATGGCTGGCGCCAGCATTAAGCTAACTAGCGTTAGCTTAGCAATCGCTTCAGGTAGGGCACATCAGTGAATCACAAGGAAGCGCTGGAATCGCTGGTCAGTTTACTCACAGTGGCCGGATAAAAGCGATCAAAGGGGTAATCCACCGGAGGTATATCCGATCGCTGTAGGTTAGTTATTTAGAGACTGGCGCCAGCATTAAGCTAACTAGTGTTAGCTTAGCAATCGCTTCAGGTAGCATTAAGCTAACTAGTGTTAGCTTAGCAATCGCTTCAGGAAGGCGCAGGAAGTCGCTGGAGAAAGGCGATTAAAGGGCAATCCAACGGAGGTGGCAATTCAGCCCGTGCGTGTTCGCCACGAGCGCCGATCGCTGCAGGCCAGCCACTTTTAATGGCAAAATCAGTGACTTTGTCTCAGCACTGAAAAAGTGTGACCATCCCGGTCGCCATCTTGAGAAGGAACCCTGGTGGAATAAATATGCAAGTATATAAACACACACAGTGCGGAGCAATGTAGCTAGATGGAATAATATGTAGATATATAAAAACACAGTGCGGAGCATTGCAGCTAGATGGAATAAATATATAGATATATAAATATAAACACACCCAGTGCTGAGCATTGTAGCTAGATGGAATAAATATGTAAATATATAAACACACACAGTGCAGAGCATTGTTGCTAGGTGGGATGAAACAGCATAACCGTCTATTTAGTTTTCCTACATGGTATGATTATGTGCCCATACATATTCTCACCCTCCATAGCGACCGGTATGTTCCTAGTTGTATGCCGGAGAGGACCATTGTGTAAGTCTATTGCATCTTTTGCATTCAAAAAAACTATTAGTTTGTTACGTCTTTTTGCTATCTCTGCGAGCAGCCCTGCTTAGGTTGTACAGTCTGACAGCCGTTGGTAGGAAGGACCTACGAAACCTCTCGGTTGTGCACCTGGGATGATGTAGTCTGCTGCTAAATGAGCTCCTCAGTGCATCCAGTATGTCCTGCATAGGGTGGAACTCGGACTCCAGCAGAGATGACAGTTTAGCCACCGTCCTTCTCTCTCCTATCTCCTCCATCGGATCAAGGTGTTGCCCCAGGACAGAGCTAGCTTTCTTAATCAGTTTGTTCAGTCTCTTCCTATCGGCTGCAGTAATGCCACTGCCCCAGCAGACCACTCCAAAAGTGATGGCTGATGCCACCACCGTGTCATAGAATGACTTCAGCAGCGCCCCTTGTACACCAAAAGACCTGAGTCTCCTCAGCAGGAACAGCCTGCGCTGTCCCTTCTTGTAGAGTGCGTCAGTATTGTGTGACCAGTCTAGTTTATTGTTCAGATGAATACCCAGGTACTTATAGGATGTCACCATCTCGATGTCTGTTCCCTGTATATTTACTGGTGCTGTGAGGGGCTGCCCATGCCTGCGGCAGTCCACCACCAGCTCCTTAGTTTTCCTCGCGTTGATCTGGAGGCAGTTCCGATGGCACCAGTCCACAAAGTCCTGGATAAGCCCTCTGTACTCAGCTTCATCTCCGTTGGAGATGAGACCAACGATCGCAGAGTCATCAGAGAACTTCTGTAGATGGCAATGTGTTGTGTTGTGTGAGAAGTCCGCAGTATAAAGAGTGAACAGGAAGGGAGCCAGCACCGTTCCCTGGGGGGCCCCCGTGCTACTGATGATCGTGTCGGAAACACAGTCCCGGGTTCTCACAAACTGAGGCCGGTTCGTGAGGTAGTCCAGGATCCATGATGACAGGTGCTGGTCCACCCCTGCGCGCAGCAGCTTGTCCTTCAGGATCATCGGTTGGATGGTGTTGAAAGCACTGGAGAAGTCAAAGAACATGATCCTCACCATATTCCCGGGCTTCTCCAGGTGGGACAGAGAACGGTGAAGGAGGAAGATCACCGCATCCTCCACCCCAATGCCATGCTGGTAGGCGAACTGGAGTGGATCCATCGCTGGTTCCACCAGGGGGCGGAGATGAGCAAGGAGCAGTCTCTCCAGGGTCTTCATCAAGTGGGACGTCAAGGCCACCGGTCTGTAGCTGTTCAGGTCTTTGGGGTGGGAAGTTTTTGGTACAGGTACCACACAAGATGTTTTCCACAGCTGTGGTACCCTCCCCAGTTTCAGGCTCATGTTGAAGATATACGTCACAATCCCACACAGCTGGTCTGCACAGGACTTGAGGAGCTTTGCGCTGATGCCGTCCGGTCCCGACGCCTTCCTCGCCTTGATCTTCCTCAGCTCCGTCCTCACCTGGGTCTTGGTCAGGGTCAGGATGGGGGGCTGTGTGTTGGGAGTGGGGGGGGTGTCGGTGGAGTGGGGAGTGGGCAGCAGGACTTGATTTCTTAGAGGCAGCAGTGGTTGTTGTGCAGACAGGGGGGAGGGCGGTTGGTCAAATCTATTGAAAAACAGATTCAGGTTGTTCGCCCACTCCCTGCCCCCCATGGCCTGGGGGGAGGTATTTTGGAGCGAAAAAGATCATTACATTCTGCTCATTAGATATTGACTGAAAGATGGTTAATAGACAATATTTTGCTTGGGGTACAGTACTGAGAAACAGAAAATGCAACAAGAAGCTTTATTTCCTCCACCATGGAGGTAATGGTGTTGCCAGTGTTTGTTTGTCTGCCTATTAACAGGATTACACAAAAACGACTGGACAGATTTGGAAGCAATGTTCACCAGACCGGGGTGGCTTACTACCGGTTTCCGGTGGTGACGCTGCCCGGGGTATAAAGTTGGTGGGCGGAAGAGGCTCTGCCTCTTTTGTCGTGGAGCCACCTGGCATGCAGGCAAGTGCCATAAGCCTTTTTATGTATATGATGCACTTTGTAATAAAGCTCCATAAATTACATTAATTGTGTGTTTGCTTCTACGCAATTATGGACATAACATTTGGCGACAAGGTAAAAGCGGGAATAGACAAGTTTATTGCTGAGTTTCGGCCATTTTGGGAGGTCCCGGGCACGCCACCCGTGCTGTGGCCTCATTGGTTCACTGCTTTTATCAACTACCTTGTGGTTTTGAACCTCAGCGAGCGTGAGAGGCTTCGCGCGAGGGCAGTGTTAGTCCATAAGTTGGGTACTGAGGGGCGGAGAGTGTTGGAGAGCCTGGGGGGGCTTCAATGGTGTTGTGGAGCATCCAGGAGAGTTGACATTGGCCACGGCTATTGAGCTTGCCCAGCAGTTCGAGGCAACAGAGACCATCGTGAAAGGCCTTCCTGAAGGGGTTTTTCTGGGGGAGGATGAGTCTTGCACTAAGGCACTGTTTTGGGACCCTTGTGATGGCAAATGCGGAGAAGAAGATTTTGCCTCCGTGGTCTGCCCCTGGTATGCCAAAGTGTTTTGGGTGTGGGTCCACTGAGCACTGCTATAAGTCCAGGGTGTGCCCGGCGAAAGGAAAGCATTGTGGCAAGTGTGGTGTTTTGAACCATTTTGCCAGGGGGTGAGAAAACTTTGTATGCAGGAGCCGCAGGGGTGAACCAGGTGCTGCGCAGAAGACTCCAACAGTAGTGCATACTGTCTCCCCAGAGATGACATGGAGGATCGGTTGCACCGTCACGCTAGATGGCATCGAGATCCCGCTTTTGGTGGATACTGGAGTGGTGGTTTCCATCCTGAATCTGGAAACCATGGAGAGACTGTTTCCCCACCGGCAGAGTAGAAGACAATATGAAGAGTATTATCCCAGCCCCCCCCCCCCCCCCCATTTGTCGGGGGCTGGGATCGAACCCAGCAACTTACCCTTGGCTGGGGGATCCTGGGTTCGATCCCAGCCCCCGACCAACAGTGATCTGTGTGGAGTTTGCATGTTCTCTCCATGTCTGCGTGGGTTTACTCCGGGATTTCTCCAGTTTCCTCCTACATGCCAAAAACATGCACGTTAGGTTAATTGGCATCAAAATGGGGACTCTAAATGACTGTGAGAGTGAATGGTTGTCTGTCTTTCTGTGTTGGCCCTGCGATGGACTGGCGATCTGTCCAGGGTGTACCCTGCCTCTCGCCCAAAGATGCTGGGATAGGCTCCAGCCCCCCCGCGACCTGAAAAGGATTAAGCGGAAGAAGATGGATGGATGGATGAAGAGTATTATGGTTATGGACGGAACAGGTTGGCTATTTTGGGCTATGTGGAAATGGAGGCCCGGTATAAGGACTGTGTGGCACCCAGTGTTCGCATCAATGTTTCAGCATCCGGGGTTAACGTTATGGGTTGTAACCTATTTTACAGTTTTGGGTTCTCCATTGCTAACATGTCGGGTGAAATATGGTCTGAATGTGGACTGTGGGGCCGACCTGTTCCAGTCGTGGAGGGTGCTGAGGTGTGGGATTCAGACTGGTTGGACAAAGTGACAGAGGGAGTGCACACGCTGTGCCATGCGGAGCCGTCTCGAGCTGGACCCAATGCCGTCATGCAGGCTGCCCTGGACGAGGGTGCCGGATGGCATGTCGGGACCCCTGATGAAGCTCGTGAAGATGAGGCACCAACGCTGGAAGAAAATGGGGCTAGACTGCAGCGCGTGGTGATCGTAAAGCGCTCCCAGCAGAAATGAGCCCGTGAGCCGAGGCGATTGGTGACGGAGGCCTGTCGTAGGATTGGCGATCTGGATGAAAGGAAGAGGGCTCCCTCAAAGACCAAGGTTGATGCTTGAGTACAACGGGATTACAGTCCACGCGAGCAGCTGGACTACCAGAGGTGGTTGCAGGTGGAGCCTGGCTGGATGGAGGCAGATCGACGTGGGTCTATTCACGTCTGGAGACAGCCGAGGGATCTGCGGCTGCCAGTGGTGGAGAGGAGACGGCGCAGCAGGAGTCCTGAGGTGAAGAGACGGAGACACCTGGAGAGGAATCCATCCAAGGACTGAGGGTTTTGGTTTTGTGTGCCTACTGTGTTTACCCTTGTCCTGTATATGTTTGTTTTATTGCTGGTATGGTACCCCGATCTAAATTAAAAAAAAAAAAAAAGAAAAGAGAGAAAAAGAAAAGGCAGCAGACATTGAAGTATGAAAAGTGGGGTGTTTTGTGACACCAGGGAGTTAATTTTTTTTTTATTTTGAGGGGCCTGAATTGTAACTGTGGGTTTTTACTGCCTCAAATATAATAATTTAATAGATATATTGGAACTGAATTTTACTAATGTGCTAGTCTATGCCCAAGTTTGGGGTGGTGGGGTGTGTTTACTCCGTTTGAGATGTTTATTCATGTAAATTTACATACCCAACGTCTAAAGTGTTGTGATGTACCCATTGTGGGGGTGAGTGTTGGGGGGCGTGCCAGTAGTCATTATGTATTTTGTAGTTTTGTATGTCTTTTATGTGGAGCTGTTCCGGGATTATTTTGGATACACGGCTTTGCTTTGCATGTTTGGTGCCCGGGGTATAAAGGAAGTGGGTGGAAGAGGCTCTTCCTCTTTCGTCGTGGAGCCACCTGGCATGCAGGCGAGTGCCGTAAGCCTTTTTATGTATATGACACACTTTGTAATAAAGCTCCATAAACTACATTAATTGTGTGTTTGCTTCTACCCAATTATGGACATAATACAGTCTGCACAATGGCTCTTGGGAAACATAATTTTGCAGCATCCTTATCTATTTAGGCTATTTTTAGGCCATTTTTCTGTTTTATTAAAATAATAAAAAATAAATATTCTTTACCTTAACAAGTTCTGTGTTGTCTTAACAGCCTGACATATTTTTTTAATGCACTAACATGTCCTTGTATTATTTGGACAAGATCATCATTTGATTCTGTGATTCTGTTCTTTGCAGAGTCAGATGAAAAATGCTTGATTGAAAAATGCAAAGAAAAGAGGAAGATCTGACACATTTTCTCCATCAGACTGGACTAAAGACAAGAAAATATTTCATTTTTAGAAAACATCTTTATTTATGACTCAAACTCTCAGTTCACACATCAAAACTGTTAAAGGACTTTTGTGAACAGATTCACCTCATCAACACAATCAGAATCTCACTGATGTTCTAGAAAATAAAGAATAATAACCATGATAATTAGAGTTAGAACATCTCAGAGCAGAGATCCAAATAGCATTAAAGCAATGAGAACAACACATGTGATAAATGAAGGTCTGATGATTTCTCTGGTCAAGCTGTGAAGTGGAAGAGAAAAAATAATAAACACGTCAATAAATTCTATTCAACAAATTTTTGGAGCTCAGAGAAGTTTACGTTTTCATATGGAGAAATATTTTAGTCTATAAAAATCATATCATCTCAAATCATCTCGTAGCGCCAAGAATGTTTGACTGACAGCTGATCTCTACAGAAATGACACAACAAATAAAATGAGAAACTAAAGTACAGATTTAACTCATTACAACATGAATGACTTCAATCTATTTGACTTTACACAACTCTGCAGAGTCTCCATAATGCCAAGGCAGAAGTCCAGCATAGAGGGGCTGAGTGAATGTGGTCTGGACTCTGTGGAGGAGGGTCATGGTCTCAGAGACACTGTAGAAGGACAGAGTACCTGCTCTGTGATCCAGGTAGACGCCTATTCTGGAAGACTGAGGACCTGAGACGGGAGTTTGGATGTTGTTGTGCCAAAATGTGAAACCGTCTTGGTTACATTGTAATGCCCAGGAGTTTTGATTACGTCCAAATAGACTTTCATTTACATGCCCCACCCTTTTGATGCTCTTGTATGCTACTGCTACATACGTTTTTCTCCCCATCTGCTCCACCTCCCAGTAACAACGTTCAGTCAAACTCTCTCTACTCAGGACTTGGGTATATCCTGTGAATCTGTCTGGATGACTAGGATGATTCTGGTTATGGTTCATATATGTTACTTTTCTGTTTCCCTCTGCTAATAAAAGGTATGTATGTGCTGTGTTTGGATCCAAAGTGATTTCACATGAATGCTTTAAGAACTGAGCTCTGGTCGTTGGCGGCAGTAGAACATCCACTTCAGTGACAGTCAGCGAGATGTTTGTCCACATCTCTGTCAGGATGTCCTGTAATTTATCTCTGACCTCTGACACAGCTGCTGTCACATCCTCAAAGTACCTCAGAGGACGGACATCAATGCTGGATAAGTATTTGGTCTTACTGAGTGCTGACAGTGAGGGGGAGCTGCGTAGAAACTGGTTGTGATCCTCTGTGTGTGAGAGCTCTTCCATCTGGGCATCTTTCCTCTTCAGCTCAGTGAGCTCCTGCTCCAGCTTCTCCTGAAGCTCCTTGACTCGTCTCACTTCAGTTTCCTGCTGGGATCTGACCTTCTGCTTCACATCGGAGCTTCTTTTCTGGATGAGACGGATCAGATCGGTGAACATCTTTTCACTGTCCTCCACGGTTTTATCAGCAGATCGACTGATGGCCTTCACCTCCAGCTGAAGCAGCTTCACGTCTTTCTCCATGTCCTGGATTTTCTGCTGGATGTTTTGTCGACTCACCTCCATCTCTCTTTGCTTCTCAGCCCTTTCTGCTGCAGCTGAGACGATATCATGGCCTTTATGTTGGTCCACAGAGCAGAGATGACAGATAATCTGCTGGTCAGCACGACAGAAAATCTCCATCAGCTTATCATGATGAACGCAGATGTTCTCCTGTAGATTCTTGGAGGGATCCACCAGCTTGTGTTTCTTGAATGTTGGGGAATCATAATGAAGCTGAAGATGTTTCTCACAGTAAGAAGCCAGACAGACTAAACAGGACTTGAAGGCTTTCAGCTTTCTTCCAGTGCAGGCATCACAGGCCACATCTTTAGGTCCAGCATAGCAGTGATCATCAGCAGCAGCAGCTTGTCGTCCAGTTTTCTTTAGCTCCTCCACTAAAACTGCTAACATGGTGCTTTTCACCAGGACAGGCCTTGGTGTGAACGTCTGCCTACACTGAGGACAGCTGTGGACTTTCTTCCCCTCCTCTTCATCCCAGTAGCTTTTAATACAGTTCATGCAGTAGCTGTGTCCACAGGGAATAGTCACCGGATCCTTCAGTAGATCCAGACAGATTGAACAAGAGAAAGTTTCTCGGTCCAGCTCCATTTCTCCTCTCAGCCACAGTGACTGTGAGTTTCACTTCCTCACAACAGAAACCTCTGAGCTCTGGTAGAACACGTCACACATGTTGGTAACGCCCATGTTCAGAGTTGGGGGTGGAGCCTAAATACCACTGGGTCCTGGTATCATGGGACCGTATAGGAATGACACATCTTCATTATTAAGTAACTTCACATGTCATTGAAACACAGTTTTTTTTTTTAAATGTTTGTGTGTAGTTAAATGTACAGTGGCCCAGAGAGCTAACAAAAAAAAAGCAAATTCCACAAAACATTTCTGGTCTGTCTGCCTTTGTTTAAACGATTTGAGAATTTCCTTGGAGCTACCCACTTTTCAGGTTTGTTCAACAGGAATTCACAACCTAAATGGTTGATTTAAGAACATAAAAGAGTCTCAAAGATGATTATCTCATTTATTAAACAATTATATTGTGGTGACCCACGACAATCTACTTGGACATTCAATCTTCACACTCAGCTAGGCGGCTGGAAGCAGAACAATTTGCATACAGACAGAGAGCCCCAAGGGGGACAACCAGAACAATGACTATTGTTATACATCCCGGAGTAAGGAGAGGAATTCCGGCGCCAGTTAATCACGCGATTGACATGTATTGACTGATATGTACACTATCATTCAAAAGTTTGGGGTCACCCAGACAATTTTGTGTTTTCCATGAAAAGTCACACTTATTTACCACCATGAGTTGTAAAATGAATAGAAAATATAGTCAAGACATTGACAAGGTTAGAAATAATGATTTGTATTTGAAATAATAATTTTTTCCTTCAAACTTTGCTTTCGTCAAAGAATCCTCCATTTGCAGCAATTACAGCATTGCAGGCCTAACATGGTTGCACAAGGGTTTTCTAATCATCCATTAGCCTTTTGACGCAATGAGCAAACACATTGTACCATTAGAACACTGGAGTGATAGTTGCTGAAAATGGGCCTCTATACACTTATGTAGATATTGCACCAAAAACCAGACATTTGCAGCTAGAATAGTCATTTACCACATTAGCAATGTATAGAGTGTATTTCTGATTAGTTTACAGTTATCTTCATTGAAAAAAAGTGCTTTTCTTTCAAAAATAAGGAAATTTCTAAGTGACCCCAAACTTTTGAACGGTAGTGTATATCAATGTGTAAATGTGCCATGCATTCTCTCTTGTCTGTATAAAAGAGCTGACTTTACATGCCTCACAACGCACTTGCAGAGAACACACACTCACACAGCACAGCGCTACAGTGTGTCTCATGATGATGGAGGAATAAAACTCTTGAACCTTCAGCTCGCCGTGTCACGCCTGAACTTATTTTGTTCCTCCACACTGGTGACCCTTGATGAAGAATGGAACAAGAGATGAACACCTCGGAGACGACCCGGACGAAAAGCCTCAGCACGCGTCATGGTGCACTCCTCACCTGATCTCTTACCTCCACACTGGTGACCTGATGAGGGACAATGACCGTCTGCTACCTCTCACCGCGCTGTGGATCCCAGAGGACCAGAGATTGCCTACATCCTTCGCACCCTCACGGGAGCGCGCGCGCCTTGTCCTCTCTCCACGATGGCAACCTCCAGGGCCGGACAGAGAGCATAGCGCTGCTACCGAGACGCACGAAGATCGGTGACACGAGCAACACACAGAAACAGCCTGAACGGGGGCAATCATCGACGCTGACTGCGCTGATTTACACCGAGCTCCCCAACTCTGACTAAACTCGGGACAGCGGACCTCCCGCGCACAGAAGCCCTGCATGCACTCCGCAGGATTACGAGGACAGCACAACTGCCAGCTATGTGGTCACTGCGCCAGGCGCGCGCCACGCACCAGGGACAAACCGGCTCTACAGACTGATACATCGTCCTCCACCGCTGCACATGCCCGAGAAAAACGGCCGATCACCACCCTTGGAACCTTCAGGGCTGCTCGCGCACCTGGAGCGGACGTGCAGCCTGCACACAAGACTTTTGTATGGGTTTCTCAGCCACGGTGCACAACGGGAATTTAGCCGATTGCTTTCCCCGATGACTTTAGGACTGTTTCCCGCACCTATAGTCAAACTGCCGAGTCCCTGACACAGCTTCAGTTTGTCATAGCCGCTACGCGTCCTCAGGGAATTTGGCCGCTCGCCTTCCCCAAACCCTCACTGGATCGAGCCGCGAGAGAAGTCAGAAATATCTTTTTTTTTTTTTCACAGCCGCTGTGGATCTCCACCACGTTTAATGGGAAAGTCCCTCACCATCGCGGATCCACACGCAATTTTTGCACGGCTCAGACACCTTTGACATCCCGGGCCAGCACTCGCTTACTCCCACCCCCTCCCCCTCCTCCTGCACAGAGCTTTTCCCGCACCTCACTCCCTAAGCCGGCCGATTGCTGTCTGGTTTCATTACGCACAAAACACACAAGCCTGTGCGCCCACGATCCAGGGCCGTTCAACGTGCTGGAACTCGGAGCGGAGCACACTGCCCTTTCCACCCCTCCCCTGTCCCCTCCACGGACTGACATGCCCTCCGACAGTTCTACCAGAGCTGGAGCCCAAACGATGGGGGGGTCACAACCCCTGCTGAGTGCTCTGGGGGGTGGGCTGTGGTGACCCACCACAATCTACTTGGACATTCAATCTTTACACTCAGCTAGGCGGCTGGAAGAAGAACAATTTGCATACGGACAGAGAGCCCCAAGGGAGACAACCAGAGCAATGACTATTGTTATACATCCCCGGAGTAAGGAGAGGAATTCCGGCGCCAGTTAATCACGCGATTGATATGTATTGACTGATGTGTATATCAATATGTAAATGTGCCATGCATTCTCTCTTGTCTGTATAAAAGAGCTGACTTTACATGCCTCACAGCGCACTCACAGAGCACACACACATGTAACGGATGCCAACTAGTACTGTTCGGCGTAGAACGTTAGTAAACCTCCCTCCCGAAAGCCTCATACAGTATCGGTAGCGCTGAGCTATCGGTCGGACCTTTAGCTCAGCACGATCGTGCTGTGTGAGTCTCTGACTAGTTAACTGTGAGGTTGCGGGTTCGTGTCCTGTGTAGGGCGAACTGCGCTGATGACCTCAGTTACAAAGTGGTGCTGTGAGCCCCAGATGGTAGCGCTGAGCTACCGGTTGGACCTTTAGCTCAGCACGATCGTGCTGTGTCTCCCATGCTCGAACTGTGTAGTTGACTGGTAGGTCGCGGGTTCGTGTCCCGTGTGGGGCGAACTGCGCAGGATGATCTCTGTCACAATGGTGCCGTGAACCCGGGATGGGAGTGAGGTTTAAGGGGGAGAGTGTAACGGATGCCAACTAGTACTGTTCGGCGTAGAACGTTAGTAAACCTCCCTCCCGAAAGCCTCATACAGTATCGGTAGCGCTGAGCTATCGGTCGGACCTTTAGCTCAGCACGATCGTGCTGTGTGTGTCTCTGACTAGTTAACTGTGAGGTCGCGGGTTCGTGTCCTGTGTAGGGCGAACTGCGCTGATGACCTCAGTTACAAAGTGGTGCTGTGAGCCCCAGATGGTAGCGCTGAGCTACCGGTCGGACCTTTAGCTCAGCGCGATCGTGCTGTGTCTCCCATGCTCGAACTGTGTAGTTGACTGAGAGGTCGCGGGTTCGTGTCCCGTGAGGGGCGAACTACGCAGGATGATCTCTGTCACACACACACACACACACAGCACAGTGGACAGCGCTACTGTGTGTCTCATGATGACGGAGGAATAAAACTCTTAAACCTTCAGCTCGCCGTGTCACGCCTGAACTTATTTTGTTCCTCTGTGGGAACTTATGAAGGTTACACAGGCCCCACAAATATATTGCTGTGTGTTTATTGTGTACTGCACGTCTCAAGGAACAAAAGGGACTGAGCCTCCAGGGGACAATGGGAGAGTGTGAGATTTGGCCTTTGTTTCAGAGAGACGGACTGGAGAGACTTCTGGACGACTGGAGACAAAAGGGACAATGGTGTGAAGTCTGGGCTGCACGGTGGCGCAGTGGTTTAGCACTGTGGCAGCACAGTTTTACCCTCGGCCGGGGGACCGCGGGGATCATGAGATCGTGGGTTCGATCCCAGCCCCCGACCAACAGTGAGCTGTGTGGAGTTTGCATGTTCTCCCCGTGTTGCGCGGGTTTACTCCGGGATTTCTCCGGTTTCCTCCCGCACACCAAAAACATGTAGGTTTAGGGCGCTCGCGCACGCAGCGACCAGCAGCCAGTGGCTTGTCACCAGACTGCAAACCAAGTCTACCTACGGGTACAAATAAGTAACAAAAAAAAAAAAAAAAAAAAAAAAAAAAAAAAGTCAAGGGGGTTACATCGTGACTGGGATGAAGTACCATGTGACTGTTTGTTTGATTAAACACCATGTGACTGCAGTGTCCGGGGCCAGGGTATAAAAGGGAGATGAGAGATCGTTCTGCCTCTTTTTCATGCTTGAGATTGTTGGAGTATGTGATCCGTGAATAAAGCTGAATCTGAGGAATAAACTCAGTCTCATCCTTCAGCACATTCTCCACACCTCCACAATATAAATGTTCAAAAATATTTTATAAACAAAAGACTGATGTGAATCTTTGCTAAAATGAGGAATGATTACAGCTGTACAAACAGGCAAATATAGTACCTGAAATCTTTCCTATTCGTCCGATTCTTCATCAGTTCATTAAGGTGACAAAAGTAACAAGATCCGACAGAACACAGGAGATGATCATCAAACTGCTTTACTTCCCCCTGGTGGTCACACAGAAGATTACAGTCCTACTTCAGAAAATGTAGCGATCTCTGTTTCTGCACAATTATTCTAAATTATTGAATATTTTACCAAGAAATAGACCAAATTATTACAATATACAGATTAGATATTGTCTGAAAGATGGTTAATAAACAATAGTTTGTTTGGGGCTACAGTGTGGATCAGCAGAAAATGCAACACCGAAAAACTTTATTGCAAGTTGTCCCTGTCCCAGTTTTTAATGAATGAATGAATGAATGAATTTATTTATTTCGGATAGGATAGTACATTACAGGTTAAAAGAAACTGTATAATATAAAACAAGGTCAAATTAGACAAAGACTCCTTCTACTATACAATTCCACGTGAGTTATCCGAAATGGGTGATGGCTGAAGCCGCAGCTTATATTGCCCACCCATATTCCATCCAAGAATTCAAAGGAGAAAAAAGAGAAAACAAGACAAGAGCGATTACAATTTAAAACAAGGTTAAGACAAAATGTGACTGAGAGAAAAAAGAAAACTGAGCTAGTCTAAGTTAAGCGGTTACTATTCAAAAACAAATCTAAGACATAGTGTCACAGAGAAAAAAAGAAAAAAAGAAAAACTAAGCTACAACACAACACAGGCTGGAAATGTCAATCCTTATGCGAGTTTACATGTCGTCTTGTAAATATGTTTGGAGTATTTCTTCCTTTAGTTTTTGTTTAAATTGTCCAAGCGTTGTACATGATTTTAATTCAGGTCCAAAATCGTTCCATAATCTGACTCCTTGCACTGAAATACAGTGTTGCTTGGTGGTTGTTCTCACTGTAGGCTTTTGAAATATACATGTTCCTCTGAAGTGATATCGTTTCTCCCTTGTTTGGAACAACTTTTGGATATTTGCGGGCAGTGATAGATTCTTCACTTTGAACATTATTATTGCGGTTTTAAAGTCAATCAGATCTTTCAACTTGAGAGTTTTTTGTTTAAGAAAAAGTGGGTTTGTTGGTTCCCTGTAAGCTGCTTTGTTGATTATTCTAATAGCTCTCTTTTGAAGCATAAAGAGTGGATATATGTTTGTTTTATATGTATTTCCCCATACTTCATTACAATATGTCATGTATGGGAGTATTAATGAATGATACAAGGTGTATAGTGTGGGTTGATTCAGCAAATTTTTCACTCTGTGTAATATTGCAATTGATTTGGATACTTTACCTTTAATATAATTAATATGTGGCTTCCAACACAGTTTGTTATCAATTATTACTCCAAGGAATTTAGTTTCGGATACCCTTTCAATGTCTACACCATTTACACTGAGTTTGGGTACTGGGTAGTTGTGATGGTTGTTAAAGACTATAAATTTTGTCTTGCTTAAATTGAGCGTTAATTTGTTTGAATCAAACCACAGTTTAAGCTTTCCTAATTCCTTTCCGAGTGTATCCAGAAGTTGTTCCAAATTGTTTCCACTGCATAGCAGATTAGTGTCATCAGCAAACAATATTAAGTCCATTTTTTCTGAAACTTTACATATATCGTTTATATACATATTGAATAACAATGGTCCCAAAACTGAACCCTGTGGGACTCCACAGGTGACCTTCAGTAACTCTGAGTTTTTGTTGCTAACACATGCATACTGATATCTATTCTTTAAGTAACTGCTTAACCAGGACAGTGCTACCCCTCTAATACCACAATTTTGTAGTTTCTTTAATAATAGATTGTGATCTACTGTATCAAATGCTTTTTTAAGATCCAGGAATACTCCAACTGAATACTCTTTATTTTCAATGGCTGTTGATATTTTTTCTGTAAATTCCATTAAGGCATATGCAGTTGTCCTTTTGTGTCTGAACCCATATTGCTGCTCACACAATAAATCATTCTTCAGTATGAAGTTATCAATTCTCTCATAGAATATTTTTTCAAGTATCTTGGAAAATTGCGGTAATAGTGAAATTGGTCTATAGTTTGAGAGTTCCCCTCTGTCACCTGTCTTGTGAATCGGAATTACTTTAGCTATTTTCATTGCATTGGGAAATATACCTGATTGGAGAGACAGGTTACAGATATACGTCAGTGGTTTCACTATGCATTCGATAACAGTTTTGACTAGTAGCATGTCAATACCATCGCAGTCAGTAGATGTTTTACTTTTGGACGATTTAACAATTTCAATGACCTCTCTTTCGTCTGTGTTCTTTATGAAGATGGAGTCTTTTACAGCAGTGTTATTGCATATTGAATCACCTGTAGGCACCGTAGTGGGTATTTCTCGGGCCAGTTTAGGTCCAATGTTAACAAAAAAATTATTAAATTCATCTGCAGGTGAAGCTATATTCACACTCGGAGTCGTTCTATTATTTTTTGGAATATTAGTTGGGTAGCTAGTATTTCTGCTTTTATTTCCAAGGATACTGTTGAGTATTGTCCATGTATTTTTAATATTGTCTTTGTTTTTTTCTAGTTCTTTACTGTAATAGTCTCTTTTACTACATCTTATTATATATGTTAACTTATTTTTGTATGTTTTATACCGTTGCTCTGTTTCTTTTGTCCTTTTCTTTATGAAAGCTTTATATAATAAATTTTTCTTTTTACACGCCTTTTGTAGTCCTTTGGTTAACCATGGTTTGTCAGCAAATTTGTGTTTAAGCTTTTTTTTAACTAGTGGGCAGTTTTTTTCATAAAGAGTGGTTACAATGTTTATAAATGTGTCATAGGCTTCATTTACATCTGATACATAGACTTCTGTCCAGTCTTGCTTCAGCAAGTCCTCTTTAAAAGAACTGATTGCATTTGGTGATTTGTGTCTGAACGATTTTGAGATTTTTTCTGGGTTGGGCCCCATGTGGCCATGGATAAGTGCAAAGGTTGGCAAGTGGTCGCTTATATCATTTATCAATAATCCACTTTCTATTTTCTTATCGAGAACATTGACAAACAGGTTGTCAATAAGTGTAGCAGAGTGAACTGTGATTCTACTGGGATGTGTTATTGTGGGATATAGACTCATGCTGTACATAGAGTTCATGAACTCTGTAACTACATTTTGTTGATGTGGATTAAGTAGATCAATATTGAAATCTCCACAAATTGCTACCATTTTCTTACTAGTAATATTATTGTACAGCTCGACTAATTTATCTCTGAATGTCTCAATGCAAGTTCCCGGCGTTCTATATATGCAGCTTATGATAAGATTTTTTGTTTTGTCTAGGTCAATCTCAACAGTAACACATTCCAAAATCCCTGGTAGTGCTGAGGACATTTCATTTACAAGCTTACATCTATATAGGTCATCAATATACAGTGCAACACCACCACCCTTTTTTTGAGATCTGTTAATGTTAAACATCTGATATCCCTCTATTGCCATCAGGGGAGCCTGATCTTCATTAAGCCAGGTTTCGGAGACTGCAATAGCTGTGAATTTTCTGTCTAGCTGTTTTAAATAGTCCTGAATCTGTGAGAAGTTTTTGTTAAGACTTCTGCTATTGAAGTGTATTATTGACAGTTTACCATCTAATTGCACTTGACTTTTGAATTGCTTTTCAGTGTAATATTCATAGTGGTTATGAATATTATTGAAAAAGTGGTTATCAGGATCAATATCATTCTCCATCTCTTGTGGTTTATGTTCAGCATAGTGGCATATTTTTAGAGTTTGAGTTTCCTCACTCTGTGTTTCATAGTCAGTGTTCATCTGTATTTATCTAAGTCAGTAGCATCTCTGATCATTATACTCCTTGCTTGCTCAGGTGTTCCATTTAGTTTAATCCAAATTCTACAATTTCTTGTCCAGGTTGTCTGTATCTTATTTTGCTTTTTTAGCATCCGTGCCTGCCGTGCTAATTCAGCGTTTTTTTTTGTCAGGTGTTCATTTAGGTAAACTTGAGTTCCCTGTAGTTTTTTGGCCTGCCTCAGTATGTCATTTTTCACCCTCCTGTTCACAAAGCGCATCACAATTGATTTCTTTGTTTTGTTATCTTTCTTCGGTAAAGCATAACAAGCTGAGATTGCATTGGCTTCTACCTTAATGTCTCTATCATTAAGAAACTGAAGCACTTGGTTTTCTAAGGACACTGATTCACTAATGGAAGCATGTTCACCACTCAGTCCTGTTGTGGCATGGGCGTATGACTGATATCTGATGTCTAGTCCACTTATAACTAGGTCATCAATGCGAGAACCTTGTTCAAGATCCTCGACGCGTTGCTCCAAAAGATGCCCGTGTTGCTCCAGGTCCATAATTTTTTTGTCTTTTTCTTTTATTATTGAATGTAGGGCTTGTACCTCTTCTATCAGGCCTATTATTTTGTCCTGCTGGCTAGTCATTTTGGCCAATTCTTCTAACACAAAGTTCAGAGATTTTTTAATTTCTTCCATTTCCTCTTTTTTGGGTGGCATTTTACTGACCTGTGGATAGAAATAAACAGAGAATCCGCCGGGCACACCGAATGGCACACCGCCAGCGCAGCCGAAATCCACCGATCACCGCCACTCGTCGCCGTCTGGCTGGGTGGCTCCTCCGCTGGGCCCCGTCACCGCCAGTTAAGCCGCACACCGCCGGCGCAGCTGAAATCCACCGATCAGTAATGTTTTATGGAACATGTTGCAGGCATCAAATTCAAAATGAGTGAATATTTGTAAAAAAAACACAAAATGTCATCAATGAAGGTTAAATATCTTCTCGTTGTATTTTGTTTTTATTTTCGTTTTATGCAGTGTCCCAACATCACTGGAATTGGGGTTGTATAGTAACCATGCACTACAAGGTCCTCTGACTGTACTTTCTGTGTTAGAGCCTACATGGATGTGGTGAGCAAACAGGAGCTGAGTATTGTGACTGTCTGGGGGATAAAACTGTCAGGCAGTTGATGGTTTTGGTGCACAAATGCCTGTATCTTTTGCTACTCCACTTGAGAGAAAAAGGCATTTGGGTAGATGGGAGGGGTCACAGAAGATCCTGGAGAATCTGCAGAAGCATTTGTTTGTCCAGCAGGGATGTCAGCGAGGTTCATTTACATGCTTTAACCCTAGAACACTAATGTTAAAGCTAGTAACACTAGCATCTCCATTAACACTGGGTGAAAATCACCCTACGTTGGTGTTCTAGGATTAATATAGGCAACATGTATATGAAGTGAATAACACAGTATATTTTAAGTACATACATGTCAGCTAGCAATATGCACACCTGCTATGGTCTGACTTGATAATAAAGACACAGTCAAGTCAAATCAGATCTGTTCTCCTGCTTGTCACCCCACCCCCACCAGATGTAGATGTGACTTCCTTTCACCTTGTCACCACCTACTTTTTGACATGTTTGGTTTAATGGACTGGAATTGCAGATACTGAGAAGAAACAGTCTGAAAAGGTTTAACAATAGTTTACTGAAAATGTGCACAAAGAACTGGCAACCCTGTGAAGAGAGAAGAGGAAAAAGGTGAGAATAATGAATGGTGAGATGTTGACTGTGGATATTAAACTGATCTTTTCTTAAAGATGGAACGTGGAACAGTGAGTATTTACAGATAGGCTGCTGCTCTTAATCAGGTAGGGACTGGACCAGTTTGGCTCTGGTAAGTTGGAGTGACAAGACAGTTAGTATGATGGTACCCCATGTCTGGGAGTTTGTTCCGGAGATAATGGTTAATTAAATATTGATTGATTCCTTACTTGCTGCAGTGGGCACTGAGGAGAGATCCAGAGACAGAGGTAACTTGCAGGAGCATGGATGATATGAGCAAACAGTGTTAAAAATCCCTACAGGCTGTAGGGATTTTTAAGGTCCAGCAGGTGTCAGTATTCAGTGACACAGTATCAACACAGTATCAATACAGTTTTGCAATGTGTCGAAACGCATCATGACATTCATTCATGACATTAGATTCATCAGTGTTTGCCAAACACTGATGAATCTAAGTCAAGGTAAACAATGATGAGAGCTAACATGTTTTCCAGGGGAGAGAGGCCCAAATGGTCAGAGCGAGTGAGAGAGTGAGCAGACATGCAGAGCAGGAGCCAAGGAGCAGAGGAACTCTGGTGGCAGCAGAGCTGTTACATCAGGTCAATCCCACACAGCAGTGAAGGTGACCCAGCTACGTCTACCTAAGCAGACTTGTTAGATGCAGGTGGGTGATGAGGTGCAGCTGCAGGTAATCAAGGCAGTTCTTTTTTTTGGTGGTTTTGTTTTGTTTCTTTTTTTCCATTTTTATATAAATGACCATTTTTAAAATAACTACTACATTTTTAATGGGCGGAAAGCATATTATTTCTACTACTCATGGCGAAATCGGGGTTGTACAAAGCACATTGCTCAATTCCAATTTTTTGGTCAAATCAGATCCACACCTCATGACAGTTCTCATTAATAATTACAAGTAACAGGAAGTAATTAAAATGAAAACTTATTGTTAATTTTTAGCTATTTTTTTTGTGAAACATTTATATTTTTAAGTAGAAGAAAACTGAAAATGAAACTTTACAGTTGTCTTCAGATTATTTTATTGGTGTGATAATTTAATTAATTATGTTGTCCTCTGCAGCTTCACTTATTTTAAGGAGAGGTTAATGATGAATTAAATTATTAATTCAAAGTAGTTCACTGTTTCCATTTTGTAACTAAACCTTTTTTTCTTATTAATTTGTCAATGGTTTTTCATCCAGTTTTGTCAGTACTCGTCTTTTTCATTTTTTCCTTCTTATAATACAATAGATGTCTTAAAATGCTTCTTTTCAGCATATTTTCATGAATAGAACAGCTTATTTATCATCTAAATAAACACCAGACACAGTGGCTCTTGGGAAACATAATTTTGCAGCATCACCAGAGCTTAATTATTCAAAGCCCACTGCAGTCAAAATCAACAATTTTTAAATTTTAACATGTTTACAAAGTGTTTATATGGCACTGACATATCTGTATATGACATGACATATCCGTCAAGTCAGTGGAACACCACCGGAGGAATGCCTCCACTTCCCAATCAGCAGCCCCTCTTTCACTGAGGTCGAAGACTCCCGCAGTGGCTTGCTCTTCTTGCTTCTCCTCTCCGGCTGTCCCGTCAGCGTCTTCCTCCGTTGCTGCTGCATCCCCCTTCTCCTCATCGACTCCTCCCGCTGCTGAGGGTCCGGTCGCCTCCTTCCCGGCTCCACCTGTCACCCCGTCTGCTGGGGCAGCTCCTCTTCATTCCTCTGAGGGGCCCGCAACAATGGCAGCCACAGAGAGGGCAGATTCTACGCCAGCTGCAGCAGAGAACATCATGCCCCGGGAACACAGGCAAGTGCTTTTTCACTCCCTGTCATCCTCATATGTATTACCTTGCTTGATTCCTGATGGTGAAGCTCAGGTTTCGCAGTCCTCTGAGCTCTCACCTCCTGCTGCAGCTATAATTACTTCACCTGCTCTCTCCGTGTCTCCTCCTATGCCCTCTGAATGTCCGCCAGCTCCTGGATTGAACCACCAGATGGAGGAGGAGCCTGTGGCCCTGGAGGACCTGGTTCTAGCGCCACAGCCATGGGCCGGACAGAGGAAGAGCGCTACCACCGAGCTGAAGCCTGCACTGATGGTTGAGCATCCCTTGGCTTCAGCGGTGCAGGATCCATCGGCAGCAGGTAGCCGACCTCCTGTCGCCATGCCAGGCGAGCCACCTGTGTGGGTCGCTCACTGGGGGGTTCCGGGACTGCACCAACCATCATGCCTGCTGCAGGGGCCGCTGCAGCAGAGTTGAAGCTGGACCTCCAGAGGGCCGGGCCCGAGACGTCGCTGCCTGGATCGACAGAGTCCTGGATGGCGATGGAGCTTGAGCTCAGGCAAGTGCTCTTCTGTGTTTTCACTGTTTCTATTTTGGAGAGATCTTGTCTGGCTCTTGGTGGGGAGGGCCAAGTGCAGCCATCAGCTGCATCTGAGCTCACCTTGCTGGGCTCCACTGCCGCTGGTGACCCTGACCCTGTGTCTTTGTCCCTCCTGTCAGGGCCTTTCTCCAGGGTCTCTGAGGATTGTCCAACTTCGCCAGAGGTCTCCATGGGTCCAGCCTCATTGCCTGAGATCTCCGTGGTGACATAATGCACGGCTCAGGAGACACACACACAGGCTCAGGGTAGATCTAATAGCTTTATTAACAACAAGTGTGTATGAGTGTGTGTCTGCGAGATGTAAATGTGTTGGTGGTGGCGTCTGCGTCGGGCACGGAGGCAGGAGGCCGTACAGCCGGACAACCTTGGAAATGGCAGGTGGCTGGCACAGCAAGGGTGAAGCCCGGAAGACGGCGACCTGGAGCGCCCGGTGCAGCAGCGAGGGAACGGTGACGGAGGGGAGTGGTCCGCCACCGGGAAATCCACCTGTGCACAGGGGAGCAGACTAGGAGAAGAAGGAGGTAAGAGATTCTTACTTGAATGCTTGCTGAGCGGTTGGGATTCCTTGCAGCAAGGGAAGCGAGTGAAGACTGACGGCTTCAGGCCGAAGCCCAGGGCGAGGCGGCTTAAATCCCTCACCGCTGACGAGGTGCAGGTGTGTGTGCAGCTGGCGCCGCAGATGGACGGCGAGGCGTGACAGTACTCCCCCCTCTAGCAGCGCCTCCTGGCGATGGTTTCTCCGGGTGCGCTCGGTGGAACTCAGTAATGAGGGACGGGTCCAACACAAATGACGAGGGTACCCATTGCCGATGTTCAGGCCCATAACCCTCCCAGTCCACCAAGTACTGCAACCCACGACCCCGGCGCCGGGAGTCCAGGATAGAAGAGATAGGCCAGGCCGGATGACCATCAATCATCCGGGGCGCGGGCTGCGCAGCAGGAGGAGGGCAAAGGGGATCGGAGACTGCCGGCTTCACCTTGGAAACGTGGAAGATGGAATGGATGCGGAGGGAGGGGGGAATAGCTACACGCACAGCCACCGGGTTGATAATCCTGGTGATGGGGTATGGGCCCATAAAACGCTGTGCCAGCTTCCTCCTCTCACCCTTTAAAATGACGTCCTGGGTTGACACATAGACACGCTGGCCCACCCGGTACGCTGGGGCAGGTCTTCTGTGCCGGTCCGCGGTGGATTTGTTGCGCTCTGCCGTGCGTAAAAGTGCATTGCGTGCCGACGCCCAGATGGAACGGCACCGCCTGAGGTGGGCCGAACTGAGGGGACAGTTACCTCACTCTCCTGCGCTGGGAACAGAGGGGGGTCGTAGCCCAGGGACGCCTTAAAGGGAGACATCCCAGTGGCAGAAGAGCGGGCGGTGTTGTGGGCGTACTCAACCCAGGCGAGATGGTTACTCCAGGACGCAGGCTTGGACGCAGTGACGCAGCAGAGCGCAGCCTCCAGCTCCTGGTTGGTCCGCTCACACTGCCCGTTGGTTTGGGGGTGATGGCCGGAGGAGAGGCTTACCTTGGCTCCCAGGGCGTTGCAAAAGGACCTCCAAACCTCTGAGGAAAATTGGGGCCCCCGGTCCGAGACCACGTCCACCGGAATCCCGTGCAGCCTGACCACGTGTTGGATTAGGAGGTCCGCCGTCTCCAGGGCAGATGGAAGACCTCGTAACGGGATGAAGTGCGCCGCCTTGGAGAAACGGTCTACGATGGTCAGGACAGTGTCGAAGGTGTTAGAGACTGGGAGTCCGGTGACGAAATCCAGGGCGATATGCGACCAGGGCCTGCCAGGGACGGGCAGAGGCTGGAGCAAACCCGCTGGAGGGGCATTACCTGATTTACTGGTGGCACATACAGGGCAGGCCCGGGCATAGCGGGCAGCGTCCTTCCGCAGGCCCGGCCACCAGAAGGACCGTTGAAGAAGGTTGATCATCCGGGAGGAACCAGGGTGGCAGGTGAGTTTAGATGTGTGCAGCCAGTGGATGACCTCCCCCCGGACCGTGGACTGCACAAAAAGCCTCCCCTCCGGTCCGCCGCCAGGGTCAGGTTCCGATTCCTGCGCCTTCCGGATTTTACTTTCAATGTCCCAAGTGACGGCTCCCACGATGCATGACCTGGGCAGGATGGTGTGGACCGCGTCCTCAGACGCCTCAGGGGCAAATTGCCTAGAGAGGGCGTCGGGCAGGCCGTTCTTGGAGCCAGGCCTGAAGGTGATGTTAAAGCGGAACCTGGAAAGGACAAGGACCAACGCGCCTGGCGGGCGTTCAGACGCTTGGCAGATCTTAAGTACTCCAAGTTCTTGTGGTCAGTCAGGACCACGAACGGCAGGTCCGCCCCCTCTAGCCAGTGACGCCACTCCTGCAGCGCGAGCTTGATGGCGAGGAGCTCTCTGTCCCCCACGTCGTAGTTCCGTTCCGCCGGGGACAAGCGCCGGGAGAAGAAGGCGCAGGGCCGTTTGACTCCGTCATCAGGCGACCGCTGAGATAGAACCGCCCCCACCCCCGTGTCCGAAGCGTCCACCTCCACGATGCATTGCAGCGAGGGATCGACTTGGCTGAGGACCCGGGAGGAGGAGAACTCCGCCTTCAGCACCTGGAAAGCAGCTGCGGCCTCTTCGGTCCACCGGAATGGGACCTTAGGGGACGTGAGGTGGGTCAGAGGGCCGACGATGGTGCCAAAATTCGGGACGAAGCGGCGGTAGAAGTTTGCAAACCCAATAAATTGTTGCACCTGTTTCCTTGATGTTGGTGTGGGCCATTCCACCACCGCTTTCACCTTCACTGGGTCCAGAAGCACCTGGTTGTGGGAGATGACGAACCCGAGGAAGGACGTGGTTTTAGCGTAGAATTCACACTTTTCTGCCTTCACATATATCCGGTTCTCCAGCAGTCTTTGGAGGACCCGCCTCACATGGACCCGGTGCTCGTCCCTGGATTTGGAGAAGATGAGGATGTCGTCCAGGTAGACGAACACAAACAGGCCGATGAAGTCCCGGAGCACGTCATTTATAAGGCGCTGAAAGACGGCTGGAGCATTGGTCAACCCGAACGGCATCACCAGGTACTCGAAATGGCCGTTCGGGGTACGGAAGGCTGTCTTCCACTCATCTCCCTCCCGCATCCGGACGAGGTGGTATGCACTGCGTAGATCCAGCTTGGTGAACCAAGTCGCCCCCTGGAGGGAGTGGAAGGCGGTGTCCATTAGTGGCAGGGTGTAGCGATCCTTCTCCGTGATATCATTCAGGGTGCGGTAGTCGATACAAGGACGGAGGGAACCGTCCTTCTTGCCCACGAAGAAGAATCCAGCGCCTAATGGTGATGACGAGGGACGGATAATTCCAGCACTCAGCGATTCCTTGAGGTAGGAATTCATGGCCTCCTTCTCCGGCGCCGACAGGCTGTAGAGTCGCCCAGAGGGTAAGGGTGCCCCCTGGCGGATGTTTATTGCACAGTCGTAGGGCCTGTGTGGAGGAAGAGACATCGCCTTGGACTTGCTGAATACCATACCCAGGTCGTGAAATTCTGATGGCACCAGGGAGAGATCCGGAGGTGCGGCGTCCTTAGGAGTTGGAGAAGAGGACGGGGAGCAGGCAGCGGATTGCAGGCAGGTGCTCATGCAGAAGGAACTCCATGCCGATACCCTGGCGGACTTCCAATCCAGGACGGCGTTATGGAGGCGAAGCCAGGGGTACCCCAGGATGACGGGCGACACAGAGTTGGGGAGAACTTAGAAAGTGATTTCCTCCCGGTGGTTCCCAGAGATGATCACAGGAACAGGGACGGTCTGGTGTGTAACTCTCCCCAGGGAGACATGGGAGAGGTTGACCAGGGCGAGAGGAGATTTGAGGACTTGGCAATGGATGCCCAATCGGGTTGCCAGGCTTTGTGAAATAAAGCTTCCCTCCGCGCCCGAATCCACCAGTGCGTGGGTGAGGTGCCCAGTGGGGTTGTGACAAAACCGGATGGGTAGCTTCAACTGGGAGAGGGGATTTAACCGATTGACGTCCACGAGGCCCCCTACAGTGACTCGCGGACCTCCCCGTTTGGCTTCTGTGGACAAAGCTCCACCGTGTGTTGGCTGTCTCCGCAACACATGCAGAGACCCAACTCACAGCGGCGTTGTTTCTCCGCAGGAGGGAGCTTTGTCCAGCCCGTCACCATCGGCTCCAACTCCTCGGGGCACGATGGTGACGGCAACGCCAGGGGGCGAGCTTGGGACAGGCGCGACGAGGCACCACGAGGGCGAGAAGAAGACGACTTCCGCTCCAAGGTGCGCTCGTGCAACCTGTTATCCAGGCTGATGGCTAGGGATGTTAGCTCCGCTAAAGTCTCCGGGATGTCCCGCCCAGCCAGTTCGTCCCTCAGACCATCACTGAGACTGCGGAGGAAGATGCCGCAGAGAGAACGTTCTCCCCAGCCAACCTCCTCCGCCGCTACCCGGAAGTCGATCGCGTAATCAGCTGTCGACCGGCTTCCCTGCTGGAGGCTGAGAAGCTGATCGACCTGAACGCTCTCTGTATGAGAATGATCAAAGACCTCCAGGAACAGTCTCACGAATTGGCCATAGGTGAGGGTGGCGTAACTGGGCTTCGCCATTATGGCGTAAGCCCAAGTAAGTGCTCGCCCCTCCAGGAGATTCCCTATGTAGCCAATTCGGCTATGGTCTGAGGGAAAATCTCCGGGCACACGGTGGAACACGGACTCACATTGCATTATGTGAGTCCGTGTTCCACCGTGTGCCCGGAGATTTTCCCTCAGACCATAGCCGAGCTTACCGCTAAAGCGGGCGGGGGTCGGAATGGGTGTGAGCCGAACCGGTGCTGCCAGAGCAGGCTGGACGGCCGCTGGAGCAGCAGGAGCCGCGCTGCCCTGACGAGCCGGGGGGAACGGCTGTTGGGGGTCCAAGCGGTCCAATCGGTTAGTGATGATAGATGATTGATTTAAAATCACCTGTTGCTGGTGGGCTATTAGGTCCACCCGAGCCTCGAGGGTGGAAAGTCGGCGTGTGAGCCCGCCGTCTGCCGAGCCGCTCTGCTGAAGCCGTACTGACATAATGCATGGCTCAGGAGACACACACACAGGCTCAGGGTAGATCTAATAGCTTTATTAACAACAAGTGTGTATGAGTGTGTGTCTGCGAGATGTAAATGTGTTGGTGGTGGCGTCTGCGTCGGGCACGGAGGCAGGAGGCCGTACAGCCGGACTACCTTGGAAATGGCAGGTGGCTGGCACAGCAAGGGTGAAGCCCGGAAGACAGCGACCTGGAGCGCCCGGTGCAGCAGCGAGGGAACGGTGACGGATGGGAGTGGTCCGCTGCCGGGAAATCCACCTGTGCACAGGGGAGCAGACTAGGAGAAGAAGGAGGTAAGAGATTCTTACTTGAATGCTTGCTGAGCGGTTGGGATTCCTTGCAGCAAGGGAAGCGAGTGAAGACTGACGGCTTCAGGCCGAAGCCCAGGGCGAGGCGGCTTAAATCCCTCGCCGCTGACGAGGTGCAGGTGTGCGTGCAGCTGGCGCCGCAGATGGGCGGCGAGGCGTGACACGTGGGTCCAACTCCTCCAGCTGAGGTCGTCGTGGGTGCTCCATCCCAGTCCGGGATCTCCGAGGGTGCTGTTTCCCTGTCAACCGAGGTCATCACAGGTGCTCCGTCCCAGCCCGGGACCTCCGTGGGTGCAGCTCCCCTGTCAGCCAAGGTCTTTGCTGGTGCTCCATCCCAGCCCGGGACCTCCGTGGGTACAGCTCCTCCTCAGTCCGTGTCTCCGTGGGTGTTGTGTCCCAGTTGGGGCCTGTCATGGGTGCTGTGTCCCAGCCTCAGAACAACGTGGGTGCTGCGCCCCAACTTGGCTCTACCATGCATGTCATGATCCAACCTGGGGCCCACCGTGGGTGCAGCTCTGCCCCAGTCCAGGTCCACTGTGGGTGCAGCGTTGCTCCAGCCCAGAGCCACCACGGGTGCAGTGTTGCTCCAGCCCGAAGCCACCATGGATGCAGCCTTGCTCCAGCCTGGAGCCACCATGGGTGCAGCCTTGCTCCAGCCCGGAGCTACTGCGGGTGCTGTTTTGTCCCAGCCTGGGGTCACCACGGGTGCTGCCATGTCTCAGTGCGAAACCGCCGTGGATCTCCCTCCTCTGCCTGATGCTGTTGGGGTTCCCTCTTCTCTGCCTGTCGTCGTCGGGGCTCCCTCTCCTCTGCCCAAGGCCGTTGTGGTTCCCTCTCCTCCTCCTGATGTCGTTGTGGTTTCCCCTAATCCTTTATCCTCCTCATCACTGTTTTTTCCCATTGGGCAGACACCCCCTGGACCACCCTTTCTGTTCAGGTGGTTAAAGAACCACCCAACAGACTGTGCCGCGGTGTTGGGTGGCCCACGTTCTCCAGTAGGCTACCCAACTTTTCCATCATGTCATCAGTGAGGTCTGGAACTTCAATCGACCTCCTGAACTGTCTGACTCTCCGGTCCAGGGGGACTTGGTTCCCGATTTTGCTTGGGTGTGACCCTGAGCGGGTTTTTTGTTTTTGTTCCCACCTAGCCTAGCTCCCCCCACCGCTCTCCTGGGTTGGTTTATTATTGTGCTCCTATTGGGGGGAGGGGTTTTTCTTTTTCTTTGATATTACCCTGGGGTGTTTGGACTCCACCCCTTGGGGGGGTGCAGGGCTCTGTCATGAGGCTGAGTGAAGTGTTCCACTGGGCTCATGCCCTCAATTTATTTCTGGTTATTTCTTGTATTTTCTCAGTCTGGTGTGATTATTTTACTGTTTATTGTTTCTGGATGGATAATGTGTTTTGAGTTGTCTGTTTATGTAATTCTAGTTATCGGTGTTATTCTGTTAGTTTCTTTCGGTGCCTTTGTTCATCCAGGTCTTAGCTTTATTATGTTGTTTACATTGTGTTTCTGTTTGACATGAGCTTTCCACCTCCTCCTCCAGACACTCCTACTCTATCTGGTTCAAGTTCTCAGGTCATCACAGCTGACACCTGTCATATAATCAGGTCAACCTTTCCGCTCTTGTGGTCCACACCTGCTATCAATCATGTTCATTGATTGCATGCCCTATTAAAAGACTTGTTTTTGCCACTCATTGTTGGAGTCTCAACCTAGATTCATGCTGCATTCCTGTCAGAACCCTTTCCCCGTTGTGACGTTCATCCTGCTTATTCCTTGAGTTGTCTCATTTGCAAGTTTTCATTTTGGGCACTGTTTGAACTCATGTTTCTTTAAATATCACAAACAACAGTTCAGGGCTTGGGTCTTCCTTCCTGCCCCGAGGGGCAATTCCTGACAGTATCAATAACAAAATCAGCCATAGAACCTTTTTTAATAACTCAGCTTTATTTATATTCAAAGAGAACAAACAAGAACATAGAAAAAAAACAATATGAGGGAGAATAAGGGAAAAAAAGAAAAGGCAAACACAAAATACAAACAAAAAAATATAATAAATTTTGGTATTCATAGAAATTCACAGTGTACGATGGATAACACAATTGAAATTTGCACATTTTAGTAGAAAAGCCCATTCATTTTTTTTTTGTAGGATTTTTTTTTAACAATGCATAAAGTTTTTTCCACTTTTTTGTTTGAGATAATATTGGAACATGAAGCATACAGAAATTGGAGCTAATTTTTAAAAATCACGATATTTGGGGTGGATTGCAGAAACGAATATGAACTGCAAAATGAAAATGATATTTTCCAATCAGGCAAAGAAATTTGATACATTCTGATAGAAAAATTATATATTATCCACATTATTATTGCTATTAATAATGTATACTGCTCAAAAAAAGGGAACATTTTGAAAACACAGATTTTTTTTTCCACAATATTTCTTTTATTGAACCTTTTTTTTAACAAACATGCCACAAACAATCAAACACTAACACTAAAGTAATTTAAAAATAAGATAAAAAAATGTACTAAAAACACCAATAACCATTAACAAAAGCAAGTCATCAACAATGCTCCTCTGTTTAGTCTAGGTAATCCATTGCATAAGTATACATATTATACATTCACCAATTTGGAATTTACAAGGTCCACACATATCATTCACCTTCTTCTTCAGAAGTTATATTTAATTTCTTTACATTGTGGCGGTTCGGTTAACCCCCACAACAGATTAAGGACACTCAGCTCTCTTCTCTTGGTTTTTCCTGCTGCACTACTGAGATGTAATGTGCCATTCATGTATTGTGATGCAATGTGCCATGCATGTATTGTGATGCAATGTGCCATTCATGTATTGTGATGTAATGTGCCATTCATGTATGGTGTTCATGCGTCCTGTCCTTACTGTGACCTAGAGACAGTTCAATATGTAGATGTGCCTTGTAACCTCTTTGTCCTGCAAGCCGGAGCAGAGGCTGCATCTGCCTATTGTTATGTAGGTCTTACAAATGCAAATGTCTCATGCCTGTTCTGCAGTCCCTTTGATCAGACCAACTGCTGTGAATCTGCTTTGATGTATTGTTTGAGTTGGGTATAAATACTGCACAGGTTGTAACTCATCCTCTCAATTCCACTTCTGCAACTGCTGCTGTAGGACACAGACTTTGCATCCTCCTTCTGTGAGAGCCGTGGGCTCGCTCCCGGCGCGCATGCACGGCACCGGGAGCGGAGCCCGTGACGGCAGTATGATATAATAAACTTCACTTAAAACCACAGCATCGCTGCTTATTATTTTTTATCATGCCGCCGCACTGGTGACCCGACGCTGAAAGAAACACGCTGCCGGCGAACGCAGCACCCGGCGGTGATGCTCCGACGACAAGCGAACGCAGCAGTTGCCTTCTGCTTCAGTGAACTCTCAGGACATCACCCACGACCGGGGAAGCCGCAGCAAACTCCATGGTGGGATCTGCACGCCTAGATCGGCACATCCGCGCTGGGCCGGCCGCGCTTGCAGCTCCTCCACATGAGAGCGCAGGCACCTCGTCCCTTCTCCACAACGGCAACCTCCAGGGCCAGCGGAGGACGCAGCACGTGGACCTGAACGCACCACGGCCGAGAGGGACAAAAGATCATCTATTTCCCCTCACCGCTCCAACGCACCATGGCCAAGCTGCAGCCACAGCTCAAACCTGGATTTTATCGGCGCCGTCTGCGCCGATCTCCACCAAGATTCTGCACCCTGGTTCTCCTCTCCAGCTGGCCCACCCACGCACGAGCCACGGTGCAAGCACCGGGGAGTTACAAGGACGGCGCATCATGCACAGGACAAATAACGGCTCCAGAGACCACCATCGTCCTCCGCCGCTGCTCACAGAACCCTCAGGGCTGCTCGTTCACCTGAAGCAAGCACGCAGCTCGCCACTGGATTTTTTTTAACAGTCTCAGCCACGGCACATAAGGGATTTCAGCCGTCAGCTGTTCCCGGGGGGTTTTAGGGTTGCTCCTGCACCTAAAGCCAACAAGCCGAGTCCCTCTGCTTCTTTTTTTCTTACAGCCGCTACACAGCCTTGCCGCTCCTGTTTTCTTCATGGCCACGAGAGGAGCCAGAGACTAATTTTTCTTCTTGTGGACCTCTGCACGTTCAACGGGACAGCCCTTCGACATCGCGGACCAACAAGAAATTTTTGCGTGGCTCGGACGAGTTCACCGTCCCCCTGCCGGCACTTACCCCCCTCCTCCCTCCCCCTCTGCCTGCAGTGAGCTTCTCCCACAGCTCGCTCCCATAGAGGGATTATCGAGGTCTCGGCCCCCTGCCGTGCCCTCTGGGGGGGAGCGTGTGTGGCGGTTCGGTTAACCCCCACAACAGATTAAGGACACTCAGCTCTCTTCTCTTGGTTTTTCCCGCTGCACTACTGAGATGTAATGTGCCATTCATGTATTGTGATGCAATGTGCCATGCATGTATTGTGATACAATGTGCCATTCATGTATTGTGTTCATGCGTCCTGTCCTTACTGTGACCTAGAGACAGTTCAATATGTAGATGTGCCTTGTAACCTCTTTGTCCTGCAAGCCGGAGCAGAGGCTGCATCTGCCTATTGTTATGTAGGTCTTACAAATGCAAATGTCTCATGCCTGTTCTGCAGTCCCTTTGATCAGACCAACTGCTGTGAATCTGCTTTGATGTATTGTTTGAGTTGGGTATAAATACTACACAGGTTCTGTAACTCATCCTCTCAATTCCACTTCTGCAACTGCTGCTGTAGGACACAGACTTTGCATCCTCCTTCTGTGAGAGCCGTGGGCTCGCTCCTGGCGCGCATGCACGGCGCCGGGAGCGGAGCCCGTGATGGCGGTATGATATAATAAACTTCACTTAAAACCACAGCATCGCTGCTTATTATTTTTTATCATGTCGCCGCAACATAATCAATGAAAGGTCTCCATATATTCTCAAACACATTTTCCTTTGATTTCAGTATGTATGTTATTCTTTCTAGTGGAAGGTTTGTTAACATCTGTCTTAACCACTGAGTCACATCTGGTCTATGAGTCTTTTTCCACAGTAGTGTAATACATTTTTTGGCATTAAGCAAACTGAGGTCTGTGAATGCTCTTTCACTCTTATTAAAGTTATGCTTTTCTGGATACAGACCCAACAAAAACAGTTTAGAGTTCAATATGAATTGTTTTGAAATTATTTTTTCTATTGTTACCCTCACCTCTTCCCAAGACATTCTAATTTTTCTACATTCCCATAAACAATGAAATAGGGTTCCTTTACTTTCCATACATTTTGTGCACGTATCTGGTATGTTTTTGTTATATTGTGGTGGACACACAGACGTGACCTGTTTTGGACTCACATTTTAGATCAGAACAAAAGCAGAGCTTCCTTGGTGATTACAGGAAGCTGCAAGAATCTTAGCTTTGGTATGCAAGGCTGGAGACTGTGGGGGGTATAATTAAAGGATTAAAGAAGGGATGCAGGGGAGACAGTGGAAGTGATATCATGGAGTGAATTTGCATTGTTACTGTTATTATAATGCAACGCAGTCTGTGATACATGTGACCTGTGAACTGTAAGAGTCCTGATATTTAAGGATGAGAGTTTCCTGTGTGGCTCTCTTTTCTGCTTTCTGCTTTGAGATGATGGTAATGTGAATAAAGCTGACTTGAGAGAGAACTCTGCCTCATCATTCTCACATCTCCACACTGGTGACCCGAGACGTATCATGCAAGAGGAGAATTCCCCTGGGCCAGCCTCGTCAGGTGCCCCCAGCCAAGCGAATGCCGCCACAGTCCAGCTACCGGACTTCTGGCAGAACAATCCGCGCTCCTGGTTCAACGCGGTTGAGGCGCAGTTCAACCTCCGGGGGATATCGATACCGAGACAAATTCCTAGTTTGTGTACTACATGAACAATGGCAATAAACCTGATTCTGATTCTGATTCTGATATCGGTAGACGCCACAAAATTCGACCACGTAGTCGCAAAGCTGGACAACAACATGGCCCAGCATGTGGAGAGCCTGATCGATCAGCCGCCGGACAGCGACAAATACAACGCGTTCGACAGGGAGCTGCTGGCTCTCCATTTGGCCATCCGCCACTTTCAGTTCTGGCTAGAATGACGCTTTTTCACCTCGTTCGTTGACCACAAACCGCTAACATTCACGATGGCCAAGGTTTCTGAACCGTGGTCAGGCCGGTAGCAGAGACAGCTGGCCGCGATATCAGAGTTTACCACTGATATTCGGCATGTGGCGGGCAAACTCAATGTAGTGGCAGATTGCCTCTCGCGCCCCGTGGCGGCCCCAGTCAGCGTAGGAGTAGATTACGCAGCCATGGCTGCGGAGCAGCTTGGTGACGCGGATGTGCGTGCGCTTCAGTCTGGACCAACAGGGTTAAGGCTGGAGAGCAGGGTGCTGCAAGATGATATGCCCCCCTAATCTGCGATGTCTCCACCGGACGGCCGCATCCAGTAGTACCGGCCGCGTGGCGCCGCCGCGTTTTTGACTCGATTCATTCTTTGGTGCACCCGGGAGTGCGCGCGTCGGTCAAAATGGTAGGAGAGAAATTTGTGTGGCCGAGCCTTCGCAAACAGGTTAAAGAGTGGGCAGCAGCCTGCACGGCGTGTCAAAGAGCCAAAGTACACAGGCACACGAGGGCTCCCTTGGAGCCGTTTCACATTCCGGCCAAGAGGTTCGATCACGTTCATGTGGACCTCGTGGGCCCCCTCCCGCCGTCACAAGGGTGCACACACCTTCTGACAACGGTGGACCGCACCACGCGCTGGCCTTAAGTTGTCCCGCTGGCATCAACCACGGCCGAGGAGGTGGTGCGCGCATTTGTAACAGCTTGGGTGGCGCGCTTCAGCGTTCCGTCGGACATTACGTCCGACAGAGGCCCTCAATTTCTGTCCGAGCTTTGGTCGACAATGGCCTGCAGCCTGGGGGGTCACAATCCACCGCACAACCGCGTACAATCCGCAGGCTAATGGGTTATGCTGTAGAAGCATGCTCAAATAACGAGGCTGAGTTTCAGTCATAAAACCAGCTTTATTTGACAGAACACAGCTTCTAGCATTCTCAAAGCAGGAAAGAGTAAGAATCATATCTCAACACCCTTTTATACATTTCCAGCATCAGAATTCAATTCACATGGTGTCTTCAGTAAACATACAGTTACAAAGCATCCCTTTGAAGCTTCACCATTGTCTCTCATTTCCTGATGAACCGGAATACCCTCCGGGGCATCTTCTGTGGGACAAAGAGACAAATCTCACACTTCCTCGTTATCTCCTGTAGATTCGAGTCCTCAGTCCTTGCAGACGTGACACCCCACAATACACATGTAGTCCTGTCTCTGTGGCAGCGTGAGCCCACAATGTGTGTCGGCCACACTACCCCCCCCCAAACGTCTAGTAAGGCAAAATCTGCATGGCATAACAAAAAGAAAAACACAAAGCACTCCATACATCGCTAATCAATCCACCAACTGCCTAGGTTTTAATCTTCTGCCGAATCTGCTGCAACCTGGCTTGGCTGCACCTGCAACGTCTCTCTGCACCTGTGGATTAAAGCTGTTAGCACCTTTCTGTGAAGACTTTGGAGAATGTCCCCTCGGCGGCCTGCCCCGGCGGGGGGGCCTCGCGAGCTGCACCTCCTCGTCAGCAAGAACAAAAGCGGGTTTGAGCCTGTTAATGCAAATCAGCTCCCTTCTGCCCCCTAAATCTAGCAGAAAATGCTTCTGCCCGGTCTCCAGCACTCGAAACGGTCCGTCGTAAAACGGCCGCAAACTTGGACGCTGGGCGTCATGTTTAACAAAAACAAACTCTGCATTTTTTTAAAGCCTTGGGCACAAAAACGTGTGGGAAACTGTGATGGACTGGGCCAGGGAACGTGTTTGCTTCTGAGCCGCTCTGCCACGGCTGAGCGGGGGGGCCATCAGGTGCGGGATTATCGGGAAGAAATTCCCCGGGCAAACGGAGCGGTTGTGCGAAAACTAATTCAGCCGGGGAAGCGTGCAAATCTTCCTTAGGTGCAGAACGCAACCCTAATAAAACCCATGGAAGTTTGTCTACCCAATTTGTATCCGTTAGCGACGCTCTGATGGCTGCTTTCAATGACCTGTGAAAGCGTTCGCATAAACCATTAGCCTGGGGGTTATACGCGGTGGTGCGATGAATCTTCACCCCCAAGCTGCGGGCCATCGATGACCATAGCTCGGAAATAAATTGGGGACCCCTGTCGGACGTTATGTCCGACGGTACACCAAAACGCGCAACCCACGCTGCTAAAAATGCTCGCGCAACTTCTTCCGCTGTGGTTGATGTCAGAGGAATCGCCTCTGGCCAGCGCGTGGTGCGGTCTACCATCGTCAAAAGATGTGTGTGCCCGTGTGATAACGGAAGCGGGCCGACCAGGTCAATATGCACATGATCAAAACGCTTAGCGGGGATGTGGAAAGGTTCTAACGGGGCCTTAGTGTGTCTGTGTATTTTGGCTCGCTGACACGCTACGCAGGCTGCTGCCCATTCCTTGACCTGTTTGCGCAACCCGGGCCAAACAAATTTCTCCCCCACCAATTTGATCGATGCGCGCACCCCCGAGTGTGCGAGAGAATGGACCAAGTCAAAAACGCGGCGATGCCACTCGGCCGGCACCACGGGGCGGGGGCGCCCCGTGGAGACATCGCAGATTAGTGGGGGTAAACCGTTTTGTTGCACCCTGTGCTCCAGCCTTAACCCTGTTGGTCCAGACTGAAGCGCGCGCACGTCCGCGTCGTTAACCTGCTCCGCAGCCATGGCAGCATAATCTAACCCAACACAGACCGGGGCTGCGTGCGCTCCCGCGTCGCTGCCTGGGCCCGCGGCCATGGCTACAGAGTCTGCCCCTATGGGGCTTGGCGGTGCTACTGCACGCGAGAGGCAGTCTGCTACAACATTGTGTTTACCCGCGACATGCTGAATATCGGTAGTGAACTCCGATATTGCGGCTAGTTGCCTTTGTTGCCGGCCTGACCAGGGTTCTGAAATTTTTGCCATTGCAAACGTTAGCGGTTTATGATCCACAAAAGCGGTGAAACGTCGCCCCTCTAACCAGAACTGAAAATGACGAATGGCCAAGTGTAGGGCCAAAAGCTCCCTGTCAAACGCGCTGTATTTCCGTTCACTATCGCGCAAAGTCCTGCTGAAAAATGCGAGGGGTTGCCAGGTACCTGCCACAAACTGTTCAACTACCGCCCCCACCGCTACATCGGAAGCGTCAGTGGTGAGCGCCATGCGGGCCGTTGGAACTGGGTGCGCTAACAAAACTGCGTTTGCCAGGGCTGATTTGACCTGGGCAAAACTAACTACTAACTACTACTAACTAACCTGCACTTATATAGCGCTTTTCTAGTCACAAAGACCACTCAAAGCGCTTTCATTAATACTAACCCTCTATTCTAAGGGCATATAGGAAACAAATATCTAGGGACAATTTAGAACAGCCAATTAACCTAACATGCATGTTTTTGGCATGTGGGAGGAAACCGGAGAAATCCCGGAGTAAACCCACGCAACACGGGGAGAACATGCAAACTCCACACAGATCACTGTTGGTCGGGGGCTGGGATCGAACCCACGATCCCACGATCCCCACAATCCCCCGGCCAAGGGTAAACTGTGCTGCCGCAGTGCTAACCACTGTGCAGCAAAAGCGCGCTCCCGCTCCGGAGACCATTCAACTTTATTTGCGGGCTTTTGTTTTTTTAATGCGGTGTACAATGGCTGCATGAGTCGTGCTGCGCTTGGGAGGAATCGGTTGTAAAAATTAACCATCCCTAGAAACTCCTGAAGCGCCTTGACCGTTTGATGTTGCGGAAAATCCGTTATGGCACGCACTTTATTTTGAAGGGGAACTGCTCCCTCTGCCGAAACGCGATGTCCCAAAAAATCAATCTGCGCCACCCCAAACTGGCACTTCGCTGGGTTAACTATTAACCCGTGCTCTGCCAACCTCTGGAAAACTGCTGTGAGGTGTTTTTCATGTTCGCCTTCGGACGTGCTGGCTACCAAAATATTGTCCAAATAAACGAACATGAAAGGCAGGTCGCGTAAAACTGCATCCATCATGCGTTGGAAAGTCTGCGCGGCCCCCTTGAGGCCAAAAGGCATGCGCAAGAACTCAAAAAGGCCGAAAGGCGTTATGACCGCTGTTTTGGGTACATCCTGCGCGCGCACTGGAACCTGGTGATAGCCGCGCACCAAGTCTATTTCAGAAAAAATTCGCGCCCCCGCCAAATGAACAGAAAAATCCTGAATGTGCGGAATCGGGTAGCGGTCATGAACTGAAACGCTGTTCAACCTGCGGAAATCGCTGCAAGGTCGCCACGAGCCGTCAGCCTTTGGGACCATGTGTAACGGCGAAGCCCAAGCGCTCTTGGAGCGTCTAACAATGCCTAGTTTTTCCAGATTAGTGAACTCCTCGCGCGCGATGGCCAGTTTAGCTGGGTCCATGCGCCGAGCCTTTGCAAAAACGGGAGGGCCTGTGGTTGTTATGAAATGTTCTACCCCATGTTTGGCCACCGTTGCTGAAAACGTGGGGACTGTGAGTGCTGGAAACTGAGCAAGCAGAGTGTGAAACTTACCACCCGCAGCTGAGACACTGGCATGTGCAGTTGGCGGGGCCACCCGAGCTGTGCAGGGAATAGAATGAAAGGACAGTGCATTAATCAGACGTCTATTAGCAAGGTCAACCAATAAACCATGTGAGCACAAAAAATCAGCCCCTAACATGTTGAAACTGACTGCTGCTATAATAAATGTCCACTCAAATGAACGGCCCTGTAAGGACAGAAGCATGGTCCTCTCACCAAACGTTTTAATCGTGGAGCCGTTCGCTGCTGACACTGACACCCAGGGGGCTTTAGAAGGCGACAGCCGTTCCGCGTAGGTGGGTGTGACGAAGCTCAGCTGAGAGCCCGTGTCCACGAGGAACTGTTTCCCCGAGCATGCATCCGTCAGGTAAAGCAGCCTGTTCTCGTTTCCGAGGGTCGTGGCTACTACCGGCCCTCGGTCTTGGCATTTCCCTGGCGCTTAAAATTGCACGGTGGGACGCACCTGTGCGCTCTCTCTGCAAAACGGCGGTGGTAGAAGCACGAGCCGTTCTCCGCTCCGCGTCGTCTGGCTCCTGTCGCCGCCGTTGTTGGTGCGTCTGGCGCCGCGGCCGCTGGACCCGCGCTGTCTCCGGACGCCGTTCCCGGACTGGCCGCCGCGGCCGAAACCGCGTTCCGCTTGTGGCCGTCGACCAACTTCTGCGCCTCCTTGCTCAACCCATGGTAGTCTCGCTTGGCCAATCGGGGTGACTCTGCCAGGGCCACTCTCACTGCTGGTGGTAGGGTTCGAAGGAAAAGGTGGGCGAAAATGAATTCGCCATCCTCAGAGGCTTTGAGCTGCAGCATCTTCACCATCAGGTCCGCAGGTCTATCGTTTTCTGCCTCCGTCAGTGCCAGGAGCCCCTCTGCCCGTTGTTGGACTGAGGGGGTGAAATGGCTGATCAGCGCGTCCTTCAATGCGCTGTACTTGTCGCTGTCTGGTGGATGATTAACCAGATCCTCCACTCTCTGGACTGTGTCGCTGTCCAGCTTCGCTACCACGTGGTAGAATCTTGTGTCGTCGTTGAAGATTCTCCGGAGGTTGAACTGCGCCTCAATTGCGCTAAACCATGAGCACGGGCTGTGCTGCCAGAAATCGGGCAGCCGGATCGTGGAGGCGGCCATCAGGCTGACTTCCACCGAGCCCCGCTCGGGAGAATTCTGTCTGCTCATTTTCCGTCGTAGGTCACCAGTGTAGAAGCATGCTCAAATAACGAGGCTGAGTTTCAGTCATAAAACCAGCTTTATTTGACAGAACACAGCTTCTAGCATTCTCAAAGCAGGAAAGAGTAAGAATCATATCTCAACACCCTTTTATACATTTCCAGCATCAGAATTCAAGTCACATGGTGTCTTCAGTAAACATACAGTTACAAAGCATCCCTTTGAAGCTTCACCATTGTCTCTCATTTCCTGATGAACCGGAATACCCTCCGGGGCGTCTTCTGTGGGACAAAGAGACAAATCTCACACTTCCTCGTTATCTCCTGTAGATTCGAGTCCTCAGTCCTTGCAGACGTGACACCCCACAATACACATGTAGTCCTGTCTCTGTGGCAGCGTGAGCCCACAATGTGTGTCGGCCACAATGCGAACGTTTTCATAGGTCATTGAAAGCGGCTCTCAGAGCATCACTGACGGGTGCAAATTGGGTAGACAAGTTACCGCAGGTGTTATTGGGGTTGCGTTCTGCACCTAAAGAGGACTTAGAAGCCTCCCCAGCGGAGCTCGTGTTTGCGCAGCCACTCCGGCTGCCTGGGGAGTTTCTCCCAGATAACCCTGCGCCAGACGCCTCCCCGTCTCAGCTGTTGCGGAGTAACATAGAATCAAGCACGCTGCCCGGCCCCGCGCACCACAGTTTTCCGCGTGTTTTTGTGCCTAAAACCTTGAAGAACGCAGAGTTTGTTTTTGTCAAACATGATGTGCATCAAACCCCGCTGCGACCGCCTTATGACGGACCATTCAGAGTGCTAGAAACAGGGGACAAGCAGTTTTTGCTAGATTTGGGGGGTAGGAAAGAGAAAGTTGGTATAAACAGACTCAAACCCGCTTTTGTGGTGGCAGATGAGCAAGTGCTGTTGGCGAGGGCCCTGTGGCGAGGTAGACCACCGCGGGGGGCTTCACAGAGTCATGTTTCCCCAGAACACCCACAGGTGCTGACAAAAGATTTCCACCCCCAGATGGCAAACCCCCAGCGTGACAGTGCCGCAGAGACGTTGAATCCCAGCTACAGCAGATTCGGCAGGAGGCTGAAGCCTAGACAGCATGTGGACTGATGTGTATTGATACTATCACGGCATGCATGTTGTTATTCTCTTGTTTGTTCTAAAATGTTGGGGGGGGCTTTGTGTGGTGGACACACAGATGTGACCTGTTTTGGACTCACGTTTTAGATCAGAACAAAAGCAGAGCTTCCTTGGTGATTACAGGAAGCTGCAAGAATCTTAGCTTTGGTATGCAAGGCTGGAGACTGTGGGGGGTATAATTAAAGGATTAAAGAAGGGATGCAGGGGAGACAGTGGAAGTGATATCATGGAGTGCGGATGCATTGTTACTGTCATTATAATGCAACGTAGTCTGTGATACATGTGACCTGTGAACTGTAAGAGTCCTGATATTTAAGGACGAGAGTTTCCTGTGTGGCTCTCTTTTCTGCTTTGAGATGATGGTGATGTGAATAAAGCTGACTTGAGAGAGAACTCTGCCTCGTCATTCTCACATCTCCACAATATCTATTTAACTCCACCGGTGTAACATACATCCGCATTAACCATTTAAAATGTATCAATTTAAGACGTACATTTATTGATTTGGTTTGAGCTTCTGTGCAAGCCAATTCCCATTGTTCCTCTGAAATTTCAGTTTGCAGGTCTTCTTTCCAATAATTCAGTCTTTTCTGTGAGCTTTCACTTGAGGATAGTGTCAATGAGTTATAAAACTCTGAAATAATACCCTTTCTCTTATTATCTTTCGTCCAAATTTTTTCCAAGGATGAATAAGTAGGTCGGGTGAGAGCATTATTTTGATTTGATCGAATAAAATTCCTAAGCTGAAGATATTTAAAAAAATGTGTTCTATTAAGATTAAATTTGATCCTCAGTTCTTCAAAAGACATTATGTTATCTGAACGTGACAAATATAAGCCTTGAGTCTTTTGAATCCCTTTTAAATTCCATACTTTAAATACAGCGTCCGCTCTCCCTGGTGTAAAATACTGATTACCCCATATTGGGCTAAATTGTGACAATAAGTGTGGTTCTTTTGAATATTTTTTGATTTCACACCATATTTTGATCATATGCTTTACAATAGGATTTTTAACTTGTTTCTGTAATTGTTTTTAGCCAAGTCTGAGTATATGAATAAGGGAAGAGGTAAAGGTAAATTGTATGATTCCATTTCAGTCCAGTGAGGGGGATCATTTGATGAAAAATAATATGTCATAGACCTCAGTTGTGCTGACCAGTAATACAACATAAAGTTTGGACATTTCAGACCTCCACAATCAAATGGTAAATATAGTAAGGACAGACGTAATCTAGCCTTCCTATTGTTCCATATAAATTCCACTAACTTTTTTTTTAATTTTTGAGAATAGATCTGAAGGTGGTGGTAAAGGAATGTATTGAAATAAATAAAGTATTTTGGGTAAGATATTACTTTTAAGTGTATTAATTCTCCCGATCATCGACATTGGTAGTGACATCCATCTCTGAAGCAACTCATTAATATCTGTCATTAAGGCTTCATAGTTGGCACTGGTGACTGATTCTAACTTAGGCACAATTTGAATTCCTAAATATTTAAACTGATTTACAACATTGAATTGATTTACTTCAGGAGCTGGGTGATTTCTCTGGGTCTCATTTAGCATTAATATTTAAGATTTAGTTTTATTTATTTTATATCCTGATATTTCCCCAAAGTTCTTTATTAAATTTAACAAGGTCGGAATTGATTTTTTAAGATTTGACATAAACAAAATTATGTCATCAGCATACAGGGAGATTTTATGTTCTGTTGGTCCTACTTTAATTCCATATATTTGTGGATGTAAACGTACTGCCATCGCTAAAGGATCAATTGCCATAATAAACAGTAAAGGTGAAAGTGGACAGCCTTGTCGACATCCTCTATTGATTTTTATTGATTTTGAGATATTGCTATTTGTTAGGATTTCTGCTGTAGCATTATTGTATATTATCTGAACCCATTTTATGAAATTATTTCCAAGTCCAAACCTTTGTAGGACTTCAAAAAGAAAGGGCCATTTGACCCTATCAAAGGCCTTTTCAGCATCCAATGATAGGAGAGCTGTATCCGGTGCTTCTTTATTAGAATAAATAATATTAAATAGTCTTCTTACATTATGGAAGCCTTTTCTTCCCATTATAAAGCCATTCTGATCTCGGTTAATAATATTTGGTAATATTTCTTGTAGTCGTCTTGCTAAAATTTTACAGATTATCTTAAGGTCAGCATTTAATAGGCTTATTGGTCTCATGTTTTCACATTTCAGAATCAGAATCAGAATCAGAATCAGAATCAGAATCAGAATCAGCTTTATTGGCCAAGTATGCACAACACATACAAGGAATTTGACTTTGGCTAAAAACTTGCTCTCATTGTTCAGGTGGAGGATTTAAATAAGGATTCAATGACAACAGAGTATGTACAGTAAATTACAGTCTGTCCACGTTTCTATAAAAGGATGCAAATTTATTAGGGGGTTTACCTGGTTTTGGCAACAGTATAATTAAGGCATTATTCATGTATGGTGGTAAATTACTATTTTGAAATGCTTCTAAAACCATTTCCAACAGTGGTTTTATTAAGTTATTCTTAAATTTTTTATAGAGGTCAACTGGAAGACCATCTGGTCCCGCACTTTTTCCTGATTTCATATTATCAATGGCTAGCCCAACTTCTTCTTGACTAATTTTAGACTCCAGCATCTCCCTATTTTCATTTGGAATACACGGTATAGATAATCCGTCCAAAAACCCATTTAGTTTTGTTAAGTCAGTTTCATTTTTTGAATCATATAGTTTTTCATAATAATCTCTAAAAGCACTATTAATTGCTAAAGGATCTACAACTGCCTGTCCGTTACTTATAATACCGGTAATTGGTGTTTTAAATTCTAATTGTTTAATCTGCCATGCCAATAATTTTCCTGATTTTTCACCTTGTTCATAAAAGGTTTGCTTCAATCTTAGAAGACTCGAGGCAGCTCTATTCGCTGATTTTTTGTCATATTCAGCTCTCAGAATCAGTAATTCGTTCTCTAATTTTGGATTACTTCCTGCATACACTTTTTCTTGAAGAATTTTCATTTTACGCTCCAGTTGGACTCTCTCCTCTCGAGTCTTCTTAGATTTTGAACCTGTATAACTAATAATATGCCCCCTGATAAAAGCTTTGAAAGCTTCCCACTTTATACATGCTGATGTTTGTGTAGTATTGATATCAAAGAACTCATCTATCTGTTTTTCTATGTACTTAACAAATTCCTCATCCTGAAGCCATTTATGCTGAAATTACCACCTACCTGGAACCTTTGTCAATTTCTTATCTACATATATTAGACAGCAGGGTGCGTGATCAGATATCACGATGTTATCATAGAAACAGTTTTGAATCTTGGACCTTAATTCTGTGGAGATCAAAAAATAGTCAATACATGAGAATGTCTTGTAGGTATTAGAATTACAAGAATAGGCTTTAACTTGTGGTTTCATTTCTCTCCATATATCTAGCAATCTCAATTCTTTCATAAAATGATTAATGGTCATCCTGCATCCATTGTGCGTACAGTCCAGTCCTATTGATCTATCTATACTGGGATTCAATGTACAATTAAAATCCCCTGCTATTATATGTTACCCTGTGAGTGATGCTGAAGTAAGAAATAAATTAACAAAGAAGTTTTGATCATCTATATTGGGACCATATAAGTTCACCAGATTTATATTTTCTAATAACAAAGATCCTTGGATGATTAGATATCGTCCCAATTTTTCTCCAATTACATTTTTCACTTGAAATAGGACTGTTTTATGTATGAGAGTCATAACTCCCCTGGCTCGGGATGAAAATGATGAGGTGCACACACTTCCCTGCCATCTTCTCCTTATTCTTTTTACATCCTCCTCTATTAGATGAGTTTCTTGTAAAAACACAATTTTTGAACCTATGTCTTTTATTTTATTCATAACTTGTTTAAGTTTTTTTAGATTTTGTAGACCTCTGCAATTCCATGAAGTTAAATTAAGATTAACGCTTTGGTCTATGATCAATAAAGAGTTTGAGATTACCTTGCAAAATAAACTTGCTCATACAGAGAAGCAGAAACATGGATGGTTGAACATTCATCCCACAAACTACACAAAAACAAATTCCTCTTTCCCACATTCGTGGTAATCACCCCAAAATAAAAAAAAAAAAAAAAATTCTGTCTCCCGCCATAGCCAGTGACTGCTCCTCACCCACGAGGCTCAGTCAGACCACTCACTCTCTTCTCCTCTCAATCACCCTGACTCTGCTACTTCTAATGACATGACATTAACTCTCTTCTGTAGTTTTTCCAACTTAACTCCAAAATTTTATAGCAACTTTGTACATCATAGCTTTATATATATATATATATATATATATATATATATACAATCTATATTTTGTAGACATGCTATATGTTTCAGATCAGTCAGATACTTGTACACATGCTTAAATATTCTACCTTTATATCTTGTTCTTGCTTCATGCTTAGCTCCTGCCAGTCTCTCCTTGGATCTGCTTGATAAACTCCTGCGCCTCCTGAGGGGTCTTGAAGATATGGGTTCCCCCTTTATATGTGACCAGCAGTCTTGCCGGATGAATCACTCTGTGACGAATCCCGAGGTTGCGCAGCTCTTTACGGGCGGGGTCAAACTGTTTCCTTAATTGTTGAATTCCTGTGGCCAAATCTGGGTAGAACCGCACCTGATGATCCTGGTATTTGATTTGGCGAGATTTTCCTGGAGATTTTCCTGCTTCATCACAAGCGTGGAAGTCTGTTAACTTGGATTGTCTCGACGAATCAGTTTTTCCTCCGCCTGATTTCACAGCCTTGGTTTTTACCATATCCGCGCCTAAACGCTAGGATAGGTTTTTGTTCCAATTGAGAGGGTTTTAGCCTACTTTTTATTTTTAGGAGCAGAGCAGAGTGAAACACGTCTTCCTACTTGGCCGCCATAACCGGAAGTCCACATCAGATTTTAATGGGAAAAAATAAGCTGGATATCAAAATTGTGGCAGGCTAGTCCAGTTTACTCAGATTAAAAAGTGTTCCTTTAATCTCAGTAAGCTGGACTAGCCTGCCACAATTTCGATATCCAGCTTATTTTTTCCCATTAAAATCTGATGTGTTTTCAAAGTGTTCCCTTTATTTTTTTGAGCAGTATATTATTAATGTGTATCATGCCTTTCCCATTTCATGTCTGATGTTTATATGTGCATTCCATGCAGGATAAGTTCATTCATTCCGTTATATTATTCTTCCATATTATATTTCATATTATATGTCTGATATGACTTGTGATTCATGTATAGCCTTGAACAGCCCCAGTCTGCGTGTGAGTGTGCCTGAGTTAGCAATTTTAATCACCAGCTGTACTGATACATTTTTGGATGTCTAGTCCTATGTGACCGAGAAGGTATTGGATCCTTGTTTCCTGGGAGCAAAGATAAGAACTGTTACCCTCTGTCTTGCCAGATGTACTCAAGGACAGTTTCTCCGTCTTCTTATGGATAACACAGCTTTAAAAGCTAGAACAATGAATGGCTGATTCAGAGGTATGGATGGTCAGACTTGGGGCTGCCTCTGTCTCTCTCATGAGGAATAAATGTACTTATATTTAAGTTTTCTGCCTGATTTTTGACTCAGAATAATTATACTGAAAATTATTCTAACATTTTGGCACGCCGAACAGCGGATCCACATATCTCCGTCTTTCTGGTGCCTCTGCTTGATTTCAGTGAGTGCACAGCTGATAAAAGACCTTCCCAGGCTGAGTAAAGAAAAAGGCTCAGTGTTACTGCAGTGAAGGCATTTCAAACCGGGGTGCTGGAACTGACTGGGTGACAGATCTGAGAATCCTACTGGTGGCTTGGATGTAAGTACATTTGTTGTTGTTTATGGATAAAAGATAGTGAGTATGCCCGGACCGGTTGTACATTGCGGAAGCTGACGGGGTGAAACTTGTGGCCTGATTGCTGGGTTATTTTTACCCACGGAGAGCGATATCGTATCAATCCCTTGGGAGGAAAAAGATTTTTCCTCTGCAAACGGTGACCGTTATCGCAAGACGTGGGGAGATTCTTGGAAATCTGCCGCTTTCTATGCCCTATCGGTGCAGTGGAGGTTGCGGAAGTTGCATGCAAAGAAAAAAAGGGAAAGATTCATGCACTTTTAACCGCAGATGTTTTATTGTCTAAATAACTAGGCTCTTGACGTCCTGTGGAAGAGTCACGTGATCCCAGAGAAGTAAATTTTTGGGGACAGATTTGTGCCTTTGTGACCACTTCTGCTTATTGTCCAGTGGTTTGGACTTTCAGCATTTGTGGGGAGGTTATGTGAACCCCGAAGGAAAGAGGTAGATTTTATTTTGTAAGCGCTGGATAAAAGTTACTGCAGTCTGAATTTGTTTTGTCTCAGTGTTACATGAAATCTGCTCTGGTGGGAAGCAGAGGCTGAGTTCCCACGGAGAAAGAGTGAATAAGGTGTGAAGTTGATGACTGTGATTTTTTCTGATATTTGTGGAGCACAAAAAGGCTGGTTAGTTAATTGTTATCCTTTTGAGAAGTGTTTAAATTTATAGGTATTTGAAAATAGTAGCTTTGAGCAAAAACAGTGGACTGGTGTTGTGATTTTACGGCAGTGTAAAAAAACAAAAAAAGGGGGGCTTCACACTGCAGTGGGGTTTGGGGGTTGCCACGTGCGATTTTTCCGATAAGTTGCCAGTTCTGGAGTTTAATTGAAGTAATTCTCATGCTGTTTTTGCATGAACCTAAAAGTCTTTATTGTATGACCTTGTGGAGATAATATAGTATAGCTGCTGATTTGTGTGTAAAAACTTGGGAAAAGGGAAAAGAAAAAATCTATATATGGGTATTTTTGCAAAGTTTTGGGGTTTTACTTTTTCAGTCTAACTTTGTGGGTTTTAACTCTAATGTTGCGTTTGTGATAAACCATTTACATATTTTTTTAAAGCCAATTTTTTGACATATCACTGACTTTTCTTTTTTTTCCCTTTGACTGAAGCATAACGGTGCACTTTACAGGGAAAAAGAACGCAGGACTGATGTTCTCCTTCCCCCTGCCAAAACAAAACCAGCCTCTGGGACCCAGCCTTGCCACTGTTCGTGCTCTCCTCTCATCGACACCAAAGAGGCGGCTGAACATCTAAGTTCAGTACAAATGCTTGCATCTTAATCAATGCTACCAGCACGACCATGATGAAATTAACTGAACATTACAATATCATGCTGTCACTGAATAATGCCTAATCGCTGAAGGCTTTATGTATACCCTATACCCTATATTACATGATTCAAAGCATAGAGGTTCAAACTTCAGGTTCATACTCACTTTTTAATAAATGACATATGCAATCTTATTTACATTTTGACCCTAGGCCTGTCCATGTAAAAAAAAAGGAGGGGGGAGAACGCAAGAGCAGGATCTGAGACAGTTCATGCTGTGACTTTTTCACTCCTAAAGAACACAACAAGATGAGAATGCAATTTTTTTTATTATTGGGAGATGGTAAATTTATGAACAGAAAAGACAGAAATAGCACAAGATTTCTGGTAAAATGGAGAAAGGGAATTCAATTTCAATGGTAAACTCAGACTGATTAGCAGCGGATGGAGTCAGCCAAGAGGAGTTGTCAGACTGACCTAGATAAGATAACGGTGAACAGACAGAATCAGCCTTCAAAGGGGAAAAAAACCACACAGACCACAGATTGTGGTCCTGTGCCATAAATTCCTGAAAACAGAAATTAGGACTGCTGTTCTGCCCTCAGTAGTGTGTGTTTTATAGGGGTTAAATTAGTTCATAAGTTCATAGTGAAATGTCATAATTCTTTGTAATAATTCATGTTAAAAAATAGTCATAGCGTTAAAAGTAATTTCTATACAGTCAGTAGTGGGTTACTTGTATTTTATGTTGAAAGCGCAGCCAGTTGCCGCTAGGATTTGTGGGTAGAAGAAACGGACTTTGGTGAGAGAGAAGAAAAATAAGGCAGAGAGTATAACCTGCCCGCGAATGTCTGAAACGTTCCTCCTGTGTGTTAAACCCTTTTCCTACACCTTCGAAAGCAATGGCTTTTCACTCGGGCTTTTCATTGAGCTTCGAGCCACAGTTATAAACAACTGTAAGCTGTCTAAGAAGACTGGAAATAAAGGAGCAGGACGCTCGGTTTCCTGGCTCGTGAAAAACGAGTTTGGCTTGCTGTTGATCTGCGTTAACATACACAGTGTATACAACACGTAGGGATAACAGTACAGTGAAAAGCCAGGTCAGCAGTTGGTGAAGATAAGGTCCACGACACAGCGAGGGACGACACTCAAGAGTGAAAAGCCACATCAGCAGTTGGTGAAGATAAGACTCACGACACAGCGATGGATGACACTCAAGAGAAGAGGGCAGAAGAAAAGGCGAACTCTGAAGCCAAATCATCGTACAACGCTAGCTCCAGCTCCAAACGTTCTAGCTCCAAGTCATCCTCAAAGTCCAACATAATGGAAGCAGCCATCATGGCGCGAGCCTCTGCTGAAGCTGCGAATGCTAGAGCCTCATACAGTAAGAAACAACTAGAAATTAAAAAGCAACAAGCAAAGCTAGAACAAGCAAAGCAACAAGCAGAGCAACAAGCAAAGCTAGAACTGGATCTAGAGATGCTGGAGATAGAGAAGGAAACAGCGGCCGCCACAGCAAAAGCAGAAGTTCTAGAAGCTGCTGCAGCTGCCGAGCTAGACGAAGGAGAGAGTGTAAGGAGCGCAATTCCATTACAAGCTGTCAGACAGAGAACTATGGAGTATGTGCACCACCAAATCCAGCTAAAGTCACAGGTGCGACCAACTGAAGAAGAAACACCTCAAGTCGAACCTGCACAAAGGGTGCAATCATTCACTCCGAGGAGACCCGAACAAACTCTCTCTCCACCAGCATTCAAAAAAATGTACGTGAAAAATGAATCCATCGACATACTGAGCGACTATGTCAGGCCAAACAGCTCCCATGCTTCCCACAATGGTGACCCACCTATGGCAGACTTTGCTAGGTTCCTCGCGCGCAGAGAGCTAATCACAACCGGAATCTTTAAGTTTGACGACACCCCCGAGAACTTTAGAGCATGGCCGTCGTCATTTATAAATGCAACTGAAGACGTTGGTCTCACATATAGCCAGGAGTTAGATCTCCTAGTCAAGTGGCTTGGTAAAGAGTCCTCAGAACACGTTAAAAGAATCAGAGCTGTCTATGCCACTAACCCCAAAGCTGCTCTCCAATTGTCATGGGACAGGCTAAAAGAATGTTACGCTACGCCATAAGTAGTAGAAAACGCCTTGTTTACAAAACTAGATAACTTCCCTCGCCTTACAAATGGAGACAATGTAAAACTCAGGGAACTTGGAGATTTACTCTTAGAGCTGCGGGTCGCTAAAGATGAAACTTATCTCCCAGGCCTCGCTTACCTCGACACACCCTGTGGGGTTAAGCCCATAGTTGAAAAGTTACCTCCAAGTTTACAAGATAAATGGCTGCACGCGGGCTCAAAATACAAACAAAAATATGATGTAACCTTCCCTCCCTTCTCATATTTTGTAAAGTTTGTCCAAGACGAGGCTAAAGCAAGAAATGACCCAAGTTTTACGACATGCAGCAGCCAACCCTTCAGCAAAGGTGAGAGGCCACCATTCAAACAAACTAGCTACAGAACGCCTCTAACTGTAAACAAAACAGAGGTCGACACAACTGATCCCGCTAGTACTAAAGAGGACGATTTAACACACTACTGTCCAGTCCATAAGAAAATGCATCCTCTAGCCAAATCTAGAGCTTTTCAGAATAAACCGCTACAAGAGAGGTGAAGCATACTCAAAGAATACAAACAATGTTTTCGCTGCTGCTCTCCCACGCACGCAATAAAGGACTGTGACATGAAACTCAAGTGCGAGGAGTGCCAAAGTGAAAGACATTGCTCTGCCATGCATCCCGATTCAAGTCAGCAACCCCAGCCAGGAAACACACCTGAACCAGAGCCTCAGCCCCGAGACAACACACCACCTGAGGTAACGTCACGGTGCACTGAGATCTGCGGCGAAGGTAATCTCCACGTTCTTGCTCAAAGGTATGTCTAGTTCGAGTTTTCCCTAAAGGCCAACCAGAACGCTCCATTAAGATGTATGCAATCCTTGACGATCAGAGTAATAAAGCGCTGGCCTGTCCTGAATTCTTCGAGCTGTTTGGGATCAAAGGTAGCCCTCTGACATACCTCATGAGAACATGTGCTGGTTTAACTGAAAAGCTTGGCAGGGAAGCAGTGAGGTTCCAAATCGAGCCAGTAGGTGGAGGCCCACGCTTAGACCTCCCTCCTCTCCTTGAATGCGACGAGATAAAGTTCAGTAGGGGTGAAATACCTATGCCCGAAGTCGCTCTTGCTCATCCCCACTTAAAACACCTCGCTCTTCTCATCCCCAAGTACAACCCAGATGCTCAGATGGCAATTTTACTGGGCAGAGACATCCTACGAGCCCACAAGGTAAGGCAACATGTCAACGGACCCCACAATGCTCCCTTTGCTCAACGCCTGGACCTAGGCTGGGTAATTGTGGGAGAGGTGTGCCTTAACGCTCATAAGCCAACCGTCAACGTTTATAAAATGTACATGCTCTCCAACGGACGCCCATCTCTCTTCACTCCTTGTCCTAACAGCATCAACATCAAAGAGAAACCATGCTACGGCGGGGAGCACAAGGACGGCCTCTCTAAACGCAGCTCAAAACCCAATGCAGTGGAAGAAAAGTTTGGGGACAAAGTTTTTGAGTGCACAGAGAACGATAACAAGTGTGCCGTGTCCTTCGAAGATGAGACCTTCCTAAAGATGATGGAGGAAGAAGTCCACCAGGATGGAGACAACAACTGGATCGCTCCTCTGCCATTCAAGTTTCCTTGCTTGCCACTCCCAAATAACAGGGACCAAGCATTGTCTAGACTCGGCTCACTAAGACACAACTTAACGAAAAACCCTCAAATGAAAGAACAGTTCTCAGAGTTTATGGACAAGCTGTTCGAGAACAATCATGCAGAGATCGCTCCACCCATCACCGATAACACTGAATGCTGGTACCTGCCCATTTTTGGAGTATATCATCCCCAGAAGCCCAATCAGATATGGTCTGTCTTTGATTCAAGTGCCGAGCAATTTGGTGTGTCACTCAACTCAGTACTGTTAACAGGTCCAGATCTTAATAATACCCTCCTCGGCGTGCTGATTCGGTTTAGGAAGGAGCTCATCGCAGTCACTGCCGATATCCAGCAAATGTTTTATGGGTTCTTAGTCAGACCAGACCATAAAGACTATTTGAGGTTCTTGTGGCACGAGGGAAATGACTTGTCAAAAGAGGTGCAGGAGTACCGCATGCGGGTGCACATTTTTGGAAACAGCCCGTCGCCAGCGGTAGCTATCTATTGCCTACACAGGGCTATCCAGAAAGGCGAGCCAAAGTTTGGAGCAGACACAAGACACTTTGTTGAGAGACACTTTTATGTAGATGACGGGTTGATTTCGCTTCCCACTGAATCTGCAGCCGTAGACTTGCTCAAGCGCACATGCGCATCCTTGGCCGAGTCCAATCTCAAGCTCCACAAAATCGCCTCGAATAGTGTCTCAGTCATGCAAGCCTTCAAGCCAGAAGACCTGGCCACCGGTATCAAAGACTTGAGTCTCGGCAATGGCACTCTACCAGCTCAGAGAAGTCTAGGCCTGTGCTGGGACATAAACACTGACTCTTTCACATTCAAGGTTGCCGTCGATGATAAACCCTACACCCGCCGCGGGGTTCTGTCAACAATTAACAGCATCTTCGACCCCTTGGGACTATCGTCACCAGTGACAATCAAAGGCAGACTCTTGTTACGTGAACTGTTGAATGGTGTCCAAGGTTGGGATGCTCCTCTCCCTCAGGACAAAATGGACACATGGGAAACATGGAAAATGTCCCTCCAAGATCTTAGCAGTCTTAAGGTGCCACGCTGCTATGTACCAGCTTCCCTCTCTAAGTCCACTTACACCGAACTGTGTATCTTTTCCGACGCTTCAAGCTGGGCTATTGCGGCAGTAGCATACTTGAAGACAGTCAATGCAGAAGGACAATGCGAAGTCGGATTTGTGCTTGGAAAAGCAAAACTTTCACCACAACCAGAGCCCACGATACCTCGCCTTGAACTTTGTGGAGCAGTTCTAGCGGTTGAGATGGCGGAGCTAATTCTGAACGAACTTGATCACAAACCAAATGCTGTCAAATTCTACTGTGATAGCAAGGTGGTTCTTGGGTACATTTGCAATGATTCAAAGCGCTTCTATGTCTATGTGCATAACCGCGTTCATCGTATCCGTCAGTCCACATCCCCTGAACAGTGGCACTATGTCACATCAGAGCAAAACCCAGCTGATCTAGCCACCAGGTCAATACCTGCATCACAGCTTATGGACACTATGTGGTTTAAGGGACCAGACTTCCTTTACAGACTACCTGAATCCGAGACACCTGAATCCTTTGAGTTGATCGAGCCTGAAGTAGACTCTGAAATCAGAAAAGTAGCTACCTTTTCTACTCACATTCAGAAAAACGGGCCCTTACCAGCATGCTTCCAGCGCTTTTCAAGTTGGAACTCATTGGTACGTGCCATTGCCTTCCTAATTCACCAAGCTCGTTCTCACTCATCAAGCAACCTGTCAGATCATTCATGCAGGGGCTGGCATCGATGTAGCAAGCCACGCACTCCAGAGGAGCTGGATGCTGCCAGTAACCTCATCCTCCAGTCTGTTCAAAAAGACGCTTTTCCCGACGAGTATGCTGCTCTCCACGCCAACCAAACCGTCCACAGTTCAAGTCCCATCGTGGCTCTTGATCCCTATATGAATGAAAGCCTCATCAAAGTTGGAGGTCACCTCAAACATGCTTCATTGAACACAGCATCCGAGAATCCAACCATTCTCCCAAACAAGCATCATGTAACTCAACTGCTTGTCCGTCACTATCATGCCAAAGTTGTGCATCAAGGAAGACAGTTCACGGAAAGCGCAATTAGGCAAGCCGGACTGTGGATTGTAGGTTGCAAAAGACTGGTCTCGTCCATTATCCACCATTGTGTAACGTGCAGGAGACTCAGGGGAAAACTAGAGACTCAGACAATGGCAGATCTCCCACCTGAGAGACTCAAAACATGCCCTCCATTTTCATACGTCGGGTTGGACGTATTCAGTCCATGGTCAGTAGTCACTCGACACACACGAGGTGGAGCTGCACAAGGAAAAAGGTGGGCAATACTCTTCACGTGTATGACCACAAGAGGCGTGCATATTGAAGTCATTGAGTCTATGGACGCTTGCAGCTGCATAAACGCAATACGCAGATTCTTTGCAATACGAGGCCCAGCAAAGCAAATGCGATCTGACAGAGGCACTAACTTCATTGCAGCGAGTGTGGAGTTAGGCATGGCACAACCAAACAAGAACCCTCCCAATATTGTCAACTATCTTCATGCCAACGGTTGCACATGGGAGTTCAATCCCCTGCATGCCTCTCACATGGGAGGCATCTGGGAAAGACTGATTGGGGTCACTCACAGAATACTGGACTCTATGCTTTTGCAAAACAAACACACTCGTTTGACGCATGAGGTGCTTTGTACTTTAATGGCTGAGGTAACGTCTATAATCAACGCAAGGCCCTTAGTCCCCATCTCAACAGACTCTTCCTCACCATTCCTACTCTGTCCTGCAATGATCTTGACCCAAAAGCAGCATGTTCCCCCTCCACCAGGAGACTTTTGTGGAAAAGACCTGCTCAAAACCCAGTGGAAACAAGTGCAAGCACTCGCCAATGAATTTTGGAGCCGCTGGAGAAACGAATATCTCAACACCCTCCAATCAAGGCGCAAGTGGCATACAACACACCGCAACCTCCAGACAGGTGACATAGTGCTGTTGAAACAGAATCAGAATCAGAATCAGAATAAACTTTATTGCCAAGCATGTAAAAAACACACGAGGAATTTGACTTGACATTGGTGCGTGTGCAAGCGCGACACAACGACACGGCAGCCATAATAGGCGCCTCATCAAACAGAGATAGATAAGAAAGGGAGGGGAGGGGAGGGAACGACACAATGGGGGAGGAGAGAAAAAAAACTTCGTTATCAGAATACAGCTTATGAATATTTAAGCAGATTATGATTACAATGAAAAAAAATCTCTCAATAGCACAGAGCAACAATCAACCACAAAAAACCAAAAGACCAAAAGTCAGAGAGGATCAGTGAATGGATGGGTGTAATTCAGTATATGAGTCAGTATGTTCGTGTATGTTGAATGCAGGTGGGTGTTTATCAGTTACTGGAGGCAGCAAAATCTCTCCCAGCCGAGATGTTATGTTTTAGTGTCTGAAACTTGGAAGCATGTCCTTGAGGCATGGCAGATGGAAATTTCCTGAGCCAGTCACATGTCCTTGAGAGTTCAGATGCAGCCCCAGAATGTTTATGAAAGAGAAGCACAATCTTCTGTTTTGTCTTTATCCAGGAGGAAAATAGTCAACAGGGCATCGAATTCAAGGTCTGATAGACACAGATCACTCAGAGCATAGAATTTTTTAATCTCTTGCAATCTTGTGTTCATAATTTCCATACATAGGCTTTAAATCCATTCCTTGGAGGCACCAAAAACGACTCCAGATGTTTCCCTTCTAGAACATGGGTAAACATGTCCGGTAGAGTCCATCCCTCTACAGTGCATGCCAGATGGTAATTTCCATGTTAGTCATTGCCGCTAGTTAGTGCACTCCCCCGTCTGGTCGAATTGTTGAAGAAGCAGCTATGCCGGGACCGCTTTTAATTAGCTCTTCCAGTTAATTTTTCGATACACCAGGAAAAACTCCAGAGCCAATCAGCAGAAAATCCTGTGATCCTAGCCAAACCAGATAGATGTTTCCACATCCTCAGTCGAATCATGCAGACACATGCGTTCCAATCCATGGGTCTCTCCATAGGGGCTCCCCCTGGCCCGAATTTATATAAAATGTTGTTAATTTTATTAAAGCCGCTCACCAAATCCATTTTTTTTTCGTTTGGATCAAGATTCAGCCAGAAGAACAGCGACGCAGACAAGACAGCAAGCTGGGATTCTCAGTTAGGGAGGGAAGGAGGGTAAAAGAGGGAGCAAAGGAAAAAGCGTCTGTTCTCTCTGAAGGGCAGAAGCAGAATGGGACCAAGCACCCAAAAACGAGTGGACAGTGGCCATCATCACATCCACCTTTCCAAGCAGCGACGGGAAGGTCAGAAAGGTCGAAGTGAGGACAGCATCCCAGGGTGTTTCAAGGACTTACTTCCGTCCTATTTCAGACGTTGTAGTGCTCTTAGAGAATGAAGTTGTAGTTAAAAAGAAGTAGTGGCATTAGTAATGCCAGGCGGCGAGTGTTCTGCCCTCAGTAGTGTGTGTTTTATAGGGGTTAAATTAGTTCATAAGTTCATAGTGAAATGTCATAATTCTTTGTAATAATTCATGTTAAAAAATAGTCATAGCGTTAAAAGTAATTTCTATACAGTCAGTAGTGGGTTACTTGTATTTTATGTTGAAAGCGCAGCCAGTTGCCGCTAGGATTTGTGGGTAGAAGAAACGGACTTTGGTGAGAGAGAAGAAAAATAAGGCAGAGAGTATAACCTGCCCGCGAATGTCTGAAACGTTCCTCCTGTGTATTAAACCCTTTTCCTACACCTTCGAAAGCAATGGCTTTTCACTCGGGCTTTTCATTGAGCTTCGAGCCACAGTTATAAACAACTGTAAGCTGTCTAAGAAGACTGGAAATAAAGGAGCAGGACGCTCGGTTTCCTGGCTCGTGAAAAACGAGTTTGGCTTGCTGTTGATCTGCGTTAACATACACAGTGTATACAACACGTAGGGATAACAGTACAACTGCATTTCCAGTTACTAATTCTAACTGCTGCATTGGTTTAAGGCTTCTAATATATGATACTGTTTTGTTCAAACATAATCCTAAACTAGTGATTACTCATGTCAATTAGTAAAACATTTACTGATTCACAGAATATTTAGCGAATACATGCTGTGAATAGCAAAAACACATTCAAATTGTGGAAGCTTTAGGTGTAATTTAACCTCTTGCACTCCGTTGTACCACGGATGGGCAAGTCTCTGCGTCCTAGAGCGCACGAGGGCACTCTCATGCGCCCTGGTGCGCTCTCGTGCGCTCTAGGACGTATGATGGAGATGGTGATGGCGTCCAAGCGCGCACTGAAAATAAAAGCTGCAGACACAGCCGTGAACAGATTAGTTCATCTGATTGACCTCTCATTCGACTAATAAGAGCCTTGAATTGGGTTTCTGAAATCTTGAAGAACCAATGACTGAAAACCTAGCAAGAAGGACCCGCCTACCAACGCTGTGAATGCAGTGAGCCAATTGAAGCAGAGAAGTTAGCCAGCTGTTTTTTTTAAGGCTGGGTGAAGACAGGACTCGCAGAAAGAACCGTCACAGACCCAGCAGCATGGAGACCACCCACAAATGCAACCTGTGTGACAGCATTCGTGCATCGGCATGTTCGGCCACAGGCGGTGCTTATTTTGTTTTTGTTCCAGCAGAGTAGACGCTATGATTTTCTTCCATGGTCATCATAGACCGACGGAGGCTGATGACGACACACACGCCTTCGCCAGTCTTTTTTTAATTACTACTGTTATTTGTTTTGAAAAATTGTTTGCCAAAAACCGCAATCATGGAAGCACAAAACCGCAATAATGGAATTATGTTTTGATCGGGTCGCGAGACCAGAACCACGAGCGGACCAGCGTCGCGTTTGTCTGACAATGAGGAAGAGAAGTTCGCCAGCTCCGCTGCTGCTGTGAAGAGGTAAGGTGTTATAAGCTAAATTATTCTCTATCCCTGAAAATTGTAATCCAAAATAACTTTTGACCGATCGGTAAATTACAACTGTGCGGCACACGAAGTGTGAAGTTCGAGCGCCACGGTACACAGTTCGTTCATCGCGTCCAGACCGTGAACGCCACCCCCCCGCTATTCTTCTGTAGCGAGCGGCGGGGGGGAGCCTCAGTGACTGAGCTGCTGTCCCACATCGCGACATTAGGCTAATCCGTCATGTAGCGATGGCCGATGTCCATCCTCTGTAGTGGGGGGGACAACCCCCCCCCCCCCCCACACACACACACAGAGACACAGCCCTGAGTGTCACCTTTCATTAGAGCCCAAAATGAAGCTTCTACATTGAAGCATTCAAAAGTTACAGACGTTTTTCCAAACTGTGCCATTTGGCACAATTTGGCACAGTTCCAAAACGCCTGGGAACTACCTGAGGAAAAAGCTGTGCAATATATTCATTTTTTGTGGTATTGTTACAAAATTTGGACCTCAGCTGGATAACACTTGTTTCTACATTTCTGTTGCATTTTCCAGCCCGGATCTGAAGCTGTGTGTTATTTGCAAGCATTTGTATCCAAAAAAACACCCAGGCCAAATTTATTTTCTTCAAGTTCACTATGTTTAGATGACTGTAACTCAGTGGCCGGAGCACTTATGACTATTTTGCCAAAAAAATCAAAGTGTTTTCTTTTAAATGAGACCAACCCCATGAAGATGCTGCAAAGGGTTGAAGAACAGCTTTCAATTTACTTTGGGCATGTTATTTTTTGGCGTTTTTAGGGAAATTGACCGGAGTGCAAGGGGTTAAAGGTTTTTCTGCTATTCTTCATTCTTTGTTTTTCAACAGGAAAGGGAAAGCATTCACAAGCATTCACATTTTTCCCATTGTGGGACTAATAAAGGCTTATGTTATCTAATTTTTTTTTTTTTTAGCTTTCACCAGGAATTAGATTTGCCGAATTAACAAGGGATCATAACATCACCATTACCTTTCAATTTAATAAATCCTTGGTGACATATGCAATATGTAATAAAATAATAAAAAAAACAATAATTCACTTGTGTTTCTTAACACTACATGTTGTAATAAACAGTGGGATAAACAACTGAGATAAACATTTAAGGGACATAAAACTAATAATGATAACTGCAACATTGTGGAGAGTGCAAATAAGAAACCAGACTTGCACGGCAGACAAACTTTATTCACTCTCTCACTTCATTCATACACAGAAAAAGCATTTCCTTCATACACCGGGATCTCTCCTTTTATATCACCCCATTCCTTCCCCCTGCTGCCTGAGATCTTGCATCACAATGCATTCAACACATCATCACCCCCACTGTCCCTGCAGCTACTCCTTCCTGCTGCATCAGAATCAGAATCAGAATCAGAATCAGAATGAAATTTATTGCCATTGTTCATGTAGTACACAAACTAGGAATTTGTCTCGGTGCAATGCTGCAACATTAAACATGGAGTAGCACTAAAGATAAAAATAAAAAAACTATGCATGCAATAAAATGTAGAATATGAATGAGTAATACTAATCTATGCAAATTTTAAATATATTAACAAGCAGCAGATATTGTGGAGTTCCACATAGTGCAGTCGGTAGTGCAAAAGAAAACAGTGATAATTATCATGAGTCCGGTTGAGCTGCTGTACGTAGTGCACGAGAGTCTAATAAGTCACTTAGTGTTCAGCAGTCTGATGGCAGAGGGGAAGAAGCTGTTCATGTAGCGGGAGGTTTTAGTCTGAATGGACCGAAGTCTTCTGCCTGAGGGGAGGGGGCAAACAGTGCGTGTCCAGGGTGTGAAGGGTCGGCTATGATCCGACCTGCACGCCTCTGGGTCCTGGAGATGTACAGGTCCTGGAGGGATGGGAGCGTGCAGCCGATCACCTTCTCAGCAGCGCGCACAACGCGCTGCAGTCTTAGTCTGTCCCTGGCGGTGGCTCCTGCGTACCACATGGTGATGGAGGTGGTGAGGATGGACTCGATGATGGCCGTGTAGAACTGCACCAACATCTTGGTGGGTAGCTTGAGCTTCCTCAGCTGCCTCAGGAAGAATATCCTCTGCTGGGCCTTTTTGATGAGGGAGCTGATGGTCGGCTCCCACTTGAGGTCCCGGGTGATGGTGGTGCCCAGGAAGCGGAAGGAATCCGCAGTGGTGATGGGAGAGTCTGTGAGGGTAAGGGGGGGCAGAGGGGCTGTGACTTTTCTGAAGTCCACGATCATCTCCACTGTCTTCACAGCGTTCAGCTGCAGGTTATTGTGGCTGCACCAGGACGCCAGCTGGGCCACCTCTCTCCTGTAGACGGACTCGTCGCCGTTGGAGATGAGCACGATGAGGGTGGTGTCGTCCGCAAACTTGATCAGCTTGACAGACTGGTGGCTGGAGGTGCAGGAGTTGGTGTACAGGGAGAAGAGCAGGGGGGAAAGTACACAGCCCTGGGGTGATCAGGTGCTGATGCTAACAGAGTCTGAGACAGTCTTTCCCAGTCACACATGCTGCCTCCGGTCCGTCAGGAAGTCGGTGATCCACCTGCAGAGGGAGTCAGGCACGTTGAGCAGGGACAGCTTGTCCTGGAGCAGAGCGGGGCGGATGGTATTGAATGCAGAGCTGAAGTCCACAAACAGGATCCTGGCGTAGGTTCCCGGGGAATCCAGGTGCTGCAGGATGGAGTGGAGGGCCAGGTTGACTGCGTCGTCTACAGACCTGTTGGCTCGGTAGGCAAACTGCAGCGGGTCCAGGAGGGGAGTGGTGATGGTCTTGAGGTGGGGCAGGACCAGGCGCTCAAAGGACTTCATGACTACAGAGGTGAGCGCTACAGGTCTGTAGTCGTTAAGTCCAGTGATCCGTGCCTTCTTGGGGACAGGGACGATGGTAGAGGACCACCATAACTTCTCCCATCACGATACCTATTGTCCTCATCTGTTTAATCCCCCACGCTCTATTGGCAGAGGGACTATTTGCCTCCCCTCTGCTTCCAGTCTGAGATGATTATCCCAGTGCAGGTTCCCTACACCGACACCTCCTACCCCCCAGAGTCTCAGACTGAGTGTTGGCTTCAATCTCCTCCCATATCTGCTGTAAGATAAGATAAGATAAGATAAGCCTTTATTAGTCCCACAACGGGGAAATTCCAGGATTGCAACAGCACAGGGATAGCAACACTCAGAATCAGAATCAGAATCAGAATCAGATTTATTGCCATTGTTCATGTAGTACACAAACTAGGAATTTGTCTTGGTGCAATGCTGCAACATTAAACATGATAAAATAAAAGAAATGAACTATACATGCAATAAAGTGTAGAATAAGAGTGAGTAATACTAGTCAGCAGTTTAAATATATTAGCAAGCAGCAGATAATGTGGAGAACCATATAGTGCAGTCGGTAATGCAGGAAGAAAACAGTGATGATTGACATGAGTCTGGTTGAGCTGCTTTACATAGTGCACGAGAGTCAATAAGTCACTTAGTGTTCAGCAGTCTGATGGCAGAGGGGAACGTGGGAATGTGACGGGAGGTTTTAGTCTGGATGGACCGAAGTCTTCTACCTGAGGGGAGAGGGGCAAACAGTACGTGACCAGGGTGTGAGGGATTGGCTATGATCCGGCCAGCACGCCTCCGGGTCCTGGAGATGTACAGATCCTGGAGAGATGGGAGCTTGCAGCCGATCACCTTCTCAGCAGTGCGCACGACGCGCTGCAGCCTTAGTCTGTCCCTGGCAGTGGCTCCTGCGTACCACACGGTTATGGAGGTGGTGAGGATGGACTCGATGATGCTGTGTAGAACTGCACTAACATCTTGGTGGGTAGCTTGAGCTTCCTCAGCTGCCGCAGGAAGAACATCCTCTGCTGGGCCTTTTTGATGAGGGAGCTGATGGTCGGCTCCCACTTGAGGTCCCTGGTGATGGTGGTGCCTAGGAAGCGGAAGGAATCAGCAGTGGTGATGGGAGAGCCTGTGAGGGTGAGGAGGGGCAGAGGGGTTGTGACTTTCCTGAAGTCCACAATCATCTCCACTGTCTTCAGAGCGTTCAGCTGCAGGTTGTTGTTGTTGCACCAGGACGCCAGCTGGGCCACCTCTCTCCTGTAGGCGGACTCGTCGCTGTTGGAGATGAGCCCGATGAGGGTGGTGTCGTCCGCAAACTTGATCAACTTGACAGACTGGTGGCTGGAGGTGCAGGAGTTGGTGTAAAGGGAGAAGAGTAGGGGGGAAAGTACACAGCCCTGGGGTGATCCGGTGCTGATGCTAGCAGAGTCTGAGACAGTCTTTCCCAGCCGCACATGCTGCCTCCGGTCCGTCAGAAAGTCGGTGATCCACCTGCAGAGGGAGTCAGGCACGTTGAGCAGGGACAGCTTGTCCCGGAACAGAACGGGGGGGATGGTGTTGAATGCGGAGCTGAAGTCCACAAACAGGATCCTGGCGTAGGTTCCTGGGGAGTCCAGGTGCTGCAGGATGGAGTGGAGGGCCAGGTTGACTGCGTCGTCTACAGACCTGTTGGCTCGGTAGGCAAACTGCAGCGGGTCCAGGAGGGGGGTGATGATGGACTTGAGGTGGGGCAGGACCAGGCGCTCAAAGGACTTCATGACTACAGAGGTGAGCGCTACAGGTCTGTAGACGTTAAGACCAGTGATCCGTGGCTTCTTGGGGACAGGGATGATGGTGGAGGATTTGAGGCAGGACGGCACGTGGCATAGCTTAAGGGAGGTGTTAAAAATGTCTGTGAAGACAGGAGCCAGCTCTTTCGCACAGTGTCTCAGGGTGGAGGGAGACACGCCGTCCGGACCGGGGGCCTTGCGCGGGTTCAGTCTGGAGAACTGTTTGAGCACGTCCTGCTCACTGATGACAAGGGCAGGGGGGGAGGAGGGGGGGCGCCTTTGATGAAGTAGGGACCGTGGAGGCTGTGGAGCTGGAGGGAGGGGGGGAGTTGGACACAGATGACGGGGTGTCAAAACGGGCATAATGTTGGGACAATCTTTGACAAAGGGCTTTGTCATCCTGACCTTTAGGAGCCTGAGGCCGATAATTGGTGATTTGCCTCAGTCCTCTCCACACAGAAGCCGAGTCATTAGCAGTGAACTGCTGCTGGAGTGTCTCAGAATACACAGATTTAGCTCTCCTCAGCTCTCTGTTAAACCGATATTTAACCTCCCTGTAGCAGCCCCTGTCTCCACTTTTCAGAGCAACAATCAGAAGGCAAGAAAAAAAAAGCAAGAGCAGCTAATATACATATGTACATATTACTATAAATATATACATATACACACAGACACACAGTGCAGAGCATTGTAGCCGGATGGAATAAATATATGAGTATATAAACACACAGTGCGGAGCATTGTAGCTAGATGGAATAAATATGTAGCTATATAAACACCCACAGTACGGAGCATTGCAGCTAGGTGGAATAAATATGTAAATATATAAACACACACAGTGCGGAGCAATGTAGCTAGATGGAATAATATGTAGATATATAAACACAGTGCGGCGCATTGTAGCTAGATGGAATAAGTATATAGATATATAAATATAAACACACACAGTGCAGAGCATTGTTGCTAGATGGGGTGAAACAGCACAACCGTCTCCTTAGTTATCCTACATGGTATGATTATGTGCCCATACATATTCTCACCCTCCATAGTGACCGGTATTTTCCTAGTTGTATGCCGGAGGGGACCATTGTGTAAGTCTATTGCATCTTTTGCATTCAAAAAACTATTAGGTTGTTACGTCTTTTTGCTAGCTCTGCGAGCAGCCCTGCTTAGGTTGTACAGTCTGACAGCCGTTGGTAGGAAGGACCTGCAAAACCTCTTGGTTGTGCACCTGGGATGATGTAGTCTGCTGCTAAATGAGCTCCTCAGTGCATTCAGTATGTCCTGCATAGGGTGGAACTCGGACTCCAGCAGAGATGACAGTTTAGCCACCGTCCTTCTCTCTCCTATCTCCTCCACCAGGTCAAGGCGCTGCCCCAGGACAGAGCTAGCTTTCTTGATCAGTTTGTTCAGTCTCTTCCTATCGGCTGCAGTAATGCCACTGCCCCAGCAGACCACTCCAAAAGTGATGGCTGATGCCACCACAGTGTTGTAGAATGTTTTCAGGAGCGCCCCTTGTACACCTAAAGACCTGAGTTTCCTCAGTAGGAACAGCCTGTGCTGTCCCTTCTTGTAGAGTGCGTCAGTATTGTGTGACCAGTCTAGTTTATTGCTCAGATGAACACCCAGGTACTTGCAGGATGTCACCATCTCAATGTCTGTTCCCTATATATTTACTGGTGCTGTGAGGGGTTGTCCATGCCTGCGGCAGTCCACCACCAGCTCCTTAGTAACGAGGGTTCTTCGACTCTGCGGCGCTGCTGTGCCGGTGGGGGCCTCCTGGGGGTGTGTCTGTCTGCGGGTGGGCAATGGCGAGGGGGGGGGAGAGTCGACTTGCCCGTGTGGCTGCTCTGATGACTCGCTTACCTGGGGAGTTCTCAGTGGGGGTCTTCCACGCCGAGGAGCTTGAGCCAACATCACTTGCTCGTCCGCCACCACAATGGCGGGCTTAAGTCTGTCTATACATATTTTCTCCCGATGACCCACCAAGTCTAACAAAAAGTGTTTGTCCCCTGGTTCCAGCACTCTGAACGGGCCATCGTAGGGTGGGCGCAATGGGGGGCGGTGGGCACTGTGCCTGACAAACACAAACTTGCGTTCTTCAAAGTTTTTGGCACAAAAGTGCGTGGAAAACAGTGGTGGGCCAGGCCCGGTAGCGTGCCTGGCTACCGGGCCGTGAACGCTCTGTGAACGCTGAGACAGATGGTTGTTCGGCGTGGGATTATCTGGAAAAAAATCCCCGGGGAGCCGCAGTGGCTGAAAAAACCAAGCTCTGCCGGGGAAGCCTCCAAATCCAACCCTAACAGAACCCACAGCAACCGGTCTACCCAATTTGCATCCGTAAGCGAAGCCCTGAGCGCTGCTTTCAGTGACCTAGGGAAACACTCGCATAACCCATTGGCCTGTGGGTTGTACTCGGTTGTGCGATGAATTGCAACACCCAGGCTACGGGCCATCGCGGACCAGAGGTCGGAAACAAACTGAGGGCCCCTATTGGACGTGATGTCCGAAGAGATGCCAAAACATGCCACCCATGTTGTCAAAAAGGCGCGCGCCACGTCCGCGGACGTGGTTGCCGCTAGCGGGATTGCTTTTGGCCAGCGCGTGGTGCGGTCCACCACTGTCAGAAGGTGCGTGAACCCCTGCGATGGAGGGAGGGGGCCCACGAGGTCCACGTGAACGTGGTCGAACCTCTTAGCCGGTATATGAAACGGCTCCAAAGGGGCCTTTGTGTGTCTGTGTACTTTGGCTCGTTGGCACGCTATGCAGGCTGCCGCCCACTCTTTCACCTGTTTGCGCAGGCCTGGCCATACGAACTTTGCTCCCACCATTTTGACTGACGCGCGCACTCCTGGGTGTGCCAGAGCGTGAACTGATTCAAACACGTGGTGGCGCCAAGCAACTGGGACCACCGGGCACGGGTGTCCCGTGGAGACGTCACAGATTGGTGGGGGGGGTGGCTCCTGTCTTGCAGTACTCTGCTCTCCATCCTTAACCCTGTTGGACCACACTGGAGCGCGCACACATCCGCATGGCCAATCTGCTCTGCGGCCATGGCTGTATAATTTATCCCTAAGCAGACTGGGGCCACTACTGCGTGCGAGAGGCAGTCCGCCACCACACTCAGTTTACTGGCCACATGCTGAATATCGGTCGTAAACTCCGAGATCGCGGCTAGCTGTCTCTGCTGCCGGCCCGACCATGGTTCCGAAACCTTGGCCATCGCGTATGTTAGCGGCTTTTGGTCCATGAATGCAGTGAAGCTGCGCCCTTCCAGCCAGAACTGGAAGGGGCGTATGGCCAGGTGGAAAGCCAGTAACTCTCTGTCGAACGCGCTGTATTTACGCTCACTGTCGAGCAAAGCCCTGCTAAAAAAAGCGAGCGGCTGCCAAGAACCGGCAACGCATTGCTCCACGATGGCCCCTATGGCCACGTCCGAGGCGTCGGTAGTGAGCGCTATCCGAGCCGCCGGGTCCGGGTGCGCCAACAGTGTGGCATTTGCCAGGGCTGTTTTAACCTCAGAGAATGCCTGCTCCTGCTCCGGAGTCCAGTCGACTCTGTCCGCCGGTTTCCGTTTCTTGAGCGTGGTGTACAATGACTGCATGAGCTGAGCTGCGCGGGGGAGGAACCGATTATAAAAGTTAACCATTCCCAAAAACTCTTGCAGCGCCCTGAACGTCTGAGACTGGGGAAAATTCACCACGGTGCGCACCTTGTCCAGCAAGGGTATCGCTCCCTCCGGTGGGATGCGGTGCTCCAAAAAATCAATCCCCGTCACGCTGAACTGGCATATCGTCGGGTTGATTATTAACCCGTGCTCCTCTAACCTCCAGAAAACCGTCCTGAGGTGGGATAAGTGTTCGTCCTCGGACGCGCTGACCACCAGGATGTCATCCAGGTAGACAAACACAAACGGCAGATCGCGCAACACCGCATCCATCATACGTTGGAATGTCTGTGCCGCACCTTTTAATCCGAAGGGCATGCGCAAAAACTTAAACAGGCCAAACAGAGTTATTTCCGCCATTTTAGGTATGTCCTCCGTGTGCACTGGGACCTGGTGGTAACCATGGACCAGGTCTATTTTAGAAAAAATACATGCCCCGGCGAGGTGAACGGATAAATCCTGAATATGGGGAATCGGGTAGCGGTCGTGCGCTGTGACGTTGTTCAATCTGCGGAAATCTCCACACGGTCGCCACGATCCCTTGGCCTTAGGGACCATGTGTAGTGGGGATGCCCATGGGCTGTTTGAGCGCCTGATGATGCCCAACCTTTCTAAGTTGACAAACTCCTCGCCCGCTATGGCCAGTTTAGCTGTGTCCAGGCACCGAGATCGTGCAAAAACGGGCGACCCAGTGGTGGTGATAAAGTGTTCCTCCCCGTGTTTAGTGATGGCCGCCGAAAACGTTGGGACCGTGAGTGGCTAGCGTTGTTGGGCCGGCCCCTCGAGCTGTACAGGGGAGAGAATCAAAAGACATTGCATTGATCAGGCATCTGTTAGCAACATCGACTAGCAGCCCGTGTGCACACAGAAAATCAGTGCCCAAGATTGGGAAACTGCATGCCGCTATGACGAATGTCCACTCATACATACGGCCGTGCAGGGATACAGTCAGTGTCCTCTCACCAAAAGTCCTAATGTCTGAGCCGTTTGCGGCTATCAGCTTGGTGCCACTAGCTCCCGCTAGCCGGTCGGTGTAGGACGGCAGGATGAAGCTCTTTTGGGATCCGGTGTCTACGAGGGACCGTCTCCCTGAGCACGAGTCTGTCACGTAGAGCAGCTTGTTTTCTTCACTGGAGGTTGCAGCTGCTACTAAGTCCCAGCCTTGGCATTTCCCGAACACTTGAATTGGCACTGTGGCACACATCGGCATGCGTTCTCTCCAAAGCGGCGGTGGTAGGAGCAAAGCGTGTCTCTCTGGCGCTTCCTGGCCCCCACTGCCACTACCATCGCCGGCTCCTCGCTTCTCCTGGTCGTCTCACTGGGTTCCGACGCTGCCACGCTCACTGTGAGGGCTCTGGTGGTGAGGATGATTTGATCTGCCTCCTGGGCTAGCGCACGGTAGTCACACGCGGCCAGCAATGGCGAGTTGGCCAGGACCACTCTTGCCTCCGTTGGGAGGTTCCAGAGGAAAAGGTGGGCAAACAGAAAATGCCCATCGTCCATGCCCATCAATGCCAACCGCCGACCCATCTCCTAACTCGGAGCAGGACTCAGGAGCTCAGAACTCAGGAGCCTCTCCACTCTCTCACAGTCCGAGAGTGTGTAGTGCCGGGTCAGCGCAGCTTTGACAGTCCCGTATTTATCGTGGGCTGGAGGCTGTTGGAGCAGGCTCGCTACTTGCTGAATCGTGCGAGCATCCAGCGCTGCGACCACATAGTAATATTTGGTGTCATCTGCCATTATTCCCCGAAGGGCGAACTGAGCCTCGGTGTGGAGGAACCAAGATCGCGGGTCGTGCAGCCAAAAGTCTGGTAGTTTGACCGAAACGGCGTACACGTTGCTGGGGCTTTCTGTCCGGGCCGTCTCTGGGATGAACTTTATTCACTCTCTCACTTTATTCATACACAGAAAAAGCATTTCCTTCATACACCAGGGTCTCTCCTTTTATATCACCCCACTCCTCCCCCCTGCTGCCTGAGCTCTTGCATCACAATACATTCAACATATCATCATCCCGACTGTTCCCGCAGCTACTTCTTCCTGCTGCATCACCATAACTTCTCCCATCACAATACCTATTGTCTTCATCTGTTTAATCCCCCATGCTCTATTGGCAGAGGGACTATTTGCCTCCCCTCTGCTTCCAGTCTGAGATGATTATCCCAGCATAGGTTCCCTACAACATTAGTAAAATCAATTTATGAGGTGATAAAATTTGCACTCCTGTTGATGTAAATACTGACATAAGAATGGGGAAGCTGTAAGGGTTCCCCAAATTTTTCTTTGCAGGATAGCACCGAGATTTGATCTTTGTGGGAGATGGGAGGACGTTGGACAGTGGGTGTGTGGGTGACGGGCTCATTGGCTGGAAGGGGTGACAGTGACCACAGGGGAAAGGACCTCTCAGTTGACAAGCATTTTCTGAAGCTAAGTAGAACAAATGACGTTGCAAATGACATTGCATAACAATTTTAATGACTTTGACCTTAAAAATGTAGTTTTCATATGACTTCACACTGCAGGATACATTTGATGCCACTCACCACATAATGGTGTGACAATATCACGTTTCAGAAATGTGACAGTAATAAGGAATGTGTTTTTCCGGTGCTCAGCCATGGCCAAGCTGGGCCTCGGGACTACAGTCCACCCCATAATTTACCAGGGAATATATAAAATGAGGCATTCCTTGTTCAAAATTAAGCCAAATTCTAATCAGGCAATATGTCCACCTTTCCACTGACGGAAGGAGGGTGACACAACCTTTCACAAGGATTCACTTACACAAATTCAACCTGTTTGTGTTCAACTGGACAAACTGATCTTAGTTATCAATGCTAAATCTGCACAGACAAATCTGCACAGACAGCTATATTGCATGAATATGTACCCATACACACCACCACCCTCCGTAGCGACCGACATTGTCCTAGTTGTATACTGGAGGGGACCATTTGTGTAAGTCTGTTGCGTCTTTTGCATTCAATACTATTAGGTCGTCACGTACTTTTGCTATCTCTGTGCACAGCCCTGCTTAGGTTATAAAGTCTGACAGCTGTAGGTAGGAAGGACCTGCGAAACCTCTCGGTTGCACACCTAGGATGATGTAGTCTGCTGCTAAATGAGCTCCTCAGTGCGTTCAGTATGTCCTGCATAGGGTGGGACTCGGACTCCAGCAGAGATGACAGTTTACCACCACCCTTCTCTCTCCTATCTCCTCCACTGGGTCAAGGCGCTGCCCCAGGACAGAGCTAGCTTTCTTGATCAGTTTGTTCAGTCTCTTCCTATCGGCTGCTGTAATGCCACTGCCCCAGCAGACCTCTCCAAAAGTGATGGCTGATGCCACCACAGTGTGGTAGAATGTTTTCAGGAGCACCCCTTGTACACCAAAAGACCTGAGCCTCCTCAGTGGGAACAACCTGCGCTATCCCTTCTTGTAGAGTGCGTCGGTATTGTGTGACCAGTCTAGTTTATTGTTCAAGTGAACACCCAGGTACTTGTAGGATGTCACCATCTCAATGTCTGTTCCCTGGATGTTTACTGGTGCTGTGAGGGGTTGTCCTTGCCTGCGGCAGTCCACCACCAGCTCCTTAGTTTTCCTCGTGTTGATCTGGAGGCAGTTCCGATGGTACCAGTCCATGAAGTCCTGGATAAGTCCTCTGTACTCAGCTTCATCTCCGTTGGAGATGAGGCCGACGATCGCAGAGTCGTCAGAGAACTTCTGTAGATGGCAGTGTGTTGTGTTGTGTGAGAAGTCCGCAGTAGAAAGGGTGAACAGGAAGGGAGCCAAAACCATTTCCTGGGGGCCCCCTGTGCTGCCGATGATCGTGTCGGACACACAATCCCGGGTTCTCACAAACTGTGGCCGGTTTGTGAGGTAGTCCAGGATCCACGATGACAGGTGCTGGTCCACCCCTGCGCACAGCAGCTTGTCCCTCAGGATTATCAGTTGGATGGTGTTGAAAGCACTGGAGAAGTCAAAGAACATGATCCTCACCGCATTCCTAGGCTTCTCCAGGTGGAACAGAGAACGGTGAAGGAGGAAGATCACTGCATCCTCCACCCCGATGCCATGCTGGTAGGCGAACTGGAGTGAATCCATCGCTGGTCCCACCAGGGGGCAGAGGTAAGCAAGGAGCAGTCTCTCCAGGGTCTTCATCAAGTGAGACGTCAGGGCCTCTGGTCTGTAGCTGTTCAGGTCTCTGGGGTGGGATGTGGGAAGTGGGATATCAAGATTTAAAATAGCTGAAATGATTTACTTAGATAATGGAAATGGAATACACTTTGTAAATCAAATCATGTCACATTTAGGTGCAGTTCCTAAATTATTAGGACCAAACATTTACCTAGGAAACCACTTAGCTTACCATCAACAATCTACAAGATTAGTATAATACACAAACTAGAAAAGCACTCGGAGAGCGCAGACCTCCGCCAAGCGCCACAATTCCCCCCATACAGTGTTTGTGTGTACGTTTTCAGATTCCTTGAGCATGTAAACATATGACTAGCAATTGGATTCACAATGATTATTTGTTTATTTGACAGGGACAGTGCAATAAACACACAATTAATCAATGACAATCAATCTGATAGTGATAGGATTAGTGGTTCAGTAGTAAAAGCATTGCCTCCTTGGCGGAGGTAAGAAACTGAAGTGTTGCTGTTGTGTCCATCTCCTCCACTGACGGATGCAGATTGGGTAGACAGCTTGCCGTGGGTTTTATATTATATTGTAAGGTGCTGCTCGACATGGCGACGTCCCACCGGGAGGTTCGAACTCACGCCTCCCACTCCGGAGTCCCGCACTCTACCTGTGTCGCCAATAGGGTCAACCCACTTGGCAAGCCAAGTAGGGTGCTCATATTGAGTTCGCTACAATATTATTTTTTTGGGGGTTGCGCTCCGCGGCAAACGAGAATTTAGAAGCTTCGCCGGCAGAGAGCTCGTTTTTGCGCAGCGCCTATGGCTGGCCGGTGAATTTCTGCCAAATGCGCAGCTCCTATGGCTGGCCGGGGAATTTCTGCCAAAGAATCCGTCAGCGGACAGCTGCCCGTGTGAGGTTTTGCAGTTTGACAGGCACGCTGGCGGACCCAGGCCAGCAGTGTTTTCCGCGTCCTTTTGTGCCTAAAACGTTGAAGAACGCAGAGTTTGTGTTGCAGACACGACGACCAGCGCCCTCCATTGCGCCTGCGCACATGTTGAAAATGGCTGTATGTCACAGTGTTGAATGAAAAATGCTTTAAAAAATTCCTGTATCCAGACGGTGAACCGGATCACCCCCAAAATTTAATCAGTTCTTCCTTGTACCATTTCCAACAATGCCTGAAAGTTTCATGGAAATCTGTCCAAGATTTTTTGAGTTATCTTGCTAACCAACAGACAGACAGACAGACAGACAGACAGACAAACAAACACACAGACAAACCCCGGCAAAAACATAACCTCCTCCTGGCCTTTTCGGCCTGGCGGAGGTAATAAGAAAAATAGGGAAATTGTGAATGGCAAACCCTATTATTGAAGCCATTTAAGTTAGGTGATGAGGAAGGGTTTCTGGGTGATTATATGCAAAGAATGCAAAGAATGACAACTGACAGCGATGTCATCCATACTGCCCTTCCCAGGAGGGACCATGTGACGAAGGAACCGTGGGAGGTGCACCCATCTCTTGAGCAAACCAGGGGATCTGGTCATCAAAGGAAAATGGACCAAAACGTCCTGGCAAGGACAGCACAAAGGTTATCCTGCTGACCTAAACAGCGGCGGAAAGTGAAGGACGTGGCACTTGGGTGCATCTAACATTTTACTCCACCTGAAACCCTCAACAAGAGACTGTTTATATATATATATATATATATATATATATATATATATATATATATATATATATATATATATATATATATATATACATACAGTATATGTACCCTGCCTCTCGCCCAAAGATGCTGGGATGGGCTCCAGCCCCCCCCCCGTGACCCGTAAATAAATAAATAAATATATATATATATATATATATATATATATATATATATATATATATATATATACACACTACCGTTCAAAAGTTTGGGGTCACCCAGACGATTATTTTGTGTTTTCCATGAAAAGTCACACTTATTTACCACCATGAGTTGTAAAATGAATACAAAATATAGTCAAGACATTGACAAGGTTAGAAATAATGATTTATATTTGAAATAATAATTTTTTCCTTCAAACTTTGCTTTCGTCAAAGAATCCTCCATTTGCAGCAATTACAGCATTGCAGACATAACATGATTGCACAAGGGTTTTCTAATCATCCATTAGCCTTCTGACGCAATGAGCAAACACATTGTACCATTAGAACACTGGAGTGATAGTTGCTGGAAATGGGCCTCTACACACCTATGTAGATATTGCACCAAAAACCAGACATTTGCAGCTAGAATAGTGATTTACCACATTAGCAATGTATAAAGTGTATTTCTGATTAGTTTAAAGTTATCTTCATTGAAAAAAAGTGCTTTTCTTTCAAAAATAAGGAAATTTCTAAGTGACCCCAAACTTTTGAATGGTAGTGTATATATATATATATATATATATATATATACAGTGGGGCAAAAAAGTATTTAGTCAGCCACCAATTGTGCAAGTTCTCCCACTTAAAAGATGAGAGAGGTCTCCAATTTTCATCATAGGTATACTTCAACTATGAGAGACAAAATGAGAAAAAAAAAATCCAGAAAATCACATTGTCTGATTTTTAAAGAATTTATTTGCAAATTATGGTGGAAAATAAGTATTTGGTACATAACAAAAGTTCATCTCAATACTTTGCTATATACCCTTTGTTGGCAATGACAGAGGTCAAACGTTTTCTGTAAGTCTTCACAAGGTTTTCACACACTGTTGCTGGTATTTTGGCCCATTCCTCCATGCAGATCTCCTCTAGAGCAGTGATGTTTTGGGGCTGTCGCTGGGCAACACGGACTTTCAACTCCCTCCAAAGATTTTCTATGGGGTTGAGATCTGGAGACTGGCTAGGCCACTCCAGGACCTTGAAATGCTTCTTACAAAGCCACTCCTTCATTGCCCAGGTGGTGTGTTTGGGATCATTGTCATGCTGAAAGACCCAGCCACGTTTCATCTTCAATGCCCTTGCTGATGGAAGGAGGTTTTCACTCAAAATCTCACGATACATGGCCCCATTCATTCTTTCCTTTACACGGATCAGTCGTCCTGGTCCCTTTGCAGAAAAACAGCCCCAAAGCATGATGTTTCCACCCCCATGCTTCACAGTAGGTATGGTGTTCTTTGAATGCACCTCAGCATTCTTTCTCCTCCAAACACGACAAGTTGAGTTTTTACCAAAAAGTTCTATTTTGGTTTCATCTGACCATATAACATTCTCCCAATCCTCTTCTGGATCATCCAAATGCTCTCTTGCAAACTTCAGACGGGCCTGGATATGTACTGGCTTAAGCAGGGGGACACGTCTGGCACTGCAGGATTTGAGTCCCTGGCGGTGTAGTGTGTTACTGATGGCAGCCTTTGTTACTTTGGTCCCAGCTCTCTGCAGGTCCTTCACTAGGTCCCCCCATGTGGTTCTGGGATTTTTGCTCACCGTTCTCGTGATCATTTTGACCCCACAGGGTGAGATCTTGCGTGGAGCCCCTGATCGAGGGAGATTATCAGTGGTCTTGTATGTCTTCCATTTTCTAATAATTGCTCCCACAGATGATTTCTTCACACCAAGCTGCTTACCTATTACAGATTCAGTCTTCCCAGGCTGGTGCAGGTCTACAATTTGATTTCTGGTGTCCTTTGACAGCTCTTTGGTCTTGGCCATAGTGGAGTTTGGAGTCTGACTGTTTGAGGCTGTGGACAGGTGTCTTTTATACTGATAACGAGTTCAAACAGGTGCCATTAATACAGGTAACGAGTGGAGGACAGAGGAGCCTCTTAAAGAAGTTACAGGTCTATGAGAGCCAGAAATCTTGCTTGTTTGTAGGTGACCAAATACTTATTTTCCATCATAATTTGCAAATAAATTCTTTAAAAATCAGACAATGTGATTTTCTGGATTTTTTTTCTCATTTTGTCTCTCATAGTTGAGGTATACCTATAATGAAAATTGGAGACCTCTCTCATCTTTTAAGTGGGAGACCTTGCACAATTGGTGGTTGACTAAATACTTTTTTGCCCCACTGTATATATAGTATCGTCGTCGGCCTCTGTCGGTCTATGATGACCATGGAAGAGAATCCTAAACGTCTACTCTGCTGGAACAGCACCGCCTGTGGCTGAACAGGCTGATGTGCGAATGGCAGTCCCTGTCACACAGGTCGCACTTGTGGGTGGTCTCCGTGCTGCTGGGTCTGTGGTGGTTCTTCCTGCGGGTCCTTTTTTCATCTGCTGTAGCAGTCAGTCTCTCTTCACCCGCCTTGAGCTGTCTGGTCAGGGAGCCTCTCCATTTGGAGCGGTCCGTTGCAAGGTCCTCCCAGCGCTCTGTGTTGATCTCCAGGGCCTTCATGTCTCTGTATCAAGGGAGAGGTTGTTGCTGATCGTGGACTCCAGGTACGTGAACTGATTCACGACCTCCAGCTCGTAGTCGTCGATGGTGATGGTTGGTGGTGCTTCCGTGCCTTGCGCCAAGACGTTTGTCTTCTTCAGGCTGATGGTAAGCCCGAAGTCCTTGCATGCCTGGGAGAAGCGGTCCATCAGGGTCTGAAGCTCCTGCTGTGTGTGGGTTGCGACTGCAGCGTCATCTGCGAACAGCATGTCTCTGATTTGAGCCTCGCGTACTTTGGTTCTGGCTTTCAGGCGGGCGAGGTTGAAAAGCCTGCCGTCAGATCTTGTGTGCAGGTAGATTCCCTCTGTTGCTGTGCTGAAGGCATGCCTCAGGAGCATAGCAAAGAAAATCCCAAAGAGGGTTGGCGCAAGTACACAGCCCTGTTTCACTCTGCTGTGTATGTTGAATGGCTCTGAGATGTTGCCGTCGTGCTGCACTATCCCCTTCATGTTGGTGTGAAACGATTCGATGAGGCTTTGCAACTTTGGTGGGCATCCTATCTTTGGCAGGATCTTGAAAAGGCCCTCTCTGCTGACCAGATCGAACGCTTTGGTGAGGTCGATGAAGGCGACGTACAGGGGCATGTTCTGTTCTCTGCATTTCTCCTGGAGTTGGCGGATGGAGAATATCATGCCTACCGTCGATCGCTCAGCGCGGAAGCCACACTGAGACTCGGGGTAGACACGTTCGGCAAGCTTCTGTAGACGAACGAGAACAACTCGTGCGTAGACTTTGCCAACAACGCTGAGGAGGGAGATGCCCCTGTAATTGTTGCATTCACTTCTCTCCCCTTTGTTTTTGTAGAGGGTGATGATATTGGCGTCCCCCATGTCCTGTGGTATGGCACCTTCCTTCCAGCACTGGCAGAGGACGTCATGCAATGGCAGCAGTTGGGCGGTCTTGCAGTGCTTGATCAGGTTGGGGGGTATGCCGTCGTTGCCGGGTGCCTTTCCAGTGGCCAAGCTATCAATGGCCTTGCTGAGTTTGTCGATGGTTGGCTCGGCGTCAAGTTCATCCATGGATTGCAGGCAGTCGATGGCATCAAGGGCTGACGGTGTCACGGTGTTCTGTCTGGAGTAGAGGTCGGAGTAGTGTTCCACTCATCTCTCCATCTGCTTGTTCTTTTCTGTGATCATCTCCCCAGTGGAGGATTTGAGGGGGGGGGCATCTTGCTCTGAGCCGGACCAAGTGCTTTCTTGATGCCATCATACATACCACAGATGTTCCCTGTTATGGCAGCGGTTTGAATGTCTTGGCTGAGCTGAGTCCAGTACTCGTTGGCACAGCGCCGAGCAGCCTGCTGAACTTTGCTTCTTGCAGCCCTGAGAATCTGGAGATTCTTCTCGTTTGGGTACTTCTTGTACTCAGCAAGTACTGAGCGCTTGGCTTCAATGATGGGGGTCATCTCAGTCAACTTGGCATCAAACCAGTCCTGTGACTTTGAGGTCTTCCTCCCAAAGGTAGCCAAGGCTGTGCGGTGGATGGTGTTTCGCAGCTCTTCCCACTTCTGCTTTGCAGATTCTCCTTCTTGTGGTACACCAAGTTCCTTCTCAAAGGTGGAGGCAAACTGCTCAACAAGTTCTGGTTGGGCCATCTTGCTGGTGTCAATCCGTGCCTTTCCAGGCTGTCTAGCACGATGGAATTTCTTCAGCTGCAGCTTGACCTTGCAACACACCAATGAATGGTCTGTGTCGCAATCTGCACTCTGGAACGAACGGGTGATTAGCACGTTCTTCAGTGAGGTGTTTTTCTGGTCAGGATCAAGTCCAGCTGGTGCCAGTGTTTTCAGCGCGGATGTCACCAGGAAACCTTGTGTTGGGGCTTGACGAGTTTGTGATGCACAGATCGTGATATGTGCAGAATTCGAGCAGCCGCTGTCCATTGTCGTTCATTCTGCCCACGCCAAATGGTGCAAGACAGGAGGGCCAGGAGTCGTGGTCAGCACCCACTCTGGCATTGAAGTCTCCAAGGAGGATGAGTTGTTCAGAGTTGGGGATGATCCTGACAGTTGTTGCAAGATTCTCGTAGAACTCGTCTTTTGCCTCTGGTGTGGCTGTCAGTGTTGGGGCATACACACTTACGAGGGTGACTGGGCCTTGAGTGGTGTTCAGGCGGAGGGTGAGGAGTCGTGCAGAGCCATTACTGCCCGGTTCCACCATCTTCAGCAAGGTGTTCTTCACTGCGAAGCCCACTCCGTGTTCCCTGTGTTCATCACTGCCCTTTCCCTGCCAGTAGAACGTGTAGTCCTTCTCTCTCAGTGTGCCTGCGTCAGCCAACCGTGTTTCCTGGAGAGTGGCGATATCCACTCCCAGTCTCTTCAGCTCATTATTGATGATGGCAGTCTTCCTGGTGTCGTTGATGTCCTTGAGGTTAGCAGCAAGTCCTGTCATCATAGTGCGGACGTTCCAAGTTCCCAGTTTTAGAGTTGGTCTCTTTTGTTTTTTTGTCTTGCCTGGTGCGAAGGTTCTCAGCCTGCTGTTCGGACTTCTCCTCATCCCCATGCACCCAATGAGGAAAGAAAGCGGTGGCGGGACAACACCTTATTGGCTGGGGGCTGCCCAGCTTGAGGTGGGCGGTAGCTGTCCAGTGAGATCCGATGATCCCTCCCACCATCGGGAACAACCCCTGGCACCACGCTCTACGCCAATTGAGCGGTGGCTTATAACCGGTAACTATCATTCCCCGTGTTTTGTCTACGCCAAAGGCGAAGCTGGAGTGTCCTCTCCAGTGATCCGGTGTTCTACCTTCCAGCGTTGGGCATTGGTAGGATTCAAGCCTGGGCAGGAAGATATGGAGGACAAGATGTTGCCCATGCACCATGTCCCCCCTCTCCACGTCACTGATGAATCCAAAGGAACAGCAGGACTGCTACAGTTTGGCACCAGCACCGTCGAAGGAGCTGCCAGAATGATGTTGAGAACAACAGAGAACTGCCTTAGGGGCTCCGACTCCGGATTTTTCCTCAGGGTTGACTCCCAAAGCTTTTCCCGTGACCGGGTGTGCCGCAAGGCAGCAGAGGTTTGAAATCAGGGTTTACCTTCCCCTAGATGGGCTACATTCCCAGGTTGTGAGATACCATCTACCCGAAGCATCTGGTTTTAAGGCGCCGGAAATCTGCCCTCGCCCCTTCTCCTATTAGTAAAAGCAGTTCTGCCGGGCTTAGAGACTAAACCACATGGGCAGGCTAGGAGTTGGACTTAGTTGTCAGAGACTTTTTGAGACGCACGCCATAAGGAGCATTTTATGAACACTGGGAGCTTAACTCCAGTTCCGCTCCTGGCTATGACAACAGATGTGAAGATGTGTGAGATGTGAAGTGTGTAATAAACTGTCTGTCCATGAATCTGCCTCTTATTTCACACACTTCACACTGGTGACCCTAGACGAATTATGGAACACGAGGCAAGAACTCTGGAGCCGGCCCGGTCGGGAAACACCAGCGACACAGCAGCCATCCCACAGACAGCCCGGACTGGAGCCCCCAGCAACGCGTGTGCGGTTTCAGTCAAGCTACCAGAGTTTTGGCAGCACAACCCGCGCTCTTGGTTCCACCACACCGAGGCCCAGTTCGCCCTCCGGGGAGTAACGGCAGATGACACCAAGTTCTACCATGTGGTAGCAGCACTGGACGCTCGCACAGCCCAGCAGGTAGTGAGCCTGCTCGATCAGCCTCCAGCCCACAGCAAATACGAGGCGCTCAAGGCTGCGCTGACCCAGTGCTACACGCTCTCGGAATGTGAGAGAGCGGAGAGGCTCCTGGGGCCGACCGAGGTAGGAGATGGTTCGGCCGTCGACCTGATGGAGAAGATGCTGGCGTTAATGGGCACGGACGACGGGCACTTTCTGTTTGCCCACCTTTTCCTCCGGAACCTTCCAATGGAGGAGAGAGCGGTTCTGGCCAATTCGCCGTTGCTGGCCGCGCGTGACTACCGTGCGCTAGCCCAGGAGGCAGACCGGATCATCCTTACCACCCGGATGATCACTGTCAACGCAGCGGTGGCGCAGCCCAGCGAGACGACCAGAGGAGGCGAGGAGCCACCGACAGTAGCGGCAGCAGGGGCCAAGGAGCGCCAGAGAGACACTCTTTGCTTCTACCACCACCGCTTCGGAGAGAACGCGCGCAGATGCGTGCCACAGTGCCAGTTCAGGCACTCGGGAAATGCCAAGGCCGGCAGTCGGTAGCAGCTGCGACCGCCGGTGAAGAGAACAAGCTGCTCTACGTGACGGACTCGCGCTCGGGGAGACGCTTCCTCGTCGACACCGGAGCCCAGAAGAGCATCATCCTGCCGTCCTACGCTGACCGGCTGGCAGGACCTAGCGGCCCCAGACTTGTGGCAGTAAACGGCTTGGAGATTAAGCCGTTCGGTGAGAGAACACTGGCCTTATCTCTACATGGCCGCTCGTATGAGTGGACTTTTATCATAGCAGCACTGTGTTGCCTGATCCTGGGCGCTGATTTTCTGTGTGCGCATGGTTTACTTGTGGATGTTGCTAACAGACGCCTGGTTAATGCACTATCCTTTGAACCTCTCCCCTGTATAGCTCGAGGGACCAGCCCAACAGCACAAGCCAAAGTCACAGCTCCAGGCGGTAAGTTCCACGCACTGCTCATTCAGTTCCCAGCAATCACGGTTCCAACGTTTTTGGCAGCCATCGCTAAGCACGGGGTGGAGCACTTTATCACCACCACTGGGCCGCCCGTTTTCACAAGACCTCGGTGATTGGACGCAGCTAAACTGGCCATAGCACGCAAGGAGTTCGCCAACCTGGAAAGGTTGGGCATCATCAGGCGTTTGAACAGCCCATGGGCATCCCCACTACACATGGTCCCTAAGGCTGAGGGCTCGTGGCGACCGTGCGGTGATTTCCGCAGGTTGAACAACGCCACAGCACATGACCGCTACCCGATTCCCCACATACAGGATTTTTCCGTTCACCTCGCTGGAGCACGCATTTTTTCCAAAATAGACCTGGTCCGCGGTTATCACCAGGTCCCAGTGTGCGCGGAGGACGTACCCAAAACAGTGGTAATAACTCTGTTCGATATATTCGAGTTCCTGCGCATGCCATTCGGGTTAAAAGGTGCGGCACAGACGTTCCAGCGCATGATGGATGCAGTGCTGCACAATCTCCCGTTCGTGTTCGTCTACCTGGACGATATCCTGGTAGCCAGTGCGTCCGAAGACGAAGACGAAACCCACCTCAGGACGGTTTTCCGGAGGTTAGAGGAGCACGGGATAATAATCAACCCGGCGAAATGCCAGTTCGGCGTGACGGAGATTGATTTTTTGGGGCACCGCGTCTCTCCGGAAGGAGCGATCCCATTGCCCGACAAAGTACGTGCCGTAGCGGATTTTCCTCGGCCTCAGACGATCATGGCGCTGCAAGAATTTTTGGGGATGGTGAACTTTTATAACCATTTTCATCCCTGCGCGGCGCGACTCATGCAACCATTGTACGCCGCGCTCAAGAGACAGAAACCTGCGGATGGGGTCGAATGGACCCCGGAGCGAGAGCGGGCGTTCTCGGAGGTTAAAGCAGCCCTGGCAAACGCAGCACTGCTGGTGCATCCGGACCCGGCGGCCCGGATAACGCTCACCACCGACGCTTCAGATATGGCTATAGGGGCTGTTGTGGAGCAGCGTGTCGCCGGGGCTTGGCAGCCACTCACCTTTTTCAGCAGAACTTTGCGCGACAGTGAACGTAAATACAGCGCGTTCGACAGGGAGTTGCTGGCCCTCCACCTGGCCACACGCCACTTCCAGTTCTGGCTGGAAGGGCGCAGCTTCACCGCGTTCATGGACCACAAGCCACTAACTTTCGTGATGGCCAAGGTTTCAGAACCATGGTCGGGCCGGCAGCAGAGACAGCTGGCTGCAATCTCAGAGTTTACTACTAATATTCAGCATGTGTCGGGTAAACTGAATGTGGTGGTGGACTGCCTCTCGCACGCCGTGGTGGCCCCAGTCTAAGTGGGGATAGATTACGCAGCCATGGCCGCGGAGCAGATTAGCGATGCAGACGTGCGCGAGCTCCAGTCTGGACCAACAGGGTTAAGTTTGGAGAGCAGGGTACTGCAAGACGGCATGCCCCCCTAATCTGTGATGTCTCCATGGGATGCCAGCGTCCGGTGGTCCCGGTCGCGTGGCGCCGGCGCGTGTTTGAGTCGGTTCACACTCTGGCGCACCCAGGAGTGCGCGCAATGGTCAAAATGGTGGGAGAGAAGTTCGTGTGGCCGAGCCTATGCAAACAAGTAAAAGAGTGGGCTGCGGCCTGCGTGGCGTGCCAACGAGCCAAGGTACACAGACACACGAAGGCTCCCTTGGAGCCGTTTCGGGTACCGGCTAAGAGGTTTGACCATGTTCATGTGGACCTCGTGTGCCCCCTCCCGCCATCACAGGGGTGCATGCACCTCCTGACAGTGGTGGACCGCACCACGCACTGGCCAGAAGCAGTCCCGCTGGCGGCAACCACCTTTGCGGACGTGGCACGCGCTTTTTTAACAGCATGGGTGGCGCATTTTGGAGTCCCGTCGGACATTACATCAGACAGGGGTCCTCAATTTGTTTCCGACCTCTGGTCCGCGATGGCCCGCAGCCTGGGTGTTGCAATTCATCGCACAACCGCGTACAACCCACAGGACAATAGGTTATGCGAGCGTTTTCATAGATCACTGAAAGCAACACTCAGGGCTTCACTGATGGATGCAAATTGGGTGGACAGGTTGTGATAGGTTTTACTGGGGTTGCGCTCCACGCCAAAAGAGGATTTGGAAGCTTCCCCGGCAGAGCTGGTTTTTGACAGACCCTATGGCTGCCCGGGGAATTTCTGCCAGATAATCCCGCGCCGGACAGCTCCCCGTCTCAGCTTTTGCAGAGGAGCGCATACACAAGCACGCTGCCGGGCCCGGCCCACCACTGTTTTCCGTGTGCTTTCGTGCCTAAAACTTTGAAGAACACGGAGTTCGTGTTCGTTAGACACGACGCCCGCCGCCCGCCATTGCGCCCACCCTATGATGGACCGTTCAGAGTGTTGGAAACAGGGGATAAGCATTTTTTGCTAGACTTGGGAGGTCGGCGGGAGAAAATTGGCATAGACTGACTCAAACCCGCCTTTGTAGCAGCGGACGAGCAAGTGCTGTTGGCTAGGGCCCCTTGGTGTGGAAGACCCCCACGGAGAGCTCCGGAGGGAAGCGATCTGCCAGAGCAGCCACACGGACAGAGCGAAGTACCCCCGCCCTCGCCACGGCCCACCTCCAGTCAGACACACTCCCAGCAGCCCCCCACCGGCACAGCAGCGCCATGGAGGCGGTAAACCCCAGTCAAAGCAGATATGGGAGGAGACTGAAGCCAAGAGAGCGTGTGGACTGATGTTCTATCTAAGATGATGGGGGGGGGGGGCGGTATAGGACCTTGGGGAAGTCAGATTATTTAGCATCTCAGACGGAGACAGTGAATAAGCATGGGAGAACAATGCCCATGGGGTCCTGGCGAGATAGCAGGAAGGAGTCAGGGACATAGGGGGTTGAAGGCAGTGTAATGTAAATGTCATGCTGTGTGATGAGAAATGCCATGAAACGTGTGAAGAGAGAGTTGAGTTAACAGAGGAGAGCTTGTTGAAATGATTCAGTCTGTTTTGTGCTTGTGAGATGTGAAGTGTGTAATAAACCGTCTGTCCATGAATCTGCCTCTTATTTCACACACTCCACAAAGGCTGTTTTTAAGGCTGTTTCATATTGTTTTCTGTGTTCTTATTTGGCACAGTCTAAAATTAAATTTTAATCACTGCACAAGTTCACTCTTAATGACATACTCTATATACTTTTTTAACTTGCAAAGACACATAACAGCATGGAAATTCTTACACATATCCTTATATTAATTCATTCACTTTATTATTTTTGTTTTAATCCTGATGCTTTATTAAGCATCAAGGGGGAATATGAAAAATTCCATATTATCCAATGGAAATGAAGCTGAGTACAGAGGGCTTATCCAGGACTTCGTGGACTGGTGCCATCGGAGCTGCCTCCAGATCAACGTGAGGAAAACTAAGGAGCTGGTGGTGGACTGCCGCAGGCAAGGACAACCCCTCACAGCACCAGTAAATATACAGGGAACAGACATTGAGATGGTGACATCCTATAAGTACCTGGGTGTTCATCTGAACAATAAACTAGACTGGTCACACAATACTGACGCACTCTACAAGAAGGGACAGCGCAGGCTGTTCCTACTGAGGAGACTCAGGTCTTTTGGTGTACAAGGGGCGCTGCTGAAGACATTCTATGACACGGTGGTGGCATCAGCCATCACTTTTGGAGTGGTCTGCTGGGGCAGTGGCATTACTGCAGCCGATAGGAAGAGACTGAACAAACTGATCAACAAAGCTAGCTCTGTCCTGGGGCAGCGCCTTGATCCGGTGGAGGAGATAGGAGAGAGAAGGACGGTGGCTAAACTGTCATCTCTGCTGGAGTCTGAGTTCCACCCTATGCAGGACATACTGAATGCACTGAGGAGCTCATTTAGCAGCAGACTACATCATTCCAGGTGCACAACTGAGAGGTTTCGCAGGTCCTTCCGACCAACGGCTGTCAGACTGTACAACCTAAGCAGGGCTGCTCGCAGAGCTAGCAAAAAGATGTAACAACCTAATAGTTTTTTGAATGCAAAAGATGCAATAGACTTACACAATGGTCCCCTCCGGCATACAACTAGGAAAATACCGGTCACTATGGAGGGTGAGAATATGTATGGGCACATAATCATACCATGTAGAATAACTAAGTAGACGGTTGTGCTGTTTCATCCCATCTAGCAACAATGCTCTGCACTGTGTGTGTTTATATATTTACATATTTATTCCATCTAGCTACAATGCTCCACACTGGGTGTGTTTATGTTTATATTTATATATCTATGTGGCGGTTTGGGAAAACCCCCACAAACAGACTAAGGACAGACAACTCGCTACTCCTGGTTTTTTCCGCTACACTACTGTGATAATGTCACCTTTCATGCATTGTGTTCATGCGTCCTGTCCTTACTGTGACCTAGAGACTCAGATCAATATGTAGATGTGCCTGTTAACCTCTTTGTTCTGCACCTAGAGCAGATCCGCCTATTGTGATGTATGTCTCACAAATGCAAATATCTCATGCCTGTTCTGCAGTCCCTTTGATCAGACAAACTGCTGTGAATCTGCTTTGATGTATTGTTTGAGTTGGGTATAAATACTGCACAGGTTCTGTAACACTAGCTCTCACTCACACTTCAACCTCTGCTGCAGGACACAGACTTTGTGTCCCCTCTTCACTGAGAGCCTGAGGAATTCGGCTTCAGCCGCTCACGCTATGGGCTGGAGCCGAGTTCCCGTGACGGTGGTATGATATAATAAAACTCTACTTAAAACCTCCAACAACGCCGCTTTATTTCATGCCGCCGCACTGGTGACCCGACGCTGAAACAAATACGCTGCCAGCGAACGCAACACCCGGCGATGATTCTCCGATGACAAGCGAACGCAACAGCTCCCTTCTGCTTCAGGGAGATTTCGACGCAGAGTTTCCAGGTTGAAACTCTCCGGAGACCACCCACGACCGGGAAAGCTGCAGCAACGTTTCATGGTGAGATCTGCACGCCTAGATCGGCACATCCACGCTGGACCGGCCGCGTTCACAGCCCCTCCACAAGAGAGCGCATGCACCTCGTCCCCTCTCCACGACGGCGATCCCCATGGCCGACGGAGCACACGTGGACCTGAACGCACCATGACCGAGCGAGTGACAGAGCGTCTACTTTCCTTCACCGCTCCAACAGACAACAGGGATGATCTCCAGCAAGCTCCCTGACCCTGGTTCTCCTCTCCAGCGGCCCACCCACGCACGGGACCCCGGCACACGCACCGGGGAGTTATGAAGATGGCGCACCACGCACGGGACGCATACGGCTCTACAGACCCCCATCATCCTTCGCCGCTACACACAGAGCCTTCAGGGCTGCTCTCACACCTGGAGGCACGCACGCAGCATGCTCGAAGGATTTGTTAATGGTCTCAGCCACGACACACATGGGGAATTCAGCGGTTTTGCGATCCCCGAGGACTTTAAGGCTGTGCCCGCACCTAAAGTCAACATGCCAGTCCCTCTGCTCTCATCACAGCTGCCAAGCAGCCTCGTCTTTTCTTCACGGCCGCTATTAATCCTTGCAGGACTTAATCACGGGAGGAGCCAGTGACTAATTTTTCTTCTTGTGGACCTCTGCACGTTCAACGGGACCAGCCCTTCGACATTGCGGACCCACAAACAATATTTACGCGGCCCAGACGTTTTCATGGTCTCCGGCCGGCTTTTACTACCCCCACCCCAATCCACCCCCTCCTGCACAGAGCTTTTCCCTGCTCGCTGCCCAAGCTGCACTATCGAGGTCTCGACCACCTGCCGAGCCCTCTGGGGGGGAGCTGTGGCGGTTTGGGAAAACCCCCACAAACAGACTAAGGACAGACAACTCGCTACTCCTGTTTTTTTCCGCTACACTACTGTGATAATGTCACCTTTCATGCATTGTGTTCATGCGTCCTGTCCTTACTGTGACCTAGAGACTCAGATCAATATGTAGATGTGCCTGTTAACCTCTTTGTTCTGCACCTAGAGCAGATCTGCCTATTGTGATGTATGTCTCACAAATGCAAATATCTCATGCCTGTTCTGCAGTCCCTTTGATCAGACAAACTGCTGTGAATCTGCTTTGATGTATTGTTTGAGTTGGGTATAAATACTGCACAGGTTCTGTAACACTAGCTCTCACTCACACTTCAACCTCTGCTGCAGGACACAGACTTTGTGTCCCCTCTTCACTGAGAGCCTGAGGAATTCGGCTTCAGCCGCTCACGCTATGGGCTGGAGCCGAGTTCCCGTGACGGTGGTATGATATAATAAAACTCTACTTAAAACCTCCAACAACGCCGCTTTATTTCATGCCGCCGCAATCTATATATTTATTCCATCTAGCTACAATGCTCCGCACTGTGTTTATATATCTACATATTATTCAATCTAGCTACATTGCTCCGCACTGTGTGTGTTTATATATTTACATATTTATTCCACCTAGCTGCAATGCTCCGTACTGTGGGTGTTTGTACATATTTATTCCATCTAGCTACAATGCTCCGCACTGTGTGTTTATATACTCATATATTTATCCCATCCAGCTACAATGCTCTGCACTGTGTGTCTGTGTGTATATATATATATATATTTATAGTAACATGTACATATGTATATTAGCTGCCCTTGCTTGCTTGCTTTTTTTTTTCTTGCCTTCTGATTGTTGCTCTGAGTGTTGCTATCCCTGTGCTGTTGCAATCCTGGAATTTCCCCGTTGTGGGACTAATAAAGGCTTATCTTATCTTATCTTATCTATCTTATCTACATTATTAGTGTTATTAATAATGTATTATTAATATGTATCATACCTTTCCCATTTCATGTCTGATGTCTGGTCACACAATACTGACGCACTCTACAAGAAGGGACAGCGCAGGCTGTTCCTGCTGAGGAGACTCAGGTCTTTTGGTGTACAAGGGGCGCTGCTGAAGTCATTCTATGACACGGTGGTGGCATCAGCCATCACTTTTGGAGTGGTCTGCTGGGGCAGTGGCATTACTGCAGCCGATAGGAAGAGACTGAACAAACTGATTAAGAAAGCTAGCTCTGTCCTGGGGCAGCGCCTTGATCCGATGGAGGAGATAGGAGAGAGAAGGACGGTGGCTAAACTGTCATCTCTGCTGGAGTCCGAGTTCCACCCTATGCAGGACATACTGGATGCACTGAGGAGCTCATTTAGCAGCAGACTACATCATCCCAGGTGCACAACTGAGAGGTTTCGTAGGTCCTTCCTACCAACGGCTGTCAGACTGTACAACCTAAGCAGGGCTGCTCGCAGAGATAGCAAAAAGACGTAACAAACTAATAGTTTTTTTGAATGCAAAAGATGCAATAGACTTACACAATGGTCCCCTCCGGCATACAACTAGGAACATACCGGTCGCTATGGAGGGTGAGAATATGTATGGGCACATAATCATACCATGTAGGATAACTAAATAGACGGTTATGCTGTTTCATCCCACCTAGCAACAATGCTCAGCACTGGGTGTGTTTATATTTATATATCTATATATTTATTCCATCTAGCTACAATGCTCCGCACTGTGTTTTTATATATCTACATATTATTCCATCTAGCTACATTGCTCCGCACTGTGTGTGTTTATATATTTACATATTTATTCCATCTAGCTACAATGCTCTGCACTGTGTGTTCATATATTCATATATTTATTCCATCCAGCTACAATGCTCTGCACTGTGTGTCTGTGTGTGTGTGTATATATATATTTTATAGTAATATGTACATATGTATATTAGCTGCTCTTGCTTGCTTGTTTTTTTTCTTGCCTTCTGATTGTTGCTCTGAGTGTTGATATCCCTGCGCTGTTGCAATCCTGGAATTTCCCCGTTGTGGGACTAATAAAGGCTTATCTTATCTTATCTTATGTTTATATGTGCATTCCACGCAGGATAAGTTCATTCATTCCTTTATATTATTCTTCCATATTATATTTCATATTATATGTCTGACATGACTTGTGATTCATGTATGGCCTTGAACAGCCTCAGTCTGTGTGTGAGTGTGCCTGAGTTAGCAATTTTAATCACCAGCTGTACTGATACATTTTTGGATGTCTAGTCCTATGTGACTGAGAAGGTATTGGCTCCTTGTTTCCTGGGAGCAAAGATAAGAACTGTTACTCTCTGTCTTGCCAGATGTACTCAAGGACAGTTTCTTCATGTTCTCATGGATAACAGAGCTTTAAAAGCTAGAACAATGAATGGCTGATTCAGAGGTATGGATGGCCAGACTTGGGGCTGCCTCTGCATTTCTCCCTCATGAGAAATAAATGTGTTTACAGTATATCTAAATTTTCTGCCTGATTTTTGACTCAGAATAATTATACTGAAAATTATTCTAACACATTCACTGACAAAAGAAGTGTCCATATTACAATTTAAAAACAAGACTTTTATTACTGAAAATGGGATCAGTTTACCAAACAAATGAAAGATTAGGAGGGCATCCTCTTTCCAAAATTGTAGTGAAAAAAAAATGTGGCATTTAAAAAATAAGTGGGAAATAGATTCTGATTCATTACTGCAAAAACAGCATAAAGAGGAGACATCCGTAAATTTGCTTAAGAATTTGTTACAGGGGTTAAGTCTATCATCACTTCCACTATCATCAAGAACATCCAAAATGAAAATTATAGTTTTGTCAAGCCATTTTTGATTCTATATGGTCTTGTTTTCATTCAATAAATGCCGGTTATTCCATATAATAACCAGCAAAAAAAAAAAAAAAAAAAAATAATAATGCATGAGTGAGGAGAGAAGTTTTGTTTAAACCCAATCTTCCAAGCATTCAGAGCCTGCATGTGAAAGTTGGAAAGTTTCAGGGGCAGTTTACTACATTTATAATCACAGCACAACAAAAAGTGCAAACCTCCACATTTTTCGAATAATAAATTAGGGATGTAAAACCACTGAAAGTTATGTTTTGATAAACACTGCCGGATCCAATTAATCTTAAAAGTATAATTTAGAGTAAAGAAGTCCAGAACATTAAGACCACCATCCATCCATCCATCCATCTTCTACCGCTTTTCTGGAGGTCCGGGTCGCAGAGGCAGCAGTTCAAGCAGAGAAGCCCAGACTTCCCTCTCCCCAGCCACCTGCTCCAGCTCTTCAGAGAGGATACCAAGGCGTTCCCAGACCAGCTGGGAGACATAGTCTCTCCACCGAGTCCTGGGTCTGCCCCGGGGTCTCCTCCCAGTGGGACGTACCTGAAACACCTCAAGTGGGAGGCGTCCAGGAGACATCCTAATCAGATGCCCATACCACCTCAACTGACTCCTTTCAATGTGGAGGAGCAGCGGTTCTACTCTGAGCCTCTCCCGGATGACTGAGCTCCTCACCCTATCTCTGAGGGGGAGTCCAGCAATCCTACGGAGAAAGCTCATTTCAGCCGCTTGTATCCGCGATCTCGTTCTTTCGGTCATTACCCAAAGCTCGTGACCATAGGTGAGAGTAGGAACGTAGATTGACTGGTAAATCGACAGCTTTGCCTTAGAACTAAGCTCCCTTTTCACCACAACAGACCGGTACAACGTCCGCATCACTGCAGATGCTGCTCCAATCCGTCTGTCGATCTCTCGCTCCATTTTCCCCTCACTCGTGAACAAGACCCCAAGATACTTAAACTCCTCCACTTGGGGCAGGAGCCTGTCTCCAACCCGGAGAGGACAATCCACCTTTTTCCGGCTGAGGACCATGGACTCGGACTTGGAGGTGCTGATTCTCATCCCAGCCGCTTCACACTCAGCGGCAAACCGTCCCAGCAAGAGCTGTAGGTCATTGCTGGATGAAGCCAACAGGACAACATCATCTGCAAACAACAGAGATGAGATCCTGTGGTCACCAAGCATGACACCTTCCATTCCCTGGCTGCGCCTAGAAATCTTGTCCATAAAAATTATGAACAGGATCGGTGACAAAGGGCAGCCCTGGCGGAGTCCAACTCTCACTGGGAATGACTCCGACCGAGTGTTGGCAATACGAACCAAACTCTCACAACGGTCGTACAGAGACCGAATAGCTTGTAACAACAAGCCCAATACCCCATACTCCCGAAGCACCCCCCACAAAAATCCACGAGGGACGCGGTCAAATACCTTCTCCAAGTCCACAAAACACATGTAAACTGGTTGGGCAAACTCCCACGAACCCTCAAGAATTCTCGAGAGGGTAAAGAGCTGGTCCGATGTGCCACGGCCAGGACGAAAACCACATTGCTCCTCCTGAATCCGAGTTTCGACCAACGGCCGGACTCTCCTCTCCAGTACCTTGGCATAGACCTTCCCAGGGAGGCTGAGGAGTGTGATCCCTCTAAAGTTGGAGCACAACTTTAAGACCACCATCAGAAATAAAATAAAATAAGATAAGATAAGATAAGATACCGGAGTGGTGGCTCAGTTGGTAGAGCATCCGCCCCACACCCGGGAGGCAGGGGTTCAAATCCCGGCCGGGTCATGCCAAAGACCATATAAAAGTGGAACTTCCTGCTGTCCAGCTTGGTGCTCAGCAATAACGGAATGGAGGAGGGAAATCTGTGGCGGCGCCTTGCATGGCAGCGGCCCTCTGATTCTGCACTGGGGTGTGTGTGATTGACACTGTAGATAGGTAAAACACAATGTCGTTCTACTGTACATGATTGGTTGAATGACAATAAGGGTGATTTAATTTAATAAGATAAGCCTTTATTAGTCCCACACTGGGGAAATTCCAGGATTGCAACAGCACAGGGATAGCAACACTCAGAGCAATGATCCAGAAGATAAGAAAATAAGAGCAGTGCATATAGTATATATATATATATATATATATATATATATATATATACACACACACACACAGTGCGGAGCATTGTAGCTAGATGGACTAAACAGCATAACCGTCTATTTAGTTACCCTACATGGTATGAATATGTACCCATACATATTGTCACCCTCCATAGCGACTGATATTGTCCTAGTTGTATACTGGAGGGGACCATTTGTGTAAGTTGGATGCATCTTTTGCATTCAATTCTATTAGGTCGTCACATTTTTTTGCTATTTCTGCGAGCAGCCCTGCTTAGGTTATACAATACCTGAAATGTTTCTGATACAAGTTTTTCTCCCTCCATGTTCAGTCTTAGTTTTCCAAATGAATTTAAAGAGAAGAGAGTCAGGAGCTGAGCAGGTCTTTGGGTCCATATACAATGAAATGGCAGGATAAACAATTCTAGAAATTCTAGAATTGTCTGCTTTTGACAACAAACGGCCTTGTAAGGTGAGATCTCTTTGTAACCAGCAGTTGAACAATTTCTTTTCTTTATCAATCTTTGAAAGAAGTTAGAAGAAACCCTCTCAGATCCATTTTTACTTACAAGGATGCCAAGAAATTTTACTTGATCTTTTACTTTTATACCATTAATACTTGCTACATTGAGATTGTGAACAGCTAGAATTTCACATTTGTCCTGATTGATAGTTAGACCTGAGGCTTTGGAGAAGTTTTTTAAAGCCTCCAAAATGACTGGCACCTCATCTTTTTTTTAAAAAACAGAAAAGTGTCATCAACTAGTTGACTGATTATGAGATTGTTGTCCCCTATTCTTAGGCCTTCTGCTTTTTTGCAGTGGATGGTATAAATGCTGAGGAGTTCGGCAGCAATTAAAAATAAAAAAGGAGAGCTGGGGCAGCCCTGTCTGATAGCCCTTTTAACATCAAATCGAGGAGATGTGCCATTTAATAAGGATACACTGCTGATGATATTTTTATAGAGAGTGAGAGCCATTCTTTTAAAATTCTCCCCAAAGCCAAAGTGACTTAGAGCGTCTAATATAAACTGGTGTTCCACTGTGTCAAAGGCTTTGTAAAAATCTTAGAAAAGTATTAAGGCTTCATCATTTATCAGTTTTGAGTGATCTAAAATACAGTGGCGGACTGTGTATTTTACAACTAGGCCTTCAGTGGTGATCTACCCGATTTAAGTGACATTCACACCAACACCATAAAAATAGTCTATAGGGCCATCCACACAAAACATGTTAAAGATAACTTTAACTATAAAATTATAGTTTTAAAAATCTTTACCTGTTTGTTGTGGAGCTCCATTTCCCTGCACACTTGTTCATTGAGCTGCAGATCCACTCTTGCTTCCCCAAAGGTTTAAAAGCACTGTTGCTTGTAAGTGTCCTGCTGGCAGCTATGCTTTGGTGTCTGGCTGCTGCCTTGATTAAGGACCTGTCACACCTAGATGATTTAGGCAGACAAAACATATGAAAAATTTGGAGAATACGCTGGCGTACGTCGAATCAGTTATGGCTAAGTTTTGTCTAAGTTAAGAGCACGCTGAAGCATGCTACGGTGTAGTTTGATGAGCTCCTCTGAAAATTTTCCGATGTATCCAGCGTATGGCTGATATGTAAGTGATGGGATGGCAGGCTCCAGAGCTCCGAGGGTGCTCCGAGCTTATCCAGGAAATATTTGGTGAAGTGCTTTTCGAGGCATGTATTGTGATGTATGTGTTGACGTTGTACCACATGACTGGGTCAGGAAGCCATTCATGATTTTGCACGCAACATGAAATAAAGTGAGCAGCAATACACAATGGCAATCCTTGTCCCTCACGTTTTGTGTTGTCGATGTTTGACTGTGTAAGGGATTTGTCACAGCCAATTTTCAGATGGAGGCAGCACCAAAAACACAGACTTCTCCCATTTGGGAACAGTTTGAGTGCATTTCTCCCATTGATGTATTTTTCACATATAGTGGCTCATCATTGTAACTGATGTAATTGCTTAGTGGTAAACCATCTGCTCTACAAGTTGGAGGCTGGGGTTCAAATCCCAGCTGGGTCATCCTTGTAATGTGATGTTTTTTTTATTTGCAAGGTGAAGTATCTGTTGTGTTTCAAAGAGCTTGGATCATTATTACGCATCATTATGCTGAGGCACTAATGGTATTGTGCCCTGCATGAGAATAAGGCCAGAGTTGAATATACTGGGAAAGACAGTATAAGACTGTTGAAAATTTATTATTTCTTAATAAAAATGGATAAATAGTACAGGTACATTCACTGTAGTCACCCCAGTTTTATTATTTCTTTTTTCACTTATGATCATTGATATTTCTTAAAAGACAGCACATTTATTGAAATTGAAAAAATACACACTAAACCAATAATGCCCTTGCAAAAATCTGCATGTTGTATATATTTTGTCCACTAGATGGCCTAGTAGAGAAAATGAAGTTTCACATGAGGCATTGTCTATATGAGCCATTTTGATGAAAGGCCTCAAGTCCTCCAGAAAGCCTCATCTGGCCGTCACTACTGATATGTCCTGCATTCACAGAACAAATGACATATTTGCAGCGTTGGTTCACAGGAAAAAAACCTGTACAGAGCTCTCTGCCTGCAGTGCACACACACATATTTGTTTGTATGAACCTGTCAGGGTTTTTCCATTTGACTGGTCTGTGCTATCAGCTGTCCAGTGTTGGTCTGATAAATACGCCAAAATGTCAGGATCCAATCAGCTGATCGCCTGAAGTACAAAGTGTAGCTGTTTTCCATGATAAATCACTTTCTTGTTGGCTGTGCCTCCCAGTAAAAGCACTCTCTATGCATTATCTTTTTTTCACTTTACTGAAAATAACCCTTTTTTTTAAATCACCGTCAGTTTGCATGCCTTTGAGCCAGGTTGTGACAACTGTTATTTGGTGTTCCTGATGTGTCACATCAGCTGTTTTTGGTGTAACTGACCTGACAGATTTGACAGCTCTGCCAGGTCAGTCAAGCCCCTCACTGTGGTCTCTGGAGGGAGAATCATCTGGGTTGAACAGAGATGCTCTCTCCCACACCCTAGGATTCATGGATCGGGAGGCAACGGCAGTTTGGCATGACTGTGCTATGCAGAAGTTAGGCTATCGTTGTGCACAAGTTGTAAATGTCAGCAACACGCTAAACATTAGTTCATTTAAGTTACTCACACGTTATGGAAATATTCTCTATAAGTTACAAATACATTATGTATATGTCCAAGTCGTTATGGATACGTGATGCATACGGCCAAAAGTGAAAATTTCAGCATATCCCAGCGTTTTAGACCAATTTTTATATGTTTGGCGAACGCTGCCCAAATCATCATGGTGTGACAGACAGCTCAAGTTTGCAAACCCTGTCTGGCTCCAAGTATCTACCCGATCAGTTGCAAACAACAGGCATTCCCAGCAAGATAATTTGCAGCACTCCTCTGAACCTGCAATCCAAGGATACCGCTTGTTGCTAATATGGAAATGATGGACAAACCCTTTTCGTCTGGAAAATTGATTTTTTTAAAAAATATCAGCAACCAAATCATTTTCCTCTCCCCTGTCAGCCATTGTGGGTGGAAAAACAGCTATTATATTTAAACAGATACAGTATATTGTAGCTGCATAAGCAAGTCCTTGGACTGGTGTTTTGCTAGCTAGGACCCTCTGCATTGTGGGTGGAGGAGTCTAACCATCCAATTAAATGACATGAAAATGCCAACGTTCTTGGAAGCCTTCTATGCGTACCCCTGGATGTACAGAAGACATCTGATTGGTTAAAGCAACAGGATAAGTTTAACAGTTAATTTAACCTACAGAGCTGCACTGTTAATTCCTGAAGGCCTAAGGCAGATTTGCTTGACCCTGGCAACACAGATGGCTGAAATATGATTGGACAAAAAAACAAAACAACAACCCTCTAACATGCTTTGCACTACTGGAAGGAGCTCAACCAAGAGAAAAAGCTACAAAATGAAGAGAATAGACTATTGGGAATAATTTAATACATCATCGTGGAACAAATATAAGAATGTGGGTTGTAAATGTAATTCTGATAGTGTTTAGGCCAGCAGAGAAGGCTTTGCTGACCCTGAGGGTCTACCACTGCTAAAATATCTAGATTTTATGGGATGTTATTACTTATGTGCCTACCTTTCATGAAACCTGACTGGGTTGGAGATATAATCCTCCTAATTTATAATCACAATTTAGTAAAGAGATTGGACGCCAGTTATCTAAATATAAGTTATCATTATTTGGCTTAGGGATTAAAACGATTAGGCCTTGTTTCATTGACTCAGATAGCTCACCTTTCTCAATGCAATACTTAAAGACTACCAGAAGTAAATGTTTAAGGTCCTCCCAAAATGCTTTATAAAATTCAAACGATAGTCCGTCTGGACCAGGGCTTTTGTTGAGGGGAGCCTTTTTAATAACTGAATCAAGTTCCTCAACAGTTATAGTTTTTTTCCCCACAAAATTCATGGTTAATCTGACTAATTTTAGGAATACTGGGTGACGCTTCTGTACGGGGTGAAAATCCCATTTCACTGTTTGGGGGGGGGGGGGCAATAAACAGGAAAATCTGGGAGCTTAATTTCTGAAGGGGACATAAAAAAATGCCATTTTTGCTGTGTTGTCTGATACTTTTTCAAATGTCTTATATAATGATATTAGATAATTATGTCATTGTCCCTTATTAGTCCATATCCTACCTGTCTACAGGTTTTTACATAATTAACCAACAATACCAAAAGTTGTTTTGGGTGGTCGGTGTCATTTACACCATATATGATCTGACAAAATGTCTTTGCTCACCATGAACACTGGTCTGATCCCTACCACAGCAGCTTTACAAGAATTTAAAGCTAAAAATAAGTTCTAAAACTAGAAAAAATACGTTATTGAATAACTAAACTACATCAAACTATTCTTCAAAAATATGTATTTATTAACAAGCAACAACAAAACAAAATCTCACTAAGTCTTAAAACAAGGGCTGTCAAACAATAACATTTTTTAATCTGAATAATCATAGTGATACTGTGGATTAATTTACAGTCATCATGATTGATACCCTGTCAAAAATTGCCCTTCAGGGCAGAGAGGAGAGATCCACGTGCTGGACTGCAATTTGTGATATTTGTTAACAAAACACAAAATCCCAAACAGTGCATCAACAGAAAATCCAAACTGATGTATAAAGCAAACTCACAGCTCACCAGAACAGGGCCAGGATTCTGGTGGAGATGATAGCTGAGACTCCAGCAAAGAATCAGAATCAGAATCAGCTTTATTGGCCAAGTATGCACAACACATACAAGGAATTTGACTTTGGCTAAAAACTTGCTCTCGTTGTTCAGGTGGAGGATTTAAATAAGATTTAAATAAGGATTCAATGACAACAGAGTATGTACAGTAAATTACAGTCTGTCCACGTTTCTATAAAAGTATGCAAATATATACAGGAATATATGGAGTTATTTACTCAGACTATCCACACTTTGCAGAAATATATGAAAAAATATACAGTCACACAGTATTTCAATGTGAACTCAGATTCAGTGATATAATGTGAATGAAGTAAAAAGCAGTGTGAGAGTTATGTGCAATGTAAGAATGGATGAAAAGTCATGAGTACAGCAACAGGTAGGACTAGGTGAATGTTAGGAGTTCATCAGAGTGGTGGCTTGAGGAAAGAAACTGTTCCTGTGACGGGTGGTTTTGACCTTCAGTGATCTGTAACGACGACCAGAAGATAGAAGTTCAAACAGTTTGTGGCCGGGGTGTGATGGGTCAGCACAGATGTTTCCCGCCCGTTTCCTGGTTATGGACCAATATAAGTTCTCAGTGGAGGGTAGGTCGGTACCAATGATCCTCTCCACAGACTTAATGATCCGCTGCAGTCTGGTCTTGTCCTATTTAGTGGCAGATCCAAACCAGACAGTGATGGAAAAGCAGAGGACAGATTGGATGATAGCGGTGTAGAAGACAACCAGCAGCTCCTGAGGCAAATCAAACTTCTTGAGCTGACGCAGAAAAAACCACCTCTGCTGGGCCTTTTTCCGGACAGTGTCTATATGGGAGGACCACTTCAGGTTCTGGGAGATTGTGGTACCCAGAAACTTGAAGGAGTCCACAGTGGACACTGTGCTGTTGAGGATGGTGAGTGGGGGGAATGAAGGAGGGTGTCGCCTGAAATCCACAGTTATCTCCACCGTTTTGGCTGGGTTAAGTTCAAGATGGTTCTGGCCGCCCCAGAGGATCAGCTGCTCCACCTCCCGCCTGTATGCAGACTCATCACCATCCCGGATCAAACCGATAACTGTGGTGTCGTCCGCAAACTTCAGGAGCTTCACCGAAGGGTCCTCTGAGGTGCAGTCACTGGAGTAGAGGGAGAAGAGCAGTGGGGAAAGGACACATCCTTGGGGGGCGCCGGTACTAATTTTTCGGGAGCTGGATGTAAATCTCCCTAGCTTCACCTGTTGCCACCTGTCAGTCAGAAAGCTGGAGATCCACTGGCAGGTGGAGGGGGGCACCTTAAACTGGAGGAGTTTCTGATGAAGAATACCTGGGATGATGGTGTTGAACGCTGAGCTGAAGTCGACAAACAGGATCCTGGCGTATGTCCCTGGGGAGTCGAGGTGTTGCAGGATGTAGTGTAGTCCCATATTCACTGCATCATCCACTGACCTGTTTGACCGGTAGGCAAACTGCAGTGGGTCCATCAGGGGGCCTGTGATGACCTTCAGGTGGTTCAGCACCAATCTCTCCAAGGATTTCATGACCACAGTGGTCAAGGCAACAGGTCTGTAGTCATTTAATCCTGTAACAGAGGGTTTCTTGGGAACTGGAATGATGATGGAGCGTTTGAAGCAGGAAGGCACTTCACGCAGCTCCAGTGATCTATTAAAGATCCGGGTGTGAGAATAAGAGTGAAAATAACAGCCCTTAATAAAGGCTAGAAACAAATGAAACAAATGATGGCAGGTTCGGATACCATGAGTGAGCAGGAGGTGACAATGATTATAACAGGAATCAGCTGGGAGTAGTGAGAGGGAGAAGATGGGACTGACAGCTGACAGGGGCACTGCCCACAGCAGAGCAAAAAAACCTGGAAGTGCCACTGACAGCTGTAGCCCCAGGAAGAGAGAAAACACAACAGAATATGAATATAATAAAAACAAGTAAATCCAAATATGTAAATAACAAACCAACAATGAACGCAAACAGGAAAATAAATCATCAATCTTGATGAAACAATCTTGCACACTCTTTGGAACACCATGTCACAAGAAACTGGTCTCCATCTGTCTAAACAAAAGAAGCAAATGTTTTTCTTCTGGTGTCATTGTATCCAACAAACTCCTGGCAGATCATTTTTATGTCAAGTTTGTCCAGTCTCTCCTTATGGACATTACAAACAATCACATTGTTCAGTCTGTCTTGGACCATAGTAGCCCAAAGCCAACTCTTAAGTCTGCGCATGTCAGGATTCGTGCGCTGATGTTGTCCGCGCGCGAGCCATGCATCATCTTTACCAGGTTTGACAGCAGTGCTTACCCTCTGGCTCCTCGAGCCTTTATTGTGACAGCGCTCGGAGGGGCTTCCTGCTGTCAAGCCTGACAGCTGTGCTGCATTTTCCGCTCATCAACAGCTCTGTATTTAAGTGGGCTCTGGGAGCAGAATAATGCGGCAGTCTTGTCAACAAATTGTCAACGATTCCATGTCTACGATTATTCTCTGCCAGACGTTGAGCGAGCATTCCTCGGCTCAGACGTCAATTATTCCTCCATGGTCTGACGTATCGACCATCCTTGGGTTTTGACCGTAAGTGTGCCTTGTTATTGCCTTGTGATCTTCTGTGTGTAGTGTTGTATGTTTTAGCCCACCGTGGCTCATTGTTTTGTGTTCTTTTGTTAATAAATAACTATGCAAACTTCACCAGCGACTTTTGGCGTCTTATGGTGGCTTGCGAGGGCCACCGCATGACAGTAGACTGCCGCCAGACTGAGACGCCAGTCCTGGTGAGTTTTTCTTAATTGGACGATTGTTTTTCCCTGTCTGGGTAACTGCGTGCTGGGAGAATGCTGTCGCGTAGGGGCCATGCTCGGAGTCGGGACTATGAGCTGGCGAAGGCTTTGGACTACGTAGATGAAACACTCGTCACTGCCTCCCTCCTCGACTTTCACAGCGATGTACGCCAGTACCTGGACCTCGCTGAGGATATCCTTAATCACCTTCCTCGCTACTCCGACCACATTGAGGTCGTCGCAAGGAGGGATGACATCGCCGCACAACGCGAGATACTCTGTGGGCTGGAGGGAGACTCTGGCAGGAAGTTGAGGAGGATACATCCTTGCTTCCCGCAGTGGGATCCCGTTCCTGTCCCCGATCCAGTCCAGGAGTTCGCACCATCCGGGGGCCATCCAAGACGTCGGCGCCATGCCCAAAGTGATCCTCAGCTAGATCCCCGCCTGAATCCGCTTCCGGTGAAGCCCATTAGTGGACCTTCGCGAGCGGCTTCTCCTCGTCCTTCCAGGGGGCCCTCTGTCACCATCCAGCAGGGAAAGGGAGGAACAATGTCCCCTACAGCAGGCACCATCCTTCCTCCAGGAAACAGGCAAGTGCAAGTTTCTTCTTCCCATCATAGTTGTGATTTGCCTTGTCTGACTCCTGGGGGCGGAGTTCGGGGTTCGCAGACCCCTGAGCTCCCACCACCTGCTGTAGCTCTAATCACTAAACCTGCTGCCTCTGTGTCTCCTTTCGCTGAGCGGTCCACGACGCCAGGCCTACGTCGCCGGATTGGGGGGGGGGCTGCGGTTCTGGAGAGCCTGGTTCCAGCCCCGCAGCCATGTCGTGGGCAGAGGAGAAGAGCGGACTGCAGCCTGGAGCCTGCGCTGACGACGAAGCGTCCCCGGGTCTCCACGTTGGAACAGTTCAAGCCAGCGGGTCGAGGGTCCCCTGCCACCACGCCGTGCGGGTTATCGGCGTGGATGCCAGCGCCGGAGGATCCACTGACTGCAGAGACCCATCATGCCGGCTGCGGAACCCACCGTGGCCGAGTGGGAGCCTGATGACGAACTTCTCCGTCCTGAGCCTGGATCGATGAAGTCCTGGACGGCGACAGAACCCGAATGCAGGCAAGTGCTCTACTTTGTGTTTCTCCTTTCTGTCTTGGAGCATTTCTGCCTGCCTCTCAGGGAGGCGAGTCAGGGGCAGCCGCCTGCTGCACCCGAGCTCGTCTTGCTGGGCTCTGTCGCTACCGGTGATTCTGATCCCGGTTCTTTCTTGTCTTCCGAGCCTTCTTCCAGAGTCACCAGTGCGGAGCCAGTCGTGGTCGCTGTGCTGGAGGTTCCAGGTTCGGGGTCGGAGGTCGTCACTGGTGCTGCGCTGACCCAGTGGGGGTCCGACGCAGGTGCAGCCGAGACTCAGTGGGGGTCCGACGCGGGTGCAGCCGAGACCCAGTCGGGGTCCAACGCGGGTGCAGCCGCGAGTGCAGCATCGGTATGGGTCAAGGTCGGTGGAGGAGCTGCAGACCCTTCGCCACCTGACATTGTGTGGGCTTGTCGTCACTGTAACGGCAGCAGCTGTGTTTGTTTGATCCATGTGAGAAACATGGCAATTCTTGTGACTGTTGCAATTTCCCCGCTATATATGTCAACAGCAACATCCTTTCTAGTATTTGACCTCTGGTTGTACAGCAATGCCTCCCAAAGATTTGTTTTGGCAGGTATATATATTCACAGCCTGGCTCTGTGTGCCAGGCAAAAGTTGTTTACTTTGTGTCTGGGGGAACCCCCAACCCGGAAATGACCTTTGACCTCTGGGGAATCCCTTGTGAATTCCCTACCCTTTTTTTTTTATTTTATTCCCTCCATATTTTCTTTTAAAAACCTAGGTTTGGAAATTTGTCCTTTGAGATTTAAGAATTATTGAAATAATTTGCCATCAAAAATACATGAGGTATAAGATTATTCACAACAGGAAGTAGACGATTTTGAGACTTCCTGCCCAGCAGAATAGGACAACGGACGGATTTCAGCATGGCTGGCTAAGACAGAAATCCAAAGCCATCCAGTTGCTTACCTCAGCCCAGGTAGGGTGAAACTGTCATAATGATGAAATAATCCCTCATAGCCAATTATCTACCCGATATTTTGTGGATTGTTTGAGAGATGATGATATTTTTGAAGTTTGTTGAAGTGTGACTGGACCATGTGACTGACAGTGGTAATCCATTGCCTATGTAACATTTCACCTAGTCTCCATGCATGTGCGAAAAACTGTAATAGTTGTGAAAAAGTAATTTTTGAAGCCTCATTTTGTGAATAGGGATGTATTTTTGACTTGAAGTAAATGCAGTATTGTTCTGGTCGATCACTGCTACAACTTCCGGCCTGCATGGCTTTGGTAGTTCATAGACGTGCAAATCTGGCAGTCCTTATTTACTGGATGCCTAGTTCTAGTCAATTTTATTGTTATGTTTTTGAATTGACATCTTGACTTTAAATTAGCTGAAATACCAATTTACAAGGTATTTATTCCGGGCTATTAATTGCAGACAAATGTGAGAGCCTGCAAGGAATTTCTGCCCTCGGAAGGCTGCGACACGGCAAAGTGGTCAGTGAAATGTTTAACTCTGTTGAAGTTTAATGATGGTTGTTTGAATATGCACATGTTCAAAGAATAGAAACTTTTTGTGTGTGTTTCTAATATGAAAATCTGATGTGCACAAGCCATACAATTTTAAATGTGGATTTGATAATCTGTTGTATTTGTTTACAGTAAATGCTGCATAATTTTTGCTGGTAGCTTTCTTGCAACAACTCAGTAAACCTAAGAAATCTATCAATTTGAGATCATAAATGTTTACATTTGTGTGTATGCAGTATGATTTAATTTCTGTAATACTAGAATTTTGTGTCCACAGCTAAAATAATGTTTCTTGTGTTTGATATGTTTCAGTCTTTACGGTGTTTGATGCAATAAAGTCAAAAGCAAGGACATTAAAGATGTGTCAAACATCAGTTATTGCACACCAAAATGCAGCTCATAATCCGGGGCCGGAACATGTGCGCCAAAACTTTTGCGAAAGTTGATGAACTTGAGTGGGTCACCATCAAACACAGGAGGTGTGGGGACAGGCAGCCTTGATTTGCTGACGCTATCTGAGAATGTTTGGGCGATGAAGGCCAACTGTGACTCTACTTGGCTCGCGCAATCTTCAGCTCTTGGTGATCTGGCCTCAGGAGAAAAAGCAGGTGCCTCTGGATTCAGATAACCTTTACTAGGCTTGTCACTGCAACAAGAGATGTCATCTGACTTTTGGACTCTTTCCTCTTCTTCTGCTATTTCTAATTGTTCATGACAACTTTCCAAGGCCACCTTGTATTTCCTTATCTTCGCGTGAAGTTCTGCACACTTTCGCTTAACGCTCAATTCAGCCAGCTTCCTGGCCTTTTCTGAGGCATTACTTGATCCTGTTGAACAGCCTGTTGAAGATTCTGAAATCTGTGCACTTACAGATACCTTTGACTGAATGGAGACTTTAGACTTGGCAGAAATATCAGACTCATAGTCTAACTTGCTTCCAAAGAGAGACCTGGAATAATTCATTCCCCAAGTAGTCTTGAGAAGGCTTTTTCTCTCCTTGGCTGCCATCATTGGATTCTCTCCAATTTGTTTCAAGGCTTTCGCCATGTCTGAGCACATTTGCTTAGCGCTGTCGACTTTGCGCCGCATCTCGTTGTCTGGCGGGCACAAATCTCGACAGGCTTCATATGTAGCTGTCATTTCTTTGTCCAGGCGAATCAGGTCTTCCAAGTCATCTTCAGTTGTGTCCAAGACCTCATCTTTGTATGCATAAAAAAGAGCGAACACAGCCTTCTTTACTTTACTGTATGTTCGCATAAACCTTTTGTTTGCTCTGTCTACCTGTGCTTCTTGTTCTTCCCTTTTACTGATGACAGCATCTAAAGTCGCAACTTTGTCATTGAGGCTGTCGTATTCAGCAGAAATCTCTGGTGAGACAGACTTATCCTCTCCCTTTGCTTCCACTAACCGCCTGACTTGTTTCAGTCTCTTCATGCATGTCTCTCTTCTTTGCTTCAGCTCATGAAGTGGGACATGCCTGAGTTTTGTTTGTGCAGCGTTCTGGTTAGTCTTGCCAGTGGCGCCATCTTCTGGATCACTTGCATCTTCTTTTTCTTGGACCCCAGTCACCGCATTCTCTTCTTCTGGTTGCTTCTTGTCACCATTATTCTTTTCTTGTTCACTGATTGTAGCCAACTCCATTTCAAGAGTTTCTATTGCATCATGTACTGTTTCTGCATCAGTGTTGAGTTGAGCTCGCTCTTCCTCAGACAAGGTTTCAACTGCCAAGTCAGCATTTATGGCTTGTAATTGCTCTTTGGCAGCTGTGATCTGCCCTCACAATTCTTGCTCAGTTGCATTTTTGGCAGCTGCAGCCATTTTGTTGCAGTACAGTGTTTATGGAAAATAGTGAGGAAATGGGACAAAAAATGAAATGGTAATTTATATTACCTCTTTGAATAATTCACCAACCAGATTTCTTGAGTGAAAACCTGGAGATAAAAAATATTATGCAAACCTGAAACACAATGTGTTTTTTATGTTTACCTCGAAATTTCCACTCAAAATAACTGAATGGAAACTATACTTGAATTAGGGAATTCTTATCTTTGGGGTATATGATTCCCTAAATACTTTGAACTTGTACTTGATTTGATTAATTCAAAATTGAATTAAATTTGAGGAATCTTGAAATATACTGATATCATTGAATTGAAGCTCAACCAGCCCTTACCTCAGCCCTTGACCTTACTTGATCTTACTAGCCTGATTTAAATTGATGTTCAAAAATACTGATTGAAATACGCTAGCAACAGGATGTGCACAAGCAGTACATGTACAATGAAAACAGAATAATGCAAACACTTCTCTCAACATCAGCACAAAATAAACACAGTATTCAGTGACTAATAAACTTGACTTTGCACTTGAGAAACACAAACTTGACTTGACTTGACTTAAAATGTGTCCTCAAGGTTCAATCACTGGATACATGTCCTTCACTTACAGGCTGTAGCAGAAAAGTGAATGTCTCTTAATTAATTGTCATATACTAGCACACTGGTGAGTGGTACCGACAGGATGTCACCATCACGATCTCGATGACACGGCACGACCCAACCTCTTGAATCTGCAGCGTTCCTTGCTTGCACACCCACGCTCGTCCACGATGACTTGGTACAGACGAGTATGAGGTAGTGTCTTTACTAGTGTCTTTACTAGTGTCTTTACTGTTCCGGCCCCGGATTATGAGCTGCATTTTGGTGTGCAATAACTGATGTTTGACACATCTTTAATGTCCTTGCTTTTGACTTTATTGCATCAAACACCGTAAAGACTGAAACATATCAAACACAAGAAACATTATTTTAACTGTGGACACAAAATTCTAGTATTACAGAAATTAAATCATACTGCATACACACAAATGTAAACATTTATGATCTCAAATTGATAGATTTCTTAGGTTTACTGAGTTGTTGCAAGAAAGCTACCAGCAAAAATTATGCAGCATTTACTGTAAACAAATACAACAGATTATCAAATCCACATTTAAAATTGTATGGCTTGTGCACATCAGATTTTCATATTAGAAACACACACAAAAAGTTTCTATTCTTTGAACATGTGCATATTCAAACAACCATCATTAAACTTCAACAGAGTTAAACATTTCACTGACCACTTTGCCGTGTCGCAGCCTTCCGAGGGCAGAAATTCCTTGCAGGCTCTCACATTTGTCTGCAATTAATAGCCCGGAATAAATACCTTGTAAATTGGTATTTCAGCTAATTTAAAGTCAAGATGTCAATTCAAAAACATAACAATAAAATTGACTAGAACTAGGCATCCAGTAAATAAGGACTGCCAGATTTGCACTTCTATGAACTACCAAAGCCATGCAGGCCGGAAGTTGTAGCAGTGATCAACCAGAACAATACTGCATTTACTTCAAGTCAAAAATACATCCCTATTCACAAAATGAGGCTTCAAAAATTACTTTTTCACAACTATTACAGTTTTTCGCACATGCATGGAGACTAGGTGAAATGTTACATAGGCAATGGATTACCACTGTCAGTCACATGGTCCAGTCACACTTCAACAAACTTCAAAAATATCATCATCTCTCAAACAATCCACAAAATATCGGGTAGATAATTGGCTATGAGGGATTATTTCATCATTATGACAGTTTCACCCTACCTGGGCTGAGGTAAGCAACTGGATGGCTTTGGATTTCTGTCTTAGCCAGCCATGCTGAAATCCGTCCGTTGTCCTATTCTGCTGGGCAGGAAGTCTCAAAATCGTCTACTTCCTGTTGTGAATAATCTTATACCGCATGTATTTTTGATGGCAAATTATTTCAATAATTCTTAAATCTCAAAGGACAAATTTCCAAACCTAGGTTTTTAAAAGAAAATATGGAGGGAATAAAATAAAAAAAAGGGTAGGGAATTCACAAGGGATTCCCCAGAGGTCAAAGGTCATTTCCGGGTTGGGGGTTCCCCCAGACACAAAGTAAACAACTTTTGCCTGGCACACAGAGCCAGGCTGTGAATATACGTATATACCTGCTAAAACAAATCTTTGGGAGGCATTGCTGTACAACCAGAGGTCAAATACTAGAAAGGATGTCGCTGTTGACATATATAGCGGGGAAATTGCAACAGTCACAAGAATTGCCATGTTTCTCACATGGATCAAACAAACACAGCTGCTGCCGTTACAGTCACCATCTTCTCCCTCATCGTAGTCACCAACCCTGCTCATCATCACCAGGGGCCGTTGGGGGGCCTCTACGTTCGGCCCGGCTCTCCCACGTCTTCCCCCTGCCAGGGAGGCCGCCGCAGGCTGTCTCCCCACGGTTCTGGTGGCTGAGGGATGCGGGTTGGCCACCCGAGGAACTGTTTTGCCGGTTCGGCGCCCGGGGTTGTCCACCCGACATACTGTGTTTGCAGCTGGGTGACCTGGTTCGGCTGCCGGAGGATTTGACTTTCCGGGCCTGGGACTGGGGTAGGCCGCCCGATCATGTACTGTTCCCAGTAATCACCCGTTGGCCATTGGACGCAGGGAGACCACCAGAACTGTCTCCATTGTTTTTGGACTCTGCCTGTCGTCATTCTCCTGAGTTGTGTAAGTTAAAGGTCATTCGGTGTGATGATTCTGCTTGGTGTTTTTGCCTTTGTTAGCATGTGTTTCTTTTTTTCCCCCTCTTCTGTCTGAGGGATGTAATGTGCTTACTTGTGTTTTTTTTTTCTTTCTTTGCTCGCCCTTTGTGTTTTTGTGCATTATGGAGTATTGTATTTTCTGTTAATCATGCTCTGTAGTTGTCTCATTTATGCCCTGTGTTAATTATGGTTTGTGCTTTACTAACTACTAACTAACCTGCACTTATATAATGCTTTTCTAGTCACAAAGACCACTCAAAGCGCTTTCACTAGTACTAACCCTCTATTCTAAGGGCCTATAGGAAACATATCTAGGGACAATTTAGAACAGCCAATTAACCCCTAGAACTCTGGTCAATTTCCCTAAAAACACCTACTGCAGCCGATAGGAAGAGACTGAACAAACTGATCAAGAAAGCTAGCTCTGTCCTGGGGCAGCACCTTGATCTGGTGGAGGAGATAGGAGAGAGAAGGACGGTGACTAAACTGTCATCTCTGCTGGAGTCCGAGTTCCACCCTATGCAGGACATACTGAATGCACTGAGGAGCTCATTTAGCAGCAGACTACATCATCCCAGGTGCACAACCGAGAGGTTTCGCAGGTCCTTCCTACCAACGGCTGTCAGACTGTACAACCTAAGCAGGGCTGCTCGCAGAGATAGCAAAAAGACGTAACAAACTAATAGTTTTTTGAATGCAAAAGATGCAATAGACTTACACAATGGTCCCCTCCAGCATACAACTAGGAAAATACCGGTCGCTATGGAGAGTGAGAATATGTATGGTCACATAATCATACCATGTAGGATAACTAAGTAGACGGTTGTGCTGTTTCATCCCATCTAGCAACAATGCTCTGCACTGTGTGTGTTTATATATTTACATATTTATTCCATCTAGCTACAATGCTCCGCACTGGGTGTGTTTATATTTATATATCTATATATTTATTCCATCTAGCTACAATGCTCCGCACTGTGTGTTTATATATCTTACATATTATTCCATCTAGCTACACTGCGCCGCACTGTGTGTGTTTATATATTTACATATTTATTCCACCTAGCTGCAATACTCCGTACTGTGGGTGTTTATATATTTACATATTTATTCCATCTAGCTACAATGCTCTGCACTGTGTGCTTATATATTCATATATTTATTCCATCCAGCTACAATGCGCTGCACTGTGTGTCTGTGTGTGTGTATATATATATATTTTATAGTAATATGTACATAGGTATATTAGCTGCTCTTGCTTGCTTGTTTTTTTTTTTTCTTGCCTTCTGATTGTTGCTCTGAGTGTTGCTATCCCTGTGCTGTTGCAATCCTGGAATTTCCCCGTTGTGGGATTAATAAAGGCTTATCTTATCTTAAAAATAACATACCCGAAGTAAATCAAAAGCTGTTCTTCAACCCTTTGCAGCATCTTCATGGGGTTGGTCTCATTTAAAAGAAACCACTTTGAATTTTGTGGCAAAACAGTCATAATCTCTCTAAGTGCTCATGCCACTGAGTAACAGTCATCTAAACATACTGAATTTGAAGAAAATAAAGTTCGCCTGGGTGTTTTTTTTTTAGATACAAATGCTTGCAAATAACACACAGCTGTCAGATACTGGCTGGAAAATGCAACAGAAATATAAAACCAAGTGTTTTCAAGCTGAGGTCAAAATTTTGTAACAATGCCACAAAAACTGAATATATTACACAGCTTTTTTCTCAGGTTGTTCCCAGGCGTTTTTGAACTGTACCGAATTGTGCCAAATGGCACAGTTTGGAAAAATGTCTATAACTTTTGAATGCTTCAACATGGAAGCTTGATCTTGGGCTCTAATGAAAGGTGACACTCAGGGCTGTGTGTGTGTGTGGGGGGGGTTGTTTGTTCATTCATGAATGAATGAATGAACAAACAAGCCCCCCACACACAAAGAAACATGCCACGTAAAAAATGTGTGGTCTTTTTTTTTTTACAAGAAAAAATAACCTACAGTGCAATAAAAATTATACTAAAATATCTGCAATGCAGAGGATAACAACTCCCCCGCCCCGCTACAGAGGAGCTCAGCGCACAAAAAAACTTGTGGCCATGACGGACCGTTGTAATTACCGAAATGTCAAAAGTCATTTTTATTACTGTTTTCATTGATAAAGAATAATTTAGCTTATAACACTTACCTGTCCACAACAGCAGTGTCGTTGGCAAACATCTGTTCCTCATTGTCAGACGAACATGAAGCTGGTCCGGTTGTTACGGACTCGTGGTTCTGGTCACCCGACCCGGTCAAACCATCTCCGCTTCCATGATTGAGGTTTTTGCGAACGATTTTTCAAAACAAATAAGAACAGTAGTAATAAAAAAAGACTGGCTAACGCTACAGTTACACACAGGTCTCAATGTGCGTCACCCGGCGGCTTAGACAAAACAGATTTTACGCACGGGACGCATGCGTTTCAATTGTCGAACTTCTCTGCTTCAATTGGCTCATTGTATTCAAGGTCGTTGGTAGGCAGGTCCTTCTTGCTAGGTTTTCAGTCATTGGTTCTTCAAGGTTTCAGAAACCCAATTCAAGGCTCTTATTAGTCGAATGAGAGGTCAATTGGGCGTTCGGAGCTTGCCCTTGGGGGGGAGGTACTGTCATGGTTCATGTCCCGATCTCGTCCGTGCACGAGCCTTGCATCATCTTTACCAGATTTGACAGCAGTGTTTACCCTCTGGCTCCTCGAGCCTTTATTGTGACAGCGCTCGGAGGGGCTTCCTGCTGTCAAGCCTGACAGCTGTGCTGCATTTTCGGCTCATCAGCAGCTCTGTATTTAAGTGGGCTCTGGGAGCAGAATAATGCGGCAGTCTTGTCAACGAATTGTCAACGATTCCATGTCTACGATTATTCTTTGCCAGACGTTGAGCGAGCGTTCCTCGGCTCAGACGTCAATTATTCCTCCATGGTCTGACATATTGACCATCCTTGGGTTTTGACCGTAAGTGTGCCTTGTTATTGCCTTGTGATCTTCTGTGTGTAGTGTTGTATGTTTTAGCCCACTGTGGCTCATTGTTTTGTGTGTTCTTTTGTTAATAAATAACTATGCAAACTTCACCGGCGACTTTTGGCATCTTATGGTGGCTCGCGAGGGCCACCGCATGACAGCGCAGTGCACTAAAACTCCTCTCAACTTCACATGAAGACACTGGCACTGCCAACAAGATTCTGATGAGTACCTCCATTTGATCAAACAACCCCCTCACCTCCACTAGCAGCACCCTGAGAATCTCTGCTGCCTCTGCATTGCTGCTACAGGGGTATTTGTTGTGAAAGATGGGCAACTGCACAGAGAGAGAAGGTCTGTTCAGCTCAGGGTACTGATCTAGACAGTCATCTAATTCCCCAGTGAGGAGTGCACTCTCAACCTTTTGCAGATGCTTTAGAGTCTCCTGGTCAAAGCGCTCACCAAATTGAACTTCCACACTGTCCAACACTTTAAAGAACTCTGCCCTGTAGTAATCTATTGGTTTCCCAGCAAAGCGTCTTGGATGTTTCAACTCAATAGATTCAACGGCTTCAATGGAGTCAACCAATGTTGTAGCTTTCTCATATAGTACAAGGTAGCTCTTGTCATTTCTCTTTCCCTTAAGAGAAGATCTCACACAATTAACTGTAGCCTGCATACCTGAGACAGTCTGGGTTTTGTAGAGAAATGTTTAGGTATTCCAGCTCTCCAACAATAGCAGTGGCAAGTGTGAGGCCCAACACAGCCTTGCCTTTACTGAAGTGTTCAAATAAGCCACTGGCAGTTGAACCTGTCCTGGATGTGTTTTCTGCCATCTCCTCTAGGCTTGTTAATACCTGCTCATATCTTCACACATAGCAATGTTTTCAAACATGCTTTTGAACTTGCCTGACTGGACAAAGATGACACCGATTTGGGATACAGATTGCCACTTTCAGTAGCGTGGCCTCTTAAGGCTTGTCCCTGTCTTGCTACATGCTGCACAGAACTAACAATTTTCGCTAAGCAATGTCTTGCTACCTCCTGCTGTTTACCCCGTGTGCTGGCCACTAATGGGATCTGGCTGATGTGCACTCACACTTACATAGTGGTGGTGGGCTTGAGAGTTTTGGTGTGCTGTGAATTTTTCAATGGCCTTTTTCCAGTTTCTGAAGCCTGCACTGATGAATGCCGCATCAGCTCTTTGTCCAAAAGAGGACTGGTGAGAGTAGCCTTTGCTGCAGTAAAAACACAAGACCCCTTTAAGTGATGGACAGTAATGTAACCATGGAAAATCCCAAAAACATTTGTCTTGGAATGTAAATGTTCTATGAGTAAGAGTCTGTGGTTCGATAAATTGTAGATGTAGTTGATATGGTTTGGTACAGTCACTGAGGTCTAATTTCCCTGCAGTGCCTCTGTCCCCTGTCCCTGTGCTGGTGTCCCCTGGGCTATCAAATGAAGTCTCCAGCTCTCTGGTTGGCCCTTCCACCACTGTCCCTGACTGTAAGCTGTCTACCTCCTAGAATAGAAATGATATATCTTTCAAACTTGCAGCTACCCAATACACATATACAGTAGCTTGTCAATTCATTCAAAATTACCATGTGACACTTAGACTGGACACAGGTGGACTTTATTTTACTATTCTTGTGACTTCTGAAGGTAACTGGTTACACCAGAACTTTTAGAGACTTCATAGCAAAGGGGTGAATACTGTACATAAGCACATGCCAATGTACAGTATGTTTTAATTTTTTTTTGTATTTTCATATTTCTCTCATTTCATTTCACAAATACAAACTTTTTTTTTGAAATTATTATATAAAATCCCGATTAAATACATATAAATTACAGGTTGTAATATAACAAAATAGGTAAAAAGAAAAAGAGGGGGATTCTTTTGCAAGGCACTGCAATTTTTTCAGTAGTCTAAATAAGAGAGTTCTCCTTATTTCATCACACTAAACAAAAGCTCAACAGACTTACCTGAGACTCTATATCTCTGGTTGACTGACTGTGTCTGTGCCCAGTTCTCTGCCTTGACTTTGCTGTCCCTAATGAAACAATTATTAAACATTTCCATAAACTCCTCATTCCTTTATATGGACATTTTTCAACAAACTGCCTTAATATTATTGGGATCTTTCTACTTACTTGTCGTTCTGGTGCATTGAAAAATAACTGGATGTCTATTACTTTTCTTTTCTCTGCCATAACTGGACAAGCACAAGCACAAGCACTCAGGTGATTTTCAGATTTAGGAGAGGTGGAACACCTAACTGCAGATAATGTGCATAATTAGCCTAGATTTATTTTGGCATGAATGTGTAGGCTACAAGTCACAGAACACTGTGAACTAAACCGCTTTCTGCCTCACTGTCAATGTGTGTGTAAGGAGCCATAGCAGCCCTGCCCACAAGGGAGAAACAGATTGGACTAAACCACTGTGAGGTTGGGGGGGGGGTCTAATCTTTCAATAGTAATAAATGTCAAACAATGTGTTTTTAAGTCACACCACTTGTATTGAGCCTTCAACAAACATTACTATGCTGTTGAAATAAAACATGTTTGTGTTTACAATGTGATTTTTTGGGAGGACAGCTTTATGGAAGGGGGGGGGAGTGACCCCTGCGCCCCCTGCCCCCCCAGGATTTATGCCCCTGCTTCTGTAAAAAAGGAATCACATGGTTGTTGGACAAAAGTAGAGGAATACAAGCCTTTATAAAATGGAGCAATGGAATGACAATAAAGGCACTTTGACTTTGACTTGATAAAAATGAAATGAAGATTGAGAGTTTTTTTGAGTCTGTAGTTAAAGCATCCATCCATCTTCTTGGGTCGCGGGGGGGGGGGGGGGGCTGGAGCCTATCCCAGCATCTTTGGGCAAGAGGCAGGGTACACCCTGGACAGATCGCCAGTCTATCACAGGGCCAACACAGAGAGACAGATAACCATTCACTCTCACAGTCATACCTAAGGACAATTTAGAATCCCCAGTTTGATGCCAATTAACCTAACTTGCATGTTTTTGGCATGTGGGAGGAAACTGGAGAAATCCCGGAGTAAACCCACGCAGACAGGGGAAGAACATGCAAACTCCACACAGATCACTGTTGGTCGGGGGCTGGGATCAAACCCAGGATCCCCCGGCCAAGGGTGAGTTGCTGTGTTGCCGCAGTGCTAACCACTCCGCCACCGCGCTGCCCAGTTAAAGCATCATTAATAGTTAATACTGGAATGTTTTTACTTCACCTCGTTTTTTTTCCAGACTGAAAAAAATATGAAGAAATTCTTTCTTCGAATTCTAGCCATTTTGAATGGGATCAAATCAAATCAAATCAACCTTTATTGTCATATTGCTGTACATACAACTGTAGTGCAGGCAAGATGAAATTGTATTTCTCTCGGCATCCATATAAGTAAAAGAACATGATTTAAGACACACTCACACATATCCTCACCCCCCACCCCACCACAGCCATTCACACTTCTCTGAGACACACTTGAAAACTAACCAGGACTATAACATACAAATAATATACATAATGTCTGTAGGCGCAGTAGTATGTATGAGAGATTACGGATCAACTGTTCAGCATCCTAACAGCCTGTGGAAGGAAGCTGTTAATCAGTCTGGTGGTTCTGCCTCTGATGCTCCGGAATCGTTTGCCAGATGGCAGAAGCTCAAAGTGTTTGTTCAGAAGGTGAGAACTGTCCTTGACAATGTTCAGTGCCCTGCTCCTACAACGGTTCTGAAAAAGTTCTTGGACAGAGGGGAGGGAGACTCCAATTACCCTCTCAGCTCCCTTAACTATCCTCTGCAGGGCTTTTTTGTCTGACATACTGCAGCTGGAGTACCATGTAGCAATGCAGTACGTCAGAACACTCTCCAACACACCTCTGTAGAAGGTCCTGAGGATGCAGATGGGGAGAGAGGCCTGTTTGAGTTTCTTCAAGAAGTGCAGTCTCTGCTGGGCCCACTTCCTGATCCCCAAGGAATTCTTGCTCCAGGTCAGGTCCTGCAAGATCTGCACTCCGAGGAACTTGATGTTCTCCCCTCTCTCTCCACTGAATGGTCGCCGATGCAGAGAGGGACGTGTTCAGGCTGTGACTGCCGGAAGCCGATAATCATCTCCTTCATTTTGTCCATGTTAAGCACCAGATTGTTCTCCCTGCACCAGCCCTCCAGGTCTCTCACTTCTTCCCTGTACATTGATTCCTCATCCCTCTGAATAAGTCCCACCACCGTGGTGTTGTCTGCAAACTTAATAATCTGGTTCCCCTTGTGTCTGGACACACAGTCATGTGTTAGAAGTGTAAACAACAGCGGACTGAGTACGCAGCCTTGAGGGGATCCGGTGCTCAGCGTGATAGAGTTGGAGATGTTATTTCCAACCCGGACAGACTGAGGTCTCTCAGTGAGGAAATCCAGGATCCAGAGACATGTGGCGGTGTTCAGACCAAGAAGGAGTAATTTCTCCATCAGTCTCTGGGGAATAATGGTGTTGAATACTGAACTGAAATCAATGTACAGGAGTCTGGCGTAGGTGTCGTTCTGATCCAGGTGGGTGATGACCGAGTGCAGGGTGGTGACTATAGCATCCTCCGTGGAGCGGTTTGAACAATATGCAAACTGGAGTGGGTCATGTGATGCAGGGAGGCAGACTGTGATGTGTGGTTTGACAAGCCGTTCAAAACACTTCATCACAATTGGTGTCAGTGCAACAGGACGATAGTCATTCAGACAGGACACAACTGGTTTCTTTGCCACTGGTACTATGGTAGAGGTCTTAAAGCATCTGGGAATGATGGCCTGACTCAGGGAGATGTTATAAATGTCAGTCAGGACATCCGCCAACTCGCTCGTGCAGTCTCAGAGCACACATCCCGGGATGTTGTCTGGACCTGCAGCTTTACGTGGGTTGACCCTATTTAGGGTCCTCCGTGTGTCTGCTGTGTTGATGGTGATAGCTGGCCCAACAGATGGTGGGGATGGGCCAGCCCTCCCTCTGATTGTCGGGTTTGATGCTTCAAAACGTGCAAAGAAGTCATTGAGCCTGTCTGGAAGCGAAGCGTCATCATCATCGACCTCCTGCCTAGACTTATAGCCCATCAGTGTCCGAACTCCCTGCCACATCTGCTTGGTGTTCCTAGTGTCACAGAGGTGTCCCTGGATTTTCTCCGCATAGGCGCGCTTCGCCTATGCGGAGTGTAGCCTATGAAAGCACACTTTGCTTTTTCAATATAAAGCACATTATGTTCTTCTTGTAAGGAATGCAGCCTTCTTTTAAGTTCCTCAGAGTGAGATGGTAAATTTAGGATACCATAAATTTCCTTTAGGGTATTGGCAGTCTGAGATATTTTTTCCTGAGAATGTTGTTTGCCAATTTTAATAGAGAACTTTCTGTATTCAATTCAATTCAAACGTTTATTTCAAACTCAGGGTTCATATTACAAATAGATAAATAAATAAAGTATATACAGATCAGCAGACACTCGGCGCTCTTGTAACAACAAAAAACATAATGGGCTCAGTGTAAAATGGAACGCCACCACTTCCAAATGCTGGAATGAAGTGTGAGTGACGAGTTGACAATTGCTGATATAAGATGATTGTTACATTCCAGCAGTCTTCTCAAAAAACTGTAAACATTCTTACGTATCAATTCTCCAAAAGACGGAATGTTCACAGACACAAACAGCTTGCTTGCACTCGACCTTCGTGGTACATTTAACAACCTTCTTAGGGAGTTATTATATGCAATGCGGATTTTGTTCCTAACAGCAACATTGCTATTAAACCATAACGGCGAGCAGTACATTGAGGTACAGAAGGTCTTGAACAACATACATTTGACTTCAGGAGAACATCTATGGAAATTACGCAACAGTAAATTGGGTTGAGCGTACAGTTTCCTGAGATGCCTGTTACAATCAGCATTGGTCTTATCAGATTCAATCCACACACCTAGGTATTTGACTTTTTCGACAAAGTTCAAGCTATTACCACAAAGTGACATAACAGGATTCGACGTATTGACGCCCTTTGGTTTGAAAGCCATACACATAGATTTAGTACAGTTGAACAGGATGTCATTTTTTTTACCAAATTTTTCACATACAGAAAGGAGATGTTGCATCGCTGCGGTAGATAAACTTAACAAACAGAGGTCATCAGCGTAGAAAATGTGATTTAACAGTGCACCGTTAAAGGAGCCGCCCACATTAGTATTGTTCAACAGTATACTGAGATCATCAACATAGACATTAAACAACAAGGGTGACAGTATACCACCTTGTTTAACACCGTTGGTCACATGAAATTTGGATGAGGTGACATTGCCCCATCTAACAACCCTAGACTGCCTTCTGTACCAGTATAGCAGGATGCTAACAATGTAAATAGGGATACCTCGATCGATCAATTTTCTGAACAAACCCCAGTGGTTAATCCTGTCAAAAGCTTTGCTAGCATCTAGGAACGTAGCATAAACACTAGTGGAGTGGCTTCTGAAGTAGTCAACAAATTCATGGAGTAGGTAAACAGCCTTGTCAGTTGAAAGAGCTGATTTGAAACCAAACTGATTGTCGTTTGTCCACAGATAATCCTCAATTCTGTTCAGAAATAAACCCTCTAACAGTTTAGATATAACATTAGCAATAGCTATAGGTCTGTAGTTGTTCATGTCAGAAAGACTGGCACACTTGTTTTTCACCAAAGGAATAATAACAGAGTCCATCAACATGTCTGGCATGTAACCATGAACAAACATACAGTTAAAACACAATGACAACAAAATACACAAGTTGAAATCGGTGTTGATGAGGCATTCACTGGTGAGACAGTCAGGGCCAGCTGATTTGCCTTTCTTAAGAACTTTGATCAGTGAATCAACTTCAACAGGAGTAACAGCAGAAATATCAGAGGCATCAAACATATCGTTGTACAGACGAATATCATGCATAATAGAATCCTTCATTGAAACATTCTTGACTGAGTTGAAAATAGCTTCATAATGACATTTCCACTTTTCAGCAATATTAACGTCACCAGTCACACCATCAATAGTGTTTGATCTGACAGACCGGTGGGAGCTCATAGCCTTCATTTGTTTCCAGAATTCTACCATGTTCAGTTAACTCATGTGATTAGCTAGCTGGTCACATTTGATACTTTCTTCATTGCGCCTGCATGCTCGTAGAGCATATTTGAACCTAGCCCTGCAATTTTTCATATTTTCAAATATTGGACCAGAACGTGGTTTGCTATTACTCCTCCACCACAAAAAAGCATCCCGGGCAGCTGTGTGAGCCTCGCTAACTACATCATTCCAGCCTGTGACGTTATATTGGGTGGCCACACTGTGACTAGGAATGCATTCACTCACACAGTGATTTAGGGCATCAACAATGTCACTGTCAGTATCGTCCCTGTGTGCCGCACAATTACGGTCGTGACACCTGATGGCGTCCATAGGAGCACGGATGTTACAGAGTTTCCTACGAGTAAGTTTCTTATATCTGGACAGGTCTGACGCTGTGGCATCACGCCATTTGTATGTTCTACTGCTCGTTGTGGCTGAGGGAGCTTCCTGGGGGCCATTTACAGCACTAGATACCTCAATATCTATGGATAAGGGTACATGATCAGAACTCACATAGTCAAGCAGAACTTTGATATTGGATACGTTATCATGGCCTGAGGATGTAGTCACAGTGATCAAGCCATGATGTAGAGCCGTGGGCCAAGCTAACATGAGTAAAGGTATCACTTGGTAGGATAATCCTGTCCGAGATGTGTAGGGAGTAACTCTCACAAAAAGACATCAGTTTGTTTCCAAAACAACTAGAACGTGCTGTATTAGCGTTGAAGTCACCAATTGTGAACACATATGGAGTTGGAAAGTCCTCGGTGATACGTTTAACAAGACTCAGGCAGTGCAAGTATTCATCCAAGTTTTCAACATTGTCATAGGGGAAATATACACATAATATAAGACAGTGAAAGTCACCCAGGTTGACTTCAATACCTATAACTCTTAAGCAATCGTAAGTTTTCACAACACAACTGTTCGCAAGTGACTTCCGCCATAGGATACCGACGCCGCCATAGGGGCGACCTAAAATAACACGTTCTTCCGTATCCATAAAGGAGACACCTTGTCCTATAAAGTCACCATGTAATCTACTTAGAATAGACAATTCGTTTTTGAATAACCAGTGTTCCTGCAACAACACAATGTCATGGTTATCACATAAACTGGAGATCTCATTAAATGAAGTTTTTACATTCTTGCAGTTAAATGAACATATTCTAAGGTTGGTCCTACTATTGAATGCGTATAATGACAAACACAATGATGACAGTCACATGTTGATCATTTCCTCTCAAAAAACTGTCGGAGGTATAAACCAGATGGCCACACATTTTTGTCAAGCAACTTCTTGCTGCAACTGGCAGGACATGTAATCTTTAAAGAGGCATAACCATCATACTTGATTTCTAGTTGCTCAATCTTGATATTGTCATTTAATTTAACATGGGTTTTGATGTAGGACCGTACATGATGGGGTCTGGTGGTGGGGTCAAGTCGACTGATGAAGACTTGGTGCATCTTATGACCTTGACCTTGACTCTGATGTCCGCCAGACCTCCTACCAGACTTTGGTACAACGCGTAACTGTGGGTGGGGGCGTGTCTTGTTGACAGCCTGTAGCTGGTTCGTGGTCTGCTTGTCAGACGGTTGGTTGTCAGACGATTGAAGAGCATCAGCATAGGACCTCCTCTTCTTCTTGGAACGACGACTTTCAACTTCCTTGAACTCACTCTCGCGTTCTTCAGCAGTTACAGCAACTTTGGCAGCTTTGGCAACGTCAACAAAACTGGTCTTTGTAGAGTTGGCGGCCTCGTCCGCATTCTCCCCTTCGGACGTGGCAGTAGGTGGAGGATCACGGGATGCAGTGGTGACCGGGGCGTGGCCGACAGTTGTTACCACAGTCTCCTTATCGCTGGGGATGTTGACAGCACTCTGAGTACTGCAAGCCTCATTGTCATCTTCATCATCATCTTCCACGACCCGGGCGTCAGCTGGAGAGGGTGTGTCGCCGAGTTTGGACTTTATTGCCGCCATGTCGTCCTGGATAGCTGATATCGTTTTGAACGCGGTAGCAAAGCTCTCTCCAAGGGACATCACACGGCACACATCCTTAGACAGCCTGGCAAGGTCAAATGACTCCAACGAAGCTGGTGGCAAATCCTTGAGGTTCAGGGCAACGTATTGTGGTGCCAGCTGACCAGCCTCATTCAGCTTGTGGTAGATATCGATGATGTTGTCTTCCTTCTTCTTCCTCTTCTTAAACCGTGATGTTCCCTCTGGACACTGCTTGAACAGCAACTTCTTTGCTCCTTTAACCTGGTTCTCATCATAGAAGTCGCTAACCAGTTTCACAAGATAGTCCATCGGGGCAGCATCCATCTTGTTCTGCATAAAGCACAGCAGCTCGCAGACGGACATCTGACGTGGGAATGCTGTAAGTGGTCCATGCGGGGGGAGGTTGTCACCAGCCATATCTGGCGTTAGTTCATTTAGTCCAGAAGACAATTCAGGTGGTTATCTAACAAGATACTGACATGTATTTAGCAAACCAGCATAGGTTTACCGAGATAGCTTTGTTAGCTTGGATGGCTTTGTAGCCCAACAGGAGTAACATTCAGCGGGGCTGATCATTGGATTGGCGGGGCTAACATTAGCTTAGCATTAGCTTAGCATTAGCATTAGCTTAGCGTTAGCGTGATAGTTTCAATAAATTGCGCTCTTGTGTGAATTAATACACACGCGCTCTTGGTTCCACTGCACTGCGGATCAGTTCGCCCTCTGGGGAGTAATGGTAGACGGCACCATTATTTATTTCAATTTCACACAGATGACCAGATGTAAAGAATACCTTCTCACAGCTGTAGTTACTCTGGGTTAGCATCTGGGTTAGCATCTGGGTTAGCATCAGAGGCGAGCCTTTAGAGGTCGGAAACGGGGCGAAACGGAGCCAGAGCTGCCAGAACCTTCACCAGGTCAGCACTGGGTCGTAAGGGTATTCCCCACGTTTGTTGGTAGCCAACAGAAGTCCTTATTTTGATGGTTTTGCTTAAAATTCTCGGCTCATTTCAGGCATTGCAAGTGCAGCACCGGAAGTGCAGCACCGGAAGCTTCTTATTAAAACTTCGTATTAAAACTTAAGTTCCCATTTGATAGAAGAATAAATATTATTTTTGGATTTGAAGCTAGTTATAGCTTTAATACCTGAACAATAAGAGGGTGATTAAATTTCCAGTATCGAGGAGTCCAATGTGAATTAGGTTTTAAATTGGAAAGACAAAGGTCAATACCAGCATAGTCTGTTAAGGGAGCAAGAGAAATATTACTGGAGCATAAGAAGGGAGCAGAGAGTCAGAGATAAGTCATAAGTCTATGCAGGATTTCTGTGATAAATCAGCCTTAAACCATATGAAACTGTTGACAGAGCTGAGGTTCATGACTCCAATGATGATAGGCAATGACAGAGGTCCATAATTACAGGACTGAAATTATTAGTTGTCCCTTTGTGAGGAAATCTGTCTCTGTAAAGATCAGGAGCTTCATTGAAATCACCTCCTAAAATAAAAGAAGCTGACTGATATTTAGACTTTAGGGAGAGAATTTTACCTGACAAATCTTGAAGGAGTGTAAGGTTTAGGGTAGGTCTATTGAAACTATAAATGCTAACTAAAATAAAAAAGCAGTGTTAATTTGAACAAGGAGAATGAGCCACTTGCCTTCAGAGGAATGCTGAGTTTTTAAAATACAACCTTTAAAGTTGGGGTCCACTAAGGTCACGGTGCCCCCTGACAAGTTAGAGCCATGGAAAGAACACTTTTCCACCCCACTGATTGGCCAAAAGGACTCACCTTTCTGAACTGAATGTGTCTCTTGAAGAAAGTAAAAATCTTTTTTGTGTGCTTTACAGAACATGGCGAAGCTGTCATCTCTGCTGGAGTCTGAGTCCCACCCTATGCAGGACATGCTGAACACACTGAGGAGCTCTTTTAGCAATAGGCTACATCATCCTAGGTGCGCGACAGAGAGGTTTCGCAGGTCCTTCCTACCTACGGCTGTCAGACTTTATAACCTAAGCAGGGCTGCTCGCAGAGATTGTAAAAAAACGTTACAACCTTGGATTGGATAGTTTTTATTTGACAGGGACAGTGCAATAAACATAGACAATTAATCAAATGACAATCAATCTAATGTGTTGCACAAAGAGTGTATAGCTATTAGCTAATTTGCAACTCTTGTCCCTGGATGGGCTTTAGAAAGAAGAAACAAGTAAAAAGAAAGAAGGATAAGGAAAAGAAAAAATGAAAACAGAATAAACAATAACCACATACATCAATGCAAAAAAGATTATAAATACACAATATAAAAACCTGATTCATATTTGCCTATTTCAGGCCTCCCTCCCTTCGTCACTCACTATAAACAAACACATTCATTCCTTCCCTTCATTCACTCTCACCCTGCAGACAATCATTTCATACATGGGTAAATTCTTGTTTATTTTTCAGCCAGTTTTTAACCTTTGTAGTAAATGTTTTAAAGTCCGTTATTATTTTAATTTCATTTGGCATTGTGTTCCAGATATGACTGCCCTTTATAGAGAAAGCTGTTTGTCCAAATGTGGTTCTGCGGTGGAATATTTTACAGTTATTGTTAACAGAACTCCTGGTGGCTCTGCTGCTGTCTTTGGATGAAACCAGAAAGTGGCTCAGGCGCTGATTTATGGAAACATTTGAAAATTAATTTCAGAAAACAGAGGTCAATGAAACTCTCAAAACTCAATAGATTGTATTTTTTTAAAATATAACAGTGATGCCACCTAATGGGCTTTTTATCCAAGATTTTTAGAGTTTGATTATATAATGAACCTATATGTTTTATTGTGGAAGGGGCTGCTTGAGCCCAGACTGTCAAACAGTATGATATATGAGAAAAAAACCATAGAATGCATATACAGTACAGCTGCTTGGTATGGTATGTAATATCTAATTAATTTAAAGCAGTTCAGATTTTTTTTTACTGTTTTAGAAATTTTCTTTATATGAAGATTAAATTTGAATTGAGGATCTAGTACAATGCCAAGGTATTTGAATTCTGTAACTAAACTGATGTCTTGATCATGTATATTAACTTTAAAACATTGCAGGTTACATTTTTTGATTGAAAAGCACATTGAAACTGTTTTCTGAAGGTTCAGCAATAGATGGTTCTGGAAGAGCCACTCTTGGACATCAACCATACTTGTAGACAGTACATCTGCAGCCTGTGCTGGAGTCTTGGCAGCTGTGTAAATAACTGCATCATCTGCATAAAGTTGACATGTTGCAGCTGAGCAGTGTAGTGGCAAGTCATTAATAAAAATGCTGAAAAGTAAAGGACCAAGAATGGCCCCTTGTGGGATACCCATACGGTTGTTTAAAAATAAGGATTTATCCTGGTGAAGTTTTACACAGTGTTCTCTATTCTGGAGATAAGATGCAAACCATTCTAATGTATCTGGAGAGAAGTTAAATGATACCATTTTGGATAAAAGCAAACTGTGGTTTACAGTATCAAAAGCCTTTTTGAGATCTAGAAAAACAGCCCCTACCACATTACCCCTGTCCAAGGACTGTTTGACTTTTTCAATAAGGCAACAATTTGCTGTTTCTGTTGAGTGTCCTGGTCTAAAACCAAATTGATGTGGATGAAGAAGTTGACTGTCTTGTAAATAGTCTATCAGCTGTGTAGCTACAACTTTTTCAAGAACCTTAGACAGGACTGGTAAAATAGAGATTGGGTGGTAATTGCATATATCGTCTTTACTGCCTGATTTATAAACTGGAATGACGACAGCTTTTTTCCAGCCAGATGGAAATGTACTAGACCTAATGGAGAGATTAATGAGATGAGTCAGTGGTTTGATTAATATTTTGCTGTGCGTTTTGAGAAAGGAAGTGCTCATATTGTAGATATCATTAGTTTTTGAGTTTGACAGTGTTTTAACAATACCAGCAATTAACTCCTCATTTACCTCATCGATGCAAAAAGAATCTGTTGAAAGTACTGATTTTGTGTTGTTGAGCACATTTGGCAGCACAAAGTTTTTTGTTAAGTCTTCCACAGAGTCCACAAAATATGAATTAAATTCATTTGCCAATGTAGCCTTGTCACTGATGGTCTTGCCATTGATTCCAAGTTCCTTTACCCCCTTCTGAACATTTTTTTTTATTAGTTAAGTTATTTAAATGCCTCCATAGGGAACTGTTGTTACCCTTTGCATGATCTATCAGTTTATTGTAATAAGATACTTTTGATTTTCGCAGCTCTTGTACCACTTTATTTCTTAAACTTTTGTACACAAGGTGATCATTTTGTAGTTTAGAGGTTAATGTTTTCAATTCAGAATCTCGCCTCTTCATAAGTTTTCTTATTTCATTATTTAACCATGGTAGGTTAATCTTCTGTTGTCTACTTTTAATTTGCTTTGTAAATTTTTCTATAGACTTTGTAATTGTTGCAGTTATAAAATTACAACAATCATCTACTTCATATATTGACATGAGCTGCTCCCAATTTTGATTCTCTAAGTAATGTTCAAACTCCGCAGTTTTTGATTTGGGAATAATAAAATTTAATTTGTCAATATCGACTCCCCCAAAATACTGTAGTCGCTTTTTAGTAAGTTTTCTGACAGCAAGAACCATGTTATGAGCTGAGAGACCAGTTACAAGATTATAGGTTCTGGTTATTTGTTCTGGTTTATTAGCAAATACCATCTCAATAAGTGTTCTAGATTGTTTGGTTATCCTGGTGGGTCCTTTGATCATTTGTTGGTAATTAAATTTAGTCATGAGGCTTTTCAGTTTCTGTTTGTCCTTTTTATCAGACCAGTTAATATTAAAGTCACCATAAAATATTGTTTCTCTGCTCCTCTCAAGTTGTTTAACCAGATCACTTAATTCATTATAAAAAGAAGAATTGTGTGACGGTGGGTTGTACAATACTGCAATGTTGAAATTCATTACCGGTGAGAGACATACATTAACAGCTAAACATTCAAGTGAAGTATTCAAATCAACCAATTGACATTTAAATTTTTCTTTGATGTAAATTAAAACACCTCCTCCCCTCCCTACCTGCCTGTCTTTTCTAAAACACTGATAACCCACAATATCGATCATATTAGTGTCTATGTTCCTGTGTAGCCAGCTTTCTGAAAGACAAAGATAGTCCAGATTTGAGTCCAACAGCAACACCAAAATCTCATCTCTTTTGGGGATTATGCTCCGTATGTTTAAATGTCTGCCAAGGATCCCCTTTGGTTTAGCCTTTGTGTCCCAAAGAACTTGTGCATGATTAACAGTTTGGAAAAATAAATGTTGTTTTTGCTTTTGTACAGCTCGGTTTTTGGATCTCGCCTCATTTGCATTTTGTTTAACTGCTCCTGCTTCCAAAAGTTTGGATGTAGCGCAGCTGTTTACAGTAGGATCAGATATGTGAGTTTGTCCAGTGCAATTCGACTCACCCGACTCGCTATGTCCAGCTGTACTGGGGCGAAGACCAGCATTATGCTGCTCCACCAGTTCAGATGTTAGCAGGGCCGTTGGCAGCAGCGGGCGATCAGCCGGTTCAGATGTTAGCCGGGCCGTTGATAGCAGTGGGCGACCAGCCGGTTCAGATGTTAGCAGGGCTGTTGATAGCAGCGGGCGACCAGCCGGTTCAGATGTTAGCCAGGCCGTTGATAGCAGCGGGCGACCAGCCGGTTCAGATGTTAGCAGGGCCGTTGATAGCAGCGGGCGATCAGCCGGTTCAGATGTTAGCCGGGCCGTTGATAGCAACAACCAATCCGCCGGCTCAGATGTTTGTGCTAACCCAGTGGCCTGCTGTTTAATAGTGGCAGGTCCAGGGTTAAGGTGAATATCCCCTGCCAGAAGTAGCAGTACTAACAGTACTTTAACTGTATAGCCTCTGCCATATTGTTTTATTTGCTTAACAGCCATGTTTGCCTTATTTTGGATGCTTTTTCTCAGGCCTTTTGAAGACCAGATAGAGTACAGGGTGAAATAACCATGTCCCTATCCATATAAATAAAACTTTGTAGATTCACCATTAGTTGAGTTGGCCGGAAAACCCTTCTTGTTGCAAGTCCAGACACACAAAGACAAGAAGAAGAAGTAGATAAGCAAAAAGTGGCTAGAAGTGGAGCCCATCAAACCACTCCTCACTCCGGTGTCAGCCATCTTGACTATACTAATAGTATTGAATGCAAAAGATGCAACAAACTTACACAATAATGGTCCCCCTCCAGTATACAACTAGGACAATATCAATCGCAACAGAGGGTGACAATATGAATGGGTACATATTCATACTATGTGGGGTAACTAAATAGACTGTTATGCTGTTTATTCCATCTAGCTACAATGCTCCGCACTGTGTATATATATATATTTATGTGTACATATGTATATTCACTGCTGTTATTTTCTTATCTTCTAAATTATTGCTCTGAGTGTTGCTATCCCTGTGCTGTTGCAATCCTGGAATTTCCCCACTGTGGGACTAATGAAGGCTTATCTTATCTTAACATAATAAGGCTTTTCTTTTAGTTAAGTCCCTAATCCCTCGTACATTTAAAGACAAACAAGAAAGTGAGAACTGAGACATGAACTAACACTAACACTATAATAAAAAAGAAAGGTATTAAGTATAGCCAAATTATGGGTACACAGAACTGGAAGTTTTACAAAATAGAGAAGTGCAAAACCAAGAAATATTACACCCTGTTATGAGTGATGAGCAACACAAAACTGGGACTAGATGCATAACAGGACCACCTTTTTTTAAGCACTGCATTGCTTTCAATTAAGAAAAGGGGAGCATGAGGAAAATATAATTTTCAACTTAAAGGAAATAAATACTGTAGAATTATTAAAGTGTTGTAAGGAAGAAGGGAAGAAAACCCTATACACATCTTCCATAACATTTCAAAATTTAAACAAGGGATAATCCAAGCAAAGTATCTAACTTTCAGTTCTCAAACTTCTTGAAAATGTACAGGAATTATTCATTTTTTAATGAAATAACACAATTATACCTGTCAATGAAGCCAGATGATAGTAATCAATTAGCCAAGTTAGAAGCCTGTCTTAAGGAAATCAAAGCTTGGATGACTTGTAATTTCCTGCTATTAAATTCAGATAAGACTGAAGTCATTCTTGTTGGTCCAAAAAAACCTTAGAAATACCTTTCCAAATCAAACTTTCAGTTTGGATGCGGTTACTCTTTCTCTTAATAGCTCTGTGAGGAAGCTTGGAATTATTTTTGATCAAGATCTGTCCTTCAATTCACATATTAAATTTGTTTCTAAGACTGCCTTCTATCATTTGGGTAATATTGCCAAGATTAGGAGCATCTTGTCCCAGAGTGATGCTGAGAAACTGATCCACGCTTTTGTTAGCTCGAGATTAGATTATTGTAATTCTTTATTATCAGGCTGTCCTAAAACATCTTTAAAAAGTCTTCTGCTGATCCAAAATGCTGCAGCAAGAGTTTTAACAGGTACTAGAAAGAGAAATCATATCTCTCCGGTTCTGGCCTCCCTTCATTGGCTTCCCATAGAGTTTAGAATTAAGTTTAAAATCCTTCTTCTTACCTACAAAGCTCTAAACAATCAGGCTCTTTTTTTATTTAAAAGCTCTGATACTACCGTATTATCCTAACAGAGCACTACGCTCCCAAAATGCAGGATTACTTGTAATACCTAGAATCTCCAAGAGTACAATGGGAGGCAGAGCCTTCAGTTATCAAGCTCCTCTCCTGTGGAACCAGCTGCCAATCTGGATTCGGGAGTCAGACTCGATCTCTGTTTTTAAGAATAGGGCTAAAACCTACCTTTTTGATATAGCCTACAATTAGGGAAGGATCATGTGTTTCTGAACCCTCCCTTAGTTATGCTGCTAATAGGTTTAGTCAGCCGGGGGACCTCCAGTAATGCACTGGGCCTCACTCCTTTCCTCACTCTCAATGAAATATTTTTTTTGCTGGTCATTAACATTTGTTTGTTCTCTCCCATAGATTGAGTCCCCATCGTGCTGTTTGCTCTCTACATGTCTGTTCTTTTCTTCTTCTCTATCCCCTCACCCCCCAGCCAGTCGCAGCAGATGACTGCCCCTCCCTGAGCCTGGTTTTGCTGGAGGTTTCTTCCTGTTAAAAGGGAGTTTTTCCTCTCCACCGTCGCCAAGCGCTTGCTCACAGGGGATCGCCTGATTGCTGGGGTCTTTCTGCAACTGTGGGGGTTCCCCCTACAGTTGATAGTGCTATGAGATGACTGTTGTTGTGAAATGGCGCTATATAAATAAAGTTAAATTGAATTGAATTTTTTCCTTCTTTTCAGTCTTTTCCCCCCAATTTTTTTAATGGTTTCTTTTTCTCTTATTTTTCAATCCACCCCTCTTCCTTTTTTCCTTTTAAACTCAGACTGTTCACAGCACCTCTGAAAACAGCAGGCAGAGATGGAGGCAAATAATTAAACCTGCTCTTAAAGAACAGGGGCTGTTAAACAAACCAGCAAAAACTATAACCTTAAAGGCCAAATGTCACGTAATAGGGTCCTTAAAATGTCTTGAAACTAGATATAAAAGGGAACTGATCCGTTCGGGTCTTGGTGCATATGCTTCAGTAACGCCGGAATATTCGTTAATTTAAAACTGCCGCGCTTGGCCTGACGTTCCTACTCACGGCCCCCGGAATCGCCTGGGGAAGAAGGCGGAAGTGACGAAATTGATTGTACCTTAGTTTGATGCTTGGGGTATCCCGATTGATTGTTTATACGGAGACTGGAAGATTGTAGTGAGCAACAAGAAAGAAAAAATTGGATATTTCACCCATACCTTAAAACGGGGCTATAAGGGACAGCTGGGTAATAAGGGACACTTTTCTGGGAAATGTTTTCATACCTGTCAAGTGATATGTTTTCACCGTATTTTAATACCGTAAAACACGGCTATAAGGGACGGCGGAGTAATAAGGGACACTTTTCTGGGAAATGTTTTCATACCTGTCAAGTGATATGTTTTCGCCGTACAGTGATCCCTCGCTACTTCGCGCTTCACCTTTCGCGCCCTCAGTGCATCGCGGATTTTTCAAAATTATTCATCAAAAATTCAAAATTGAGAAATAATGGGCGGGTGCTAGCAGAAGGCAGGGAGACTACATTAGAACATCAGGAATCAACACGGAGATCCCGCACAACTCAAAATCCACCTCTCTGTTCGCTGTTCTCGTGTTGGCTCGGCTTGGGAATCTCGCAAGCTGATTGGCCGAGACGTTTCACCCCGCAAGCTGATTGGCCGAGACGTTTTACCCAGCTTCTCTCCCTGCCGAGCGCCCACCCAGCGAAGGAAGACCGCATTCATTGCTCTTTATCGCTCGTGTTGCTTAGTCTCGCCGCATGGAACTTTTTGCTGTTCTCTTGTGCCATTTTGTGCGAAATAGTCTTCCCGTCGAGCCACTACGCCGCCTCCTGCAGCTTCTCCAGCTCTATCGGAAGCTGCCCTCGACGATGCTGCGCCTCTAGCACCTGACGATGAGGCGTCACCTGAGAAACAGTAAAGCTCTCATTAACCTGTGCAGTAAATCATCTTTATCTTGAGTTACGTATCTTGTTATAAGAATAAAAGAGTTCTAAAAACATATTTATGTACACTTTATTTACATCTACGTATGTATGTACACTTACACACACACACACACACACACGTATCATATGAGAGAGAGAGAGTGAGAGAATGAACGTACGTATTATTTATGGGTGACGTCATTAGGGGTGACGCTACTTTGCGGTTTTTCACTTTTCGCGGTCGGTTCTGGAACCCATTAACCGCGATAAGTGAGGGATCACTGTATTTTAATACCGTAAAACGCGGCTATAAGGGACAGCGGGGTAACAAGGGACACTTTTCTGGGAAATGTTTTCATACCTGTCAAGTGATACGTTTTCGCCGTATTTTAATACCGTAAAACGCGGCTATAAGGGACGGCGGAGTAATAATGGACACTTTTCTGGGAAATGTTTTAAATGTAATTTGTGTTGTTATTGTCAAATATTTTAAGGATTCATGGATATTTGACAATAACAACACAACTCAGCGTCCGGCTCAAAATAAAAAAAAGCAGAATTCTGGATTTGGAAGGCGATTCCTTTCTGTTCCGCAGCCGCAGGACAGCTGAAAGTGTGAGGCCTAATGTCTAATGACTTCTCATTGTAGTGATAATAGCTCCCGCTGAGCGATCTGCCCGGGGCGGCCATCAGCCTAATGATTGAGTCCACACTTCTAACAGTAGTGAGAATAGCTCCTGCTGAGTGATCTGCCCGGGGCGGCCATCAGCCTAATGATTGAGTCCACACTTCTAACAGTAGTGAGAATAGCTCCTGCTGAGCAATCTGCCTGGGGCGGCCATCAGCCTAATGATTGAGTCCACACTTCTAACAGTAGTGAGAATAGCTCAGGCTGAGCGATCTGCCAGCACCCTAGCTGTGGGGGTCTCACACACGCGACGTGTTCCTCAACACACTCAATAATTTTTTTTCCCGTATATTTTTCTTTTGGGCGTACAGAAATGGCAATACGCCCGTATTATGCTAAAATTGCATTTTCCCCGTATTAAAATATGGCGAAAACGTCTCTCTTGACAGGTATGCGCCTCCATTCTCATCTCCTCCTCCACTCTGACCTCCCACCAGCACTAATGATCTGTGAAAAGGAGGTGTGCCGGGTCTTTCAGAGACAAAAGATCAAGAAGGCTGCAGGACCTGATGGTGTGTCTCCGTCCTGCCTGAGAGTCTGCTCCAACGAGTTGGCCCCCATCTTCACCCGGATCTTTAACAGATCACTGGAGCTGCGTGAAGTGCCTTCCTGCTTCAAACGCTCCATCATCATTCCAGTTCCCAAGAAACCCTCTATTACAGGATTAAACGACTACAGACCTGTTGCCCTGACCTCTGTGGTCATGAAATCCTTGGAGAGATTGGTGCTGAACCACCTGAAGGTCATCACAGGCCCCCTGATGGACCCACTGCAGTTTGCCTACCGGTCAAACAGGTCAGTGGATGATGCAGTGAATATGGGACTACATTACATCCTGCACCACCTCGACTCCCCAGGGACGTACGCCAGGATCCTGTTTGTTGACTTCAGCTCAGCGTTCAACACCATCATCCCAGGCATTCTTCATCAGAAACTCCTCCAGCTCAAGGTGTCCCCCTCCACCTGCCAGTGGATCTCCAGCTTTCTGACTGACAGGTGGCAACAGGTGAAGCTAGGGAGATTTACATCCAGCTCCCGAAAAATTAGTACTGGCGCCCCCCAAGGATGTGTCCTTTCCCCACTGCTCTTCTCCCTCTACTCCAACGACTGCACCTCAGAGGACCCTTCGGTGAAGCTCCTGAAGTTTGCGGACGACACCACAGTCATCGGTTTGATCCGGGATGATGATGAGACTGCATACAGGCGGGAGGTGGAGCAGCTGATCCTCTGGTGCAGCCAGAACCATCTTGAACTTAACCCAGCCAAAACGGTGGAGATGACTGTGGATTTCAGGCGACACCCCCCTTCATTCCCCCCACTCACCATCCTCAACAGCACAGTGTCCACTGTGGACTCCTTCAAGTTTCTGGGTACCACAATCTCCCGGAACCTGAAGTGGTCCTCCCATATAGACACTGTCCGGAAAAAGGCCCAGCAGAGGTTGTTTTTTCTGCGTCAGCTCAAGAAGTTTGATTTGCCTCAGGAGCTGCTGGTTGTCTTCTACACCGCCATCATCCAATCTGTCCTCTGCTTTTCCATCACTGTCTGGTTTGGATCTGCCACTAAACAGGACAAGACCAGACTGCAGCGGATCATTAAGTCTGCGGAGAGGATCATTGGTACCGACCTACCCTCCATTGAGAACTTATATCGGTCCATAACCAGGAAACGGGCGGGAGACATCTGTGCTGACCCATCACACCCCGGCCACAAACTGTTTGAACTTCTATCTTCTGGTCGTCGTTACAGATCACTGAAGGTCAAAACCACCCGTCACAGGAACAGTTTCTTTCCTCAAGCCATCACTCTGATGACCTCCTAACATTCACCTAGTCCTACCTGTTTGCTGTACTCATGACTTTTCATCCATTATTACATTGCACATAACTCTCACACTGCTTTTTACTTCATTCACATTATATCACTGAATCTGAGTCCACATTGAAATACTGTGTGATTGTATATTTTTTCATATATTTCTGCAAAGTGTGGTTAGTCCGAGTAAATAACTGCATATATTCCTGTATATATTTGCATCCTTTTATAGAAACGTGGACAGACTGTAATTTACTGTACATACTCTGGTTGTCATTGAATCCTTATTTAAATCCTTCACCTGAACAACGAGAGCAAGTTTTTAGCCAAAGTCAAATTCCTTGTATGTGTTGTGCATACTTGGCCAATAAAGCTGATTCTGATTCTGATTCTGATTCTGATTCTGATTCTGATTGATCTGGTAAATTTCTTGACAGCAGCGGCTCTCCTCCACTGTAATAATAATGGCTTCCGAAAAATCAATATTTATGGGGCGCCCTCAACAGACCCCCTTCGGCTTCCCAATTCTGGAGGCAATTAATGTCCAATTCAATGACATTTTCCACTGGTTCTGCTCTCTGGTCATCGTCGGAACTGTTGTCATCAGACAAAGCATCTGATTCCGTCTCGGACGGCTCGAACCTGTAAGGTTCTATGCCTCTGTCACTGTCTGAACCACTGACAAAAAAAAGACAAAAAGAAAAGACAAAAAAAGACAAAAAAAAGACAAAACTAAACTAATTTGTTCACAATTGCTGTCACTTTCCATCATGATTGTCCAATGTTGATAAGTGTGAATGTGGATAGGCAGGGCAGCCAGGGTGAAATTTGTGACGTCAAAATCATGGCCGCGGTCTGGATTGGTTGTCACAAGCCAGCGAGCAAGGCGGGGCCTTCGCCTGGTGCATTTTGTGCAATTATGTAAATACGGATGGGTGATATGATCTCCGGTATGAATATTTGGTTTAAGCTATGTGTATTTTATCAAAATTCATTGTCATTTAGAAAAAAAAATTACGTGACATTTGGCCTTTAAGTAAATCATGGAAACCTTAGGATGCAGCTGTTGAAGCTTCTGGTGGGGAGGTGACATCCCTGCAGTGTATTTCTTCCCAGCGATGATGGCAAAGGGACTGCTGTATCCAGCCAGCTTCCCCTCTTTTCTTGCCCGTTTGATAAGTGGCAAAAGCTTGGCTCTTGCCTCTCGATCCTGAAGTGTTAAGTCCTCCACGATCTTGATCCTCTTTTACTTCAGAACCTCTGAGTGTTTCGCATCAGCCCAAACATGATCTCTGTGCATGTGTGAGAAAAACTGGACGATGACTCGCTGTGGTAGTTTGTTTGGATTGGCCTTTCCAGACTTATTACCTCCAGGGCCTCACTCCTTTTCTCACTCTCAATGAAATATTTTTTTTGCTGGTCATTAACATTTGTTTGTTCTCTCCCATAGATTGCAAGCAATTTTTGCGCGGCTCGGACGATTTCACTGCCCCTGCCGGCACACACTACCCCTCCCCTCCCTCCACCTCCGCCTGCAGCGAGCTTCTCCCACAGCTCGCTCCCATAGATGGATTATCGAGGTCTCGGCCCCCTGCCGTGCCCTCTGGGGGGGAGCATGTGTGGTGGGTTGACTCAACCCCCCCACAACACACAGGACAGTCAGCTCTTTTCTCTTGGTTTTTCCCGCTGCACTACTGAGATGTAATGTGCCATTCATGTATTGTGATGCAATGTGCCCTGCATGTATTGTGATGCAATGCGCCATGCATGTATCGTGATGTAATGTGCCATTCATGTATAGTGTTCATGCGTCCTGTCCTTACTGTGACCTAGAGACAGTTCAATATGTAGATGTGCCTTGTAACCTCTTTGCTCCGCAAGCTGGAGCAGAGGCTGCATCTGCCTATTGTTATGTAGGTCTTACAAATGCAAATGTCTCATGCCTGTTCTGCAGTCCCTTTGATCAGACCAACTGCTGTGAATCTGCTTTGATGTATTGTTTGAGTTGGGTACAAATACTGCACAGGTTCTGTAACTCACCCTCTCTCTCTCACTTCAACTGCTGCTGCAGACACGCACTCTGTGTCTTCTTCTCTGAGAGCCTGAGGATCCCGCTCCAGCCTGCACACACTTGGGCTGGAACCGGGATCCCGTGACGGCGGTATGATAATAAACTCTACTTAAAACCTTCAACAACGCCGCATTATTTCATGCCGCCGCACGTCCCCATCGTGCTGTTTGCTCTCTACATGTCTGTTCTTTTCTTCTTCTCTATCCCCTCACCCCCCAGCCAGTCGCAGCAGATGACTGCCCCTCCCTGAGCCTGGTTCTGCTGGAGGTTTCTTCCTGTTAAAAGGGAGTTTTTCCTCTCCACCGTCGCCAAGTGCTTGCTCACAGGGGATCGCCTGATTGCTGGGGTCTTTCTGCAACTGTGGGGGTTCCCCCTACAGTTGATAGTGCTATGAGATGACTGTTGTTGTGAAATGGCGCTATATAAATAAAGTTGAATTGAATTGAATTGAATTGAATTGAATTGAATTGAACTTATCAACTTTTGGACCAATTCTGTGAACGACGTCCACTGAGAGTTGGAGAGAATCTCTAATTCCTGGTGAAACTCTTGAAAAAAGGTCGATCACGGACATCTTTATGTTTTTACTGCCCTGTTCAGGTAAGCCGACTATCTTTAAATTCCATCTTCTTTTGTATGCATTGATGTCATTCACTTGGTCACGGAGATCCTGGTTCTCTTCTGAAAGAGACAGGATGCTCTGCTCCAATTCTGTCATTTTGACAGAGAGACCCCTCATCTCCTTTTTGGCTTCTGTAACAAATGAAGTCAGGCTGCAGATGGCAACAGTATTCTCATTCACAGATTTTTCAGTGGCTTGTAGCTTTGTAAGGAATTATTCTTAATTTTCCCCAATTTTGTTAACTGCGGCAAGAGTCATGGCATTAGTTACAAGCTCTGGAGTCTTCTGAGGCTCCCTTCTGATGCATTTTTTTAACGGACCGTCAGTCAGGGTGTCTGGGAGAGAGTCAACATCTGACAAGGTATTATCAGGTTGAGGTTTAGTGGAATCATGCAGGTGTTTAACCCTAGCAACAACAGTCTCCATATCCTCCTCATCGATAGTAGCGGAGCACGCTGCATTCATCATTCAACCAGAGGACGTGTGGTATGAAGGTTATGTTAGCATGCTGTTAGCTATCACTTCAACTTCAAATAGCTTTTAAATAACTTCTCCTGGAAGTATCAAAACTGTATAGTACAAAAAGCTCACCAAACTGTTATTCCATGTTTTGTTAGCTTCAAAAGATGAATGAATCCAGGTTTTGCACGGAGTGGTGAAGAGCAGCAAGAAAGGTAGTCTTACAAGAGTACCATCTTGACCTCCTCAAGAATCCCCATCTCCATCTGAACAGTGTAATTTAGCTTGAGCTGGAAGTCATCAGAATCACACTTAAAATATGCAGTTTTAGGCTCTGTGGCTGATATTGTTATTGATTTGTGTTGGAAGTGATGATAAACACTTTTTAAACATGTTAAAAAGTTAAATGTCATGTATTTTGGTTTACTGCGGCACCCGTCGTAGTGCCTTTGCTAAAAGCATTATGGGTAATGTAGTGTATGTTGAGTGTGTTGTCGTTGGCTGTGTGCTATGAGTTGCTGCTCGCCAATAAACCGTTAACGATACGTCGATGGTCCGAGTTATTATTTGTTATATCGAGTAACGTAACGGGTGAAAGATATAACAAAAAGTGGCGACGAGGACGTCTGGACCGACGCTGCAGTCCGCGACGGAGGAGAGTTTTTTTTGTCGTTTTTTTTTTCCCGCCGCTACTCCGTGCTGACAGGGTGATACACCGCGCCACTGTGCTGAGGTGGATGCTGCGGGCTGTCTGCTAAACGGGGAGGAGCGGAGCAGTGGAAACCGTTAAGGAAAAAAAAAAAAAACTCCGTGAGTAACGCTGGAGGGAAGAAACGGCGTTACAAGAAGGAGCCGCGAGGGAAAGAGCGACATTCAACCAAGAGTGTTAAAATGGCTGGAGTCATTGGCTCTATCGGGCCCTTTGATGAGAGCGCGGAGCAATGGAGCTCCTATACAGAGCGCTTTGATTATTTCGTCACGGCCAATGGAATAACGGATGAAAAGTTAGTGCCCACTTTTCTGTGTGTGATGGGTCCCAAGACATTTAACCTACTACGTAACCTCCTACAGCCAGCAAAGCCAGGCTCTAAAACCTATAAAGAGCTGGTGGACACACTGACCCACCACTTCTCACCCAAGCCTCTAGTGATTGCAGAAAGATCCAGGTTTCACAGACGTAACCAAGAAGAGGGTGAGTCTGTTAACATGTTTGTTGCAGCGCCACGCAAGTTAGCCGAACACTGTGAATTTAAAGATGTTTTAAATGACACATTAAGAGACAGGCTTGTGTGTGGACTACGAAATGAAGCAGCACAGAAGAAGTTACTCACAGAAAGTGATTTGACGCTTGAAAGAGCCATTAACATTAGTGTGATGATGGAGATGGCTTCCAAAGAAGCACACCAACTGCATGCTACAGGCAGAGTACATAAGCTCAACAGTGGTAAAACCAATGCAACAGGTCCATGTTTCCGCTGTGGCAAGGTGGGACACCTTCCTAATAACTGTTGGTACAAAGAGATGGACTGTAACAACTGTGGAAAAAAAGGCCACGTGCAGCGGGCATGTAGAAGCAAAAGGAGCAAAGACAAAGGCCCAAAGACAAGGAATAAAAGTGACATGGTAAAATACAAAAAGAAAAGAAATGTTCACACAGTTAAACATGGCGAGGACAGAGTGAGCGACTCCTCAGAGGAAGAGGTGTCAACTGCAATAAATACTGTCCGGATTATGAATGTGAATGAAGGCTCAGAAGGCTTTTGGACTAAACCAAAAGTGGAGGGACATTTTATTAAAATGCAGATAGACACCGGATCAAAGGCATCACTTGTGTCGCATGGCATTTACAAGAAGTTTCTGAAACATCGTCCACTCCGACCTTCAGACACCGTCTTCAGGACGTATACTGGACACCGAGTGCCCATGAAAGGGATGACAGAGGTAACTGTTCAGTACAATGGCCAAACTGCTGAGCTTCCAGTTTATGTTACCAAGAACAACTGTCCAGCTATAATGGGGCGTGTGTGGCTAAAGAAAATCCAACTTGACTGGCAAGAAGTAAGGAAGCTGTCACACAGTTCCACTCAGCTGCAGGCCATACTAGAAAAGCACAAAAAAGTTTTTCGTGATGAGCTAGGCAGTATGAAAAAAATTATAGTGAAGCTGCATGTCAAACCTGACAGTAAACCAGTGTTTATGAAAGCCAGACCAGTGCCGTACGCCATCAGACCAAAGGTGGAGGCTGACTTGGATGCTCTGGTAAAGAATGGAGTTCTGGAGCCTGTGACAACCAGTGAGTGGGCCACGCCCATAGTTCCAGTACCCAAAAAGGGCGGAAGAATCCGAACCTGTGGAGACTTTAAGGTAACAGTAAACCCTGTACTAACAGCAGAGCAGTATCCCCTTCCACTGATTGATGACTTATTTGCGGGGCTGAGTGGGGGACAAAAGTTCAGCAAAATAGATCTCAACCAAGCTTATTTACAAATGCATGTAGACGAGCAGTCACGTGAAATGCTGACTATCAACACCCATAAAGGACTCTTCAGATACAGGCGACTGCCTTTTGGCATCACATCTGCTCCAGCACTTTTTCAGCGAGCTATGGATCAAATCCTGAGTGGATTACCAGGAGTGCAGTGCTACCTGGATGATATCCTGTGTACAGGAGCAGATGATGAAGAGCATCTGCGCAACTCGGATGCAACTCTCAAGAGACTGGAGGAGTATGGATTGAGAATCCGCAAGGATAAATGCGAGTTTTTCCAGTCATCCGTGGAATACTTAGGTCATGTGATCGATGCTAAGGGACTACACACTGCACCATCGGAAATCACAGCCATTGTGGATGCACCTCTACCCCAAAATGTCAGTCAGCTGAAGTCTTTCTTGGGACTGCTGAACTATTATGGACGTTTCATACCAAACTTGGCATCACTATTAAAACCACTGCATAACCTGCTGCGCAAAGAGGAAGCATGGAGGTGGACAGCAAGCTGTCAGGAAGCTTTTCAGAAGGCAAAGGATGCGCTGACTGCATCAGAGGTTCTGACCCACTTCAACCCATCACTTCCGATCCAGCTTGCCTGCAACGCCTCTCCTTATGGCGTAGGGGTGGTGATTTCCCACGTAATGCCAGACGGTGAGGAAACGCCAATTGCTTTTGCGTCAAGGACATTAAACAAGGCAGAAGTTAACTATGCTCAACTGGAAAGAGAGGCTCTGAGCATTGTGTTTGGTGTGAGAAAATTCCACCAGTACTTGTATGGACAGAAGTTTACACTTTTTACTTACCACCGACCTCTCACAACCATCCTTGGACCATACACAGGAATACCATCTCTTGCAGCGTCCCGACTGCAGAGGTGGGCGTTGCTGTTGTCATGACACTCCTATGACATCAGGTATCGAAAGTCAGACTGTCATGGTAATGCAGATGGGTTATCCAGATTACCACTTCCTGTCATGAAGCCAGAGTCAAGCACTGTGGACATCTTCTACTTCACAGAGGTAGAAAACGCACCTGTTTCAGCTGCGCAGGTGAAAAAGGGGACTAGAAATGACCCTGTGTTGTCTGCAGTCATGGACTTGGTCATTAAAGGACAACCTGCGGGTGATGACGCAACCTTGAAGCCCTTCCTTGGGAAGTGGACAGAATTATCTGTTCAGTCAGGTTGTTTGCTGTGGGGGAGGAGAGTGATTATTCCCCTGTCATGTCGAACAAAAGTGTTACAGCAACTTCACGCAGGACATAGTGGAATCGTGAGAATGAAAGAAATAGCGAGAAGCTATTTTTGGTGGCCAAACATTGACAAGCAGATTGAATAAATAGCCAAGAGCTGTTCATCTTGTCACAAGGTACGGAACAACCCACCATTGGCTCCTCTAAAGGACACTGTGCAAAAGCAACAAGAGAAACAAATCATGCACAGAGGACATCGGGCAAAGGACAGAGTGTTCACGTTAGGAGAATCTGTGCTGGCCAGGAACTACAGAGGTGAACCTAAGTGGGTTCCTGCAACTGTTATCGCACAAACTGGACCAGTCTCATATACAGTTCAAACCACTGACAGTGTTTGGAAAAGGCACGTGGATCAACTCCTGCAGACACCACCAGCGCCTGCAGAACCGTCTCTTGGATATTCTAACGATCCACCTACACCAGAACAGAACTCAACCACTTCAGAGACCGGAGTTCCAGCTGGAGATGTGACATCTTCTTCTGCATCAGCACCAGAAGCAACCTCCACATTAGAAAGAACTCAGACTCATGTTCCTGTAGAGCGCCGATACCCTACCAGGGAGCGACGACCTCCTGTCCGTCTGAGTTATTAGACTAGATAGCAACTGACCCACATTAATGGGGCAGAATAATTATGTTATGGGATGAGGTAGTCTACCCTCACTCCTAAGGTAGCATAATAATTAAAGGAAAAAAAAAAGAGACAAACAAAGACACAAAAATTGCAGCAGACACTTGATATTTCCAGTAGGACATCTATTGTAAGAGGGGAGGAGATGTCATGTATTTTGGTTTACTGCGGCACCCGTCGTAGTGCCTTTGCTAAAAGCATTATGGGTAATGTAGTGTATGTTGAGTGTGTTGTCGTTGGCTGTGTGCTATGAGTTGCTGCTCGCCAATAAACCGTTAACGATAGGACCGAGTTATTATTTGTTATATCGAGTAACGTAACGGGTGAAAGATATAACATTAAAAATAGTCAACTTTGACTGCAGTGGGCCTTTAACCTCTTGAACTCCGGGATACCGCGGGCGGTCACGTCGCTGCATCCTTGTGCATCCTAGTGCGCACTGTGTATTTCAGAGCGCACTATATATGTACATGTGGATGTAGATAGTGACTGCCTTAATGTGGCTTTTAATTCAATATTAGACTCGATTGGGTTTTCTCAGAAAGTAGGAAATTCTACTCATTACCTCCACCATACATTGGACCTTGTTCTGACATATGGCATAGAAATAGAAAATCTTGTAGTGTCTCCTCATAACCCTGTACTGTCAGACCATTGTCTGTTAACCTTTGATTTTACTATTTCTGACTATTTGGCTCCTAAAGAAAAATATTATCACAGTAGATGCCTCTCAGATGATGCTGTTTCCAAATTTATGCAGATTGTTTCCTCTATGCCATGTGTCAACACAACGGATATAAGCTATAGACAGCTTGCTCCTTCTGTAATTGATAACATGGTGGATAGTGTTTCAGCTTCTCTGCATCAGGCTCTAGACTTGGTGGCCCCCTTAAAAAAGAAAAAGTCTAATCAGAGATTTTTAACTCCTTGGTTCAACACAGAAACTCGTAGCTTAAAACAGAAGACTCGTCAATTAGAAAGAAAATGGCGCTCTACTAATTTAGATGAAATCTATTTAGCTTGGAGAAATCATCTTTTAATTTATAAAAAATCTCTTAGAAAAGCTAGAACGAGTTATTACTCTGCATTAATAGAAGAGAACAAGAATAATCCCAGGTTTCTTTTCAGTACTGTAGCCAGGTTGACAAAGAGTCAGGACTCTGTCAATCCTAGCATCCCCTTAGAGCTTACTAGTCAGGACTTTATGAACTTTTTCAATAATAAAATTTCATCCATCAGAGATAAAATCAATCAGATTCTTCCCACAGTTAACTTAAATACTGTAACTACTACAACTCCTTCTATTGATGTCTGTCTTGATGAGTTTACTCCAATCGACCTTTGTGAGTTAGACAAAATAGTTTCCTCATCCAAACCTTCAACTTGTCTTTTAGACCCTATTCCTACCAGGTTATTTAAAGAAGTCTTCCCACTTATTGGTAGCTTTATTCTTCATATAATCAATTCTTCATTAACTTTAGGCCATGTACCGCAGGCTTTTAAAACGGCTGTAATTAAACCCTTACTCAAAAAGCCAACGCTAGATCCAGGAGCTTTAGCTAACTATAGACCAATCTCTAATCTCCCTTTCATTTCAAAAATCTTAGAAAGAGTTGTTGCTACGCAATTATTTGACCACCTGCAGGGAAATGGTTTACTTGAGGAGTTTCAATCTGGGTTTAGAATCCATCATAGTACTGAAACAGCCTTAGCGAAGGTCACTAACGACCTCCTCATTGCATCTGATAATGGACTAGTTTCTGTACTTGTCCTTTTACATCTTAGTGCAGCTTTTGATACTATTGATCATAATATTCTACTTGATAGATTAGAACACTATGTTGGACTTAATGGAACTTCGTTGCAGTGGTTTAGATCTTATTTATCTGATAGGTTCCAGTTTGTTCATGTAAATGATGAGTTTTCTCTCAGCTCAAAGCTTAGTCATGGAGTTCCACAGGGATCTGTGCTTGGCCCTACTCTTTTTAGTTTATATATGCTTCCGTTAGGCAACATTATTAGAAAGCACTGTATACATTTTCATTGTTATGCAGATGACACACAATTATACCTGTCAATGAAGCCAGATGATACTAATCAATTAGCCAAGTTAGAAGCCTGTCTTAAGGAAATCAAAGCTTGGATGACTTGTAATTTCCTGCTATTAAATTCAGATAAGACTGAAGTCATTCTTGTTGGTCCAAAAAACCTTAGAAATTCCTTTCCAAATCAAACTTTCAGTTTGGATGCAGTTACTCTTTCTCTTAATAGCTCTGTGAGGAACCTTGGAGTTATTTTTGATCAGGATTTGTCCTTCAATTCACATATTAAATTTGTTTCTAAGACTGCCTTCTATCATTTGCGTAATATTGCCAAGATTAGGAGCATCTTGTCTCAGAGTGATGCTGAGAAGCTGATCCACGCTTTTGTTAGCTCGAGATTAGATTATTGTAATTCTTTATTATCAGGCTGTCCTAAAACATCTTTAAAAAGTCTTCAGCTGATCCAAAATGCTGCAGCAAGAGTTTTAACAGGTACTAGAAAGAGAGATCATATCTCTCCGGTTCTGGCCTCCCTTCATTGGCTTCCCATAGAGTTTAGAATTAAGTTTAAAATCCTTCTTCTTACTTACAAAGCTCTAAACAATCAGGCTCCTTTTTATTTAAAAGATCTGATACTACCGTATCATCCTAACAGAGCACTACGCTCCCAAAATGCAGGATTACTTGTAATACCTAGAATCTCCAAAAGTACAATGGGAGGCAGAGCCTTCAGTTATCAAGCTCCTCTCCTGTGGAATCAGCTGCCAATCTGGATTCGGGAGTCAGACTCGATCTCTGTTTTTAAGAATAGGGCTAAAACCTACCTTGTTGATATAGCCTACAATTAGGGAGGGATCATGTGTTTCTGAACCCTCCCTTAGTTATGCTGCTAATAGGTTTAGTCAGCCGGGGGACCTCCAGTAATGCACTGGGCCTCACTCCTTTCCTCACTCTCTATGAAATATTTTTTTTTTTGCTGGTCATTAACATTTGTTTGTTCTCTCCCATAGATTGAGTCCCCATCGTGCTGTTTGCTCTCTACATGTCTGTTCTTTTCTTCTTCTCTGTCCCCTCACCCCCCAGCCAGTCGCAGCAGATGACTGCCCCTCCCTGAGCCTGGTTCTGCTGGAGGTTTCTTCCTGTTAAAAGGGAGTTTTTCCTCTCCACCGTCGCCAAGTGCTTGCTCACAGGGGATCGCCTGATTGCTGGGGTCTTTCTGCAACTGTGGGGGTCCCCCCTACAGTTGATAGTGCTATGAGATGACTGTTGTTGTGAAATGGCGCTATATAAATAAAGTTGAATTGAATTGAATTGAACTAAAAAAAACAAAAAACAACTGCATTTCCGTTCTTCCACTACAGACACAGCCGCGAACAGAAAGCCAAAGGAGTGCTTTGATTGGTTTAGATTTGATTGACCTGTTATTCGACTAATAAGAGCTTTGAATTGGGTTTCTGAAACCTTGAAGAACCAATGACTGAAAACCTAGCAAAAAGGACCCGCCTACCAACGGCTGCAAATACAGCGAGCCAATTGAAGCAGAGAAGTTCGACGATTGAAAGCGTGCGTCCCGTGCATAAAATCTGTTTTGTCTAAGCCACTGTGTGTAACGGTAGCATTCGCCAGTCTTTATTTATTACTACTGTTCTTATTTGTTTTGAAAAATCGTTTGCCAAAACCGCAATCATGGAAGCGCAAAACCACAATAATGGAATCATGGTTTGACCGGGTCGCATGACCAAAACCACGAGTCCGTAACAAGTGGACCAGCGTCATGTTCATCTGACAATGAGGAAGAGATGTTCGCCAGCGACACTGCTGTTGTGGACAGGTAACTGTTATAAGCTAAATTATTCTTTATCACTGAAAATGTCATGATGGCTGCCAGGCCGTCATCAGCATCATCAACATCAGCTGCGCTCACTTCAGCAGGTGGCAATCAGCGGGCCATAAAAGCCCAACGCGCGGACGCCTCAGCACGGAGTCGTCTGTCACTCCCGCTAAGCAACGTGCCAAGATCTCGACCTCTCGTGAAGAAATCTACGTTTTGCCAAACCAGGCCACGTAAGCCATCACAGCATAATTCCTCTGCTAGTCTTTTCCCCTGTCCACAAGTGGACCGCCCTGGCGGCGTACCACCCTCCTCTGCTGACGAGGCACCGTCTCCCGCTCTGCGGAGCTCCTCCTCACCTCCACAGCACCGGACACCACGAGCACGACGACGCACGGACACCAGGAGCCAGCCAGCCTCTCATTGTGGCACCTGCAAGTAAGCCCCTGCAGCATATCCACCGAACATTGCTACTGTGCAACAGTAACCTTGTGCTTGTGTATTTCCAGGGTTGCCAGGCTACCACAAGACGGGCTCGGCTCCAGTGGCCAGACGAGCATTCACACATTCACTCACACTTCACTCATCAACTCACAATAAAGATAATTGTCTGTATCACTCATGTCAGCGTCTGTCTCTTGGGTCGTAAATCATGTCAGTACGACTCCGTCACGATGACCCATCAGACAGCGCGCTGTCGCGCCGCTTTAACACACTCAGCGCACGAGTAGACATGATTTCCCACCAGCAGACAGTAATCTTAAACCAACTAACTCAGATTAACAGCTGGTTGGATCGCTTGGAAGGACACCAGGCATTCTCCCCGTCTAGCGGGGCGCCTTCTGCACCTGCAGCTGTGGCTACTAGCCAAACCAGCCCATCTTCCACACATCGCCTAACTCCTGTACCAACCCCCGCACGCTTTACTGGTAAACTGGGGGAGGCGCGGGGGTTTTTGCTACAGTGTGAGTCAGTTTTTCTCTGCGTCCCGGGGGACTTTGCCACTGATATGAATAAGATTGGGTACATCATCAACCTGCTGGGAGGCAGGGCTCTAGATTGGGCTTATACCATCATGGCCAAACCAAATTATTCATTGTTAACTTACCAGCAGTTCGTGGCAGAGTTCATGGAAGTGTTCGATCATGTTGACCGGGGCGCGGTGTTAACTGAACGGCTGCTGGGACTTCGGCAGGGCAGTAGATCTGCCGCCGATTATTCCGTGGACTTCCGGGTATTGGCTGGTCAGGTTGGGTGGGGGGAGCCAGCACTCTGTGGAATTTTCCTCCGCAGCCTTAACTCAGAGTTAAAAGACGAGCTAGCGTCAAAGGAGAAACCAGACAGACTTGGGGAATTAATCTCCCTCACCATCAGCCTAGATAGCAGACTGAGGGAGCGAGCTGCAGAACGGCGAACAGCTATCCGTGCGAGCAAGTCTCGCCCTCGCTCCGCTAGGTCCCCCCTCCTTGCTCTGCCGCATCTGAAGAACTTCCGGAGCAGGAGGATATGGTTGTGGGGCAATCGGGTCTTACAGCAGCTGAGAGACAGCGCCACAGGGAGCAGGGGTTGTGCTTCTACTGTGGGAATGGGACACATGGAGTAGCGGATTGCTCGTTGAAAGGGGAGGTCCGCGGATCATGGTAGGGGGATTCGCGGACAAGAATCAGACAAAACCCCTCACTAGTTGCCACATCCCCATTAGGCTCATTCATAAACACAAGGAACACACCACACTTGCCTTAGTTGACTCTGGAGCTGAGCAGAACTTTATCTCCAGAGACCTGGCAACCCTGATGGGCCTCAGCTGTCAACCCTTACGCCCCCCCATCCATCTGGTCACCCTGTCAAAAGCATCTCTGACGTCAGTTTCCCACCAGACGGCACCTGTGTTAATGATAGTTTCTGGTAACCACAGGGAGGAAATACGGTTCCTGGTCTTGCCCTTCTCCTCTTCACCCGTCATCTTGGGGTACCCTTGGCTCCGGCTGCATAACCCCACGTTCAACTGGCAAGTTGGGAGAATAACGGCTTGGAGCTCATTCTGTCTGAGCGCCTGTCTTCAGTCCGCTGCATGCGCTCCCTCAGTGCCGATGATGCCTCCCTCAACACCCCCTCTGGACCTGTCGAGGGTGCCTGACGTCTACCATGATCTGGGCCAGGTGTTTAGTAAGTCACGGGCGTTGTCTCTTCCCCCCAGGCGTTGTCTCTTCCCCCCAGAAGGACAGGTCGCTGCGCCCCTGCATCGATTTCCGGGGTCTCAACGACATTACAATTAAGGACAAATACACTCTCCCCTTGATGAACACTGCCTTCAATTCCCTCCAGGGGGCGTCTTGGTTTACTAAACTAGATCTACGGAACGCCTATCACCTGGTGCGCATTCGGGAAGGTGATGAATGGAAAACTGCTTTCCGGACCCCAAGCGGCCACTTTGAATATCTTGTGATGCCATTTGGGTTAACCAACACTCCGGCAGTGTTCCAGCACCTAATAAATGACGTTCTCCGGGACTTTCTGAATTCCTTCGTCTTTGTTTACCTTGATGATATCCTCATCTTCTCGCGCACACTGGAGGAGCATCAGGTGCATGTACGACGGGTCCTACAGCGCCTCCTGGAGAATCAGTTGTTCGTCAAGGCGGAGAAGTGTGAATTCCACACGGATCGCACCTCTTTTCTGGGGTTTATCATCGCCCGTAACCAGGTGCTTCCCGACCCGGACAAGGTCAAGGCGGTGGTGGACTGGCCTACGCCCACCTCCAGGAAACAGCTGCAGGGGTTTTTGGGATTCGCCAATTTTTACTGGCGCTTCGTGCCAAATTTTGGGAACATCGCCAGACCCCTGACTGCACTCACATCCCCGAAGGTCCCTTTCCATTGGAGTGAGGAGGCTGCCGCGGCATTTGACAGGCTGAAGGGAGAGTTTGCTTCGGCCCGTGTGTTGACCCAGGTGGACCTGGAGCTCCAATGTTTGGTGGAGGTGGATGCATCGGATTCGGGGGTGGGGGCGGTACTCTCTCAGCGCTCCCCGACGGACGGGAAGATCCGCCCCTGCGCTTACTTCTCTCATCGTTTGACACCTGCTGAGAGGAATTACAGCATCGGTGACAGGGAGCTACTGGCTGTCAAACTTGCGCTGGAGGAGTGGAGACACTGGCTGGAGGGGGCTGCCCAGCCGTTTGTCGTCTGGACTGATCACCGCAATCTTGAATACCTTAGGACTGCCAAGCGGTTGAATGCACGTCAGGCCCGCTGGTCACTCTTCTTCGGTCATTTTAATTTTACAATCACCTACCGGCCAGGAAGTAAGAATGGTAAGCCTGACGCCCTTTCCAGGCAGTTTGACGCGCCCTCCGCTGACGACTGGGAGGAGTCTATTCTGCCACCTGCGTGTGTGGTGGGTGCGTTGACCCGGGGCATTTGCGATAAGGTCAGGAGAGCACAGGAGGTGGAGCCTGATCCGGGCGGGGGGGGCCCCCGGGTCGCTTGTTCGTTCCTCGTCCTGTTAGGGGCCAAGTAATAGAGTGGGGTCACGCGTCCAAGCTGGCGTGCCATCCGGGTGTGAGTCGGACCGTTGACCTCCTCCAGAGAACCTTTTGGTGGCCAGGACTGCGGAGGGACGTTAACAACTATGTCCGGGCCTGCGCTCAGTGCGCCACGGGGAAGACATCATCATCGGCCCCGGCGGGTCTGCTACACCCTTTGCCCGTCCCCTCCCGCCCCTGGTCGCATGTAGCCATGGACTTTGTGACCGGTTTGCCCCCCTCCGGCCACTTCACGACTGTTTTAACTATCGTGGACCGCTTTTCTAAAGCTGCCCATTTTGTGCCCCTCCGGGGGTTGCCCTCAGCGCGGGAGACAGCGGACCTCCTCGTTCTCCATGTGGTTCGTCCTCACAGAATCCCCGCTGATATTGTTTCGGATCGAGGGCCACAGTTCGTCTTGCAGGTTTGGAAGGCGTTCTGTACGGCGCTTGGGGCCACGGCCAGTCTCTCCTCTGGATACCACCCTCAGAGTAACGGCCAGTGCGAGCAAGCCAATCAGGAGCTGGAGGCTGCACTGCGCTGCGTCATCTCCTCCTGCTCCTCTTCGTGGAGCACGTACCTCCCGTGGATCGAGTACGCTCATAACACCACGGTGTCCTTGTCCACAGGGATGTCCCCCTTCAAGGCATCGTTGGGGTACGATCCGCCCTTGTTCCCGGAGGAGGAGGGGGAGGTAGTGGTCCCGTCTGTTCAGGCTCACGCCAGACGCTGTCGGCAGGTTTGGTCCATTGCCCGCAGAGCCCTTCTGAGGACCACGGAACGGAACATTGAGGTGGCCAACTGCCATAGGAGGCCTGCCCCGGATTACAAGGTGGGTGACAAGGTATGGTTGTCCACAAAGAACGTCTGTGTGCCTGCCGAGAAGCGTAAGCTAACCAAGCGCTTCATTGGTCCCTTTGTCATTTCCCGCATTGTCAACCCTGTATCCGTGCGTCTTGCTCTCCCCGCTCACATGCGCATCTGCCCCACTTTCCACGTCTCCCAGGTCAAGCCCTACGTCGCCGACCCGCTGTGCCTGCCCCCTGCGGCTCCTGTTCCCCCGAGGATGATCGATGGCCATCCGGCCTGGGGGGTAACGGCAATCCTGGACGTCCGCAGGAGGGGTCGGGGCCTTCAGTATTTGGTGGAATGGGAGGAATTTGGCCCGGAGCATCGCTCCTGGATACGCCATACGTTGATCCTCGATAAGCAGTTGATCCGCGATTTCCATCGGGCGCATCCAGGTAGGATTGGACAGGTGCCTGGAGGCACCTCTAGAGGGGGGGGTACTGTCATGATGGCCGTCAGGCCGTCATCAGCATCATGAACATCAGCTGCGCTCACTTCAGCAGGTGGCAATCAGCGGGCCATAAAAGCCCAACGCGCGGACGCCTCAGCACGGAGTTGTCTGTCACTCCCGCTAAGCAACGTGCCAAGATCTCGACCTCTCGTGAAGAAATCTACGCTTTGCCAAACCAGGCCACGTAAGCCATCACAGCATAATTCCTCTGCTAGTCTTTTCCCCTGTGCACAGGTGGACCTCCCTGGTGGCGTACCACCCTCCTCTGCTGACGAGGCACCGTCTCCCGCTTTGCGGAGCTCCTCCTCACCTCCACAGCACTGGACACCACGAGCACGACGACGCACGGACACCAGGAGCCAGCCAGCCTCTCATTGTGGCACCTGCAAGTAAGCCCCTGCAGCATATCCACCGAACATCGCTACTGTGCAACAGTAACCTTGTGCTTGTGTATTTCCAGGGTTGCCAGGCTACCACAAGACGGGCTCAGCTCCAGTGGCCAGACGAGCATTCACACATTCACTCACACTTCACTCATCAACTCACAATAAAGATAATTGTCTGTATCACTCGTGTCAGCGTCTGTCTCTTGGGTCGTAAATCATGTCAGAAAATAGCAATAAAAAAGACTTTTGACCGATCGGTAAATTACAACTGTGCGTCATGGCCACATGACGGACCGCGGCGCATGGACTGGACTGTGCGCCATCTTCCTCTGTTGCGGGGGGGGGGGGGGGTTGTTATCCTCTACATTGCAGATATTTTAGTATAATTTTTATTGCACTGTAGGTTATTTTTTTCTTGTAAAAAAAAGCCACACATTTTTTACATGGCATGCTTCTTTGTGTGTGGGGGGTTTGTTTGTTCATTCATTCATTCATGAATGAATAAACAACCCCCCCCACACACACAGACCTGAGTGTCACCTTTCATTAGAGCCCAAGATCAAGCTTCTATATTGAATCATTCAAAAATTATAGACGTTTTTCCAAACTGTGCCATTTGGCACAATTTGGCACAGTTCAAAAACGCCTGGGAACAACCTGAGAAAAAAGCTGTGTAATATATTCATTTTTTGTGGTATTGTTACAAAATTTTGACCTCAGCTTGATATCGCTTGGTTCTACATTTCTGTTGCATTTCCCAGCCCGTATCTGACAGCTGTGTGTTATTTGCAAGCATTTGTATCTAAAAAAACACTCAGGCGAACTTTATTTTCTTCAAGTTCAGTATGTTTAGATGACTGTTACTCAGTGGCAGAAGCACTTAGAGAGATTATGACTGTTTTGCCAAAAAAAATCAAAGTGTTTTCTTTTAAATGAGACCAGCCCCATGAAGATGCTGCAAAGGGTTGAAGAACAGCTTTTGATTTACTTTGGGTACGTTATTTTTAGGCGTTTTTAGGGAAATTGACCAGAGTGCAAGGGGTTAATAATTAAGCTCTGGTGATGCTGCAGAATTATATTTCCCAAGAGCCACTGTATCCAGTGTTTATTTTGGATGATAAATAAGCCATTCTCTTCATGAAAATATGCTGAAAAGAAGCATTTTAAGACATCTATTGTATTATAACAAGAAAAAATGAAAAATACAAGTTAAGTATTGACAAAACGTAAATGAAAAACCATTGACAAATTAATCCATCTTATTCCTTGGGGTGCCGCTGTAAGAATGATTATGGGTGGAGCTTCCAGTTTTGGCTGACCTAGTGTTAAATCAGTCAGTAAGAGTGGAGTAGCAGAGGCATTTAAAATAGCATTTTAAAAAGTTTTTCAAATTCATTTTAATGTATAGTCCACATACGTGTTTTGCACTCAAGTGGCAGCTAATTTCAGCTCTTCTAGTTTTTGTATTTTTTGAATGTTTTTGCGTAGTTCTGGTACTTGCTGGTGTTCGTGGTTGTGCCAGACTGGAAAAATGGAAGCTTCTCACCACACGGTGACAGACGACATCCAAGCACGGTGTTGTGGCGTATGTCTGCTCGAAGGTAAATTTGATTATGTCCAACATATTTTAACAAAATGCAGCCAACTCTATTGCGGTGGACACATGCTGGTTGGAATGCCCACCCTGTCATTATGAGTACAGGCAACAAGATCGTAAGTCATAAATCATGACTCTTTCTTTGTTTGGTAGGGCAAGTCCCGGGAAAACCCCATGAGTACCTGGTATTACTGGAAAGCTTAGAAATTGTACTTTCAAAAAATACCTATGTTTTTACGGAAGACAAAACTACCCACCGATCAAACGCAAGTTTTCAACCTAGCTAAAATATTCAATTCAATTCAATTCAACTTTATTTATATAGTGCCATTTCACAACAACAGCCATCTCATAGCACTTTAAAGTGTAGGGGAAACCTCCACAATTGCAAAAAAACCCCAGCGATCAGGTGATCCCCTGTGAGCAGCCACTTGGCAACGGTGGAGAGGAAAAAACTCCCTTTTAACAAGAAGAAACCTCCAGCAGTACCAGGCTCAGGGAGGGGCAGTCATCTGCTGCGACTGGCTGGGGGGTGTTAGGGTAAAAGGAGTGTAGTACAACCATCTAAAGGCGCTTTTCCACTAGCCCCGCTCAGCCCCAATTGAAAACCCGGCTCTACTCACTTCGGTTCGGTTCAGCCTCAGTTGCTTTTCAACTACTGCTGGCACACCTGCTGGCACACCTGCTGTGGGTGGGATTTGTTGAACAGCAGGCGGCGCCACACCCTCGTGACGTGAAACACGCGACTGAATCCTCCACAACAAACAAAATGGCTGATGACGAGGAGAGAGGAATGACTGTGACATGAAACTGGTTAAATCTATGGTGCTGACTTGTTGTGCTCTGCACAATCTGTGTGAGAGTCATGGAGAGACGTTTGACACTACATTGGATGATGCAGTCGATGAACCAGTGGTGGCAGCGGCACAGAGAGCAGAGGAGCAGGGTGGTGATATTGTAGCAAACTCAATACCCTACTTGGCTTGACAAGTGGGTTGACCCTATTGGCGACACAGGTAGCGTGCGGGACTCCAGAGCGGGAGGCGTGAGTTCAAACCTGCCGGTGGGACGTCACCATGTCGAGCTGCATGTTACAATATAATACGAGATGCTGTGATACAATACTTGTACATTGCATACATATTTCAAAAATGTTTTTTGTAAATAAAATGTTGTGCATGGTCCATCTACCTGTCCTCTTGTTCATAACGCTTATCTGTTAAGAAGGTGCGAAGCCATCAGCCTAATGATGAGTCCACACTTCGTCACTGTTGTGATAATTGCTCACGCTGAGCGCTCTGACAGCCCCGTACGCTGTGGGGGTCACACACGACGTGTTCCTCCCCACACTCTCAATTTTTTTTCCCGTATATTTTTCTCTTTGGCGTACAGAAATGGCAATACGCCCGTATTTGCTAAAATTGCATTTTCCCCGTATTAAAATACGGCGAAACCGTATCACTTGACAGGTATGTAATTACATGCAGAAACACCGCACAGGCCATCTTCACAAAAATCCAGCTCGACAAGCCACTTTTGCTTAGGTGGAAATGCAAATTGAACTATAAATCATGTGCTGATATATGTCATATTTTCCCATGTAAAGGTCTCCCACTTTTACTTAGAAATTGATTTTTAATTTTTGGGAAAAGGGAATATAAATTTTGCACTTGTTGGTGACAACAGTTGTGTGCAACAAAAACACAGTTGTGTATCCTTGTCCGATTTGTCTGCTGTTATCAGTGCCAAATTTTTGCTAGATTCCTTCTTAATTTATTAAATTTTGACTGGTGATGCAACATTCAACTTACACGTACTTACCTTTATCAGTGTCTACAAGTTCAAGCACACCTGTACAACTGCTTATAACCTAAAAAATGTACCCGTTCAAGAGAAATTGATTCAGCATTGCAAATTTGTTTAAAATAAAAAAAAAAAAAAACCTACCAAGACATTACGTTTCGTTGTGTTGTTAAAAATTAAATTACCATTAGAAGGCTATACACCTGACCTGATGAACAGCAGCATGTGGAGTGAACAGAGAATGGAATGTGTATGTAATTATTGGCTTTTCTCATACGGTGTCATAACAGATAAACCAGACTTTTGATGCAAACAATACAATTTTATTCCAGAAGCCAAATTTACAAACAAAAAAACAGACTGGGCGATGACATCTCTGCGAGCTCTTCCCTTCGTAACGCAGCGTCCTGCTCCAGGGCTTCACGCGCATCTGCCCGCACATCTGCGGCCACCTGTCGCAAATGCTGCATGTACTCCTGATTCTTGCCGCTGGTCATGTTGCCGTTCCAAGAGCCGCATCTCTTCGTCAAGCATGTTGACCATCGCTAATGTAAGGTCAGCGATGGGAGTTGTCTGTTTTCGTCTTGCCTAGATGGAAAGACAGAAAGGCATGGTCGTTAAAGCTGGATCACTACATATATTATGGAATTACACAGGTGAAAGTCTGTGGTGGAATGTCACTATTATATTATGCTTCATTGCTGTATATAAGCTGAACTGTCATGTTGCTGCCCCTCAGTAGAGCAGATTTTGCAACACGCAGGGTGCTGTCTTCGGCTGCAGCCCCCCTGCAAAACTAAAAAGGATTAAGATTAAGAATATGGATGGATGGATGGGTAATGTTTAAACTAGTTGCTTGTAGTGTGGCCACAGAAATCTGAATGGGTTAATACAGTCAGCTGACGCAAAGCATTTCAACAAAGCATGTTGATTTCAACGGCAGTTCATGAGCTTTAGTTGTTTTTATAAAACAGGAATTACAGCACTTCAATCACCACACCTAAAAATGGTTGTGGAACACCGATAAGTGAAGACCAAAGAATAACCTTTTTGCACATTTAAAAAGACATTTTCAATTAATTAATATGCAGCTACAGGAAATTGCATTAATCAATTTGGTACATAACTTGTTAGGCTCCAACCCCCCTGCGACCTGTAAAGGATTAAGCGGTAGAAGATGGATGGATGGATGGATGGATGGATTTTCGACCCTGGTTTCCGCTGCTGGACCTGTTTCAACCAAAAAAAAAAATCGTGGTTATTGTGCCTTACCGGCACTTGAACGTGATCCAGATGGAGCTGGTGATGTGGCTGACATGGGAGTCGATTCAGCTGGCGCTCCGCCAGACGCACACGCAGTGCCAGGAGAGTCCGCTGTGTCCATCATGTCCGCTGAGGTGGACCCCTGTGATATGAAATGCGATTCTAGAAAGAAAATGCACGCAATTTAAAACTTAACACCAAAGTGCAACATGTACACAACACTCTCAAGTTTTTAACCGGAATACAATAAGCGTAATTCAGCGTTTTGTTCGCGCTAATACTTAACACAAAGCAAGCGTGAATCTGCAGTTGGCTGTAAAACAATAGGAAAGCCTCAGTAACAACCATTACCCACAATCTAACAACCTTCCTATTTCTTAAAAACAGTGAGCTTGGCACAGAAAGGATCAAGTGGCGAAAAGATGCGCAATATCAAAACAACACTCACCATCCACGGTTTCCAAGGGCGTGACCGTGACAGTGGCCGTGTCGAGCCCAATGTCTCTCAGCAAACCACTTCCACTCCTTCCGATCCACTGAACTTCGAGCAATGTGGTCCTTCACTGCTCGGTAATCGCTTTTCAACTTTTTCAGCTTCTCCCGACACTGTTTGGCAGTATGGACGTGCCCTTGGGAAGCCATCTGCTCGGACACCTGCATTTCAAGTAGATCCGTCCAACTCGCGCTGGATGCGATCGTCGCCTAATATAGAAAGAAAATTGCGCACCTCCTAATATATATTAGGAGTATATTATTATATAAGTATATTATACAGTATATTAATATAATATACCGTATTAAAGGGGCGCACTGTGTTCACTGGCTGAACAATTACAAATGGCGGTCGTGGAGTAAATTCAGCAGAAAAAGTCGCTTTCATGACGTTACGTCCTGACCAATCAGCGGCGACCAGTCTCGTAAAGTCATATCACAGCCATACTCAGCCCTACTCAGCTCGGTTAGACCCTGCCCTGGATCAGGTACGAAAAAAGTACCTGCTAAGCGGTGCTGGGGCTATTGGAAAAGCGCCTAAAGCGGGCTGAGTGGTGCGGTGTAGGACTAAGTGAGGCTAGTGGAAAAGCGCCTTAAGTCTACTCTTCAAAGATTGTCTATGTGTGTAAATGGTTCACCCAGGTTCATTTTCAAGGAAGAGATTAGTTTACTTGGAACACGTATTTATTTAAGCAAGTTGAATATAGCAGTTTACAGCGCTGGGTCAAACGTCCTCTCCCTGACAGCAACAGGTTGTGTCAGTTCATGAAGTCTGACTAACTATGCTGGCCCTGACCCAGAATATTTATACAGAAATGAACAAAAGTGAAAGCATGCATTATCAAATGACAGTCCAGGTGCATAGTCCACGGGAGGGTCCGTTCCTGGCGCCGAGTGTATCAACTGAAGGCCATTCCTCCTCCCAGGTCAGAGTAGCTCAGGCTCGGTCATTCCTTATCATACCCGGTTCCTCATCTCCTCCCATAGATCACACAGGACGTTGTTATTCTCTGTGATGAGACAGAGGTCCACTCTTTTTGCAGGTAATGAGCCACACATTTGGCAACATATATTCCATTATGGTATATTGGTTATAGTACCTAAATATAAGCAGAGTACAAATATTTTGAGTCACACAAATAACTGTTATATGGTTATATTGATCACTTTATCCCATCAATTTCCCCCTTTTGGTCTCATCAATAATGAGACCAATAACTCAAACCCTTTAGGCACTCAAAGGCATGTCACATTCCTCCTCATCATCATCTTTATCTGATTCCATTCCAATTTCAATTGATCCATCAGGTTTTAATAATGGCATTTGATATGGAGGAGGTTGTTTGCCTTCCACAGCTGTGGTGATGACGCTAATTCAAAAAGATCTGATAGAAGATACACAGCAGCATCCACAAAAAGCAAAAATGGCAATAACACTTACAATGGATATAATTATAGAGAAAATCACATTTTTCCATTTTCCAAGCATTCTCTCCGGCCGTCCATCCAGAGGATTATTTATGCCTGAGGCCATTCACCATACAGTCACACAGTTATGCAATTACACAGTTCACTAATTACTGATTATGCGATGGTTATGATACTTATTCACAAGCAAATAATAAAACCTTTAAACTTCCTCTTGATGCACTTCAGGAGAACCCACTCTGTTGTGACTGGTTCCGTGGGTTTCAAATCACCTCCTGGCTTCTTCTTTTCCTGTACCTGTTGTGAGAAAGCTGACACAAAAGCTCTTAGTTGGTCATATACTGGTTTATAGCCCATCTTGGGCTCTTCTTCCTCACACAGCTGCAATTGTGCTCCCGTCCCGGGAACTGACGACCTGTTAAAAGTTCACAGGGAGTAAAACCTGTTATGCTGTTAACAGAACTTCTAACCGTCAATAGGGCAATAGACAAAGCATCCAACCAGTTCATTCCTGTCTGGCTACAGATCTTAGCAAGCTTCACCTTAATGTTTTGGTTCATCCTCTCAACCTTACCCTGAGATTGAGAGTGATAAACTGTTCCAAATGAATGTTTTAGACCTAACATCTTTTCCACTTTTTGTAGGTCTTGATTTTTGAAATGTGTTCCATTATCTGATCTCTCTTAGGAAACCCATAAGTAGGGATGTATTGATTTATCAAAAATTTGATCACTGTTTTACTGTCTTCTTTCTTTGCAGGATAAACTTCAGGCCATCCTGTAAATGTGTCCACTGTCACTAGGAGATATCTGTATCCCCTGATTCTTTCCACCATGTCAGTGTAAGCTATGATTATCTCCTGACCTGACAAAGTAGGCAATGGAAAATGACCTTGATGAACTTTGACCGTCAGTTTTGGATTGTGAAAAACACAAATGGCACAACTTTTTACAAAATTTTGTATCATATCAGGGAGGAATGGATGCCACCAGTGACTCAAATGTCTGTTCATTTGTTTAGCTCCTACATGTGCTAACCCATGAGCTTCATGTAGCACATTTTCTCTGATTCCTGGCGGTAACACTGGTCTACCATCATGTGCTCTCCCCAACCCTTCTTTTTCTGTGGCGCCTCTCTGCTTCCACACTGTTTCTTCTTCAGGAGATGCTTTTCTCTGTTCATCTATTAACATATTTACATCAATCTGTGGCAAAATGTCCTGAACCTCCTTTCCTGTCTGTGCCAAAATTAGGGGTGGCTGGTATCCTGCTGCCTGCTTTGCTGCTTTGTCTGCCTCATGATTACCTCTGGCCACATTTGTTCCTGTTTTGTTGGCATGGCCTTTACACTTCACCACTGCTAGTTCTTTTGGTAACATTATTACTTCTGCCAATGTTTTCATTTCTGTTTCATGCTTTATAGGAGTCTGAGAGGCTGTCAAAAATCCTTGTCTAACCCATTGTGCTAATTCTGTGTGAACTGCTCCAACCACATAAGCTGAATCTGTGTAAATAGTGACCTTTTTTCCTACTGACCACTCCAATGCCTTGATCATAGCTGTCAATTCGGCCAACTGAGCTGACTGTCTGTCTTGCAATGTCCCATTTAACACTTCCTCAAATCCATCTGCTTTTTGACTCACAACTGCATATCCTGCCTTCAATCCTTCTGTGGGGTGACGAAAACAACATCCATCTGGAAACAAAACTTCATCTGGGTCAGTCAGTGGTGTCACATATAAATCTATTCTCACTTTCACATCTTTTCTGACCCTTATTAGAAAAATACCCGATTCTTTGATTGAAAGATCCAAGAACAAACCGGAGATTTCTTCAATTTAAAGGATGGTACATTTATTTAGAAGTCACATGTAAAGCAAGCAGCGCTGGGTGCAGCGTGACGCAGCTCCCTCTGGAGCGTGGTCAGACTGAACCCCGACTTCCGGGTGCACGTTACAATTATCCCCTCGGGTTGGGCGAGCCAGTACAATGGGATGGGCTTGTACGCGACTATCTGATTGGCTAATCTACCTATGGCGGGAACAGGCCATCCACTGAACACGCCACTTCATTCTAGAATGTGCTATCAACAGTGTGCGTGGGTGTTGAGTTTGGGTGTGTATCTAATGTGAAAGACCTGACTTAAAAGAGAGAGAAAAGACAGAGAGAGCTCTATACCTTTGTCTCATTCCTGTTTTATCAATATACCATAACATAACATAACTGTTCATAAGCATGCAAACAGAATTTGTATGGAATATGTGTAGGGCATAATGGGAGATCACCTACAGAATTATTATTCTGGCACTAACTATACATTAACCCTTTCAATCCCCCCTTTGACATGATTTTATCATGTCAACCATGTATGGTGTGAGAGACTCTAGCAATTAACAGATGGTGAATAAGGCAGGTCCCTGCATTGTGTGTTAACCCAAGAGGCTTGCACCATTGGCTCTACCCTTGCCTCCCCCCTTGTGGACACCTTAGCACGGTGAAGTGATGTCTGGAAAGAGGTGAACATGCTGGTGTTGGTAAGTCTCGAGCTCCTGGCTCCACCCTGGATGCTGGAGGTGCTCGGGTACCAGTCCATTCTTCTTCTGGGGACTGAAGTCATACAGTCACTCGCCCTACGACCTTTTCTATGTCGCAGATACACATCATGATGGTCTGGTGCTCTCCGGCATGAATCTTCCCTGTACCCTACACCTTTGATCAAGTGCCGATACAAAGGGCTCAGCTGGGGCAGGACCAATAATGGTCTGAGGGGTTGCCATCACAATGTATGGAGCCTGTACAGTTTTATCCTTATTCACTACATCTGTAGTTATCTATGTGTTGTTGTAAGTTATCTCCCAGCAGCCTTGAGTGTGTGATTGTTGACTATATGAAATCTGCATGTGGTGATTGTGTTGTGATGTGTGTGTTGGGTGATGGGACCTATATGTTCAGTGGGTAGGTAGTAAACAATATTATTTAACGTTAGGAGACATCCTTATTCATGCATTGTTGTATTCAGGCATTCAGAGCTTCTAACCTTCTCCCTTATTCAGACTACCTAACCGTAATTAGCATGATGGAGATAAATAACGCAAGAACCCTATAAGTCTCACACCCCTACATCCGTGTGGTGAGCTATGTATGATTTATGTATTATAATAATAATAATACATTTTATTTGAGGCGCCTTTCAAGACACTCAAGGACGCCGTACAATAAAAACAAAGAATAAAACATTAAAAAACACATCACAAGTACAGAAAATCACAGAGAATAAGCCTTAGTAAACAAAAAAGTCTTGAGATGAGATTTGAAGGTGGAGAGTGAATTTAAATTCCTGAGGTCCGGTGGGAGGGAGTTCCAGAGGCGGGGGGCGGTGCAACTGAATGATCGAAGGCCCATGGTGGTCATACGTGCAGAAGGGACAATGAGATTGATGGTATTTGATGATCTAAGAGTTCTGGATGGTATATGAACGGAGAGGAGTGCAGCCAAGTATGGGGGGGCGAGGTCATGGAGGGCTTTGTAAGTGAGAAGGATGATTTTATAGTCAATGCGGTGTTTGATGGGAAGCCAATGGAGGTGCTGCAGAACCGGGGTGATATGATGGGTGAATGGAGTTCTAGTAATGATCTGGGCGGCAGCGTTCTGAACCAGTTGAAGTTTTTTAAGCGTTTTGAGGGGAAGACCAGAGAGAAGAGAGTTACAATAATCCAGACAGGAGGTAACAAGAGAATGGACCAGGATAGCGGTGCTGGCAGGGGTGAGGGAGGGACAGAGACGGTTGATGTTACGTAAATGAAAAAATGCTGACCGGGTGACATTATTGATATGGGATTTGTAGGAGAGGGTGGTGTCCAGGATTACCCCAAGGTTTTTGACTTGAGGGGAAGGGGAAACAGTAGTATTATCAATAGTGATGGTGATATTGTTTGACTTTGAAATGGTGGATTTTGAACCGACTAAAAGGACTTCTGTTTTTATCACTGTTAAGTTTAAGAAAGTTGGAAGAAAACCAGGAGGTGAGTTCATGGAGGCAGTCACAGAGGGAGGTGGAAGGGAGGTTGGAAGTAGGTCTGGAGGAAAGATATAGCTGGGTGTCATCAGCGTAACAATGAAATTGAATATTAAATTAACGAAAAATATGACCAATAGGAAGAAGATAAATGATGAAAAGAATTGGACCAAGAACTGAACCTTGGGGGACACCAGAAGAAATGGATGATGGCTGGGATGTGTATGATTTTAACTGGATGAATTGGGAACGATCAGAAAGGTAGGATGTGAACCAGTTTAAAACAGTACCAGAAAAACCAAGAGATGCCAGTCTATGGAGGAGGATGGGGTGAGAAATGGTATCAAAGGCTGCAGTCAGGTCAAGAAGGATGAGGATGGAGAGGAGCCCAGAGTCTGCTGACATTAACAAATCATTTGTGATTTTAAGAAGGGCCGTTTCTGTGCTGTGGTGGGGACGGAAACCGGACTGGAACTCTTCATAAATATTATTAGAGGAAAGGTAGGAGTGGACTTGGGCTGCTACAGATTTTTCCAAAATCTTAGACAAAAATGGCAGATTGGAGATGGGATGAAGGTTGTTTAGATTGTTGGGATCCAGACCAGGCTTCTTAAGTATAGGGGTAATGGCAGCTGTTTTTAGGGGTGAGGGGACTAGACCAGTAGTGAGGGAGGAGTGGATGATATGAGTAATAAGAGGTGCAAGTGAGGACAGAGATGCTTTAACGAGAATGGTTGGAAGGGGATCTAGACGACAGGTAGATGATTTGGATTTGCTTATCAGTTCAGAAATAGCAGTGATGGAGGGAAGAGTAAATGCAGAAAAAGAGAAGGTAGGAGACACAAGAGGGAATGTTGATAAAGAATTGTGAGATATCATTGGGACAAGCTGTTGATGAATATTCTGAATTTTGGAGGTAAAAAATGAAATCAAATTATCACAAAACGCAGGGGAGACCATGTGCGGGGGAAGGGAGTCCGGCGGTTGAGTGATGGTTTTCAGTAAGGAGAATAGGGCCTTAGTGTCATCTTCATATGAACTAATCAAACTGGTGTAGTAAGTGGATTTGGCGTGTTTGCAGCAGTCCTTGTAATGAGTGATATGATTTCGGTACATTTCTTGATGAGCAGTTAAACCAGTTTTCCTAAAGAGACGTTCCAACTGGCGTCCCTTGGCTTTAAGTTGTCTGAGAGCAGGAGTGAACCAGGGTGAAGAACGGGTAAATGTGACTGATCTGGTTTTCGGGGGGCCAAGTTATTGAGAAGACTCTGAAGACTGTTATTATAGTATGAGACAAGTTCATCAGGACTGGAGAGACTGTCAGGGTGGGGTAGAGAATTAATACCAGCTGAAAGAGTGTCCAGATTAATGCCCTTGATATTACGGAAAGAAATGTCACGGGAGGACTTGTTTTTTAAAAGAACCAGATTAACATCAAAAGAAATTAACAAATGATCAGAAAAGGGAAGCACATCTGTTTTACAACCGGTAGGAATAACACCTAAACAGCAAATTAAATCAAGGGTGCGTCCTTTTGAATGAGTTGGAACAGTGATAAACTGTTGAAAACCAAAACTGTTAAGACAGAACATAAAATCCCTGGTAAGGTTATTATTTACATCGTCTATGTGTATGTTAAAATCACCAATAATAACTATATTGGGAGAGCATGAAGAAAGCTCAGCCAAAAAAGCTGAAAATTCATTTATGAAGTCCTTGTTAGGCTTTGGTGGACGGTAAATTGCTGCCACAATTGTAGAAACAGGACCAGGCAGCACTGAGACCATAGACTCAAACGAGGAGGAGGCGGGGACAGACACTGGTGAGACTCTCCATTGCTCGCGGGAAAACAATGCGAGACCTCCTCCCCGGCCAGAGTCATGTGATTTGCAATTGTAAACAAACCCAGGCGGATTAGCTTCATTCAAAGAAACGTAGTCATTTGGCTGTTGCCATGTTTCAGTCAAACATAAAAAATCCAACTCACGGTCGACGATGAGATCCTGGACGAGTTGCCCCTTACCAGTCAGCGAGCGGATATTCAGCAGGCTGAAGCTTACGGCAGTGTTGGTGTTGACAGCAGGGCTAGTTGACCTAGCCAGGCTAGCTAGCACACTGTGATCAGCAGTCCGACCGGTGTTCTGATGAGGGCATCTAGACGTGGACCAAATAGACTTTATCTGGTTGGAGTTATCTGAATGATAATTCCGACAAGAGCCCCGGTGGATGCATTTTGGCCGGGGAAAGACAACGATGTCCGGGTGGAGATGAAGCAGAGATGGCGGCGGCCCAGCCTGCAGGAAGCGGAGTCAGAGGACCTCTGCCTCCGAGTACTGGAGGATCCCGGTCACAGGGAGACGGATGAATGACAGGAAAACCCAGGCGAGCACAAACCAGAGGTAAATCACACCAGAAGCGAGAGAAAAATGCATGTTAACTGCGGGTTAACTCCAGTAGCCGATGGTAGCCGATGGTGTAGCAGTAGTTAACTCCGGGTTAGCTTCTACTAACCCGATCAGTAAATAATCAGTTGGTGACTTTAGCAAACTATAATGAGTCACATAGGAATCCAAAAAACTCAAGAAGAGTATCATTGCAAAGGACAGATGTCCAGGGAATACAAGCGTCAGGAAGTCAGAAAACACACAGGGAGCGCAAGTACCGGAGCGGCAGCCAGTATGCGCCAGCTCACGCGAATTATCATTAGCACACTGTGTTTACAAATAATCTGTGATGGCAGAATAGTCTTCCTCGTCATCATCCTCTGTCTTGGGGTCCTCAGCTCTTCCTCTCGACCCAGCAATTGGTATAAGACTTGCTGACGACTCCCACTGTGGAAAATTGCATTTGTTAACGCCCTTCTGGGCTTCTGAATATATGGCCTATAGTGTCGTACTCTGTTCCTTTTATTAGATCTACATCTAGTTATCCTTTCACCATAACCAATTTGGAATTTGCTTCAAATTTTCCTCATCCCCTCATTTGTTAATGTTAAGATTGGTCATATAGGAGATTTCTGGGCATCTTTGTGCCACCTTTTGTGCTGTGGTTACCCAATTAAGAGACAATGCTTATGGTTTTATTTTGGGAGAATATTCTATGTTAAGGTCAGGTACTGGTTTTCCATGGATGGCTCTATTCTGCACTAGAGATGACAATATGTCCAACATTTTCTAATCCATGTGTTTGGGTCTAACCAGCGGGATGTGTGGAACCCCCCATTGGTTGAAATGCCTCTTATCCTCTTCAATTAGGACAATGGATGCTTCCACACATTTCCTTGTTTATCAGTCTAATTTTATGACCAATCTAGAGGATGGATTTGCAAATGATGGTAGTTCACAATTTGGATCAGATCCATTCAGTTGCCTATAGTACATTGGGTACAATGCTACCTTTACAGATGTTGATAGGTGTTCTACTGGTAGCTTGTCATTTGCAGAATTTGATCGTTACTTTTCTTACTTTGAATAGTCCTGTATGTCATTACCCAGAGTTCTTACTTTACATGCAATAATTTAATTTTGCTAATTTTCTGCATACGTGTAGAAGTGAGTCCACTTATCTGTTCTAGTCTTTAAGTATGCAGTCCAGTTTTCAGTGGCGGATGTGGGCGCCTCTCCTGCCAGCAGCGGCCATTGTGGGGCGTGCTCCCTCCTCCTCCCTGCCGTCCTCCCCCCTTGTCTTCTTGACCTCCTTTTATAAGAGAAACAGATTCATGGGGAGCCTCAGGCTCCCCTTGTGTCAGCCATTCCATAAATAAGTTCAGTTTTTCTCCAAATTTTCTTTTCCCTTCTTATCTAGATTTCCAACCTTTAGTCAAGAAAGGAACTGCTTCAAAGTCTTCATTTAATTTTCCTAATTAATACAAGATGGGATAATAAGATTAACTCTCCACCATGCCAACAGATATTGTCTGCACTACTGTAATTGAACCTTGTGGACCTTTGTCTTCCAGGAGTTCTGTTCAATAAGGTTTCAATAGTCACAGCTTAACTAGTAAAAATTCATTCATATTTATGCGCTCTTACTGTAGCTGCTCAATAGTTTGCATATAATGGTAGCATTTTAGATGAGAAAGCACACCGACCTCTCAGCTATAAGACTTCAAGCCTTAATGGAGCCTTCAAACCTTAATGGATTAGTAACTTTTCTATTTGTTCCTGTCTTGACCTCTCGTCTTGACCTCTCCCCCCCTTGAAACAGAATGGCTTAATATCAAAGCCGTTCTTTTTCAACATCCTGTAGGGAAGGATACCCATTGTGTTGCTAAGGTGCCCTTGTGGGTGTTTGAGCTCAGTGGTCAAATTGCTTAACATAGGAAGTATTAGTCCTATGGGGGCCTCTGACTATTCTGACCTCCTGTGGTCATGCAGTTGATACTGATAGGTCAGACTCGGTGGGGCATGGGTATGGCTTTTTGAAGATTGGTCATGTATTGTGTCTGTTCAGTATGTGGTCTTGGCACATCTCTGACTGTACTTACATGTGCTCAATTGCTCCTCTTTGACCCATTGTGTTGCTTTCTTTGACTGCTGGAGAGGGACAGCGAAGTGGAGGGAGGAGGGGGTCACTGCGTGAAGGAGGAGGCAGCTGCTGGGGGAGGGGTCGTCCACAGCCAATACTGTCTCAAATTTAATGGAGAGAAACAGGCTATTAAACAGTGTATCTTTTGTCCTTTTCTGTTATATCGTGTTTATTGATTATTTTACATTTGTTCTCACCGTTGCAGCATAAGTCTCTTATTCTTACATTTTTTCTTTCCTTCCTCCAATCGTTTCTCCATATTTTTGTCTTGCGTCCTGCACAAAACTTTAACATTTCATCAGTTTTCAATTTTCTTCAAAAACAAATTTCCGTTTCCATATTCTGCCCACTCTCATCTCCACAACAATAACTCCTATTTACTTCATCCATTCATTTTAGTTTATTGTATTTATTCAATTATTTTGTATTTATAATTTAATTCATTTATATATTTACTTATCTGTACCAACCTACAATTCTTCATTTAAATTCTCTCACCCTTATATAGTGTCCACCTGCCTAGGATTTCCTAGTTTTGTTGAGGAATAAATCTCCTTATTCTCCAGTTTTATTGTAATGCTCCCTCTGCCTAATTTAAAGTTGAACCTTTTGTCTCTCCAAACTGAATGGGTATGCTTTGTCTCATTATGGGCAAACCTGCATTTTAGCAGGCCCCTGAGGTCTTTATTGTTTTTTCACCATGCATGGAATTTTTAAAGCCTTCCTTTCAACCAGAGAGATAAAGTTCCAGATTTATTCTTAAGGTTTTAAGTTTTGTTGGCAGTAATTTCGTGAAATAGTGCACTTCCTATATTTGGCCACACGATGGAGGCACTGTGCCACAGCTTGAAGGTGATTCAAAATGGCGCCCTCGCATGCGCAGTAAATGGGACATGTGCAAAATGGCCCCTGAGCCTATTGTTCACAAACCATGTCCTTTTTTTTTTTCTCAAAGAAAATGGAGCGCTGTCTCCTTGACCCCAGCTAGCACACACTAGCACACCAGAATAGCTTTACAACTTTAATTTAGCGCTTCATTTTAATGCTGTTACCTCAAATAATCCTCCTCTCAGTAACTTGTTTTACCAATTGCACCTCCACTCGGTGGTGGGGGGTCGCATACTTCTCTTGGTTCTGACCACGCGGTCCGGAGCCCGCCCTCGGTGGTGGGTCCATTGCTTTCCTTTGTTCTGACCCGGAGCCCGCCATTAGTTAAATCATTATGGGAAAAATTTTTAATGAATAGTCCCAACTCCCGTATTTCCCAAACCACACTTTTATCCCCTAGAGACACACTGAATTAAATCATACTATAGGATAGGTTCAGCAGATATTTCCAAACCCCTGGTATTTCTCAAATCACATTTTTATCCCCTTAAAGACACAAAATTTTACAGAGATCAGCTTGCACGATGTGGAGAATTTGCCACAGATTTGCATGTACTCATTACCTATAGCTTAACTTATATGTAGAGGATACTTTCATCGGAACCTCGTCAGGTAATCGATACAAGAGGTATCTTATCATAAAGATCAGTCTTATACTGATTTTAACAAGCTATTTTATTGTTTTATACTTATGAATGCACTCACTATTGTTGGAATAAAAGATTCTTATGCAATTCTGTAAGTTATTATTTTTATACTTATGAATGGTCACTCACTAAGGATGGAGAAAAGATTCTTGCACCATTCTGTAAGTTACTTTTATACTTATGAGCAGACCCTCACTAAAGGTGGAAAAAAGATTCTTGCGGCTGCTTGTTACGTTACTCACTCATGATGTAGTCTGAGGTTCTTATAACGTATTAAGAGTACCTTTATATATGCTCACTATTGATCTAAAAAAGATTCTTGCATTGCAAATCTTCCTTATTCGTAAAAAAGCGGCTACTTGATCCTAGGACATTTTCACTCTCCCTCGTGCAAGACCACGTGGTTCATGCTTTACATGTGACCGCAGACTTCCATCCCGCAAACAGTTTAAAATTTAGAGATCGGATATACCCCTTAATCAGACGACTGTAAATTTAGAATGGCCAAACTGCAAAAATTTGAGTAAAAAGGCTTTCTGCTTACCTTTTTGTTTCATTCAGGTTTCGCCACAGTCGTCTAAAAGGGTCCTTCCAATGTAGTTTTTGGGTCCTTTCTATGTAGTTTTTTCGGCTCGTCTCGAAATACTTCAATCTGGGTCACCGGTACCAATTTGTTAGAAAAATACCCAATTCTTTGACTGAAAGATCCAAGAACAAACCGGAGATTTCTTCAATTTAAAGGATGGTACATTTATTTAGAAGTCACATGTAAAGCAAGCAGTGCTGGGTGCAGCGTGACGCAGCTCCCTCTGGAGCGTGGTCAGACTGAACCCCTCATGCAAACAATTTGTATGGAATATGTGTTAGGCATAATGGGAGATCACCTACAGAATTATTATTCTGGCACTAACTATACATTAACCCTTTCATCCTTTTCTCACATTCATGTGGTTCCCCATCCAACATCTGATCTGCCATGTTTATTCCTTCATGTGTGAATGTGATGTGTGGTGCTGATAGGATTTTTTCCATTCTTGTCTGTCTGAGTGAGGTCATAGTGAATTCTGCAGAATTTACATATGACATCACGCTATGTGTGGTTAGGACAGTCAACGGATGTCCCATCACCACATGAGCTGTTTTTTGCAAAATGTTTGCCACTCCTGCAGCATGGCGTGTGCATGCTGGTTGCCTTTTTTCCTTTGGGTCTAATGTTATGCTGACGTAGAGGAGTATCTTTTGGTCTCCCCCTTTTTTCTGAAACAGAACACCATTTACTGCGTGTTCTGCTTCAGAAACATCCAAATAGAAAAGCCTGTTATAATCAGGTATTGCCAAATCAGCTGCATGTGAGAGTTCATTTTTCAAGGCAATGAATGCTTCCTCAGCTTCCTGTGTCCACAGCAACTGTGCAGCAAGATTTCTCATGCCTTGTTCATTAACCAGTGCACGCAATGATTTTGTCCGTTCACTGTATTGTGATATGTAATGTCTACTGAACCCTGCTAGACCCTAAAATGATAACATTTGTTTTACAGTGCGTGGTTTGGGGTGATGAAGGATGGAATCTCTGTGTGACACTGACAGGCCAGAACCAATGGGTGTGATAACACGGCCCAAAAAGGACACATAGCGCCTCACACACTGTAGTTTTTGCCTAGACACTTTAAATCCACATTCAAACAATCTCAACAACATGATCTTTGTAGCTTCCAGACAACTGTCAGGATTTGGTGCTGCTATCAAAATGTCATCAACATACTGTACCAGAACTACGCCTGGTGGAAGAGGACAACCCTGTAGTTGTTCCTTCAAAACCTGATTGAAAATACCTGGTGACAAAATGAAGCCCTGTGGTAGCCGGGTGTAGCGCAACTATGTGCCCTTGGAGGTGAATGAGAAGAAATACCTGCACCCCTCTGCCAAGGGAAGACAGAAAAATGCATTAGCCAAATCAATACATGTAAACCATGAATGTTGTGATGTGAGAGCAGATAAAGAAAGAATATTTATACAGAATATATATATATAATATATAGAAGATATATATAATATATAGAAGAAGAAAGAATATTTATACAGAAATGAACAAAAGTGAAAGCATGCATTATCAAATGACAGTCCAGGTGCATGGTCCACGGGAGGGTCCGTTCCTGGCGCCGAGTGTATCCACTGAAGGCCATTTCACCTCCCAGGTCAGAGTAGCCCAGGCTCGTTCATTCCTTATCACACCTGGTTCCTCATCTCCTCCCATAGATCACACAGGACATTGTTATTCTCTGTGCTGAAACAGAGGTCCACTCTTTTCGCAGGTAATGAGCTACACATTTGGCAATATATATTCCATTATGGTATATTGGTTATAGTACCTAAATATAAACAGAGTACAAATATTTTGAGTCACACAAATAACTGTTATATGGTTATATTGATCACTTTATCCCATCAGGGGCGAGGGGATAGAGAAGAAGAAGAAAAGAACAGAGATGTAGAGAGCAAACAGCACGATAGGGACTCAGTCTATGAGAGAGAACAAACAGATGTTAATGACCAGCAAAAATATTTCATTGAGAGTGAAGCCCAGTGCATTGTTGGAGGTCCCCCGGATGTCTAAACCTAATAGCAGCATAACTAAGGGAGGGTTCAGGGGCACATGATCCCTCTCTAATTACAGGCTATATCAAAAAGGAAGGTTTTAACAATATCCTTAAAAACAGAGATCGAGTCTGACTCCTGAATCCAGATTGGCAGCTGGCTCCACAGGAGAGGAGCTTGATAACTGAAGGCTCTGCCTCCCATTGTACTTTTGGAGATTTCAGGTATTACAAGTAATCCAGCATTTTGGGAGCGTAGTGCTCTGTTAGGATAATAGGGTAGTATCAGAAATTTTAAATAAAAAGGGGCCTGATTATTTAGAACTTTGTAAGTGAGAAGAAGGATTTTAAACTTAATTCTAAACTCTATGGGAAGCCAATGAAGCGAGGCCAGAACTGGAGAGATATGATCTCTCTTTCTAGTACCTGTTAAAACTCTTGCTGCAGCATTTTGGATCAGTTTAAGACTTTTTAAAGATGTTTTAGGACAACCTGATAGTAAAGAGTTACAATAATCTGATCTAAAGCTAACAAAAGTGTGGATTAGTTTCTCAGTATCACTGTGAGACAAGATGCTCCAAATCTTGGCAATACTACGCAAATGATAGAAAGTAGTCTTAGAAACAAGTTTAATATGTGAATTAAAAAACAGATCTTGATCAAAAATAACTCCAAGGTTCCTCACAGAACTATTAAGAGAAAAAGTAAACACATCCAAACTAAGAGTTTGATTTGGAAAGGTATTTCTAAGGTTTTCTGGACCAACTAGAATGACTTCAGTCTTATCTGAATTTAATAGCAGGAAATTACAAGTCATCCAAGCTTTGATTTCCTTAAGACAGGCCTCTAACGTGACTAATTGATTACGATCATCTGGCTTCATTGACAGATATAATTGTGTGTCATCTGCATAGCAATGAAAATGTATACAGTGCTTTCTAATAATGTTGCCTAGCAGAAGTATATATAAACTAAAAAGAATAGGGCCGAGCACAGATCCCTGTGGAACTCCGTGACTGAGCTTTGAGTTGGAAGAAAACTCATTATTGACATGAACAAACTGAAACCTATCAGATAAATAAGATTTAAAGCACTGCAACGAAGTTCAATTAAGTCCCACATGGTGTTCTAATCTATCAAGTAGAATATTATGATCGATAGTATCAAAAGCTGCACTAAGGTCTAAAAGGACAAGTACAGAAACAAGTTCATTATCAGATATGATAAGGAGTTCATTAGTGACCTTCACTAAGTCTGTTTCAGTACTATGATGGATTCTAAACCCAGATTGAAGCTCTTCAAATAAACCATTTCCCTGCAGGTGGTCAAATAATTGCGTAGTAACAACTCCTTCTAAGATTTTTGAAATGAAAGGGAGATTAGAGATTGGTCTATAGTTAGCTAAAACTCCTGGATCCAGCATTGGCTTATTGAGTAAGGGTTTAATTACAGCAGTTTTAAAAGCCTGTGATTCATGGCCTAATGTTAATGAAGAACTGATTATTTGAAGAATAGAACTACCAATAAATGGGAAGACTTCTTTAAATAACCTGGTAGGAACAGGGTCTAAAAGACAAGTTGAAGGCTTGAATGAGGAAATCATTTTTTCTAATTCTAAAAGGTCAATTGGAGTAAACACATCTAAACAGATATCAATTGAAGGAGTTGTAGTAGTTAATGTATATAAGTTAACGGTGGGAAGAATCTGACTGATTTTGTCTCTGATAGATGAAATTTTATTATTGAAAAAGTTTGTAAAGTCCTGACTAGTAAGCTCTATGGGAATGCTAGGATTGACAGAGTCCTGACTCTTTGTCAGCCTGGCTACAGTGCTGAAAAGAAACCTGGGTTTATTCTTTTCTCTTCTATTAATGCAGAATAATAACTTGTTCTAGCTTTCCTATGTGATTTTTTTAATATAAATTAGAAGATAATTTCTCCAAGCTAAATAGATTTAATCTAATTTAGTGGAGTGCCATTTTCTTTCTAATTGACGAGTCTTCTGTATTAAGCTACGAGTTTCTGTGTTGAACCAAGGACTTAGAAATCTCTGATTAGACGCTTTCTTTTTTTTAAAGGGGCCACCATGTCTAGAGTCTGATGCAGAGAAGCTGTAACACTATCTACCATGCTATCAATTACAGAAGGAGCAAGCTTTCCATAGCTTATCTCCGTTGTGTTGACACATGGCATAGAGGAAACAATCTGCATAAATTTGGTAACAGCATCATCTGAGAGGCATCTACTGTACTAATATTTTTTCTTTAGGAACCAAATAGTCAGAAATAGTAAAATTAAAGGTTAACAGACAATAGTCTGACAGTACAGGGTTATGAGGAGACACTACCAGATTTTCTGTTTCTATGCCATAGATCAGAACAAGGTCCAACGTGTGGTGGAGATAATAGGTAGAATTTCCTACTATCTGAGAAAACCCCATCGAGTCTAATATTGAATTAAATGCCATATTAAGGCAATCACTATCCACATCTACATGTATATTAAAGTCCCATACTATAATTATTCTATCTGATTTCAGCAATAAATCAGCTAAGAATTCAGCAAATTCGAATAAAAATTCTGAGCAGGTTGATGGAGGACGATAAACTATAGCAAATAAAATTGGGTTTAGCCTAAAATTGCTAAAGTGCCCAATACTGAGGACCAGGCCCTCAAAGGAATTAAAACGTGTTTTTTCCTTTACATTAACTAGTAATTTGGAATGGTAAATTGTTGCTACTCCTCCTCCACGACCAGAACTTCTGGGATTTTGACAGTTTAAATAACCAGAGGGAGTTGATTCATTTACATAAACCAACATAATCCTCTTGCCCTAACCAAGTCTCTGTAAGGGATATTAAATCAATCTGATGATCAATTAACAGATCATGGACTAGCAGAGACTTGGGAGTTAGAGCCCTAATATTTAACAAACAAATATAAACAAATCATTTTTTTCTGGGTCAGTTTTTGGACACTACTTACAAATTAAACATCATCTTGAAGGTCTTTAACCACTTGCACTCCGGGCAATTTTCCTAAAAATGCCAAAAAATAATGTGCCCAAAGTAAATCGAAAGCTGTTATTCAACCCTTTGCAGCATCTTCATGGGGTTGGTCTCATTTAAAAGAAAACACTTTGAATTTTTTGGCAAAAAAAAACATAATCTCTCTAAGTGCTCCGGCCACTGAGTTACAGTCATCTAAACATACTGAACTTGAAGAAAAAAAAATTGGACACAGTGTTTTTTTGGATACAAATGCTTGTAAATAACACACAGCTGTCCGATCCGGCTGGAAAATGCAACAGAAATGTAGAACCAAGTGTTATCCAGCTGAGATCCAAATTTGGTAACAATACCACAAAAAATGAATATTTTACACAGCTTTGTTCTCAGGCTGTTCCCAGGCGTTTTGGAACTGTGCCAAATTGTGCCAAATGGCACAGTTTGGAAAAACGTCTGTAACTTTTGAATAATTCAATGTAGAATCTTCATTTTAGGCTCTAATGAAAGGTCACACTCAGGGCTGTGTCTGTGTGTGTGTGTGTGGGTGGGGGGTCATCCCCCCCCGCTACCAAGGACCAAATTCAGCCCTCGCTACATGACAGATTACACTCCTTGCATGTTTTCACAGCGCCCCCCCCCCCCTCGCTACTGTGTGTGTGTGTGTGTGGGGGGGGACCGTGAACGGACCGTGAACGCCCCCCCCCCGCTACAGAAGAGGGCCATCGCTACATGATGGAATAGACTGATATGCTTCCCCCCGCGGACCGGGGGGCGTTCGGACCGTGAACGCCCCCCCCCGCTCCTCTTCTGCAGCGGGGGGGGGGGGCATTCACGGTCCGAACATGGCAAATGAACCGTTTATCGCGGCGCACGCACTTCGTACTTCGAGCGCAGTACAGTTGTAATTTACCGATCGGTCAAAAGTCATTTTTGGATTACAGTTTTCAGGGATAAATAATAATTTAGCTTATAACACCTTACCTCTTCAAAGCAGCAGAGTCGTGGCGAACATCTCTTCCCTCATTGTCAGACGAACGCGACGCTGCTCCGCTCGTGGATCCCGATCAACATAATTCCATTATTGCCGTTTTGGCGAATGATTTACGACTTTTGTCGTCGGCCTCCGTCTATTCTGCTGGAATGAGTGCAGGTCCCACTTGTGGGTGTTCTCCATGCTGCTGGGTGAGCCTGGGTCTGTAGTAGATTCGTCCAGCGTCCTTTGTTTTCATCTGCTGCAGCAGTAAATATCTCTTCACCCAGCCTGAATTTCTGTGCTTCAATTGGCTCCTGCGTTCACAGTAGGCGGGTCCTCCTTCCTAGATTTTCATTCATTGGCTCTTCAAGGTTTCAGAAACCCAATTCAAGGCTCTTATTAGTCGAATGAGAGGTCAATCAGATGAACTAATCTGTTCGCGGCTGTCTCTGCAGTTTTTTTTTGAGTGGCGCTTGGACGCCACTACATCACCATCACCACCATCATGCGTCATGCGTCCAAGCGCGCACGAGGGTGCTCTCATGCGCCCTCGTGCACCCTAGGACACAGAGACTTGCCCGCCCGCGGAACAACGGAGTGCAAGTGGTTAATACAGAATATGGAAATAACATTTCATCAGTTTTGAAAATATCCTCAAAATGACTCATTTTGCCAGCACAGGTCATTTGTTTACACCGTTAGCATCTAAGCAGCGGCGCTAAATAATGGAGCTACTGTGTACAAGGCCACTTTTTAAGGTCATCTTTCCATCTCTTGATTAGTCGTGGGAAGTGGTATGATTATATTAGTGTTTTGAGGTGCAAGAGGCCATGTTCCCACATTTCTGATGCCAAAATCATTGTTTTTTAACAAGGAAAAGTGTCCCGTTTCAGTGACAACCATATGTTCTAAACTAGTACCGGAAACTGCTACCATAATTCACGCAAGGCATCATGGGGCCTAGAAATAAGGGGAAAAAAGGTTTACAGTTACGAAATGGAAACAGTGAAGTAATTTGAATTAATAATTTAATTAATCATTAACCTCCCCTTAAAATAAGTGAAAATACAGAGGAAAAATAAATAATTAAATTATCACACCAATAAAATAAGCTGAAGACAACTGTAAAGTTTCATTTTCAGTTTTCTTCCATCCATCCATCCATCTTCTACCGCTTTTCCGGAGGTCCGGGTCGCGGAGGCAGCAGTTCAAGCAGAGAAGCCCAGACTTCCCTCTCCCCAGCCACCTGCTCCAGCTCTTCAGAGGGGATACCAAGGCGTTCCCAGACCAGCTGGGAGACATAGTCTCTCCACCGAGTCCTGGGTCTGCCCCGGGGTCTCCTCCCAGTGGGACGTGCCTGAAACACCTCAAGTGGGAGGCGTCCAGGAGGCATCCTAATCAGATGCCCATACCACCTCAACTGACTCCTTTCAATGTGGAGGAGCAGCGGTTCTACTCTGAGCCTCTCCCGGATAACTGAGCTCCTCACCCTATCTCTGAGGGTGAGTCCAGCAATCCTACGGAGAAAGCTCATTTCAGCCGCTTGTATCCGCGATCTCGTTCTTTCGGTCATTACCCAAAGCTCGTGACCATAGGTGAGAGTAGGAACATAGATTGACTGGTAAATCGACAGCTTTGCCTTAGAACTAAGCTCCCTCTTCACCACAACAGACCGGTACAATGTCCGCATCACTGCAGATGCTGCTCCAATCCGTCTGTCGATCTCTCGCTCCATTTTCCCCTCACTCGTGAACAAGACCCCAAGATACTTAAACTCCTCCACTTGAGGCAGTAGCCTGTCCCCAACCCGGAGAGGACAATCCACCTTTTTCCGGCTGAGGACCATGGACTCGGACTTGGAGGTGCTGATTCTCATTCCAGCCGCTTCACACTCAGCGGCAAACCGTCCCAGCAAGAGCTGTAGGTCATTGCTGGATGAAGCCAACAGGACAACATCATCTGCAAACAACAGAGATGAGATCCTGTGGTCACCAAGCATGACACCCTCCATTCCCTGGCTGCGCCTAGAAATCCTGTCCATAAAAATTATGAACAGGATCGGTGACAAAGGGCAGCCCTGGCGGAGTCCAACTCTCACTGGGAATGACTCTGACCGAGAGTTGGCAATATGAACCAAACTCTCACAACGGTCGTACAGAGACCGAATAGCTCGTAACAACAAGCCCGATACCCCATACTCCCGAAGCACCCCCCACAAAAATCCACGAGGGACACGGTCAAACGCCTTCTCCAAGTCCACAAAACACATGTAAACTGGTTGGGCAAACTCCCACGAACCCTCAAGAATTCTCGAGAGAGTAAAGAGCTGGTCCGATGTGCCACGGCCAGGACGAAAACCACATTGCTCCTCCTGAATCCGAGGTTCGACCAACGGCCGGACTCTCCTCTCCAGTACCTTGGCATAGACCTTCCCAGGGAGGCTGAGGAGTGTGATCCCTCTAAAGTTGGACCACACCCTCCGGTCCCCTTTTTTGAAGAGAGGAACCACCACCCCGGTTTGCCATGTCAAAGGCACTGCCCCCGACCTCCACGCAATGTTGCAGAGGCATGTCAACCATGACAACCCAACAACATCCAGGGCCTTGAGGTACTCAGGGCGAATCTCGTCCACCCCCGGGGCCCGGCCACCAAGGAGATTTTTAACCACCTTGGCGACCTCAGCCCCTGTGATAGGCGAGTCATCCCCCTCGTCCCCAAACCCTACTTCCTCTGTGGAAGGCGTATCAGTGGGATTGAGGAGATCCTCGAAGTATTCCTTCCACCGCCCAACGATATCCCCAGTTGAAGTCAACAGTGTCCCATCCGCACCATACACAGTGTGGACGGGGAGCTGCTTTCCCCTCCTGAGCCGCCGAACAGTTTGCCAGAATCTCTTTGAAGCCGACCGAAAGTCTTGTTCCATGGCCTCACCGAACTCCTCCCATACCCGGGTTTTTGCTTCAGCAACCACCCGAGCTGCACTCCGCTTGGCCTGCCGGTACACCTCAGCTGCTTCGGGAGTCCCACAAGCCAACCAAGCTTGATAGGACTCGTTCTTCAGCTTAATGGCCCCCCTCACCACTAGTGTCCACCACTTGGTTCGGGGGTTGCCACCACGAGATGCACCGACCACCTTGCGGCCGCAGCTCTGGGCCGCCGCTTCAACAACAGAGGTGGAGAACATGGCCCATTCAGACTCCATGTCTCCAGACTCCCTTGGAATGTGGTTGAAGTTCTTCCGGAGGTGGGAGTTGAAGACCTCCCGGACAGGGGCCTCAGCCAGACGCTCCCAGCACACCCTCACTATACGTTTGGGTCTACCAGGTCTGAATGGCTTCCTCCCCTGCCATCGGATCCAACTCACCACCAGGTGGTGATCAGTTGACAGCTCTGCACCTCTCTTTACTCGGGTGTCCAAGACATACGGTCGCAGGTCTGATGATACGATAACAAAATCGATCATCGACCTGCGACCTAGGGTGTCCTGGTGCCAAGTGCACATATGGACACCCTTATGCTTGAACATGGTGTTCGTTATGGACAGACTGTGGTTAGCACAGAAGTCCAATAACTGAACACCACTCGGGTTCAGATCGGGCAGGCCGTTCCTCCCAATCACCCCCCTCCAGGTTTCACTGTCGTTGCCCACGTGCGCATTGATGTCCCCCAGTAGGACAATGGAGTCTCCAGGAGGAGCACCCTCCAGCACCCCAGTCACAGACTCCAAAAAGGGTGGGTACTCTGAAACATCATTTGGTGCATAGGCACAAATGATGGTCAGGACCCGTTTCCCAACCCGAAGGCGCAGGGAAGCAACCCTTTCGTCCACCGGGGAAAACTCCAATATAGAGGCAGCAAGGTGGGGCGATACAAGAATACCCACCCCTGCTTGTCGCCTCTCGCCCGGGGCAACTCCAGAAAAGGCCAAGCTCCAGCCCCTCTCCAGGAGACTGGTTCCGGAACTGGAGCTGTGTGTTGAGGTGAGGCCGACTATATCTAGCCGGTATCGCTCAACCTCGTACACCAGCTCAGGCTCCTTCCCCACCAGAGAGGTGACATTCCATGTACCAAAAGCCAGTTTAGAAAGCCTGGGATCAGTCCGCCAAGGTCTCCGCCTTTGACCGCCACCTAATCCACATAGCACCGGACCCCCATGATCCCTCCTGCAGGTGGTGAACCCACTGGAGGGCGGACCCATGTAACTCCTTCGGGCTGAGCCCGGCCGGGTCCCATGGGTGGAAACCCGGCCACCAGACGCTAGCCTTCGAGCCCCTCCCCCAGGCCTGGCTCCAGGGTGGGGCCCCGGTAACCCCATACCGGGCGGGGTACACTGAATCCTTGATATACAATTTATCATGAGAGTCTGTTGGATCGTTCTTAGTCTGGCCCTTCACCCAGGACCAGTTTGTCTTGGGAGACCCTATCAGAGACAAATTGCCCCGGACAACATAGCTCCTGGGATCACTAGGGCACGCAAACCCCCCCACCACGATAAGGTGACGATCCATGAGAGAGTGACGATCCATGAGGGAGTTCAGTTCAGTTTCAGTTTTCTTCCACTTAAATCAAAAATATAAATGTTGCACTGTGGTGACCCACCACACTCTACATGGACATTCCTCACACTCAGCAGGTCTGGGGGAAGCAGAGGACCATTTACATACAGAGGACAATTCACATTTGGACAGAGAGCCCCTGGGGTACAACCAGAATAAGGGACGATTGTTTATACGTCTCTGGATTAGGGAGAGGACGTCCGGGCACCAGTTGGTCACGCTAATAATAGGTATTGACTGATATGTATATCACTATGCTAAAGTGCCATACATTCTCTCTCTGTTTGTATAACATGTATAAAAGAGCTTGCTATACATGCCTCAAGAGCACAGTAGTGCACAGAGCTACAAAGTGCGTCTCATTATATTGGAGGTAATAAAACCCTGCAACCTTCCAGCTCGTCGCATCTTGCCTGATCTTTTACCTCCACAGTGGTGACCCTAGACGTGTCATGATGATGCCGGCATCCTCTTCTTCCACACCGGAGCGCGGTCTCCAGAGCGGGCACCGCTGGGACTGACACGCACCATGAATGGTGACACGAGCGAACTGAAGGAAACAGCCTGAACAGGGAAATCATCGGCGCCATCTGCGTTGATTTCCACCAAGCTCCCCCACCTTGACTCACTCCGGACAGCGGGCCTCCTGTGCACAGAAGCCCCACACACACACCGCAGGATTACGAGGACAGCGCAACTTCCAGCTATGTGGTCACTGCACCAAGCGCACACCATGCACAGGGACAAACCGTCTCCACAGACTGATACAGCGTCCTCCGCTGCTGCACATGCCTGAGAAACACGGCCGATTGCCATCCTCAGAACCTTCAGGGCTGCTCACGCACCTGAAGCAGACACGGAGCCCGCACGCAGGACTTTGTATGGGTTTCTCAGCCATGGCGCACAAGGGGAATTTAGTTAATTGCTGTCCCCGATGGCTTTAGGGCTGCTTCCACACCTAAAAGCCAAATCGCCAAGTACCTCACACAGCTGCAGTTGTTTCTCAGCCGCTACGCATCCTCGGGGAATTTGGTTATTCGCCTTCCCCACATCCTCACTGGACCGAGCTGCAAGAGGAGTCAGAGACTTAATTTTTTCTCAGCCGCTGCAGATCACCGCCAGGGTGACCGGGAAAGTCCCTCACCATTGTGGATCCACACGCAATTTTTGCGCGGCCCAGACGCCTTTGACGTCCTGGGCCGGCACTCACTTACTCCCACCCCCTCCCCCTCCTCCTCCACAGTGCTCTTCCTGCACCTCACTCTGTAAAACTGGCTCATCGCCGGTTGGTTCCATTACACACGATGCGCACTGGCCCCGTGTGCCCACGATCCACGGCCGTTCAATGTGCTGGGACCCGGAAAGGAGCACACTGTCTTTTCCACCCCTCCCCCGTCCCCCCATGGACTGACATGCCCTCCGACACTCCTCTACAGCAGGACAGTTCTACCAGAGCTGGAGCCCAAACGACCTGGGGGGGGGGGGGGTGTTACAGCCCCTTCTGAGTGTTCTGGGGGGAGCCCTGTGGTGACCCACTACGCTCTACATGGACATTCCTCACACTCAGCAGGTCTGGAGGAAGCAGAGGACCATTTATATACAGAGGACAATTCACATATGGACAGAGAGCCCCTGGGGGACAACCAGAACAAGGGACGGTTGTTTATACATCCCCGGATTAGGGAGAGGACGTCCGGGCACCAGTTGGTCACGCTAATAATAGGTATTGACTGATATGTATATCAGTATGCTAATGTGCCATGCATTCTTTCTCTGTTTGTATAACATGTATAAAAGAGCTTCCTATACATGCCTCAAGAGCACAGTAGCGCACAGAGCTACAAAGTGCATCTCATTATGTTGGAGGAAAATAAAACTTTGCAACCTTCCAGCTCGTCACATCTCGCCTGATCCATTACCTCCACAGCACTAAAAATAATAGCTGGTAACAAAAATTAACAGTAATGTTTTTGTTTTAATTACTTCCTGTTACTTGTTATTATTAATGTGAACTGTCATGATGTGTGGATCTGATTTGACCTAAAATTTGGAATTGAACAATGTGCTTTGTACAACCCCAATCTCACCATTAGTATGAATAAGATGCTTTCCACCCATTAAAAATGTACTAGTTATTTTTAAAAAATGGCCATTTATATAAAAATGGCAAAAAAACCCCACTACAAAACCACCAAAAAAAACAAAAAAACCCAAAACAAACTGCATTGATTACCTGCAGCTGCACCTCATCAGCCACCTGCCTCTAACAAGTCTGCTCAGGTAAACATAGCTGGGCCACCTTCAGTGCTGTGTGGGGTTGATGTGATGTAACAGCTCTGCTGCCACCTGACATAACGCACGGCTCAGGAGACGCACACACACAGGCTCAGAGTAGTTCAAATAGTTTATTAACAACAGGAGTGAATGGATGTGTGTCTGCGAGATGTAGATGTGTTGGCGGCGGCGTCTGCTTCGGGCACAGAGGCAGGAGACCGTACAGCCGGACAACCCTATGGGAAAAGCACAAGGAGAAGGGTGACGGGCACACACCAACACAGGAGATATGATAGCGAGAGAGGAGCTTACTTGGATGGGATAGATGACTGGCACAGCAAGGGACGAGGCCTGGTAGACAGCCACCTGGAGAGCCCAGTGCAGCAGCGAGGAACAGGCGATGGAGAGGCGTTGTCCGCCGCCGGAAAATCCACCTGTGCACAGGGGAGCAGACTGGGGGGAAAAGGAGGTAAGGTCTTCTTACCAGAATGCTTAGCTGAAGTAGAGGTTTGACTCACAGCGATGCGTGATGAAGTCTGACGGCTTCAGGCCGAAGCTCAGGGCGAGGCGACTTATATCCCTTGCCGCTGATGACGAGCAGGTGTGCGAGCAGGTGGTGCCGCTGATGAGCGGCGCGGCGTGACAGTACTCCCCCCTCTAGCAGTGCCTCCTGGCGATGGCTTCTCTGGGTGCGCTCGGTGGAAATCAGCGATGAGCGACGGGTCCAACACAAACGACGAGGGTACCCACTGTCGATGTTCAGGCCCATAGCCCTCCCAGTCCACCAAGTACTGCAACCCACGACCCCGGCGCCGGGAGTCTAAGATGGAGGCGACGGACCAGGCCGGATGGCCATCAATCATCCGGGGCGCGGGTTGCGCAGCAGGAGGAGGGCAAAGGGGATCGGAGACTGCCAGCTTCACCTTGGACACGTGGAAGGTGGGATGGATGCGGAGGGAGGGGGGAATAGCTACACGCACAGCCACCGGGTTGATGATCCTGGTGATGGGGTAGGGTCCCATGAAGCGCTGTGCCAGCTTCCTCCTCTCGCCTTTTAATGTCACGTCCTGGGTCGACAAGTAGACTTGTTGCCCAACTCTGTACGCCGGGGCAGGTCTTCTGTGCCGGTCCACCACGGCTCTGTTGCGCTCCGCCGTGCGTAAAAGCGCATTACGCGCTGATGCCCAGATGAAGCGGAACTGCCTGAGATGCGCCCTTACTGAGGGGACAGTTACCTCACTCTCCTGCGCCGGGAACAGCGGGGGGTCGTAACCCAGGGACGCCTTAAAGGGAGACATCCCTGTAGCAGAAGAGCGAGCGGTGTTATGGGTGTATTCAACCCAGGCAAGATGGTTACTCCAGGACGTGGATTTGGATGCCGTTACACAGCGGAGCGCAGCCTCCAGCTCCTGGTTGGTCCGCTCACACTGCCCGTTGGATCGGGGGTGATGGCCGGAGGAGAGGCTCACCTTGGCTCCTATGGCGTTGCAGAACGATCTCCAAACCTCAGAGGAAAATTGGGGCCCCCGGTCCGAGACCACGTCCACCGGAATCCCGTGCAGCCTGACCATGTGTTGGATGAGGAGGTCCGCCGTCTCCAGGGCAGTTGGGAGACCTCGCAGGGGGACGAAGTGCACAGCCTTGGAGAAGCGGTCAACGATGGTCAGGATGGTGTCATAGGTGTTCGAGACTGGGAGTCCGGTGACGAAGTCCAGGGCGATATGCGACCAGGGCCTGCCAGGGACGGGCAGAGGCTGGAGCAAACCCGCTGGAGGGGCATTACCCGATTTGTTGGTGGCACACACTGGACAGGCCCGGGCGTAGCGGGCAGCGTCCCTCCGCAGGCCCGGCCACCAGAAGGACCGCTGGAGGAGGTTAATCATCCGGGCGGAGCCAGGGTGACAGGTGAGCTTGGAAGTGTGTAACCAGTGGATGACCTCTCCTCGAACCGTGGATGGCACGAACAGCCTCCCCTCCGGTCCGCCGCCAGGGTCAGGTTCCACTTCCTGCGCCTTCCGGATCTTGCTCTCGATGTCCCATGTGACGGCTCCCACGACGCACGACCTGGGTAGGATGGTGTGAACCGTGTCCTCCGACTCCTCAGGGGCAAATTGCCTAGAGAGGGCGTCGGGCAGGCCGTTCTTGGAGCCAGGCCTGAAGGTGATGGTGAATTGGAACCTGGCGAAGAACAAGGACCAGCGTGCCTGGCGGGCGTTCAGGCGCCTGGCAGATCTTAGGTATTCCAAGTTCTTGTGGTCCGTCAGGACCACAAACGACAGGTCCGCCCCCTCTAGCCAGTGACGCCACTCCTGTAGCGAGAGCTTGATGGCGAGGAGCTCTCTGTCACCCACGTCGTAATTTCTCTCCGCTGGGGACAAGCGCCGGGAGAAGAAGGCGCAGGGCCGCTTGATACCGTCGTCTGGCGACCGCTGGGATAGCACCGCCCCCACTCCCGTGTCCGAAGCGTCCACTTCCACGATGCACTGTAGCGCGGGGTTGACTTGGCTCAGGACCCGGGAGGAGGAGAACTCCGCCTTCAGCGCCTGAAAAGCAGCTGCGGCCTCTTCGGTCCACCGGAACAGAACCTTAGGGGACGTGAGGCGGGTCAGCGGGCCGACGATGGTGCCAAAGTTTGGGACGAAGCGGCGGTAGAAGTTCGCAAATCCAACGAACTGTTGCACCTGCTTCCTTGATGCAGGTGTAGGCCATTCCACCAACGCCTTCACCTTCTCTGGGTCCGGAAGCACCTGGTCATGTGAGATGATGAACCCCAGGAAGGATGTTGTTCTGGCGTATAATTCACACTTCTCAGCCTTCACGTATAGCCGATTTTCCAGCAGTCTTTGGAGGACCCGCCTCACGTGGACCTGGTGCTCGTCCCTGGACTTGGAGAAGATGAGTATATCATCCAGGTAGACGAACACAAAGAGGCCGATGAAATCCCGGAGGACGTCGTTGATGAGGCGCTGAAAGACGGCTGGAGTGTTGGTCAACCCGAACGGCATAACTAGGTATTCGAAGTGGCCGTTCGGGGTACGGAAGGCTGTTTTCCACTCATCTCCCTCCCGGATCCAGACGAGGTGGTATGCGCTGCGTAAATCCAGCTTGGTGAACCAAGTCGCCCCCTGGAGGGAGTAGAAAGCGGTGTCCATGAGGGGCAGGGTGTAACGATCCTTCTCCGTGATGTCATTAAGAGCACGGTAGTCAATGCAAGGACGAAGGGATCCGTCCTTCTTGCCAACGAAGAAGAATCCCGCCCCCACGGGTGATGACGATGGGTGGATTATCCCAGCACTCAGCGACTCCTTAAGGTATATGTTCATCGTCTCCTTCTCTGGCGCCGACAGACTGTAGAGCCGTCCAGAAGGTAAGGGCGCCCCCTGGCGGAGATTGATGGCGCAGTCGTAAGGCCGATGAGGAGGGAGAGACATCGCCTTGGATTTGCTGAATACCATACCCAGGTCGTGAAATTCCGGGGGCACCAGGGACAGGTCCGGGGGTGCAGCGTCCGTTGGAGGGGGAGAAGTGGACGGAGAGCAGGCAGCGGACTGAAGACAGGTGCCCATGCAGAACGTGCTCCATGCCGACACCCCGGCGGACTTCCAATCCAGAACAGGGTTGTGGAGGCGTAGCCAGGGATACCCCAGGATGACGGGCGACACAGAGTTGGGCAGGACGTAAAAGGTCATCTCCTCCCGGTGGTTTCCTGAGATAATTACCGGAACGGGGATGGTCTGGTGTGTAACTCTCCCAAGGGAGGCACGAGAGAGATTGACCAGGGAGATGGGGTTCCTGAGTGCCTGACAGCGGATGCCCAATCGGGTTGCCAGGCTTTGTGAAATGAAGCTGCCTTCTGCGCCCGAATCCACCAGTGCGTGGGTGAGGTTGCCCAGTGGGGTTGTGGCAGAAACGGATGGGCAGCTTCAATTGAGTGAGGGGATTTAACCGATTGACGTCCGCGAGGCCCCCTACAGTGACTCGCGGACCCCGCCGTTTGGCTTCTGTGGACAAAGCTCCACCGTATGTTGACTATCTCCGCAATACATGCAGAGATTCAACTCACGGCGGCGTTGTCTCTCTGCCGGGGAGAGCTTTGTCCAGCCCGTCACCATCGGCTCCGACTCCTCGGGGCGCGATGGTGGCGGCGTCGCCAGGGGGCGAGCTTGGGGCAGGCGCAACAAGGCTCCCCGAGGGCGAGAAGAAGACGACTTCCGTCCTGAGGAGCGCTCGCGCAGCCTGTTGTCCAAACTGATGGCTAGGGAAGTTAGCTCCACTAGCGTCTCAGGGATGTCCCGCCCAGCAAGTTTATCCCTCAGATCATCAATGAGACTGCGGAGGAACAGGCCACAGAGGGAGCGTTCGTCCCAGCCCAGTTCCTCCGCCGCTACCTGGTAGTCGACCGCGTAGTCCGCTGCCGACCGGCTTCCCTGCTGAAGGGCGAGAAGCCGATCGACCTGGACCGTCTCGGTACGAGAATGGTCGAAGACTTCCAGGAAGCGTCTCACGAATTGGTCGTAGGTGAGGGTGGCATAACTGGGCCTCGCCATTACGGCGTAGGTCCAAGTTAATGCGCGCCCCTCCAGGAGATTCCCTATGTAACCAATTCGACTGTGATCCGAGGGAAAGTCTCCGGGCACACAATGGAACACGGACTCACACTGCATAATGAACCCCCGCGCTCCGCCGAGCTTTCCGCTAAAGCGGGCGGGGGTCGGAATGGGTGTGAGCCGAGTCGGTGCCGCCGGAGCCTGCTGGACGGCCACTGGAGCAGCAGGAGCCGCGCCACCCTGACGAGCCGGGAGGAACGGCTGTTGGGGGTCCAGGCGGTCCAATCGGTTAGTTATGCTTACTAATTGATTTAGGATCACCTGTTGCTGATAAGCAATTTGATCCACTCGAGCCTCGAGAGTGGTAAGCCGGTGTGCAAGCCCGCCGTCTGCCGAGCCGCTCTGCTGAAGCCGTACTGACATAACGCACGGCTCAGGAGACGCACACACACAGGCTCAGAGTAGTTCAAATAGTTTATTAACAACAGGAGTGAATGGATGTGTGTCTGCGAGATATAGATGTGTTGGCGGCGGCGTCTGCTTCGGGCACAGAGGCAGGAGACTGTACAGCCGGACAACCCTATGGGAAAAGCACAAGGAGAAGGGTGACGGGCACACACCAACACAGGAGATATGATAGCGAGAGAGGACCTTACTTGGATGGGATAGATGACTGGCACAGCAAGGGACGAGGCCCGGTAGACAGCCACCTGGAGAGCCCGGTGCAGCAGCGAGGAACAGGCGATGGAGAGGCGTTGTCCGCCGCCGGGAAATCCACCTGTGCACAGGGGAGCAGACTGGGGGGAAAAGGAGGTAAGGTCTTCTTACCAGAATGCTTAGCTGAAGTAGAGGTTTGACTCACAGCGATGCGTGATGAAGTCTGACGGCTTCAGGCTGAAGCTCAGGGCAAGGCAGCTTATATCCCTCGCCGCTGATGACGAGCAGGTGTGCGAGCAGGTGGCGCCGCTGATGAGCGGCGCGGCGTGACACCACCAGAGTTCCTCTGCTCCTTGTTTCCTGCTCTGCATGCCATTTGGACCTCTCTGCACTGGAAAACATGTTAGCTCTCATCATTGTTTACCTTGTCTTAGATTTCTCAGTGTTTGCCCATATCTTCCATGCTCCAGCCAAGTTACCTCCTCCCGTGCCCGCTGCAGCAAGTAAGGAACAGTCAATCAATCAATCAATCAATATTTAACTAACCATTATCTCAGGAACAAACTCCATCACACCTGCTGTCTCGTCACTCCAACTTACTGGAGCCAAACTGGTCTAGTCCCTACCTGATGAAGAGCAGCAGAACCACCTGTAAGTATGTACTTCCACATAGCAGCACCACCTGTAAGAAAAGATCAGTTTAATATTCACAGTCAACATCTCACCATTCATTAGTCTTACCTTTTTGAAGTCACATACTAATTAGTCACATATTAATTACATTTTAATTATATTAAAGGTAAAATATCTAAATCAATTTCAATACTACACAGAGTGAAATATTTGCTGAATCAACCCACATTATATACTTTGTATCATTCATTAATACTCCCATACATGACATATTGTACTGAAGTATGGGGAAATACATATAAAACAAACATATATCCAGTCTTTATGCTTCAGAAGAGAGCTATTAGAATAATAAACAAAGCTGCTCACAGGGAACCAACAAACCCACTTTTTCTTAAATGAAAAGCTCTCAAGTTGAAAGATCGGGTTGATTTTAAAACTGCAGTTATAATGTTTAAAGTGAAGAATCTATCACTGAATATTTGCTGAATCAACCCACATTATATACTTTGTATCATTCATTAATACTCCCATACATGACATATTGTACTGAAGTATGGGGAAATACATATAAAACAAACATATATCCAGTCTTTATGCTTCAAAAGAGAGAGCTATTAGAATAATAAACAAAGCTGCTTACAGGGAACCAACAAACCCACTTTTTCTTAAATTAAAAGCTCTCAAGCTGAAAGATCTGGTTGACTTTAAAACTGCAGTAATAATGTTTAAAGTGAAGAATCTATCACTGCCCGCAAATATCCAAAAGTTGTTCCAAATAAAGGAGAAACAATATCATTTCAGAGGAACATGTACAGTATATTTCAAAAACCTTCAGTGAGATCTACCACCAAGCAACACTGTGTTTCAGTGCAAGGAGTCAGATTGTGGAACGATTTTGGACCTGAATTAAAATCATGTACAACGCTTGGACAATTTAAACAAAAACTAAAGGAAGAAATACTCCAAACATATATACAAGATGACATGTAAAATCACATAAGAATTATCATATTCAGTCTGTGTTGTGTTGTTGCTTAGTTTTTTTTTTGTCACGTTTTGTCTTAGCTTTGTTCTGAATTGTAATCGCTCTTGTTTTGTTTTTCTTTTGAATTCTTGGATGGAATATGGGTGGGCAATATAAGCTGCGACTTCAGCCATCACCCATTTCGGATAACTTATGTTGAACTGTATAATCAGAGGAGTTATTGTTTAATTTGACCTAGTAAGATTTTTTTTCCCCTTTGTTATATTATTCTGTTCCTTTCTTTTAATCTTTACTTTTAATCTATCCAAAATAAAGATTCATTCATTCATTCATTCAAAAAAGTTATCCGAGCGTAGCAGAGAAATGGAGAAAAAGGGAAGAGCACAGAACTTTTTTTTTTTTAAATCAAAACAACTGTTTTCTCTTCAACCAGGGAGGAGATTTACCCTCCTGAAGAAATGATAGAGAGCAACGCTGCCTGTATGAGCACACATAATGCTAATGACAGCATTTGTTGTTAATGAGGAGGCAGTGGTGACGCCGGTTGCTGACAGTACAGGTAAACAAGAAAAACTTTTTACTGTTTTTTCTAATTGCAAGATTTGCAGAGGCCAAGGCTCACAAGGTTAAATTTAAATATGACCAATTGTGCTCCCCAGGCATGCACAGGACATCTGCAGCTTCAGCAGATGACATTACATGAGATTAAATATAGTTTGTTTATTTGTTTAATTAAGATCCCCATTAGCACTTGTATAAAACATTGGCTTTTCTTCCTGGGGTCTAACATATATTCTCCCTTGTGTCTACACTGTACAGAGGAAGGAGCACAATAAATGCCTCGGCAAAATGGACCAGTCAGCGGACCATGAACAGAGCCTAGCTGGCAAATATGGGTAAGTCAGTCCTTCCAGGATTTCACAGGATGTTTTTATGATTGTTGCAGCCCAAAAAGTCTGAATTTGTGGGAGCTTTTTTAAAAAGTCGTGATAAAAGTTGTGATGTTTTGAAAGTTTTTTTTGTACTAAAAGTTGTGGGAAGAATTACAAATTTAAAAGCAGATGCTTTTTTCATTGTTTACTGCAATGATATGATAATGATAACACTACAAGAAAAGCACAGGATTGTCAAAAAATTCCTATTAAACAATGATGTGTAAATTAAGCAAAAACTGCTATACAGAAAAACTCTTTTGTGCAACGGCAAATACAGACTTGTATTTTACACATTTAACAATTAAGTGAGAATGAAGTAGCTTGTGGGGAGACTTGAATAACGAAACCGAATTGTCTTTCATTCCAGTTTATTCAAGAAATCATTCCACTGTCTGCTCTCATTCTTGAGTAGCGAACAAAGAGAGTGAACACACCAAAGTTCTCTCATTTAAACATTCTGACATCAAACCATTTCCCTCGCGGGGGAAATCACACATCTCTCTCAAAATCTCTTTATTCACATTCATTAGCCTTTTATTTACATAACTCCCCCTTCTCTCTTCCCGAGCCTCAGTGGTCAGGAAGTCTTCTGTCCCCTGTCCTCCGCAGGGGGTCAGAATCAGAATCAGAATCAGAATCAGAATCAGGTTTATTGCCATTGTTCATGTAGTACACAAACTAGGAATTTGTCTCGGTACAATGCTGCAACATTAAACATGATAAGATAAGAGAAATAAACTATACATGTAATAAAGTGTAGGATAAGATTAAGTGATACTGGTCAACAGTTAAAATATATATTAGCCAGCAGCAGATACTGTGGAGAACTATATAGTGCAGTCGGTAATGCAGGAAGAAAACAGTGATGATTGACATGAGTCTGGTTGAGCTGCTGTACATGGTGCACGAGAGTCACTTAGTGTTCAGCAGTCTAATGGCAGAGGGGAAGAAGCTGTTCATGTGACGGGAGGTTTTAGTCTGGATGGACCGAAGTCTTCTACCAGAGGGGAGGGGGGCAAACAGTACATGACCAGGGTGTGAGGGATCAGCTATGATCCGGCCAGCACGCCTCCGGGTCCTGGAGATGTACAGATCCTGGAGAGATGGGAGCTTGCAGCCGATCACCTTCTCAGCAGTGCGCACGACGCGCTGCAGCCTTAGTCTGTCCCTGGCAGTGGCTCCTGCGTACCACACGGTTATGGAGGTGGTGAGGATGGACTCGATGATGGCTGTGTAGAACTGCACTAACATCTTGGTGGGTAGCTTGAGCTTCCTCAGCTGCCGCAGGAAGAACATCCTCTGCTGGGCTTTTTTGATGAGTGAGCTGATGGTCAGCTCCCATTTGAGGTCCCTGGTGATGGTAGTGCCTAGGAAGCGGAAGGAATCAGCAGTGGTGATGGGAGAGCCTGAGAGGGTGAGGGGGGGCAGAGGAGTAGTGACTTTCCTGAAGTCTACAATCATCTCCACTGTCTTCAGAGCGTTCAGCTGCAGGTTGTTATTGCTGCACCAGGACGCCAGCTGGGCCACCTCTCTCCTGTAGGCGGACTCGTCGCCGTTGGAGATGAGCCCGATGAGGGTGGTGTCGTCCGCAAACTTGATCAACTTGACAGACTGGTGGCTGGAGGTGCAGGAGTTGGTGTAAAGGGAGAAGAGTAGGGGGGAAAGTACACAGCCCTGGGGTGATCCGGTGCTGATGCTAGTATAGTCTGAGACAGTCTTTCCCAGCCGCACATGCTGCCTCCGGTCCGTCAGGAAGTCGATGATCCACCTGCAGAGGGAGTCAGGCACGTTGAGCAGGGACAGCTTGTCCCGGAGCAGAGCGGGGCAGATGGTGTTGAATGCGGAGCTGAAGTCCACAAACAGGATCCTGGCGTAGGTTCCCGGGGAGTCCAGGTGCTGCAGGATGGAGTGGAGGGCCAGGTTGACTGCATCGTCTACAGACCTGTTGGCTCGGTAGGCAAACTGCAGCGGGTCCAGGAGAGGGGTGGTGATGGACTTGAGGTGGGACAGGACCAGGCGCTCAAAGGACTTCATGACTACAGAGGTGAGCGCTACAGGTCTGTAGTCATTAAGTCCAGTGATCCGTGGCTTCTTGGGGACAGGGATGATGGTGGAGGATTTGAGGCAGGACGGCACGTGGCATAACTTAAGGGAGGTGTTAAAAATGTCTGTGAATACAGGAGCCAGCTGTTTCGCACAGAGTCTCAGGGTGGAGGGAGACACGCCGTCTGGGCCAGGGGCCTTGCGCGGGTTCAGTCTGGAGAACTGTTTGAGCACATCCTGCTCACTGATGATAAGGGGAGGTGGGGAGGTGGGGGGGGGGTGCCTTAAATGAAGTAGGGAATGTGGAGGCTGTGGAGCTGGAGGGAGGGGGGGAGTTGGACACAGATGACGAGGTGTCAAAACGGGCATAGTGTTGGGACAGTCTCTGACAAAGGGCTTTGTCATCCTGACCTTTAGGAGCCTGAGGCCGATAGTTGGTGATCTGCCTCAGTCCTCTCCACACGGAAGCCGAATCATTAGCAGTGAACTGCTGCTGGAGTCTCTCTGAGTACACAGATTTAGCCCTCTTCAGCTCTCTGTTAAACCGGTATTTAACCTCCCTGTAGCAGTCCCTGTCTCCACTTTTCAGCGCTGCTTCCTTCTCCTTCCTGATCTGTCTGAGCTTAGCTGTGAACCAGGGTTTGTCATTAGAGTAACTCACCCTGGTGCGTGATGGAAGAATGTTCTCTTCACAAAAGTGGATATATGAGTTCACAGTGTCCGTGTACTCATCCAGATCATGCGTGGCTCCTTTAAGCATGCCCCAGTCAGATATTTCCATGCACGTTTCCAGCTTCTCCTCAGCATCACTGGTCCGTATCTTCGTAGTGCTCACAACAGGTTTAGTGAGCTTCAATCTCTGTCTGTATGTGGGAATGAGGTGAACCATCACGTGATCAGATAATCCCAGCGCAGCTCGAGGGACAGCGCGATATGCGTCTTTCACTGTGGTGTAACAGTGATCCAGTGTGTTTAATCCTCTGGTGGGGCATTTAATAAACTGTTTGTAGCGGGGGAGATCGTGGCTCAGATTGCACTGATTAAAGTCGCCAGCCACAATAATCAGCGAGTCTGGAAAACTCCGCTCTGTGTGTTGAATGTGATCCGCGAGCACGCGCTGAGCTTCGCGCGTGTCCGCGTCGGGAGGGGCGTACACAGCGATCAGTATAAAAGAAGCAAACTCCCGTGGGGAATAAAAAGGCTTGCAGTTGATAACAAGAAATTCCAAGGCAGGAGAACAGTGTTTGGAAATTACCGTTACATCAGAGCACCAGCTACAGTTGATGTAGAAGCAGACACCGCCTCCTGTGGTCTTGCCGGAAAGCTCTGTGTCACGATCAGCACGGAAGAGCTGGAAGCCGTCGAGGCGCAGCGCGCTGTCCGGTATATTTTCCCGGAGCCAGGTCTCAGTAAAGCAGAGGACAGCTGAGGAGGCGAGGTCCTTAAAACGCATCAGCAGTCTCAGTTCATCCACCTTGTTAGAGAGAGAGTTGGTATTGGACAGAAATATGCCAGGCAGCGCCGTTCGCGAGCCTCTCCTGCGAAGTCGTACGAGAGCGCCCGCTCGTCTTCCTCTCTTCCGCCGTCTCACTTTCCGAGCCAAACAATAAACCAGATCGGCGGCAGGGGCTAGAAAAACTGGGAGGAGGTCCGTGGGGGTCCAGGCTCTGTGGCTCCGCACCGCAGGGGGCTGGCTCTCCTTCATCGTGGTTAAATCACATATGCAGTGTCCAACATATACATGTCTCACAACACAGCCATATAACCCCCCCCAAACGATGAAGAACAGACTAATTCCTAAAATTAAATAGCACCTTACTCACTACTGAATAATCAACACCAACATTCAGTCTGTGCGCCGCTTGGGCTTCAGCCGTCTGCCGAATCTGCTGTGCGTTGGCCCCGCCTTGCCTGCGGTGCGTTTCTGCTTCGGCTCTGTTGACTGAGGGGGAGAGTGATTAATTGCCCCCTGCGGGGGCCTGCCTCGTCGAGGCGCCACCGCGACCGGTACAGACACGTCCTTCATGACAAAAGCAGGTTTTAGTCTGTCAGTACTGACTGTCTCTTTTCTGTCTCCAAAATCTAGCACAAATTGCTTATCACCTGCCTCCAGCACTCGAAATGGCCCTTCGTAAGGCGGTTTGAGCGTTGCTTTTAGGGCTTCGCGCCTGACAAAAACGAAATCGGCATTTTTCAAAGCCTTGGGGACGAAAACTCGTGGAAAAGCGTGATGAACCGGACCCGGGAGCGTGTCTGCCCCCGTGCCGACTAACGGTCCCAGAGCCGAGAGAGGTGGGGGCTCTGGGTGCTCTGGTAAAAACTCGCCCGGCAGCCTCAGAGTTTGTGCGAATACCAGCTCCGCTGGGGAGGCGTCTAAGTCCTCTTTAGGCGCAGAACGCAACCCTAATAAAACCCATGGAAGTTTATTCACCCAATCTGCATCCGTGAGCGACGCTCTGAGTGCTGCCTTCAAAGACCTATGAAAACGCTCGCATAAACCATTGGCCTGAGGGTGGTAAGCCGTAGTGCGGTGAATTTTGGCTCCTAAGCCGTTGGCCATCGCTGACCACAGCTCAGAGATGAATTGCGGTCCTCTATCGGACGTAATGTCCGACGGAACCCCGAAACGCGCCACCCAAGCCGTTAAAAAAACGCGAGCCACCTCCGCGGCCGTGGTCGTTGCAAGTGGGACCACTTCCGGCCAATGTGTGGTGCGGTCCACCATTGTCAAAAGATACGTGAACCCCTGTGATGCCGGTAGGGGGCCCACAAGGTCGACGTGCACATGGTCGAACCTTCTGGCTCGGAATGCGGAACGGTTCTAACGGGGCTCTTGTGTGCCTGTGAATTTTGGCCCGTTGACAGGAAATGCAGGCTTTTGCCCATTCCTTCACGTGCTTGCGCAGGCACGGCCAAACAAACTTTTCCGCCACTAGTTTCACCGACGCGCGCACCCCCGGGTGCGCCAGTGAGTGGACCGAGTCAAAAACACGGCGGCGCCACGTGGCCGGAACCACCGGACGCGGGCGCCCCGTCAACATGTCGCAGATCAGGGGGGGCATACCGGTTTGTAAACACTTGCTCTCCAGCCTCAACCCTGTTGGTCCAGACTGGAGCGCGCGCACGTCTGCGTCCGCCCCCTGGTCCGCTGCCATGGCTGCGTAATCTATACCCACGTGCACTGGGGCTGCGCGCGCCACCGTGCCGCTCTCCTGCGGCGCGGTCACGGTGGCCCGTTCTGCCTCTGCGCGTGTTGGGGTCGTGAACGCGCGTGAGAGACAATCCGGTACTACATTGAATTTGCCCGCGACGTGCCTAATGTCAGTGGTAAATTCCGAGATTGCGGCCAGCTGCCTCTGCTGCCTGCCGGACCACGGGTCTGAAATTTTGGCCATGGCGTATGTGAGCGGCTTGTGGTCCACATAAGCGGTGAAGCACCGTCCTTCCAGCCAGAACTGGAAATGACGAATAGCCAAATGCAGCGCCAACAGTTCTCTGTCAAACGCGCTGTATTTTCGTTCAGCCGCGCTTAAAGATTTGCTAAAGAAAGCCAAAGGCTGCCAAACTCCGGCTACCTGTTGCTCAATAACGGCCCCTATGGCTAAATCTGAAGCGTCTGTCGTCAGCGCGATACGTGCTGCAGGGTCTGGGTGGGCCAGGAGCGCAGCGTCAGCCAAGGCTTTTTTAACCTCTGTGAACGCGCGCTCCCGCTCCGGGGACCATTCGACCGCCTGGGTCGGTTTTTGTTTTTTGAGCGCGGCATATAACGGTTGCATGATTTGAGCTGCGTGGGGCAGGAATCGGTTATAAAAATTTACCATCCCCAAGAATTCCTGTAGTGATTTGACCGTTTGTGGACGGGGAAAATCCGCTACCGCGCGTACTTTCTCTGGTAACGGAACCGCTCCCTCCGGGGAGACGCGGTGACCCAAAAAATCGATCCGCTCGACGCCGAACTGGCACTTGGCTGGGTTAACTATTAAGCCGTGCTCTCCCAGCCTCCTAAAAACTGCTGTGAGGTGCGTTTCGTGTTCGTCCTCTGAAGTACTCGCGACCAAAATGTCGTCGAGGTACACAAACACGAAAGGGAGATCGCGTAACACGGCATCCATCATCCGCTGAAATGTTTGCGCCGCCCCTTTGAGACCAAACGGCATGCGTAAAAATTCGAAAAGTCCGAACGGGGTTATAACCGCTGTTTTAGGAATGTCCTCCGGTTGGACCGGGACTTGGTGATAGCCGCGAACTAGATCAATCTTTGAAAAAATGCGCGGGCCCGCCAGGTGCACCGAAAAATCCTGAATGTGCGGGATGGGATAACGATCGTGCGCCGTAGCGTTGTTTAGCCTGCGGTAATCCCCGCACGGTCTCCAGGAGCCATCGGCTTTCGGTACCATGTGCAGCGGCGAAGCCCACGGGCTCTTCGACCTACGAACGATGCCCAGCCTCTCCAGGCTGGCGAACTCCTCGCGCGCAATGGCGAGCTTAACTGCATCCAAGCGCCGAGCTTTTGCAAACACGGGAGGACCAGAAGTGGGGATAAAGTGTTTCACCCCGTGCTTCGCGACCGTCGCTGAAAAAGTGGGCACAGTGAGCGCTGGAAATTGGGTGAGGAGTGTGTGAAACTTACCACCTGCTGTAGCGACGTGGGTCTGTACTGGTGGCGGGGACACTCGAGCTGAACAGGGGAGAGAGTAAAAAGAGAGTGCATTTACCAGCCGTCTATTAGCAAGATCAACTAACAGATTGTGTGAACACAAAAAATCCGCGCCCAACATGTTGAAACTCACCGCCGCTATCACAAAAGTCCATTCATATGTGCGGCCATGTAAGCATAAAGGCAAGGTCCTTCTCCCGTAGGTGTTGATGTTCGAGCCATTTGCCGCTGTAGCTCCGCTACCGTGGGGTCCAGCCACCCGGTCCGCGTATGTTGGGGTGATGAAGCTCACTTGTGCTCCGGTGTCGATGAGGAACTCTCGTCCGGAGCGCGCATCCGTGATGTAGAGCAGCTTGTTGCGTTCTCCGAGGGTCGAAGCTGCTAGCGACCCCCGGTCTTGCCGTTTCCCGAACTCCTGAAGATGCAGGGCGGCACACACCTGCGTGCCTTCTCTGCGAACCTCCGATGGTAAAAGCAGAGATCTTCTCCTCCGCTGTGTCGTGCCCGCGCCTCTGCCGCCGGGCTATTGGCTCCCCCTCGTCGCGGCCGTGTTGCCGCCGTCGTCGGCCAGTCTGGTTCTGCCGCCTCTGGCTCCCCGCTGTCTCGGGTCGCTGCTGTGGTTGCTTGCCCGCCGCAGGCGTCCAGGATCCCATCTGCCTCCTGGGCCAGCTCCCGGAACTCCTCCAGGGTGTGACACTTTTTGCCGGCCAGCGTGCTTCTCGCATGCGCCGGGAGGTTGGAGAGGAAGATGAACTGAAAAATGAAATCATCGTTGTCCAACCCTCTCAGCTGTATCATCTCCTCCATCAGGGCGCTCGGCCTGTGTCCACCTTGGTCTAGCAAAGACAGGATCCTCCTCGCCCTCACTTCAGCCGAGGGGGTGAAAAACTTGATGAGGGTGGATTTCAGCTTGCCGTACCTGTCGGTCGCGGGTGGCTGCTCCACCAAGCTTTGCACGCACCGAGCTGTGCTGTTGTCCAGTTTAGCGATGACATGGTGGAACTTAGTGTCATCCACCGTTACTCCTGCGAGCGCGAACTGCGACTCTGCTTGCAGAAACCACGACTGTGGGTTATCCTGCCAGAAATCAGGCAGCTTAACGGCCACTGCGCTCGCCAGCTCTGAGCGCTGTGAGTCCGGGACCCTGAGAATTTCTTCATTCATTCTCAACGTCGTCAGTCACCAATGTGGGGAGACTTGAATAACGAAACCGAATTGTCTTTCATTCCAGTTTATTCAAGAAATCATTCCACTGTCTGCTCTCATTCTTGAGTAGCGAACAAAGAGAGTGAACACACCAAAGTTCTCTCATTTAAACATTCTGACATCAAACCATTTCCCTCGCGGGGGAAATCACACATCTCTCTCAAAATCTCTTTATTCACATTCATTAGCCTTTTATTTACATAACTCCCCCTTCTCTCTTCCCGAGCCTCAGTGGTCAGGAAGTCTTCTGTCCCCTGTCCTCCGCAGGGGGTCCAGGCTCTGTGGCTCCGCACTGCAGGGGGCTGGCTCTCCTTCATCGTGGTTAAATCACATATGCAGTGTCCAACATATACATGTCTCACAACACAGCCATATAGCTACTCATAAACTTGTCATGAAAATGATCAATTTGTGAAACTTCTTTGTTTTTCTGTAGATGTAATTCCTGATGCCTGAATGATATCATCATTTGAAGACTTCTGAGGACAATAAGTTTTAGGTAGGATTTCAATAAGGCCTGAAAAGAAAGTGTAGAACAAAGAAAAAGTAAGACCCCTTTTCTGTTCTTGACTTGGGTCCCAAATTACCTAAGTCCGCCCCTGCTGGCTGACATGTATGTGCTTAAAACATACTGCTTCCTGTACTTCATATCCATGTTGCCTACAGTATCACACAAAAGTGAGTACACCCTCACATTTTTGAAAATATTTTATTATATCTTTTCATGGAACAACACTGAAGATATGACACTTTGATGCAATATAAAGTAGTCAGTATACAGCTTGTTTAACAGTGTAAATTTGCTGTCCCCTCAAAATAACTCAACACACAGCCATTAATGTCTAAACTGCTGGCAACAAAAGTGAGTACACCCCTAAGTGAAAAATGTCAAAATTGTGCCCATAGTGTCAATATTTTGTATGACCACCATTATTTTCCAGCACTGCCTTAACTCACTTGGGCATGGAGTTCACTAGAGCTTCACAGGTTGCCACTGGAATCCTCTTCCACTCCTCCATGACGACATCATGGTGTCAGAGACCTTGCGCTCCTCCACCTTCCGTTTGAGGATGCCCCACAGATGCTCAATACACGGTTTAGGTGTGAAGACATGCTTGGCCAGTCCACCACCTTTACCCTCAGTTTCTTTAGCAAGGCAGTGGTCGTCTTGGAGGTGTGCTTGGGGTCATTATCATGTTGGAATACTGCCCTGCGGCCCAGTTTCTGAAGGGAGGGAATCATGCTCTGCTTCAGTATGTCACAGTACATGTTGCAATTCATGGTCCCCTCAATGAACTGTAGCTTCCCAGTGCCGGCAGCACTCATGCAGCCCCAAACCATGACACTCCCACCACCATGCTTGACTGTAGTCAAGACACACTTGTCTTTGTACTCCTCACCTGGTTGCCACCACACATGCTTGACACCATCTGAATCAAATAAGTTTATCTTGGTCTCATCAGACCACAGGACATGGTTCCAGTAATCCATGTCCTTGGTCCGCTTGTCTTCAGCAAACTGTGGACTTTCTTGTGCATCATCTTTAAAAGGGGCTTCCTTCTGGGACGACAGCCATGCAGACCAATTTGATGCAGTGTGCGGCGTATGGGCACTGACAGGCTGACCCCCCTGTCCCTTCAACCTCTGCAGGAATGTTGGCAGCACTCATACGTCTATTTTCAAAAGGCAATGTCTGGATATGAAGCTGAGCATGTGTACTCAACTTTTTTGGTCGACCAAGGCCTGATCTGAGTGGAACCTGTTCTGTTAAACTGCTGTATGGTCTTGGCCACCATGCTGCAGCTCAGTTTCAGGGTGTTGGCAATCTTCTTATGGCCTAGGCCATCTTTATGTAGAACAACAATTCCTTTTTTCAGATTCTCAGAGAGTTCTTTGCCATGAGGTGCCATGTTGAACTTCCAGTGACCAGTATGAGAGAGTGTGAGAGCGATAACGCCATATTTAACACAACTGCTCCCCATTCACACCTGAAACCTTGTAACACTATTGAGTCACATGACACCAGGGAGGGAAAATGGCTAATTCGGCACAATTTGGATATTTTTCACTAGGGGTGTACTCACTTTTGTTGCCAGCAGTTTAGACATTAATGGCTGTTATGTATTTTGGTTTACTACGGCACCCGTCGTAGTGTCTTGTGCAATGCATTATGGGTAATGTAGTGTGTATGTTGAGTGTGTTGTCGTTGGCTGTGTGCTATGAGTGCTGCTCGCCAATAAACCGTTAACGATACATCGATGGTCCGAGTTATTATTTGTTATATCGAGTAACGTAACGGGTGAAAGATATAACAAAAAGTGGCGATGAGGACGTCTGGACCGATGCTGCAGTCCGCGACGGAGGGGAGTTTTTTTTTGTCGTTTTTTTTTTCCCGCCGCTACTCCATGCTGACAGGGTGATACACCGCGCCACTGTGCTGAGGTGGATGCTACGGGCTGTCTGCTGAACGGGGAGGAGCGGAGCAGTGGAAATCGTTAAGGACAAAAAAAAACCCAAAACAAAACTCCGTGAGTAACGCCGGAGGGAAGAAACGACGTTACAAGAAGGAGCCGCGAGGGAAAGAGCAACATTCAACCAGGAGTGTTAAAATGGCTGGAGTCATTGGCTCTATTGGGCCCTTTGATGAGAGCGCGGAGCAATGGAGCTCCTATACAGAGTGCTTTGACTATTTCGTCGTGGCCAATGGAATAACGGATGAAAAGTTAGTGCCCACTTTTCTGAGTGTGATGGGTCCCAAGACATTTAACCTACTACGTAACCTCATACAGCCAGTAAAGCCAGGCTCTAAAACCTACAAAGAACTGGTGGACACACTGACCCACCACTTCTCACCCAAGCCTCTAATGATTGCAGAAAGATACAGGTTTCACAGACGTAACCAAGAAGAGGGTGAGTCTGTTAACATGTTTGTTGCAGCGCTACGCAAGTTAGCTGAACACTGTGAATTTAAAGATGTTTTAAATGACACATTAAGAGACAGGCTTGTGTGTGGACTACGAAATGAAGCAGCACAGAAGAAGTTACTCACAGAAAGTGATTTGACGCTTGAAAGAGCCATTAACATTAGTGTGATGATGGAGATGGCTTCCAAAGAAGCACACCAACTGCATGCTACAGGCAGAGTACATAAACTCAACAGTGGTAAAACCAATGCAACAGGTCCATGTTTCCGCTGTGGCAAGGTGGGACACCTTCCTAATGACTGTTGGTACAAAGAGATGGACTGTAACAACTGTGGGAAAAAAGGCCACGTGCAGCGGGCATGTAGAAGCAAAAGGAGCAAAGACAAAGGCCCAAAGACAAGGAATAAAAGTGACATGGTAAAATACAAAAAGAAAAGAAATGTTCACACAGTTAAACATGGCGAGCACAGAGTGAGCGACTCCTCAGAGGAAGAGGTGTCAACTGCAATAAATACTGTCCGGATTATGAATGTGAATGAAGGCTCAGAAGGCTTTTGGACTAAACCAAAAGTGGAGGGACATTTTATTAAAATGCAGATAGACACCGGATCAAAGGCATCACTTGTGTAATGGGGGGCAATGGATCAGCGTTCTCGTCGCGCCCTCCGCCAGTACCCGGGCTCGCCTGGGGAAGCTAATGATCCTACCAGCAGACTAAATTCGAAGAGACGACGCCTCTGTGCCAAGTCAAAGAAGAATCCTAGTCACAGTCCTAAAGCCGAAAGCAAACAGCCCCAAGAGCACTTTGTGGTAGGATCGGCCCTTCGCATATTACAACTAAACGTTGAAGGCCTATCTGCAGCCAAGCGAAGCCTTATCGAAGTCCTCGCCTTCCAACATTCGATTGATGTAATCTGCCTCCAAGAGACTCATATTGGCACAGAGGAAGCTGGCCGCTTCACCATCAAAGGCTTTGACCTCCTGTGCTATGTTCTACATGCTAAACATGGACGTGCCACCTATGTGCGTTCTGACATAGTTGAAGCAAATCACCTGATAACAACACATTTCTCAGACACCATAATCATTGGTGGCTTCCATATTGTCAATGTGTACAAGCCCCCTAATGCCAACTGGGATCTGCAGGTCTTACCCACCCTACCCCACCCTGCCATCTATGTGGGGGACTTTAACAGCCATCACCCTGACTGGGGGTACCCAGCAGTGGACAGTGATGGGAAGGCACTTTCAGACTGGGCATCCAGAAATGACCTCGCTTTGATATACGACCCCAAACAAAGAGGAACCTTCCACTCTGCTAGGTGGAAGAAGGACTATTCTCCTGACCTGTGTTGGGTCAGCTCTTTGAATGGGGAGCCATATCCTACACAGATCCTCATTCTTGATGATTTTCCACACAGCCAACACCGGCCCCTGCTTGTACACATTAGCCTACAACTTCCAGTCATATACAGCCCAAGGAAGATGCGCTGGAACTTCCGCAAAGCCAACTGGAAGAAATTCAGTGAAACTCTGGACCGGAGCGTTGTTACCATCCCACTCCACACCATCACTGTAGATGAAGCATACAACTGCTTCTGCAGCGCAATCTTCAAGGCTGCCCATACTGCAATCCCACGAGGCTACCAACCCCTCTATGTCCCATGTTTGGACGGAGAAAGTGCTGCCCTCCTACAATCCTATCAAACATCAGGGGACCCAGAGATAGCAGACCATCTCATTGAATCGCTAAATACAGCTCGGCGAAAGAAATGGGAGGAGACAGTTGCTGACCGGAGCTTTACCCACTCTAGCAGGAAATGTTGGAGCCTCATCCGTCGCCTAGGAGCTGCACAGAAGCCCCCTAGCCAAAGCCGAGCATCCGTCACACCCAACCAAGTTGCATCCCACCTACTGACTATCGCCAAAGCACCCCAAGACAAAGACACCAAAAGAGCAGTTACAACTGAGCTAAAAAAACACCAAAAAATGCCTGTAGAGGAAACGAACCCTGAACCCTTCGAGGCTGCTGAACTGGAGAAAGTCCTACAGAGCCTGAAATGTGGAAAGGCAGCAGGATACGATAACATCTTCCCAGAATTCATGAAAAATCTTGGCCCCCGAGCCCTAACCTGGTTGACACAATTCTACACAAGGATCACACAAACAAACTCGATCCCAAAGAAATGGCGGACAGCAAAGGTCATTGCCATCCCAAAACCTGGCAAAGACCACAAATTACCAGCAAGCTACCGCCCAATCTCCCTACTCAGCGTTCCTTACAAAATCATGGAGCGCCTAATTCTGCAACGCATTTCCCCAGAGGTAGAGGATATTCTAAGTGTGGATCAAGCAGGTTTCCGCAAGGACCGCAGTACAGGAGAACAAGTACTGGCCCTAACCACCTTCATCGAAAATGGCTTCGAGAGCAGACTGAAGACAGGGGCTGTGTTTCTCGACCTTACAGCCGCCTATGATACGGTCTGGCACAAAGGCCTCCTCCTGAAACTTATAAAGGCGATCCCTGCTTGGGCAACAGCAATTATAAAAACCCTGCTGACCAACCGAAGGTTCAGAGTCCACCTCAGTCAGAAGACAAGTGCATGGAGAATGCAGAAAAACGGACTCCCACAAGGCTCAGTTCTAGCTCCAACTCTGTTCAACCTCTACATAAACGACCTGCCTACTACAAAATCCCGCAAATTCACCTATGCAGACGACATCTGTTTGGCATTCCAAGCACCAGACTTTGAACCACTGGAACGGGTGCTCACGGAAGATCTTGCCAAACTGGACCAGTTCTGCAAAATCTGGCGCCTAAAACCAAGCCCAGCAAAAACCGTCTCCAGTGTATTCCATCTCCACAATGCAAAAGCTGCCAGAGAACTAAACATCCACCTGAGCGGACTCAAGCTTAAGCATGCCCCAAATCCAACTTATCTTGGAGTGACCCTTGATAGGACCTTATCCTTCAAGGAACATCTAAAGGGGACGGCTGCTAAGGTGAAGGTACGAAACAACCTGCTCTGCAAGCTCGCTGGTGCAAAATGGGGGGCGGCAGTCTCCACCCTGCGCACCTCAGCACTGGCCCTTTCATACTCTGTAGCAGAATATTGTGCCCCTGTCTGGTCCAGGTCATCTTACACACACCATGTAGACACCCAGCTCAACACAACCATGAGAACTATAACTGGAACAATCCGCTCAACACCACTCCCCTGGCTCTCTGTACTGTCAAACATAGCCCCTCCACACATCCGGCGAGCAGCATTAACTCAAAGGATGCTCCAAAAAGTTAAAGATTCTCCTCACTTACCAATCCATGCAGATATCTACACTCCACCCACTGCCCGACTTTCATCCAGATGGCCGATTTGGAAAAACCCTCCCCCAGCTGACTTTACCATCCAGACAGCTTGGCAAGAGGAATGGGAGACCAAGGAGGTCCCAAACAAACAGCTGGTGATAAACCCCAACCAACAGGTCCCGGGCACCAACCTCCCAAGGAGACAGTGGTCTACACTCAATCGCTTCAGGACTGGACATGGCCCCTGCTTGGCCAGCCTTTACAGATGGGGCAGTAGCCCTAGCCCACTGTGCGCATGTGGAGAGGAGCAAACAATGGAACACATCATAGAGGCTTGCCCGCTCCAAAGACTGGAAGGAGGATTACACACCCTCCATACAGCAAACCAGGAGGCAACTGCTTGGCTTAAGGACTTTGCATTCGCTAAATAACTTGTGTCGCATGGCATTTACATGAAGTTTCTGAAACATTGTCCACTCCGACCTTCAGACACCGTCTTCAGGGCGTATACTGGACACCGAGTGCCCATGAAAGGGATGACAGTGGTAACTGTTCAGTACAAGGGGCAAACTGCTGAGCTTCCAGTTTATGTTACCAAGAACAACTGTCCAGCTATAATGGGGCGTGTGTGGCTAAAGAAAATCCAACTTGACTGGCAAGAAGTAAGGAAGCTGTCACACAGTTCCACTCAGCTGCAGGCCATACTGGAAAAGCACAAAAAGGTTTTTCGTGATGAGTTAGGCAGCATGAAAAAAATTATAGTGAAGCTGCATGTCAAACCTGACAGTAAACCAGTGTTTATGAAAGCCAGGCCAGTGCCGTACGCCATCAGACCAAAGGTGGAGGCTGACTTGGATGCTCTGGTCAAGAATGGAGTTCTAGAACCTGTGACAACCAGTGAGTGGGCCACGCCCATAGTTCCAGTACCCAAAAAGGACGGAGGAATCCGAACCTGTGGAGACTTTAAGGTAACAGTAAACCCTGTACTAACAGCAGAGCAGTATCCCCTTCCACTGATTGATGACTTATTTGCGGGGCTGAGTGGGGGACAAAAGTTCAGCAAAATAGATCTCAACCAGGCTTATTTACAAATGCATGTAGATGAGCAGTCACGTGAAATGCTGACTATCAACACCCATAAAGGACTTTTCAGATACCGCCGACTGCCTTTTGGCATCACATCTGCTCCAGCACTTTTTCAGCGAGCTATGGATCAAATCCTGAGTGGATTACCAGGAGTGCAGTGCTACCTGGATGATATCCTGTGTACAGGAGCAGATGATGAAGAGCATCTGCGCAACTTGGATGCAACTCTCACGAGACTGGAGGAGTATGGATTGAGAATCCGCAAGGATAAATGCGAGTTTTTCCAGTCATCTGTGGAATACTTAGGTCATGTGATCGATGCTATGGGATTACACACTGCACCATCGAAAATCACAGCCATTGTGGATGCACCTCCACCCCAAAATGTCAGTCAGCTGAAGTCTTTCTTAGGACTGCTGAACTATTATGGACGTTTCATACCAAATTTGGCATCACTATTAAAACCACTGCATAACCTGCTGCGCAAAGAGGAAGCATGGAGGTGGACGGCAAGCTGTCAGGAAACTTTTCAGAAGGCAAAGGATGCGCTGACTGCATCAGAGGTTCTGACCCACTTCAACCCATCACTTCCAATCCAGCTTGCCTGCGACGCCTCTCCTTATGGCGTAGGGGCGGTGATTTCCCACGTAATGCCAGACGGTGAGGAAAAGCCAATCGCTTTTGCATCAAGGACATTAAACAAGGCAGAAGCTAACTATGCTCAACTAGAAAGAGAGGCTCTGAGCATTGTGTTTGGTGTGAGAAAATTCCACCAGTACTTGTATGGACGGAAGTTTACACTTTTTACTGACCACCGACCTCTCACAACCATCCTTGGACCATACACAGGAATACCATCTCTTGCAGCGTCCCAACTGCAGAGGTGGACGTTGCTGTTGTCAGGACACTCCTATGACATCAGGTATCGAAAGTCAGACTGTCATGGTAATGTAGATGGGTTATCCAGATTACCACTTCCTGTCATGAAGCCAGAGTCAAGCACTGTGGACATCTTCTACTTCACAGAGGTAGAAAACACACCTGTTTCAGCTGTGCAGGTGAAAAAGGGGACTAGAAATGACCCTGTGTTGTCTGCAGTCATGGACTTGGTCATTAAAGGACAACCTGCGGGTGATGACGCAACCTTGAAGCCCTTCCTTGGGAAGTGGACAGAATTATCTGTTCAGTCGGGTTGTTTGCTGTGGGGGAGGAGAGGGATTATTCCCCTGTCATGTCGAACAAAAGTGTTACAGCAACTTCACGCAGGACATAGTGGAATCGTGAGAATTAAAGAAATAGTGAGAAGCTATTTTTGGTGGCCAAACATTGACAAGCAGATTGAAGAAATAGCCAAAAGTTGTTCATCGTGTCATAAGGTACGGAACAACCCACCATTGGCTCCTCTCCATCCCTGGGAGTTCCCACAGGAGCCATGGCATCGTGTGCACATTGACTTTGCAGGTCCGTTTGAGGACAGAATGTTTCTCATTGCTGTGGATGCACATAGTAAATGGCCTGAAGTGGCTATTATGAGGTCAACCACCACAGAGAAGACCACAGAGGCATTAGGAGAAATGTTTAGTCGTTTTGGGTCTCCTACACAACTAGTTTCTGACAATGGACCTCAGTTAGTTTCACAAGAAATGGATGCTTTTCTACAAGCTAATGGAGTGTAGCACATTAAATCAGCTCCATACCATCCTGCGACGAACGACCTTGCAGAAAGGTTTGTGCAGACAATGAAACATGCATTGAAAGCATCACAAGGTCAAGGAACACTGCATCAGAGGCTGCACAAGTTTCTGCTAAACTACCGCAACACTCCACATGCAATCACAAAGACAACCCCTGCTAGTCTGATGTTCAAGAGAGATCTGCGCACTACCTTTGACCTTTTGAAACCCTCAGGATTAAAGGACACTGTGCAAAAGCAACAAGAGAAACAAATTATGCACAGAGGACATCGGGCAAAGGACAGAGCGTTCACGTCAGGAGAATCTGTGCTGGCCAGGAACTACAGAGGTGAACCTAAGTGGGTTCCTGCAACTGTTATCGCACAAACTGGACCAGTCTCATATACAGTTCAAACCACTGACAGTGTTTGGAAAAGGCACGTGGATCAACTCCTGCAGACACCACCAGCGCCTGCAGAACCGTCTCTTGGATATTCTAACGATCCACCTACACCAGTGCAGAACTCAACCACTTCAGAGACCGGAGTTCCAGCTGGAGATGTGACATCTTCTTCTGCATCAGCACCAGAAGCAACCTCCACATTAGAAAGAACTCAGACTCATGTTCCTGCAGAGCGCCGATACCCTACCAGGGAGCGACGACCTCCTGTCCGTCTGAGTTATTAGACTAGATAGCAACTGACCCACATTTATGGGGCAGAATAATCCCCAGGGGTACAGTTATGGGATGAGGTAGTCTACCCTCACTCCTAAGGTAGCATAATAATTAAAGAGAAAAAAAAAGAGACAAACAAAGACACAAGAATTGCAGCAGACACTTGATATCTCCTATAGGACATTTATTGTAAGAGGGGAGGAGATGTTATGTATTTTGGTTTACTACGGCACCCGTCGTAGTGTCTTGTGCAATGCATTATGGGTAATGTAGTGTGTATGTTGAGTGTGTTGTCGTTGGCTGTGTGCTATGAGTGCTGCTCGCCAATAAACCGTTAACGATACGTCGATGGTCCGAGTTATTATTTGTTACACCGAGTAACGTAACGGGTGAAAGATATAACAATGGCTGTGTGTTGAGTTATTTTGAGGGGACAGCAAATTTACACTGTTATCCAAGCTGTACACCGACTACTTTACATTGTATCAAAGTGTCATATCGTCAGTGTTGTCCCATGAAAAGATATAATAAAATATTTACAAAAATGGGAGGGGTGTACTCACTTTTGTGAGATACTGTATATTAAAGAATGTAAATGAACCTCGATGACATCCCTGCTGGACAAACAAATGCTTCTGCAGATTCTCCAGAATCTTCTGTGACCCCTCCCATGTGTCCTTTTTTAACAAGGAAAAGTGTCCCATTTCAGTGACAATATGTTGTAAACTAGTACCGGAAGTTGCTACCATAATTCACGCAAGGCATCATGGGGCCTAGGAATAAGGTGGATAGGAATGACACGTCTTCATTATTACACACGTGGACAAAATTGTTGGTACCCCTCTGTTAATGAAAGAAAAACCCACAATGGTCACAGAAATAACTTGAATCTGACAAAAGTGGTAATAACTAAAAAGTCTATGAAATTTAACCAATGAAAATCAGACAGTGCTTTTGAATTATGGTTAACAGAATTATTTAAAAAAAACAAACTCATGAAACAGACCTGGACAAAAATGATGGTACCCTTAACTTAATATTTTGTCGCACAACCTTTTGAGGCAATCACTGCAATCAAATGATTTCTGTAACTGTCAGTGAGACTTCTAGACCTCTCAGCAGGTATTTTGGCCCACTCCTCATGAGCAAACTGCTCCAGTTGTCTCAGGTTTGAAGGGTGCCTTCTCCAGATGGCATGTTTCGGCTCCTTCCACAGATGTTCAATAGGATTTAGATTAGGGCTCATAGAAGGCCACTTTAGAATAGTCCAATGTTTCACTCTTAGCCATTCTTGGGTGTGTTTAGCTGTGTGTTATGGGTCATACCGCCCGCCTCAAGCTGGGCAGCCCCCAGCCAATAAGGTGTTGTCCCGCCACAGCTTGCTTTCCTCATTGGGTGCATGGGGATGAGGAGAAGTCCGAACAGCAGACTGAGAACCTTCGCACCAGGCAAGACAATAAAACAAAAGAGACCAACTCTAAAACTGGGAACTTGGAACGTCCGCACTATGATGACAGGTCTCGCTGCTAACCTCAAGGACATCAACGACACCAGGAAGACTGCCATCATCAATAATGAGCTGAAGAGACTGGGAGTGGATATCGCCACTCTCCAGGAAACACGGTTGGCTGACGCAGGCACACTGAGAGAGAAGGACTACACATTCTACTGGCAGGGAAAGGGCAGTGACGAACACAGGGAACACGGAGTGGGCTTTGCAGTGAAGAACACCTTGCTGAAGATGGTGGAAACGAGCAGCACTGGCTCTGCACGACTCCTCACCCTCCGCCTGAACACCACTCAAGGCCCAGTCACCCTCGTCAGTGTGTATGCCCCAACACTGACAGCCACACCAGAGGCAAAAGACGAGTTCTATGAGAATCTCGCAACAACTGTCAGGACCATCCCCAACTCTGAACAACTCATTCTCCTTGGAGACTTCAATGCCAGAGTGGGTGCTGACCATGACTCCTGGCCCTCCTGTCTTGGACCTTTTGGCGTGGGCAGAATGAATGACAACGGACAGCGGCTGCTCGAGTTCTGCACATATCACGATCTGTGCATCACAAACTCGTTCTTCAAGACCAAGCCCCAACACAAGGTTTCCTGGCAACATCCACGCTCAAAGCACTGGCACCAGCTGGACTTGATCCTGACCAGGCACACCTCACTGAAGAACATGTTAATCACCCATTCGTTCCAGAGTGCAGATTGCAACACAGACCATTCATTGGTGTGTTGCAAGGTCAAGCTGCAGCTGAAGAAATTCCATCGTGCTAGACAGCCTGGAAAGGCACGGATTGACACCAGATAGATGGCTCAACCAGAACTTGTTGAGCAGTTTGCCTCCACCTTTGAGAAGGAACTTGGTGTACCACAAGAAGGAGAATCTGCAAAGCAGAAGTGGGAAGAGCTGCGAAACACCATCCACCGCACAGCCTTGGCTACCTTTGGGAGGAAGACCTCGAAGTCACAGGACTGGTTTGATGCCAAGTTGACCGAGATGACCCCCGTCATTGAAGCCAAGCGCTCAGCACTTGCTGAGTACAAGAAGTACCCAAACGAGAAGAATCTCCAGATTCTCAGGGCTGCGAGAAGCAAAGTTCAGCAGACTGCTCAGCGCTGTGCCAACGAGTACTGGACTCAGCTCAGCCAAGACATCCAAACCGCTGCCATAACAGGGAACATCCGTGGTATGTACGATGGCATCAAGAAAGCACTTGGCCCGGCTCAGAGCAAGACAGCCCCCCTCAAATCCTCCACTGGGGAGATGATCACAGAAAAGAACAAGCAGATGGAGAGATGGGTGGAACACTACTCCGACCTCTACTCCAGACAGAACACCGTGACACCGTCAGCCCTTGATGCCATCGACTGCCTGCCATCCATGGACGAACTTGACGCCGAGCCAACCATCGACGAACTCAGCAAGGCCATTGATAGCTTGGCCACTGGCAAGGCACCCGGCAATGACGGCATACCCCCCGACCTGATCAAGCACTGCAAGACCGCCCTACTGCTGCCATTGCATGACGTCCTCTGCCAGTGCTGGAAAGAAGGTGCCGTACCACAGGACATGAGGGACGCCAAGATCATCACCCTCTACAAAAACAAAGGGGAGAGAAGTGACTGCAACAACTACAGGGGCATCTCCCTCCTCAGCGTTGTTGGCAAAGTCTACGCACGAGTTGTTCTCGTTCGTCTACAGAAGCTTGCCGAACGTGTCTACCCAGAGTCTCAGTGTGGCTTCCGCGCTGAGCGATTGACGGTAGACATGATATTCTCCATCTGCCAACTCCAGGAGAAATGCAGAGAACAGAACATGCCCCTGTACGTCGCCTTCATCGACCTCACCAAAGCGTTCGATCTGGTCAGCAGAGAGGGCCTTTTCAAGATCCTGCCAAAGATAGGATGTCCACCAAAGTTGCAAAGCCTCATTGAATCGTTTCACACCAACATGCAGGGGAAAGTGCAGCACGACGGCAACGTCTCAGAGCCATTCAACATACGCAGCGGAGTGAAACAGGGCTGTGTACTTGCGCCTACCCTCTTTGGGATTTTCTTTGCTATGCTCCTGAGGCATGCCTTCAGCACAGCAACAGAGGGAATCTACCTGCACACAAGATCTGACGGCAGGCTTTTCAACCTCGCCCGCCTGAAAGCCAGAACCAAAGTACGTGAGGCTCTAATCAGAGACATGCTGTTCGCAGACAATGCTGCAGTCGCAACCCACACACAGCAGGAGCTTCAGACCCTGATGGACCGCTTCTCCCAGGCATGCAAGGACTTCAGGCTTACCATCAGCCTGAAGAAGACTAACGTCTTGGTGCAAGGCACGGAAGCACCACCAACCATCACCATCGACTACTACAAGCTGGAGGTCGTAAATCAGTTCACGTACCTGGGGTCCACGATCAGCAACAACCTCTCCCTTGATACAGAGATCAACAAGAGGATTGGAAAATCAGCCTTCACACTCGCTCGCCTCACCACACGAGTGTGGGAGAATCCCAAACTCTCTGTCAAGACGAAGATGGCAGTGTACAACACCTGCGTCATCAGCACACTGCTCTATGGGAGTGAGACGTGGACAACATACGCCCGGGAGGAAAAGAGACTGAACTCCTTCCACATCCCGGACATATCCTGGCAGGACAACGTGCCCAACACAGAAGTTCTGTCCCGCGCCGGCCTTCCCTCCATGTTCACTCTACTCAGGCAGCGCAGGCTCTGCTGGCTAGGCCACGTTCACCGTATGGAGGATGGCAGAATCCCCAAAGACGTCCTCTACGGAGAACTGGCAACTGGCAGGAGAGACGTTGGCCGCCCACAGCTGCGCTTTAGAGACGTCTGCAAGAGAGACATGAAGGCCCTGGAGATCAACATAGAGCCCTGGGAGGACCTTGCAACGGACCGCTCCAAATGGAGAGGCACCCTGACCAGACAGGTCAAGGCGGGTGAAGAGAGACTGACTGCTGCAGCAGATGAAAAAAGGACCCGCAGGAAGAACTGCCACAGACCCAGCAGCACGGAGATCACCTACAAGTGCAACCTGTGTGACAGGGACTGCCATTCGCGCATCGGCCTGTTCAGCCACAGGCGGTGCTGTTCCAGCAGAGTAGACGTTTAGGATTCTCTTCAATGGTCATCATAGACCGACGGAGGCTGCCGCTGCCGCCGATATGGGTCATTATCCTGTTGCAAGACCCATGACCTGCGACCAAGCTGTCTGACACCGGGCAGCACATTTCTCTCTAGAATTCCTTGATAGTCTTGAGATTTCATTGTACCCTGTACAGATTCAAGACACCCTGTGCCAGATGCAGCAAAGCAGGACCAGAACATAACAGAACCTCCTCCATGTTTCACAGTAGGGACAGTGTTCTTTTCTTGGTATGCTTCATTTTTGCGTCTGTGAACATAGAGCTGATGTGTCTTGCCAAAAAGTTCCCGTTTTGTCTCGTCTGTCCATAGGACATTCTCCCAGAAGCTTTGTGGCTTGTCAACATGCAGTTTGGCAAATTCCAGTCTGGCGTTTTTATGATTTGTTTTCAACAGTGGTGTCCTCCTTGGTCGTCTCCCATGAAGTCCACTTTGGCTCAAACAACGAAGGATGGTGCGATCTGACATTGATGGTCCTTGACCTTGGAGTTCACCATGAATATGTTTAGAGGTTGTTCTGGGCTCTTTTGTTACCATTCATATTATCCGTCTCTTCCATTTTTCATCAAGTTTCCTCCTGCAGCCACGTCCAGGGAGGTTGGCTACAGTCCCATGGATCTTAAATTTCTGAATAATATGTGCATCTGTAGTCACAGGAACATCAAGCTGCTTGGAGATGGTCTTATAGCCTTTACCTTTAACATGCTTGCCTATAATTTTCTTTCTAATCTCCTGAGACAACTCTCCTTTGCTTCCTCTGGTCCATGTTTAGTGTGGTACACACCATGTCACCAAACAGCACAGTGACTACTTGTCACCCTTTAAATAGACTGACTGACTGATTACAAGTTTGTAGACACCTGTGATGTTAATTAGAGGACACATATTGGTTGAACATGTCCCTATGGTCACATTATTTTCAATCTTTTCTAGGGGTACCATCATTTTTGTCCAGGCCTGTTTCATGAGTTTGTTTTTTTAAAGTAATTCTGTTGAACCACAATTCAAAAGCATTGTCTGATTTTCATTGGTTAATTTTCATAGAATTTTTATTTATTACCACTTTTGTCAGATTAAAGTTATTTCTGTAACCATTGTGGGTTTTTCTTTCATTAACAGAGGGGTACCAACAATTTTGTCCACGTGTGTAAGTAACTTCACATGTCATTAAAATAGTTTAACATTTGTGGGTTGAGGTTCAGGTTCAGGTTACTTTATTTGTGCTCGTAGGTAGATTTGTTTTGCAGTCAGGTGACATTCATATTTACAAACCACAATTACATTCAACATGAACACAAATACAGGCACACATGAAGCTGACTATAAACATGATAAAAGTACTTAAGGCTCCATCAATCAGGACATAGGACAAAGAGATAAGAGAAAAACAAGGAGATAAGAGAGAAGGGTCATATTAAAAAGTTAAAGACTAGTCAAAGAGGTTAAAGACACAAAAGTCTAAAACTCAATAAAAGATTTAGAACCCCAATAAAAAACCTACAAAAATAAGTAACTATAAAATCAAATTAATAAATAGGTAACTAAATTATGTGCAATATGTTGTTACATCTTGTTCAACTCTTTAACAGCAGCAAGAACAAAGCTGTTTTTGTAGTGTTGGGCTTTACTTTTTGCAACAGCAAACCTCTGTCTGGAGGGAAGAAACTGAAAGTGGCATTGCAAAGGGTGGGAGTCATCATTTAAAATGGAGGTAGCAATCCTCTGTACCTGTCTGGTGTACAGGGATGTCAGGCTCAGTTGTGACTCACCAAGCAAGCGACTGGACCATCTAAAAACCTGATCCAAGGATTTCCTCTGTTTCAGTTTTGTCTGACCAAACCATGACGCTAAAGAAAAGGATAAAACTGATTCAATAAAAGCCCGATAAAACAGTGTCATTATGGTTCGGTCAGTTTGGAAGAGTGCAGGTTTCCTTAACCCCTTGCACTCCGGTCAATTTTCCTAAAAATGCCAAAAAATAATGTGCCCAAAGTAAATCGAAAGCTGTTCTTCAACCCTTTGCAGCATCTTCATGGGGTTGGTCTCATTTAAAAGAAAACACGTTGAATTTTTTGGCAAAAAAAAAACATGATCTCTCTAAGTGCTCCGGCCACTGAGTTACAGTCATCTAAACATAGTGAACTTGAAGAAAATAAATTTGGCCTGGGTGTTTTTTTGGATACAAATGCTTGCAAATAACACACAGCTTCAGATCCGGGCTGGAAAATGCAACAGAAATGTAGAACCAAGTATTACCCAGCTGAGGTCCAAATTTTGTAACAATACCACAAAAAATGAATATATTACACAGCTTTTTCCTCAGGTAGTTCCCAGGCGTTTTGGAGCTGTGCCAAATTGTGCCAAATGGCACAGTTTGGAAAAACGTCTGTAACTTTTGAATGATTCAATATAGAAGCTTCATTTTGGGCTCTAATGAAAGGTCACACTCAGGGTTGTCTGTGTGTGTGTGTGTGGGGGGGGGGGGGGTTTGTCCCCCCCCGCCCGCTCGCTACAGAGGATGGACTTCGGCCATCGCTACACAACGGATTAGCCTCATGTGGTGATGTGGGACAGCAGCGCAATCACCGCGGCTCCCCCCCCCCCGCTGCAGAAGAATAGCGGGGGTGGAGGGGCGTTCACAGTCTGTACGCAGCGAACAACCCCTTGTACAGCGGCGCACGAACTGCGCCGCGAAGCACAGTTGTAATTTACCGATCGGTCAGAAGTCATTTTGGATTACAATTTTCAGGGATAAAAAATAATTTGGCTTATAACACCTTACCTCTTCACAGCCATATTGTCCTGGCCAACTTCTCTTCCTCATTGTCAGACGAACCGATGCTGATCCGCTCTGGTTCTGGTCTCGCGACCCGGTCAAAACATAATTCCATTATTGCGGTTTTGTGCTTCCATGATTGTGGTTTTTGGCGAACGATTTTTTAAAATAAATAACAGTAGTAATTAAAAAAAGACTGGCGAAGGCATGTGTGCCATTCAGCCTTCGTCGTCAGCCTCCGTCGGTCTATGACCATGGAAGAAATCATAACGTCTCATAACGTCTAATCCTTTTTTGATCCGCTCCAGCAGTCAGTCTTCACCCAGCCTTAAAAAAAACAGCTTGCGAACTTCTCTGCTTCAATTGGCTCACTGCATTCACAGCAGGCGGGTCCTTCTGGCTAGATTTTCAGTCATTGGTTCTTCAAGGTTTCAGAAACCCAATTCAAGGCTCTTATTAGTCGAATGAGAGGTCAGTCAGATGAACTAATCTGTTCGCGGCTGTGTCTGCAGCTTTTATTTTCAGTGTGCGCTTGGACGCCACTACATCACCATCACCACCTACATCACCATCTACACCATGCATCCTAGAGTGCATGAGAGCGCTCTCGTGCGCTCTCGTGCGCTCTAGGACACAGAGACTTGCCCGTCCGCGATACAACGGAGCGCAAGAGGTTAAACAATGCAAATGTTGCTGACCCTTTTTGCACACCCTTTCACGGTTCTCTTCAAAGTTCAAATTACTATCAATAATCATCCCAAGATATTTGTAGGATTGTACACATTCAGTGGTCTGGCCTTTTAGTACAGTGACTTTATTGACTAAAGTCAATAATCATATCTTTAGTTTTTGTCTTATTCAGCTGCAGGTAGGAATCCTCACACCAGTGAACAAAATCATCAACTACTGGGCCGTGGCCACTCTCACCATCCTGGAGGAGACTGACAGCAACTGAATCATCAGCATACTTTATAATGTGTCTGTTGTCATGTCTGCTCCGACACATGTTTGTGTACAGGATGAAGAGTAGTGGTGACAACACACACCACTGAGGAGAGCTAGTAGAAGAACACTTTTGGTCAGACAATGTACCAGACAGACAGTGGGTGTAGTTAAAATGTATGGTGGCCTAGAGAGCTAAAAAAAAAAAAGCTTAAAAAAAGCAAAATCCATAACACAAAAATTCATACGAAATTCACAAAACATTTCTGACCTGTCTGACACTGTTTAAAGGATTTGAGAATTTCCTTGGAGCTACCTGTTATGTCGGGAGTAGGAGCCAAGGACGAAACTGAGTGAAGGTAAAAATATCTTTCTATTTTTGTCTTTAATAAGAACAAAAGGTAAATAAAGGATTATTCTGCTGTCTGAACTAGAAAAAAACCCCCAAAAAACAGTCCAACTAAAAGAAAATAACTGCCATGTTCCTAAAATAGGCAAAAATGCACAAAATAATCCCATGAACTATAACACAATAAACATACCGGCTGTCCCCCCTTCTGACACATGTATCACACATTGTCCAACCATCAGTCTGCCCCAAGAGAGAGACCACCCCCCGGATAACCGTCAGATGATTCAACTCCAGTGCGCCTTCTCTTCCTCACCACCGGAAACGTCCCACACTCAGGCCCAAGCACCCCCTTCTTCTCCTGGGCGCACTGCAGCTCATTAGAGTGCCTCCATGACCCATCAGACAGCTGGAGATAAGCATCCTCCTGATCAGCCACCACCTGCAGCCGCCCCGGTCGTCTCCTTTCTGATGCTTGACCCGAACTCCTCTCGACCGGGCCTCCTCCCTGGGCCGGACCACGTCTGCAACCCGCAGAGGGACCCTACTCGGCTTCCAGTGTTCCTGTTTGGCACGTCATCTCACTGTGCCAGCCGGTCCTGCCCCGCTCGCTTTCATTTCTGCTGCTGATGTCGCCATTGTGACTCCCTGCTCTCCGGGCCCTCCCAGCTGAAATCCGGGAGCAGATGGAGCCAGCCACTTGGCGCCACCCGCCATCACGGGCATCCCACCGTGTTGCCCAGTTCCCTCAGCTAGGGCTACTTGGGCACTGGCACTGGAACCCTCCCGCGATAGCCCTGGGTGGGGTTGGTTCCGCTCTTCCTCCAGAGTGCCAGGCACGTTCTTGTCCCACACAGCTCCGTCGTCCGTTCACAGGACCGGCCGGTCCCACAAACCACAACCCAACCATTCTTCTCCAGCACCGCTCATGATGGTGAAACCCAGACCATAAAACAAATCACATCCCATAATGTTCTCTCCCCTGGCAGTCACGATGAAACTCTGGTCGCACACCTCTGCTGACTTGTAGATAGCCGTCAGCCTCACCAATCCCACCATGGCCAATCTTCCTCCACCATAACCACACAGCGGCGTTGAGTCACCTCTAATATGATAATGTGGGAAATAGCTCTTCACAGTTGCCCATTTCAACATGGAGCTCACCGCACCCATGTCAGTCAGCAGTGGCACTGTCACCCAGTCCAGTCCCACCATCCAGTAGGAATGGCCGTTGGTACTCGGGAACACAGTGTGAATAACCGTGGGAGTGGGAGGGTCTTCCTTACACCTCAGATCCCCTTGCTTGATTTTGTGACGTACTCTGGCGAAATGATGCAAAAGTCTGCACTTGCCACAGCGTTTCCCTCTTGTCGGACACTCCCTAGACTTGTAGCGGTGCTTGGTGGACCCACAACCCCAACACCTGGGCATCTCCAGGGTGGACCTCATCTTGACAGCGTTAGTGTAGCTCCCTTCATCATATACTGTACGCTGTCGTCACGCTCTGGGTCCACTGCTTGCGCTGTTGACTGTGGTTCAAAATGGCGATGTGATGCTCTCTCACTGTGCTCCCGCGATAGCTTGTCTGCCGCCTCCAACTGCTGAGCTAACTCGATGGCCTTGGACAATGTCAGTTCACCCAAGAATGTAAGGAGCTTCGACCTTGTAGCCGGGCAAACAGTATGTTCCGCCAGTTGGTCGCGGACCATCTCTTCCTCCAATGCTCCAAACTGACAGTCTTTGGCCAGCTGGTGCAGGTCTGACACAAACCGTTGCACCGATTCACCGGTCCGCTAGCGGCACTGTCGAAACTGGATCCTGGGAGCGAAAATGTCGCGCCATTAGCTCCACCACTTCCTCAAAGCTATCACACTCGCCTGAAGTACTTAATATACACTGTCCCTCCATTCCTAAATTAAGAACCAACAGCGCCTGTGCCCTAAACTTCTCCAGTTTTCCAAGGTCCAATGCCACCAAATATTTTTTTTAAAAAATATGTTTGAAAACATATTTTATTTTTTAACATATAAACCTTGCCCAAGGGATGGGCGGCTCAGCAGGAAGCTCCAAAAACGGCCAAACTGATGTGACACCCGCGTCCCTACCCTTTATCCTCTTCGCCAAATGTTATATCGGGAGTAGGAGCCAAGGACGAGACTGAGTGTTGAACTGAACACAAGTTTATTAATGATGCCTTCTCACCATACACATGCGCATCCACCAGGCAGAGAGGGGGCCAAGAGACCTCCCCTCTCGCTCCCTGCTTTCTTATACCCTGGGTGGTGGTGGAACCGGAAAGATGGAGCCACCTCCCGTGTCACACATCAACAGTCCCCAAACCCAACCCAACACTACCCACTTTTCAAGTTTGTTCAACAGGAATTCACAACCTAAATGGTTGATTTAAGAACATAAAATAGTCTAAAAGATGACTCTCTCATTTATTAATGATTTAAAAATAATAAAAAAAAACTGACGTGAATCTTTGCTAAAAATGAGGAATGCTTAGAGATGTACAAACAGGCAATTATAGTATCTAAAAACTTTACTATTAATCTGATTCTTCAGCAGTTCATTAAGGTGACAAGAGTAACAAGATCCAACAGGAGAACACAGGAGATGATCATCAAACTGCTTTGCTTCCACCTGGTGGTCACACAGAAGATTACAGTCCTTCTACTTCAGAAAATATAGAGATCTCTGTTTCTGCACAATTATTCTAAATTATTGAACATTTTTATCAGGAAATAGACAAAATTATCACAATATACAGATTAGATATTATCTGAAAGATGGTTAATAAACAATAGTTTGTTTGGGGGTACAGTGTGGAGCAGCAGAAAATGCAACACCAAAAACTTCATTGCAAGTTGCCCCTGTACCAGCTTTTATGGAACATGTTGCAGGCATCAAATTCAAAATGAGTGAATATTTGCAAAAAACACAAAATTTTATCAGTGAAGATGTGGCTGTCTGTGGGATAAAACTGCCAGGCAGTTGATGGTTTTAGTGCACAAATGCCTGTATCTTTTGCCACTCCACTAGAGAGAAAAAGGCATTTGGATAGATGGGAGTGTTGTATAGTGTTTTGGCATATTATTATGAAGTGCGGTGTATAAGGCACCACCCTATATAAGGCAGAGGGCGTCCATATTGCAGACTGTTTGACCGGTGCCGTCTGCCAGGTACCTACTGTGTAACCGCTGTTCATGTCCAACAATAAAGCTGTGTTCATCCAGTCATCTTGCCACATCCTTCACCCAGGTAATTTTACCATACATAACATTTGGTGATCAAGGATTAACTCATGGAGGCGTGTATTACACAACTTCGCCCCTTTCTTGAGCTCCTGGGTGAACGGTGCCTTGGCCGATGTGGTTTGAGGCTTTCCAGACTTACATCACCGCGCTGGACCTTGGTAAGCTTGACAAGCTAAGAGCACATGCGCTGCTTCTTCACAACCTGGGCATTGAGGGCCAGTGAGTCCTGCGCACACTCAGAGTTTCAGACTCTTTTGAAAATGTTGTGGAGTTACTAGCCAGCCATTTTCACACCCCGGATAGCATGACTTTCCAGAGGATTCGTTTTCGGCAGCGACATCAGTGGGTAGGCGAGCCTATTCATCATTTTGTCACTGACTTGAGGCAGCTAGTTGCCAGCATCACTTTGAACTGCCATAGTCCCTGCCTGATGGAGAAGGGTGTTTTCTGGAGGGCCTCTGGTGACAGCTGTACCTGCCAGTAGCTGCTGTGGAGGTCAAGCAAGCTGAACCAGCTGGAGCTGGTGATGTAATCCAGCGCGTCATCAATGCGGGGCAGGGGGTAGGAGTCCTTATGGGTGACATCATTCAGGCGCCGGTAATCTACACAGAACCACCACGATCCATCCTTCTTCTTAACCAGAACCACCAGCACCACCCAGGGGCTGCTGTTCAATGACATCTGCCTTCAGCATTTCCTGGATTTTTTGCTCTGCCGCTGCCCGCCTTAAAAAAGGCAGATGATGGGGGCGGAGCCGGATCGGCCTGGTCTCACCGGTGTCGATCTGGTGCCGCAACAAGCTGGTTTGGGTGCACTCCTTGTCCCTGGCAGCGAAGACATCGATATAGCAGTCCAGCTGGCATCTCTGACTCGATTCTAATCCTTTGCAGCTCTGCTGGAACAATTCCTCGACCGCCTGCTGTGTTTCTGATGACACAGCGATCCACTCTGCTGGTGCCCCCCCCCCCCCGTTGTCTCTGTCCCTGTTGTCTCTGGTAGCAATGGCGCTTTCTCTGCTCATGCTGGTGCTGCTGTTTTGGTCAGTTCTGGTGGCCATCCGCTCAGTTCAGTCTGCGCTGACAGCCCCTTGATCACGTGGGCCCCCTGGTTCCTCATTTGGCTCTTGCCACAGAGTGTGATGGTTGTCTCTTCAGGTGTCCAGCCATTCAGTGCAGCAGCCAGTTCAACATCGACCAGATAATTGTCCAGCAGGGTTTTGCCACCAAAGCGGAGAAGTTTAGCTGGTTGGCGGGTCGGTGGGACATTCGCCTCCCTGTCGATCACTGCCCTTGGTAGCAGTGGAATCGCTGGCCCACCCCGCCTTGAAAAAGGTGGAAAGCGGGGTATGCTTGCTCCGTCTTGTCCGCTTCCCCATTTGTCACGGTGAGCAACTCTGGGGGCTGGCGTTTCTGCTCTGTTGTTCAGCTCCATCTCCATCTGGGAGATGAGCCATTCAAGTTGCCGAATCTCTCCCTTAATCCTTGCTTCCATTGCTCAATAATCACACTTCTGACACCAGTGTGATGTTTCAAGGGTTTACACAAATAATGAGAGAGGATTTGTAACACAACAGACATTTGTTCTTCACTGACTCATTACACAGAACGGAGGGGAGCTCATTCACACAGACACTCATCTCACTCAGGGTGGCACAGACACATAATCTCTCACACACAGGGAAAACAACACTATCACAACTGGTCTTATACCACAATTATAATGGCACAACAATAATACTTAGAACACATGGATAATAACAGTCTTTGAATCCTTCATGGTGCAAAGCATGCCAGGAGAATCCCCATTCTTTATCACAGCCTTGACGTTACAATATTAAAAGAAAAACAGCACATAAAGAAAGCAATTCAGGTTGGGTTTCAGAAACTGTTGTCCCTGAAACATTTCCTTGTGTTTTGAGATACAGTATAACTGCAGGGTGCTGCAGCATGAAGGCTGAAGGGGTTGCTGACCCCTTGTCTTGACCCACATTACATAAATCAATTTTGTCCTGCATTGTTAATTGTTTGAATATCAAATTTAATCAAATGACTGTTATGATAAGATAAGATAAGCCTTTATTAGTCCCACAATGGGGAAATTCCAGGAATGCAACAGCACAGGGATAGCAACACTCCGAGCAATAATTTAGAAGATAAGAAAATAAGAGCAGTGAATATACATATGTACACATAAATATATAAATATATATACACAGTGTGGAGCATTGTAGCTAGATGGAATAAACAGCATAACTGTCTATTTAGTTACCCTACATGGTATGAATATGTACCCATACATACTGTCACCCTCCGTAGCCACTGATATTGTCCTAGTTGTATACTGGAGGGGACCATTTGTGTAAGTCTGTTGCGTCTTTTGCATTCAATACTATTAGGTCGTCACGTTTTTTTGCTATCTCTGCGAGCGGCCCTCGTTAGGTTATACAGTCTGACAGCCGTAGGTAGGAAGGACCTGTGAAACCTCTTTGTCATATCCGGCTCTAGGGAGCCGGGCAATCAGAGCCAGGGACAAGCCAGTGAGTCGAGATGGTTTATTTTGGGTAAGGGATAAGGGATGAGGAGAGCACAGATACTCATGCAGAGGTACACTCACAGGTTGCACAGCGCAGAGGTAAGCAGCTCGTACCGGACGTGGGGGTAGCAAGACGTACATCCTTACAGCGGGATACAAACACAGGAATGCTGCAAGGGGAGTTGAGGCTGACACCAGACGAAGGGGCTTCAGCCTAGCAGTGCTTATGTCGCAGCCCCGAGTCATCGAGGCTGCTCCTATTTATCCTCATTGGCAGCGCCCCAGCTGATGAAGACTAATTGGCCCCAGCCGTCCATAATGCTGCCAGCTGGGGGCCAGCTGAGACGCTGCTCAATGGGAGGCAGGGATGAGGGAAAACATGGGCTCAGTGCCGAGACGGCATCTCAACCCATGGTGACAGAGCCCCTCCCTCAAGGTCGGGCTCCTGAACGACCAGGAACATCCCAGCCCCCCCCCCCCCCCACCTAGGGTGGGAGGAAGGGAGGCGGACCGGAGGGGAAGAAGCCAAGGGAAGGACAACACCAATGGGGCAATGTAGGGTAGCGGGAAAGAAAAACCCAAATACAATACTGACAACAGAACAATTAACCCAGGTACAGATGGGGAGAAGAACTGGGTCAGCACGCCGGTTACATACTACCCAGAGAGTACCAACCATGCGTGACCCAGAGCAAGAAAAAAAAAAAAAGAACCACCAAAAAAGTACAGGGCAAAAAATGCTGAGTATGGTCAAATAAAGGGAAAACACAATACACAGCACCAATATAAGTACATACACACAGTCACCAAGAAAAGTGAGGGTGACTGGAACAAATGGACAATTACAGAGCATGGTGTTACGGAAAACAAGGCACATGACTCTATAATGAACCAACAGGGCATAAAAAAGAAATACTGAGTGCAGGCAAAGAAAAACCCACACACATGAATATATAAATACCCACAGTCACCTAAAGAAATGAAAGTGACTGGAATGAATGGGCAACTGCAGAGTATGGTCTGAAAGGGAACAAAACATAACTCTACAATGCAAAAACGAGACTAAAAACATGGTACAAAAAATAAAATGCTGGGTACGAGGGAAGGAAAACGCACAGCACTATAAATACACATCCACCAACAGGACAGACATTACACCCAAGTGACCTTAATAACGATAAAAGAAAAAGTGACACCCGAGGTGTATGGCAGGCAGAGTCCAAAAATAGCCGAGATGGCTCCGGAGATCTCCCCGCCCATTGTCCAGCTGGCGAATCAGGGGAAGAGAAATGTTCGGACGGCGAACTCTGGACCCAGATCCCAGGAATCCAGTCCAACGGCTGCCGAACCAGGCCGCCCAAAGGCAAACACAGACCAGTGGGGGGAAACCAGATCGCCGAACCGAAAGTTTTGCGGGTCGGGTCGTCGACCCGCATCACTCAACCACCAGGACCGTTGAGACGGACGAAGGGTCAGAGCGGATCCCGGTGGAAGAGGCTCAGGGGAGAGCCGATGACGAGGGCGGCGGGCCTCAGGGAAACGGCCACCTCCTCACCGGACCTGGACAACACTGGGGCAGCACCCACGTCGGACCCCGATCGGGCCTCAGGCGAACCCACGTTGGACCCCGATTGGGTCTCGGGCGAACCCACGTTGGACACTGCACCAGAACCGACCTCCAACGTTGAACCCGGACCCTCCAGCACCACGAGGAACAGCAACTCCTCGCCGGTGACCCTGGAAGAAGGCTCAGAAGAGAAAACAGAACCGGGATCAGGATCACCGGCAGCGCCAGAACCCGGCGAGACGAGCTCAGACGCAGCGGGCGGCTGCACCCTGCTCGTCTCCCCTGGAGATAGGCTGAAGTGCTCAAAGATAAAAAGAGAGAAAAGAAAGGAGAGCACTCGCCTGATCTCGGGTTCTGACGCCGTCCAGGACTGCGAAGATCCAGGATCCGTCGTCAGGAGGTCGTTGTCAGGCTCCCATCTAGCCGCGTCGGGCCCCGCAGCCAGCACGATGGTCAGCGCAGCTTGAGATCCCTCCAGCTCAGGTAACCCCGCCGACGACCCACTCGGCGTGAAGCCAGAAGAATCTCGTCCCGCTGGACCGAACCGCTCCTCCGTGGAGACCCAGGGACGCTCAGTCGTCAGCGTAGACTCCACGCAGCAGTCAGTCCCCCTCCTCCGTCCGCAATGTAGCTGCGGAACCACAGGCCCTCTCCATATCCCACCACGTTGACCCGGAGCCGGGGACCGCTCGGCGGAGAGAGACACAGAGGATGCGGGATTAGGAAAACAGGTTACAGCAGGTGGGGAGAGTTCAGGGAGCTGCGAACCCTGAACTTCTCCTCCAGGGATGTGACAGAGCAAATCATTAAGCAGGTGTGAAAAAACAATGACTTGCCTGCCCCCTGGAGGTTGAGTATCGCCTGCTGTAGTGGAATCTGCTTCTTCCTCTCCCCGCCCGGCGATAACGGAGGACCCCCCGGGAATTCGTCTGAGGATCGCTCGCGTTGTCTCCAGCAGAGAGCTCACCAGGCCGGGATTCCAGGCACACACAGCGGTCAGGAAGCGCGTCGAGGAGGAGGGGGAAACAGCCGGGGTGAGCCAGCCCGAATGTCCAGGAATGACAGCGGGGGAACGAGGCTCAGGGGACGAGGCTGTAGGATCTCCACACTGACGAGGCGAAGGGATGACAGCTGCGTGGGAGGAACGGTCCTGACGATGACCCAGAACTGGATCCGGACGAGGTTCGTGCAGAGGTGACTCGGCGATGTGATGACGACTACTCCCAGGGGACGAAGCGAGGGGGAAACCCAGGATTCGCCGCTCCAGATCGGAGATCGAGACGAGGAAGGCGTCGAGCACGGGAAAGCTTCGTAGCCCTGAAGTCCTCACCATCAATCTCACTGCCGCCGCCACATGCCTGAAGGTGGTGACAGGAAACACAGTAGAGCTCGCGACAGCCACTCGACCCCGGACATAACTGCTGTCAGCTGCGGCTCCTAGAAGGGAATCCCGAGTGACGTGGCGCAGGTCGGGGGAAGTCCTCTGGTTGGCGCGAACTCCCGGACTGGAATAGCGGCAGGAACGGGACTCCGAAGCGGGGAAAGACGTCGCCCACTTCGACTCCCTGCCGGGATTTCCATCCACCCCGTGGAGCTTCTCTCGCTGTGTACCTGCAACGTCTATCCTGGCACTGTCCTCCAGATGGTACAGAGAGTGAGGGTGACAGTCCAGGAGTTCCTCAGCACGGCCCGGATGCCAGCGTCTCGCGTTGGAGGCGTCGTGCAGGGTGAAGAATGTCCCGTCGACAGCCTCCGAGATGGACCTTAGCTCGTCGCCCTGGCGCCGGAAGTGACTCCTGGGAAACGGCATGCTAGCAGCGCTGACACCCGGACAGAAAGGTACATTTCCACAGCGACTCACGGCCGCCGGCAACTCTTCTGGCTGCGACATACTGTCATATCCGGCTCTAGGGAGCCGGGCAATCAGAGCCAGGGACAAGCCAGTGAGTCGAGATGGTTTATTTTGGGTAAGGGATAAGGGATGAGGAGAGCACAGATACTCATGCAGAGGTACACTCACAGGTTGCACAGCGCAGAGGTAAGCAGCTCGTACCGGACGTGGGGGTAGCAAGACGTACATCCTTACAGCGGGATACAAACACAGGAATGCTGCAAGGGGAGTTGAGGCTGACACCAGACGAAGGGGCTTCAGCCTAGCAGTGCTTATGTCGCAGCCCCGAGTCATCGAGGCTGCTCCTATTTATCCTCATTGGCAGCGCCCCAGCTGATGAAGACTAATTGGCCCCAGCCGTCCATAATGCTGCCAGCTGGGGGCCAGCTGAGACGCTGCTCAATGGGAGGCAGGGATGAGGGAAAACATGGGCTCAGTGCCGAGACGGCATCTCAACCCATGGTGACACTCTTGGTTGCACACCTAGGATGATGTAGTCTACTGCTAAATGAGCTCCTCAGTGCGTTCAGTATGTCCTGCATAGGGTAGGACTCGGACTCCAGCAGAGATGACAATTTAGCCACCATCCTTCTCTCTCCTATCTCCTCCACTGGGTCAAGGCGTTGCCCCAGGACAGAACTAGCTTTCTTGATCAGTTTGTTCAGTCTCTTCCTATCGGCTGCTGTAATGCCGTTGCCCCAGCAGACCACTCCAAAAGTGATGGCTGATGCCACCACCGAATCGTAGAATGTCTTCAAGAGCACCCCTTGTACACCAAAAGACCTGAGCCTCAACAGTAGGAACAGTCTGTGCTGTCCCTTCTTGTAGAGTGCGTTGGTATTGTGTGACCAGTCTAGTTTATTGTTCAGATGAACACCCAAGTACTTGTAGGATGTCACCATCTCAATGTCTGTTCCCTGGATGTTTACTGGTGCTGTGAGGGGTTGTCCTTGCCTGCGGTGGTCCACCACCAGCTCCTTAGTTTTCCTCGTGTTGATCTGGAGGCAGTTCCGATGGCACCAGTCCATGAAGTCTTGGATAAGTCCTCTGTACTCAGCTTCATCTCCGTTGGAAATGAGGCCAATGATCGCAGAGTCATCAGAGAACTTCTGTAGATGGCAGTGTGTTGTGTTGTGTGAGAAGTCCGCAGTATAAAAGATGAATTGGTGAATGTGGGGTGGAATTGCTAGCTCTATATCCAACCCTCCTTTATCTGGGCTTGGGACAGTACAGGCAGTATGCCTGTGTATCATCTCCAGTAAACGGTTTCCTGTAAAAGGAAGGGGGTGGGGGGTGCATGCACAATTCATTTGCAGTCTGGACACGAGTGGCATAGGTCTCCTCTCTGATTGCAGCTACCTGCTGTACGAGGCTACTGTGAGACTGACCACCTGTGAGTGCTTTGGGATGGGGAGAGGCTCATGGTAGCACCTGCTGCTTGTTGAGTACAGTAACTGCAGACTTAGTGCAATAGTGATTTCATGTCAGAGTCTCCAAAACACCAGAAAAGTCTCCAATAACACCAGAAAAAATCGTTAGATTTGTTGCTAGTTGCTTTTGGCAAAAAAAAGTCACCAAGCGGATTTAAAAAGTTGCCAGATTTAGCATGAAAATTGCCAAGTTGGCAACAATGGCTTCTGTGGATTGCCTGGTCTTCTACAGGAGGTTTTCACTTAGAAACCTACATCACCTACATCCACCCATCCATCCATCCATCCATCTTCTACCGCTTATCAGGAGGTCCAGGTCGCAGAGGCAGCAGTTCAAGCAGAGGAGCCCAGACTTCCCTCTCCCCAGCTACCTGTTCCAGCTCTTCAGAGAGGATACCAAGACGTTCCCAGGCCAGCTGGGAGACAGGCTGTGTCTCAATTCAGGTGTTGCAGTCTCGTAGACCGTGGCCCTGGAGGCCAGAACATGCAAAGGTCAGGTAGGCTGCATCAAAAGGCAGACTTATGATTGAAATGAGATGGTCTGGTCTTTGGAGGATGTATGTATTACATATGGGAAATGTGTCTCAGGACTTGCTGTAGCTCAGTCGAGGGCTGTGGAGTGGATGACGTGAGGGAGGCTATGGCTGGGGTATATATTGTGCTGTACAGTTCAATAAAGTGTGTTCAGTGTTCAACAGCAGTAACTCTCCGTTCTCCATTATTCCTGCATAACATTTGGCGATGAGGAAAAATGGGTGCGTGCGTCAGGGAGCCACCTCCATTCCTTCAATGCCAGGATATGCCAGCCATACCGTGGGCCTGCTGGAAGTCCATGTTCGAGGTGTATGTGACAACAGTTGGGCTCGGTGATATCAGCAAGGAGAGATGGAGGACCCTGTCAGTGCACTATCTTGGCCCGAAGGACAGCGTGTTTTCTTTGGGCTGTGTGGTAGCGGGCCACTGGAAGACGGACTCTAGCCCTAATGGACAGAAATTTCGGTGACAGCCCTAATATCACTGAAAGGAGGTATGGGTTTTTTGACCTTCGACAGCAAACGGGTGAGTCCACACTGTCATATGCCTTGGAGCTACATAGCCTAGCGAGAGAGTGTACTTTTGGGCCCATCAAAGAAGAGCTAGTGAGAGGTAAGCTAGCTCACAGTACAAGCAACGGGTGGCTAAAAACCATGTTAAAGCTAACCCAGGAAATGCTGTCTCTAGATGGTGTGTTGGACTTAGTCAAGCAAAGAGAATCCATGGCCCTGCAGAAGCTAATAATGTCAGCTAGCGGGGAGCCAACCGCTTGTTATTTCCTGCCGGGAAAGACAGTTAGCATGCTAACCAGACCTCAAAGACGTGCTAAGACGAAGAAAAGGCAGATAAAGGCACGCAATAGGGCCCACACTTTAGCCCCTAGCCTAGAGATGGTGGAGCCCAGCAGCACCGGAGCAGTGTGTGTAGCATGCATGGGGAAAGGACCGCTAAAGTGGTATGTGCTTCAGCTCGATGGTGTCGATGTTCCCCTGATGGTGGATTTGGGGGCCGGTAAATCCATTTTGTGTTTGACCACTCTGAGAAGACTGTTCCCCATGAAGGCTATCAGTGCAGGAGTGGTGAAGATGTTTGGTTACGGGCATGCGAAGATTGAGATGGTGGGCACAGTGGAATTTTCGTTGACGTGTGGGTTGAAGATGGTGTCCAGGTTAATCTTCCAGGTGGCGTGCCAGGAGATGGACCTGCTGAGAATCGACCTGCTGGGGGTGCTGGGTTTCTCCATAAGGAACCCAGAAGGCTCGACCGTGCTGACGGTGTATTCAGATTGGTACCTCCGCTGGCCAGCACTGTTTAAGGGCCTGGCTCGTATTGATGCTTTTCACCATCGCCCTTTAATCAACAAGAGCGTGACACCGAAGATTCAGCCACTACGACGACTTCCCCTTGCACTGCGGGATGAGGTCTCGGCGGAGCTGTCCAAGCTACTGGAGTCTGGCATCATTGAGAAAGTGGACGCCTCACCATGGATATCCAACCTGGTGGTGGCTAAGAAAAAGAGGGCGGGGGCATCCGACCGTGCATAGATCTCTGGATGATGAACAAGGTGGTCATTCCAGACAGGTACCCCCTCCCAACTATGGAGGAGCTCACGGCAGTGTTCAGTGGGTCTCAGGTCTTCACAAAGCTGGACTTCCGCCAGGGCTACCTGCAGGTGCCACTCCACCCGGACAGCAGGAACCTGACGGCATTTGTGACCCACATGGGGGTCTTCAGGTATACCCGGATGCCATTTGGCCTGAGCTCTGCACCCACTTGTTTTCAAAAGGTGGTGTCGATGCTGGCCGGCCTCATAGGTGTGGTTGCTTACTTAGATGACATCATGGTGCATGGCGTGTCATGGGAAGAACACGACGTGAGACTGGAGAGGGTGTTGACAAGACTTCAAGATCATGGGGTTACCCTGAATGGCGAGAAGTATATCTTCGCAGTGGACGCCATAGTTTGTGGGGTTCCGGCTCACAGGAAGTGGGCTTCAACCGCTACATTCAAATGTGGAGGCAGTTCTATTCATCCCGGATCCTTCCATGCCTGCTCAGATTTCATCGTTTCTGGGCATGGTCAACTCCGATGGACAGTTCATCCCTCGCTATTCAGTGACGATTAAGCCCTTCCGAACTCTGTTGAAGCAGGATGCGTCATGGGTGTGGACCCCAGCCTGCTTGGCTGCGGTCACAAAGTTGAAGCAGCAACTCAGCTCCCCATCGGTGCTGGCCCATTTTGACCCCAATTGGGAGACCATTGTGACCTGCGACACGTCAGGCTCGGTACTGGGGGACGGTCATGTCTCAGGTGCAGGATGGCATGGAGCACTCGGTGGCGTTCGCGTCACGGTCCCTCTCGGCAGCGGAATGAAAATGTGCTGTGGGTGAGAGGGAGGCGGTGGCCTGCATTTGGGCATGCGAAAGGTGGCACATTTACTTCTACAGGCACCGCTTCACCCTACGGACGGACCAGAATCAGAATTAGAATCAGAATCAGAATAAAGTTTATTGCCAAGCACATTTACAAGTAATAAACAAGTAAACATACGAGGAATTTGACTTGACATTGGGTACGCCTGATAGGCGCTTCCTAATGACGAGGCGAGCCATGGAGGCGCCTGTCAGCAGGAGGGGAATAGGAGGCAAGGGGAGGGGGAGACACAATAGGAGAGAGAAAAAAGCATTGTTGATCAAAATAAAGCTCATTTTTATGACCAATATTGTGATTACAAGAAAAAAACTCTCAAATGCACAATTAGCAGACAATAGAATTCACACAATGACAACCAGCACAGAGAGAGAACAGTGAATGAATGTGTCTTCGTCAGTATAAGTGGGTCAGTTGTGTGTGTGTTGGATGCAAGGGTGGCAGTTATCAGTTAGGTGAACAGCAATAGTCTCTCTTTTAGCAGATGTTATGACTAGTGTCTGAAGGCAGAGGCACATGTCCTTGAACACGGCAGATGGAATACTCTGAGTCAGACATAGCTGTCCTTGAGAGTCCAGATACTGTACACCAATGTTTATGAAAGGGAAACAATTATACTGTTGTTCATCGGGAGGACTGAATGCTGAGGGCGCCGAAAACAGGTCGAATAGCACTGACTTCAGAGAAAAGAAAAACTTTCCATTCTCTTACGGATTCAGTGCACCAATTCCATCGTTGCCAGGCTTTGAAATCATATCCTGGAGAGCTCTAAGCGCCACCGTGTTGTTTTCAATCTTCCTGTACAGTTCTCCATTAGCCGCTATTAGAGTCCTCGCCAGCTGATCGAATTGATGAGAGAGCTTCACTGGGTCAGCTTTTTGATAAGTTCTGTCCATCTTCTTTAATTTGCGATACACCAGGACTATCCCAAAGCCGATCAATAGAAGTCCTGAGACCGTAGCTCCAATAGATATATATCTTCTACATCTTCAATTGAAAGGTCGCTCAGACACATAAGTTTCCAATTGTATGTGTACTTGATGTAACCTGCGGCAGCCGTGCCCGCAGGACAAATGGGCTCCCCCGGACCCGATTTCCTCGTTGAAAAGACAGTGTCGATTGGGTTCAAAGCCCAGCTTATAAAATCCATAATTTCGTTTGATGAATCACCAGTAGACAGCCACACAGACACAGACAAGAGCAAGCTGGAATCTAGTCAGTTAGGGAGGGAGAGACAACGGAGCGGAGCACAGAAAAATGCGACTGCTCTCTCTGGAGGGCGGAAGTGACCACCGGGCACTCATGACCTTGCTGGAGACGTCGGGGTTGGGGCACAGACCGCTGAGGATCCATAGGTGGTCTGAAAGACTAAGAGCTTACAATTTCACCACCAAGTTTACCCCAGGCAAGGATAACATCGTGGCGGACCTCTTGTCTCGTGCCACGGTCAGTCCCTCCCAACCGGATGCCAGTGACAGTGACCCAGCTGAGGTGGACCTGGTCCAATTCAATTTAATTTTATTTATATAGAGCCAAATCACAACACAGGTCATCTCAAGGCACTTTACAGAAAAGAGTGTGTTTAGGCCATGCTCTCAAATTTATAGAACCCAGCAGAGACCCCTAAGAGCAAGCATTGCGGTGACACAGGCGTGGAAAAAATTCCCTTTAACGAGCAGAAGCCTCGAGCAGAACCAAAGCTCATAGAGGATGGCCATCCGTCTCGACTGGCTGAGTTGAAAAAAGAGGTTAAAAGTAGGAGGCCTGGCAGTAGCTACATTCAAAACAAACATAACAAATACAATATTCAAAGCCAGTCATTCCAGCATCAAGCCTGGTTGGGCTGCACATGTGAGTGAAGGCCTGGCAGCAGCAACGTTTTTAACTATAGGCCTTATCAAAGAGAAAAGATTTCAACTTACTCTTGAATAAAGAGAGAGTGTCTGCCCCCCGAACTGAACTGGGAAGATGGTTCCACAGGAGGGGAGCTTGATAACTGAAAGCTCTACCTGCCAATCTACTTCTGGAGACCTTGGGGACCACCAGTAGTTTGGATTTTTGGGAGCGCAAAGCTCTGGTTGGATGATAGGGAACTATGAGTTCTTGTAGATAGGAAGGAGCCATACCATTAAGGGCTTTATAAGTTAGGAGCAATATCTTGAATTCAATTCTATATTTTATTGGGAGCCAATGTAAAGAAGCTAAAAATGGGGTAATGTGATCTCTTCTCCCTGTTCTCATTAGGATACGTGCAGCTGCATTCTGAATGAGCTGGAGAAACTTTATGGACTTATTAGGACAACCTGATAAAAGTGAATTACAATAGTCTAACCTAGAGGTGATAAAGGCGTGTACAAGTTTCTCTGCATCTTTATGAGACAGGATGGACCTAATTTTAGAAATATTACGCAGATGGAAAAGGCAGTCTTAATGGTGTGCTGTATATGAGAGTTGAAAGACATACTGTATCTTGGTCAAAGACAACTCCAAGATTCCTAACAGAAAAGGTAGAGGCCAGTGCAATGCCATCTAGTGTTGTTATCTTACTAGAAAGAATATTTTTATCATGTTTGGGGCCAAGAACAATGACTTCAGTTTTATCTGTATTCAGCAATAGAACGTTCAATTCAATTCAATTCATCCATCCATCCATCCATCCATCCATCTTCTACCGCTTTTCTGGAGGTCCGGGTCACGGAGGCAGCAGTTCAAGCAGAGAAGCCCAGACTTCCCTCTCCCCAGCCACCTGCTCCAGCTCTTCAGAGGGGATACCAAGGCGTTCCCAGACTAGCTGGGAGACATAGTCTCTCCACCGAGTCCTGGGTCTGCCCCGGGGTCTCTTCCCAGTGGGACGTGCCTGAAACACCTCAAGTGGGAGACGTCCAGGAGGCATCCTAATCAGATGCCCATACCACCTCAACTGACTCCTTTCAATGTGGAGGAGCAGCGGTTCTACTCTGAGCCTCTCCCGGATGACTGAGCTCCTCACCCTATCTCTGAGGGTGAGTCCAGCAATCCTACGGAGAAAGCTCATTTCAGCCGCTTGTATCCGCGATCTTGTTCTTTCGGTCATTACCCAAAGCTCGTGACCATAGGTGAGAGTAGGAACGTAGATTGACTGGTAAATCGACAGCTTTGCCTTAGAACTAAGCTCCCTCTTCACCACAACAGACCGGTACAACGTCCGCATCACTGCAGATGCTGCTCCAATCCGTCTGTCGATCTCTCGCTCCATTTTCCCCTCACTCGTGAACAAGACCCCAAGATACTTAAACTCCTCCACTTGGGGCAGGAGCCTGTCCCCAACCCGGAGAGGACAATCCACCTTTTTCCGGCTGAGGACCATGGACTCGGACTTGGAGGTGCTGATTCTCATCCCAGCCGCTTCACACTCAGCGGCAAACCGTCCCAGCAAGAGCTGTAGGTCATTGCTGGATGAAGCCAACAGGACAACATCATCTGCAAACAACAGAGATGAGATCCTGTGGTCACCAAGCATGACACCCTCCATTCCCTGGCTGCGCCTAGAAATCCTGTCCATAAAAATTATGAACAGGACCGGTGACAAAGGGCAGCCCTGGCGGAGTCCAACTCTCACTGGGAATGACTCCGACCGAGTGTTGGCAATACGAACTAAACTCTCACAACGGTCGTACAGAGACCGAATAGCTCGTAACAACAAGCCCGATACCCCATACTCCTGAAGCACCCCCCACAAAAATCCACGAGGGACGCGGTCAAATGCCTTCTCCAAGTCCACAAAACACATGTAAACTGGTTGGGCAAACTCCCACGAACCCTCAAGAATTCTCGAGAGGGTAAAGAGCTGGTCCGATGTGCCACGGCCAGGACGAAAACCACATTGCTCCTCCTGAATCCGAGGTTCGACCAGCGGCCGGACTCTCCTCTCCAGTACCTTGGCATAGACCTTCCCAGGGAGGCTGAGGAGTGTGATCCCTCTAAAGTTGGAGCACACCCTCCGGTCCCCTTTTTTGAAGAGAGGAACCACCACCCCGGTTTGCCATGCCAAAGGCACTGCCCCCGACCTCCACGCAATGTTGCAGAGGCGTGTCAACCATGACAACCCAACAACATCCAGGGCCTTGAGGTACTCGGGGCGAATCTCGTCCACCCCCGGGGCCCGGCCACCAAGGAGATTTTTAACCACCTTGGCGACCTCAGCCCCTGTGATAGGCGAGTCATCCCCCTTGTCCCCAAACCCTGCTTCCTCTGTGGAAGGCGTATCAGTGGGATTGAGGAGATCCTCGAAGTATTCCTTCCACCGCCCGACGATATCCCCAGTTGAAGTCAACAGTGTCCCATCCGCACTATACACAGTGTGGACGGGGAGCTGCTTTCCCCTCCTGAGCCGCCGAACAGTTTGCCAGAATCTCTTTGAAGCCGACCGAAAGTCTTGTTCCATGGCCTCACCGAACTCCTCCCATACCCGGGTTTTTGCTTCAGCAACCACCCGAGCTGCACTCCGCTTGGCCTGCCGGTACACCTCAGCTGCTTCGGGAGTCCCACAAGCCAACCAAGCTTGATAGGACTCCTTCTTCAGCTTAATGGCCCCCCTCACCACTGGTGTCCACCACTTGGTTCGGGGGTTGCCACCACGAGATGCACCGACCACCTTGCGGCCACAGCTCTGGGCCGCCGCTTCAACAACAGAGGTGGAGAACATGGCCCATTCAGACTCCATGTCTCCAGACTCCCTCGGAATGTGGTTGAAGTTCTTCCGGAGGTGGGAGTTGAAGACCTCCCGGACAGGGGCCTCAGCCAGACGCTCCCAGCACACCCTCACTATACGTTTGGGTCTACCAGGTCTGAATGGCTTCCTCCCCTGCCATCGGATCCAACTCACCACCAGGTGGTGATCAGTTGACAGCTCTGCACCTCTCTTTACTCGGGTGTCCAAGACATATGGTCGCAGGTCTGATGATACGATAACAAAATCGATCATCGACCTGCAGCCTAGGGTGTCCTGGTGCCAGGTGCACATATGGACACCCTTATGCTTGAACATGGTGTTCGTTATGGACAGACTGTGGTTAGCACAGAAGTCCAATAACTGAACACCACTCGGGTTCAGATCGGGCAGGCCGTTCCTCCCAATCACCCCCCTCCAGGTTTCACTGTCGTTGCCCACGTGCGCATTGAAGTCCCCCAGTAGGACAATGGAGTCTCCAGGAGGGCGATACAAGAATACCTACCCCTGCTCGTCGCCTCTCGCCCGGGGCAACTCCAGAAAAGGCCAAGCTCCAGCCCCTCTCCAGGAGACTGGTTCCGGAACCGGAGCTGTGTGTTGAGGTGAGGCCGACTATATCTAGCCGGTATCGCTCAATCTCGTACACCAGCTCAGGCTCCTTCCCCACCAGAGAGGTGACATTCCACGTACCAAAAGCCAGTTTAGAAAGCTTGGGATCAGTCCGCCAAGGTCTCCGCCTTTGACTGCCACCTAATCCACATAGCACCGGACTTCCATGATCCCTCCTGCAGGTGGTGAACCTACTGGAGGGCGGACCCATGTAACTCCTTCGGGCTGAGCCCGGCCGGGTCCCATGGGTGGAAACCTGGCCACCAGACGCTAGCCTTCGAGCCCCTCCCCCAGGCCTGGCTCCAGGGTGGGGCCCCGGTAACCCCATACCGGGCGGGGTACACTGAATCCTTGATATACAATTTATCATGAGAGTCTGTTGGATCGTTCTTAGTCTGGCCCTTCACCCAGGACCAGTTTGTCTTGGGAGACCCTATCAGAGGCAAATTGCCCCGGACAACATAGCTCCTGGGATCACTGGGGCACGCAAACCCCCCCACCACGATAAAGTGACGATCCATGAGGGGGTCAATTCAATTCAATTCAATTCAATTCAACTTTATTTATATAGCGCCATTTCACAACAACAGTCATCTCATAGCACTATCAACTGTAGGGGGGGAACCCCCACAGTTGCAGAAAGACCCCAGCAATCAGGCGATCCCCTGTGAGCAAGCACTTGGCGACGGTGGAGAGGAAAAACTCCCTTTTAACAGGAAGAAACCTCCAGCAGAACCAGGCTCAAGAAGGGGCAGTCATCTGCTGCGACTGGCTGGGGGGTGAGGGGATAGAGAAGAAGAAAAGAACAGACATGTAGAGAGCAAACAGCACGATGGGGACTCAATCTATGGGAGAGAACAAACAGATGTTAATGACCAGCAAAAAAAAAAAAATTTCATAGAGAGTGAGGAAAGGAGTGAGGCCCAGTGCATTACTGGAGGTCCCCCGGCTGACTAAACCTATTAGCAGCATAACTAAGGGAGGGTTCAGAAACACATGATCCCTCCCTAATTGTAGGCTATATCAAAAAGGTAGGTTTTAGCCCTATTCTTAAAAACAGGGATCGAGTCTGACTCCCGAATCCAGATTGGCAGCTGATTCCACAGGAGAGGAGCTTGATAACTGAAGGCTCTGCCTCCCATTGTACTCTTGGAGATTCTAGGTATTACAAGTAATCCTGCATTTTGGGAGCGTAGTGCTCTGTTAGGATAATACGGTAGTATCAGATCTTTTAAATAAAAAGGAGCCTGATTGTTTAGAGCTTTGTAAGTAAGAAGAAGGATTTTAAACTTAATTCTAAACTCTATGGGAAGCCAATGAAGGGAGGCCAGAACTGGAGAGATATGATCTCACTTTCTAGTACCTGTTAAAACTCTTGCTGCAGCATTTTGGATCAGCTGAAGACTTTTTAAAGATGTTTTAGGACAGCCTGATAATAAAGAATTACAATAATCTAATCTCGAGCTAACAAAGGCGTGGATCAGTTTCTCAGCATCACTCTGAGACAAGATGCTCCTAATCTTGGCAATATTACGCAAATGATAGAAGGCAGTCTTAGAAACAAATTTAATATGTGAATTGAAGGACAAATCCTGATCAAAAATAACTCCAAGGTTCCTCACAGAGCTATTAAGAGAAAGAGTAACCGCATCCAAACTGAAAGTTTGATTTGGAAAGGAATTTCTAAGGTTTTTTTGGACCAACAAGAATGACTTCAGTCTTATCTGAATTTAATAGCAGGAAATTACAAGTCATCCAAGCTTTGATTTCCTTAAGACAGGCTTCTAACTTGGCTAATTGATTACTATCATCTGGCTTCATTGACAGGTATCATTGTGTGTCACCTGCATAACAATGAAAATGTATACAGTGCTTTCTAATAATGTTAGAATAATGTTGCCTAACGGAAGCATATATAAACTAAAAAGAGTAGGGCCTAGCACAGATCCCTGTGGAACTCCATGACTAAGCTTTGAGTTGAAAGAAAACTCATTATTTACATGAACAAACTGGAACAGATAAATAAGATCTAAACCACTGCAATCAGATAAATAAGATCTAAACCACTGCAACGAAGTTCCATTAAGTCCAACATAGTGTTCTAATCTATCAAGTAGAATATTATGATCGATAGTATCAAAAGCTGCACTAAGGTCTAAAAGGACAAGTACAGAAACTAGTCCATTATCAGATGCAATGAGGAGGTCGTTAGTGACCTTCGCTAAGGCTGTTTCAGTACTATGATGGATTCTAAACCCAGATTGAAACTCTTCAAGTAAACCATTTCCCTGCAGGTGGTCAAATAATTGCGTAGCAACAACTCTTTCTAAGATTTTTGAAATGAAAGGGAGATTAGAGATTGGTCTATAGTTAGCTAAAGCTCCTGGATCTAGCGTTGGCTTTTTGAGTAAGGGTTTAATTACAGCCGTTTTAAAAGCCTGTGGTACATGGCCTAAAGTTAATGAAGAATTGATTATATGAAGAATAAAGCTACCAATAAGTGGGAAGACTTCTTTAAATAACCTGGTAGGAATAGGGTCTAAAAGACAAGTTGAAGGTTTGGATGAGGAAACTATTTTGTCTAACTCACAAAGGTCGATTGGAGTAAACTCATCAAGACAGAGATCAATAGAAGGAGATGTAGTAGTTACAGTATTTAAGTTAACTGTGGGAAGAATCTGATTGATTTTATCTCTGATGGATGAAATTTTATTATTGAAAAAGTTCATAAAGTCCTGACTAGTAAGCTCTAAGGGAATGCTAGGATTGACAGAGTCCTGACTCTTTGTCAACCTGGCTACAGTACTGAAAAGAAACCTGGGATTATTCTTGTTCTCTTCTATTAATGCAGAGTAATAACTCGTTCTAGCTTTTCTAAGAGATTTTTTATAAATTAAAAGATGATTTCTCCAAGCTAAATAGATTTCATCTAAATTAGTAGAGCACCATTTTCTTTCTAATTGACGAGTCTTCTGTTTTAAGGTGCGAGTTTCTGTGTTGAACCAAGGAGTTAGAAATCTCTGATTAGACTTTTTCTTTTTTAAGGGGGCCACCAAGTCTAGAGTCTGATGCAGAGAAGCTGAAACACTATCCACCATGTTATCAATTACAGAAGGAGCAAGCTGTCTATAGCTTATTTCTGTTGTGTTGACACATGGCATAGAGGAAACAATCTGCATAAATTTGGAAACAGCATCATCTGAGAGGCATCTACTGTAATAATATTTTTCTTTAGGAGCCAAATAGTCAGAAATAGTAAAATCAAAGGTTAACAGACAATGGTTTGACAGTACAGGGTTATGAGGAGACACTACAAGATTTTCTATTTCTATGCCATATGTCAAAACAAGGTCCAATGTATGGTGGAGGTAATGAGTAGAATTTCCTACTTTCTGAGAAAACCCAATCGAGTCTAATATTGAATTGAATGCCACATTAAGGCAGTCACTATCTACATCCACATGTATATTAAAGTTCCCTACTATAATTATTCTATCAGATTTCAGCACTAAATCAGCTAAGAAATCAGCAAATTTGGATAAAAATTCTGAGTAGGTTGATGGGGGACGATAAACTATGGCAAATAAAATTGGGTTTAACCTAAAATTGCTAAAGTGCCCAATACTGAGGACCAGGCCCTCAAAGGAATTATAACATGTTTTTTGCTTTACATTAACTAGTAATTTGGAATGGTAAATTGTTGCTACTCCTCCTCCACGACCAGAACTTCTGGGATTTTGACAGTTTAAATAACCAAAGGGAGTTGATTCATTTAAACCAACATAATCCTCTTGTCCTAACCAAGTCTCTGTAAGGGAAATTAAATCAATCTGATGATCAATTAACAAATCATGGACTAACAGAGACTTGGGAGTTAGAGACCTAATATTTAATAAACCACATTTAATTCTTAAATTATGAGGAGGAACAGAGGCCAAATCATTCAATTTAGAGGCTTTATGTTTAATTTGAGTTTTACCAATATTTTGCTTTATCCCTTTGGGATGCTTATACATTATATTTTTATTCACTTTGGAGGGAGCAGACAACGATTCTCTGACGGGGAAGACAGGGGCTAAGCTGAGGGGTGGCGGATGAAGAGGAGCTGCAGAGAGGTGACTCTGCTTCCTGGTCCCAACTCTGAGTAGTCAGGGTTTTGGAAATTTGGATAAAAAAGATGCCAGATTGTTAGATAAATGAGAAGCACCATCCCAAGTGGGATGAATGCTGTCTCGTCTCATAAGACCAGGTTTTCCCCAAAAAGAGCTCCAATTGTCAATGTAGCCCACGTCATTTTTAGGACACCACACAGACAGCCAGCGGTTCAAGGATGACGAGCGGCTAAACATGTCATCACTGGTCAGATTGGGGAGGGGCCCAGAGAATACTACAGTGGCAGACATCGTTTTTGCAAAGTCACACACCGATTCTATATTAAGTTTCGTGACTTCCGACTGCCGGAGACGAATGTCATTAATGCCGGCGTGAATAACAATTGTGGAATATTTACAGTTACTTTTAGCCAGCATTTTCAAATTTGACTCGATGTCGCCTGCTCTGGCCCCAGGAATGCATTGGACTATGGCCGCTGGAGTCTGTAGGTTCACGTTTCTGACTACAGAGTTGCCAATGATCAGAGTTTTTTCCTCAGTGGGTGTGTCGCTGAGCGGGGAAAAACGATTAGAAACGTGAACAGGTTGGTGGTGTACCGGGGCTTTGCGACTAGGCTTCCTTCTCACCGTCACCCACCCAGTCTCCTTGCTGCTGAGGAGAGCCGGGGAACCGCTGACAGTGGGACCTAAGCTAGCTAGCTCCGCTGCAGCTAATGGGCGTCCGTCAAGATTAACTGGCACAGACGGTGTTTCAATGCAGCAGAGCCGGGATTCCAAATCAGACAACCTCGCCTCGAGCGCCTCAAAAAGACAACATTTATTACATTTACCGTTACATTTACTCTAAATTACTGTTGCTCCTGGATTGCAAATTATTCATGTGAAGTGCAACCATTGTCTGACCTCATTTACAAAAAGCCCATGGCACAGGTGGACAAAATTGAGTGGACACCTGAGGCACAAGAGGCATTTGTCAGGATGAAAAAAAAACTTTTGGTCAGCATTGCTGTTTTGGCACTCCCTGACTACAAGAAGCCATTTATTCAAATGGCACATTGTAGGGAGGGACACATGATGTCAGTGCTCCTTCAGCCAAGCAGTACAAAAATGCGTCCAGTGGCCTACGACTCCACGAGGCTTGACCCTGTTGCGAGGGTCCTTGACTCTAAAGGTCACACATGCAGTGTCAGTCATTTTGTCCCAGAGCAAAATATCAGTTCGCTCCCCATCCAGACACCTTGCATGCATGACAGTGTTACTGCCACAGCCACATTTAAAGTGTACCTGTGGTGGTCGTGAAGACGCATTTGACTTGAAAACATTATGAAAAAGTATTTCTTATTTTGGTAAATAATTTTTTCCAGCCATATACCACCAGACATATATTCAAATAGGACCTTGGCCATGGGCAGCCAATGAAAACTGTGGGCGCAGCCATGACACATGCGGATGTGACGTCACTTCGTTGATACTCAACAGTCAATGCTCCGCCTGTATGAGAGACTAGGGTGCTGTTGTGAGTGTTTTTATTCTATTATGGCTGAATTGTCGGACTCTGAGGAAGAATTTGTCCAACATGGCTACAGGTTTGAGCCAGAAAGGTCTTCTGAGGGTTAAAGTGACGAAGTGGTCCTCACACACAATGCAATTTCATCTGAAATTATTCGTCTGTGCCCTGTTTCCGCTCCGATCTTCTGACAAGGTGAGCTGGGTTTCGGTACACAAAAAAAGTCTTTCTTTGTTTATTTCGCTTATTATTCAGACATCCAAAGGCTTTACATTCCGCCATGTTGCGATATCCATATCGCATTGTATGTTTTTGTTTTTACAAGAGCGCCGAGTGTCTGCTGCTCTGTATAATATCCCCAAGCCGCTGCACATCCGGGTACTCAGATCGCAGTTTTATAAACTTCGTCCTTGTACGAGCTGAGATCAGAAAAGACGGCTCACTGAATTTAAACATTTATTTATTTATTTTCTACTCGTTTTAGTTCTGCATTTAATATGAACCCTGAGTTTGAAATAAACGTTTGAATTTGAATATCCCGGAAGTCGCTGCACATCCGGGTACTCAGATACTCAGATCGCAGTTTTATAAACATCGTCCTTGTACGAGCTGAGATCAGAAAAGACGGCTCGCTGAATTTAAACATTTATTTATTTATTTTCTACTCGTTTTAGTTCTGCATTTAATATGAACCCTGAGTTTGAAATAAACGTTTGAATTTGAATATCCCCGAAGCCGCTCCACATCCGGGTACTCGAGGCTCAGCCAATACTGATCCAGATCGCGGTGTCAACGAAATTACATCACAGGAAGCGTCCTGGAAGTCCCTGTAGCCGCTAGTATGGCTGTACCCATGTTTTGCTGACATAGCTGAACCAGCAGATCAGCAATGGATTTATATCAAACTGCCTTAAACTTGAATTTTACCTTGAAATTGAACTAGAAAGTGAGCCAGGGGCTCAATATAATATTTTTTTTGCACGACCACCACAGGTACACTTTAACTATTGAGCGCTGCACAGTAACAAATCCAGCGAGCTTCTTACCAATTTCCACAGAGGGTGAGCCTCATGACTGCAGAAATTGAAAATGAGACGTTACCATGTCCCGATTTACAGGACATACCTTTGGATGATTCAGCTCTCACACTTTTTGTAGATGGATCAGCAAAACATTACTGTGATGGATCAAATCTGTCTGGCTGTGCAGTTGTCACTCATGACACTGTTTTGAAAGCCCAAAAACTTCCATCACATTACTCAGTACAAGCAGCAGAACTGATTGCTCTGACTGAAGCATACAAATTAGGCCAAAATAAAAAACTCACTGTTTACACTGATAGCCAGTATGCATTTTCAACCATTCATCGCTTTGCGCAGCAGTGGAAAAACAGAGGCATGATCACATCAACAGGAAAACCAATTCAGCATAAACATCTTATTTTGGAGCTGCTCGAAAGTGTCAAACTTCCACCACAACTGGCCATATGCAAATGTGCAGCACACACAAATGGCACTGATCCAGTTTCTCAAGGCAATCACTTTGCAAATCAAGCAGCAAAAGCTGTTGCACAAGGCTTAAAATCAACACAAAACAAATCTGATTCCATTCTGACACTGACAGAGGAGTTATCACATGACATTCTCATTGAGGCACAAAAAGCAGCACCACAAGCAGAAATCTACAGGTGGATAAAAAAGGGAAGCACTTTTGATGACACCTCAAAGCTCTCCAAATGTAACAAAAACAAGCCCATTCTGCCACACAAACTGTTCCAAGTCTCTACTTTGCTGCATGGCATCTCACATGTAGCGGGGGGAGGGGTGGTGGTTCTACATTAAACAAAACCTTTACTGCCTATAGGTTTAGCCAGTTTGCCACTCAATTCTGTAAAAAAAATGTCTGATTTGTGCAGAAAACAATGCACAAGGAAATTTCAGACCTGAAAGAGGCACTTTTCCAGCCTCCACTTATCCATTTCAGAACATTTGCATGGACTTCATTGAGTTAAATAAGTGTGAAGGCAAGAAATACTGTTTGGTCATTTGTGATATGTTTTCCAAATGGACAGAGGCTTTTCCCTGTACCCATCCAAATGCAATCACAGTGGCAAAGAAATTGCTGGCTGAAATTGTACCTAGGTTTGGAATACCTGAGAAAATTTACTCAGATAATAGTACACACTTTGTAAATCAAATCATATCACACTTAAGCACAACACTCAACATTAATTTAAAAAAATCATTCAGCCTATCATCCACAATCTGCAGGATTGGTGGAATCCTTCTTCTTCTTGCCTTGAGAGAGAGCAGTCGCATTTTTCTTCCCTCCTCTCGTCTGCCTTCCTGACCTATTCCCAGCTTTGCAATGTTGCGTATTTGTCTGTGTTTAGTCGCTCTTTTCCTGCTGAATCTTAATCTAAATGGAAATTATGGATTTGGAAGTGGCTTAAATGTGCTATTGTCACTATTTTTCAACAAGAATCGGGCCAAGGGGGAGCCCAAGAATTGGAACCTGCGAGGAGACTCATGGACATTGGAATTCATGCATCTGTGGAAACATTATTGGTTATGATCTCAGGACTTCAATTTTTGGCTGTGAAGTTCCCTGATGCATCAGAAATTGAAGGAAGGTGAGAGAGCTGATCAAAGCGGACCTGGCAAGCTCCTTTATCAAATTCGACCAGTTGGGGAGGGCACGAGTAGCGGCAAAGGTGAACTGAATGACAGTGATTCAGTGGAGGAATACATCTGGAGCCCTGTGCTCTCCATGGAAAAAAGCTTAAGCCTGCACATGGAACTTATGAAGGCACAGAATTGCACGGATGAGGAAAAATTCTATTCTCTGAGTGCACTGTGCTGATTTGATTTGACCTTGTCTTTTGTGCCCCGTGTTTACATTCCTCCTGATGAAGATAAGCGGAAGGAGCGGCTCTGCCTGCTAACCCAAACAAGACACAGTTGTTATTGTTTCAACAGATGAACGCTCAAGGACAGTGCACCATGTGACAATTTACCACCTGCAAGCAGAGCGAGAGACGCTAGACTGTGTGGATCACATGACTTTAACATCTATCCACTGCCAGGAGGCGCCCTCTGCTGTTCACTAGCAATTGACACACCTACACTTGCATTCAACATTACACTACTGACACAATTACTGATATATATTCACAATACACTGACTCTCTCAACTACTGCTTTGTCATTGTGTGATCTATTGTCTGCTAATTGTGCAGTTGAGAGTTTTTTTATCTTGTAATCAAAATTTTGGTCATAAATGAGCTCTATTTTGATCAACAATGCGTTTTTTTTCTCTCTCCTATTGTGTTTTTCCCTATCCTTCCCCCCTCCCCCCTCTTCACCCCCCCCCCCCTCCTATTCGACTGGCGCCTTCGGGCTGCCCCGGCTATGGGATGTGCTTACTGAGCATGCCCAATGTCAAGTCAAATTTCAATTCTCCTGTATGTATTACGTATGGTCGTCGGCCTCCGTCGGTCTATGATGACCATGGAAGAGAATCCTAAACGTCTACTCTGCTGGAACAGCACCGCCTGTGGCTGAACAGGCCGATGCGCAAATGACAGTCCCTGTCACACAGGTCACACTTGTGGGTGGTCTCCGTGCTGCTGGGTCTGTGGCGGTTCTTCCTGCGAGTCCTTTTTTCATCTGCTGCAGCAGTCAGTCTCTCTTCACCCGCCTTGAGCTGTCTGGTCAGGGTGCCTCTCCATTTGGAGCGGTCCGTTGCAAGGTCCTCCCAGCGCTCTGTGTTGATATCCAGGGCTTTCATGTCTCTCTTGCAGACGTCTCTAAAGCGCAGCTGTGGGCGGCCAATGTCTCTCCTGCCAGTTGCCAGTTCTCCATAGAGGACGTCTTTGGGGATTCTGCCATCCTCCATACGGTGAACGTGGCCTAGCCAGCAGAGCCTGCGCTGCCTGAGTAGAGTGAACATGGAGGGAAGGCCGGCGCGGGACAGAACTTCTGTGTTGGGCACTTTGTCCTGCCAGGATATGTCCAGGATGTGGCGAATGCAGCGCAAGTGGAAGGAGTTCAGTCTCTTTTCCTGCCGGGCGTATGTTGTCCACGTCTCACTCCCATAGAGCAGTGTGCTGATGACGCAGGCATTGTACACTGCCATCTTCGTCTTGACAGAGAGTTTGGGATTCTCCCACACTCGTGTGGTGAGGCGAGCGAGTGTGAAGGCTGATTTTCCAATCCTCTTGTTGATCTCTGTATCAAGGGAGAGGTTGTTGCTGATCGTGGACCCCAGGTACGTGAACTGATTCACGACCTCCAGCTTGTAGTCATCAATGGTGATGGTTGGTGGTGCTTCCGTGCCTTGCGCCAAGACGTTAGTCTTCTTCAGGCTGATGGTAAGCCCGAAGTCCTTGCATGCCTGGGAGAAGCGGTCCATCAGGGTCTGAAGCTCCTGCTGTGTGTGGGTTGCGACTGCAGCGTCGTCTGCGAACAGCATGTCTCTGATTAGAGCCTCGCATACTTTGGTTCTGGCTTTCAGGCGGGCGAGGTTGAAAAGCCTGCCGTCAGATCTTGTGTGCAGGTAGATTCCCTCTGTTGCTGTGCTGAAGGCATGCCTCAGGAGCATAGCAAAGAAAATCCCAAAGAGGGTTGGCGCAAGTACACAGCCCTGTTTCACTCCACTGCGTATGTTGAACGGCTCTGAGACGTTGCCATCGTGCTGCACTATCCCCTGCATGTTGGTGTGAAACGATTCAATGAAGCTTTGCAACTTTGGTGGGCATCCTATCTTTGGCAGGATCTTGAAAAGGCCCTCTCTGCTGACCAGATCGAACGCTTTGGTGAGGTCGATGAAGGCGACGTACAGAGGCATGTTCTGTTCTCTGCATTTCTCCTGGAGTTGGCGGATGGAGAATATCATGTCTACCGTCAATCGCTCAGCGCGGAAGCCACACTGAGACTCGGGGTAGACACGTTCGGCAAGCTTCTGTAGACGAACGAGAACAACTCGTGCGTAGACTTTGCCAACAACGCTGAGGAGGGAAATGCCCCTGTAGTTGTTGCAGTCGCTTCTCTCCCCTTTGTTTTTGTAGAGGGTGATGATCTTGGCGTCCCTCATGTCCTGTGGTACGGCACCTTCCTTCCAGCACTGGCAGAGGACGTCATGCAATGGCAGCAGTAGGGCGGTCTTGCAGTGCTTGATCAGGTCAGGGGGTATGCCGTCGTTGCCGGGTGCCTTGCCAGCGGCCAAGCTATCAATGGCCTTACTGAGTTCGTCGATGGTTGGCTCGGCGTCAAGTTCGTCCATGGATGGCAGGCAGTCGATGGCATCAAGGGCTGACGGTGTCACGGTGTTCTGTCTAGAGTAGAGGTCGGAGTAGTGTTCCACCCATCTCTCCATCTGCTTGTTCTTCTCTGTGATCATCTCCCCAGTGGAAGATTTGAGGGGGGCCGTCTTGCTCTGAGCCGGACCAAGTGCTTTCTTGATGCCATCGTACATACCACGGATGTTCCCTGTTATGGCAGCGGTTTGAATGTCTTGGCTGAGCTGAGTCCAGTACTCGTTGGCACAGCGCCGAGCAGTCTGCTGAACTTTGCTTCTCGCAGCCCTGAGAATCTGGAGATTCTTCTCGTTTGGGTACTTCTTGTACTCAGCAAGTGCTGAGCGCTTGGCTTCAATGATGGGGGTCATCTCGGTCAACTTGGCATCAAACCAGTCCTGTGACTTCGAGGTCTTCCTCCCAAAGGTAGCCAAGGCTGTGCGGTAGATGGTGTTTCGCAGCTCTTCCCACTTCTGCTTTGCAGATTCTCCTCCTTGTGGTACACCAAGTTCCTTCTCAAAGGTGGAGGCAAACTGCTCAACAAGTTCTGGTTGGGCCATCTTGCTGGTGTCAATCCGTGCCTTTCCAGGTTGTCTAGCACGATGGAATTTCTTCAGCTGCAGCTTGACCTTGCAACACACCAATGAATGGTCTGTGTCGCAATCTGCACTCTGGAACGAACGGGTGATTAGCACGTTCTTCAGTGAGGTGCGCCTGGTCAGGATCAAGTCCAGCTGGTGCCAGTGCTTTGAGCGCGGATGTTGCCAGGAAACCTTGTGTTGGGGCTTGGTCTTGAAGAACAAGTTTGTGATGCACAGATCGTGATATGTGCAGAACTCGAGCAGCCGCTGTCCGTTGTCGTTCATTCTGCCCACGCCAAAAGGTCCAAGACAGGAGGGCCAGGAGTCGTGGTCAGCACCCACTCTGGCATTGAAGTCTCCAAGGAGAATGAGTTGTTCAGAGTTGGGGATGATCCTGACAGTTGTTGCGAGATTCTCGTAGAACTCGTCTTTTGCCTCTAGTGTGGCTGTCCAAGGTTGTCATAGCCAGGAGCGGCACTGGGGTTAAGCTCCCAGTGCTCATAAAATGCTCCTTATGGCGTGCGTCTCGAAAAGCCTCTGACAACTAAGTCCAACTCCTAGCCTGCCCGTGTGGTTTAGTCTCTAAGCCCGGCGGAACTGCTTTTACTAATAGGAGAAGGGGCGAGGGCAGATCTCTGGCGCCTTAAAACCAGATGCTTCGGGTAGATGGTGGCTTGTCAACCTGGGAAGGTAGCCCATCTAGGGGAAGGTAAACCCTGATTTCAAACCTCTGCTGCCTTGCGGCATACCCGGTCACGGGAAAGGCTTCGGGAGTCAACCCTGAGGAATAATCCGGAGTCGGAGCCCCTAAGGCAGTTCTATGTTGTGCTCAACATCGTTCTGGCAGCTCCTGCAACGGCGCTGGTGTCAAACTGTAGCAGCCCTGCTGTTCCTTTGGATTCATCAGTGACGTGGAGAGGGGGGACATGGTGCATGGGCAACATCTTGTCCTCCATATCTTCCTGCCCAGGCTTGAATCCTACCAACGCCCAACGCTGGAAGGTAGAACACCGGATCACTGGAGAGGACACTCCAGCTTCGCCTTTGGCGTAGACAAAACACGGGGAATGACAGTTACGGGTTATAAGCCACTGCTCAATTGGCGTAGAGCGTGGCGCCAGGGGTTGTTCCCGACGGTGGGAGGGATCATCAGATCTCACTGGACAGCTACCGCCTGCCTCAAGCTGGGCAGCCCCCAGCCAATAAGGTGTTGTCCCGCCACAGCTTGCTTTCCTCATTGGGAGCATTGGGGATAAGGAGAAATCCAAACAGCAGGCTGAGAACCTTCGCACCAGGCAAGACAATAAAACAAAAGAGACCAACTCTAAAACTGGGAACTTGGAACGTCCGCACTATGATGACAGGACTCGCTGCTAACCTCAAGGACATCAACGACACCAGGAAGACTGCCATCATCAATAATGAGCTGAAGAGACTGGGAGTGGATATCGCCACTCTCCAGGAAACACGGTTAGCTGATGCAGGCACACTGAGAGAGAAGGACTACATGTTCTACTGGCAGGGAAAGGGCAGTGACGAACACAGGGAACACGGAGTGGGCTTCGCAGTGAAGAACACTTTGCTGAAGATGGTGGAACCGGGCAGCACTGGCTCTGCATGACTCCTCACCCTCCGCCTGAACACCACTGAAGGCCCAGTCACCCTCGTCAGTGTGTATGCCCCAATACGTATGGTAGTATTGACAATAAACCTTATTCATTCATTCATGCATAAACAGAACCATTAAAGAAAGGCTTAGAAAAACATTGTCAGAAACAGGGCAAAACTGGATATATTGCCTCCCATTAGTTTTGTTCTACATGAGGATAATTCCCACCAAAGGGGGGTTGTCTCCATTTGAAATCATGTATGGCAAACCATACTTGCTCACACCTTTAAGACCATTCAACTCAAGTGATGAGGAGATGTGTTTAGCTGATTACATGAGAAGGATGCTGACTAACAGAAATGTTATTGCTGCTACTCTCCCCAGGAGGGTTCACGAGGAAGCTGCACCAATCTTGGCCAAGCCAGGGGACCTCATCCTTATCAAGGTCATAAAAAGAAGAATTGGACTCATTCGCCCTGGCAAGGACCACATAGAGTTGTCTTGTCAATGCCAACAGTAGTGAAAGTTGAAGGACAGGACTCTTGGGTGCATTTAACACATTGCAAACTTTACCCCACTTAGAACTCACAGCCAGAGACTGTTTAATATGCACTACAAACTTTATCTCATTAAAGACCTTCAGCAAGTTGACTGTTTAACTGTTTCTCTATACAAGTGTCAGCTGACGGCATTTCCAGCATCCAGCAATGGCTTAAGATAGCGAAACAAGTGTTTATCATGGAGAGACAAGAAGCAGGAGAAAGATGGTCAATAATCATATGGTGTGGTTGTTGCTGTTGTTTCCTTGGCATCATCCTTGTGGTAACATTTTTGCTTTGGTTTCTTTTTGCTGCTCTACAATCCATACACCGTAGGGTATGGGTCATAGCTAGAGATATTACACAAGTGTCGGCCGATGGCATTCCCAGCATCCAGCAACGGCTTAAGATAGCCAAACAAGTGTTTGTTTATCATGGAGAGACAAGAAGCAGGAGAAAGACGGTCAATAATAAAATGGTGTGGTTGTTGCTATTGTTTCCTTAGCATCTGTTATGACTCGCCGCTCATTAGCGGCGCCAGCCGCACGCACACCTGCTCCTCATCAGCGGCGAGGTATTTAATCCACTCTGCCCTGGGCTTCGGCTTGAAGCCGTCTCTCTTCTTCGGCCCCTTTGCTACTACGGATCTCAAACCGACTAGTGAAGATATCCTGGGTAAGCTCTCCTTACCTCTCTCCTCTAGCCTTCCCCTGTGCACAGGTGGACATTCTCGGTGGCGGACTTCGTCATCTCGCCGTTGGCTCTACGCTGCTGCCACAGGTACCGCAGGTCGCTGTCTCCCGGGCTTCGCCCTTGTCGACGCCAGCCACCTGTCATAACCAAGTGAGCCAGCTACCATCATTATTCCCTGTATTGGTGTGGTGCCCATTACCCTTCTCCCTCTGCTCTCTCCCACAGGGTTGTCCGGCTGTACGGCCTCCTGCCCCCGTGCCTGGTTCAGACGCCACCACCAATACATTCTTATTCCACAGACACGCAGCCATACACTTCCTTGTTGCTAATAAAGCTGTTAAATCTATCCTGAGCCTGCGTGTGTGTCTCCTGGGCCGTGCATTATGTCAGCATCATCATCCTTGTGGTAACATTTTTGCTTTGGTTTCTTTTTGCTGCTCCACAACCCATACACCATAGGGTATGGGTTGTAGCTAGAGATATTACGCACACCCAACATGACTGGCTGGAAATTCAAGGGCATCAGGACCATGCTGATGCCAATGCCAATTATGCTGCCAATATCTGGTGGAGATATGCTACCTACACAGCTAAGTCAGCTAATCGCCCTAACTATTGTTTGTTCATTCCTTGGTGCCGCTATCAGATGGGCAGACTTCTGTTACGGCTAGAGCAATGGAGCCATCACAAGCTGTCTGCTTCTTACAGAAGGCCATGTACAGAGATTACACAAGAAAGATTATTCTGAATCGCACTTGTAAGAACTTTCATCACTCCACTGATCAGGGAAGCTATGACGCTATGACATCCCTTACTCTGTAAGGGTGAGGTTAGTTTCACCAGAGAACTTCTCCTTCTGTTTGAAGGGAAGTGGCAATAACCCTCTGGGCAACTTACCCTTTTCTCAGTGTGCAGCAGTGTACAGTGTATTTTGCCCCTGTACTGCCAACACCCTGACCAACAAAGTGAGCAGATGGTGCCCACAAATTTATCATTGTCATTATGGGCCTGCCACCCTGCAAGAGCTCTGCAGTGCTGCTATCTGCAATTTTCACATATATGGTGCACACATGGTGACAGGAGTTTGTGCCCCTGTCCTTGTGACTGATCACACCCTCATTATGTCAGCAGGCCAGGTGGGCAGGGTGAAAAAAGATGCTTACTTACCACAGGATGCCACTTTTGCACCGCATGACTCTGTCTGGGGTACAGATGTGCCAGAGCAGTTCAAGATACAGACTACAGGACAAAAGGTTCTTCAGTCATTGTTCCCCTGAGTGGGACTGGCAAAGAACACTTTGTGGGTTGAAACCCTTAATTATAGACTACAGTCTTTTGTGAATTTTCCCTTAGCTGCAGAGATGACAGCCATGAGACTTATGGTGACACAAAATAGAACAGTACTTGATCAGTTGACTGCCGCCTGTGGGGGCGTGTGCACTATTGTGGGTTAATACTGTTGTACTTTTATTGCTGCGAATGGTGCAGATGAACATGTTATTGCTTCAGCCACACGCAACCATACCGCTTTACAAGCAGCTGGGGCTAAGGATGCACAGAATTGGATGAATTGGTTGTTTTCCTCCTGGAGGAGTCTTGTTATAAACCTAGTGGTGGTTCTTGTGATGACAGTTTTGATTTTTTCATGTGCCATTCACTGCATCTGTGATATGATGATGAGACTTGTTCGTGTGAACTTGGTGATGTATCATGAGGCCACAGCTGGGGATGATGGGGAAACAACACCAACTTAGTGTCTTTTCATGAGTACAGAGTAAAAGTATGACTGACATGCAGAAAACTGAGAGGAGATGCATGCCCATGATGTGAATTTGAAATGTACTATTTACAAAAGCATATTTGAAGCTCTGAGATATTGCCTTACATTATTGTTTGGGGGTTTTTCATTTCACTTTGTTATTATCACAGTATATTTGTAATCATCACGTTGTTAATCACTATTTACTCACTATGCAGTTTTATTGTTATGATTGTTGTTTTTTCCTGATTGCCTAATTACACTTTTACACATTGAGACACTAACATTCATAGATTTAAGCTGCTAACACACATATATCCTCATCACACACATATATACACATATATACTCAAATTCATATTATCTTTTGTTGTATAATCATTTTATCATTCTTTATTGTGATTTTGCTAGTTTTTACACTTATCATTATACATCTATACACTAACTTACCTCATTAAGTTGCTGCTAATCTGCTAACACACAACAACAAATACTTACATATACACATCACACATATCATTTTGTGATTGTTTATCATTACTTGTTGCTTGTACAACGGAGGTACTGCAGCACCTCGCTGACCAGATAGCAGAGGTGGTGGAAAAACATCCAGTCTCTCTGCTTATCATTCTGGGTGATTTCAATAGAGCTAATCTCACAAATGAGCTTCCTAAATACAGACAGCATATTAAATGTCCCACTAGGGACACAAATACACTCAACCACTGTTACACAGTTTTAAGAAATGCCTATAATGCCGTCCCCCGTGCAGCTCTGGGTTTTTCTGACCACTGTCTGCTCCATCTTATTCCAACAAACAGAAACTAAAAACTTTCAAGTCTGTTGTAAGGACTGTGAAGAAATGGACTGAGGAATCAAAGCTGGAGTTACAAGCCTGCTTTGACTGCACAGATTGGAGTGTTTTTGAAGATGCAGCCATTAACCTAAATGAACTCACTGACACTGTGACATCATACATCAGTTTCTGTGAGGACATGTGTGTGCAGACCAAGACCTTCTGCACATACAACAACAATAAACCCTGGTTCACTCCTAAACTCAGGCAGCTATGTCAGACCAAGGAGGAGGCCTACAGGACTGGTGACTGGACTCTGTACAAGCGGGCCAGAAACATGCTGACGAAGGAGACCAGGCTTGCTAAGAGGAGCTACAGTGAGAAGTTACAACAAAACTTCTCAGCCAACAACTCTGCTTCTGTTTGGAGAGGCCTACAGAATATCACCAACTACAGGAGACCATCCCCCCACCCTGTGGAAAACCTCAAGCTGAATAACGACCTAAACAGCTTTTACTGTAGGTTTGAAAAGAACCTACAGTTCTCACCTCCCACCCACACAAAAGGATTATCTGCAGCCCCAGGCACTCCATCCCTCCTCCACTCTGACCTCCCACCAGCACTAACGATCTGTGAAGAGGAGGTGCGCCAGGTCTTTCAGAGACAAAAGATCAAGAAGGCTGCAGGACCTGATGGTGTGTCTCCGTCCTGCCTGAGAATCTGCTCCAACGAGTTGGCCCCCATCTTCACCCGGATCTTTAATAGATCACTGGAGCTGTGTGAAGTGCCTCCCTGCTTCAAACACTCCATCAATATTCCAGTTTCCAAGAAACCCTCTGTTACAGGATTAAACGACTACAGACCTGTTGCCTTGACCTCTGTGGTCATGAAATCCTTGGAGAGATTGGTGCTGAACCACCTGAAGGTCGTCACAGGCCCCCTGATGGACCCACTGCAGTTTGCCTACCGGTCAAACAGGTCAGTGGATGACGCAGTGAATATGGGACTACACTACATCCTGCAACACCTCGACTCCCCAGGGACGTACGCCAGGATCCTGTTTGTCGACTTCAGCTCGGCGTTCAACACCATCATCCCAAGCATTCTTCATCAGAAACTCCTCCAGCTCAAGGTGCCCCCCTCCACCTGCCAGTGGATCTCCAGCTTTCTGACTGACAGGTGGAAACAGGTGAAGCTAGGGAGATTTACATCCAGCTCCCGAAAAATTAGTACTGGCGCCCCCCAAGGGTGTGTCCTTTCCTCACTGCTCTTCTCCCTCTACTCCAATGACTGCATCTCAGAGGACCCTTCGGTGAAGCTCCTGAAGTTTGCGGATGACACCACAGTCATCGGTTTGATCCGGGATGGGGATGAGAAGGCGGGAGGTGGAGCAGCTGATCCTCTGGTGTGGCCAGAACCATCTTGAACTTAACCCAGCCAAAACGGTGGAGATGACTGTGGATTTCAGGCGACACCCTCCTTCATTCCCCCCACTCACCATCCTCAACAGCACAGTGTCCACTGTGGACTCCTTCAAGTTTCTGGGTACCACAATCTCCCTGAACCTGAAGTGGTCCTCCCATATAGACACTGTCCGGAAAAAGGCCCAGCAGAGGTTGTTTTTTCTGTGTCAGCTCAAGAAGTTTGATTTGCCTCAGGAGCTGCTGGTTGTCTTCTACACCGCCATCATCCAATCTGTCCTCTGCTTTTCCATCACTGTCTGGTTTGGATCTGCCAATAAACAGGACAAGACCAGACTGCAGCGGATCATTAAGTCTGCGGAGAGGATCATTGGTACCGACCTACCCTCCATTGAGAACTTATATCGGTCCATAACCAAGAAATGGGTGGGAAACATCTGTGCTGACCCGTCACACCCCGGCCACAAACTGTTTGAACTTCTATCTTCTGGTCATCGTTACAGATCACTGAAGGTCAAAACCACCCGTCACAGGAACAGTTTCTTTCCTCAAGCCATCACTCTGATGAACTCCTAACATTCACCTAGTCCTACCTGTTGCTGTACTCATGACTTTTCATCCATTCTTACATTGCACATAACTCTCACACTGCTTTTTACTTCATTCACATTATATCACTGAATCTGAGTTCACATTGAAATACTGTGTGACTGTATATTTTTTCATATATTTCTGCAAAGTGTGGATAGTCTGAGTAAATAACTGCATATATTCCTGTATATATTTAAGATAAGATAAGATAAGATAAGATAAGCCTTTATTAGTCCCACAACGGGGAAATTCCAGGATTGCAACAGCACAGGGATAGCAACACTCAGAGCAACAATCAGAAGGCAAGAAAAAAAAAAAAAACAAGCAAGCAAGAGCAGCTAATATACATATGTACATATTACTATAAAATATATATATATACACACACACACACAGACACACAGTGCAGAGCATTGTAGCTGGATGGAATAAATATATGAATATATGAACACACAGTGCAGAGCATTGTAGCTAGATGGAATAAATATGTAAATATATAAACACCCACAGTACGGAGCATTGCAGCTAGGTGGAATAAATATGCAAGTATATAAACACACACAGTGCGGAGCAATGTAGCTAGATGGAATAATATGTAGATATATAAAAACACAGTGCGGAGCATTGTAGCTAGATGGAATAAATATATAGATATATAAATATAAACACACCCAGTGCTGAGCATTGTAGCTAGATGGAATAAATATATAGATATATAAATATAAACACACCCAGTGCAGAGCACTGTAGCTAGATGGAATAAATATGTAAATATATAAACACACACAGTGCAGAGCATTGTTGCTAGGTGGGATGAAACAGCATAACCGTCTATTTAGTTATCCTACATGGTATGATTATGTGCCCATACATATTCTCACCCTCCATAGCGACCGGTATGTTCCTAGTTGTATGCCGGAGAGGACCATTGTGTAAGTCTATTGCATCTTTTGCATTCAAAAAAAACTATTAGTTTGTTACGTCTTTTTGCTATCTCTGCGAGCAGCCCTGCTTAGGTTGTACAGTCTGACAGCCGTTGGTAGGAAGGACCTACGAAACCTCTCGGTTGTGCACCTGGGATGATGTAGTCTGCTGCTAAATGAGCTCCTCAGTGCATCCAGTATGTCCTGCATAGGGTGGAACTCGGACTCCAGCAGAGATGACAGTTTAGCCACCGTCCTTCTCTCTCCTATCTCCTCCATCGGATCAAGGCGTTGCCCCAGGACAGAGCTAGCTTTCTTAATCAGTTTGTTCAGTCTCTTCCTATCGGCTGCAGTAATGCCACTGCCCCAGCAGACCACTCCAAAAGTGATGGCTGATGCCACCACCGTGTCATAGAATGACTTCAGCAGCGCCCCTTGTACACCAAAAGACCTGAGTCTCCTCAGCAGGAACAGCCTGCGCTGTCCCTTCTTGTAGAGTGCGTCAGTATTGTGTGACCAGTCTAGTTTATTGTTCAGATGAATACCCAGGTACTTGTAGGATGTCACCATCTCGATGTCTGTTCCCTGTATATTTACTGGTGCTGTGAGGGGCTGCCCATGCCTGCGGCAGTCCACCACCAGCTCCTTAGTTTTCCTCGCGTTGATCTGGAGGCAGTTCCGATGGCACCAGTCCACAAAGTCCTGGATAAGCCCTCTGTACTCAGCTTCATCTCCGCTGGAGATGAGACCAACAATCGCAGAGTCATCAGAGAACTTCTGTAGATGGCAATGTGTTGTGTTGTGTGAGAAGTCCGCAGTATAAAGAGTGAACAGGAAGGGAGCCAGCACCATTCCCTGGGGGGCCCCCGTGCTACTGATGATCGTGTCGGAAACACAGTCCCGGGTTCTCACAAACTGAGGCCGGTTCGTGAGGTAGTCCAGGATCCATGATGACAGGTGCTGGTCCACCCCTGCGCGCAGCAGCTTGTCCTTCAGGATCATCGGTTGGATGGTGTTGAAAGCACTGGAGAAGTCAAAGAACATGATCCTCACCATATTCCCGGGCTTCTCCAGGTGGGACAGAGAACGGTGAAGGAGGAAGATCACCGCATCCTCCACCCCAATGCCATGCTGGTAGGCGAACTGGAGTGGATCCATCGCTGGTTCCACCAGGGGGCGGAGATGAGCAAGGAGCAGTCTCTCCAGGGTCTTCATCAAGTGGGACGTCAAGGCCACCGGTCTGAAGCTGTTCAGGTCTTTGGGGTGGGAAGTTTTTGGTACAGGTACCACACAAGATGTTTTCCACAGCTGTGGTACCCTCCCCAGTTTCAGGCTCATGTTGAAGATATACGTCACAATCCCACACAGCTGGTCTGCACAGGACTTGAGGAGCTTTGCGCTGATGCCGTCCGGTCCCGACACCTTCCTCGCCTTGATCTTCCTCAGCTCCGTCCTCACCTGGGTCTTGGTCAGGGTCAGGATGGGGGGCTGTGTGTTGGGAGTGGGGGGGGTGTCGGTGGAGTGGGGAGTGGGCAGCAGGACTTGATTTCTTAGTGGCAGCAGTGGTTGTTGTGCAGACAGGGGGGAGGGCGGTTGGTCAAATCTATTGAAAAACAGATTCAGGTTGTTCGCCCACTCCCTGCCCCCCGTGGCCTGGGGGGAGGTATTCTGGAGCCCCGAGATGGTTTTGAGGTTTCTCCAGACCCCGCTGATGTCGCTCTGTTGCAGCTTGTCCTCCATCTTCTTCCTGAAGCTGTCCTTGCCTTCTCTGATCTTTCTCCTCAGCTCCCTCTGTACGGACTTCAGCATCTCCCTGTTCCCCGACCTGAAGATCCTCTTCTTCTCTCTCAGAAGTGTTTTTATCTCAGGGTTGATCCAGGGTTTGTTGTTTGAGTGACGCCGTATGGTCTTGGTGGGAACGGATTTGTCCACACAGAAGCTGAGGTAGCCCGTGAAGGCTACCTCAGCTTCAAGGCTACCTATTTGCATCCTTTTATAGAAACGTGGACAGACTGTAATTTACTGTACATACTACCACCTGCTCTGGGATTTTGGACTCTATTGCCCCATTTTGGCTTAAAACGGCTAAACCAAAAACAGATCCCTGGCTAAATGACACTACCCGTGCCATTAGACAGCGGGTCAGGCAGGCTGAACAGAGGTGGAAAAAGGACAAATTACATGTGTCTCTGGGAATTTTTAGGGATTGTCTTGCTGATTACCAGAGGACCGTGCAAAAGGCAAAATTTCAGTATCTCTCTGATATTATTTCTAGCAGCAGTCACTGTCCCAGAGTGCTATTTAACACAGTTAACTCTTTTATAAACCCATGCACTCAGACTGTGACAGCCGATTCGTTTACAACATGTGAGACTTTTCTTCACTTTTTTGTTGATAAAGTGGACTCTGTTAGACGAGTTATTAATAACAGTTTTAATGGAAGCTTGTCTATTGTCCCAGGTTACTCTGCTGTGCTTGAACAGTTTGAGTTGATTTCTGTATCATCACTTGCTGATATAGTAAGGTCTCTGAAGCCTACAAATTGCTCACTGGATGTTGTTCCCGCTGGAATCCTGAAAAGGGTTTTTAATACTGTTGGGCCTGGTATTTTGGTTTTTATTAATTCCTGCCTTAGTTCAGGATTTGTCCCACCTGCTTTTAAACATGCTGTGGTTAGGCCCCTTCTTAAAAAAACCTCACCTTGACCCTTCAGTTTTATCTAATTTTAGACCCATTTCTCATTTGCCCTTTTTATCTAAAGTTTTAGAAAAAGCTGTTTTTATACAGTTCCAGTCTTTTTTTAGAAGACAATTCTATTTTTGAGAAGTTTCAATCTGGGTTTAGATCTCATCACAGCACTGAGTCTGCCCTGCTTAAGGTGCACAATGATAATATGATGTCTGTTGATGCCAAATGTCCTGTGGTCTTAGTGCTGCTAGATCTTACAGCAGCCTTTGACACTGTGGACCACACTATCCTTTTGTCACGCCTGAATCACTATGTTGGCATCCATGGCACTGCACTTTTCAGAATCAGAATCAGAATCAGCTTTATTGCCAAGTATATTTACAAGTAAACACACAAGGAATTTGACTTGACATTAGACGCGCACGTTAGGCGCATCCAATGACGCGTCGCCATACAAGGCGCCTGTCAACAGTGGAGGTAAAGAGGGGAGGGGAGGGGGAGGAAAACACAATAGGAGAGAGAAAAAACATAGTAATCAGAATAAACGCTCGTAGTGAGCCAAATTTTGACTACACAGAAAAAACCCCTCATGCATTAGCAGACAATAGATACAATCACACAGCAGAGGGAGGGAGAGCAGTGTGTGTATATTTGCATGTCATTGTGTAGTGTGAGTGTAACAGTTGTTAGTGGGCAGCAGAGGGCGCCTCCAGGCAGTGGATAGATGTTACTGTATAATCATGTGACTTATAAACAAGACCAGAGATCAGAGTCTGTCTCTCTTTTCCTCTTCCTTGCAGAAGGCACATGGGCATTGTCCTCGAGAGACCAATCCGCTGACGACAACAACTGATTGTTGATGTATGGGTAGACATAAGCCACTTCTCTGGCGTTATCTTATCGAGGAGGAATGTAAACAAGGGTACCAAAATACAAGGTCAAATCTGCACAGTGCACTCAGAGAATAAAAAAATTTCTCTCTCTTCGATTCTGTGCTTCAATTTCATACAGGCTTGAATCATACTTTAGATCATTCTCTGGAGAGCACTCAGCGATCCACAGATGTTATCCACCTACCGAAACATAGGTAAAACATGTCCAGAGAGTTCGTTCTCTCTTCAATGCATGCCAGGTAGTAAATTCCATGTTAATCCTGCCGCTGACAGTCAGTGCTCCCCCCAGCTGGACGAATTGTTGAATTTGTTAAGGGAGCTACGCCGGGGTCCGCATTTGATTAGCTCACCCAGATAATTTCGATACACTAGGAAAACTCCAGGGGCCAAAACAGAAGATCCTGTGATCAGTTCAATCTCAGTCGAATCACACAGACACATGAATTCCAATGCCATGAGTCTCCCTTGGGTTCCCCCTGACCCGCTTCTTCTTTTAAAGGTGACAATCGCATATAAGCCGCTTTCCAGATCCATAATTTCCATTTGGATTAAGATTCAGCCAGGAGAAGAGTGACATTGCAAGCTGGGATCAGAAGGGAGAGGATTAGGAGGGAGAGGGAAGAAAAGCGTCTGCTCTCTCTCAGAAGCGGAAGTAGAAGTTAAGTGGTTTGAATCCTACCTTTCTAATAGAACTTTTTCTGTAATGATTGGTGACATGTCCTCTTCTAGTGCCTCTCTCTCCTGTGGGGTCCCACTGGGCTCTATTCTTGGCCCTATTTTGTTTTCATTATATATGCTGCCACTCGGGTCAATAATAGCCAGGCATAACATGTCTTTCCACTGTTATGCAGATGATTTGCAGCTTTATTTACCTTTGAACCCAGAACAAACTAACTCACAAAGTGTTCTATTGGATTGCATCATTGATATTAAGTTGTGGTTAAGCCAAAATTTTCTCCACTTAAATGAAGAAAAAACAGAATGTATTGTGTTTGGGGATACTGTAACGGCTGGCTTTGGTACCCTTTCTTTAAGGCTCAGTTCAGCTGTCAGAAATTTGGGGGTGATTTTTGACAGCCATTTAAAATTTGACAAACAGATTGACAATGTAGTCAAGATGAGCTTTTATCAATTACGTTTGTTATCCAAAGCCAAACCTTTCCTGAGCCGTCATGATCTTGAGATAGCCATCCATGCTTTTGTCACGTCTCGACTTGATTACTGCAATGCACTTTATGTTGGCATCTCTCAGTCTTCTCTTGGCCGCCTTCAACTTGTGCAAAATGCAGCGGCCCGTCTTTTGACCAACACACCTAGGCAAGAGCACATTACTCCGAACCTTTATTCACTACATTGGCTTCCAGTCCATTTTAGAATTAATTTTAAACTTTTGCTTTTTGTTTTTAAAGCTCTTAATGGCCTTGCTCTGGTTTATATGTCTGAGACTTTGACTGTCCGTAATCAAGGCAGGGCTTTGAGGTCATCCAATCAGCTTTTGCTGGATGTGCCTAGGTCAAGGTATAAACATTGGGGTGACCGAGCCTTTTCTGTTGCTGCCCCCAGGCTCTGACCTGGCCCTTTTTAAATCAGAACTTAAGACATATTTGTTTAGGATGGCTTTTAATACCCAGTAGTGGTGATATTAGTCTTGGCATTTGTTTTTATTTTATTTTTAGGTTGTTTTTGTTTATGTTATTTGTTTTTAATGCTCTGTGTGTTTTTAATGCTGTTTATTTTCTGTAAAGCACTTTGGTCACCTAAGGGTTGTTTTAAAGGGCTATATAAATAAAGTACATTACATTACATTACATACTCTGTTGTCATTGAATCCTTATTTAAATCTTATTTAAATCTTCCACCTGAACAATGAGAGCAAGTTTTTTAGCCAAAGTCAAATTCCTTGTATGTGTTGTGCATACTTGGCCAACAAAGCTGATTCTGATTCTGATTACCGACTTTACTTTTCTTTTTTATGATTTTATTTGATCGAACACTCTCACTCGTGAACAAGACCCCAAGATACTTAAACTCCTCCACTTGGGGCAGGAGCCTGTCCCCAACCTGGAGAGGACAATCCACCTTTTTCCGGCTGAGGACCTTGGACTTGGACTTGGAGGTGCTGATTCTCATCCCAGCCGCTTCACACTCAGCGGCAAACCGTCCCAGCAAGAGCTGTAGGTCATTGCTGGATCCGGTCTGTACCGGTCTGTTGTGGTGAAGAGGGAGCTTAGTTCAAAGGCAAAGCTGTCGATTTACCAGTCAATCTATGTTCCTACTCTCACCTATGGTCACGAGCTTTGGGTAATGACCGAAAGAACAAGATCGCGGATACAAGTGGCTGAAATGAGCTTTCTCCGTAGGATTGCTGGACTCACCCTGAGAGATAGGGTGAGGAGCTCAGTCATCCGGGAGAGGCTCAGAGTAGAACTGCTGCTCCTCCACATTGAAAGGAGTCAGTTGAGGTGGTATGGGCATCTGATTAGGATGCCTCCTGGACGCCTCCCACTTGAGGTGTTTCAGGCATGTCCCACTGGGAGGAGACCCCGGGGTAGACCCAGGACTCGGTGGAGAGACTATGTCTCCCAGCTGGTCTGGGAACGCCTTGGTATCCCCTCTGAAGAGCTGGAGCAGGTGGCTGGGGAGAGGGAAGTCTGGGCTTCTCTGCTTGAACTGCTGCCTCCGCGACCCGGACCTCCGGAAAAGCGGTAGAAGATGGATGGATGGATGGATTTTATTTGATTATTGATTTGTTTTACTGAACAAAAGGCTTTATTGTTCCATGCTCCCCAAGAAATGAAACATTCAAGCAGCGCTCGGGAGTGGCAGCGGGGTTGATGGCTGACTTTCCTCATTAAAAAGTGAGTTAGGATCTTTTGCAATAAAATGCTTCTTGCTTTTTTAAAGCATCGTGTGTGTGTGTGAGAAAGAATAATTTCACATTTCTCTTTGGTATTCTTTCATATTTTATGTCTGATATGTTTTTGGTGCGTTGTATGAGACATTATTCTCTGTGACTTTCATGTCCCAGAGTCTGGGTGGATGTGCGTATGCATGGATATGCATGCATGTGACGGCAGGTCAGCAGAGACGTAAGGGATGACCAAGGCTACACTGATAATCACTTTGTTTTATTGACCTGCTCTGCTAAGTTTCTGTGACCGAGGGATGTTGTCATAACCTTGGACTCAGGGAACACACGCACACGGGCTTGGTAAAATTTAATGCTTTTATTTACAGTTAAAGGTGTATGAGTGCGTGAGTGGGAATGGAGATGTGGTGTGCGGTGTGCGGAACAGCTCGCCATTTGACCAGGTAACCCTGAGGGGAGAGCAGAGCAGGAGGTTAGATGTAGCCGACCACACCGAGGGAATAATTTATTATGTTTGCTCACGTGCAGGGGAATGAGTGGCTGGCGTTGGCTTGACAGCTGTGTCCTGGAAGACAGTGCGGCTGTGCGCCCTTGACGCGTCGGAGCCATGCAGGCGGAGATGAGGCAAGGAGGAGGAAAAGCCGCCGCCTGGGAGTCCACCTGTGCACAGGGGAAGGACTGGAGAGAAGGTAAGGGTACGATGAATTGCTTACGTGTAGAGTGTGCTGTCGGTAGAGACTGGGTCAATCGCCGTGTAGAGGAGTAGATGCGAAGACGACTCCAGGCCGAAGCAGAGGGCAGAGGGGAAGATATAGCTCATTGCTGATGAGGCGCAGGTGTGCGCGCAGCTGGTGATAATGATCGGCGAGAGCCAGGTGTAACAGATGTAACCTCTCAGTTTATGAAGATTAGATTTATAGACACTTTGCCTGTCTCCAAAGATGCCACAAGGACATTTCCCTCTTTATCTATCCTTAGAGCTATCCTTAGAGCTATAAAAATACCAAGCTCAGAATGTGTGGTCAGAAGAGGTGTACGCATGACTCTGTGGACGGTTGAATGTACTTTTTCTCCTGGCCAGAAAAATAAATGGCTCATAACTCAGAATCTGATTATTGAATTTTTGACTCAGACTCATTTAATTCAATTTTATTCTATCAGTACTAAAAAATGCTGAATCTAATAAAACAGATTGTCCCTTAAAACACGTGCACCGAGTCTATTTGGCTGGATGCCATCTGGCCTCATAAATAATGGGTGGTTCCAAAACAGGTTGAAATTGTCTATAAAACCAATGCGTTAAAAGGACATGTTGAGCACAACCAGGAATTAAGGGAAAGAGTTCTGTTGAAATAATTGCAGCCTCTTCTAAAAGGAGCAAGTGGTCCAGAGATAAACACACATCTGCCACAGTTCTTAAGAGTGGACAGAAGGCTCCTGAAGTGTCTCTTTAAGATCTCAGATGCTTCATCTGGGATGTTGTTGCATCCGACATGCACAATAACTGTTTTAGTGTGGGGGTATTCATTTAATAGGTCAGGGGTAAGAGCCTCAATGTCTGACACTTTAGCCCCAGGAGAAAATTTTGTAACACAGTACCTGCTTCTGACGTTCCTCATTATGGAATCACCAATTGCCAGCATCGTCTGCAGGGACTTTGTCGGAGGCTTCTGTAGTGGTAAATAGTTTTGCCGTTGTTGTTGCTGCTGAGGTGGCAGGATGTCGGTGCGGGGGGTTGCGCTCTCTTCTTTTTGGAGCTGGTGTTCGGCACACCTAGGGTAGTTTTAATCCGGGGCTTGCCGGTTTGGGCCTCTGCTGAAGGAGAAGGGCCGGCCATGGGGGGAAGATCAGCATCCAGGTGGGGGGAAATCTTCCAAGGAAAAAATGTCAAATCTGTTTTCCAATGAGAGGGGAAGGAAGGAGGTATGGCCGTGCCTGGTCAATCCCCGACATTTGCTGTTTGACCCGACCATGGTCCAGGGCTGAGAAGAACCACCCGGGGCTTTAGGTTTAGCTCTGAGCTGAAGCCAGTGTTTACTGCTACAGTCCTGGACAGCTGAGGTGACCGGAGTAGGGGTGGAGGAGGATGGCGATATGCTAATTTAACCCAGGTAGGTAGCCGTCTCTGCTACCTGTGAATCTGTGGCTGCCGCCGATGTCTGACCAAAAATGATCGTGTCCAGATGATTTTCAGCCTCCCGAATCTTATAAAGGTTAGACAGGCTCCGTTCCAACACAGAAACCTTCTTAGAGAGGGAAACACAGCAGTCACAGGTCGGAGAGGGAGCCATGTCTTTCCAGGCCAGGGGTGGCTAACCAAAACAAACAGGTTAGCCTAGCCTGGTTTGTTGACCAAGAAAAATCAAGTGGCAAGAATCCTCAGTCCAGTAAAATTATAAGTGGGTAAAAATCGTCAAGAACGATGATGCAGAAGTTTCAACTGTTTGACAACGACTAGCAGCGTCTGACAGCACCTGACTTCAGGCACTATGTCCACATGCTCTACGGAACCCTCCATAAGATAGTATTCCCTCAGGAACTCAAGGAAGAGTTGGAGCGGGACCCAGTGATGGCGAAACTGTGCTCAGCGATCAGAGAGGGTTGGCCATTGAGGGTGCAGGGCAGGTTGGCACCTTATCATCGATTCAAGGATGAACTGAGCTGCTGGAATGAGGTGTGCATGGCCAGGGGGCAATGTGCCCTGATCCTGTCCGCCCTGAGGGCACGGGTCCTGGTGATGTTGCACAAGGGTCATCTTGGGGAGGTTAAGGTAAACCAACGTAGCAGGGACTCTGTCTGGTGGCTGGGCATTGATAAGGACAATGAGGCCATGATGAAGCACTGCATACCGTTCCTGGAAAGTGGCAAGACTGGCGGACCACCAACCCCATCATTGTGGCCAGTGCCGTTCCCGGGAGGGCCTTGAGTTAGACATCTGTGGTGAGCTTCATGTGGCACCTTCGAACAGCAGGTTCCTCCTTGTGGCGTATGATGTGTTCTCAAAGTGACCAGAGGTGCTTCCAACCAACTCTGTCACAACGGAAGTGGTTACTGGGTTCCTGACACCCCTGTTTGCTAGGTGGGGAACCCCAAATATGATTACCACAGACAACGGACCACAGTTCGTCTCCAGAGCTTTTGAGGAGTTCCTGAGCGACAGAGGAGTTGAACATGTCAAGACAGTGCACTATCACCCGCAGACTAATGAAGGTGTTGAGTGCTTTAATAAGACATTGAAAAATGGACTGAGAGCTCACCTGGCAGATGGTTTTGCATTCGCAGGTGCTCTACTACAGGGCATCTGTTGATGCCACAACGGGTAGTTCCCGGGCAACCCTCATGCTGGGGCATGAGCAACCTTTGCCAGTAGGTCGGCTGAGACCTTCGGTCATAAGCTCTCTGAAAGGAACGGAGGCAGTGCGGGACCGGGTCACCAGACAACAGCGCAGAATGAAGCAGAGGTTCGACAGGAAACACAGGGCGAGGGCTCATGGACTGAGGGAGATGGACCAAGTGAGGATCAAGCATCATGTCTGCACTCACAAGCTCCAACCGCTGTGGACAAGACCACGGCAGATCACTTGGAGGAGGAGCCCAGATACATTTGAACTGGATGATGGGTCTCGGTGGCACGCTAGTAGACTGAGGAGGTTGCCACCCAGGCAGAGGGCTGAGCCCACAGTGGGATGCTTTAGTGAGAGCTGGGACTGGGGGGTCCTGCCTGATGAGGGTCCACAGACTAGGCCGATGGTGCCAGGTGCAGGGTTCCCTCCTGCGGGACACCTGGATAGGATTCTTCAGAGGCCTGAGTATCTGGAGGACTATGTTACCTGAACTGCCATGTTTGATGCCAGTTGGATCTAGCAGCACTTTAACTTGGCCAGGTGTACTGACAGTCTGCTCAGACACCCAAGGAGGACATCTGTTTATATATATACAGTATATATATATATATATATACGTATATATATATATATAAAGTGTTAGGTCAGGCATTGAGTTGGGGCGTTGGCGACTCAACCAGCAACCCCGCCCTTCTGAGGGCGTGGAGGGTGAAACTGGGCATCCTGGCAGAACTAAAAACAATATCTGTCATCTGTCACAGGTCTGTGGTGGACCACTCCCAGTTACACAGGGTGAAACTGGACATCCTGGCAGATAAGCACATCTGTCATAAGGTCTGTGGTGGACTTTTGCCAGTTTGTGCATTGTAACATGAACTACACAAAGAGCAAGGATAAACAAACCTATCATCTGGTCAGTCACTGCAACAGATACTGGAGTCAGTTTGTCTCGGTCTGTCCTTGCCACTGATAATACTTCTATCTGCCAAGAATGTACTGCTAGACCAGCAAAAGCTAGCGGTACTCAAATACGCTGCAAGAAGTTTCATGAAATGGTCATACCTCATACCGTCTCGGACATCGCTCGGGTTAACAAGGTCAGGTGTTCCTGGCAGGACAGAGCTGCGTGGAGGAATGTAATCAGACCTAAATGAAACAGTCATTGTCGCCCCCGACAGACTGCTATGATGATATACAGTTAGGCCCAAAAATATTTGGACAGTGACACAAGTTTTGTTATTTTAGCTGTTTATGAAAACATATTCAGGATACAATTATATAATCAATATGGGCTTAAAGTGCAGACTCTCAGCTGTAATTTGAGAGTATTCACATCCAAATTGGAGCAAGGATTTAGGAATTACAGCTGTTTAATACGTAGCCGCCTCTTTTTCAAGGGACCAAATGTAATTGGACAATTGACTCAGAAGGCTGCAAAAAAAAAATAGCAAGGCTGTATGGGCTCTTCCCTCGTTAACCTGTCATCAATTAAGCAGTTAAAAGGTCTGGAGTTGATTCCAGGTGTGGCGTTTGCATTTGGAAGCTGTTGCTGTGAACACACAACATGCAGTCAAAGGAGCTCTCAATGGAGGTGAAAGAGACCATCCTGAGGCTGAAAAAAAAGAAGAAATCCATCAGAGAGATAGCAGAAATGTTAGGAGTGGCCAAATCAACAGTTTGGTACATTCTGAGAAAAAAAGAGTGCACTGGTGAGCTTGGGAACTCAAAAAGGCCTGGACGTCCACGGAAGACAGCAGTGGTGGATGATCACAGAATCCTTTCCATGGTGAAGAACAACCCATTCACAACATCCACTCAAGTGAAGAACACTCTCCAGGAAGTAGGTGTATCAGTATCTAAGTCTACCATAAAGAGAAGACTTCATGAGAGTAAATACAAAGGATTCACCACAAGGTGCAAACCATGAATCAGCCTCAAAAATAGAAAGGCCAGAATTGACTGCCAAAAAACACCTGAAGAAGCCAGCCCAGTTCTGGAACAGCATTCTTTGGACAGATGAGACTAAGATCAACCTGTACCAGAATGATGGGAAGAAGAAAGTGTGGAGAAGAACTGGAACAGCTCATGATCCAAAGCACTACATCTTCTGTAAAACATGGTGGAGGCAGTGTGATGGCATGGGCATGCATGGCTTCCAGTGGCACTGGGTCACTTGTGTTTATTGATGATGTGACAAAAGACTGAAGCAGCCGGATGAATTCTGAAGTGTATAGGGATATACTTTCTGCTCAGATTCAGCCAAATGCAGCAAAGTTGATTGGACGGCGCTTCACCAATGATCCAAAACATACTGCAAAAGCAACCCAGGAGTTTTTTTAAAACAACGAAGTGGAATATTCTGCAATGGACGAGTCAATCACCAGATCTCAACCCAATCGAGCATGCATTTCACTTGCTCAAGACAAAACTTAAGGCAGAAAGACCCACAAACAAGCAACAACTGAAGACAGCTGCAATAAAGGCCTGGCAAAGCATTGCAAAGGAGGAAACCCAGCGTTTGGTGATGTCCATGGGTTCCAGACTTCAGGCAGTCATTGCCTGCAAAGGATTCTCAACAAAATATTGAAAAGTAACATTTTACTTAGGGTTATGTTTATTTGTCCAGTTACTTTTGAGCCCCTGAAATGAGGAGCGTTTGTATAAAAATAGCTACAATTCCTACATGTTTAATCATATATTTTTGTTCAACCCCTTGAATTAAACCTTAAAGTCTGCACTTCAATTCCGTTGTAGTTGTTTCATTTCAAATCCAATGTGGTGGCATGCAGAGCCCAAATCATGAAGATTGTGTCACTGTCCAAATATTTCTGGGCCTAAATGTATATATATTAGTGGTGTTGGACGATTAAAATTTCTAATTGCGATTAATAATGCGTGTTTTTCCATTCAGATACAGTGTACCTTAAGTTGGTAATTTTTCAAGTTTCTCATACTGTTTTAAACATAGGAGTGGACAAATATACTTGCTTTCTTCACTTGCAGGTTTATTAAAGCTCTCAACATACCCAAAATAACAAAAACTATCCAGAATATTTTCCAAAAATAATATTTCTGGCGTGCACCGTGTCATTACGAGCTACAGGCACGAGAAGTTCATAAATCATGACTCTTTCTTTGTTTGCTAGCGGCAAGTCCCAGGAAAGTCCCCATGAATGCCTCATATCATTGGAAAGCTTAGAAATTGTACTTTCTAAAAATACATATGTATTTGCGGAAGATGCAACTCCCGACTGATCAAACGCGTGTTTTCAACCTAGCCAAAATATAAACAAATAGTCTTTTTTCCGGGCTGTTTTGGTGCACTTCCTACAAATTAAAAATCATTTTGAAGGTTGTTCAATACAGAATATGAAAATAACGTTACTTCAGTTTTGAAAATGTTCTCAAAGTAACTCATTTTGCCACACGAGTCATTTGTTTACAGTGTTAGTATAACCCACTAACACCTACTCACTTTAGGTGTAGTACCCTTTTTGATAGTGTTGTGTTATGGCAATGTAGTTACCGTAACTTTTCTACTGGACAAAAGTTGGGCCAGGTCAGGTAGACCCTAGATTCGTAGGATCCTGGAGGGCATAACAACAGATGACACTTACACGCGGTGTATGAACTTGCAACTATGTATATTTTTCAAGTTGTGTACTTTTTACAGACATGTACACTTAATAAAAAAAACACACAACACTTGTCACAATAATAAGAAAAATAAAAATACAATACCCCAAAATATATTTACAATATATACAGTCCTTGGTATCTGTCCATGTGACTAGTTGGGTCACTTTTACCAGTCACTAGGATTCGGGCTTCAGCTCACCATCCAGATCTGGAGAATCCACAGTCCTCTGAATCCTGCACAAAAAACCTGACCAAGCTAGGTGACATGTGCGTCAATGGGATTCCAGCGCTCAAAGGCGTCAACAGCCTTTGGATCCCAATCAGTCTCAAGTTTTGTCCAAGCAAAGGCTGCTATTAGCACGTTAGTTCATCGTCTCCGTGAGGAATCACGTTCTCTCGGTCGTGTCTCGGCAGTGTCTGACAGCGTTCTGCATATTACACACAGACCGAGCGAGGGAACGTGTGACCCCATTGGCTGGCGTGACCAAGCAACGGCGCAGCCATTGGTTGCTCAAAATACCAACACACATATTAGGAACTTCATCAGAACTTTCTAGAAAATGTTCCTATCTATTTATGAATATATATTTATTTAAATATTCATATTCAAATTATTTATTCCCATTGTGAAATGGTTGGTTTTCTTTTTTAAAAGCGGTATCAATATTCCTATTTTTATTCGCGTTTTTAACACTGGGTTACATTAGCATCTTAGCAGTGGCACTAACAAACGAAGCTACTATCGCGCTCGTGACGACACCCCAGTGTGCTACAAAATGGCGAGGGAGTTAATAGACATTCCGAAGACAGCTTGAGAATTTTTTTTAGACTGGTACTCACCACCATTGGACCTGTGGGGATGAAAACAGGCAAATTTCTGTCTGTCTTAGCAGATGGAATCAGCTATAACCTAGCATGGAGCTAGTAGCTACGAGCTAGCTAGCTTCCACAGAAGAACAACCCAAGGACGTTTTGGAGGAGGCTGTAACAATTATCCAGGTGAGAGCTCCGAGAAAAAATGTTGTAAACTTAAACATGACAGCACTTTGGTGATATCCATGGCTGTAATCAAGCTTGTCTGCATGGCGCATACAGTGTCAGTGGCCACAACGGCCTTGCTATGGAGAGCGGCTAGGCCAAAAAGTACTGTTTGTGCTTTCTGCTGTTAACCACGATCACAAAATTTGTCACCGTTAAGGGGGGCACCATGTTAACGGGCGATTAACGCGATAACGCCAACACTAATATATATATATATATATATATATATATATATATATATATATATATATATATATAACACGATCTCATAGTTAACTCATGATTAATCACATTTTAGTTGCGTATTTTTGTCTCATGAAAAACCATTGTAATTCTCTTAACAGCACAAAAAGTGAGTGGGCTTGCTTTGTACAAATGTTTTTTATTATTATTATCATTGCAAAGATCCAACAGACTCTCATGATAAATTGTATATCAAGGATTCAGTGTACCCCGCCCGGTATGGGGTTACCGGGGCCCCACCCTGGAGCCAGGCCTGGGGGAGGGGCTCGAAGGCTAGCGTCTGGTGGCCGGGTTTCCACCCATGGGACCCGGCCGGGCTCAGTCCGAAGGAGTTACATGGGTCCGCCCTCCAGTAGGTTCACCACCTGCAGGAGGGATCATGGAAGTCCGGTGCTATGTGGATTAGGTGGCAGTCAAAGGCGGAGACCTTGGCGGACTGATCCCAAGCTTTCTAAACTGGCTTTTGGTACGTGGAATGTCACCTCTCTGGTGGGGAAGGAGCCTGAGCTGGTGTACGAGATTGAGCGATACCGGCTAGATATAGTCGGCCTCACCTCAACACACAGCTCCGGTTCCGGAACCAGTCTCCTGGAGAGGGGCTGGAGCTTGGCCTTTTCTGGAGTTGCCCCGGGCGAGAGGCGACGAGCAGGGGTAGGTATTCTTGTATCGCCCCACCTTGCTGCCTCTATATTGGAGTTTTCCCCGGTGGACGAAAGGGTTGCTTCCCTGCGCCTTCGGGTTGGGAAACGGGTCCTGACCATCATTTGTGCCTATGCACCAAATGATGTTTCAGAGTACCCACCCTTTTTGGAGTCTGTGACTGGGGTGCTGGAGGGTGCTCCTCCTGGAGACTCCATTGTCCTACTGGGGGACTTCAATGCGCACGTGGGCAACGACAGTGAAACCTGGAGGGGGGTGATTGGGAGGAACGGCCTGCCCGATCTGAACCCGAGTGGTGTTCAGTTATTGGACTTCTGTGCTAACCACAGTCTGTCTATAACGAACACCATGTTCAAGCATAAGGGTGTCCATATGTGCACCTGGCACCAGGACACCCTAGGCCGCAGGTCGATGATCGATTTTGTTATCGTATCATCAGACCTGCGACCGTATGTCTTGGACACCCGAGTAAAGAGAGGTGCAGAGCTGTCAACTGATCACCACCTGGTGGTGAGTTGGATCCGATGGCAGGGGAGGAAGCCATTCAGACCTGGTAGACCCAAACGTATAGTGAGGGTGTGCTGGGAGCGTCTGGCTGAGGCCCCTGTCCGGGAGGTCTTCAACTCCCACCTCCGGAAGAACTTCAACCACATTCCGAGGGAGTCTGGAGACATGGAGTCTGAATGGGCCATGTTCTCCACCTCTGTTGTTGAAGCGGCAGCCCAGAGCTGCGGCCGCAAGGTGGTCGGTGCATCTCGTGGTGGCAACCCCCGAACCAAGTGGTGGACACCAGTGGTGAGGGGGGCCATTAAGCTGAAGAAGGAGTCCTATCAAGCTTGGTTGGCTTGTGGGACTCCCGAAGCAGCTGAGGTGTACCGGCAGGCCAAGCGGAGTGCAGCTCGGGTGGTTGCTGAAGCAAAAACCCGGGTATGGGAGGAGTTCGGTGAGGCCATGGAACAAGACTTTCGGTCGGCTTCAAAGAGATTCTGGCAAACTGTTCGGCGGCTCAGGAGGGGAAAGCAGCTCCCCGTCCACACTGTGTATGGTGCGGATGGGACACTGTTGACTTCAACTGGGGATATCGTCGGGCGGTGGAAGGAATACTTCGAGGATCTCCTCAATCCCACTGATACGCCTTCCACAGAGGAAGCAGGGTTTGGGGACGAGGGGGATGACTCGCCTATCACAGGGGCTGAGGTCGCCAAGGTGGTTAAAAATCTCCTTGGTGGCCGGGCCCCGGGGGTGGACGAGATTCGCCCCGAGTACCTCAAGGCCCTGGATGTTGTTGGGTTGTCATGGTTGACACGCCTCTGCAACATTGCGTGGAGGTCGGGGGCAGTGCCTTTGGCATGGCAAACCGGGGTGGTGGTTCCTCTCTTCAAAAAAGGGGACCGGAGGGTGTGCTCCAACTTTAGAGGGATCACACTCCTCAGCCTCCCTGGGAAGGTCTATGCCAAGGTATTGGAGAGGAGAGTCCGGCCGTTGGTCGAACCTCGGATTCAGGAGGAGCAATGTGGTTTTCGTCCTGGCCGTGGCACATCGGACCAGCTCTTTACCCTCTCGAGAATTCTTGAGGGTTCGTGGGAGTTTGCCCAACCAGTTTACATGTGTTTTGTGGACTTGGAGAAGGCATTTGACCGCGTCCCTCGTGGATTTTTGTGGGGGGTGCTTCGGGAGTATGGGGTATCGGGCTTGTTGTTACGAGCTATTCGGTCTCTGTACGACCGTTGTGAGAGTTTAGTTCGCATTGCCAACACTCGGTCGGAGTCATTCCCAGTGAGAGTTGGACTCCGCCAGGGCTGCCCTTTGTCACCGGTCCTGTTCATAATTTTTATGGACAGGATTTCTAGGCGCAGCCAGGGAATGGAGGGTGTCATGCTTGGTGACCACAGGATCTCATCTCTGTTGTTTGCAGATGATGTTGTCCTGTTGGCTTCATCCAGCAATGACCTACAGCTCTTGCTGGGACGGTTTGCCGCTGAGTGTGAAGCGGCTGGGATGAGAATCAGCACCTCCAAGTCCGAGTCCATGGTCCTCAGCCGGAAAAAGGTGGATTGTCCTCTCCGGGTTGGGGACAGGCTCCTGCCCCAAGTGGAGGAGTTTAAGTATCTTGGGGTCTTGTTCACGAGTGAGGGGAAAATGGAGCGAGAGATCGACAGACGGATTGGAGCAGCATCTGCAGTGATGCGGACGTTGTACCGGTCTGTTGTGGTGAAGAGGGAGCTTAGTTCTAAGGCAAAGCTGTCGATTTACCAGTCAATCTACGTTCCTACTCTCACCTATGGTCACGAGCTTTGGGTAATGACCGAAAGAACGAGATCGCGGATACAAGCGGCTGAAATGAGCTTTCTCCGTAGGATTGCTGGACTCACCCTCAGAGATAGGGTGAGGAGCTCAGTCATCCGGGAGAGGCTCAGAGTAGAACCGCTGCTCCTCCACATTGAAAGGAGTCAGTTGAGGTGGTATGGGCATCTGATTAGGATGCCTCCTGGACGCCTCCCACTTGAGGTGTTTCAGGCACGTCCCACTGGGAGGAGACCCCGGGGCAGACCCAGGACTCGGTGGAGAGACTATGTCTCCCAGCTAGTCTGGGAACGCCTTGGTATCCCCTCTGAAGAGCTGGAGCAGGTGGCTGGGGAGAGGGAAGTCTGGGCTTCTCTGCTTGAACTGCTGCCTCCGCGACCCGGACCTCCGGAAAAGCGGTAGACGATGGATGGATGGATGGATCATTGCAAAGCATCCATATCTTCCATATTAGACCGAGAAAACAAAACAGGACATATTACTCTGAAAATAAAAAAATGTTTTCTTTTTTTCCTTTTCATTAGTTTAGTAACCCTGCCACTGATATCTGCGATAAAAAAAGATACATACAAATAAAAAATATATAGGCACAAAAGCAGCCCCTTAAATACAAAATGAAAACAAGAGGAGAGTGTCCCCTGAGAGGAGTAGTACAGTCTAATGACTGTATAGTAGCCCAACTGCTGCAGTTTTAAACTTACCAACACAGCCTCTTGAACATGAACATAATGTAACTGCTAGCACGTAACAGGTGAGTCAACCTAAAGGCCTACTTTCTGTCTTTGAGCCAGTTGCTCAAACAGACAAGCCTATTGACATTTTCAGACAACAGGGAAGATCGTTTTTTCTGAACGACATGTCCAGACAGTGAAAACAATCGTTCACATGGTACTGACGTGGCAGGCGTTGCTAAGTATTTGCATGCAAGGGAGGCCATCTCACTGTGTGACGCTTTATGTGTGGACCACCATTCCTGTGGAGAGTCTTCAATGCCAATCATAGGTTCTGCCTTGTAGCGCTCAATGCAGCGTTCCACGGTGTCCTCCTCTTCATCTGAGGAAGATTCTTGTGCAAACATGAGAGCTGGCTTCTTCTTCTCTGGCTCAGGCATGCTTTGGTCATCCAGTGCTGCTGGTCTCCCCTTCTCCTGCTGCTGGAGTAAGGCACGGATGGAATCCCACATGACAACCCGGTCAGGTTTGCTCAGACACTTGAGGTCCTTAAACCTTGAAATGAAATAATAAAAAATATCAACGTTATTGCCATACAAGCAAAGGCACTAGTAAAACAAAACATTGACCTAATCTCTATTCCAGATTCAGAAGAAAAAAATGGATATTGAAGAGAACCAACCCACAAAACAAAGTGGTGCTTAAGACAAACAAAATACTGAGAAGAATGTAGAATGAATATCTTACCTTGGGTCGAGTGCTGTAGCAACCCTGAGCCATGCGATGTTCAACTTCTCTTTGCGACCTTCCATATCCGCTGAAAAGGTTTCCTTGAACTTGATCAAGTACGCTGGGTCGTCCTCAGTGACTTCCATTACTCGGGACAGGTGGCATAATGCTGGCATCACCACAGAGCAAGAAACAAACTTCTCTCCACCCAGAAGATCTGTCACATATCTGCAACAATATACAAAAGCTCTTTCACAAAACTCTGTCACACACATACGGACACCTGATAGATAACCTACAGTTACAGTGATGGGAGGGGATATGAGGAATCACATGTGTTCCTGCGCGCACACACACACACACACACATTACCCATTTACAGTGCTGTGCGGGACAAACACACACAGTTGAAGGGAGAGAGGTGATACCGACAGACAGACATTAGGGCCTGTGTCCACCAAATGCGTTTTTAGGGCGGAAAGTGCTGAAAACCTAGCCTCTTGGGCGCTTCCTGGCCTTCTCTGTTGTTAAGTTACACAGGGAATCATAGCTATTGAAACAGTCACTGATTATGTCAAAATACAGAAAAAATATACAGATAATCACGAGCTACACTTTGAGTAAAATGAAGCAAATAAACAGTCTACACATAGAGATGGCCCATCTAAAACATGCCACAGGGTGGTATTTCACGTTGGGTGAGACAGGTGCTAATGTTTCTGTCTTGACACAGATCTACTTTAATTGTTAAAGAATCAGATATAGGCTACAAGACATAATTAGGCCTACCTGCAATGCTCCAATGCAGCTTCGAGCTTCTTTGTTTTCTCCAGCTCCGTTGCTGTTGGCATGGTGACTTTGGTTGAGTGTAGGGCCAGGGCAGCTGTCAGAGGTTCAATATTCCGGTTGACACGCTTTATCATTTCAAGGGTACTATTCCATCTTGTTGCTACCTCCTGCGTGAGCGCTTCTTCTTTCTGGTTGTGTGCGATTTGCTGCCGCTCGAGTTCCAGGGCATTCGTTGGGCTGTGTTTAAAGTGTCCCACAAGTTTTCTGCATTTTGCCAATGCGCTGTCGAATGGGCTATTGTGCAGAGAAACCGTGACTGCTCGGTGCATGCTGTGTGCGATGCACGGCAGGTGTTCAAAGGGGAGCTCTCTGGCTGCAGCCATCATATTGCTTGCACTATCCGTGGTCAGTGAAACAACTTTCTTTTCGATGCCCCACTCTCTGGCTACATTCATGAAGTGCTCTGCAACATTATCAGCGAAGTGCCTCTCTTCTGTCTTCATAACAGTCAAAGCATGGGACTGAAGTTTCCACTGTGGGGTGAAATAATGTGCTGTGACCCCGAGGTAGTTGTCATTGCCAAGTGACGTCCAGTAATCTCCCGTTAGCGCGACTATTTCTGTCTGCCCCAATGCCTGTTGTAACTGGGACTTCTCCGTTTCAAACAACGTTTCTATCCGGCGTGTGATAGTAGCTCTGGAAGGAGTTTCGTAGGTCCAGTCGTTGGATGCGATGCGAATTATCTCGGCCAGACCTTCATCCTCCACAATACTAACGGGCCTGCATGCTGTAGCCACCCACTTAGCTATGGCAGCTGTTAGCTTCATTTTAGTAGCAGCATCCATGGGCCGCTGTCGGAAGCCATCCAAACTTGTTTGGTTCTGACGTGGAGGAGGCGAAGCTACATCACTGGTGTGTTTGGCCATCAAATGGTATTTTAAACTGGATGTGCTTCGATGGTAGCTAAGTTCACATCGACAATAAGTGCAAATAACTTTAGTTTTATCGATCGAACCATCCTTTCCTATTTTAAATGTAAACTTTCCGTTCAGAAGTGTCCCTGGTGCATCCATTACTGTGGCTGACTAGTGCCGCCAGTGCCGCGCGCTTTAGTCGTTGGGTTCTTCTTTGTTTGATATTTGAAATCGTATCCTTCGTTCCGCCACCATGTGTACGTGCGTGGTATTACAGCCAGTACACTGTGCTTATGAAAAACTACGGTCACAGCATTAATCTCGCGTTAAAAAAAATCTCGCCATTAAAAAGGCGCTTGAGTTAACGCGATAATAACGCGATATTTTGACAGCACTAATATATAGTGTATATATACTGTATATATATATATATATATATATATATATATATATATATATATATATATATATATATATATATATATATATATATATATATATATATATCCCCTCCCTCACAAAGTGAGGGTGTTACATATGGGAAATGTGCCTTGGGACTTGCCGTAGCTCAGCTGGGGGGTGGATGACATGAGGCGGGCTACAGCTGGGGTATATATTGTGCTGTACAGTTCAATAAAGTGTGTTCAGTGTTCAACAGCAGTAACTCTCCGTTCTCCATTATTGCTACATAACAGTATGTTTGCGTGACCACGCACTACCGTTGCCTAGCAACCATGACAGCGTTTTTTTTTGGTAATATTTTTGACAGAGAACTTTATTTTTATTTTTATTATTGTATTTTCTTTATCTTTTACTTGAGAATCTTCACCTGGCAGAAAGAGGACCATGACAGATAAAATAAGACTTTAATTCATATTAAAGTCAGCAGGTAAAATTAAGGTAAATTAAAACCGCAAAATAGATAATGAATTTTTATTATTCTAAATATGTGTACCAGTTAGATTGAACTCTAAAATATATTCTTAATTACATGAGCAGTAGAAAATATAACTGTTCGCTGTTTTCATTTGTGACCATTATGTAGCTAAATAATTATAAATTATGCCTTGTATCATTTAGTTTTTAATGTTCTAAAGCAGACCACAGTGCTGTACTGTAGGATGATGACCCTCAATGATTTTCAGCAGCAGAACAGATTCCATCTTCAGCTTCATCTAAGTTGTGCCCTTCAGAGGTAAAGTGGGCTATCCCACAAAACCATTATTTTGAGAAAATGAGCTCTAAAGTTGAAATATTCTCAAAAAATCAGTGTGCCTATATCATTAAAAAGTTACCCCCTATAATTACCTTCAAGGTGTGACTTAAATATGAAAATATATTTAAATCACATATTCACAATGGGACTTTAAAAGTTATTTCAACCGTGTCATACTGTATTTTTATATTACTACATTAATAAACTAACATTAATGGGAAAAAAGGTTTGACTTCAGAAAAAGTAACAGTTTATCATGTTTAATTAATACGTTAAGTGAAGCATCCAGCACATCAGAAAAAAATGTCACGTAACATAAGCTTAAATAATCAGATGCTGATGTTTTCTGGATTTTTGGTGTTTTCAAAAAAACTGACTTTGAACTGTTTCTAACTTCCTTCCACTTCTGCCTGAGCTAAGAAAAAAAAAAAAAAAAAGCCAGACTGAGCCACATGCTGAATGCTGGGATATGGACTTCACTTCCGCTTCTGAGAGAGAGCAGACGCTTTTCTTCCCTCTCCCTCCTAATCCTCTCCCTTCTGATCCCAGCTTGCAATGTCACTCTTCTCCTGGCTGAATCTTAATCCAAATGGAAATTATGGATCTGGAAAGCGACTTATATGCGATTGTCACCACTTTAAAAAGTAGAAGATCGGGTCAGGGGGAACCCAAGGGAGACTCATGGTATTGGAATTCATGTCTGTGTGATTCGACTGAGATTGAACTGATCACAGGATCTTCTGTTTGGCCCCTGGAGTTTTCCTAGTGTATCGAAATTATCTGGGTGAGCTAATCAAATGCGGACCCCGGCGTAGCTCCCTTAACAAATTCAACAATTCGTCCAGCTGGGGGGAGCACTGACTGTCAGCGGCAGGATTAACATGGAATTTACTATCTGGCATGCATTGAAGAGAGAACGAACTCTCTGGACATGTTTTACCTATGTTTCGGTAGGTGGATAACATCTGTGGATCGCTGAGTGCTCTCCAGAGAATGATCTAAAGTATGATTCAAGCCTGTATGAAATTGAAGCACAGAATCGAAGAGAGAGAAATTTTTTATTCTCTGAGTGCACTGTGCAGATTTGACCTTGTGTTTTGGCGCCTTTGTTTACATTCCTCCTCGATGAAGATAACGCTGGGAAGTGGCTTATGTCTACCCATACATCAACAATCAGTTGTTGTCGTCAGCGGATTGGTCTCTCGAGGACATTGCCCATGTGCCTTCTGCAAGGAAGAGGAAAAGAGAGACAGACTCTGATCTCTGACTTGTTTATAAGTCACATGATTATAACATCTATCCACTGCCTGGAGGCGCCCTCTGCTGCTCACTAACAACTGTTACACTCACACTACACAATGACATGCAAATATACACACACTGCTCTCCCTCCCTCTGCTGTGTGATTGTATCTATCGTCTGCTAATGTGCATAGAGGGTTTTTTTCTGTGTAATCAAAATTTGGCTCATAAGCTTATATGAGCTTATACGAGCGTGATTCTGATAACTATGTTTTTTCTCTCTGCCTATTGTGTTTTCCCCCCCCCCCCCTCCCCCCTTTACCCCTACTGCAGACAGGCGCCTCTATGGCTGCCGTGTCATTGGATGCGCCTAATGTGCGCGCCCAATGTCAAGTCAAATTCCTTGTGTGTTTACTTGTAAATATACTTGGCAATAAAGCTGATTCTGATTCTGATTCTGATTCTGTTAAGGCCACAAGGATCCTCTTCATGTATCCTTGGTTTTCAGGGTTTTGAAGGCTGCATTTGTCAGCCGCATGTGGAGCTCACTGAATGGGACAGCCTTGGATGCAGCACAGTGACGTATCTGGCCTGTTGTGTGGGGATTTGGCATTTGAGGCTTGCTGTAGCCAGCGCCAGGTGCACAACATGGTGACATCAGGCGGGTTACGGCCAGTGTGTATAAGTGCAACTTATGCTAATAAAGTTCAGTTTGTTGCTTGGCATAGCATGGCTCAAGTCTCACTCTTTTGGTACATAACATTTGGCGACTGAGGATTAAACCATGGGGGTGTGTGCAAGACCACCACCTCTGTCCTTGGAGTCACCGGGTGTGCCAGCCACACCGCGGCACCGCTGGTTAGAAGCTTTTGATGCCTATATCATCGCGGCTGGCCTGGGCGGCGCCGACGAAGAAAGATGGAAGAGCGTTCTAATCCATTGCCTCAGCAAAGAAGGACAGCGAGTGCTTTGCATGCTGGGTAGCATGGGCTCTTTGGACAAGTGTTTGTGCATGATGGACAACTATTTTGTTGACAAGTGTAACATCACGGCATGAAGACACAGATTCTTCAACCACTGTCAGCAAGCAGGTGAGTCCACACATCATTATCTTATGGAGTTCCGTAACCTAGCGAGCATGTGTGCCTTCAGGCCTTTGGAAGAAGAGCTAATTTGTGACAAGCTAGTGTATAGCACGAGCAATGAATAGCTAAAGGAGAAGCTACTGCTAACAAAGGATGATTTTGCGCTAAGTCAAGTGATGCAAATGGCTAACCAAATCGAGTCCGCTACCCAGCTAGGAATGCAAGTACTGGCTAACGAATACCTAGCCGTCCAAGTTCCCTCTCCATGTCGAACCAATAGCAACCTAGCTAACTACTCGGGGCGGACTTCCACACGGCAGAAGACCATGGCATGGGCAGGAGTGGGAACCTAGGGAATGTGTAGCAGCTGTGACTCTCCTCGTCACCGGATGGGCTCATCTGCCTGTCCCGCTAGGGGGGAAAGGTGATACAACTGCGGTCGAGCTAATCACCTGGCTAGGGTTTGCACCACCGCCAACAAGCCGATGGATTCAGGACTCGTGGGTGTAGCCTCAGTGTGTGTAGCAGGTGACAAGAATTGGCCACTAAAATGGTATGTGGTGCAGCTCGATGGAGTTGACGTGCCACTCATGGTAGATTTGGGTGCTGCAAAATTCATACTTAGTGTGTCCATGGTAAGAAAACTTTAAAAAAAAACAAACAAACTATTGTAGCAGGCGCTGTGAATATATTTGGCTATGGACATGCAAAGATTGGCATGGTGGGCACGGTCAGTTTCTCTGTGGTGTGTGGGCCGAAGATTAGTCCCACATTCACCTATCAGGTTTCGTGCCATGGGGCTGACTTGTTGGGTATTGACTTATTGGGAGAGTTAGGATTGTCCATCATGGACCCAGCGGGCTCCACGGTGCTGACTGTTTCTCCTGGGTGACATGTTCGCTGGCCAGTGCTGTTTGCGGGCTTGGGCTGTGTGACGGCTTTCAACCACCGTCCGCTCATCGACCCCAGTGTGACGCCCAGAATTCAACCTCTTCGGAGGCTACCACTCACCCTGCGGGACGACATCACAATGGAGCTGAACAAACTATTGAGTGCCAGCATTGTCGAGAGAGTGGATGCCTCGCCGTGGATCTTGAATATTGTGGTGGCCAAAAAGAATACGGGGGGCATCCGACCGTGCATCGACCTCAGAATAGTTAACAAAGTGATCATTCCGGACAAATATCCACTGCCCACGATGGAAGAGCTCACTGCGATGTTCAGCGGCTCCAAGGTGTTTTCGAATCTGGACCTCCATCAAGGTTATCTACAAGTGCCACTCCACCCAGCCAGATGCAACCTGACAGCGTTTGTGACCCACATGGGCGTTTTCAAATATACCCTCATATCTTTTGGAATGAGTTCAGCGCTGAGCTGTTTTCAAAAAATCATGTCCATGATTCTCGCCTGTCTCAAGGTTGTGGTGGTGTATGTTACACCCAGGAGGGGCGAAGAGGGAGGAAGGATGATTTGAGCCAAGCTGTTAGACTTTGCAGCGACTGTTTATTCACTTTTCAGCACCCACGGCACATCACTTACAGAGCACAGCGCTAGACACCATCTTGTCTCTACACTCTGCCTACACTCTGTGTCGACGTCTCTCTCGAACGTTCTCTGGAACACTTCTCACTAGAGCGCCTACACTCTTCTTCTATGGTGTTCTCTAACACTACACAGTGTCTTAACATTACTGAGCGCCACCTCTGGTGTAGAAACGCTACTACTTCCATTGACAGCTCATATCTACACAGTGCATATTCAGTACTTAATACATTCCCTATAAATGCTCCCATTTACTATTAATCCTTAAATTATAGTCTCTTAGGTACATTTATTAAGAATATTCACATTTGCCATTAGCATCTAATCCACACTGTTTCTGAGGGTTCACTAGAGGTTATCCAAAATTAACGCTTTCCTACATGTATCTGGACAACATTGTGGCACACGGCATGCCATGGATGGCGCACGACGAACATTTGGAACGAGTGATGAAGGTGCTGCTAGAACATGGGGTTACGGTGAACGGAGAAAAATGTATCTTCACAGATGAATCCATTGAGTTTGTGGAATTTCGGCTGCCATCTGAGGGCCTGAGGCCCCTGCACTCGAACGTGGAGGTGGTCCTGCGACTTCCGGACCCCACGACGCCTGAACAAATTTCCTCATTTCTGGGCATGGCAAACTTCTACGGACATTTCATTCCCCATTATTCAGAGACTATTGAACTTCTTCGAGCCCTTCTAAAGCAAAACGCTCCGTGGCAGTGGACCCCGGCCTGCTCAAGAGCAGGCGCTAAACTGAAGTCTCAACTCACCTCCCTGCTAGTGTTGGCTCATTTTGATCCTCAATGCCCCACTTTTGTGACTTGTGATGTGTCTGGTTTGGCAGTGGGGACGGTCATATCTCAACTTCAAGATGGTGCAGAGCACCCGGTGGCGTTCACTTAGGTGAGGTCCCTAACTTTGGCTGAACAGAGGTACATGGTGGGTGAGGGAGAAGCACTTGTGTGTGTTTGGGCGTGTGAATGGTGTCACATCTACCTCCATGGATGCCATTTCACCCTACGCACAGACCATAGGGCGCTGACGACCCTGCTGAAGACAACTGGCTTGGGACACAGACCCCTGAGGATCCACAGGTGGGCAGAATGGCAACTTCACTACTCAGTTCACCCTAGGCAGAGAAAAGGTGGTGGCAGACCTCCTGTCCTGTGCCACAATTAACACTGGGCAGCCTGATGACTGTGATTCCTTGGAGGCAGACCTGATCAACACGCTCCACGAACTCCTCCGGAACACGGTGTCCCTCCAGGAACTCCAGGCGAAGTTGGAACGGGACCCAACTCTGTCACAATTGTGCTCGTTCATCAGGGGGGGGTTGGCCCATGAAAATGCAAGGTGACCTGGCACCTTTTCACAGGGTCAGGGACAAACTGAGTTGCTGGAATGACACGTGCATGGCGAGAGGACACTGTACGCTGGTTCCGGTGTCACTGAGATCTTGCATTTTGGCTATGCCCCATGAGGGTCATCTGGGGGTGGTTAGAGTGAGACATTGCTTCAGGGATTCGGTTTGGTGGCCAGGTATTGACAAAGACATTGAAACGATGGTTAAGAACTGTGTACCGTGTTTGGAGATCAGGAAAACCAGAGTGCCATCTACCCGACCCCTGCGACCACTACAATACCCGGAGGGCCCCTGGAAGCACATCCAATTGGACATCTGTGGCAAGTTACACACAGCGCCAACGGACAGCTGTTTCCTGCTGGTGGCTTATGATCTATTTTCAAAATGGCTGGAGGTGTTGCCAAACTGTATTGGTCACGACAGACTTGGTCACCGGTTTTCGCTCGTCGCTTTTCACTAAATGGGGGGTTCCAAACGCCATTACAATGGACAATGGTCCACAGTTCATCTCCGGGGGGCTTGAGGAATTTCTGAGGTAAAGGGGCATTGAGCACATTAGAACCGCGTTTTATCATCCTCAGGCTAATGGGGCTGTGGAACGTTTCATCAAGATGCTAAAAAATGGACTACGGGCACATCTGACTTCATGTTCTCTGACGGCCTTCAGAACATGCTCCTCCATTAAAGGGCAACGGTCCATGCCATGGCGAGGTGTTCTCCAGTGAAGCTCATCCTGGGATGCGGACTACATCTGCCCCCAGATCGGGGGTCCTCGAGACCCCCTCTCTGGCGGACACAGAATCATCATGAGATCGGGTCCTCGAACAACGGAGAAGGATGAAACAGCATAGGGTGAAGGCTCATGAACTCGATGTGTTGGACTGGGTCAGAATCAGGCACCCCAACCGTACGCACAAGCTGCAGCCGTTCTGGATGGAACCACTGCAAATCGTGAAGTAGCTGGGTCCAGACATGCTCCGGCTCTTGGATGGGTCACGGTGGCATTCCAGCCGCCTCAGGAAATCGTCGCTGGCCTAGGATCCAGGTGCTGCAGTGGACGAGACGGACACTGGTTGGGACTTAACTGATGGGGCTCTGGGGGGCGCCTGGGTACAGCCGACGGAGCCTGGAGCAGGCCTCCACCTGTGAGGCGCTCGGCTAGAACCTGTCAGAGGCCTAAGCACCTGAAGGACTTTGTGGTTGGACTTGATTAGCTAGTACGTGTTGACTTTTGGGTGGCAGAATAATCCACCTCAACATGGGGGCATTCTGGCGGTCTACCCAGATGCCCAGTTAGTTCATTGTTCTACTGGAAATGTGAAGTTCTAACGTCATGCATGTGTTCTGGGACATTTACTTGTTAATTTTTTATTTTTTTTTGGTGGTGGGTGGGGGGGGGGGGAGTTGGTTTATTTGTTGTGGGTCTACACTTTGTGAAGGGGTGGGGGGAATGTTGTGTGGGGATTTGGCCTTTGAGGCTTGCCGTAGCCGACGCAAGGCACACAACGTGGTGACGTCTCTCAGTCATATTTTGTCTTAGCCTTGTTTTAAATTGTAATCGCTCTTGTCTTGTTTTCTCTTTTTTCTCCTTTGAATTCTTGGATGGAATATGGGTGGGCAATATAAGCTGCGGCTTCAGCCATCACCCATTTCGGATAACTCACGTGGAATTGTATAGTAGAAGGAGTCTTTGTCTAATTTGACCTTGTTGTTATATTATACAGTTTCTTTTAACCTGTAATGTACTATCCGAAATAAATTCATTCATTCATTCATTCATTCACGTCAGGTGGGCTACGGCCAGTGTGTACAAATACAACTTATGCTAATAAAGTTAAGTTCTTTGCTCGGCATAGCATGGCTCACGTCTCGCTCTTTTGGTACATAACATGGCCTAGAAATGCGCACTTGGAGGATGCAGAACCTGAATTGAGACACAGCCACAGTCTCTCCAGTGAGTCCTGGGTCTGCCTTGGAATCGTCTCCCAGTGGGATATGTCTGAAACACCTCAAGTGAGCGGTATCGAGGAGGCATCCTGATCAGATGCCCAAACCACCTCAACTGGCTTCTTTCAATGTAGAGGAGCAGCAGCTCTACTCTGAGCCTCTCCTGGATGACTGAGCTCCTTACCCTATCTCTAAGGGTGAGTCCAGCAATCCTCCGGAGAAAGCTAATTTCAGCCGCTTGTATCTGCAATCTCATTCTTTCGGTCATTAGGGACCGTCAACAAATTACTCGTATCATTATGGAAAATGCACTTTCTTCAATAGCTTAAAGGTGCAAGAGATAACATTCTGACCTCCTGGCCAGTAGGTGTCACACTCACTGTTGCCTCATGATAACGTTGTATGGGTTGCCAGGTAGAGACACAAATGGCACTGGAAATAAGCATCAACAGGCAGCAGCAGACTCTACGGAAATCTCAGTTTCAGTGTGATTACGAGCCAGAAAAAGCATGTCAAGCGATAAATCTTTTGTGGTATAGTGCCCAGTGATTTTAACCAAGTCTTCTTTGATGCATATCTCCATTCAACATTTTTTTAAAATTATTATGTCATATAAGTAGTAATAATTTATAGTAATGCTAACGTTTCACAGACGTGATTGAACCTGATAATTACATAATTTTGATAATGTAATCATGGCAAAACTGTAGCTGACTTTAAGGACTTTGCTGTTTGTTGAGTGTTCTGTGCAGATATGCTGTAACACATTTTTGTGGTTTAAGTTCAGCGTTTTAGCTAAGAATGTTCTAAAATGAGCTGTTGCTATGGCTAATCCATTGACTTATTCTGCAGCCAGAGGTAGATACCTCTGATACCAACCTGACTGAAGTCAGCCATGGTCAAGGCAGAGGGAGAGGCAGGAGGAGGAAGAGAACTAGAGGAATAAGGCACAGAGACAGTGACCATCCATTCATCCATCCATCCATCTTCTTCCGCTTAATCCTTTTCGGGTTGCGGGGAGGGGCTGGAGCCTATCCCAGCATCTTTTGGGCGAGAGGCAGGGTACACCCTGGACAGATTGCCAGTCCATTGCAGGGCCAACACAGAGAGACAGACAACCATTCACTTTCACAGTCATAGCTAAGGACAATTTAGAATCCCCAGTTTTGATGCCAATTAACCTAACTTGCATGTTTTTGGCATGAGGGAGGAAACCGGAGAAATCCCGGAGTAAACCCATGCAGACACAGGGAGAACATGTAAACTCCACACAGATCACTGTTGGTTGGGGGCTGGAATTGAACCTAGGATCCCCCGGCCAAGGGTGAGTTACTGTGCTGCCGCAGTGCTAACCACTTCGCCACCGCGCTGTGTATTCACAGGCAATACAGGGAGGACTTGCTGGTGTCATGTATCTGAGCACAGGTTGTCTCTTAGCTCAGATCCTCACTTTGTTTCTTAGTTTAATTGTCTGTTGTCATTATTTTGTGGTTAGTTTTTGTATATTTGTTTGGGTTGTAACTTCCCCTCTCTCACCAGACTCTCCCCTTCAGCTGCCACTGCCTGCTTCTCTGCCAGCTCAGCTGTGGCAGCTTGGTAATTAGGTCATGGCTTGCCTGTGATGCGCACCTGCAGCTCATTTACTGTTGTGTATTTAAGCACTGCCTGTCTTCTATGTGTTTGCTGGACTATTGAATGTCAATCTTACTGTGATGATCTCCTCCTGCGTACACTGGGCGATGTCGGCCCAGGAATGCCAACTGTAAGTTTTCCCCATTTTGTATTTTTGTCTGTTGCACAGTTTTTTGGGACTGTATGTTTCTTTTATTAAACGTACAAGCACAATCCAGTGTGTGGGTATGTCTCTTCTGCCCTGTAGGGGCACACATGACAGAATAGTCCAGCCAGTGACAGAAGACCCAGCTGTTGTGTCCATGCATTTTTTTCATCTTTTGTGTTTTTCACCTACCTGGTCTGGAGTTTGCCATGGACGAAGTGGAGCGGCAGGTGGTGTGCCTCCTGGACAACGTATGGTTGCAGACATGAACCCTCCGCTCTCCCAAGACAGTCCAGAAGAGCCGGGACAACGCGGCGCGAGTGATGCAGGCGTGATGCAGGGGCTGCACGGTGGCGCAGTGGTTAGCACTGCGGCAGCACAGTTTACCCTTGGCCGGGGGATTGTGGGGATCGTGGGATCGTGGGTTCGATCCCAGCCCCTGACCAACAGTGATCTGTCTGGAGTTTGCATGTTCTCCCCGTGTTGCGTGGGTTTACTCCGGGATTTCTCCGGTTTCCTCCCACATGCCAAAAACATGCATGTTAGGTTAATTGGCTGTTCTAAATTGTCCCTAGATATTTGTTTCCTATAGGCCCTTAGAATAGAGGGTTAGTATTAATGAAAGCACTTTGAGTGGTCTTTGTGACTAGAAAAGCGCTATATAAGTGCAGGTTAGTTAGTTAGTTAGTTAGTTAGTTTCCTAATCTGTGGAGTCAACCGAAGGCAATAAACATCCTCACCTCCATTTTCTCCCTTCCAAATACTAGTGAGGGGCTGAGGGAGGTGGCTCCGACGCCTACGTCAATTCCCGCACGCTCGCCGTCAGCTCCACTTCCAGTCAAACAACGCCATCTCACATCGGATCGCCGGAGGAAGCACATCTCCTCTGCGGCAGCTATTTTCCCGCCATCTGGTCCGACAACTCCCGCGGCAGAGCCTCTTTTTCCTCGCTCCTCGCAGGCTGTTCCGCCAGCCCATTCTCTATCCTCTCCTGCCACAACCCTTGTCGCCATGATGTGCCCTCCTGCTGCCGAGAGGTCCTCCAGGGTTTCTCCCGAAACGTCCACTTCCGTGTTGTCAAAGCCGGCTCCTGTACTATCCACTGAGCGGGCCAGGATTGCCGTCGACATGGAGAGGGATGGTGTCCTATCACCTGCAGCAGAAAACAAAGATCCGGGAGGTCAGGCAAGTGTTTTTTCATTCTGTTCCATCTTGTAATGATAAACCTTGTCTGCCTCCCAGGGGAGAGACTCAGATGAAACAGTCCTCTGAGCTCTCTCCTTCTGCTGCAGCTGCTAAACTTTCTCCTATTCTCTCCGTGTTTGCTCTGTTTCTACCTGATTGTTCACTGGCCCCAGAACCAAGCCCCCAGATGATGGGGGAGCCCGTGGCCCTGGAGGATCCAATTCCAGCACCAGCACAGAGTCAAACCCCAGCTTCCACGATGGAGGAGTCTCCAGCGTGGGTCACGACAGCTGGGGCAACAAGGACTGCAATTACCATCATGCCTGCTGCGGGCAGCGGCCAGGGAAACCCGTTGGTTATCCCCAGTTGCTGTGTGTGGGCAATTAGGGACTGTTACCCTTATCCATATGGACAATCCACTGGGTTTGTTCCAGGTTGCTAGCTCACGCTCCTGGTCTGTGGGAGGTCCACATGTACATCCATGGTACAAGGTGCATCATCAGGGCATCAAAAACCAGGAGGTGGCAAGTCATTTGTCTGTTTTGTCTCATTTTCTGTTCATGTTAATTTTATTTTATATATAAAAATAAATTACTGTAAAATGGATGCCTGATATTGTTTGTGCCTTTTTTCATTTATATGTAAAGGGTGTCGATGATTCATTGTCACAGATTTACAAAGTGATGACTTTCCTATCCTCAATGTACAACTGAAATATTGTCAACCTTTGTATAACCTAGTGAAATTACTGAGAACTTCAGTTATACATGCCTGATCAGACATATGCATAGCATTCTCAATAAGCTCACTTTCTGAAATTATTTGCAGTGCAGTAAGACTTCAGTTGTTTTCAAATGGATACTCATAGTGTAAAAAAGTCATTGCATTTCAGAAAATAAGCACATCAGTAATCCAATCTGACACATAATCAGATTGTTATGAAGTTATAGTCCTCATAGTTATAAAAAAGTATTCTTTAAATAGTTAAATTTATATTGGATTACTGGATAATCTGAAAGTTTTGTTAGTATTTTATAAAAGGTAAATTTTCAGCAATATTACATTTTCTGACAGTGTACTAATACAGTGTTATAAAGCAAATCAACCTCAACTAAAGTTGTCCATGAAAAAAAGTGCTTTTTTAAAAAAAAATCAACTTTATTATTTAGCACCAATTCACAACAACAGTCAGCTCATAGAACTTTGAAGTGTTGGACAAAGACCCCAAGATTCCAGAAAGACCTCAACAATCAGGTGATCTCCTGTGAGGATTACTTAGCCACAAGTGCAGAGCAAAAACTCCATTTTAACAATAGGAAGCCTCCAGTAGAAGTGGTTTTGGCATCTGATCAGGATGCCTCCTGGTCGCCTCCCACTTCAGGTGTTTGGAACACATTCTCCGAGGATGAGACCACGGGGCAGACTGTGTCTCCCAGCTGGCATGGAACACCTTGGTGTCCCCTCTGAAGAGCTGTAGAAGGTGGCTGTAGAGAGGGAAGTCTGGGCTGCTGTAGTTGGACTGCTGCCTCCATGACCCGGATGCCCAGAAAAGCTGTTGAGGATGGACGGACGGGCAAAAGAAAATGTTAAGATAAGATAAGATAAGCTTTTATTAGTCCCACAATGGGGAAATTCCAGGATTGCAACAGCACAGGGATAGCAACACTCAGAGCAATGATTTAGAAGATAAGAAAATAAGAGCAGTGAATATACATATATACACATAAATATATAATACACAGTGCGGAGCATTGTAGCTAGATGGACTAAACAGCATAACCATGTATTTAGTTACCCTACATGGTATGAATATGTACTCATACATACAGTATTGCCACCCTCCAAAGCGACTGATATTGTCCTAATTGTATACTGGAGGAGACCATTTGTGTAAGTCTGTTGCGTCTTTTGCATTCAATACTATTAGGTCGTTACGCTTTTTTGCTATCTCTGTGAGCAGCCCTGCTTAGGTTATACAGTCTGACAGCCGTAGGTAGGAAGGACCTGTGAAACCTCTCGGTCGCGCATCTAGGATGAAGTTGTCTACTGCTAAATGAGCTCCTCAGTGCGTTCAGTATGTCCTGCATAGGGTGGGACTCGGACTCCAGCAGAGATAACAGTTTAGCCACCATCCTTCTCTCTCCTATCTCCTCCACTGGGTCAAGGCGGTGCCCCAGGACAGAGCTAGCTTTCTTGATTAGTTTGTTCAGTCTCTTCCTATCGGCTGCTGTAATGCCGTTGCCCAAGCAGACCACTCCAAAAGTGATGGCTGATGCCACCACCATGTCGTAGAATGTCTTCAAGAGCACCCCTTGTACACCAAAAGACCTGAGCCTCCTCAGTAGGAACAGCCTGCGCTGTCCCTTCTTGTAGAGTGCGTCGGTATTGTGTGACCAGTCTAGTTTATTGTTCAGATGAACACCCAGGTACTTGTAGGATGTCACCATCTCAATGTCTGTTCCTTGGATGTTCACTGGTGCTGTGAGGGGTTGTCCTCGCCTGTGGCAGTCCACCACCATCTCCTTAGTTTTCCTCGCGTTGATCTGGAGGCAGTTCCGATGGCACCAGTCCACGAAGTCCTGGATAAGTCCTCTGTACTCAGCTTCATCTCTGTTAGAGATAAGGCCGACGATCGCAGAGTCATCAGAGAACTTCTGTAGATGGCAGTGTGTTGTGTTGTGTGAGAAGCCCGCAGTATAAAGGGTGAACAGGAAGGGAGCCAAAACCGTTCCCTGGGGGGCCCCCGTGCTGCCGGTGATTGTGTCAGACACACAATCCCGGGTTCTCACAAACTGTGGCCGGTTAGTGAGGTAGTCCAGGATCCATGACGACAGGTGCTGGTCCACCCCTGCGCACAGCAGCTTGTCCTTCAGGATCATCGGTTGGATGGTGTTGAAAGCACTGGAGAACTCAAAGAACATGATCCTCACCACATTCCCGGGCTTCTCCAGGTGGGACAGGGAATGGTGAAGGAGGAAGATCACTGCATCTTCCACCCCAATGCCATGCTGGTAGGCGAACTGGAGTGGATCCATCGCTGGTCCCACCAGGGGGCGGAGGTGAGCAAGGAGCAGTCTCTCGAGGGTCTTCATCATGTGAGACGTCAGGGCCACTGGTCTGTAGCTGTTCAGGTCTTTGGGGTGGGAAGTCTTTGGTACAGGTACCACACAAGATGTTTTCCACAACTGTGGTACTCTCCCCAGCTTCAGGCTCAGGTTGAAGATGTGCTCCACAATCCCACACAGCTGGTCTGTGCAGGACTTGAGGAGCTTTGCGCTGACGCCGTCCGGTCCCGAAGCCTTCCTCACCTTGATCTTTCTCAGCTCCGTCCTCACCTGGGTCTTTGTGAGGGTCAGGTTGGGGGGCTGTGTGCTGGGAGTGGGGGGGTGTTGGTGGAGTGGGGTGTGGACAGCAGGTCTCGATGACTTTAGAGGCAGCAGTGGTTGGTGTGCAGTCGGGGGGGGGAGGGCGGTTGGTCAAACCTATTAAAAAACAGGTTCAGAGTGTTCGCCCACTCCCCGCCCCCCGTGGCCTGGGAGGAGGTATTCTGGAGCACAGAGATGGTTTTAAGGTTTCTCCAGACCCCGCTGATGTCGCTCTGTTGCAGCTTGTCCTCCATCTTCTTCCTGAAGCTGTCCTTGCCTTCTCTGATCTTCCTCTTCAGCTCCCTCTGAATTCCTATGGAATTCACCATCTCCCTGTTCCCCGACCTGCCGAACCTCTTCTTCTCTCTCAGAAGTGTTTTTATCTCAGGGTTGATCCAGGGTTTGTTGTTCGAGCAACACCGTATTGTCTTGGTGGGTATGGTGCTGTCCGCACAGAAGTTGATGTAGTCCGTGATGGTGTGAGTGAGGCCATCAATGTCCTCACCATGTGGATCGCAGAGCTGCTCTCAGGCAGTGGTTTCAAGACAGTCCTTTAAAGCATCCATTGCCTCCTCAGACCATATCTTCACCGTGCGCATGACCGGAGGTTGTCTGTGTACTAGGGGTTTGTACACCAGCAGGAGATGAACCAAGTTGTGATCCAATCTCCCGAGTGGGGGGGAGTGGTGATGAGGTATACGCCTCCTTAGTGTTAGCATAGAACAAGTCCAGTGTTTTATTGTCTCTAGTGTGGCATGTGACATACTGGGTGAACGTGGGCAGAATGGGGGACAGTGAAATATGGTTGAAATCACCGGAGATGAGGAGAAGAGCATCTGGGTGTTGTGTCAGCAGCCTGCCAGTTACTGAGTGGATGATGTCACGCGCTGTCCCCGCGTTCGCCGTCGGATTTGCATAAATAGCAATGCAGTTCATGTGTGAGTATTCCCTCGGGAGGTAGATAGACCGCATGCTAACAGCTAGCAACTCAATGTCTTTGCTGCAGTGATGTTGTTTAACCGTGATATGTCCCGGTCTGCACCAGCTGTTATTGACATACATTATCACTCCTCCGCCCCTTGCCTTCCTACTGTCTGGTGTCCGGTCTGCCCGTATTGCATGGAAACCCTCCAGTTCGATGTTAGCATCTGTTGCTAGTTCTGTTAGCCACGTCTCAGTAAACAACATCATGCTACTCTCTCTGAAGACGCTCTCGTAGCGGGAGATGGCCGCTAGCTCGTCGGTCTTATTGAGTAGCGATCGAACGTTCCCCTAATAGCAGATGGAAGGACAGGTCTGTACCTTATTTTTCTCGCCCGCCGTCTTGCTCCAGCACGGCATCCACGTCGTTTCTGTCTTATTTCACCCGGTATGTCGAAGTCTTGCGCTAGCATCTTCAAAGTCAAAGTGCCTTTATTGTCATTCCATTGTTAATGAACAATGCAACGAAACTGAGATGCTCCTCCCTAAAAACAAACTATAAACAAAAACTCACAGTTCACTCATGCATTTAACATTCTGGGCTGTTTTGAAGCCACCGCCTGGAAGCAGCTCTGCGATCCACATGGTGAGGACATCGATGGCCTCATTCACACCTTCACGGGCTACCTCAGCTTCTGTGTGGACAAATCCGTTCCCACCAAGACCATACGGCGTCACTCAAACAACAAACCCTGGATCAACCCTGAGATAAAAACACTTCTGAGAGAGAAGAAGAGGATCTTCAGGTCAGGGAACAGGGAGATGCTGAAGTCCGTACAGAGGGAGCTGAGGAGAAAGATCAGAGAAGGCAAGGACAGCTTCAGGAAGAAGATGGAGGACAAGCTGCAACAGAGCGACATCAGCGGGGTCTGGAGAAACCTCAAAACCATCTCGGGGCTCCAGAATACCTCCCCCCAGGCCACAGGGGGCAGGGAGTGGGCGAACAACCTGAATCTGTTTTTCAATAGATTTGACCAACTGCCCTCCCCCCTGACTGCACAACAACCACTGCTGCCTCTAAAGAAATCAAGTCCTGCTGCCCATTCCCCACTCCACCAACACCCCCCCACTCCCAACACACAGCCCCCCATCCTGACCCTGACCAGGACCCAGGTGAGGACGGAGCTGAGGAAGATCAAGGCGAGGAAGGCGCCGGGACCGGACGGCATCAGCGCAAAGCTCCTCAAGTCCTGTGCAGACCAGCTGTGTGGGATTGTGACGTATATCTTCAACATGAGCCTGAAACTGGGGAGGGTACCACAGCTGTGGAAAACATCTTGTGTGGTACCTGTACCAAAAACTTCCCACCCCAAAGACCTGAACAGCTACAGACCGGTGGCCTTGACGTCCCACTTGATGAAGACCCTGGAGAGACTGCTCCTTGCTCACCTCCGCCCCCTGGTGGAACCAGCGATGGATCCACTCCAGTTCGCCTACCAGCATGGCATTGGGGTGGAGGATGCGGTGATCTTCCTCCTTCACCGTTCTCTGTCCCACCTGGAGAAGCCCGGGAATATGGTGAGGATCATGTTCTTTGACTTCTCCAGTGCTTTCAACACCATCCAACCGATGATCCTGAAGGACAAGCTGCTGCGCGCAGGGGTGGACCAGCACCTGTCATCATGGATCCTGGACTACCTCACGAACCGGCCTCAGTTTGTGAGAACCCGGGACTGTGTGTCCGACACGATCATCAGTAGCACGGGGGCCCCCCAGGGAACGGTGCTGGCTCCCTTCCTGTTCACTCTTTATACTGCGGACTTCTCACACAACACAACACACTGCCATCTACAGAAGTTCTCTGATGACTCTGCGATCGTTGGCCTCATCTCCAATGGAGATGAAGCTGAGTACAGAGGGCTTATCCAGGACTTCGTGGACTGGTGCCATCGGAACTGCCTCCAGATCAACGCGAGGAAAACTAAGGAGCTGGTGGTGGACTGCCGCAGGCATGGGCAGCCCCTCACAGTACCAGTAAATATACAGGGAACAGACATCGAGATGGTGACATCCTATAAGTACCTGGGTATTCATCTGAACAATAAACTAGACTGGTCACACAATACTGATGCACTCTACAAGAAGGGACAGCGCAGGCTGTTCCTGCTGAGGAGACTCAGGTCTTTTGGTGTACAAGGGGCGCTGCTGAAGTCATTCTATGACACGGTGGTGGCATCAGCCATCACTTTTGGAGTGGTCTGCTGGGGCAGTGGCATTACTGCAGCCGATAGGAAGAGACTGAACAAACTGATTAAGAAAGCTAGCTCTGTCCTGGGGCAGCGCCTTGATCCGATGGAGGAGATAGGAGAGAGAAGGACGGTGGCTAAACTGTCATCTCTGCTGGAGTCCGAGTTCCACCCTATGCAGGACATACTGAATGCACTGAGGAGCTCATTTAGCAGCAGACTACATCATCCCAGGTGCACAACCGAGAGGTTTCGTAGGTCCTTCCTACCAACGGCTGTCAGACTGTACAACCTAAGCAGGGCTGCTCGCAGAGATAGCAAAAAGACGTAACAAACTAATAGTTTTTTGAATGCAAAAGATGCAATAGACTTACACAATGGTCCCCTCCGGCATACAACTAGGAACATACCGGTCGCTATGGAGGGTGAGAATATGTATGGGCACATAATCATACCATGTAGGATAACTAAGTAGACGGTTATGCTGTTTCATTCCATCTAGCAACAATGCTCTGCACTGTGTGTGTTTATATATTTGCATATTTATTCCATCTAGCTACAATGCTCAGCACTGGGTGTGTTTATATATTTATATATCTACATATTATTCCATCTAGCTACATTGCTCCGCACTGTGTGTGTTTATATACTTGCATATTTATTCCACCTAGCTGCAATGCTCCGTACTGTGGGTGTTTATATATTTACATATTTATTCCATCTAGCTACAATGCTCTGCACTGTGTGTTCATATATTCATATATTTATTCCATCCAGCTACAATGCTCTGCACTGTGTGTCTGTGTGTGTGTGTATATATATATATTTTATAGTAATACGTACATATGTTTATTAGCTGCTCTTGCTTGCTTGTTTTTTTTCTTGCCTTCTGATTGTTGCTCTGAGTGTTGCTATCCCTGTGCTGTTGCAATCCTGGAATTTCCCCGTTGTGGGACTAATAAAGGCTTATCTTATCTTATCTTATCTTATCTTATTCTTATAATTACAACAATAAATAATGCTTGAAACAAAATTACCTAAAAGTTGAATACAATATGTACGTAGCAATAATGAAAAACATACTGAGTGATAAATACAAAAGACCAGCTTATGCACACAGGGTTGTTGCTACAAAATAACCTAAAATAACAAAAAATATCAGCAGTCTGTGCGTGTTACATAAATCCGTTCAAAATACGTACTGCTGCTGGGAAAAAACTATGATTAAACCTGGTAGTCCGGGTTTTATGGGATCTGTACCGCTTTCCAGAGGGGAGCAAGTGAAAGAAGTCATGGCCTGGATGAGCATAGTCTTTAATGATGGCAGTAGCTCTGTTGAGGTACCGAGACCTGGAAATCTCTTCCAGAGAAGGGAGAGAACAGCCAGTGATTTTTTGCGCAGTCTCGATCACTCTCTGGAAGGCTTTGCGGTCTGCGGCTGAACAGCCCTCATACCAAACCGTGATGCCATATGACAGAATGCTCTCAATAGCAGAGCGATAAAATAAAACCAGCAACTGTGCATTCAGGCCATTCTTCTTGAGGAGCCTCAGAAAGTGTAGATGTTGTTGAGCCTTTTTTATTGTAGCTATGGTGTTAACTGCCCAGGTAAGGTTGTGAGAAATATGAACACCCAAAAACTTAAAAGCCTCCACCCTCTCCACACGCTCCTTGCCTATATATAGAGGCGGTGGTTCACTGCTGTGCTTCCTAAAATCAATAATGAGTTATTTTGGTTTTTTTTGTATTCAATAGCAGATTATTATCTGAGCACCATCTCACCAGTTTCTGGACCTCATCTCTGTATGCGGACTCATCTCCTCCTGATATGAGCCCCACTACTGTTGTGTCATCTGCAAACTTCACTATAATGTTTGTGGGATGAACAGGTATGCAGTCATATGTGTACAATTAATACAAAGTGGGGCTCAACACACAGCCCTGTGGCGAGCCTGTGTTAAGCATGACTGTAGAGGAGGAATGGGGTCCGAGTCTAACAGTCTGTGCTCTGTTTGTTAGGAAGTCCTTAATCCAAGGATCTTGGTCCGGTTAAGTGCTAACAGCTGGTCTCTGCTGTAACATATCCTACTAAAAACAGTGGCTCCGTCTGCCGGCTCAGGAGACATTTGGGCGATCCGTGTGTCCGTCCAATGTATAAGGTGTCGCCGGATCAGAAAGATTAGTAAGAGAAGCCAGATAGTAAATAGAAATTGGAAGAAATTGATCCGCTGTTGCAAAAAGGCAGCCTACTCGTGTGGCGCCGGAAGTAATATTGATGTTGACACTATTATCAAAAGTAGAAATAGTCTGTCTCCCAAATATTATAATTTGAAAAAAAAAGTCAGATGTAGGCATCTTTTCCCTATGTGATTGTTGAGTGAACTGGATCAGCGTGGTCCATGAAGGCGATCTGGGAGAGCAATATAGAAAAAGAAGGAATTGGACACAAACTTCAAATCTTTCATTGTCTCTTTAGTTTGTGTCATCCTAGCTTCTTATAGTAAGGTACAAAATACCAATGTCCAAAAAAAAATAAAATTAAATTAAAAACAGTCTAAAGAAAGAAACAGCATAAAAATATGACAAAATGTGAACTTCTAGACATTTTTTACTCAATACAAATATGCTACCACGAGTGTGCTTGGTCTACTAATGCAAAATATACTGTTGGTGATAGAAAGAGTGGGTAGAGAAATAGAATTGGATTTTACCTGTGTGCTGTGTGCCGTGTTCACTCCTGCTGCAGCATTGGACCTGATCAAGAATAGGAAAAAGATTTTCAGTTCCACATCCTTGGAACACCAAGTGTACCGCCACCTTGTATTTTCATTAACAATGAAAAGTTTAAGCCATTTTAGCATCCCCATTTGTAATATGCTCTTGATCAGACATTCAAAAAAAGAAACAAAATTTATTCTACCTATCTAGGCCTCTCCTAGCTTGTGTCCTCAGAAGCGTTTCCATTGGCAGCGGTGGTTCTGCAGGAACAAGGCCAAGTGTACGTGGGTCCTCTGGGCGTGGTTGTCTATGTTGTGGCAGCCCTGCATCTGCAGAAAGGTGCCTTGAAAGAATGTGGGCCAGAAGGGTCGGAATATGGTCATAAGTCTTCTCCTCCATGACCACGTAGACAGTCCAGTGCCTTATATTCTTTTTATACAGTCTCCTGGTCCTGAGAACACAAAGTATTAGGAAATTCATATTAGTAATTAATTCAGTACGGTTTATAGATTATTGTGTGTAAAATGTTTTGGTGGCACAAAACTTACATTGGCTTGCTGTTGACTGTCTTCCTCACCGGACAGTCCCTGTGCTGCTTATAGTCCAGTTAAAAGGGTCCGGGCCTCGTATACAGGCAGGGTAAAGGAGAACCTTTTGCTGGCATACATTAGGATATGATTTTGAAAAGCCTCAAGGTCTGCAGTTGATCTGTGAAAACACATTCATATTAATGATTGTCCTTTTTTCTTTCTGATGGCATCAAAAAATTTCCATCATACTCACCTAAAGGCCAGGTATTTGTGGACCGTCCGTAACCACTGCTTGTCCATTACAATATCGGTGAGGACCTGGAAAACCACTGAGCCATTGTTTGGTGGAGCTGTTCTTCAGTTCCTCTGTCATGGTCCGAGTGCCGATCTCGTCCGCGCTCGGGCCATACATCTTCTCCACCAGGTTTGACAGCAGAGTTACCTGCTGGCTCCCCGAGCTCTAATTGTGACAGCGCTCGGAGGAGCTTCCTGCTGTCAAAGCCGAACAGCTGTGCTGCATTGGCGGCTCATCAGTGGGCGGCATTTAACCGGACGCTGAATGCAACCCAATGCGGCAGTCTCGTCGAACATCCCTTATCATTCCACGTCTTCTTATCGTTAACGAGCATCCCTCGTCCACGGTCTGGATCGTAAGGGAGCTTTGTGTTAGCCTTATGTTTTCCTTGCTTAGCGTTCTGTGCCTTAGCCCAACGTGGCTCATTACTTTGTTACTTTGTGTTATCCTTTATCCTTAATAAACATCATTGCAGCTCATCTGTGACTTGTGGCGTCTTATGGTGGCTCGCGAGGGCCACCCATGACAGTAGACTGCCGCCAGGGCACCTAAACGGAGGCGCCAAACCGAGATGCCGTTCCCGGTGAGTTTGCATAAGTGGACATTTGCTCCTTCCTGTCTGGGTATTGTGTGCTGATAGAATGCCATCGCGGAGGGGCCATGCTCGGAGTCAGGACTACGGGCTGGCGGAGGCTTTGGAATACGTGGACGAAACGCTCATCGCTGCCTCCCTCCTCGACTATCACAGCGACGTATGCTGGTACTTGGACCTTGCTGAGGATGTCCTTAATCATATCCCTCGCTACGCTGACCATCCGACGTTAGGAGGGCTGACATCGCTGCACAACGCGACATTCTCCGTATGGTAGAGGAGGACTACGGCGAGAAGCAGAGGAGAAGGCATCCCCTCTCCCTGCTTTGGGATCCCATTCCTGTCCTCGATCCACCCCAGGAGTTCGCACCACCTGGGGGTCGTCGAAGACGTCGGTGCCCTGGCCAAGATAACCCTCAGCAAGAACCCCGTCCGGATCCTGTTCTGGGTCGTCGGAGGAACTCTGCCTCTCAGCCAGCTGCTCCTTCGGCGTTACGTCAGGAGGGAATTCCCACAGCCTCTCCCCCCAGGCCACCTGTTCCTGCTGTCCCATCTGCTCGTCGTGCCCGGATCGTCTCGGCTGTCGTCCCCTCCTCTGTGACGTCACCTCCAGCTGCAGAGAGAGTTCTGAGTCCTGCCCCAGCGAAGCTCGTTCGTGGTCCGTTGCGAGCGGCCCCTCCTCGTCCTTCCAGGGAGCCCTCTGTCACCATCCGGCGGGGAAAGGGAGGAGCAACGTTCCCTACATCAGGCACCATCCTCCCTCCGGGAGACAGGCAAGTGCAATTTCCTTCTTCTCACCAAAGTTGTGATTTGTCTTGTCTGACTCCTGAAGTGGAGTTCGGGGTTCGCAGTCCCCCGAGCTCCCACCACCTGTTGTAGCCCTGATTATTAAACCCGCTGCCTCTGTGTCTCCCTCCGCTGAGCGGTCCTCGATGCCAGGCCAACATCGCTGGATGAGGAGGGTGGCCTGCGGCTCTGGAGAGCTTGGTTCCAGCCCCGCAGCCACGTCATGGGCGGAGGAGGAGAGCGGACTGCAGCGTGGAGCCTGCGCTGACGACGAAGCGTCCCCGGGTCTCCACAGATGAGCGGTCTGATCCAGCGGGTCGAGGGTCCCCTGCCACCATGCCGTGCGGGTTGTCGGCGTGGACTCCAGTGCCGGTGGGTCCTCAGGCTGCGGAAACCATCATGTCAGCTGCGGAGCCCGACGTAGCTGAGTGGGAGCCAGAAGACGATCTCCTTCCGTCTGAGCCCGGATTGTCGGAGTCCTGGACAGCGGCAGAACCCGAGTACAGGCAAGTGCTCTACCTTGTTTTTCTCCTCTCTATTCTGGAGCACTTTTGCCTGTCTCTCGGAGAGACGAGCCAGGAGCAGCCATCCGCTGCGCCCGAACTTGTCTCGCTGGGCTCTGTTGCCACCGGTGATCCTGATCCCGGTTCTTTTCTTTCTCCTGAGCCTTCCCCCAGGGTCATCGGTGCAGAGCTGGTTCCGATCGCTGTGCTGGAGATTCCGGGTTCGGGGTTGGAGGTCGGTACTGGAGCTGCGCCGACCCAGTCAGGGTCCGACGCGGGTGCAGCCGTGAACCAATCAGGGTCCATCGCGGGTGCAGCTGAGACCCAATCGGGGTCCATCGCGGGTGCAGCGCCAGTAGGGTTCAAGGTTGGTGAGGGGGCTGCAGATCCCCTGCTACCTGACACTGGACGGGCTTGTCATCTTCTTCTCTCCCCTCATCCAAGTCGCCGCTCCTGCTCATCATCGCCAGGGGCCGTTGGGAGCCTTCTACGCTCGGCCCGGCTCTCCCACGTTTTTTCCCTGCCAGGGAGGCTGCCGCGGGCTGTTTTTCCATGGTTCTGGTGGCTGAGGGACTCGGTTCGGCCACCTGAGAAACTGTTCTGCCGGTTCGGCACCTTGGGTCAGCCACCCGACATTCTGTGTTTGCTGCGGGGTGACCTGGTTCGGCCGCCAGAAATTTGGACTCTCTGGACCTGGGAGTGGGGTAGGCCGCCCGAGCACGTTCTGATCCACTTATTCCCCTGTTGGTCTTGGGACGCAGGGAGACCACCGGAACTGTCCCTGTGGGTTTTTGGTCCCTGCCTGTTACCATTTCCCTGCACTGTCTGGGTTGAAGGTCATGCGGGGTGATAATCTTGTTCTATGTGCTGCTTGTGTTAATGTGTTTTTTTTTTCTTCTGTCTTGGTCGTCCTGTGTATTTTTGTACCTTTGGGGAATGTGGTATTTTCTGTTATCTTGCACTGTAATTGTTTCGTTCGTAGCCCGCCTTAATCTTGATTTTTGCTTTTGGGAATATTGTGTTTTCTGTTATCATGCCCTGTAATTGTTTCATTTGTGTCTGCCTTAATCATGGTTTTGCGTCTGGGAACATTGCATTTTCTGTTTTCGTGCCCTGTGTGATTCATGTATTTGGGAGTTTTGTCTTTCTTTTTCTGGTCGTCTCCGTGCTCTGTTTTCATTATGTCTTTTGGTTTATGGCTGGGCCTCTCCCTCCTGGCCCATTTCCCCATCCACCCACCCTGGGGTGGGGGGGTGGGGGGGGGGGGCTTGGGTGTCCCTGGGTGTTCAGAGCAACCCTCGGGGGGGAGGTACTGTCATGGTCCGAGCGCCGATCTCGTCCACGCTCGGGCCATACATCTTCTCCACCAGGTTTGACAGCAGAGTTACCTGCTGGCTCCCCGAGCTCTTATTGTGACAGCGCTCGGAGGAGCTTCCTGCTGTCAAAGCCGAACAGCTGTGCTGCATTGGCGGCTCATCAGTGGCTGGCATTTAAGCGGATGCTGAATGCAGCCCAATGCGGCAGTCTCGTCGAACATCCCTTATCATTCCACGTCTTCTTATCGTTAACGCGCATCCCTCGTCCACGGTCTGGATCATAAGTGAGCTTTGTGTTAGCCTTATGTTTTCCTTGCCTAGTGTTTTGTGCCTTAGCCCACCGTGGCTCATTACTTTGTTACTTTGTGTTATCCTTTATCCTTAATAAACATCATTGCAACTCATCGGTGACTTGTGGCGTCTTATGGTGGCTCGCGAGGGCCACCCATGACAGCCTCATGTAGACATTGTCCTTCCACCCATTTGTGCTCATTCACCACATGGTGGAAAAGGCCAAGCCACAATTTCTAAAAAGAGGTGAAATAAAATATTACGGTTTTCTACTTGAGAAGGCCTTAATCCAATTTTAAATTCAACTATTACAGGGCTCAAGAAGTCAAGTGACTTCTGGTGTGCTTTAATTTACTTAGGAATAAATTATGATACCTTTATTTTAATATCGGGGCTTTATGATAACAACGATTGTAAAACCCATTTTTTTCTCAAACACAGAACACTTGCACATCAAGGGTGATGATTTCTTAACGTCATTGATAGGTAAAGACTGGTAGCACAATTTTTTTGTGTTGTTACAGTTATACAAGAAATGTTGCACCTACCATGAAGTCGTCATGCGTTGGAGCTTTGTTACAGCACCACCAAAAATGATTAACCAAATCATGCTGCACGGTGGCGCAGTGGTTAGCACCGCGGCAGCACAGTTTTACCCTCGACCGGGGGATCGCGGGGATCATGAGATCGTGGGTTCGATCCCTGCCCCCGGCCAGCAGTGATCTGTGTGGAGTTTGCATGTTCTCCCCGTGTTTGCGTGGGTTTACTCCGGGATTTCTCCGGTTTCCTCCCACATGCCAAAACATGCAGGTTAGGGAGTTAAGGGGCACTTGCACACGCAGCGACCGGCAGCTGGTGGCTTGTCACCGGACTACAGAACAAATCTACCTACGGGTACAAAATAATTCCAAAAAAAAAAAAAATGCAGCCACAGAAGCAATACAGCCTGCTCCTTTGTTTTAGCTGTCTGAAGAGTATATACACAAATCCATCTTTTAGTTTTTGTAATTCATTTCTGGATAGTTAGGATATTGTAATGATTGGCAAGACTTACAGATGAGATCCTTTTTGCAAGATTCTTAGATGCATGCCGCATGTCAAAGCTTTGCTTGAAACCAGGAAAAAATGCCATAGTTTGAATAACAGAGATTGCATTTTTAATTACATCACTAAATAAAATATACAGCTATATGGCGCACATTTAGGGCGCATATATGGCATGCTTGTATGGTACGCATTTTCTCTCACATGTATTTAGTAGGCGTGACGGTGCATACTCTAGAGACTTCAAACGTCCAAAAGGACCTGACCCGGCAGAGACCTCGGCAGGTGTGAAGTGGTTTCTGGAGAGACGGAAAGTCAGAGAGAATGTCCCAGCAGGAGCCCCCGAGGCGGAAGAGACAATAGAGACGCCAACGAGCCTCGGAGGCTATATGTTTACTGAAGGACTGTGGATTGAGGGTGTGATATTTGATGTTGGGAGTTTTGTGTCTCTGGGGGTATAAGAGCTGTGAGGAAAGATTGTCCTGTCTCTTTTGTTGAGATACTTGCTTGTTAGAGGATGAGGCTGCAAATAAACCTTTCCTGAGAAATAAACTCAATCTCGTTTGTGAAGGCATCCTCTACACTGGTGACCTACGACAAACCATGGCCGGTGACGGCGAGCTTTCCGCACCGGACTCTTCAGGAGCCAACCGGGTTAACGCAGCTACCACACTACAGCTGCCCGATTTCTGGCAACATAACCCGCGCTCCTGGTTTACCACTGTGGAGGCGCAGTTCCACCTTCGGGGAATCTCAGCGGACGCAACAAGGTTCTACCATGTCATCGCAAAGCTGGACAGCCTCACAGTGCAGCGGGTGGAGAGCCTGACCAACCACCCGCCCCGAGATGACAAGTATGGCGCACTGAAAGCCGCCCTCATTCAAGCCTTCACTCCCTCGCTGGGGGAGCGAGCAGAGAAGCTCCTGGCACTGACAGAAGGGGAAGCAGACAGGCCGGCAGATCTGATGGCGAAGATGATGAGCCTGAGAGGCGAGGATGACGACAGCTTTATCTTCGCCCACCTCTTCCTCAGAACGCTCCCGCCAGCAGTGAGAGTCACCCTGGCCAGCTCACAGCTACTCAACAACCGTGACTACCACGAGCTGGGCCAGGAGGCGCAGCGGCTCGTCAACGCCCATAGACGGCACACAGCCACGATGGCAGCGGCAGAGCTGAACGCACCCCCGCGAGACGAGGGGAGACCAGAGGCTGCAGCACCGGATCCACTGACGGCAGCAGCGGCAGAGGCCAGGAGAAGCGGGGCTGACAACACCCTCTGTTTCTACCATCGGCGCTTCACCGAGAGAGCGCGCAGATGCATCCCACCGTGCCGGTACCAGCGCCAGGGAAACGCCAAGACCGGGAGGCGGTAGCAGCTGCGACTCTCGGCACGAAGAACAAGCTGCTTTTCGTGACAGACGCGAATTCAGGGAAAGAGTTCCTGGTGGACACAGGCTCCCAGCTAAGTTTTGTCAAGCCTGCCTACGCGGACATGCTGATGCCTGCCAGCGGACCCCTGGTGTTAGCGACGAACGGCTCCACGATCAAAACCTATGGGGAGAAGACGCTCCTCCTGTCCCTCCACGGGTGCACCTTCGAGTGGACCTTCGTTGTAGCTGCAGTTAACAACAACATGCTAGGTGCTGACTTTTTATGCTCAAACAGTTTGTTAGTTGATCTTGCTAATAGACGTATTGTAAATGCACTGTCTTTCTACTCTATCTCCTGCACAGCTCGGGTGGCCCTGCCTTCTGCACATCCCAATGTCACAGCTGCGGGTGGTAAGTTTCATGCATTACTCAACCAGTTCCCAACACTCACGGTCCCAACATTTTCAGCGTCAGTTGCCAAACATGGGGTCGAGCATTTCATAGCTACCTCTGGCCCCCCTGTTTTTGCAAAAGCTCGGCGCTTGGACCCAGCTAAACTGGCCATCGCGCGCGAGGAATTCGCCAACTTGGAAAAACTGGGCATTGTTAGACGCTCGAACAGCTCTTGGTCGTCACCCCTGCACATGGTGCCCAAGGCTGACGGCTCGTGGCGCCCTTGCGGTGATTTCTGCAGATTAAATAATGCTTCAGCACACGACCGCTACCCGACTCCACACATCCAGGATTTTTCGGCACATTTGGCGGGGATGCGCATCTTTTCCAAAATAGATTTGGTGCGCGGTTATCACCAAGTTCCAGTCCGCGCGCAAGACATACCCAAAACGGCAGTTATAACCCCTTCCGGGCTTTTCGAGTTTTTGCGCATGCCTTTCGGCCTCAAAGGCGCCACGCAGACGTTCCAACGCATGATGGATGCAGTGCTGCGTGGCCTCCCTTTCGTGTTCGCTTATTTGGATGATATTTTGGTAGCCAGTGCATCCGAAGCCGAGCACGAACGCCACCTCACAGCCGTTTTTCAGAGGCTGACAGAGCACGGGCTGATCATTAACCCAGAAAAATGCCAATTCGGGGTAGCGCAAATCGATTTTTTGGGACACCGCGTGTCTCCAGAGGGCGCGGTCCCGCTGCCGGATAAAGTGCGCGTGATAACGGATTTCACAGTTAAGGCACTGCAAGAATTTTTGGGGATGGTCAATTTTTATAACCGTTTCCTCCCCAACGCGGCACGGCTCATGCACCCATTGTATGCGGCATTAAAGAAACAAAAACCTACAGCTAAGGTCGAGTGGTCCCCGGACCGGGAGCGCGCTTTCTCACAGGTCAAATCGGCCCTCGTGAACGCTGCGTTATTGGCACACCCGGTGCCAGCAGCTCGCATGGCGCTAACCACGGACGCTTCCGACGTGGCAGTGGGAGCGGTTGTCGAGCAACTGGTAGCAGGGAGCTGGCAACCACTTGCGTTTTTCAGCAAAACATTGCGCGATAACGAGCGTAAATACAGCGCGTTTGATAGGGAGCTTTTAACCCTGCATTTGGCCATCCGCCACTTCCAGTTCTGGTTGGAAGGGCGCCGTTTCACCGCGTTTGTAGACCATAAACCATTAACTTTTGCAATGGCTAAAATTTCAGAGCCTTGGTCGGGCCGGCAACAGAGACAGCTGGCCGCAATTTCGGAGTTTACCACCGACATTCAACACGTGGCGGGTAAACACAATGTAGTAGCAGATTGTCTGTCGTGCGCAGTTGCACTGCCAGGCCCCCAGGGGGCAGACTCGGCGGCTGTAGACTCGGGCCAGGCTTGCGGCGTGGAAGCACTCACAGCCCCGGTCTGTGTTGGGTTAGATTATGCAGCCATGGCCGCCGAGCAGGTTAACGATGCGGACGTGCGCGCGCTCCAGTCTGGGCCAACAGGGCTAAGGCTGGAGCACAGGGTGCATCAAAGAGGTATGCCCCCCCTAATCTGTGATATCTCCACAGAGCGCCCCTGCCCCGTGGTCCCGGCTGCATGGCGTCGCCGTGTTTTTGACTTAATACATTCGCTGGCACACCCGGGCGTTCGCGCGTCAATCAAAATGGTGGGAGAGAAGTTTGTTTGGCCGGGGCTGCGTAAACAGGTCAAAGAATGGGCCGCAGCCTGTGCAGCGTGTCAAAGAGCAAAGGTACACAAGCACACGCGGGCCCCTCTAGAACCTTTTCACATCCCAGCCAAACGCTTCGACCACGTGCACGTCGACTTGGTGGGACCCCTCCCGCTGTCACAGGGGTTCACACACCTTCTAACTATGGTGGACCGCACTACGCGCTGGCCAGAGGTGATTCCCCTGGCGTCAACCACAGCAGCAGACGTTGCGTGCGCTTTTTTAATGGCTTGGGTCGCGCGCTTTGGAGTCCCGTCAGACATAACGTCTGACAGAGGACCCCAATTTGTTTCCGAGCTCTGGTCATCCATGGCACTCAGCCTGGGGGTGAAAATTCATAGCACAACTGCGTATAACCCCCAGGCCAACGGTTTGTGCGAACGCTTTCACCGGTCATTGAAAGCAGCCCTCAGAGCGGCTCTCACGGACACAAATTGGGTTGATAAGCTTCCATGGGTTTTATTAGGGTTGCGTTCAGCACCTAAAGAAGATTTGCAGGCCTCTCCGGCCGAACTTGTCTTCGCCCAACCTCTCCGGTTACTGGGAGAATTCCTTCCTGAGAACCTCGCACCAGATCGCCCCCCCCTGCTCAGCTGCTGCAGAGCGACGCGGGATCAAACACCCTCCGCAGTCCAGTTCATCACAGTTTCCCACGCGTTTTTGTGCCTAAAGCCTTAAAGAATGCAGAATTCATCTTTGTTAGACACGACGCACAGAGGTTAGGTTTAAGACCACCTTATGATGGACCGTTCAGAGTGTTAGAAACCGGGGAAAAGCATTTTTTTGCTCGATTTGGGAGACAGGAGGGAATTGGTCTGCATTAACAGACTCAAACCCGCTTTTGTGTTAGCTGATGAACAAGTCCAGTTGGCCAGGGCCCCCCGCCGCGGCAGGCCGCCGGGGAGACATTCTGCTAAGCTTTCACAACGATGTGCTAATGACTCTGATCCACAGATGCAAGAGACAGCCACAGGCAGAGCGAGACCTGCTCATAGCAGATATGGCAGGAAGTTGAAGCCCAAGCAGTTGGATGTGTGATCTGTTGTGCCAATTTTTTTCTCGTTCTGTGTGATATGTCATGATTCTATGCATCTGGGGTGTAACTTGTCCTTATTTAGACGTTTGGGGGGGGGTTATATGGCGCGCATTTAGGGCGCATATATGGTATGCATGTATGGTACGCATTTTCCCTCACATGTATTTAGTAGGCATGACGGTGCATACTCTGGAGACTTCAAACCTCCAAAAGGACCTGACCTAGCAGAGACCTCGGGAGGTGCGAAGTGGTGTCTGGAGAGACGGGAAGTCAGAGAGAATGTCCCAGCAGGAGCCCCCGAGGCGGAAGAGACAATAGAGATGCCAACGAGCCTCGGAGGCTATATGTTTACTGAAGGACTGTGGGTTGAAGGTGTGATATTTGATGTTGGGGGTTTTGTGTCTCTGGGGGTATAAGAGCTGTGAGGAAAGATTGTTCTGCCTCTTTTTGTTGAGATACACTTCTTGTTAGAGGATGTAAACTCTGATCGCGGAACAGCAAACACTTTTGGTGCGACTCGGACGATTTTCCCGCGCCCGGTCAGCATTTGCTACCCCCCCCCTCCTCCTGCACAGAGCTTTTCCCTGCTCGCTGCCCAAACTGCAACACCGAGGTCACGGTCCCCTACCGTGCCCTCTGGGGGGGAGCAGTGTAGCGGGTTGAATTCAACCCCCCCACAACACACAGAGACAGTCAGCTCGCACTCCTGGGTTTTTTCCGCTGCATGCTGTGTTTACAGCTGTGAGGTTAAAGTGTCATCCATGCATTGTGTTCATGCATCCTTTCTGTACCTCTGATATGCAAATGCCCAGATCGACTGCTGTGAATGTCTTTGATGTATTGTTTGAGTTGAGTATATATGCTGCACTGTGCTGTAAATCTGCCTCTCATTCTCTCACTTCAACCGCTGCTGCAGGACACAGACATTGTGTCTCTGAGAGCCTGAGGACATCACCTCAGCCCGCAGCACGAGGGCTGGGGAGGTGTTCCGATGAAGGCGGGTGATAATAAAGCTATTAAAAATCCAACGCTGCCTTTATTTTATCATCCTCTTCACTGGAATTTTTTTTTTTTGATTTTTAAATTGTGAAGGCATCCTCTACAGCTATAGCATTTTAATATCACTTACCTATGATTGCCGAGATCTGTGAATGCGCATCAGTGCACACTTTGACCACCTTCACTTCTGTGAAGAGTTGGGTCATGGTGTCCATAAAGGCCTTCTTCTCCATTACAACGGAGTTGTGGTCAGTCTGACGCCTGTCAACGGTCCAAACTGAAATGATGTCTTTGGTTTCATCGTCCGTAGCCGTGTATGTGCAGTACTGAGCACAGTGACTAGGGCTGTCTATCCTCCCTTCAGCTATAGACAGTTTTAAAAATGAATTAGCTTTGAGTTAATGGAAAAAAAAAATAAAAAAAATACTCTCTCCACGTCACCCCCCCCCCCAAAAAAAACAACAACAAAAAAATGCACCGATGAGCACCACTTCTCTGTCTTTGATCCTGTTTATTATCTCCCGTCTTTTCTCCATCCAGCTATCCTTGATACTGTCCACACAGTAGGTGTCCTTGATGATGTGAAATGTCTTCTGGGCCACAAACCCTATATTCATAAATTTAAATAATAGGGCAACTTTGCTGTAGTTATTCCCCGACAGTAGAATGTTTGAAGCCATCGTGAAATCTCCGGCTTGCATCCCAAACTTGAGGGTGGGTTGTGAGTTCCAGCTCCAGATAAGATGGCCTTGTGCACATATCTGAATACAGAGACATACAGAACATTTAGTGATGGTGAAGTGATTTTATATCCAAACAATCATTTATATTAAAAAAGGCACAATGCTATGACATAGTGGTGTTTTTACATCCATCCATCCATCTTCTTCTGCTTAATCCTTTTCGGGTCGCGGGGGGGCTGGAGCCTATCCCAGCATCTTTGGGCGAGAGGCAGGGTACACTCTGGACAGTTCGCCAGTCAATCGCAGTTAGGTTAATTGGCATCAAACTGGGGATTCTAAATTGTCCTTACGTATGACTATGAGAGTGAATGGTTGTCTATTGGTGTTTTTATTAAATTTTATTGTTGTGTACAGTATTTCACAAAAGTGAGTACACCCCTCACATTTTTGTAAATATTTTACTATATCTTTTCATGGGACAACACTGAAGATAAGATACTTTGACACAACGTAAAGTAGTCAGTGTACAGCTTGTATAACAGTGTAAATTTGCTGTCCCCTCAAAATAACTCAACATGCAACCATTAATGACAGGACAGGTCCAGGACAGTGGACTAATACTGAACAGAAAAAAAAAAATGTCAGTTTGGTGTCACAGAAATTACCTTTTTGGGAGACAAACTTTCAGGTGAAGGGGTTGAGCCTGATCAGTCAAAAGTGCAGGCTATACTGGACATGCCTACTCCCACTGACAAAAAAGGAGTCCTGCGAGTCATGGGAATGATCATCTTCCTTGGAAAATTCATTCCTCATCTTTCTTCCAAAACAGCATGCCTCAGAGAGTTGCTCCAACATAACAAGGAATTTGAGTGGTCGAAACGACATGAAAAAGAATGGAATAAGCTAAAGGAAATTACAACCACAAAGCCTGTCCTCACATTCTTTGACCCCTCAAAACCAACAAAGATCTCCACTGATGCCTCAAAGGATGGTTTGGGAGCTGTTCTGCTTCAAGCTACAGAGGATAAATGGCAGCCAGTAGCATACGCGTCGAGATCAATGACAGAGACGGAAAAACGCTATGCCCAAATTGAAAAAGAGACTCCGGGTTTAGTGTTTGGGTGTAGTAAGTTTCACAGTTATGTCTATGGTTTGCCAACCTTTACTGCAGAGACTGATCACAAACCACTGGTGTCAATTGTAAAGAAAAACCTCAATGACATGTCTCCGAGAATACAGCGCATGATGATGAAACTCCAGCGATATGACTTTGAGTTAATCTACACGCCAGGCAAATATATAGTGCTAACGGATGCTTTGTCACAGACACCTGTATCAAGCAGCTGCACAGAGTGCATCTCCTCAACAGATGATGTGGAAACTCATGTCAACATGGTGACAGCTTCACTCCCTGCATCAGATGTGATGCTAGAGCAAATTGCACAGGAAACGGCAAAGGACCCTGTGCTGCAAAAGGTTGTCCAGCAGATTCATGGAGATTGGGCAAAGGGAAGCAGCCCACAGTACTATTCAGTGAGAGCAGATCTGAGTGTGGCAAATGGCCTTGTGCTGAGACAGAATATGATTGTTATTCCTCAGTCTATGTGCCAGGACATGCTGCATCGTATCCATGAAGGGCATCTTGGAATACAAAAATGCAAAAGGAGAGCCAGAGAAGCAGTTTATTGGCCAGGTATCAATATGGATATTGAGAACATGATAGGGAAATGCAACACATGTCTCACACACCACTACAAACAGACAAAAGAGCCAATGCTGATTGCAGAGCAACCAACTGCACCATGGCAAAAAGTGGGCACTGATCTCTTCCATTTGTATGGCAAGGACTATGTCTTAGTCATAGACTATTATTCAAACTACCCTGAGGTAGCCCAGCTCACTAGTACATCAGCACAGTCTGTCATCACACACATAAAAAGCTTATTTTCTAGACATGGAATCCCACAGTGTATGGTTAGTGACAATGGCCCCCAGCACAACTGTGCAGAATTCAGGGAGTTTGCCAAGCAGTATGGATTTCACCACACTACATCTAGCCCACTGCATCCACAGGCTAACGGACAAGCCGAAAAAGGAGTCCAAATTGTAAAAAGACTTTTGAAAAAAGCAAGAGATAGCAATACTGACCCATATCTTGCTTTGCTAAGTTATAGGTCAGCAGCACCAGAGTGTGGTGCATCACCAGCAGAGCTGCTAATGCGTTGTAGGCTGCGCACCACTTTACCACACATTATCACAGAGAAAGACAAGGACAACAACAGAGAACTGACTAACAAGAGAAAGAAACTGAAACTCAAACAGAAAATGAACAATGACAGATCAGCAAGGAGACCGGAACCTCTTTGTGAAAGGGACATTGTGAGAATTGACGATCCTAATACTTGGACCAGAAAGGCAACAGTTCTCAGTGAGGTGGGTCCCAGATCCTATACGGTGAGAACAGAGGATGGACAAGTGTTCAGAAGAAACAGGAAGAGTCTTTTGAAGATTCTGGAGGACACTGAAGGGCAACCTCAGGAAACTGAGTCTGGAAAGGATGTTAATGTGACACTAGATTTGCAGCACACTGAGCCTCCTTCATCTTCCCCAGATGTTGTCACTCCAGCTCTGAGACGATCCACCAGAAACAGGAAGCCACCTCAGAGACTCATAGAACAGCGAACTGTTGAAGTTGTTTAAAAAAAAAAGAGTTGACAGTTACATGTTTTTTGTTACAAATGGAATAGTTGTGGCTTTCTTGTTTTGTTTGGTTATCAGTATGCAGTGTATTTGTGAAAAAAGGAAAAGTTTTCTGTGTACTGCATTAAGACATCTTGAATGTTAGTAAGAAGGTTTATTCAGTTGCAGTCTTGAAATGCTGTATATGTGTTAGTTACCAAGTTATACTAACCTGCTGAGGAAAGGGGATGTACTGATAGGTGTTACCACAAGGTGGCAGTATGATCACATGAGATAGCAGGTAGATTCATGAAGTGGTAAAACGTGAACCGGAAGAGATGATAATAAAAAAGGAAGCACGTCTTGCTGGCATGGTGATTAAGACTAAGTGTCTTTGTTATAAGTAAATAACATTACAAAGTCCTCATCTGATGTGTCGCTCTGAGTACCATCCACCTCGTCCCAGTCTATACTGTTAAATGATTTTTGATGAAAACCATACCACCATGAAGTTATTAATAACTACACTTCAAGAGATAATGTCTTTATCCTCTTAGTCACTTACATACTGTTTCTGAGGTCACTGATTTCATCCATTTTCATGTCCACATTGTGCTCCTCTTCCACACATCTCCTGAAGGCTAAACAAAACAGTCAGATGTTTTCTGTAGGCCAGCATAAGGGTGGAGAGAGTACTTACAACAGTCATAGAGGTAGACATTACCATAGGCTCTATATTGTCATAAACTCCCCGTGCGCTTCTCCACAGCGCATGGAGGAGGGGAAAAAGGATGAGGATTTAGGCGTGGGTCACACCACACACATGCATTAGACACAGAACACAGATAAACAGTTACAGCTTCTACGATTGACAATGGCTCAGAAACTAAGGAGTCCTCCAGGACGCTCAACAATCTTGAGTGAGGTCAGTGGGAAAATGTGCACAGTAATACTCACAATACCGGAGCTGTCTGAGCGAGTCCCAAATAAAGCTCTGAGAGTTACAATCCTTTGATGACCTTGGCTTCAAATGGCGAATGACGACTCTATGAAGCACAATGACCCAGCAATGCATGACTGGAAAAAGGCTCCTTAAGTGCATGCATTGCTGGCTCCACAAATTGCGCACACCTGGGTGAGGAGCAGGGAGATGGCACACAGGAGTGGGAACAGCTGGCAGTCACAAAGAGGGGGCGTGGTCCGACCGGCAGACAGTTAGACAGTGCTCAATCTAGCGTGAGCCCAAGAGGCTGCCTCACCAGGGCCGGCCAGAAAGCAGTAGCTATGGGTACAGTAAAGCACACAGAAATACATACTAATGTGGGGTGACCTACCACAATCAGCTTGGACAATCAGAGCACTCAGCTTGAGCAGGAAACAGAACAATCACAGGATTGATATGTATGGACTGAGATCAATATGTAAATGTGCCTTACATTCTCTTTTGTCCTATTGTCATACAGCCTGGGGGCAAAGAGAGGAATTCCGGCGCCAGTAATCAAGCAATTGATATGTGTGACTGTTATGTAAATGTGCCATGCATTCTCTCTTGACTGTGATGTAAAGGTGCCATGCATTTTCTCTTGACTGTTATGTTAATGTGCCATGCATGCTCTCTTGTCGGTATAAATGTGCTCACTCAAAGCTCACTGTATCGCTCTTTGACAACGACTCAGGGCTCACTCACAGCGCACAGCCAGATCGCTGGGTGAGCCTCGTGATGGAGGAATAAAACACCTTTAAACTTCAGCTTGCTGTGTCCGCCTGCACTTATTCGTTCCTCCACACTGGTGACCTGACGTGAATGGACTTCTCTCCCTTCTGCCGCGCTGTGGACTATTTTTTCCTCCACACTGGTGACCCTCGACGCAGAATGGAACACCAGGCGAACACCCCGGAGATCATCCACGACCGGGAAAGCCTCAGAAAGCAGCATGGTGTGACCTTCGCCTGAGATTTTGGACCTCCACGCTGGGACCTGCCGAGGGAGAATGATCGTCTGCCTCTTCTCACCGTGCAGTGGATCCCAGAGACAGAGGATCGCCCACATCCTTCGCATCCACACGAGCACGCGCGCACCTTGTCCTCTCTCCACGATGGCGACCTCCAGAGCCGGATGGAGAACGCAGCGCTTGGACCAGAACACACCATGACCCAACACGAGCGAACGACAGCAACAGCCTGAACAGGGAAGACCATCAGCGCCGACTGTGCTGATTTCCATCAAGCTCCCTGACCCTGACTCACCTCTCGACGGCAGACCTTCTGCGCACAGAAGCCACGTGCGCACACTACAGTATTACGAGGACAGCGCAGCTTTCAGCTATGTGGTCACTGCGCCAGGCGCGCACCACGCACCAGGGACAAACCGGCTCCACAGACTGAAACAACATCCTTCGCCGCTGCACATGCCCGAGAAACACGGCTGATCGCCACCCTCGGAACCTTCAGGGCTGCTCACGCACCTGAGGCAGACATGCAGCCTGCACACAGGACTTTGTATGGGTCTCAGCCACGGCGCACAATGGGAATTCAGCCATCTGCTGTCCCCGATGGCTTTAGGGCTGCGCCCGCACCTAAAGACAACCCGCCAAGTCCCTCACACAGCTCCAGCTTCTGTTCTTTCTCACAGCCGCTACGCATCCTCGCAGGACTGAGCCGCGAGAGGAGTCAGAGACAATTTTTTTCTTCTTCTCACAGCCGCTGTGGAGCTCTGCCACGTTTAATGGGAAAGTCCCTCACCATCGCGGATCCACATGCAATTTTTGCACGGCCCGGACAACTTTGCCATCCCGGGCCAGCACTTGCTTACCCCCACCTCCCTCCACCTCCTCCTGCACAGAGCTTTTCCCGCACCTCGCTTCCAAAGCCGGCTGATCGCCGTCTCGTTCCCCTGCTAAGCCCTCTGGGGGGGAGCGGTGTGGGGTGACCCACCACAATCAGCTTGGACAGTGAGAGCACTCAGCTTGAGCAGGAAACAGAACAATCACGGGATTGATATGTATGGACTGAGATCAATATGTAAATGTGCCTTACATTCTCTTTTTTCCTACTGTCATACAGCCCTGGGGCAAAGAGAGGAATTCCGGCGCCAGTAATTAAGCAATTGATATGTGTGACTGTTATGTAAATGTGCCATGCATGCTGTCTTTGTCGGTATAAATGTGCTCACTCAAAGCTCACTGTATCGCTCTTTGACAACGACTCAGGGCTCACTCACAGCGCGCAGCCAGAGCGCTGGGTGAGCCTCGTGATGGAGGAATAAAACACCTTTAAACCTCGGCTTGCTGTGTCCACCTGCACTTATTCGTTCCTCCACACTAAAATACATACAACGTGGCACGTACCCACAGAGAGGCCAGGACCGAGCCGGGGGAAACCAAGCCAGCTCGGTTCCTGACATACACTACCGTTCAAAAGTTTGGGGTCACCCAGACAATTATTTTGTGTTTTCCATGAAAAGTCACACTTATTTACCACCATGAGTTGTAAAATGAATAGAAAATATAGTCAAGACATTGACGAGGTTAGAAATAATGATTTGTATTTGAAATAATAATTTTTTCCTTCAAACTTTGCTTTCGTCAAAGAATCCTCCATTTGCAGCAATTACAGCATTGCAGACCTAACATGATTGCACAAGGGTTTTCTAATCATCTATTAGCCTTCTGATGCAATGAGCAAACATATTGTACCATTAGAACACCGGAGTGATAGTTGCTGGAAATGGGCCTCTATACACCTATGTAGATATTGCACCAAAAACCAGACATTTGCAGCTAGAATAGTCATTTACCACATTAGCAATGTATAGAGTGTATTTCTGATTAGTTTAAAGTTATCGTCATTGAAAAAAGTGCTTTTCTTTCAAAAATAAGGAAATATCTAAGTGACCCCAAACTTCTGAACGGTAGTGTACAGTGGGGTAGTCAGCCACCAATTGTGCACGTTCTCACACTTAAAAGATGAGAGAGGTCTCCAATTTTCATCATAGGTATACCTCAACTATGAGAGACAAAATGAGAAAAAAAAATCCAGAAAATCACATTGTCTGATTTTTAAAGAATTTAGTTGCAAATTATAGTGGAAAATAAGTATTTGGTCAATAACAAAAGTTCATCTCAATACTTTGTTATACACCCTTTGTTGGCAATGACAGAGGTCAAACGTTTTCTGTAAGTCTTCACAAGGTTTTCACACACTGTTGCTGGTATTTTGGCCCATTCCTCCATGCAGATCTCCTTTAGAGCAGTGATGTTTTGGGGCTGTCGCTGGGCAACATGGACTTTCAACTCCCTCCAAAGATTTTCTATGGGGTTGAGATCTGGAGACTGGCTAGGCCACTCCAGGACCCTGAAATGCTTCTTACGAAGCCACTCCTTCGTTGCCCGGGCGGTGTGTTTGGGATCATTGTCATGCTGAAAGACCCAGCCACGTTTCATCTTCAATGCCCTTGCTGATGGAAGGAGGTTTTCACTCAAAATCTCACAATACATGGCCCCATTCATTCTTTCCTTTACACGGATCAGTCGTCCTGGTCTCTTTGCAGAAAAACAGCCCCAAAGCATGATGTTTCCCCCCCATGCTTCACAGTAGGTATGGTGGAACCGTAACTGGAAGTCACAAGTTGAGTTTTTACCAAAAAGTTCTATTTTGGTTTCATCTGACCATATGACATTCTCCCAGTCCTCTTCTGGATCATCCAAATGCTCTCTAGCAAACTTGAGACAGGCCTGGACATGTACTGGCTTAAGCAGGGGGACACGTCTGGCACTGTAGGATTTGAGTCCCTGGTGGCGTAGTGTGTTACTGATGGTAGCCTTTGTTACTTTGGTCCCAGCTCTCTTCAGGTCATTCACTAGGTCTCCCCGTGTGGTTCTGGGATTTTTGCTCACCGTTCTCGTGATCATTTTGACCTCACGGGGTGAGATCTTGTGTGGAGCCCCAGCTCGAGGGAGATTATCAGTGGTCTTGTATGTCTTCCATTTTCTAATAATTGCTCCCACAGTTGATTTCTTCACACCAAGCTGCTTACCTGTTGCAGATTCAGTCTTCCCAGCCTGGTGCAGGTCTACAATTTTGTTTCTGGTGTCCTTTGACAGCTCTTTGGTCTTGGCCATAGTGGAGTTTTGAGTCTGACTGTTTGAGGTTGTGGACAGGTGTCTTTTATACTGATAACGAGTTCAAACAGGTGCCATTAATACAGGTAATGAGTGGAGGACAGAGGAGCCTCTTAAAGAAGAAGTTACAGGTCTGTGAGAGCCAGAAATCTTGCTTGTTTGCAGGTGACCAAATACTTATTTTCCACCATAATTTGCATATAAATTCTTTAAAAATCCTTCAATGTGATTTCCTGGATTTTTTTCCTCATTTTGTCTCTCATAGTTGAGGTATACCTATGATGGAAATTGGAGACCTCTCTCATCTTTTAAGTGGGAGAACTTGCACAATTGGTGGCTGACTAAATACTTTTTTACCCCACTGTATATAGTCATAAAAAATCTCAATACAATGTCTTTTCAGCAACACACAATGATAATATTAATCAAATTTCACACAAAATTATACCTCTCCTCCAGGTGTGAAAGTTCAGTAGCTGTGACCATCTCTTCTTCACTGCGGACATGCTCACTAAAAGCAATTATTCCATTTAAATATCCAATGCCCATACATCTTGGTAATTTGGATGACAATCTAAGTTATGTGTAACTGAAAATACATAACTGCACTAAACTTATTGTTTATTATAATTGTTTGGAGTACTCACTGTTCTGGTGAAAGTGACCCTTGTATACTTGAAACAGGTGGCACTGGTTTCAGAAATCAGAAAAAGCTTTATTGCCAAGCACGTTAAAAACACACGAGGAATTTGACTTGACATTGGCGCGCGTGTAAGCGCAACACAACGACACGGCAGCCATAAGGGCGCCTCATCAAAAACAGAGAGGGATAAGGTGGGGGGGGGGGGGTTTGAGGGAAAGGAATGACACAATAGGTGGAGAGAAAAAAACTTCGTTATCAAAATACAGCTTATAATTGTGTAAGCAGATTATGGTTACAATGAAAAAAACCTCTCTATGGCACAGAGCAGACAATCCACCTCACAAAACAAGACAGCAGAGAGAGGCAGTGAGTGTATGTGTACATCAGTGTAAGTGAATCAGTCGTGTATGCTGAATGCAGAGTGAGTGTCAGTTATCAGTTTCTGGTGGACAGCAAAAATCCTCTCTCAGCAGATGTTATGTCTTAGTGTCTGAAACTTAGAAAAGCATGTCCTTGTGAGATCAACTCTCAGTGCATGGCAGATGGAAATTTCTAAGTCAGTCACATGGCGCTGTCCTTGAGAGTTCAGATTACTGTACGCCAGATTGTTTATGAAGGAGAGAAATCAGCCAAAACATTTCTACTGCTTATCTTCATCCAGGAGGAGTGAGAGCTGAGGGGCGCCGAAAACAAGGTCGAATAAGCACAGTCACTCAGAGAAAACTTTTCATCTCTTATGCGTTCAGTGCTCCATAATTTCCATCATTGCCAGGCTTTAAAATCATTTCCTGGAGAGCTCCCAGAGACATCGAGATGTTGCCAATCTTCCTATTCAGTTCACCATTAGCCGCTATAAGAGTCCTCCCCAGCTGGTCAAATTGATGAAAGAGCTTAGTTGGGTCAGCATTTTGATAAGCTCTGTCCATCTTCTTCAGTTTTCGATACACCAGGACTATCCCAAAGCCGATCAGTAGAAGTCCTGAGATTGTGAAGCCGAATAGGTAGATGTCTTCTGCATCTTCAATCGAAAGGTCGCACAGACACATAAGTTTTCAATTGTATGTGTCTCTCACGTAACCCGCAGCAGCAGTACCTGCAGGACAGATGGGCTCCCCCGGGCCCGATTTCCTAGTTGAAAAGACAGTGTCAATTGTGTTCAAGGCCCAGCTTACCAAATCCATAATTTTCGGTTTGGATCAAGAATCAGCCAGTGGAAGAGCGACACAGACACAGACAGTAGCAAGCTGGGATTCAGTCAGTTAGGGAGGGAGAAGGAGGGAGCAGGAGGAGAGGAGAGAAAAACGTCTGCTTTCTCTGAAAGCCAGAAGGAAAAAGCACGGTATGTTTCCTTTTTGTTTTTACAGGAGTTGTTGTGATCGAGCTATAATTATGATAATACCTGTAGACCAGGGGTCCCCAAATTTTTTCCTGTGAGGGCCACATAACTTTTGCCTTCTCTGATGGGGGCCGGGGTCAGTTTGTAACAGAAAAATTGAGACGATCGCAGGGGTGCCTAAACGTAAACATTTATTGTTTTCCAGAAAGCCACACATAACCAAATATTAATAACCCTTTCCGGGATCTTCACAGGAAAAAAAAAGTCAGAAAATAAATAATAACACTATTAATGAATAAATTAATTGATTAATTAATTAAATTAATTAAATCACCCTTTATTGTCATTCAACTGTACAACCAATCATGTACAGTAGAACGAGATTGTGTTTTACCTATCTACAGTGTCAATCACACACACCCCAAGTGTAGAATCAGAGGGCCGCTGCCATGCAAGGCGCCGAAATAAATAACACTATTTATGAAATAAACATTAACCAAATAACCCTCTCTGGTTCTTCTCAGAAAAAAAGTCCATGGAACATTAACTTTCTGTTGTGCCGTGCGCAATCTTAACAGGTAAAAGTTCAGCTTAGTTGTCAGAGCAGAATCTCTTAGTTAAACTCTTACCTCTACTTTGCTGAAAATATCCTCCCCCGTCGTAGTTCCTGTGAGACTTTGGAGGGCTGCCAGCTCCTCGCACATTTCAAAGTTTGCGCTAACTCCACGAATAAAAATGAGCAGCTGCGCTGTGTCCTGCACATCCGTGCTCTCATCCAGTGCTAATGAAAAAAAGTCAAATTCTTTCGTCTTCTGCTGCAGCTGGGCATTACCCCCGATGTCTTCAATGCGTCTGGTGATGCATGCATCACCAGACACGGGGGCACGCCTCGGCTGCGTGCAGTGATTGTACTCGCCGACAGACTCACGGCATTAAAGACATCTTTCTTCTCGGGACACCTCCTCCGCGACAGCATTCAAACATTTCTTGACAAATTCTCCATCAGTGAAAGGTTTACCGCTGCTTGCTATCAGTTGAGCAACCCGAAAGCTGGCCCGAACGGACGACTGGTTCAGCTGAGCTCGGCGTACAAATGTATTCTGCTGAGCTAACAGTCCACTTTTTAGCTTTGAGAGTTTGTCTGCTCGCATTTGGCCTTGCAAGCTATCATACTTGTCTTTGTGATGGGATTCATAGTGTCGGCACTCCTCACGTTCCTCCTGAACGTGAGTGAGTGAGTGGGTGCGCACAGCCGAGGCACGCCCCCGTGTGAATGGCCCTGCGGAGCGGACGGTGTGTGTGAAGTGTGCAGGTGAATAGAAGTAGTAAGCTTGTTAGTCATGTAAATCCCAAAAACACAACATTGTTGGCTGCTAGGGTGATCACCCGCATTGAAAACAAACCAAAAAGACTGCACAATCAGTAGCTCCAGTTACATACATTGACCCAACAACATTTCGGGCAAAGAGTGCTTTTTTCGATAAATGGGGGCAAGTTTGGGGAAGATCATCTAACACAATGTAAAAGTAATTTATTTTGTAAAAGTCAAAAATATTTGATCATGTAAACTGAAGATCCGTTGTTCAATGTATCAGAAGCTAATGCTAACTGTAGCAAATTTTGATTCTGGCTAAGGTAGACCACAGTAAAATTTCGGGCAAAGAGTGCTTCTTCAGATAAATGGCTACAAGTGTGTGGAAGATCATCTAGCACAATACAAAACTAATTTATTTTTAAAAACTCCTAACATTTGTTAGAGAAAAATGCAGTTCCTTCCTTCACCGTATCGGAAGCTAATGCTAACTGTAGCAAGTTGGGATTTTACTACCCTAGACCACAGTGGAAAAATGACTGATTTGAAAGGGTTAGCGAGCAATTCCTGTGGTCTATTCCATCACCATACACTGGTTGATATCACCACACAGTCATATTAATAACAGGAACATGTCAGAGATCAAATGTAGAAGGTTCCAGAAAGCTATGCAAGCACTAGTTAGCTTAACTTAGCTTACCTGTCCAGCAGCAAAGTGGCGATATCTGTATGGCTTTTCAGCCCTTTATGATTCTTCAATTCACCCCAGCAATCAAAAGCTGAACCAATACTTATTTTGGTCTTGTTCCTTCGTTTATCATTTCTTATTTGAGAAGGATAACAGAATGAACGTTTACTTTCAGATGCAGCCATGTCAGCCTACTAGTAGTCACAGTTTGGCAACCCCAAGTTTTACGGCAAGATGATGGCATGTGACGTCAACCTACTGATTGTACTGGCTCTGACATACTTTTTTGTCATCATCAATATTCTGGAATATAAATATTTACATTACTGTCAACCCGCAAAAAATTAAAAAAATTTTGTTTTCATCAATATACTAATTTTTACAAGAACATTAAGACTTACATTGTGCACATTTCTAAACACTTTGTTGATGTATTATTTTTAAAAAAATCTTTGTTTTCATGAAAATGTTCCCCTGTGCACCTTTAATAAATCTACGCCAAACTTTAAATATTGTATTTGGATCCAATTCTCCACCATACTGTGACAATTAGTCTGATTCTTCACAAGTTCACTGACTGGAAAAGAACAGTCAACAGCTACTGTGAGGTACACCTGTATGCAGATGATACAGTTATACAGTTCAGCCATCTTTGCATCAAGCTGTTGATGAGCTGCAAACTTCTTTAAGCAACTTAAAACTCATTCTTAATGCCAAATAAACCTAAATGCTTTTTTATAGAGCTGGGTTACAGGACTCTGACATGTCCATCTTCACTGTAGGGAGGGATTCAATCGAACAGGTATCATCCTACAAATACCTGGGGATCTGGGTGGATGAAAAGCTATCATTTAAAGTATATATTGGAAAAACCAGTGAAGAAACTTAAAGTTAGGCTGGGTTTTTATTACCGGAATAAGGCGTGCTTTAATTTATACTGTGGTGACCCACCACAACCTACTGGACAGGCAGAGTGCTCAGCTTGAGCAATTAACAGAACAATGAGCTGTATGGACTGATATCAATATGTAGATGTGCCTTGCAGCCTCTTTTGTCCTACAGCTCCAGAGCAGAGAGGAATTCCGGCGCCAGTAATCCTGCTATTGATCATAGAGTCATAGAGTCATAGAGAGTCACACATAATGATATGTGTGACTCTCATGTAAATGTCCCATGCATTCCTGCTTACTGTGATGCTAATATGCCATGCATGCATCGTCTGTGGTTGAGTATATAAGCTGACTGTATAGAGCTCTCTCTCTCACTCGCATCCTGACACTTAAGGCGCTTTTCCATTAGCCCCGATTAGAAAACCGGACTCTACTCACTTCGATTTGGTTCTGCCTCGGTTGCGTTTCAACATTACTGCTGGCACACCTGCTGGCACACCTGCGGTGGGTGGGATTTGTTGAACAGCAGGCGGCGCCACACTCTCGTGACGTGAAACACGCGACCGAATCCTCCACAACAAACAAAATGGCTGATGATGAGGAGAGAAGGAAGGAGGAAGGAGAGAGGAATGACTGTGACATGAAACTGGTGAAATCTATGGTGCTGACTTGTTGTGCTCTGCCTAATCTGTGTGAGAGTCATGGAGAGACGTATGACACTACATTGGATGATGCAGTAGATGAACCAGTGGTGGCAGCGACCCAGGGAGCAGAGGAGCAGGGTGCCGATATACGAGATGCTGTGATGCAGTACTTGTCTAGCAATAGGTAGAAATGTAATTTCATCCACATTTATGTGCATACATATTTCAAAAATGTTTTTTGTAAATAAAATGTTGTGCATGTTCCATCTACCTGTCCTCTGTTGTTCATAACGCTTATCTGTTAAGGTACAGGTAATTACATACCTGTCAAGGCATACCTCATGCCTCCCTTATTCGGGGGGCTTTCACACCTGTACTGACCTCATGCCTCCCTTATTGGGGGAGCTTTCACACCTGTACTGAGTACTTAAAAACTGTATTTATCGGCAGATGAAAGAAAACTGAAGGAAAAAAAACCCAAAAAACTAAAGTGCGACTTCAGGTTGAAAATCCCCGATGCAGTCACTTTTATGCTCCTCCTACATGCAACACAGAAGGAGTGTGTAGGGCCCTCTGGAGAAGCCTTTATCCATCCAGCGATTCCTCTCTGTTCCGGAGCCGCAGGACAACAGAAGAATGTGCGAGGCCATCAGTAATAATGATCAGTCCACACTTCTCACTGTTGTGATAATTGCTCACGCTGAGCGCTCTGCCAGCCCCTTACGCTGTGGGGGTCACACACACGACGTGTTCCTCCACACTCTTAATAATTTTTTTCCCGTATATTTTTCTTTTTGGCGTACAGAAATGGCAATACGCCCGTATTTGCTAAAATTGCATTTTCCCCGTATTAAAATACGGCGAAACCATATCACTTGACAGGTATGTAATTACATGCAGAAACACCGCACAGGCCATCTTCACAAAAATCCAGCTCGACAAGCCACTTTTGCTTAGGTGGAAATGCAAATTGAACTATAAATCATGTGCTGATACATGTCATATTCCCATGTAAAGGTCTCTCACTTTTACTTCCAAATTGATTTTTAATTTTTGGGAAAAGGGAATTTAAATTTTGCACAACTTGTTGGTAACAACAGTTGTGTGCCACAAAAACACAGTTGTCTCGTCCGATGTGTCTACTGCCATTAGTGCCAAATTTTTGCTAGATTCCTTCTTAATTTATTAAATTTGGACTGGTGATGCAACATTCAATTTACATGTACTTACCTTTATCAGTGTCTACTGTACAAGTTAAAGTACACCTGTACAACTGCTTATAACCTAAAAAATGTACCTGTTCTAGAGAAATGGATTCAGCATTGCAAATTTGTTTAAAATAATAAAAAAAAACCCTACAAAGACATTATGTTTCATTGTGTTGTTAAAAATTAAATTACCATTAGAAGGCTATACACCTGACCTGATGAACAGCAGCATGTAGAGTGAACAGAGAATGGAATGTGTATGTAATTATTGGCTTTTCTCATACGGTGTCATAACAGATAAACCAGACTTTTGATGCAAACAATACAATTTTATTCCAGAAGCAAAATTTACAAACAAAAACGCAGACTGGCAGTGGGGAGACATGGTTAGACACGCCGACTGCTAAATGCGTCCACAAGCCTGCCAAATAGGGTCAGGAAATCTCTGTTGAATGTTGACATCTCTGCGAGCTCTTCACTTCGTAACACAGCGTCCTGCTCCAGGGCTTCACGCGCATCTGCCCGCACATCTGCGGCCACCTGTCGCAAATGCTGCATGTACTCCTGATGGTGTTCTTGCTGCTGGTCATGTTGCCGTTCCAAGAGCCGCATCTCTTCGTCATGCATGTTGACCATCACTGATGTAAGGTCAGCGATGGAGTTGCTCCTTTTTCTCTTGCCTACACTGAAAGACAGAAAGGCAAGGTTGTTAAAGCTGGATCACTACATATATTATGGAATTACACTGGTGAAAGTCTGTGGTGGAATGTCACTAGTATATTATGCTTCATTGCTGTATATAAGCTGAACTGTCATGTTGCTGCCCCTCAGTAGAGCGGATTTTGCAACACGCAGGGTGCTGTCTTCGGCTGCAGCCCCCCCCGCGACCCATAAAGGATTAAGCAGTAGAAGATGGATGGATGGATGGATGGATTTTCGACCCTGGTTTCCACTGGACCTGTTTCAACAACAAAAAAAAAAAAATCATGGTTATTGTGCCTTACCGGCACTTGAACGTGATCCAGATGGAGCTGGTGATGTGGCTGACATGGGAGTCGATCCAGCTGGCACTCCGGCAGATGCAGACGCAGAGGCAGATGCAGGAGAGTCCGGTGTGTCCATGTCCACTGAGGTGGACCCCTGTGATATGAACTGCGATTCTAGAAAGAAAATGCACGCAGTTTAAAACTTAACACCAAAGTGCAACATGTACACAACACTCTCAAGTTTTTAACCGGAATACAATACGCGTAATTCAGCGTTTTGTTCGCGCTAATACTTAATACAAAGCAAGCGTGAATCTGCAGTTGGCTGCAAAACAATAGGCAAGCCTCAGTAACAACCATTACCCACAATCTAACAACCTTCCTATTTCTTAAAAACAGTGAGCTTGGCACAGAAAGGATAAATTGGCGAAAAGACGCGCAATATCAAAACAACACTCACCATCCACGGTTTCCAAGGCCGTGACAGTGGCCGTGTCGAGCCCAATATCTCTCAGCGAACCACTTCCACTCCTTCCGATCCGCTCCACTTCGAGCATTGTGGTCCTTCACTGCTCGGTAATTGCTTTTCAGCTTTTTCAGCTTCTCCCGACACTGTTTGGCAGTACGGATGTGCCCTTGGGAACCCATCTGCTCGGACACCTACTGGTATATTTTTTCATTTCGAGTAGATCCGTCCAACTCACGCTGGATGCGATCGTCGGCTAATATAGAAAGAAAATTGCGCACCTCCTCGTTTGACCAGAGGATAGCCTTACGAGAAGACATCTTCAGAGTGTGAAAATATACTGTATTAAAGGGGCGCATTGTGTTCACTGGCTGAACAACTACAAATGGCGGTCGTGTAGTACCTGACCAATGTCGTGTAGACCTGACCAATCAGCGGTGACCAGTCACCAGTAACCGAGCCCTACTCAGCTCGGTTAGACCCTGCCCTGGATCAGGTACTAAAATAGCGCCCGCTAACCGGTGCTGGGGCTAATGGAAAATGCTCAAACGCGGGCTGAGTGGTACGGTGTAGGGCTAAGTGAGGCTAGTGGAAAAGGCCCTTTAGAGACGCAGGGCTCACTCCAGTGCGCTGCCACAGCGCTGAGTGAGCCTCGTGATGGAGGATGAATAAAGCACCCTTTTAAACTTCAGTTCGCCGTGTCCGCCTGCACTTATTTGAACCTTGCCTCCACACTGGTGACCCTTATTCGTATCCTCCACAATACGTTACATTAACATTGCATACTGTTATGCCTGAAATGAGTGAGCCGTGAGCCGTGTTGCAATGAACAACAAACACTTTATTATTCACACACTGGAATATATACTGTATATACAAGATGGTGGCTCTGCCCGATGTCATCCATCCTAAAGTCTGACGTTAGCTACGGCGAGCCCCAGTGTCCCTTCCCAGTTCACACACTACATTTATCCCCCCCTGAAAAAAAAATAAATCAGAAACTAGAGGCCCCTTTTGTCATGATCTGAGCACGGAGGATTACGCCGTGCTCAGTCTCATGGCCTTCTTCCATATTTGTTGTATTTTGCGTTCTTAGGTTCCTATCATTTTATCCTTGGTCGGTTTTCTTATATCTTGTATTGTTTCTTAATTATATTCATTCTGCTGTTCATGTTCATTGTAGTTTTGTTACTTATTTATTTGGTATTTGTTTGTATTTATCCCTCAGTCTTTATTTGTTGTCATTTTAGTTGTTGCTTCAAATTTGTGCTTTTGTGTTCTCTCGCTCTCTCTCTGGGGCTGAGCTGTCAGTGGCGCTTCTGGGGTTTTGCTCTCTAGTGGGTGGTGCTCCTTTCAGCTGTCAGTCCCATCTTCTCCCCTCTCATTACTTACAGCTGACCCCAGTTTGTAATCACTGTCACCTCCTGCCCGCTCATGTGATTCACACATGGTATCATTTGTTATGATTGTATTCCTGCCTTATTTAAGTGGGGCCTTTTCATTCACCCCTTGTCAGAGGCTCATCATTACCAAGATCATCTACGTTACTTCCTACTCCGTTAGGACCCATTCCCGGTTCTAACGCCATCCTGCTCTCTACCCATTTTTGCCTCATTCTACGTTTATGTTCGTGCATTGTTTGAATTTGTGTTTTCTTAAAAAATAGCACAAACTGTAGTCCAGCACTTGGGTCTCCCTCTCTGCCCCACAGGGGTGATTCATGACACCATTTAGCCTAACTGAGCACCTGGGTAGACTGCCAGGATGCCCGTGTGATGGAGTGGGTTAGGCTGTGTGTCCACCAAACACGTTTTTTGTTGCCCGACTGCCCTGAGCGTTTTTTTGTTGTTTTTTTTTCCAGTGCTTGTGCGCTGTGCTCTAGAACAAAAAAAAAAGCCTGTGCCCTGTGTCCCAGCAACAGCTTATCACTCTCGGCTCATTGCTTCCGCTTTTCCTATGGTCAGACTTTCTACTTATTTTTTAAAAGCAGTCTCTCAGTAGCAATGGACAGGAAAGGTATTCTAGCATTGGTAGCAGCTCTGGATTTCTGGATGCAAAATATGATTATACAGAAAACAGGAGTCTGAGTAGAGTTTGCGTAGAGCCTGTATCCGTGTCCAATGTCATGCCCTTCCTTACTTATGATTTGCTGCTTAGAAAGGTGTGACATTGACGAGCTCAGCTGCAGTCTGAAAAGTTTAACTTTTTTCAACTCTGAGCGCCCTGAGTGTCGTGACAAAAAATGGCCACTGGTGAGAGCGTTTTAGTGCCGAGGGCACTAAGCGATGTAGACACTGGACTACATAGAGAATGAATACAAAATACAACCGTGAACAAAATTGTTGGTACCCCTCTGTTAATGAAAGAAAAAACCCACAATGGTCACAGAAATAACTTGAATCTGACAAAAGTGGTAATAAATAAAAATTTTATGAAAATTAACCAATGAAAATCAGACAATGCTTTTGAATTGTGGTTCAACAGAATTATTTTAAAAAACAAACTCATGAAACAGGCCTGGACAAAAATGATGGTACCCTAAACTTAATATTTTGTTGCACAACCTTTTGAGGCAATCACTGCAATCAAACGATTTCTGTAACTGTCAATGAGACTTCTGCACCTCTCAGCAGGTATTTTGGCCCACTCCTCATGAGCAAACTGTTCCAGTTGTCTCAGGTTTGAAGGGTGCCTTCTCCAGACGGCATGTTTCAGCTCCTTCCCACAGATGTTCAATAGGATTTAGATCAGGGCTCCTAGAAGGCCACTTTAGAATAGTCCAATGTTTCGCTCTTAGCCATTCTTGGGTGTTTTTAGCTGTGTTTTGGGTCATTATTCTGTTGCAGGACCCATGACCTGCGACTGAGACCAAGCTGTTTGACACTGGGCAGCACATTTCTCTCTAGAATATCTTGATAGTCTTGAGATTTCATTGTACCCTGCACAGATTCAAGACACCCTGTGCCAGATGCAGCAAAGCAGTCCCAGAACATAACAGAACCTCCTCCATGTTTCACAGTAGGGACAGTGTTCTTTTCTTGGTATGCTTCATTTTTGCGCTGTAAACATAGAGCTGATGTGCCTTGCCAAAAAGTTCCATTTTTTTCTCGTCTGTCCATAGGACATTCTCCCAGAAGCTTTGTGGCTTGTCAACATGCAGTTTGGCAAATTCCAGTCTGGCTTTTTTATGATTTGTTTTCAACAGTGGTGTCCTCCTTGGTCATCTCCCATGAAGTCCACTTTGGCTCAAACAGTGATGGATGGTGCGATCTGACACTGATGTACTTTGACCTTGGAGTTCACCATGAATGTGTTCAGAGGTTGTTCTGGGCTCTTTTGTTACCATTCGTATTATCCGTCTCCTCCTGCGGCCACGTCCAGGGAGGTTGGCTACAGTCCAGTGGATCTTAAATTTCTGAATATGTGCAACTGTAGTCACAGGAACATCAAGCTGTTTGGAGATGGTCTTATAGCCTTTACCTTTAACATGCTTGTCTATAATTTTCTATCTAATCTCCTGAGACAACTCTCTCTTTGCTTCCTCTGGTCCATGTTTAGTGTGATACACACCATGTCACCAAACAGCACAGTGACTACTTGTCACCCTTTAAATAGGCCGACTGACTGATTACAAGTTTGTAGACACCTGTGATGTTAATTAGAGGACACATCTTGGTTGAACCCCCTCATGGATCGTCACCTTATTGTGGTGGTGGGGGGGGGGGGGGTTTGCGTGCCCCAGTGATCCCAGGAGCTATGTTGTCCGGGGCAATTTGCCTCTGATAGGGTCTCCCAAGACAAACTGGTCCTGGGTGAAGGGCCAGACTAAGAACGATCCAACAGACTCTCATGATAAATTGTATATCAAGGATTCAGTGTACCCCGCCCGGTATGGGGTTACCGGGGCCCCACCCTGGAGCCAGGCCTGGGGGAGGGGCTCGAAGGCTAGCGTCTGGTGGCCGGGTTTCCACCCATGGGACCCGGCTGGGCTCAGCCCGAAGGAGTTACATGGGTCCGCCCTCCAGTGGGTTCACCACCTGCAGGAGGGATCATGGGGGTCCGGTGCTATGTGGATTAGGTGGCGGTCAAAGGCGGAGACCTTGGCGGACTGATCCCAAGCTTTCTAAACTGGCTTTTGGTATGTGGAATGTCACCTCTCTGGTGGGGAAGGAGCCTGAGCTGGTGTACGAGGTTGAGCGATACCGGCTAGATATAGTCGGCCTCACCTCAACACACAGCTCCGGTTCCGGAACCAGTCTCCTGGTGAGGGGCTGGAGCTTGGCCTTTTCTGGAGTTGCCCCGGGCGAGAGGCGACGAGCAGGGGTGGGTATTCTTGTATCGCCCCACCTTGCTGCCTCTATATTGGAGTTTTCCCCGGTGGACGAAAGGGTTGCTTCCCTGCGCCTTCGGGTTGGGAAACGGGTCCTGACCATCATTTGTGCCTATGCACCAAATGATGTTTCAGAGTACCCACCCTTTTTGGAGTCTGTGACTGGGGTGCTGGAGGGTGCTCCTCCTGGAGACTCCATTGTCCTACTGGGGGACTTCAATGCGCACGTGGGCAACGACAGTGAAACCTGGAGAGGGGTGATTGGGAGGAACGGCCTGCCCGATCTGAACCCGAGTGGTGTTCAGTTATTGGACTTCTGTGCTAACCACAGTCTGTCCATAACGAACACCATGTTCAAGCATAAGGGTGTCCATATGTGCACCTGGCACCAGGACACCCTAGGTCGCAGGTCGATGATCGATTTTGTTATCGTATCATCAGACCTGCGACCGTATGTCTTGGACACCCGAGTAAAGAGAGGTGCAGAGCTGTCAACTGATCACCACCTGGTGGTGAGTTAGATCCGATGGCAGGGGAGGAAGCCATTCAGACCTGGTAGACCCAAACGTATAGTGAGGGTGTGCTGGGAGCGTCTGGCTGAGGCCCCTGTCCGGGAGGTCTTCAACTCCCACCTCCGGAAGAACTTCAACCACATTCCGAGGGAGTCTGGAGACATGGAGTCTGAATGGGCCATGTTCTCCATCTCTGTTGTTGAAGCGGCGGCCCAGAGCTGCGGCCGCAAGGTGGTTGGTGCATCTCGTGGTGGCAACCCCCGAACCAAGTGGTGGACACCAGTGGTGAGGGGGGCCATTAAGCTGAAGAAGGAGTCCTATCAAGCTTGGTTGGCTTGTGGGACTCCCAAAGCAGCTGAGGTGTACCGGCAGGCCAAGCGGAGTGCAGCTCGGGTGGTTGCTGAAGCAAAAACGCGGGTATGGGATGAGTTTGGTGAAGCCATGGAACAAGACTTTCGGTCGGCTTCAAAGAGATTCTGGCAAACTGTTCGGCGGCTCAGGAGGGGAAAGCAGCTCCCTGTCCACACTGTGTATGGTGCGGATGGGACACTGTTGACTTCAACTGGGGATATCGTCGGGCGGTGGAAGGAATACTTCGAGGATCTCCTCAATCCCACTGATACGCCTTCCACAGAGGAAGCAGGGTTTGGGGACGAGGGGGATGACTCGCCTATCACAGGGGCTGAGGTCGCCATGGTGGTTAAAAATCTCCTTGGTGGCCGGGCCCCGGGGGTGGACGAGATTCGCCCTGAGTACCTCAAGGTCCTGGATGTTGTTGGGTTGTCATGGTTGACACGCCTCTGCAACATTGCGTGGGGGTCGGGGCAGTGCCTTTGGCATGGCAAACCGGGGTGGTGGTTCCTCTCTTCAAAAAAGGGGACCGGAGGGTGTGGTCCAACTTTAGAGGGATCACACTCCTCAGCCTCCCTGGGAAGGTCTATGCCAAGGTACTGGAGAGGAGAGTCCGGCCGTTGGTCGAACCTCGGATTCAGGAGGAGCAATGTGGTTTTCGTCCTGGCCATGGCACATCGGACCAGCTCTTTACCCTCTCGAGAATTCTTGAGGGTTCGTGGGAGTTTGCCCAACCAGTTTACATGTGTTTTGTGGACTTGGAGAAGGCATTTGACCGCGTCCCTCATGGATTTTTGTGGGGGGTGCTTCGGGAGTATGGGGTATCGGGCTTGTTGTTATGAGCTATTCGGTCTCTGTACGACCGTTGTGAGAGTTTGGTTCGTATTGCCAACACTCGGTCGGAGTCATTCCCAGTGAGAGTTGGACTCCACCAGGGCTGCCCTTTGTCACCGATCCTGTTCATAATTTTTATGGACAGGATTTCTAGGTGCAGCCAGGGAATGGAGGGTGTCATGCTTGGTGACCACAGGATCTCATCTCTGTTGTTTGCAGATGATGTTGTCCTGTTGGCTTCATCCAGCAATGACCTACAGCTCTTGCTGGGACGGTTTGCCGCTGAGTGTGAAGTAGCTGAGATGAGAATCAGCACCTCCAAGTCCGAGTCCATGGTCCTCAGCCGGAAAAAGGTGGATTGCCCTCTCCGGGTTGGGGACAGGCTCCTGCCCCAAGTGGAGGAGTTTAAGTATCTTGGGGTCTTGTTCACGAGTGAGGGGAAAATGGAGCGAGAGATCGACAGACGGATTGGAGCAGCATCTGCAGTGATGCGGACGTTGTACCGGTCTGTTGTGGTGAAGAGGGAGCTTAGTTTTAAGGCAAAGCTGTCGATTTACCAGTCAATCTACGTTCCTACTCTCACCTATGGTCATGAGCTTTGGGTAATGACCGAAAGAACAAGATCGCGGATACAAGCGGCTGAAATGAGCTTTCTCCGTAGGATTGCTGGACTCACCCTGAGAGATAGGGTGAGGAGCTCAGTCATCCGGGAGAGGCTCAGAGTAGAACCGCTGCTCCTCCACATTGAAAGGAGTCAGTTGAGGTGGTATGGGCATCTGATTAGGATGCCTCCTGGACGCCTCCCACTTGAGGTGTTTCAGGCACGTCCCACTGGGAGGAGACCCCGGGGCAGACCCAGGACTCGCTGGAGAGACTATGTCTCCCAGCTGGTCTGGGAACGCCTTGGTATCCCCTCTGAAGAGCTGGAGCAGGTGGCTGGGGAGAGGGAAGTCTGGGCTTCTCTGCTTGAACTGCTGCCTCCGCGACCCGGACCTCCGGAAAAGCGGTAGAAGATGGATGGATGGATGGATGGATCTTGGTTGAACATGTCCCTATGGTCACATTATTTTCAATCTTTTCTAGGGGTACCATCATTTTTGTCCAGGTCTGTTTCATGAGTTTGTTTTTTAAAATAATTCTGTTGAACCACAATTCCAAAGCACTGTCTGATTTTCATTGGTTAATTTTCATAGAATTTTTATTTATTACCACTTTTGTCAGATTCAAGTTATTTCTGTGACCATTGTAGGTTTTTCTTTCATTAACAGAGGGGTACCAACAATTTTGTCCACGTTTGTAGTTGCTCAGAGTGGAAAAAACATGTTTGGTGAACACACAACCTTATTCTGCCACTTTCTTGATCCATCACACTCTAGCTAATCAAACTCTACTATAAAGTCTCTTAGGTGTCGAGGTCTCGGCCGGACTCTGCTTGAGCGTCGCACCGGCTGTAGTACCACCACTGGCCCTTGCGAACACTCCTGCGGGTTCTCAGGTTCCGCATCAGCAAAGTCCCAACCTGGGTCCATCATGTCCATGGTTGTCCTCTGATCCGGGGTCGTTGGGGATTTTCGGAGGCGGCTAGCATGCCACTGTGACCCATCAGAGACGCAGAATGTGGCTGGACCCAGCTAGGCTGTGATTTGTATTGGTGATGTCCAGAATGACTGCAGCTTGTGTGCGTGGTAAGGGCACCTGATCATGACCCAGTCCGATACTGCGAGTCCAGGCTGCCTCACTCAGTGTTTCCTGTCGAATCTCAGTTTCATTTGACGTGGCTGCTTGACCACCTTCCCCCAGTTGAAGGTTACTCTGCTGGAGTAGTCCCCTCTGGGGGCCGTAGGCAGTCCAGGAAAAGGCACATTTCGCATCCCAGCATCAACACTGCCAGTGAGCAGCCTGTTGTGGTGTGAAGCGTCGCTCTATAGTGCAGCAGGGCACACTGTAGTGCTGCTGAGAAGTGGAGTCAGTCTGCCAGATGTGCTCTGAGCCTGTTCTTTAGGCTGTTGTTGAATCTTTTCACCCCCCCCCCCCCCACCCCCGTTTGCTTGTGGGTGGTAGAATGCGGTCTTTATGTGTTTGATCCCTGTCACACTCATGAATGCTTTAAAACCTGCCAAGATGAATTGTGGGCCATTGTCCATCATAATGGCATCCGGTACACCCCAGCGAGCGAAGAGGGAGGCCAGGAAGTCGGTGACCACATTGGTCGTAAACGAGCCAGTGGGCATCACTTTTGGCCATTTTGAGTGGAGATTACAGGCTACCAGCAGAAACCATTCGTGTGCTGGGGCTGCATGTAGTTCACCACATATGTCCAGTTGAATGTTTCCAGGGGGCTGCCGTATACGGTAGCGGGTGCTGGGGTGCTCCGGTTTTTCCGCTTTCCAGGTAGGGTACACAGTCTTTTACCATATTGTCTATGTCTTTGTCGATGCCCATCCACTGCACCACTGTTTCACTCTGACCACGCCTAGGTGACCCTCGTGCAGCATGGTTAAGATGTGGCCCTTTAGTTTTTCTTGAATTATTGTGCAGTGTCTATTCGCCATGCAAACGTCCTTCTAGCAGACCAGATCGTCCTTGACTCTATGAAAAAGTGCCAGGTCTCCCGGTACTTTTGCTGGCCATCCCTGACGGATGAACAAACATAGCCGTATTAGGATCGGATCCCATTCTGACGTCTTCCAGAGCTCCTGGAGAGTGACTGTTCTGTAGGAGCTTGTGTAACAAGTTAATCAGCTCCATCCCCAGGGGGTCTCAGTCACCATCCAGGTTGGTTTTAGATGTGACTCGGGACAAGAGGTCCGCCACTACATTCTCTCTGCCCGACGTGAATTGGGTGGTGAAGTTATAAGCTTCTAGTCTTTCAGTCCACCTGTAGCTGCGCAGAGGTTTGTGTACCAACCCGGACATTTCCAGCAGTGCTGTGAGAGCCCTGTGGTCCATGCGTAACATTAAGTGTTGTCCGTAGAGGTATATGAGCCAACACTCACATGCCCAGACGCATGCCAGCACCTCCCTCTCCCCCACTGCGTACCTCTGTTCAGCCGGTGTGAGTGACCTCGATGCCGAACGCCACTGGATGTTCCATTCCATCTTGAAGTTGTGACATGATGGATCCCATCGTGGAGCTGGACACATTGTACGTCACAAAGGTGGGTCTCTGTGGGTCAAAGTGTTCCAGCACAGGCGGAGAGGTGAGTTGTGACTTAAGTTGATTAATGGCAGCTGAGCATGCAGGAGTCCACTCCCACGGCGTGCCTTGTTTCAGAAGGGCGCGCAGTGGTTCTATCATTTTGGAGTAGCAATGGATGAAGCACCCATAGAAACTTGCCATGCCCAGAAAAAATTAGATTTGTGCGGGGGTTGTAGGCTCTGGTAGCTGTAGAACCGCTTCTACGTTCGACTGCAGGGGGCTCAGGTCCTGAGCAGTCAGTCGGAACCCCACTCCATAGACTCTCAAAGATGCATTTCTCTTCGTTGAGTGCAATGCCATGGTTTATTAGTACCTCCATAACCTTCGCGAGGCGAGCGTCGTGGGAGGTCGGTGACGTGCCAATGCACCATGATGTCATCAAGATACACCACCACTCCCTTGAGGCCGGCGAACATGGTGGCCATAATTTTCTGAAAGCAGCTTGGGGCAGAGCTGAGGTTGAAGGGCTGAAAACCCCCATGAGTGTAATGAAAGCTGTCAGGTTGCGGTTGTTGGGGTGGAGTGGTACCTGTAAGTAGCCTTAGCAGAGGTTCAGCTTTGAGAAAATTTTTGAACCGCTGAAGGGCACTGTAAGCTCTTCCGTCATGGGCAGAGGATATTTGTCAGGGTTGATTGCCTTGCTAACCATCCGGAGGTCGATGCACGGTCGTATGCCACCCAACTTTTTCTTCGCCACAACGGTATTAGAAATCCATGGGGATGAGTCGATCCTCTCAATGATGCCGGCATTCAGCAGTTTCTTAAGCTCCATTGTAGCGTCGTCTCGTAGGGCGAGGGCAGTCGGTGGAGCAGTTGAATTTTTGGCGCCACTTCTAGGTTGATGAGTGGCCGGTGGTTAAAAGTGGCAATGCTCCCCAGTTCTGTACAGCGCACCGACCAGCGATACTGCCAGGGTGATGAGCGTTAGTACGGCAGAGCCCGTTTGGTCTGTGATGGAAAACCCCAACTCACCTAACAGATCAATTCTCAGTAGGTTAGCCCCTTGGTGCATTACTTGAAAGGTGAACGACGGGATTGTTTTCAGGATGCAGGTTACCGAGAAGTCAATTGTTCCTACCATCCCGATCTTAACATGATCGTATCCAAGCAGGTTGTCCACCTTCACAGTAATGGTCCTTTTTGGAACGATCATTCTGACTGTGGCTACATAGGAACCGTGAAACACCTGAATCCATTACGAGCGGCATGTCGATGCTGTCCAGCTGGATGGCATGCCATTTGAGTGGCCAATTCCTAGCGCCCGCTACGCATATTGTAGCTGAGTCCGGTGGGTGGGCTTCGTTCTTCACAGGGACTGTGCAGCAAACCTTGGCCAGGTTGTTAGCTTGTTTGCAGTGGTGGCATCTCTTCCCTCTAGCGGGGCAGGTGGGCGAGTGTGTTTGGTGTTTAGGTGAGCTGCAACCGGTGCACGGCGGCCACTCACCCTCCTCTGTCTGCTTCTTACTGATGGTGTTATTAATGGCCTGCTCCTGCAGGGTCGGTTGAGGGGGTCTGTCGGCTAGCTGCCATTAGCTGTTTTGCTAGCTGGGTGGTTGCCTCCATCTGGCTCACTATTCTCATTACTTGGCTTAGCTTGAAATTGTCTGTAGTTAGCAATAGCTTTTCTTTTAGCCAATCATTCGTGCCAGCTACTAGCTTGGCATGGATTAGCTCATTTTCTAAAGGCCCGAAGGTGCATGGGCTTGCTAAGCTTTGGAGTTCTATGGCATAATGTTGAGCTGACTCACCCGCTCTTTGATAGCGGTTGAAGAACCTGTATCTTTGTGCTGTCACGTTGCTCTTTACGCTGTAGTATTTTTCCATTAGGCGTACACAGTTACCAAATGAGTCCGCTTGGCCCAGAGTACAGAACATGCACCGTCCTTCCTCACCTAGACTGAGAACCAGTACGCGCCTCTGCTTCTCATCGTCGGTGTCACTTAGGCCTGCCGTGTCGACATAGCCTTTAAATGTGTCGAAGCAGCGGTGCCATGGGGTTGGCGGCTCGCCTGGGGTTTCCAGAAATGGTCGTGGTGGCCTCAAGCACGCTACCATGGTTTAACTCTCGTCGCCAAATGTTGTCTGAAATGAGTGAGCCATGAGCCATCTTGCAACGAACAACAAACACTTTATTATTGACACACTGGAATATATACACTACCGTTCAAAAGTTTGGGGTCACTTAGAAATTTCCTTATTTTTGAAAGAAAAGCACAGTTTTTTTCAATGAAGATAACTTTAAACTAATTAGAAATACACTCTAATATCTAATATACATTGCTAATGTGGTAAATGACTATTCTAGCTGCAAATGTCTGGTTTTTGGTGCAATATCTACAAAGGTGTATAGAGGCCCATTTTCAGCAACTATCACTCCAGTGTTCTAATGGTACAATGTGTTTGCTCATTGCATCAGAAGGCTAATGGATGATTAGAAAACCCTTGTGCAATCATGTTAGCACAGCTGAAAACAGTTTAGCTGGTTAGAGAAGCTATAAAACTGACCTTCCTTTGAGCAGGTTGAGTATCTGGAAAAAATTATTATTTCAAATACAAATCATTATTTCTAACCTTGTCAATGTCTTGACTATATTTTCTATTCATTTTACAACTCATGGTGGTAAATAAGTGTGACTTTTCATGGAAAACACAAAATAATTGTCTGGGTGACCCCAAACTTTTGAACGGTAGTGTATATATATATATATATATATGGATGACAGCGCTACCCGACGTCATCCATCCTAACGTCTGACGTTGGCTACAGTGAGCCCCAATGTCCAAAAAATCACGTTCAAACAAGCAATGCACTATGCAGTAGTTGTTTTGCTGTTGAAGCTCAATTGTCAGGATCATAAACACTCCGCTCAGAAAGAAGTAACATCCTTTGTGCCCTTTCAGTGTGCTCACTGTCATGGCTGTATTTAGCAAGGAGTCAAAATGCTTCCACCACTAACTGCCTGCTGGAGTCCGTCTGGAGAGAGAGTGCCCCACATGGTGCTGCCGCCACCAGCACTCGGTGCTATGGAAGCTTCCCCAGCACCAGGTGCTGCCACCATCAGTACCGGGTGCAAACATGCTGTTGGCAATAAAAATACACTTAACATTTAACAATTTATTTAATAATCAATAGGGACGCATAAGTGAACAACGGCATTTTTTAGATTTCTTTATTAGTCCCACAATGGGGAAATTACAGGGTATCCACATGAGTGGATGAGGGAGCCACTGGTGCGGCGCCAAACCCTTTCACCATTCACACACACATTCACACCTGGGGCCACTTTAGAGTCTCCAATTAACCTAACTAGCATGTTTTTGGTATGTGGGAGGAAGCCGGAGAAATCCCGAAGTAAACCCATGCAGACACGAGAAGAACATGCAAACTCCACACAGATCACTGTTGGTCAGGGACTGGGATCGAACTCAGGATCCTCTGGCCAAGGGTGAATTGCTGTGCTGCCACAGTGCTAACCACTCCACCATCGTGCTGCCCACTCTCCCACCGCTCTGCCCATACACAAAAAAAGTCTGTGGGCAGCCACACACACAAAGATATAGTCATACACACAAAAAAAGTGAACACCGTGGTTGTTACTGTTGCTCGTTATCCTCCACGGTAGGCTTGTCCATAGCGTGGTACTACATAACTGCGGTTGTCATGACAGCCCTATATAATAATAATAATAATAATAATAATAATATATTAGATTTATATGGTGATTTACATGCCAAGTGACATCTCAATGTGCTTACAGTGAGTCCATTATTCATTCACTCCAGACAGCTATTGACAGTGCTAAGCTACTACTGTAGCCACAGCTGCCCTAGGGCAGACTGATGGAAATGTGGCTACCAATGGCCTTTCCGACCACTACCAAACATTTATACACATTCATACCCAGTGTCATGGACACTGGAAGCAAGGTTGCTTGCACTGGCTGCACGGTGGCGCAGTGGTTTAGCACTGTGGCAGCACAGTTTTACCCTCGGCCGGGGGATCACGGGGATCATGAGATCGTGGGTTCGATCCCAGCCCCCGACCAACAGTGAGCTGTGTGGAGTTTGCATGTTCTCCCCGTGTTGCGCGGGTTTACTCCGGGATTTCTCCGGTTTCCTCCCGCATACCAAAAACATGTAGGTTTAGGGCGCTCGCGCACGCAGCGACCAGCAGCCGGTGGCTTGTCACCAAACTGCAAACCAAGTCTACCTACGGGTACAAATAAGTAACAAAAAAAAAAAAAAAAAAAAGGTGGGTAAAGTGTCTTGCCCAGGGACACAGCAGCAGGATGGCTGGGGAGAGCGGGACTCAAACCACCAACCCTCTGGTTATTGGATGACCCATTCTACCTCCTGAGCCACTGCTGTCCATATTTCCCTTCTCCGTTCCATTTTTGCTGACCACCAAGCTGGATGGCAGGAAGTTCCATTTTTATATTATCTTTGGCATTTTTATGTAGTCTTTGGCATGACCCTGCCAGGACTTGAACCCTGACCTTCCAGCTGTGGGGCGGATGCTCTACCTCTAATCCACCACTCCAGTAGCAAATTTGTAATCTTTTATTCCCTATAAACAACTAATATAACTCTCGTTCTTCTAAGTGGCTGCTGTATAGTATTCCTTGAGTGTTCAGTAAACTTGGAAGAACAGTGTTTTCTTATTTTACTCCTTGGTTTTCAAATAATCTTCAGAAAACATTACAAATACACAAACTGGCTGAACCTAATTATACAAAACCTTGATAAGGAGATATATTACAGAGGGATGTAAATGCTTTTCCTGAGCTTTATTGGGGTTTCTTTATTTTTTTAAATTGTTTTTGTTTTTAAATTGTTCTTGTTTTATATGTGCTGACTTTTGTTGTCCTCTTGTTCTGTGTGCTGGTGTACCGTCTTGGCCATTTCTCCCTCAAAAAAGAGATGGGAATCTCAAGGGACTTCCTGGCTAAATAAACAAATTTAAGTTTATTTTATTATTAATAAATCCTGCATCATTGCCTGCAGCTTTGGAGGCTACCTTAACACAAGTCAACATAGCTATCGATACAAACAATAAGCCTATATCAGTCTAGCAAAAGACTGGCAACTTTCAGTTTTTCAGTCTTCTCCCCTTAAAAATATACTTGCTTGGTTTTAACAAATGAGGGCAGATTTTTGAATTTACACCAACACACATTAGGCACACTGTATCAATAATTGATTTATACTTTTCTGTGTAATTACAGAACATTTGCCTTATTTGTGATGTTGACATTTTGTTAGATTAGCTTTTGTTTTCACACTTTCATACCAAAAAGAGACATCATTGACTCCATATATATAGTGCTCACATTGCAGGTTTTACTTTTGAAAAAGAAGGTATGCATGCTGTGTAGCCATCCCTTCACAGATTTGTGGAGCAAGTGCATGTTGTCTGATGCACTGTGGTACAAAGACAACCCCTTTGTTATAGACATCTAATGTCAGCAGGCACTATTTCCTTTTGGAAGAAAAGTTATAGCAGTAAAGATAAATACTGAAGACAAAAAAAGAAATATTATTGATATCACTTTTATTAGTGTCTTATTTGTCCACAATTAGACTCGAAGGATGAAAAAAGAGAATTTAGTCAACACACACAACACGGCAAACAAAGAGGACATAGATGAGGATAAATGTCACCGTGTACTACTCAAAAACACATCATTCATGAGATGAAAATGCATTCGATACGCCTCAATTTTGCATTGGTTTTACATGACAAAATTTGCAATCTTTCTGGTTATAATAATTGCAACAGAACAGCCTTTTAATGTGTTTTGAGATTTCCTTCATTTTCAGTCCGTACATTATTGGGTTGAACAGTGGATGGTACAGAATCACCTGTAAAGTCATTATTAAACGAGCAGTTTGTGGAATGCTGGATTCTAATTTTACTATGATAACATCATAAGTTACTAGGCAGGAGAAGCTGATCAGAACCAGCAGGTGGGGGAGACAGGTCTGCACCGCTTTTCTCCTAACCTCCCTCTGACTGTTGTGGGTGATTATGAATATCTTTGCATAGGTAAAGAGGATGAAGAGCAGAGGGAACACTGAAATGTTCAGCAAGACAATCACCCCATACACAGTCACCACCCTCGAAGTCACACAGTTGAGCCTGGTGATGGAATTGTTGCAAAAGATTCCTTTCAAAGTGAAGGAGCACAGTTTGGCATTGGCCTCGAGGGCTATGGGCACAGTGATCTGACAGGCTGGCACAAGCCAAGCCAAGCCCAGACACAAATTAACAGTGGATTTTCTCATGATCGTTGGGTATTGCAGAGGTTTACATATGGACACGTACCTGTCGTAGGCCATGGCTGACAGCAGTAAAAACTCTGCACCATTTAAAGAGTAATACAAGAAGCACTGAAAGAGACAGAATGAGTGAGTTGTGCTCTGCTTTTCAGACAAAAAGTCAATGAGGAGTTTTGGATAGATGGTCGTGCTGAAAAAGACAGAGTTGAGCAGCAGAGCAGCGATGAAAATGTACATGGGCTCATGGAGGGTTTTGTGAATACAAATAAGGCATATGATGGTTGAATTACTGCAGAGTATTACAACATACACCATCAGCATGATCAGGAAATAAAGAAATCTGAATCTCTGCAGGTTAACATGTCCACCAAATATTATGAATGTTGCGTTAAATTCATTACCCATGAAGACTTTGACCACAATAATGAATAAAGCAGAAAAATCAGATATATGACAATACAAGTTATTTACTTTGACAAATGAAAACAGGCTGTCAGACAGTTACCTGCACATAGTGTGTGTTTACCTGTGAAGTTCAAAAGTGAACTCATTGACTGATGCAGTGTGGGTGGTTTTTATTGGGTTCTGGTTCTCTCTGTGGATCTGATTAATCTCCAACAGGAGAAACAAAACATACAAACATGTCGATCATGTTGTGATGGTCTCAAGTCACCGATAAAAGTGGAAAGAATTGGGTAAAGCATATTAAGTTATTGTTGAAATTATTTTGCTAATGTGTTAAGGCACACTCACACATGTATAATAATAATAATAATAATAATAATAATAATAATAATAATAATAATAATAATGGATTAGATTTATATGGCACTGTGACTTCTCAATGTGCTTACAGTTGTCTAGGTTTGGTGGCTCAGGACTCCGGCGCAGGCAGAATATGGTGCAAAAATGATAATTTGTTAACAAAAAACTCCAACACAAATAAATAGCAGCACATGAGCTGATAACCAAAATATGCAAACAAAATTCACAGGCAAGACAAAACTAGGCTAGGAGCTGAAAACTCACAGACAGGAGTGACAGAACATTAATGACGCCACACCTGACACAGACTGGCACAGCCATATACAGACACGGAACAGATGGGTGCAATCGGGGCAATCAGAGACAGCAGGGGGTGGCTACAGACACAGAAACATAAGGGACTGAGACAAAAGGGTGAACATGAATGGAGGATACACGAGAGACCTGAACACGGGATCAAGATCATAATAATAATAATCATGAGAGAAGGGCAGGAAAACTATGGATCAAAATTAGAGGCATGATAAGGAAAAGAAACACAATGACCAAACTAAGGCTGAGGCAGGGAATCACAGAGAAAACACAATGAATTGAGAGTGAGGGCATGGTTGAACTCATGTCCTGAAGATAATTCAATGGTCAAAGGGTTGACCATTTCAACCCTTTATTAACCTGTAGTCTTTTTCACCCTTGGGTAAAGTAGATTCAAAAATGTAAAGTAACAGTTTAATTTGCAAATGGAAAACTATATCTGTCAAATCTATGAAAGTAAAGGATCCTACTGTAGTGGAGCTGAAATAACGAGGCGGTTTTGTATTAAAAACAGGGTTTTTAATGAATAGCTCCTCTATCAAATCTCATCAGGTGTAGAGCTTGGCAGAAGGCAAGAGAGAGATCTCTGCTTCGCTCGCTGGTTAAATACAAGCACACATAGGACCACTCATTGAAAAAGCTGACGTAAGAGCCACTCATTGAAAAAGGTAACATCTTCCCGTTATCTTAACCCCCATTGTCCTGCCATCCCCTCTCCCTGCCTTGGGAGGTGATGGGAACTCCCCCTCTCGCTTTAGGGGTAAAGGTGTCGAGTCCATCTCCACTGCCGCGTCTTGGGAGGTCCATTGTCTTTAACCCGGCGTGGGGGATGCTCTGTCCTTTCTAGGTGTGAAGCTCCTTACATATGCTGTCACAAAACATTTCCACTTGTTCTAACATATGTAGATATGGGATATAAGAGTCATATATACCACAGGCCCCCCAAACACTAGGAAAGGACACAGAAAGAATTACAGTCTAAGATAAACAACTATGAAATACTACGTGTTACAACTGTTGCTACCGGAGAAGTTTTCTAGCAGCCATGCTCCTAAGAAAGTTCAGTGGTAAACATAACAGCATAGTGAAATCATAAGTAGCCTTAAACTGTTGCAGCACAATTAGTGAATAATTGCGGGGTGGTTGGTATCAGTCCTTGTGCTGTTTGGGCTTTATCCTTCTCCCAAAACTGCTGTAGGTTGGCTTAGGTGTCCCGCTGGGACCTTCTCGTGGTGAATCTGCATTGTGGGAAGGAAAGAGATTATTTGTTCCCTGCCTGGGGGCTGAGACTTTTCCTCTGGGGGGTCTACCACGCCGAGGCGCTCGTGCCACCTGTGTAGGCTCGTCTCTCAGCAAGAAGGCAGGTTTGAGTCTGTCGACACTGACCACTTCCTTTCTGTCCCCATAATCAAGCACAAAGTGTTTGTCACCATTTTCCAGCACTCTGAATGGGCCATCATAAACTGGGCGTAACGTTGGTTTAATAGCTTCATGCTTAACAAAAACGAACTCAGCGTTTTTCAAAGTTTGAGGAAGAAAAACTCGTGGAAAAGAGTGATGAGCTGGACCGTGGAGGGAAACCGGTCCGCTGCTGCCTAAAAACCTTGGGACGGGAAAGTGTCCTGGTTCTGGGTTCTCTGGTAAAAATTCTCCTGGGAGTCTGATAGGCTGGGCAAAAACTAATTCTGCAGGAGAAGCGTCTAAATCCTCTTTAGGTGCTGCACGCAACCCTAATAAAACCCAGGGGAGTTTATTAACCCAATTTGTGTCCGTTAGTGAGGCCCTGAGGGCAGCCTTTAAGGACCTGTGAAAACGCTCGCATAACCCATTAGCCTGAGGGTGATAAGCGGTGGTGCGATGAATTGTTGCCCCTAAACTGTTAGACATGGCTGACCAGAGCTCTGAGATAAACTGAGGCCCTCTGTCTGACGTGATGTCTGATGGAACACCGAAACGTGCCACCCAGTTTGCTAGAAAAACGCGAGCGACCTCCTCCGCTGTGGTTGACGCTAGAGGGACTGCCTCTGGCCAGCGCGTGGTGCGGTCTATCATTGTTAGCAGGTGTGTGAAACCTTGGGAGGAAGGTAGAGGCCCCACGAGGTCGACGTGAAAGTGGTCGAATCTTCTAGCAGGAATTGGAAAAGGCTCCAGAGGGGCCTTTGTGTGTCTGTGTATTTTGGTGCGTTGACAAGGAATGCAAGTTTTTGCCCATTCTCTCACATTTTTGCGCAGGCCTGACCACACAAACTTTTCAGCAACCATTTTGACTGAGGCGTGCACACCTGGGTGCGCGAGGGCGTGAATTGCGTCGAAAATACGGCGGCGCCAAGCAGTTGGTACTAACGGGCGAGGTCGGCCGGTTGAAACGTCGCATATAAGGGGAGGCACGCCATCGCGCAACTCTTTTTTCTCCAGCCTTAACCCTGTTGGTCCGGACAGGAGCGCGCGCACATCTGCATCACTGCTTTGTTCCTCCGCCATGGCTGCATAATCTATCCCATCCTGGATAGGTGCTGCGTATGTGTGTGCGTTAGTGAAGAGTTCCACTGTTGAGGCGGTGTAATCTGTCTCCTCGTGCTCTGGCGGTGTCACAGCGCGAGAGAGACAGTCAGCTACTACTTTAAGTTTGCCTGCTACGTGTCGAATGTCTGTGGTGAACTCTGAAATCGCAGCTAGCTGTCTTTGTTGTCTGCCTGACCATGGTTCTGAAATTTTAGCCATAGCAAAAGTGAGCGGCTTATGGTCCACGAAAGCCGTGAAACTCCGCCCTTCTAACCAAAACTGGAAATGGCGGATGGACAAATGAAGCGCCAGCAGCTCTCTGTCAAAAGTGCTGTATTTGCGTTCAGTTGGGTTTAGCGATTTGCTAAAGAATGCTAAAGGTTGCCAGACCCCACTGACAAGTTGTTCTACAACTGCCCCTATAGCTAGGTCTGAAGCATCTGTGGTTAGAGCAATGCGGGCTGAGGGATCTGGATGGACTAACATTGTGGCGTTAGCTAGGGCGCTTTTTACTTCCGCGAAAGCGCGTTCGCGCTCCGGGGTCCATTCGACCGCGCTGGAAGCTTTCTTTTTTCTGAGCACGTCATATAGGGGTTGCATGAGCTGAGCTGCGTGGGGGAGGAAACGGTTGTAAAAATTAACCATCCCCAAAAATTCCTGTAGCGACTTAACCGTTTGAGGCCGTGGAAAACTTTCTATCGCACGAACTTTGTCTGGAAGCGGAATTGCCCCTGCCGGGTAGACCCTATGTCCCAAAAAATCAATTTGCGATACGCCGAATTTGCATTTGGCTGGATTGATTATAAGTCCGTGCTCTTCCAGCCTCTGAAAAACGGTAGTGAGGTGCTGTTCGTGTTCTTCCTCGGATGAACTGGCTACCAGCATGTCATCGAGGTAGACAAAAACAAAGGGTAGGTCGCGTAGGACTGCGTCCATCATCCGTTGAAAAGTTTGAGCCGCGCCTTTGAGGCCGAATGGCATTCTTAGGAATTCAAAAAGGCCGAAAGGGGTTATAACCGCTGTTTTAGGAATATCTTCAGCTCGGACTGGGACTTGGTGATAACCGCGGACTAAGTCTATTTTTGAAAAAATGCGCGCACCTGCTAAATGTAATGAAAAATCCTGAATGTGAGGAATTGGGTAGCGGTCATGCGCTGTAGCGTTGTTTAGCCTGCGGTAATCTCCGCACGGTCTCCAAGAACCGTCGGATTTCGGGACCATGTGAAGTGGTGAAGCCCAAGGGCTCTTTGAACGTCGGCAAATGCCTAATTTTTCAAGAGCTGCAAATTCGTCCCTTGCTATGTTGAGCTTGGCCTAAGCGGCGAGCTTTGGCAAAAATGGGAGGTCCCGTTGTTGGAATGAAGTGTTTAACCCCGTGTTTGGCTACAGTGGCTGAGAATTTGGGGGTTGTGAGTGCTGGAAATTGGGTGAGGAGTTGCTCAAACTTACCTCCCGCTGTGGTGACGTTGGCCTGCACAGGTGGTGGGGAAACTCGAGCTGAACATGGAATAGAAGCAAAAGATAGTGCATTAACCAGGCGCCTATTTGCAAGATCCACTAATAACCCATGTGCACACAGAAAATCTGCGCCTAACAAGTTAAAGCTCACCGCTGCTACAACAAATGTCCATCTGTAGCTGCGGCCGTGGATAAGGAGGTGCAGGCTCTTTTTGCCGAACGTGTCGATGTCAGAGCCGTTGGCTGCCACTGCTCCGTTGCCCCGGGTGCCCATGGTTCGATCTGCGTGGGAGGGCATGACGAAACTCAGCTGAGCTCCCGTGTCGATGAGGAACTGCTTGCCTGTGTATCCATCCGTCACGTATAACAGCTTATTCTTCTCGCCGAGAACTGCTGCTGTTAATGGCCCTCGGCTTTGGCGTTTCCACGACATCGTAAACTTGCAGGGGGGAACGCATTTGCGGGCTTTCTCTGCGAAGCGGTGGTGATAATAGAAGACGTCGTTCTGCTCGTTGCGCTTGGGCCGCGCCGCTGTCACCGTGGGTTGAGTCTCTCCAAGGCTCGGGGTGTCAGTTTTCAGATCTGCGGATGCCGCTGTGGGTGTCCGTTCTCTGCAGGCGTTGACGAGCCGGTAAGCCTCGTTGGCCAGTGTGCGGAAATCCTGATGATTATTGCACTTCATACTGGCGAGTGTCCCTCTTAAATGCGGTGGTAGCGTGCTGAGGAAAATGAATTGGAAAAGGAAATTATCATTATCCTCCTCCTTGAGTTGTAGCAAATCCTCCATGAGGGTCCTCGGATTGCTCCCTCTGTGGCCGTAGACCGCCAGGATCCTCTCGGCTCTTTCCTCCACTGACGGGACATAATTCGCCATGATGGTCGCCTTGAGTGTCTCATATTTGTCCCGGGCTGGTGGTCGCCGGACCAAGCTCCGCACACACTTCGAAGTGGCGGAGTCGAGTTTGGAGACGATATGGTAAAACTTAATATCGTCTGCTGTGATGCCCGCCAGTACAAACTGGGCTTCAGCTTGCTGAAACCAAGAGGCGGGGTCTTCTCGCCAGAAGTCTGGCAGGTTGACAGCAACGGTGCTCGTGCACACCATCACTGTTGTGCCCGCCGGGTGAGAGTGCCTTGCCTCGGCACTCACGGCGGTGCTGGAGCTCGGTTGAGCTCTCTCAGTGCCCTCTGCCGTGGGGAACAGCTGTCTGCTTGTTCCCTCGTCTGCGTCGTCGCTGGCGTATGCCCGAGTCACCATGGATGAGCAGCTTGAAGAACGCCTCCGGTCCATATTCTCGCGTCAGGGTCACCAGTGTAGTGGAGCTGAAATAACGAGGCGGTTTTGTATTAAAAACAGGGTTTTTAATGAATAGCTCCTCTATCAAATCTCATCAGGTGTAGAGCTTGGCAGAAGGCAAGAGAGAGATCTCTGCTTCGCTCGCTGGTTAAATACAAGCACACATAGGACCACTCATTGAAAAAGCTGACGTAAGAGCCACTCATTGAAAAAGGTAACATCTCCCCGTTATCTTAACCCCCATTGTCCTGCCATCCCCTCTCCCTGCCTTGGGAGGTGATGGGAACTCCCCCTCTCGCTTTAGGGGTAAAGGTGTCAAGTCCATCTCCACTGCCACGTCTTGGGAGGTCCATTGTCTTTAACCCGGCGTGGGGGATGCTCTGTCCTTTCTAGGTGTGAAGCTCCTTACATATGCTGTCACAAAACATTTCCACTTGTTCTAACATATGTAGATATGGGATATAAGAGTCATATATACCACACTACTACTGTTAACATTGTTGAAGGGTGGTGCATTTTGTCAGAGGCTACCCACATGTTGAGGAAGTAAACATAGTTTATGAGACTTCCAAACCAAAATACTGATATTCACTCGACCTGGTCACGGCCGGACCGTGTTCAGTGTATGTTCAATGATATCACAGCATTTTACATCCACAGTTCCTACTGATTGGCAATCTCCAAATCAATATCATTGTACCATGTACTATAGGCAATTGAACGGATCTGATCCAAATCATGAGCAAACATTTTTTTTGCAAATCCATCCTCCAGATTGGTCATAATAAACATGTACTGGTCACCAAGGGGATGTGTGGAAGCATCCCTTGTCTTATCTGATGAGGATAAGACAAGGATAAGACTCGGACTCTGCTGGAGTCCGAGTTCCACCCTATGCAGGACATACTGAATGCACTGAGGAGCTCATTTAGCAGCAGACTACATCATCCCAGGTGCACAACCGAGAGGTTTCGTAGGTCCTTCCTACCAACGGCTGTCAGACTGTACAACCTAAGCAGGGCTGCTCGCAGAGATAGCAAAAAGACGTAACAAACTAATAGTTTTTTGAATGCAAAAGATGCAATAGACTTACACAATGGTCCCCTCCGGCATACAACTAGGAACATACCGGTCGCTATGGAGGGTGAGAATATGTATGGGCACATAATCATACCATGTAGGATAACTAAGTAGACGGTTATGCTGTTTCATTCCATCTAGCAACAATGCTCTGCACTGTGTGTGTTTATATATTTGCATATTTATTCCATCTAGCTACAATGCTCAGCACTGGGTGTGTTTATATATTTATATATCTACATATTATTCCATCTAGCTACATTGCTCCGCACTGTGTGTGTTTATATACTTGCATATTTATTCCACCTAGCTGCAATGCTCCGTACTGTGGGTGTTTATATATTTACATATTTATTCCATCTAGCTACAATGCTCTGCACTGTGTGTTCATATATTCATATATTTATTCCATCCAGCTACGATGCTCTGCACTGTGTGTCTGTGTGTGTGTGTATATATATATATTTTATAGTAATACGTACATATGTTTATTAGCTGCTCTTGCTTGCTTGTTTTTTTTCTTGCCTTCTGATTGTTGCTCTGAGTGTTGCTATCCCTGTGCTGTTGCAATCCTGGAATTTCCCCGTTGTGGGACTAATAAAGGCTTATCTTATCTTATAAGAGACATTTTAAACAATGGGGGATTCCACACATCTCACTGGTCAGACCCAAACACATGGATTGGAAAAATGTTGAACATTTTGTCACCTCTGCTGAGGAACATAGCCATCCATGGGAAACCAACATCTGATGTTAAGATAGAATATGCTCCTAAATTAGAAACATATGCATTGTCATTTAAGTGGGTAACCACAGCACAAAAGGCTGTGCACATTGACACCCAGAAATCTCCTACATGACCAATCTCAACATTAACAGAAGAGGTTGAGTGAATTTGAAGTTCAAATTCCAAATTCATTTTAGTAAAAAGATAAAACAGATGTTGGTATTATAACAGGAAACAAAATACAGTTAGGCCCAAAAATATTTGGACAGTGACACAAGTTTTATTATTTTAGCTGTTTACGAAAACATATTCAGGATACAATTATATAATCAATATGGGCTTAAAGTGCAGACTCTCAGCTGTAATTTGAGAGCATTCACGTCCAAATTGGAGCAAGGGTTTAGGAATTACAGCTCTTTAATATGTAGCCGCCTCTTTTTCAAGGGACCAAAAGTAATTGGACAATTGACTCAGAAGGCTGCAAAAAAAAAAAAAAAAAATAACAAGGCTGCATGGGCTCTTCTCTCATCAACCTGTCATCAATTAAGCAGTTAAAAGGTCTGGAGCTGTCTCTATAATTCGGCGGAAGAAGCAACAGCTGACATGGCGAGAAGAGGGCTCCCGGTAACGGTATTTAAACCCGCAGCAGACCCGAGTGAGAAGATCAAAGCACAAACATAGACAACACAGAAACCTTCAAAATCCACGGGCCAGCAGCGGGAAACCCAGCGCCAGAGCATCGCGGATAAACTGGCCGTTTTCAGGTTGGAATAGCGACCATTTTTTTTTTTTTTGAGTCAATCTGCACATCCAACCCCCCTCATACAAGGTAACAAACATTAAAGGAGATGCGTATTCAGCATGTGGTAAAACATTTCATGGAACAGTCATAATATTTGAAACAAATAAGTCTTTTTAATAAAAAAAACCAAAACAAAACTTGTTAAAAATAGAAATGTGACAATAATCCACATGTTCTCCCCACACTAACAAATACTGTTTTTGCGTGAATGTTTGCTGTGATGGGGGTGGGAGGGTGCACACAATTTCACAGGGTATAGGCATAAAGGGAAAAAAAAAATCATTACAAGTTCGGATTGGGTTCTGAAACTCACATTAAAAGCATGGGACAACTTACAGGGGTAAGAGAGGGCCCTCAACACGTAACAGAGTTTGAGGAATTTCCCTCAGAGCCTTCACTCCATCAAGGCTCTTCCAGGGTCTTTAAAAAGACCCCAGCTCAGGAAGTTCTTTTGACAGTTTTTTGTTTTAAAGTTTTATACACTATGTTCTTAATGTTTTTCTTGTTCTTAATGTTCTTTCAGTTTCTGAGTAGCACAAAAGAGGGCCACCACACTGTTATACTAAATAAGAAAATACAATGGAGAAACAGGGTGTAACCAAAATAATTTCATATAATGTAAAATGAATCCTGAATCCAGTTAAAAGATCCAAGATTCTAGGCAAAATGAAAAAAGACAAAGCAGGAATAATATTTTTACAAGAAACCCACCTAACAGACGTGGAGCACACTAAACTCAGTAGACAAGGGTTTAAAATGATCTCTTCATCTTCATATAAATCAGGGAGGAGGAGGGGAGTAGCGACATTGATATCTACCAAAATTACATTTGAAAAAAAAATCAGAACACAAAGATAAAGAAGGGAGATACAGTTTGGTAACTGGGCGGCTAGATATCACCCTGCTGAATGTGTATGCTCCCCCAGGGGCTAACTGGAAATTTTATAAAAATGTATTTGACCTAATGATAACTAAAGCTCAAGGTTTAGTGATATGTGGTGGGGACTTCAATCTTAGACTGAATCCATACTGGGATGCTTCTGGTAATTCTCCACATCAAAATAACACCCAAAGCAGGAAGACTCGGATGCTACTAAAAGAAATGGGAATCTGTGATGTGTGGAGGGAACTCAACCCCAGTGTAAAAGACTATACATTTTACTCAACTCCACATTCATCTTACTCAAGAATTGACTATTTTTTTATGTTTAATAGAGACATTGGAAGAGTAGAAACATGTAAAATAGGACTGATGGATCTCTCTGACCACAGTCCCATCTACATGGACTTAAATATCCAAAAATACACAAATAATACATTTTCTTGGAGGTTAAATTCAAATGTCCTGAAAGGACCACTGAAAGATGAATTGGAATCAGATATTCTCAGATATTTGGAAGAAAACGATAATGGAGAAGTATCCCCTTTAATACTGTGGGATGCATGCAAAGCTGTAATAAGAGGAAAGATTGTTGCAAAACTGGCAACCCAAAAGAAACTAAGACAAGAAAAACTATCCACATTAGAGTCAGAACTTAAGAACCTAGAAAAAGAACACAAAGGCAACACTCATTCTACTGACTCGCTCAAGATTAAGGAAATTAAAAACCAAATAAATGAGATCTACACAATAGAAATCCAGAAGAAACTTACATTTTTGAAACAAAAACACTATGAAGCATAAATTGAGGAAACAACAAACAGAAAGAGCAATCTACAAAATCAGAGACCCAGTATCAAAGGAAATAAAATTCAGAATTCAGGATATTCTTAAAAGCTTCGAGAATTACTATAAGAACTTATACTCCCACAAAAAACATAAAAACGCATCCGAGGCATTCCTAAACACATTAAACCTTCCCCAACTTACGGAGTCACAAAATAAAACACTACTGTCAGAAATACAACCTAAAGAATTGGAAAAAGCAATTATGAAACTTAAAGCTAACAAATTCCCAGGAGCAGATGGCTATACAGCAGAGTGATACAAAACCTTTAAACAGCAACTATCTCCTCTCCTCCTGAAAACATTTAATTATGTCCTCCACACAGGGGAAATCCCCCCTCCTGGAGAGAAGGGGTCATTGCAGTTATACCTAAACCTGAAAAGGATAAACTAGAGTGCTCCAACTACAGACCAATCAGTGTATTAAATCAGGACTATAAGCTTTTTACCATTATCCTTGCCAAAAGGTTAGAAAATATACTGACAGACCTAATTCATTTAGACCAAACAGGTTTTATAAGACAAAGACAGACACAAGACAACATTAGACGCACTTTACACATAATTCATCATATAAAAAAATATAACTTAAATGCAGTCATATTGGGATTAGATGCCGAAAAAGCATTCGATTCGGTTGACTGGTCTTTTCTATATAGAATCTTATCCAGTTTCAATTTTCATAACAACTTCATTAGAACTATACAGGCATTATATTAAAAACCAACAGCTAAAATAAGGATTAACGGTAATTTATCATCATCTTTTGAACTGGAAAGAGGATGTTGTCAGGGCTGCCCCCTGTCTCCACTGCTCTTTGCAATCTTCATAGAACCTCTGAGCCAATGGATAAGACAAAATCAAAAAATTCAAGGTATTACACTTGGTCAGAAGGAACATAAAATAGCACTCTTTGCTGATGACATTTTAATATACCTAGGGCAGCCGGACACTTCTTTACCAGAACTAACCTCAGTTTTTTCAGAGTATGGAGATTTATCGGGGTACAAATTAAACATGCATAAAACCCAAGTTTTAACATTCAACTATGACCCAAATCATTATTCACTAAGCAAACTCAAAACTAACTGGGAGTCGGAATCTATGAAATATCTGGGGGTCAATATCCCGAAACAACTTAACAAAATTATATCACTAAACTATGATCCACTGGTGACAAAAATAAAATCTGACCTAGCAAGATGGAATATGATACCATTCTTGGGTACTGCACAAAGAATTGAAGCAGTCAAAATGAATATACTTCCACGTCTTCTATACCTTTTCCAAACAATACCGGTAGAACCTCCCAAAAAAACATGGCAGGAGCTGGACAGAAGGATCTCAAGATTCATATGGCAGGGCAAGAGACCTAGAATCAGATATAGAACCTTACAGCTAAACAAAGACAAAGGTGGGCTCGCGCTGCCAAATATCAGGGACTACTTTAAAGCCGCACAAATTAAAACTTTAGTAGAGATATGTAACCCAGTCTACACTGCACAATGGAAGGAGATCGAATGCCAAATAACAAGTGACATCCCCCTACAGGCGATAATAGGGAACAATGCCTTACCTAAGCTTTTGAATAACACAAACCCGTGGATAGAGACCCCGCTAAAAATTTGGTTTAAGATAGAGAGAATCAAACTAAAGAGCCCTATCGACTTCTGCAATGGATTGCCTATGATCAAGACTTTACTCCTAATAAAACAGACACCAGATTTAAAAAGTGGAAGGAGAAAGGGCTGATAAAATATTACGATTTTTTTAAAGGGCAAATTTTAAGAAGTTTTGAAGATTTGAAAAAACAAGGTCTAATAAATCAAGACCTTTACAGGTTCTTCCAGCTTAGACACCACATAAACAATATACTTAAAAAGGAGGATTTGGAAACGGCCCAGTCAGGTGTTCTGAAGGTCTTCTTAATGGCATATAAAGGGATCCCAGGGATCAGATACATTTCTAAAATATACCAAGGTCTTCAAGACTTAAAAGGAGACAACACATCATATATAAAAGAGAGACGGGAAAAAGAGGGGAATTTCACTTTACAATTGGAAATATGGGAAAAGCTAAATAAACAGCAATGGAAAAGTACCTCATCCCTGCAGTGGAGAGAATTTGGATGGAAAAACTTGGTAAGATTTTTCAGAACACCTGCACAAAACAAATTTACCTATAAGGGATTGAACTGTTGGCGCTTGTGTGGTGAAAAGACTGCAAATCATTTTCATGTGTTTTGGTCATGCCCAGTTATCCACCAATATTGGACCAATGTACAGACAATATTGGGGAAAATATTTAAAATAACAGTTCCCTTTTCTTTTGTAACTTTGTATTTGGGTTTACTACCGGACTCACTGGAAAGACTAGGAGAAAAATACTTATTCAATGTTTTAATATTGGCAAGCAAAAAAGCTCTAACTGAAAAATGGATGTTGAAGGACTGTCCTACACCTGAAGATTGGATTAACGTGATCCATGACATTTACTCGATGGAAAAGTTGACATTCGCACTGAGACAGGACATGGATGGGTTCATGAACTTTTGGCAACCCTGGATCGCATATGTGTCTTCCATTAGATCTAATCTTTGACAAATACCATTTCAATAATGGCACCGCTCTTTTTTCCAACGCTACTCAGATGCACTTTTACCTTTATTTACTTATTTTTTTCTTTTTGGTTGTTTTTTGCTGGTTTGTTTGTTTGTTTGTTTGTTTTTATTTTATTCTCTTTAATTTCACTTTTTCTTTCACTTTAAAAAAAAGGGGTGTTGTAATAATTATTCTTCCAATGTTGTCAGATATCAGAAAATAAGGGAACATATGATGAAAATGTAAACAATGCATTGCTGTAACGACCTGTATACCCTTTACAAAAACTTAAAAAAAAAAAAAAAAAAAAAAAAAAAGGTCTGGAGTTGATTCCAGGTGTGGCGTTTGCATTTGGAAGCTGTTGCTGTGAACGCACAACATGCGGTCAAAGGAGCTCTCAATGGAGGTGAAACAGACCATCCTGAGGCTGAAAAAAGAAGAAATCCATCAGAGAGATAGCAGAAATGTTAGGAGTGGCCAAATCAACAGTTTGGTACATTCTGAGAAAAAAAGAGTGCACTGGTGAGCTTGGGAACTCAAAAAGGCCTGGACGTCCACGGAAGACAACAGTGGTGGATGATTGCAGAATCCTTTCCATGGTGAAGAACAACCCCTTCACAACATCCACTCAAGTGAAGAACACTCTCCAGGAAGTAGGTGTATCAGTATCTAAGTCTACCATAAAGAGAAGACTTCATGAGAATAAATACAAAGGATTCACCACAAGGTGCAAACCATTAATCACCCTCAAATATAGAAAGGCCAGAATTGACTTTGCCCAAAAAAAACACCTGAAGAAGCCAGCCCAGTTCTGGAACAGCATTCTTTGGACAGATGAGACTAAGATCAACCTGCACCAGAATGATGGGAAGAAGAAAGTTTGGAGAAGAATTGGAACAGCTCATGATCCAAAGCACACCACATCTTCTGTAAAACATGGTGGAGGCAGTGTGATGGCATGGGCATGCATGGCTTCCAATGGCACTGGGTCACTTGTGTTTATTGATGATGTGACAAAAGACAGAAGCAGCCGGATGAATTCTGAAGTGTATAGGGATATACTTTCTGCTCAGATTCAGCCAAATGCAGCAAAGTTGATTGGACGGCGCTTCACAGTACAGATGGACAATGATCCAAAACATACTGCAAAAGCAACCCAGGAGTTTTTTAAAGCAAAGAGGTGCACATAGGTCTGAGGCGCCGTTGCCATCCACGCTCAGACCATATTCCTCCTCAGCCCGACTCTTACTTTGACAGCGTCTCAGCGGGCCTCCAGCTGCCAAGCTCTATGGGACGGATGGAGGCCAATTACCTCTTATCAGTTGAGGCGCTGTCAACTACTATATAAGGGAGCAGTCCCGATTATTTGGGGCTGTGACCTCGCTCTATTATCCACGCTCTTTTCCGGCGTGGGTAAGGCTGGAACCCCTTCGTCTGGCGCCAGCCACCCTGTCGTCATTCAGCATCGTTTGTAAGTTTGTACCATTGTTTGATCGTTTGTGTTTTGGCCCCATGAGGCCCTGTTCCTTTGTTCCTGTCCATTATTGCCAATAAATAACGCAAACTCACTGGTCAGCCCTTGGCTCTCATTTATGGCTCACAAGAGCCATACGTAACAGCAGGTCACAGCCAAGCGAGTTGCCGGCGGCCGTGAGTTTGCTAAATTGGACTCGTTCTTCCCTGTCTGGGTGTCTACTCTGGGAGCATGCCGTCTCCCAGGAGCCGCGTTCGGCGCCTGGGTATCGAGCTAGCTCCCGCCCTGGAGTATGTGGATGGGACGCTCTTCACTGCCACTCTCTACGACAACCCCAACTACATACGCAGGCACCTAGACTACGCTGAGGTTCTCCTGGACAATCTCCCTCATTACACCAACCACCCTGAGGTCTGTGCCAGGAGAGATGACATCACCTCACAACGTGAGATTCTCTGTGGGCTGGAGGGAAATCCCGGCAGGAAGCCGAATAAGAGTCGTCGTCACCCCTCACTTCAGGATCCCGCTCCTGCCTCTATTCCGGCCCAGGAGTTCGCACCATCCAGAGGTCTTTTCCCATCGGGCACGACGTCACTCGGGAATCCCCCGGAGAAGCTGCAGCTGGCAGCTGTCAAGATCCGAGACCGGGTGGCTGCTGCTCGCTCCGCGGTTCATCCATCCGCCATCATTAAGCATGTGACGGTGGCAGTTAGACTGGTGGAGAGGAATCCGGAGTTGCGTGAGTACCCAGAGTTTGCTGACCTGCTCGCTTCTGTCTCTACACAGGAACGGCGATTCCCGGGTCTCACCTTCGCCTCGCCCCCTGCAAGTAGCCATCGTCACACTGGTCGTCAACCTCAGCACGAATCCCGTCCGGATCCAGTTCCCGGTCGCCGCAAGTTCTCAATTCCCCACACAGCTGTCACTCCTGCGCCTCATCAGAGGGGAAACCCCACAGCCTCGTCTCCCGAGCCATCTTCCCCCGCTGTTACGTCAGCGTTCCGGGCCCGGCTCATCTCGGCTGTCGCCCCCTCCTCCTCGACTCATTCCCCGGCTGCTGTGTGCACTCAGAGTCCTGACTTGGCAAGCTCTATCCTGGAACCATCTCGAGCGGCTCCCCTTCATCCTCCCAGGGGGTCCTCTGTTACCGTCCGGCGGGGAAAGGGAGGAGCAACGTCTGCCACAGCGGTCATCACCCAGCCTCCAGGAGACAAGCAAGTCCCAGTTCATTCATTCTCTCATTGTGATTTGCTCTGTCAGACTCCTGGAGGTGGAGTTCGGGGTTCGCAGCTCCCCAAGCTCCCACCACCTGCTGTGGCTGGAATTGTTAACCCCGCATCCTCTGTGTCTCCCTCCGCTGAGCGGTCCTCGATGCCAGGCCAACGTCGCGGGATGAGGAGGGGGCCTGCGGTTCTGGAGAGCCTGGGTCCGGTTCCGCAGCTGCGCTGTGGGCGGAGGAGGAGAGCGGACTGCAGCGTGGAACTTGCGCCGACGATGAAGCGTCCCCGGGTCTCCACGAACGAGCGGTCCGGTCCAGCGGGTCGAGGTTCTCCTGCCACCACGCCGTGTGGGCCATCGGCGTGGGCACCGGTGCCGGAGGACTCGCAAGCTGCGCGCACCATCATGCCAGCTGCGGAGCCCGACGCAGCTGAGTGGGAGCCTGAAGACGACCTCCTGCCATCTGAACCTGGATCTTCACAGTCCTGGACGGCGTCAGAACCCGAGATCAGGCAAGTGCTCTACTTTGTCTTTCTCCTTCATATATTAGAGCATTTTAGCCTGTCTCTTGGGGAGAAGAGCCGGGTGCAGCCGCCCGCTGCGTCCGAGCTTATCTCGCCGGGTTCTGGCGCTGCCGGTGATCCTGATCCTGGTTCTTCTCTCTCTCCTGAGCCTTCTCCCAGGGCCGCCGGCGAGGAGCTGCTTTTGCCCGCTGTGCCTGAGGTTCCGGGTTCGGGATTGGAGGTCGGTTCTGGTGCGGCGCCGACCCAATCGGGGTCCGACGCGGGTGCTACTGAGACCCAATCGGGGTCCGTCGCGGGAGCAGCCGCGACCCAATCGGGGTCCAACGAGGGTGCAGCACCAGTGGCATCCAGGTCCGGTGAGGGAGCTGCAGATCCCCTGCCATCGGGCACTGGACCGGCTCATCGTCATCTTCATCCCCCTCTTCACCGTTGTCATCTGAGTCACTCTTATCTTCCCCCCAAGCTTTCTCCACCAGGGCCCATATGGACCTCTCACTGTAGACCCGGCTCGCCCTCACTATCTCTCTCCACAGGGAAGCTGTTGCCCCTCTCTCCCCTACGGGCCTGGTGGCTGAGCGATGCAGGTCAGCTGCCAGAGGGACTGCCGTGCCCATTCAGCTCTTTGGTTCGGCCACCCGACCTATTGGACTCTCTGTTCGGCGATCTGGTCCGGCCGCCCGAGATACTATTTTTTCTGGCCTGGGATTCCGGCAGGCCGCCTAAACATTTCCCGTCGCCCCTGTTGGCGGTTTGGACGCTGGGTGCGGGGAGACCCCCCGAACTGAATTATTTCTGCTGTGCCTAGTCTTTTGTGTTTTTGTGAGGGTGCAGCCATGTAATTTCTCGTAATTGTTTCACATTTAGCGTGCCTTTTTTTTTCCTTCCCCTCCTGTTTGAGGGATGCCCTGTATCTGGTAGATTTCGCCTTAGGAGCCTCTGCTCTCGTTTCAAGGTCTACTGGGTTGTTTTTCTTTGAGTCCGTCTATATATTATTATTGGCATTTCATGGAGTATTGTGGTTTTCCTTTTTTTTTGTCCTCTTTCCCATACTCTGTTCCCTGCCTAAGTAGTGGGTTTTTTTTCCCCGTATATTGTTAGCCTGTTATGAAGTATTGTGTGTTCTTTTCCCCAATTGCTTCATTTGTCTCCTGCTACGTTTGTTTTTTTTTTTTTTTTCCTTTTCTCTGTTCCCATGCACGCCCTCCTGGCCTACACCCCATCCACCCACCCTAGTTGGGGGGGGGGGCTTGGGTGTTACTGGACGTTCAGAGCCCGGTCTTGAGGCGGGGGTTGTGTCACATAGGTCTGAGGCGCCGTTGCCATCCGCGCTCAGACCATATTCCTCCTCAGCCCGACTCTTACTTTGACAGCGTCTCAGCGGGCCTCCAGCTGCCAAGCTCTATGGGACGGCTGGAGGCCAATTACCTCTTATCAGCTGAGGCGCTGTCAACTACTATATAAGGGAGCAGTCCCGATTATTCGGGGCTGTGACCTCGCTCTATTATCCACGCTCTTCTCCGGCGTGGGTAAGGCTGGAACCCCTTCGTCTGGCGCCAGCCACCCTGTTGTCATTCAGCATCGTTTGTAAGTTTGTACCATTGTTTGATCGTTTGTGTTTTGGCCCCACGAGGCCCTGTTCCTTTGTTCCTGTCCATTATTGCCAATAAATAACGCAAACTCACTGGTCAGCCCTTGGCCCTCATTTATGGCTCGCAAGAGCCATACGTAACAAGAAGTGGAATATTCTGCAATGGCCGAGTCAATCACCAGATCTCAACCCAATCGAGCATGCATTTTCAATTCAATTCAACTTTATTTATATAGCGCAATTTCACAACAACAGTCATCTCATAGCACTATCAACTGTAGGGGGAACCCCCACAGTTGCAGAAAAACCCCAGCAATCAGGCGATCCCCTGTGAGCAAGCACTTGGCGACGGCGGAGAGGAAAAACTCCCTTTTAACAGGAAGAAACCTCCAGCAGAACCAGGCTCAGGGAGGGGCAGTCATCTGCTGCGACTGGCTGGGGGGTGAGGGGACAGAGAAGATGAAAAGAACAGACATGTAGAGAGCAAACAGCACGATGGGGACTCAATCTATGGGAGAGAACAAACAGATGTTAAAGACCAGCAAAAAAAATATTTTTTTCACTTGCTCAAGACAAAACTTAAGGCAGAAAGACCCACAAACAAGCAACAACTGAAGACAGCTGCAGTAAAGGCCTGGCAAAGCATCACAAAGGAGGAAACCCAGCGTTTGGTGATGTCCATGGGTTCCAGACTTCAGGCAGTCATTGCCTGCAAAGGACTCTCAACAAAATATTGAAAAGTAACATTTTACTTAGGGTTATGTTTATTTGTCCAATTACTTTTGAGCCCCTGAAATGAGGAGCGTTTGTATAAAAATAGCTACAATTCCTACATGTTTAATCATATATTTTTGTTCAACCCCTTGAATTAAACCTTAAAGTCTGCACTTCAGTTCTGTTGTAGTTCTTTCATTTCAAATCCAATGTGGTGGCATGCAGAGCCCAAATCATGAAGATTGTGTCACTGTCCTAATACTTCTGGGCCTAACTGTATGTCACTATAACATCACAGTATAAACTAGAAAAAAGCACTCGGAGAGCGCAGACCTCCGCCAAGCGCCACAGTTCCCCCCATACAGTGTTTGTGTGTACTTTTTCAGATTCCTTGACCATGAAAACATATGACTAGCAATTGGATTGACAATGACAGGATTAGTGGTTCAGTAGTTATTCACGAAAATCGCATTTTCTGTAATGGCGGTTTTCTTCTGGACGGTGATCCAGATCACCACCAAAATCTAATCATCTGTAGGATACCCCATTTCTGACAATCTGTGAAAATTTCATGAAAATCCGTCCATAACTTTTTGAGTTATCTTGCTAACAAACAAACACACAAACAGACAGACAGATAAACAGACAGACAGACAAACCAACGCCGATGATCACATAACCTCCTTAGTGGAGGTAAAAAACAATATCCTCTCTGTCTTTTTGAGCCGCTCAAAAAGGTGTTAAACAGGTCATAAAAGAGCTAAAAAAAAGCATCAGATGCCATGGTGCTCAGCCTACCCATTCCTATGGGAAACATCTTGATGATGCAGGACCTGCAGGAATTAACAAAGATATAATTTGTTGTGCTCATTGTGTACCAGGATTACACACATTGTTGAATGAACTAAAACTCCAAATGCAATTTTTCACCGTGGTAGTCTTTAGCGATGCATTTTTAACATACCAGTACACCCAGATCATCAATTTTTTTTTTTTTTTTTTTTTTGTTACTTATTTGTACCCGTAGGTAGATTTGGTTTGCAGTCTGGTGACAAGCCACCGGCTGCCGGTCGCTGCGTGCGCGAGCGCCCTAAACCTACATGTTTTTGGTATGCGGGAGGAAACCGGAGAAATCCCGGAGTAAACCCACGCAACACGGGGAGAACATGCAAACTCCACACAGCTCACTGTTGGTCGGGGGCTGGGATCGAACCCACGATCTCATGATCCCCGCGATCCCCCGGCCGAGGGTAAACTGTGCTGCCACAGTGCTAAACCACTGCGCCACCGTGCAGCCCAATTGTGGTTTGCATTCACATCTGAAAACAAAAAGTACACATTCACCAGTCTACCATGGGGTTACTGTGAGTCTCCTACAATTTTTTCTTAGGCAATGTCAACAAATTTTGCACATTTTATACCTATACGCAAACAAACATATCTCTGCAGGCTGGAGTCTATAAGTGCTTAAATAAAGGTGCTGTTTTAATCAAGGTTCCCAAATTTATACCTGACCAAAGGGTAAACCCATCCTCAAACAAAAATTATTTGATTTTGTATACTTTATTGATCCCCAGAGGGGAAATTGAGGGCATCCACCTGGATGGATGAAGCAGCCACGGTACGGCGCTATCCTTTTACCATTCGCACACACATTCACACCTAGGGCCACTTTTAGAGTCTCCAATTAACCTAACCTGCATGTTTTTGGCTTGTGGGAGGAAACTGGAGAACTCCCAGAGTAAACCCATGCAGACACGGGGAGAACATGCAAACTCTACACAGATCACTGTTGGTCAGGGGCTGGGATCGAACCAGGGATCCCATGGCCAAGGGTGAGTTGCTGTGCTGCCGCAGTGCTATCCACTGCTCCACCGCGCCGCCCATTCCACCATGTTGCTATTTGATCACATAGACTTTGTCATGTGTTCAAGGGAGGGATGGTGATATTGTTTATTAGTTATCACAGCCTATGGGTTTGAAAATTTTGCTACAAAATTTTGCCAATATTAATGTATAATTTGTGCACAAAATAATGTCCAGGGCAATGTCAAGACCAGAGAAGGGTAGATTTCCATCATCAACATACCCATTTCAGAACATATGCATGGACTTCATTGAACTAAACAAATGTGAAGGGAAGAGATATTGTTTAGTTATAATGGATATGGTTCCAGATTATTTCACATTTAGGGAAAGTGTTGAATTGTGATTTGAAACACCATGCAGCAAATCACCCACAGTCTGCAGGATTTGTGGAATGACATAACTGGACCATTAAAGAAATATTAAGAAAACTAGAAAAGCACTCGGAGAGCGCAGACCTCCGCCAAGCGGCACAGTTCCCCCCATACAGTGTTTAACATCATAAATATTAATCCTACATTTATTTTGTCTAAGTTTATAGATTCCTTGTCAGCTGGGTTACACTCTCCCCCGCTAATTATTATGCACGTCCCGTTGCATGTCATTTTGTCAGCTGGGTTACACACTCCCCCACTAAATTTGGCTGGGTGTTACAATTCATCGCACAACCGCGTACAACCCACAGGCCAATGGGTTATGCGAGCGTTTTCATAGATCACTTAAAGCAGCACTCTAGGCTTCATTGACGGATCCAAATTGGGTAGACAGACTGCCATGGGTTATCCGGATTTGGCTGGGTGTTACAATTCACCGCACAATTGCACACAACCCACAGGCCAATGGGTTATGCGAGCGTTTTCATAGATCACTTAAAGCAGGACTGTAGGCTTCATTGACGGATCCAAATTGGGTAGACAGACTGCCATGGGTTATCCAGATCAGTCTTAGATAGATAGATAGATAGATATATAGTTTATTTCGAACACAAAAATATAACAAAAAACAAGCAAATGGCAAATGCAACAAAGTTACAGTATACACTGTTCGAAAGGGAGAAGGAAGAAGTGAACACTTATTAATTCCAACTCCTCTTTTCCATAGATACACCCATGTGAATTTTATACAAATTACCACCTTTAAGACCCCAAGTAAACAATTTACTGTATTTTTTACAAATCAGCATTAACACCCATCCATTCTAACATACAATGAAGTCCATACATCCAAAAACCAGTCTCAAACAACACTGATATACACAGTTCTGTCCCACCCACCATTCCATAGTGTCCCATAATGACCCAGAGTGAACATAATGAATCGTACATATAAATACTACCCTTCTAACATATATCCTTTCAGCAAATGGTGCTTATACCTCTTTTTGAATTGATTTTTGTTTGTACATAGTTTCAGTTCCGGCTCCAGACTGTTCCACAAATCCACCCCACAGACAGATATGCACATACTTTTCTTGGTTGTACGTATCTTGGGTTTTGTAAAGTTTAAGTCTCCTCTCAAATTATGATCATTGTCTCTTTTTTTAAATATTATTTGTATATTAGTTGGGAGTTGATTGTTAATTGCCCTGTACATTACTTGTGCTGTCTTAAATTTAACTAAATCAATGAACTTTATGACATGTGACTTTAAGAACAACGAATTGGTATGGTCTCTATATCCTGCATTGTTTATTATCCTTATAGCTCTTTTTTGTGATGTGCATATTGCCTGTAGGTTGGTCTTGTAGGTGTTTCCCCAGACTTCTACACAGTAGTTAAGATAAGGTAAAAACAGTGAATTGTACAATAAGACCAATGATTTATAGTCCAAGATGTGTCTTGTCTTCCCCAGTATGCCTATACACTTTGCTAATTTAGCCCGAATGTGACTGATGTGAGGTTTCCAGCAGATTTTATTGTCTAGCGTCACCCCCAGAAACTTATTTTCCTGTACTGTTTCTATTCTGGTATCATCTATCGTTACCATTATTTCATGATTTATTTTATAATTTCCAAACACCATAATCTTTGTTTTTTTTAGATTTAGAGATAATTTATTTTTGTTGAACCACTGCGTTAATTTTTTCATTTCAGTTGTGACCACCTCTAAAACCTGCTGCAAATTCTCACCAGTGCAAAGGATATTTGTGTCATCCGCAAACAAAATAAATTTCGGAATTTTTGATACTTGGCATATGTCATTTATATACAAAATAAAGAGTTTGGGTCCCAAAACTGACCCCTGGGGCACACCACAAGTGATGTCCATAAAGGGTGATTTGTGCTCTCCAATTTGTACAAATTGTTGTCTGTTACTTAAATAACTTTCCACCCAACTCAGTCCTACCCCTCTTATCCCATACCTTTCCAGTTTCCCTAGTAGTATTCTGTGGTCATTGGTGTCAAAAGCTTTCTTTAAATCTATAAATACTCCTACAGCAACCTTTTTTTATCTATACAACTAGTAATTTCTTCTATAAGTTCGATCAGTGCCAAAGATGTAGATTTATCTGCTCTAAAACCATACTGGCTATCTGTAAGGAGGTTGTGTTTTTCAGTGAAATCATCCAGTCTCTTAGTGAAGATTTTTTCAAGTATTTTGGAGAATTGTGAGAGTAAAGAGACTGGCCTGTAATTTGTGAAGCGATGACTGTCTCCTGTTTTGTATAGAGGTATTACTTTTGCTATTTTCATTTTGTCTGGAAATGTACCAGTTTGAAATGACAGGTTACAGATGTGGGTGAGTGGCTTAACAATTCCCTCAATTACTTTTTTCACTATTGTCATGTCAATTTCATTCCAGTCCGTTGATTTTTTGTTCTTAAATTTACTCAATTTAGTCTTCATAATATTATATATTATAGAACCTGAAAAAAAGGGAAAAAAAAGAATCCTTTAAATAAAAAAATTCCTGGATCCAGATGGTGATCCGGATGACCTCCAAAACGTAATCATCTGTAGGATACCACATTTCTGACAATCTGTGAAAATTTCATGAAAATCCGTCCATAACTTTTTGGCAAAAAAAAAAAAGAATCCTTTAAAAAATTCCTGGATCCAGACGGTGATCTGGATCAGCACCAAAATCTAATCATCTGTAGGATACCCCATTTCTGACAATCTGTGAAAATTTAATGAAAATCCGTCCATAAGTTTTGAGTTATCTTGCTAACAGACAAACAGACAAACAAACAAACAGACAAACAAACAAACAAACAGACAAACCAACGCTGATGATCACATAACCTCCTCCTCTTGGCGGAGGTAACAATGGCAGAAATAGGACAGAATTGGATATATTGTTTACCATTGATACTATTTTGTCATGGGCAGCGAGAGCGCGCCCCCTCCCTTCCTGCCTCTGATTCACCAATTCATCACTGCACCTGAGGCAGAAAACACACCTGCACCTGCTCATCAGCCAGCGTACTTAAGGAGGCTCTCTCCGTGCAGTCAGCGCTGGCTCACCTGGGTATATTGCCCATGTATAGGCAAACAAACATAAAGTTATAGGTGTTGACACGTCGTCTAACCTTATTTCTCCTTTTCCTTCAGGTTGCTGCCACTGCGTAGATGTGTCTCTAGGACTGCACGCGCTCTCCTGCCACATCTCACTATCCTTCAGCTTCCTACGCCACCCAGTCAGGCACCATCAGCTCATCTCCCCCTACCCTACTGGCTCATCTATTCCTCGCTGGGTCCCTGCTGGTTTTCCCTGGATTTCCCATGTAAGTGGCAATTTGGCTCGCCCATTTCCCCTTACTTCATTCCTCTGCTCACGGCTCTTGTCTTCTCTCCACAGGGCTATTCTTCTGGCGAGTGACTGTTTCTGCAACTGTGCGCTTGTGTTTTTGCTATTTAATAAAACTTTCAAATGTGCCCCTCTGTGTGGTTCCTTCCTGTGCTTTGGCATCGTGCACGTGAGCTGTCAAGCTTAATTAATCATGACAGAATGAGCCAGCCAGGATGATAGCTCAGCTGGTGCCTCACTACAGGAGCTGTCTGCTCTGGATCGCCTAGTGGCGACCGAGCACCAGCTTGCTGTGCTGACGCAGCAGTTGTCGAATGTGATGAAGCTTTGGTCTACAGAACCTCCTCCGGCCTCTCCCCCTCATCCTGCTCCATGCACTACGGTGCACCATACTACCTCCATTCCCATGCCTTCTCCGTATGTGGGGGAGGTGGGGAAAAGTAAAGGGTTTCTTATTCAGGTCCAAATGTACCTGGAGTAGATCAGGGAGGAGTTCCCTGGGGACATAGTCAAAATCCAGTTCTTTACTCTGTTGCTCAAGGATCGAGCTCTCGATTGGGCATGGTCCACTTTAGACAACCCCAAGGGGCGTTGGTACATGTTTGATCAATTTGTGGCCGCATTCTCTAGCGCGTTTGGCCATACCGAGAGTTAGGGCAATGTCATGAGCCGCCTGATGACGCTCCACCAGGGCACTCGGTCAGCAGCCGAGTACTTGGTGGAGTTCCATGTTGTAGCATCCGATTTGGGGTGGAATGATATTGCTTTGCGCATGCATTCCTCCACGGGTTGAATGCTCAATTCCATGATGATCTGGAGGTTCACAGTGTCCTAGAGACTCTCGACAGTCTCATAGATTAGGCAGTTGGTTTAGACAACCGGTATCGTGAGTGCACGAAGGAGCGCGAGTCCTCTTCTCGCCCGCCTGCCGAGTGTGTGTCCACCGTGGTTACTGACACTGGCGGCGCTGGCTCTTCACCCTAACCGATGGACCTCTCTCGGCATTTGACCGATGATGAGCGCCGGCGAAGAGTTGGCACGTACAGGTACTGTGGTTTAATGAACCACAGTCTGGACGAATGCCGCCAGCGGCTAAAAGACGCGTCCCGTCAGTAACCCGTCAGTAAATAAGGAAGGTTGTTCCTGCTGTCTGATTGGTGGGATTTCTACAAAACTATAAATATATATAAATATTATAACAGAAATAACTGCATCTTTGGTCATTTAAGTTAATTTATTTCATTAAATACAATTTTAATAATTTTTCTTTGAAATCAGAGTTAAATTATTCTGTTCTGGCTCAGCAAAATTATGGTCAAATGTAAACTGTTACAAGGAAAAAGTAAGAAAATACCACAGTCTTTTTCAAATTTATTAAAAAAAATAATTGAAAAAAAACAGACAAAATTTACCATAAAATAATCCACAAATTTATAATAAAGTCTCAAATGTACAAGAAAAGTCAATTCTACAAGAGGAAATTGCAAATTTGAGGAAAACGGTTTCAAATTTAGATAAATTTACAGAGAAAAGTAGAAAACTATAATAAAATTGTCATAAATTTTGGAAGAAAAATCTCAAACCTTTCTGCCCTGTCTGTGGATCTGTCTTTAGGTCCACTGGACTGTAGTGTGACATTTTATTCAACAAAAAGACAAAAAAAAAAAAAAAATCCAAACGGTGCGTGACGAACAAAAATTACAAATGACGAAAACTTATAGGCAAAAACACTCCGGAGCTGACATAACCCCACGAGAGCTGGTAGGGGAAAACAGGGTAGATACTGTAAACCAGTTAACATCCATATAAGATGGCAGCAAAGATAGAGTGACCAGGCAGTGTTTAAATACATAGCACATAATGAGCAGCAGGTGTGAGAGGTGAGCTGGCAGGTAAACTAATCGTGTAACTGCTCCCAACTGAGAGGGAAACAGACTGGGAGCAATGAGTGGAAGAGTAGTGAGTGTCCTAATACACAATCACTCACAGCTGGGAACTGGAAAACAGACTGTAAGTGAAAGGTGGGTGTATCTGGGAGATGAGGAAGGAGGCTCTGAGTGTAAACAACCAAAATAACAGAAAACAGACAAGAAAATAATAACAGACATAAGATACTCAGAAAACACAGAAGGAGCCTGAGCTCTGGGCTCAGACTCATGACAAATCCTTCAAGACTGAAGTCATTACTCAAATTTTTAAGTGAGTGCTCTTTGTACCCTCACCTCAACTAGAAATATTTGGTTGTCTACTTTTAATTATTAATTTCAGAGCACTGCTTTTACATGAGTAGAATTTCTGGCTACTATACTCTCCTCTGACCATATAATTTAAGTACCATGACTAAATTACTAGTATGAATGTTTTTTCCCCTTCCCTACTCTCCCAATGGAAAAAATGAAACACTAGAATAAAAATACAAAAAAATACACACATTTTTGTCATTTATGTGCTTACTTACTTACTTGGTCACCATTAGGTGAGGGACCACATGCTTCCTTCAAACCTTTCTATCATCTATTAGTGTTCCCAGTTCTGTTACAGTGACTCCACCTGCATCCTGCCTTAGGACTTCCACATAGCTTTGTCGTGGTCTCCCTCTGGTGCTTTGACCGTGGGTTGGTTGCCACAGGACTAGTTTGTGGGCACTCAATTATGTAAGCCATGACAAAAAAACCTACAGGACAAAACAAGACACTTGACATTTTCTAACCTGTTTGTATATCATCACAGACAGAGAGAGAACCTGAATGAGACAGGGCTCAGAGAGGGAAAGATGAACCAGAAGAGAATGAATGAATGAATGAATGAATGAATTTATTTCGGATAGTACATTACAGGTTAAAAGAAACTGTATAATATAACAACAAGGTCAAATTAGACAAAGACTCCTTCTACTATACAATTCCACGTGAGTTATCCGAAATGGGTGATGGCTGAAGCCGCAGCTTATATTGCCGAGAGGAGGAGCCAAGGAGAGGAAAGTGTTCAGGCAGAGGGTCCAGGAGAGGTGAGAGCAGAGGAGAGAGAGAAGGATAACACCAGTAAAAAGTCCAAACACAGAACGTCTGGGTGGGACCCCAACTGGCCAAATATTCCAACATTCAAGCCTCGGTTGTACAATACTTCAAACGGTAAGTTCCATATGCAAAGTTACTGTGCAAAATAAAAAAAGAAAAGTAGTATAAAATTAATATATTCCGGTTACAATAGTGTCATATGTTTTCTGCCCACCCCCCCCGGAAAAATATGTTGAAACCACGCCAGGATCTTTAAGCCAGAGGAAACACTGTAATATGGATACAAATTCATGTAGTAGGCTGTATACAGTATAAACAAATGAAATTTAAAAAAAATTGCCAGCTGATGTCCAGTTCAGCATAATGCTGATCTCTGTAAGACCCTTGATATTCATATAATCTGTTCTTCTGTCATGCCAATAAAGTCACGGGCAGATACAGTGGGGCAAAAAAGTATTTAGTCAGCCACCAATTGTGCAAGTTCTCCCACTTAAAAGATGAGAGAGGTCTCCAATTTTCATCATAGGTATACCTCAACTATGAGAGACAAAATGAGAAAAAAAAATTCCTGAAAATCGCATTGAAGGATTTTTAATGAATTAATTGGTAAATTCCTCGGTAAAATAAGTATTTGGTCAATAACAAAAGTTCATCTCAATACTTTGTTATATACCCTTTGTTGGCAATGACAGAGGTCAAACATTTTCTGTAAGTATTCACAAGGTTTTCACACACTGTTGCTGGTATTTTGGCCCATTCCTCCATGCAGATCTCCTCTAGAGCAGTGATGTTTTGGGGCTGTCGCTGGGCAACACGGACTTTCAACACCCTCCAAAGATTTTCTATGGGGTTGAGATCTGGAGACTGGCTAGGCCACTCCAGGACCTTGAAATGCTTCTTACGAAGCCACTCCTTCGTTGCCCGGGTGGTGTGTTTGGGATCATTGTCATGCTGAAAGACCCAGCCATGTTTCATCTTCAATGCCCTTGCTGGTGGAAGGAGGTTTTCACTCAAAATCTCACGATACATGGCCCCATTCATTCTTTCCTTTACACGGATCAGTTGTCCTGGTCGTCGTCGGCCTCCGTCGGTCTATGATGACCATGGAAGAGAATCCTAAACGTCTACTCTGCTGGAACAGCACCGCCTGTGGCTGAACAGGCCGATGCACGAATGACAGTCCCTGTCACACAGGTCGCACTTGTGGGTGGTCTCTGTGCTGTTGGGTCTGTGGCGGTTCTTCCTGCGGGTCCTTTTTTCATCTGCTGCAGCAGTCAGTCTCTCTTCACCCGCCTTGAGCTGTCTGGTCAGGGTGCCTCTCCATTTGGAGCGGTCCGTTGCAAGGTCCTCCCAGCGCTCTGTGTTGATATCCAGGGCCTTCATGTCTCTCTTGCAGACATCTCTAAAGCGCAGCTGTGGGCGGCCAACGTCTCTCCTGCCAGTTGCAAGTTCTCTGTAGAGGACATCTTTGGGGATTCTGCCATCCTCCATACGGTGAACATGGCCTAGCCAGCGGAGCCTGCGCTGCCTGAGTAGAGTGAACATGGAGGGAAGGCCAGCGCGGGACAGAACTTCTGTGTTGGGCACTTTGTCCTGCCAGGATATGTCCAGGATGTGGCGAATGCAGCGCAAGTGGAAGGAGTTCAGTCTCTTTTCCTGCCGGGCGTATGTTGTCCACGTCTCACTCCCATAGAGCAGTGTGCTGATGACGCAGGCGTTGTACACTGCCATCTTCGTCTTGACAGAGAGTTTGGGATTCTCCCACACTCATGTGGTGAGGCGAGCGAGTGTGAAGGCTGATTTTCCAATCCTCTTGTTGATCTCTGTATCAAGGGAGAGGTTGTTGCTGATCGTGGACCCCAGGTACGTGAACTGATTCATGACCTCCAGCTTGTAGTCATCGATGGTGATGGTTGGTGGTGCTTCCATGCCTTGCGCCAAGACGTTAGTCTTCTTCAGGCTGATGGTAAGCCCGAAGTCCTTGCATGCCTGGGAGAAGCGGTCCATCAGGGTCTGAAGCTCCTGCTGTGTGTGGGTTGTGACTGCAGCGTCGTCTGCGAACAGCATGTCTCTGATTAGAGCCTCGCATACTTTGGTTCTGGCTTTCAGGCGGGCGAGGTTGAAAAGCCTGCCGTCAGATCTCGTGTGCAGGTAGATTCCCTCTGTTGCTGTGCTGAAGGCATGCCTCAGGAGCATAGCAAAGAAAATCCCAAAGAGGGTTGGCGCAAGTACACAGCCCTGTTTCACTCCGCTGCGTATGTTGAATGGCTCTGAGACGTTGCCATCGTGCTGCACTATCCCCTGCATGTTGGTGTGAAACGATTCGATGAGGCTTTGCAACTTTGGTGGGCATCCTATCTTTGGCAGGATCTTGAAAAGGCCCTCTCTGCTGACCAGATCGAACGCTTTGGTGAGGTCGATGAAGGCGACGTACAGAGGCATGTTCTGTTCTCTGCATTTCTCCTGGAGTTGGCGGATGGAGAATATCATGTCTACCGTCGATCGCTCAGCGCGGAAGCCACACTGAGACTCGGGATAGACACGTTCGGCAAGCTTCTGTAGACGAACGAGAACAACTCGTGCGTAGACTTTGCCTACAACGCTGAGGAGGGAGATGCCCCTGTAGTTGTTGCAGTCGCTTCTCTCCCCTTTGTTTTTGTAAAGGGTGATGATCTTGGCATCCCTCATGTCCTGTGGTACGGCACCTTCCTTCCAGCACTGGCAGAGGACGTCATGCAATGGCAGCAGTAGGGCGGTCTTGCAGTGCTTGATCAGGTCAGGGGGTATGCCGTCGTTGCCGGGTGCCTTGCCAGTGGCCAAGCTATCAATGGCCTTACTGAGTTCGTCGATGGTTGGCTCGGCGTCAAGTTCATCCATGGATGGCAGGCAGTCGAAGGCATCAAGGGCTGACGGTGTCACGGTGTTCTGCCTAGAGTAGAGGTCGGAGTAGTGTTCCACCCATCTCTCCATCTGCTTGTTCTTTTCTGTGATCATCTCCCCAGTGGAAGATTTGAGGGGGGCCGTCTTGCTCTGAGCTGGACCAAGTGCTTTCTTGATGCCATCGTACATACCACAGATGTTCCCTGTTATGGCAGCGGTTTGAATGTCTTGGCTGAGCTGAGTCCAGTACTCGTTGGCACAGCGCCGAGCAGTCTGCTGAACTTTGCTTCTCGCAGCCCTGAGAATCTGGAGATTCTTCTCGTTTGGGTACTTCTTGTACTCAGCAAGTGCTGAGCACTTGGCTTCAATGACGGGGGTCATCTCGGTCAACTTGGCATCAAACCAGTCCTGTGACTTCGAGGTCTTCCTCCCAAAGGTAGCCAAGGCTGTGCGGTGGATGGTGTTTCGCAGCTCTTCCCACTTCTGCTTTGCAGATTCTCCTTCTTGTGGTACACCAAGTTCCTTCTCAAAGGTGGAGGCAAACTGCACAACAAGTTCTGGTTGGGCCATCTTGCTGGTGTCAATCCGTGCCTTTCCAGGTTGTCTAGCACGATGGAATTTCTTCAGCTGCAGCTTGACCTTGCAACACACCAATGAATGGTCTGTGTCGCAATCTGCACTCTGGAATGAACGGGTGATTAGCACGTTCTTCAGTGAGGTGCGCCTGGTCAGGATCAAGTCCTGCTGGTGCCAGTGCTTTGAGCGCGGATGTTGCCAGGAAACCTTGTGTTGGGGCTTGGTCTTGAAGAATGAGTTTGTGATGCACAGATCGTGATATGTGCAGAACTCGAGCAGCCGCTGTCCGTTGTCGTTCATTCTGCCCATGCCAAAAGGTCCAAGACAGGAGGGCCAGGAGTCGTGGTCAGCACCCACTCTGGCATTGAAGTCTCCAAGGAGAATGAGTTGTTCAGAGTTGGGGATGATCCTGACAGTTGTTGCGAGATTCTCGTAGAACTCGTCTTTTGCCTCTGGTGTGGTTGTCAGTGTTGGGGCATACACACTGACGAGGGTGACTGGGCCTTGAGTGGTGTTCAGGCGGAGGGTGAGGAGTCGTGCAGAGCCAGTGCTGCCCGGTTCCACCATCTTCAGCAAGGTGTTCTTCACTGCGAAGCCCACTCTGTGTTCCCTGTGTTCGTCACTGCCCTTTCCCTGCCAGTAGAACGTGTAGTCCTTCTCTCTCAGTGTGCCTGTGTCAGCCAACCGTGTTTCCTGGAGAGTGGCGATATCCACTCCCAGTCTCTTCAGCTCATTATTGATGATGGCAGTCTTCCTGGTGTCGTTGATGTCCTTGAGGTTAGCAGCGAGTCCTGTCATCATAGTGCGGACGTTCCAAGTTCCCAGTTTTAGAGTTGGTCTCTTTTGTTTGCAGAAAAACTTTGCAGAAAAACAGCCCCAAAGCATGAGGTTTCCACTCCCATGCTTCACAGTAGGTATGGTGTTCTTTCTCCTCCAAACACGACAAGTTGAGTTTTTACCAAAAAGTTCTATTTTGGTTTCATTTGACCATATGACATTCTCCCAATCCTCTTCTGGATCATCCAAATGCTCTCTAGCAAACTTCAGACAGGCCTGGACATGTACTGCCTTAAGCAGGGGGACACGTCTGGCACTGCAGGATTTGAGTCCATGGCGGCGTAGTGTGTTACTGATGGTAGCCTTTGTTACTTTGGTCCCAGCTCTCTGCAGGTCATTCACTAGGTCCCCCCGTGTGGTTCTGGGATTTTTGCTCACCGTTCTCATGATCATTTTGACCCCACGGGGTGAGATCTTGCGTGGAGCCCCAGATCGAGGGAGATTATTAGTGGTCTTGTATATCTTCCATTTTCTAATAATTGCTCCCACAGTTGATTTTTTCACACCAAGCTGCTTACCTATTGCAGATTCAGTCTTCCCAGCCTGATACAGATCTACAATTTTGTTTCTGGTGTCCTTTGACAGCTCTTTGGTCTTGGCCACAGTGGAGTTTGGAGTCTGACTGTTTGAGGTTGTGGACAGGTGTCTTTTATACTGATAATGAGTTCAAACAGGTGCCATTAATACAGGTAATGAGTGGAGGACAGAGGAGCCTCTTAAAGAAGAAGTTACAGGTTTGTGAGAGCCAGAAATCTTGCTTGTTTGTAGGTGACCAAATACTTATTTTACCGAGGAATTTACCAATTAATTCATTAAAAATCCTTCAATGTGATTTTCAGGATTTTTTTTTCTCATTTTGTCTCTCATAGCTGAGGTATACCTATGATGAAAATTGGAGACCCCTCTCATCTTTTAAGTGGGAGAACTTGCACAATTGGTGGCTGACTAAATACTTTTTTGCCCCACTGTAGAAGCTTATGCCACGTGCCCTCGGTACTCGCCAGTGTCTCCTCCTGGCACCAACAATCGCTATGATGTCAGGCGCAGATGAATTAAGATAATCTTTTTAGGGGCTTTAAATCCTGGCACATTTAGAAGGATACTGACAACCACAAACCTTAGTAAATTACCTTCTTCTTTTAGATTTGATTGGCGGTTGGCAACCAGCTTACAGGTGCATTACCGCCACATACTTCACTCTGTATCATCACTCTATATATCTTGGCCGTGGCAACTCTAGTAAATCACCTTGCACCAGTCATTTAACTCCCTTCCCTCAAATCTGCATGTTGACATGACAGTTCCCACAAATACATATGCAAAGAGGCCAGGCGCAAAATTAACATAGTTCACGCCTTTCCACCGCTAATTTTGCCTTGCACCCTTTAGAAAATTTCACCAGTAGTTTTTTAACGCCAAAACAGGGTTTTGGGATGGTGCAGGACGTTAGTAAATCTGCTCCTTAATATTTTATTTATTTAAAGGAAAAACCTTTTTTCAGATTTTTGCAAAGATTTATTTATTTTGAACAGATATTTATGTTTTCAATGGAAGCTTTGTTCTGTAAATACATAAGATAAGATAAAATAAGATAAGATAAGATAAGCCTTTATTAGTCCCACAACGGGAAAATTCCAGGATTGCAACAGCACAGGGATAGCAACACTCAGAGCAACAATCAGAAGGCAAGAAAAAAAGCAAGCAAGCAAGAGCAGCTAATATACATATGTACATATTACTATAAAATATATATATACACAGACACACAGTGCAGAACATTGTAGCTGGATGGAATAAATATATGAATATATAAACACACAGTGCGGAGCATTGTAGCTAGATGGAATAAATATGTAGATATATAAACACCCACAGTACGGAGCATTGCAGCTAGGTGGAATAAATATGTAAATATATAAACCCACACAGTGCGGAGCAATGTAGCTAGATGGAATAAATATATAGATATATAAATATAAACACACCCAGTGCGGAGCATTGTAGCTAGATGGAATAAATATGTAAATATATAAACACACACAGTGCAGAACATTGTTGCTAGATGGGATAAAACAGCATAACCGTAACCGTAACATAATGATGAAGACGATGTTCTCTGTGTGAGATGAGGATTTTGTGGTATTAAATATCTAGATGAGTGTATAGGCATTAAAACAAAACAGAAATAAGTAAGTAAAGGAAGATTTGCACTAGTATAGATAACTTCACTTTTTTAAGAGTGCGCTTTTTTTGGTTGAGCATCTGCCCCCCAAAATGTCTGTGCAAGTCAGTGGTGACAACAACTGAAATAACAGAGTCTTTTACATCATTGTTGAAGAATTTTGGCCCGGTCTTCTTTTAAGCCACACTGGAGAGCTTGAGCTTCAGGTCAAGCTCTCCAATCATTCCATGCCAGTGGGGAGGAGTCCATGCGTTTTGTTCTATATTTGTCTGGCACAATACTTAATAAATGGACATTTGGAAGGAATTGTACTGCCTTTTGGATTATTTTTCAAGATGTTTTTTGGGAGTCTTATCTGAGCAACTGTGGAATTATAGGTCATGTGTGGAATATCAAGAGGGTTGTGTGATGACAAGGTGGTTATATGAAGGGGGGTGGGGGGTGAGGGAACCCCAGCCATGTCATTATGTACCACACCAAAAGATGGGATCAGAGGTTGTTTTCAGTGATGTCCATGTGCATTTGAGACGCCCAGGCTCTGGGCTATGGTGGACCAGAGGTCGGAAGCAAACTGCGGGCCCTGATCGGACGTGATGTCCAAAGGAGTGCCGAAATGTGCCACCCATGTTGTCAAAAAAGTGCGTGCCACATCTGCGGACACGGTGGAAGCTAGCGGGACTGCTTCGGGCCAGCACATGGTGCGGTCCACCACTGTCAGGAGGTGTGTGAACCCCTGCGAAGGCGGGAGGGGGCCCACAAGGTCCACGTGAATGTGACCAAACCTCTTAGCCGGGATATGGAACGGCTCCAAAGGGGCCTTCGTGTGCCTGTGCACCTTGGCTCGTTGGCACACTATGCAGGCTGCGGCCCACTCTTTCACCTGTTTGCGCAGGCTCAGCCAGACAAACTTTGCGCCCACCATTTTGACTGACGCATGCAATCCTGGGTGCACCAGGGAGTGAACTGACTCAAAAACGCAGCGGCACCAAGCGCGTGGGACCACCGGTCGCGGGCGGCCTGTAGAGACGTCACAGACTAGGGGGGGCCCCCATGTTGCAGCACTCTGCTCTCCGGCCTTAACCCTGTTGGCCCAGACTGGAACGCGCAAACGTCCCCATCGCCGATCTGCGCAGTGGCCATGGCTGTGTAATCTATCCCTACATAGACTAGGGCAACTAATGCGTGCGAGAGGCAGTCAGCCACCATGTTGAGTTTACCGGCCACATGTCGAATGCCAGTCATAAACTCTGAGACTGCGACCAGCTGTCTCTGCTGCCGGGCCGACCATGGTTCCGAAACCTTGGCCATCGCGTGCGTAAGTGGCTTGTGGTCCACAAATGCAGTGAAGAAGCTCCCTTCCAGCCAGAACTGGAAGTGGCGTATGGCCAGGTGGAGAGCCAGTAACTCTCTGTCGAACGCGCTGCATTTACGCTCATTGTCGTGCAAAGACCTGCTAAAAAAGGCAAACGGCTGCCAAGAACTGGCGACGCACTGCTCCACGACGGCCCCTATGACCACATCTGATGCGTCGGTAGTGAGCGCTATCCGAGCCGCCAGGTCCGGGTGCACCAGTAGTGCAGCGTTCACTAGAGCTGTTTTAACCTCGGAAAATGCCTGCTCTCGCTCAGGAGTCCAGTCGACTCTGTCCGCCGGCTTCAGTTTCTTAAGCACGGCATACAACGGCTGCATGAACTGGGCTGCGCGGGGGAGGAAATGATTGTAGAAGTTAACCATCCCCAAAAACTCCTGCAGCGCCCTGACTGTCTAAGGCCGGGGAAAATTCGCCACGGCACGCACCTTGTCCGGCAAGGGTATCGCGCCCTCTAGTGAGATGCGGTGGCCCAAAAAATCGATCCCCGTCACCCCGAACTAGCACTTTGCTGGGTTGATTATTAACCCGTGCTCCTCCAACCTCTGGAAAACTGTCCTGAGGTGGGCTACGTGTTCATCCTCCGATGTGCTGGCCACCAAGATGTCGTCCAGGTAGATAAATACAAACGGCAGATTGCGCAACACCGCATCCATCATGCGTTGGAATGTCTGCGCCACGCCTTTTAGCCCGAAAGGCATGCATTAAAACTCAAACAGACCAAATGAGGTTATTACTGCCATTTTAGGTATGTCCTCAGCGTGCACCAGGACCTGGTGGTAACCGCGGACCAGGTCTATCTTGGAAAAAATGGATGCCCCGGTGAGGTGAACAGAAAAATCCTGAATTTGATGGATGGGGTAGCGGTCGTGCGCTGTGGCGTTGTTTAATCTGCGGAAATCTCCGCAAGGTCGCCATGATCCCTCAACCTTAGCAACCATATGCAGCGGGGATGCCCATGGGCTGTTTGAGTGCCCGATGATGGCCAACTTTTCCAAGCTGGCAAACTCCTCACACGCTATGGCCAGTTTAGCTTCGTCCAGGTCCTGAGGTCAAGTGAAAACCGGCAGTGCCGTAGTGGTAATGAAGTGCTCCACCCCGTGTTTAGTGATGGTCACCGAAAACATTGGGACCGTGAGTGCTGGGAACTGGGTGAGTAGTGTGTGGAACTTACCCCCTGGACCTGTGATGTTGGCTAGTGTTGTGGGCCTGGCTCCTCGAGCTGTACAGGGCAGAGAATCAAAAGACATTGCGTTAATCAGGCATCTGCTAGCAACATCAACTAGTAGTCCGTGTGCACACAAAAAATTAGCACCTAAAATGGGGAAGCTGCATGCCGCTATGACGAATGTCCATTGGTATGGAAGGCCATGCAAGAATACAGTCAGTGTCCTCTCTCCAAAAGTCTTAATGTCAGAGCCATTTGCAGCCATCAGCTCGGGGCTGCTAGTTCCCACCAGCCGGTTGGCGTAGGACGGCTGGATGAGGCCCTTTTGGGAGCCGGAGTCCACGAGGAAACATCTCCCTGAGCGTGAGTCTGTCACAAAGAGCAGCTTGCTTGCTTCACCGGCGGTCGCAGCTGCTACTGACTGCCGGTCCTGGCGTTTCCCGAACGCTTGAATTGGCACGGTGGCAAGGTGACACACATCAGCGTACGTCCTCTCCAAAACGGCGGTGGTAGAAACAGAGCGTGTCTCTCCAGTGCTTCTTGGCCCCTGCTGCAGCCACCATCGCTGGCTCCTCGCCTCCGCTGGCCATCTCTCTGGGTTCCAACGCTGCTGCATTCACTGTGAGGACTCTGGTAGTGAGGATGATCCGATCTGTTTAAAGATATGTTTAAAGGAGCCACGCATGATCTGGATGAGTACACGGACACTGTGACCTCATATATTCACTTTTGTGAGGAGAGCATTCTTCCATCGCGCACCAGGGTGAGTTACTCCAACGACAAGCCCTGGTTCACAGCTAAGCTCAGACAGATCAGGAAGGAGAAGGAAGCAGCGTTGAAAAGTGGAGACAGGGACTGCTACAGGGAGGTCAAATACCGGTTTAGCAGAGAGCTGAGGAGAGCTAAATTTGTGTATTCTGAGAGACTCCAGCAACAGTTCACTGCTAACGACTCTGCTTCTGTGTGGAGAGGACTGAGGCACATCACCAACTGTCAGCCTCAAGTTTCTAAGGGTCAGGATGACAAAGCCCTTTGTCAAAGACTGTCCCAACACTATGCCCGTTTTGACACCTCGTCAGCTGTGTCCAACTCCCCCCTCCCCCCAGCGCCACTGCCTCCATGGTCCCCACTTCATCAAAGGCGCCCCCCCTCCTCCCCCCCCCCCCCGCCGTCTCCCTCCACCCTGAGACACTGTGCGGAAGAGCTGACTCCTGTCTTCACAGACATTTTTAACACCTCCCTGAAGTCATGCCACGTGCCGACCTTCCTCAAAACCTCTACCATCGTCCCTGTCCCCAAGAAGCCACGGGTCACTGGACTTAACGACTACAGACCTGTAGTGCTCACCTCTGTAGTCATGAAGTCCTTTGAGCGCCTGGTCCTGCCCCACCTCAAGACCATCACCACTCCCCTCCTGGACCCGCTGCAGTTTGCCTACCGAGCCAACAGGTCTGTGGACGACGCAGTCAACCTGGCCCTCCACTCCATCCTGCAGCACCTGGACTCCCCGGGAACCTACGCCAGGATCCTGTTTGTGGACTTCAGCTCTGCATTCAATACCATCCGCCCCGCTCTGCTCCAGGACAAGCTGTCCCTGCTCAACGTGCCTGACTCCCTCTGCAGGTGGATCACCGACTTCCTGGCGGACCGGAGGCAGCATGTGCGGCTGGAAAAGACTGTCTCAGACTCTGTTAGCATCAGCACCGGATCACCCCAGGGCTGTGTATTTTCCCCCCTGCTCTTCTCCCTGTACACCGACTCCTGCACCTCCAGCCACCAGTCTGTCAAGCTGATCAAGTTTGCAGACGACACCACCCTCATCGGGCTCATCTCCAACGGTGATGAGTCCATCTACAGGAGAGAGGTGGCCCAGCTGGCGTCCTGGTGCAACCACAACAACCTGCAGCTGAATGCTCTGAAGACAGTGGAGATGATTGTGGACTTCAGAAAAGTCACAGCCCCTCTGCCCCCCCTTACCCTCACAGACTCTCCCATCACCACTGCGGATTCCTTCCGCTTCCTGGGCACCACCATCACCCGGGACCTCAAGTGGGAGCCGACCATCAGCTCCCTCATCAAAAAGGCCCAGCAGAGGATGTTCTTCCTGCGGCAGCTGAGGAAGCTCAAGCTACCCACCAAGATGTTAGTGCAGTTCTACACAGCATCATCGAGTCCATCCTCACCACCTCCATCACCGTGTGGTACGCAGGAGCCACCGCCAGGGACAGACTAAGACTGCAGCGCATTGTGCGCGCTGCTGAGAAGGTGATCGGCTGCAAGCTCCCATCCCTCCAGGACCTGTACATCTCCAGGACCCGGAGGCGTGCAGGTCGGATCATAGCCGACCCTTCACACCCTGGACACGCACTGTTTGCCCCCCTCCCCTCAGGTAGAAGACTTCGGTCCATTCAGACTAAAACCTCCCGCTACATGAACAGCTTCTTCCCCTCTGCCATCAGACTGCTGAACACTAAGTGACTTATTAGACTCTCGTGCACTACGTACAGCAGCTCAACCGGACTCATGATAATTATCACTGTTTTCTTTTGCACTACCGACTGCACTATGTGGAACTCCACAATATCTGCTGCTTGTTAATATATTTAAAAATTGCATAGATTAGTATTACTCATTCATATTCTACATTTTATTGCATGCATAGTTTTTTATTTTTATCTTTAGTGCTACTCCATGTTTAATGAATCAGAATCAGAATCAGAATGAGCTTTATTGCCAAGCATGTTTACATGTAAACATACGAGGAATTTGACTTGACATTGGGCGCGCTCGATAAGCGCTTCCCAATGACGCGGCAGCCATGCAAGGCGCCTGTCATACAGTGGGGGGTAAAGAGGGGAAGGGGGAGGGGGAGGGAACACATTGGGCAGAGAGAAAAAACATAGTTATCAAAATAAAGCTCGTATGAGCAAAATTGTGATTACATAGAAAAAAAACCCTCTAATGCACAATTAGCAGACAATACAGATCACACATTAACAAAACAGCAAAAGCAAGAGAGAGACCAGTGTGTGTATCAGTCATGTGATATCAGTATGAATGCAGTGTGAATGTATCAGTTGCTGGTGCACAACAAAGGACATCTTCTAGGCAACGGCTGGATGTTATGTTTATGTATTCTAAACATAGATAAGCATGTCCAGAGTCCATCTCTCTTCAGTGCATGCCAGATGGTAAAGTTCCATATTAGACACATGATCACGCTGTCCTTGAAGAGTTCAGGTTGCTGCATAACAGCAATTGTTTGTTAATTGTTTGGGTTAGAGAAGCCAAAAACTCACTTCTGCCTTATCTTCTCTCCTGGAGGGATGAATACCAAGGACGCCGAATCAAGGCCAGATGAGCACAGTTCACTTAGAGCATAAAAATTTCCATCTCATGCGATTCTGTGCAACACATTCACAGGCTTTAAAATCATTCCCTGGAGAGCACCAGCGACTCCAAGATGTATTCCACCTACTGAATCAGCCACCATTCAGTTCACCATTTGCCGCTATCAGTGCTCTCCCCACCTAGTCGAATTGTTGAAGGAGCTTTGCCGGGTCCGCATTTTGATCAGCTCTCCCAACTTCTTTAATTTCTGATACATCAGGAAACTCCAAAGCCAAAGTAGAAGTCCTGTGATCATAAGCCAAACAGATAGATGTCTTCCGCATCTTCAATCGAATCACACAGACACGAGTTCCCAATTGTCCATGAGTCTCCCCACTTGGGCTCCCCCTGGCCCGATCTTCTTTTAAAGTGGTGTCAATTGCATTTAAAGCCCAGCTCAATTCCTTAATTTTCCGTTTGGGTCGAGATGCAGCAGAAGAAGAGCGAAACACGGACAGGACACAGCAAGCTGGGATCAGTGAAGGGAAGAGGAGAAGGGAGAGGAGGAGAAATGCGTCTGCTCTCTCTGAAAGCCGGAAGAAGAAGTGTTGCAGCATTGCACCGAGACAAATTCCTAGTTTGTGTACTACATGAACAATGGCAATAAATCTCATTCTGATTCTGATTCTGATTCTGATCTGCCTGCTGGGCTAGCACTCGGTAGTTGTGCACGGCCAGCAGCAGTGAATTGGCAAGGACCGCTCTGGCCGCTGTTGGAAGGTTCCGGAGAAAAAGGTGGGCAAGGAGAAAATGCCCATCATCTGTGCCCATCAACGCCAACATCTTCTCCATCAATTCGACCGCCGACCCGCCTCCTAACTCGGAGCGTGTCAGGAGCCTCTCCAGGAGCCAGGAGCCTCTCACAGTCCAAGAGCGTGTAGCGCCAGGTCAGCGCGGTTTTGAGAGCACCGTATTTGTCGCAGGCTGGGGGCTGTTGGAGCAGGCTCCCCACCTGCTGAGTTGTACGTGCGTCCAGCACTGCGACCATGTAGTAATATCTGGTGTCATCTGCTGTTATTCCCCGGAGTGCAAACTGGGCCTCGGTGTGAAGGAACCAAGACTTCGGGTCATGTAGCCAAAAGTCTGGGAGTTTGACCGAAACGGCGCACGTGTTGCTGGCACTTCCTGTCCGGGTCATCTCCGGGGTGTTCACCTCGCGTTCCATTGTGCGTCAAGGGTCACCAGTGTGGAGAGAAATAACCAGGCCAAACTTTTCTGAGCAGATGAAGCTTTATTCCACTCTCTCTCACATTCACCAGAATCAGACAACTCACTGCCAGGTTGCAGGCACTCTCTTTTATATCACAGCACGAACACTTCTCTGCTACCTGGGGTGCTGCATTAACATATCACTCCCCACGCTCCCCACCTTTGACCTGTCACTTCAGTCTGAGGAAAAACTACTGAGTAACTACTGAGTGGGTTCCCCACAGTGTTATCTTTTAAGTTCTTGTGGTGTTTTTGTCTTTCTTCTTTTTCTTTTCCGTGTCCATAGCCACCACTCTGGTCGGTGGCTGTTAGGCAGCCTCTTTGACCTACATTCATGTGGGCGTTGTCTTACACTGGTAGGTCCAACCACGCGCCCTCTCGACAGCCAGCTGATTCCTCCCCAGTAACTGTCTTTCCTGCGCCTCGCCCAGGTGTGCCCAATTTGTGGTGCCAGCAGTGTTTGTACTTAGGCGGCCTTTGCCAGTCAAGCACTGCTGGACCATTGTGCTAGTCTACAGATGTTAATCGCCGAATGACTGCCTGTGTGTATGAAGGATTGTGTTTTGCTCGCTGGATGCTTGGACTACTGGACTACTCCTGGACTGTAAGGTAATCTGCGTTTCTCTGTGCAGTCGACTGCTATGCTACCGCTTCTGTACTGTGGGTTAATCTGTTGGCGTTTCTCTGTGCAGTTGACTGCTACACTTTGGCTGGTTAGCCCAGGTTTTATCTTCAGCCAGTTGAGCCTCCTAGATGTCTCCCAGCTTCTCAAGTTAAGACATTAATTGTATTGTTTGTTTTTGTGGCTGCTGTGCACTGTGGCCTGCCTGTTGCACGTTATCGTGTTATGCCCTTAAGTGCACCCTGCTTCCTTTTTGTACGTCTTTATTTTTGAACTGTCTGCCCTTGTGTTTAATAAATGTGTTGTGGTAAACTCAGGAACGTAGATCCTTTCTTCCTTCCCCTCCTCTGTGCGCTGCGTAAAAGCGCACGAAGAGGCTTGTGACAGAATCTGTGACTTTTTCATCGTATCCCCCCCCCCCGCCACCGTTGTAATAACTTTTTGGGTTTGGTGGTGGTGGGGTATTCTCATGCACTTCAGACAATTTTGTTATAAATTATATTTTTCTCATAAATTTGTGACCTTTTTTGACAACTTTTTAATCATAAATTTATAATGCTTTTCTCATTTATTTGTAACTCCCCCCATTCCTTTGCAACTCTGCTTGAATAGAAGAACAGTGAAATTCAATAAATAAACAAAAATGACCAAAAATGCAGTATTTCTGGGGAGAATAAGATATAAACAAGCACATTTATAAGCAATCTTCAAATCAGTAAAGTCAAAAACAACTCGGAGAGTACGTCCAAATTTACTTGAGTAAATTCAGTTTTATTTTTCTTAAAATATGTCCTGAAAAAAGAGTATTAAGTATCCTACAGTAAAGCTCCTCATGCTAGTATAATTTTGTGAAAAGCTTCCTTGAGCACATGCATATGAGGAAATGTAACTTGTCACTACCCAGCTGTGGTCATCTGAATTCTGAAACGTCTTCTCAATTCTGTATAAGGAAGACTTGTACATGCACGCGCACTCATGCATTCATATGACTGTTCAGTGACTTGCACTTCAGTCATACCCAGGTGTGTTGGTTTTTAATCTCAGTATTTATACCCTCATTGCAATAAAATGCATCCTTCCAGTGCATGGATTTTACGCTTAAGTCAAACCCACATCTGTTTACATCAGTATTTATGTTCAAGGTCTCTTCATATTAACATTTCACATTTAGTTATTTTTTTTCTGTGAGAAAACACATAAGGACAGGATTTATTTTTTTTTTTTTAACCACAGAAACCAGGGGAAAAATACCTTGTGTTCATTTGTTTGAATCAAGAAACAATTCTAAAACACCATCATTCTGATTTTCTTCTTTTTAAACCATCACCACACACTCATTGGTGTAATTCATGGTTAGAACCCTTATACAAAGTCACAAAGGCTCATTTCTGTACTATCAAAACCTAACGATACGTCTTGGTGTTTGTTTCTGAAAGTTCACTCTTATTATCATCACAGTAACACATGCACAAAACAGATTCAAAGAGAAAACACAAGCAAAGGTAAACCAGGTAATGTTTTGACTTTTGTTCTCAGTGATGTGTAAAGAGAAAGGAAATCCTCTTTTGATTCATCATCTCATGGATTGCCTGCAATGTGAAAAAGAAGAAAAGAGAGCCTTTTTCTTTCTCTCTCTAGAAATCATTTATTAATGCATAAATAAAATGTGACAGAACACATTTCTACATTTTTTTTAAAGAATTCAGTATCATTTCTACTTTTCTATACATTTTGTAGCAAAACAACACAAATACAAAAATGTTGGTTCAAAGGTTTACTGATGGCAAAACAACCTTTTAAGGTGTTTGTTAATTTCTTTCATTTTCAGTCCATAAATGATCGGGTTACAGAGTGGACTGTACACTAAAATTTGCATTGTCATAATAAAACGTGCAGTTTGGGGTAAACTGGATTCTATTTTAACAATGATGACATCATAAGAAAATAAAATAGAGTAGTTAATCAAAACCACAAGGTGAGGTAAACAGGTCTGTGTGGCCTTTTTTCTGACTTCTCCACTACTCCGAAAAGCTATTATAATAATCCTGATGTATGTAAAAATGATGAAAAGCAGTGGCAAAAGCCCAGTGTTAATGAGAACTATTATGCCATATACAGACAGGATCCTTGAAGCCACACAGAGAAGACCATAGGCTGAATTGTTACAAAATATACCTTTCAAGGTAGAGTTGCAGAGTTTGCTGTTGATATTCACAAGAACTGGCACTGCAACATGACCAGCAGGCACAAGCCAAGCTAAAACCAGTAAAACAGTAACAGTGGTTTTTCTCATGATTGTTACATATTTCAGAGGGTTACACACAGATATGTACCTGTCATAGGCCATGGCTGCCAACAGTACAAACTCCGAACAGCTTAAAGCGTAAAAAATAAAAATCTGCAAGAGACAGGCTTGATATGATATAATCTGTTTCTCAGACAAGAAGTCAATCAAGAGCTTTGGGTAGATGTTTGTGCTGAAAAGAACAGAGTTCAGTAACAGAGCTGCAATGAAAATGTACATGGGCTCGTGCAGGTTCCTGTGAATGACAATCAGGCGTATGATACAACCATTGAATAAAATGATCAGAATATATGCTGTGAACATGAGCAAAAAGTAAAGGTACCTGTATTTATGTACTTCAACATGACCACCAAGCGTTACATATGTCAAATTTAATTCAACATCCATTTAGGTGACAAAAATAGGAGACATTCAAACTAGCAATCTAGGATATCACAAATATTCACACCAAATCATAAGACTTACTTACCATTTACAGTTGGCACATGTGTTGGCACAGAAAATAGGAATACCAATGATTGTGTGATGATTTTATATGACTGTATCACTCTCGATGGATCTCATTAACCATTGCTAAAGACGTCATCACCCTCACAGAACTCAGGAGAACTGAACCTACAGTCAGCACAACTACACATGTTAAAAACAAACAAAAAAAAATAGGTTTGTAAAAGCTTCAGATAAAGGTAAGTATTTCACATGTTAATTATTAGACACACAAGAATTAAAATTACATAACAATCTTTATCAAGGACACTGTGGAAGGTAACACTGGAGGCCAGTTCCAACAGGCCACACAAATCAAAGGTGATCCTCTAGCTATTTTTCATCTACGTTTAGATCAGCTCAAATCAAGGGAACAAAGAGTGAATACAGTATGTGTTTTACTATTAATGCAGTGGAAAAAAAATGACAGTGCTGACGAAAAAGCACAAAAAGGTTTTCATGACTCCTTTAATTGTTCAGAGGTGTTTGGGCATAACATGCAATAACCCAATCAGAATGTCTCCTCTTCTCACCTTTTACAGACAGAGGGGCATGATCTAAGGGGGATTGCTGTTGTAAAGGCGTCTACCATGTAGGGCAGATGGGGAAAAGACATGCTCATTTGTGAAGTGAAAATGCATGCAGAAATCATTGGTCTGTGCTGCCTATCATTAAGCAAGGCATTGGTTACAATTCCAGGCACTAGTTAGTTAATGCTTGTGCAGTTATTTAAAAGAGGAGGAGAAGATAACTGAACACTTGAATGGAAGCTAAATTATTTTAAATTTAGTAGTGTATTCGGATACATGCCTGATTTGCTCTGTTCCCCTATTTTGCAACACATAGACATGAATTGGTTTGATAGTGTTCTCTTTGTCTGTGGGAGAATGGAGGTGACGATCCGTATCTGTATGTTCACTGGCCACTGCGCTTCACTAAGCCTCCGGCTCATGTAAATGGTGTTCACTTTTATAACGTTTTTTCTCATCTCTAGATGACCAAAGCGCTTTACAGATCCTGCTATTCACCCATACATTCACACAATGATGGCGGCAGAGCAGCCATACACAGGGGCTAGCCTGATCCACCAGGAGCAACTGGGGGTTCAGTGTCTTGCTCAAGGACACTTCGACATGCAGACTGCAAACAAGAGTGGGAATCAAACCCCCGACCCTCCGATCAGTAGTCAGCCACACTCCACCTGTGCCACAGCCGCCCCATGTGAACCCAACAAACTTTGTGCTGGTGGAAAGTACAAAAAGGTTGTTTGAACTCTCTTAATTATTCAGAGATGTGTTTTGGGTATAACTTGCAATATCTTAATTAGCATGTTTCCTCTCCTCACTTTTAATATGCATGGGTGCATAATCAATGATGGTATTATGATGGGGTTTACCTGTGAGGACAGATTGATTTTGCACCAAGGAGACTCATGTGCTCATTCACAAAATGAAATTCCCTTAGGACCCATCTACATTTAGAGTCTGATTGATTAGCATTCTAAACAGCAACTGATAAATCGCCCAAGCAGTTGAATCCGGCAAGCCATGACATTTTATATGGTCTACAGGACCTTGAAAAGAATGAAATTCTTAAAAAGATGATTCTGTGCCACATTAGAGTACAGTGACAATCAACTACATGTCCCACAAAGCACTGCAATTTGTCATCACTTCAGTGATTGCAGTGTTTCAACATCAGTCATTACCATTATCCAATATAAGTAATTTATTGGACCATTTCTGGTCTGGACCTTCACCCAGGAACAATTTGCCTTGGGAGACCCTACCAGGGGCAAGTTGACCCAACAACATAGGGGATCCTGGGGATCATTAGGGCATGCAAACCCCTCCACCATGATAAGGTGGAGGAGGTCTCATCCAGTTGTAGTCTCCCCCACACACTCATCCACACTCATTCACCATTAATACTTGGGTCAGCCGCGGTCAACGTGCACCAACGCAGGGGTGCGCATTGGCCGGGGAGATCGCCGGCGCAGACTAGCAGCCACACTCTTGCCATCCCGCGCTGGAGCAGCTGCGGCCACAGAAGCAGACCCCCCCCCCCCCCAATGCCCACCCGGAGCAACTGATCAACGGACCACCACAAGTGCTCTGTGATGCCACCTTACACGCAAACAGCCACACAAATCCGACCCACCATCACCATCTCCACTCATCACTCCCTCACTGTCATGTGTCTGGGGGCTTATGTCATTCCAGACCCCAGACACAGACTATTGTATTTTGTCTCCTTGTTGTGTCCACTTATTGTCTAGGTTTATTCTGTGCCCTGTTCTGCCTCTCCCTTTTCCTTCAGGCACTCCCCATTGGCTGCTCAGCCTGTTGCTGCAGTGAGCAGCCTGTAGTCAGCACACCTGTTGTAGTTACTCATCTGTATTCACTCTGTGCCATTAGTTCACCGTGAATTTATTCCCTATCAGTTCTTTCACTCATTGTCACGGCGTTAGTCTGTGTCCTGCATGCAGTCCGCCACTTTGTTCAGTAATCTCTTCTTGTTTGGACTACTCTCTCTCGGGACTACGTTTGATGTTGTTTTTTCCTGAACCCAACTGCGCTCTGACCCATTCATATAAGTCCTCCTTCTCCCGGCTCACATTTCTTGTTTTCCCCAGTGGCCAGCTTTCCCCTGGGATGTGACGTGAACTTTTTCCCCATAGCCAACCCGACTCAACTGAACTGTTGAGTCTGCGACTCAACTACCTGCTGTGTTGCTTATTATTTGATTATTTATGCTGGACACGTTTTTGCACGATTGACTGTTTGTTAATAAAGCACACACTTCACCTGCAAGTAGGCCCATCTCTTTTCATTCATGAGTGCGTAAAAGAACACGTACGTGACACTCACTTTCACTTACTCACTTGTTCACTCACTCTCACTCCCTTGCTCACACCTATTCATTCGGCAGCACCCAGGGATTTTGACAACATGATGGGCCCTAGACCACCAGTCAGGCCCCCAGGCCCCCGGCAGAAGGAGGGCAGCAGGGGTGGGGGAAGACCTCCACCCCCCCATCCCCCATGCACAAATCATGATTTGTGAGTGCTAGTTATGTGGTGTGATTGTGTGCAGGTGTGTGAACTACCAAAGCGCCATTAAAATTGGGGAGGATGGTGTGTTGGAGCACCGCTAGCCACTGCTATAGGAAGTGGGGCTCCCATTCCCCCAAGCCCTCAGTGTCTACTGTAGAATTAAAATTGAGGTGAGGGTGGCCCCACTGTGCAGTAGATAGAGGGATCCTCTTCACCAACTCAGTACGGCACACCCTCACCCCAAAACCCTAAGTGTATCCAATAAGATCTACAGTATGTTCCACCCAGATATGGGGTTGGAGAGGTAAGACTAGGAGGGAGGTGGACCAAAAATGCCCGTCCCCCTCCCCCACCCCAGAAGTCAGTTCCCAAGCTGGCTCAGGAGGCCACCCACTGGCCCCAGATCCCAACCCAGGGCGAGAGCTGCCAGGCCAAGCAGCCCAGGACCCGCCAGCGTTGTAGCCCAGCGCTCCCCAGCACCACAGGCATGATGAAGCAGCCACACTCACACATCTTGTATACACAAACATACATAATAATAATAACAATAACGAATAATGGGCTGGACCCATACAGCACTCCACATGCTAAGCCACACCCAAAGTGTCCTCTGCAAGCCCACCAACCACCCACCCCAGACATACATCGACAGCAACAGACTAGCCTGTAGCCACAGCTGCCCTGGGGCAAATCAATGGAAATGTGGCCGCCAACCCGTGCCAACAGTCCTCCCGGTTACCCCCAAGCACCCACCCACACCCATACCCGGCGCCACGGACACTGGAGGCAAAGCGCCCCTGCCCATGACATAATGGCAGTATGGCCAGGAAGAGCAGGACCCAAAGCGCCACCTTCCAGGACACCAGACGGTCCGCCCCACCCACGAGATCTTCCTGTCCACATACACATCCTCCACCCCTGCATGTCCACCCACAGGTACTTGCGCACACACACACACACACACACACACACACCTTCATGTGTACACCCACATACTCACCATCACATATGTCCACCTACACCTACACCCACACACAACACACATACCCACATGTTCACACACATGTATATGCACCCATTTCCACACACACGCATATACACACAAACCCACATGCACCCATACTCATGCACACTTTCACATTCACATCATTACACACACTCACACACACACGTACACACACACACACTCTCTCACACACACACACACACACACACACACACACACACACACACACACACACGTACACACATATACACATGCACACTCCACCCCTCCTCCCTGGGATTCAGACACCTGCCGGGGAGGGCACAACCCTGTCATGCTGGGACGCGCCTGGGTTGGCCTGCACCACTGGAACTCTGATTCTTTAACTGATCTGTGTTTCACAAAAAACCCAATAGAATCATGAAAACCCATAATCTATTAGTTTAGTTTATTTGAAAAGGGACAGTGCAATTTCATAAAACACATGATTACACATGGTTAAAAAAGCCAGAATTAGGCAAAAGGCTAGTTTTCATCTGTAGTCCCCTGGCCAAGATATAAAAAAGCAGTAAAATGCATCTACTGTGGAGTGTGTAAAATAAGAGACATATTCACGACAGACGGTTTATTACACACTTCACATCTTTCAAGCACAGAACAGAATGACACATTTCAGCAGGCACTCTTCTTTTACCCAAATCACTCCTCACAAGTTTCATGGCATTTCTCCACACACAACATGACATTTGCATTACAATGCATTCAACCCCCCTACGTCCTTGACTCCTTCCTGCTATCTCGTCAGGAACCTCCTGAGCATTGTTCTCCCATGCTCATCCAATGTCTCTTGTCTGAGATGCTAAATAATCTGACTCCCCCAAGGTGCTAAACTGCACCCCCCCAGCATCTTAGATAGAACAATAGAACATCAGTCCACACGCCGTTTGGGCTTCCGTCTCCTCCCGTATCTGCTGTAACTGGAGTTTACCACCTCCGTGGCGCTGCTGTGCTGGTGGGGGGCTGCTGGGAGTGTGTCTGACTGCGGGTGGGCCGTGGCGAGGGGGGGGGGGCACTTCGGTCTGTCCGTGTGGCTGCTCTGGTGAATCGTTTCCCTGGGGAGCTCTCCGTGGGGGTCTTCCATGCCGAGGGGCCCTAGCCAACAGCACTTGCTCGTTCGCCACAACGAAAGCGGGTTTAAGTCTGTCTATGCAAATTTTCTCCCGTCTACCCCCCTCAAAGTTTTAGGCACGAAAACACGCGGAAAACTGTGGTGGGCAGGGCCCGGCAGCGTGCCTGTGTTTGCGCTACGCTGCAAAAGCTGAGACGGGCAGCTGCCTGGCGCGGGATTATCTGGTAGAAATTCCCTGGGCAGCCGTAGGGGCTGTGCAAAAACCAGCTCTGCCGGGGAAGCTTTCAAATCCTCTTTTGGCATGGAGCGCAACCCCAATAAAACCCACGGCAGCCTGTCTACCCAATTTGCATCCGTCAGTGAAGCCTTGAGTGCTGCTTTCAGTGATCTATGAAAACACTCGCATAAACCATTGGCCTGTGGGTTAGAATCAGAATCAGAAATCAGAATCAGAATCAGAAAAAGATTTATTGCCAAGTACATTAACAGATCACTGATAACATACGAGAGAATTTGACTTGACACAGAAAATGAACCTGCATTTCCAGTGACACGGCTGCATCGGGGACGCACCTGCCAACAGGATAGAGGGTACAGGTAGCATAAGAATAAGAATAATACAAGGAACAATAGGAAGGAGCAAAAAAATCATTGATTCAGAATACTGGTTGCATAATCAATCAATATTATGATTACAAGGAAAAAAAAAAGCTCTCAATGCACATTCGCGGACAAGATTCACAGGACACAAGAGAGCAGTGTGTGTATCTTTATTCAGTTCGTGGATCAATATGTGTGCACTGTTGAGGCAAGTGTTGATGATAATAAGAGAACAACAAGGGCACTTGGCAGGAGATGTTTTGTCTGGCTGCCCGCCAATCGTCCTTGCGATTATCTGAGCAGGTGCTGTCCAAGGCCTTGTGCTCAATGTTTTGAAAATACAGACTGCAGACAGCCAGGAGGAATTTTCATGGGGAAATTGAGCCAAATAGGACTGATCACAGAGAAGGAGCTTTTTATTTCTTCTGTAGATTCAGTACTTAATCCTTCATTGCGGGGCTTTGAGTCCGTTGTGGAAAGACCTAAGCGTGACCATGATGTAATCCACCTTCCGAGACAGTTCTCCATTTGTCGCTATCAGGGTCTTCTCCAATTTTTCAATTTGATAGATGCACCTCGCCTGGCCAGCATTTTGATAGGTTGTATCCATCTTCAGCAATTTGCGGTACACCAGGACAATCCCAGTTCCAATCAGAAAGATCCCGATCACCATTATTACGAAGACATACAAATCTTCAATATCTTCGATAGAGAGATTAGTGAGACACAAGATCCTCCAATTACTTGTGTCACGTAAATAGCCCGCTGGAGCCGTTCCTGCGGGGCAGACAGCTTCACCCGGAGCACTTTTCCTTGTTGAAAAAATAGTGTCAATTGTGTTCAAAGCCCAGCTTATTAACTCCATAATTTCTTTCGACGGTTGCAGTTAGACGCAGACAGACAACAGCAAGCTGGGATCCAGTAGTTGGGGGGGAGGAAAAAAAGTCAGAGCAAGAGAGAAGGAAAAAGCGTCTGCTCTCTTGGGAGGGCGCAAGTGAAGGGTTGTATGCGGTTGTGCGATGAATTGTAACACCCAGGCTGCGGGCCATCGCTGACCAGAGTTTGGAAACAAATTGAGGGCCCTTGTCAGATGTAATGTCCGACGGGACTCCAAAACGCGCCACCCATGCTGTTAAAAAAGCGCGTGCTACGTCCACGGACGTGGTTGCCGCCAGCGGGACTGCTTCTGGCCAGCGCGTGGTGCGGTCCACCATTGTCAGGAGGTGCATGCACCCTTGTGATGGTGGGAGGGGGCCCACGAGGTCCACGTGAACATGGTCAAACCTCTTAGCCGGTACCCGAAACGGCTCCAAGGGAGCCTTCGTGTGTCTGTGTACCTTGGCTCGTTGGCACGCCACGCAGGCTGCAGCCCACTCTTTTACTTGTTTGTGTAGGCTCGGCCACACAAACTTCTCTCCCACCATTTTGACCGACGTGCGCACTCCTGGGTGCGCCAGAGTGTGAACCGACTTAAACATGCGGCGGCGCCACGCGACCGGGACCACCGGACGCGGGCGTCCCGTGGAGACATCGCAGATTAGGGGGGGGCCACCATCTTGCAGCACCCTGCTCTCCAGACTTAACCCTGTTGGTCCAGACTGGAGCGCGCGCATGTCTGCATTGCTAATCTGCTCCGCGGCCATGGCTGCGTAATCTATCCCCACACAGACCGGGCCACCACGGCACGCGAGAGGCAGTCCGCCACCACATTCAGTTTACCCGACACATGCTGAATATCGGTAGTAAACTCTGAGATCGCAGCCAGCTGTCTCTGCTGCCAGCCCGACCACGGTTCTGAAACCTTGGCCATCGCCAATATTAGCGGCTTGTGGTCCACGAACGCGGTGAAGCTGCGCCCTTCCAGCCAGAACTGGAAGTGGCGTATGGCCAGGTGGAGAGCCAGTAACTCCCTGTCAAACACGCTGTATTTACGTTCGCTGTCGCGCAAAGTTCTGCTGAAAAAGGCGAGCAGCTGCCAAGCCCCGGCGACGCTCTGTTCTACGACAGCCCCTATGGCCACGTCTGAAGCGTCGGTGGTGAACGCTATCCGGGCCGCCGGGTCCAGATGTACCAGTAGTGCAGCGTTTGCCAGGGCTGCTTTAATTTCCGAGAATGCCCGCTCTCGCTCCGGGGTCCATTCGACCCTATCCGTGGGTTTCTGTCTCTTGAGCGTGGCGTACAATGGTTGCATGAGCTGCGCCGCACGGGGAAGGAAACGGTTATAAAAGTTCACCATCCCCAAAAATTCCTGCAGCGCCCTGACCGTCTGAGGCTGGGAAAAATCCGCTACGGCGCCCACTTTGTTGGGCAGCGGGATCGCTCCTTCCAGAGAGACGCGGTGCCCCAATAAATCAACCTCCGTCATGCCGAACTGGCATTTCGCCGGGTTGATTATTAACCCGTGCTCCTCCAACCTCCGGAAAACCGTCGTGAGGTGGGTTTCGTGTTCATCTTCGGACGCACTGGCTACCAGGATATCGTCCAGGTAGACGAACACGAACGGGAGATCACGCAGCACTGCATCCATCATGCGCTGGAACCTCTGTACTGCGCCTTTTAACCCGAATGTGCATGCGCAGGAACTCGAATAAACCAAACAGAGTTATTACCGCTGTCTTGGGTACGTCCTCCACGCGCACTGGGACCTGGTGGTAACCGCGGACCAGGTCTATTTTGGAAAAAACGCGTGCTCCGGCGAGGCGAACGGAAAAATCCTGTATGTGGGGAATTGGGTAGCGGTCGTGTGCTGTGGCGTAGTTTAACCTGCGGAAATCCCCGCACGGTCACCATGATCCATCAGCCTTAGGGACCATATGTAGCGGGGATGCCCATGGGCTGTTCAAATGCCTGATGATACTCAACCTTTCCAGGTTGGCGAACTCCTTGCGCGCTATGGCCAGTTTAGCTGCGTCCAAGTGCCGAGGTCTTGCAAAAACGGGCGGCCTGGTGGTGGTGATAAAGTGCTCCACCCCGTGTTTAGCGATGGCTGCCGAAAACGTCGGGACCGTGAGTGCTGGAAACTGAGTGAGCAGTGTGTGGAACTTACCGCCTGGAGCTGTGACGTTGGCTTGTGCTGTTGGCTGGGTCACTCGAGCTATACAGGGGAAAGAGTCAAAGGACAGTGCATTAACCAGGCGCCTGTTAGCAACATCAGCCAGTAAACCAGGTGCACACAGAAAATAAGCCCCCAGGATATGGTAATTCAGTCTCCGGGATTCTTGCCTCGTGTTCCATAATACGTCTTGGGTCACCAGTGTGGAGTGTGTAAAATAAGAGACATATTCACGACAGACTGTTTATTACACACTTCACATCTTTCAAGCACAGAACAGAATGACACATTTTAGCAGGCACTCTTCTTTTACCCAAATCACTCCTCACAAGTTTCATGGCATTTCTCCACACACAACATGACATTTGCATTACAATGCATTCAACCCCCTACGTCCTTGACTCCTTCCTGCTATCTCGCCAGGAAACTCCTGAGCATTGTTCTCCCATGCTTATCCACTGTCTCTTGTCTGAGATGCTAAATAATCTGACTCCTCCAAGGTGCTACACTACAAGAAAAAAAAAATGGTTTGTGGAGTGTGTGAAATCAGAGGCGGAATCATTTCAGAAGATTTATTACACACTCACATCTTTCAAGCACAGAACAGACTGAACTCTCAGGCAGAAACTCCTCTTAAGTTTCATGGCATTTACATCACACACAACATGACATTTGCATCACACTGCATTCAACCCCCTCATCCTTGACTCCTTCCTGCTATCTCACCAGGAATCCCCTGCTCTTTGTTCTCCCAAGCTTATCCACTGTCTCCTGTCTGAGGTGCTAGATCATCTGGCTCTCCCAAGGTGCTACACATCGCTACACATCACCCCCCACACCCCCCAGCATCTTAGATAGGACAATAGAATAACAGTCCACATGCTGTGATAGAACAATTGAACATCAGTCCACATGCTGCTTGGGCTTCCGTCTCCTCCCGTATCTGCCGTAACTGGGGTTTACCACCTCTGCGGCGCTGCTGTGCCGGTGGGGGGCTGCTGGTGCTGGGGGGGGGGCACTTCGGTCTGTCCGTGTGGCTGCTCTGGTGAATCGTTTCCCTGGGGAGCTCTCCGTGGGGGTCTTCCACGCCAAGGGGCCTTAGCCAACAGCACTTGCTCGTCCGCCACAACGAAAGCAGGTTTGAGTCTGTCTATGCAAATTTTTTCCCTCCTACCCCCCAAGTCTAGCAAAAAATGCTTATCCCCTGTTTCCAGCACTCTGAACGGTCCATCATAGGGTGGGCGCAATGGAGGTCGGTGGGCGTCGTGTCTGACAAAAACGAACTCCACGCTCTTCACAGTTTTAGGCACGAAAACACGCGGAAAACTGTGGTGGGCAGGGCCCGGCAGCGTGCCTGTGTTTGTGCTACGCTGCAAAAGCTGAGACGGGGAGCTGCCCGGCACGGGATTATCTGGCAGAAATTCCCCGGGCAGCCGTAGTGGCTGCGCAAAAACGAGCTCTGCCGGGGAAGCTTCCAGATCCTCTTTTGGCGCGGAGCGCAACCCCAATAAAACTCACGGCAGCCTGTCTACCCAATTTGCATCCGTCAATGAAGCCCTGAGTGCTGCTTTCAGTGATCTATGAAAATGCTCACATAACCCATTGGCCTGTGGGTTGCACGCGGTTGTGCAGTGAATTGTAACACCCAGGCTGCGGGCCATCGCAGACCAGAGTTCGGAAACAAATTGAGGGCCCCTGTCAGACGTAATATCTGACGGGACTCCGAAACGTGCCACCCATGCTGTTAAAAAAGCGCGTGCTACGTCCACGGACGTGGTTGCCGCCAGCGGGACTGCTTCTGGCCAGCGCGTGGTGCGGTCCACCATTGTCAGGAGGTGCATGCACCCTTGTGATGGTGGGAGGGGGCCCACGAGGTCCACGTGAACATGGTTGAACCTCTTAGCCAGAATACGAAATGGCTCCAAGGGAGCCTTCGTGTGTCTGTGTACCTTGGCTCGTTGGCACGGCACGCAGGCTGCAGCCCACTCTTTCACTTGTTTGCGTAGGCTCGGCCACACAAATTTCTCTCCCACCATTTTGACCGACGCGCGCACTCCTGGGTGCGCCAGAGTGTGAACGACTCAAACACGCGGCGGCGCCACGCGGCCGGGACCACCGGACCCGGGTGACCCGTGGAGACATGGCAGATTGGGGGGGGCCACCATCCTGCAGCACCCTGCTCTCCAGCCTTAACCCTGTTGGTCCACACTGGAGCGCGCGCACGTCTGCATCGCTAATCTGCTCTGAGGCCATGGCTGCGTAATCTATCCGCACGCAGACCGGGGCCACTACGACACGCGAGAGGCAGTCCATCACTACATTCAGTTTACCAGACACATGCTGAATATTGGTAGTAAACTCTGAGATCGCAGCCAGCTGTCTCTGCTGCCGGCCCGACCACGGTTCTGAAACCTTGGCCATCGCGAATGTTAGCGGCTTGTGGTCCACGAACGCGGTGAAGCTGCGCCCTTCCAGCCAGAACTGGAAGTGGCATATGGCCAGGTGAAGGGCCAGCAACTCTCTGTTGAACGCGCTGTATTTACGTTCGCTGTCGCGCAAAGTTCTGCTGAAAAAAGTGAGCGGCTGCAAGCCCCGGCGACGCGCTGCTCCACGATAGCCCCTATGGCCATGTCTGAAGCGTCGGTGGTGAGCGCTATCCGGGCCGTCGGGTCCGGATGCGCCAGCAGTGCGGCGTTTGCCAGGGCTGCTTTAACTTCCGAGAACACCCGCTCTCGCTCCGGGGTCCATTCGACCCTATCTGCGGGTTTCTGTTTCTTGAGTGCGGCATATAATGGTTGCATGAGCTGCGCCGCGCGAGGAAGGAAACGGTTATAAAAGTTCACCATCCCCAAAAATTCCTGCAGCGCCCTGACCCTCTGAGGCCGGGGAATATCCGCCATGGCGCACATCTTGTCGGGCAGCGGGATCGCTCCTTCGGGAGAGACGCAGTGCCCAAAAAATCAATCTCTGTCACGCCGAACTGGCATTTTGCCGGGTTGATTATTAACCCGTGCTCCTCCAACCTCCGGAAAACCGTCGTGAGGTGGGTTTCGTGTTCGTCTTCGGACGCACTGGCTACCAGGATATCATCCAGGTAGACGAACACAAATGGGAGATCGCGCAGCACTGCATCCATCATGCGCTGGAATGTCTGTGCCGCTCCTTTTAACCCGAATGGCATGCGCAGGAACTCGAATAGACCGAACGGAGTTATTACCGCTGTTTTGGGTATGTCCTCAGCGCGCACTGGGACCTGGTGGTAACCGCGGACCAGGTCTGTTTTGGAAAAAATGCGCGCTCCGGCGAGGTGAACGGAAAAATCCTGTATGTGGGGAATTGGGTAGCGGTCGTGCGCTGTGGCGTTGTTCAACCTGCGGAAATCCCCGCACGGTCGCCACGATCCATCAGCCTTAGGGACCATGTGTAGCGGGGAAGCCCATGGGCTGTTCGAGTGCCTGATGATGCCCAACCTTTCCAGGTTGGCGAACTCCTCGCGCGCTATGGCCAGTTTAGCTGCGTCCAAGTGCCGAGGTCTTGCAAAAACGGGCGGCCTGGTGGTGGTGATAAAGTGCTCCACCCCGTGTTTAGCGATGGCCGCTGAAAATGTCGGGACCGTGAGTGCTGGGAACTGAGTGAGCAGTGTGTGGAACTTACCGCCTGTAGCTGTGACGTTGGCTTGTGCTGGTGGCTGGGTCACTCGAGCTATACAGGTGAGAGAGTCAAAGGACAGTGCATTAACCAAGCGCCTGTTAGCAACATCAACCAGTAAACCACGTGCACACAGAAAATCAGCCCCCAGTATGTGGTAATTCAGTGCTGCTATGACAAAAATCCACTCATATGTACGGCTGTGTAGAGATAAGAGCAGAGTCCTCTCACCAAAGGTCTTAATATCCGAGCTGTTTACTGCCAACATCCCGGGGCCGCTAGATCCTGCCAGCCGGTCAGCGTAGATCGGCCGGATGAAGCTCTTCTGGGCTCCGGTGTCCACGAGGAAACGCCTCCCAGAGCGTGCATCCGTTAAGTAGAGCAGTTTGTTCTCTTCACCGACGGTCGCAGCTGCTACCGACCCCCGGCCTTGGCGTTTTCCCGAGCGCTTGTATTGGAACGGTGGATGAGCGCAGCCTTGAGCGCTTCATATTTGCTGCTGGCTGGTGGCTGATTGAGCAGGCTCACTACCTGCTGAGCTGTGCGGGCGTCGAGCGCTGCGACCACATGGTAGAATCTGGTATCATCTACCGTTACTACTGGAGGGCGAACTGGGCCTTGGTGAGGTGGAACCAAGAGCGCAGGTTGTGCTGCCAGAAATCCGGTAGCTTGACTGAAACCGCACACGTGTGGCTGTAGGTTCCAGTCCTGGCTGTCTGTGGGATGGCTGCCGCCTCGCTGTAGCTTCCTGACCGGGCCGGCTCCGGGGATCTTGCCTCGTGTTGCATAATACGTTTTGGGTCACCAGTGTGGAGTGTGTGAAATCAGAGGCGGAATCATTTCAGATGATTTATTACACACTCACATCTTTCAAGCACAGAACAGACTGAACTCTCAAGCAGAAACTCCTCTCTTAAGTTTCATGGCATTTACATCACACACAACATGACATTTGCATCACACTGCATTCAACCCCCTCATCCTTGACTCCTTCCTCCTATCTCACCAGGAATCCCCTGCTCTTTGTTCTCCCAAGCTTATCCGCTGTCTCCTGTCTGAGATGCTAGACCATCTGGCTCTCCCAAGGTGCTACACATCGCTACACGTCAGACATTTAAGAGGGCACTAATATAACAAATAACATATACATAACAAACCGTACATTTAATCACAACATCAAACATCACAACAGACTTATCTTTTAGTGTTGGCAGCTGTAGGTGTTTATAAGCCACATTTTCAATTTTTTTGTGAAGGCCTTGTATGTTGTAAGCAGTTTAACCTCCTCAGGTACTGAGTTCCACTCACTAGCGCTCCTCACTGACCAGGCTGACTTACTGAAAGTGCTCCTGCGTAGAGGAATGAAACAGTCACCTCTGACAGAGCCTCGAGTGACACGCTCAGAGCTGTTTCTAAGATAAGATAAGATAATTCAATTCAATTCAATTCAATTCAATTCAATTCAACTTTATTTATATAGCGCCATTTCACAACAACAGTCATCTCATAGCACTATCAACTGTAGGGGGGAACCCCCACAGTTGCAGAAAGACCCCAGCAATCAGGTGATCCCCTGTGAGCAAGCACTTGGCGACAGTGAAGAGGAAAAACTCCCTTTTAACAGGAAGAAACCTCCAGCAGAACCAGGCTCAGGGAGGGGCAGTCATCTGCTGCGACTGGCTGGGGGGTGAGGGGACAGAGAAGATGAAAAGAACAGACATGTAGAGAGCAAACAGCACGATGGGGACTCAATCTGTGGGAGAGAACAAACAGATGTTAATGACCAGCAAAAAAAAATATTTCATAGAGAGTGAGGAAAGGAGTGAGGCCCAGTGCATTACTGGAGGTCCCCCGGCTGACTAAACCTATTAGCAGCATAACTAAGGGAGGGTTCAGAAACACATGATCCCTCCCTAATTGTAGGCTATATCAAAAAGGTAGGTTTTAACCCTAATCTTAAAAACAGAGATCGAGTCTGACTCCCGAATCCGGATTGGCAGCTGATTCCACAGGAGAGGAGCTTGATAACTGAAGGCTCTGCCTCCCATTGTACTTTTGGAGATTCTAGGTATTACAAGTAGTCCTGCATTTTGGGAGCGTAGTGCTCTGTTACGATAATACGGTAGTATCAGATCTTTTAAATAAAAAGGAGCCTGATTGTTTAGAGCTTTGTAAGTAAGAAGAAGGATTTTAAACTTAATTCTAAACTCTATGGGAAGCCAATGAAGGGAGGCCAGAACCGGAGAGATATGATCTCTCTTTCTGATAGAGAAATTACTCCTTCTCGGTCTGAACACCGCCACATGTCTCTGGATCCTGGATTTCCTGACTGAGAGACCTCAGTCCGTCCGGGTTGGAAACAACATCTCCAACTCTGTCACGCTGAGTACCGGAACCCCTCAAGGCTGTGTACTCAGTCCACTGTTGTTTACACTTCTAACACATGACTGTGTATCCAAACACGAGGGGAACCAGATTATTAAGTTTGCAGATGACACCACGGTGGTGGGACTTATTCAGAGGGATGAGGAATCAATGTACAGGGAAGAAGTGAGAGACCTGGAGGGCTGGTGCAGGGAGAACAATCTGGTGCTCAACGTGGACAAAACAAAGGAGATGATTATCGACTTCCGGCGGTCACAGCCTGAGCACGTCCCCCTCAGCATCGGCGGCCGTTTAGTGGAGAGAGTAGAGAACATCAAGTTCCTCGGAGTGCAGATCTCGCAGGACCTGACCTGGAGCAAGAATTCCTTGGAGATCAGGAAGCGAGCTCAGCAGAGACTACACTTCTTGAGGAAACTCAAACAGGCCTCTCTCCCCATCTGCATCCTCAGGACCTTCTACAGAGGTGTGGTGGAGAGTGTTCTGACGTACTGCATTGCTACATGGTACTCCAGCTGCAGTATGTCAGACAAAAAAGCCCTGCAGAGGATAGTCAAGGGGGCGGAGAGGGTAATTGGAGTCTCCCTCCCCTCTGTCCAAGAACTTTTTCAGAACCGTTGTAGGAGCAGGGCACTGAACATTGTCAAGGACCGTTCTCACCCTCTGCATAAACACTTTGAACTTCTTCCATCTGGTAAACGATTCCGGAGCATCTGAGGCAGAACCACCAGACTGATCAACAGCTTCCTCCCACAAGCTGTCAGGATGCTGAACAGCTGACCCGGAATCTCACATACACACTACTGCACCTATGGACATTTTGCATATTATAGTTAGTTATTCTTTTTCCCCAAGTATGTCTCAGGGATGTGTGAATGGATGGGGGGGTGGAGCTATGTGGGAGTGTGTCTTAATCATGCTGCTTCTTATATGGATGCCGAGAGAAACGCAATTTCATCTTGCCTGCACTACAGTTGTATGTACAGCAATATGACAATAAAGTTTGATTTGATTTGATTTGATTTGATTTTTAGTACCTGTTAAAACTCTTGCTGCAGCATTTTGGATCAGCTGAAGACTTTTTAAAGATGTTTTAGGACAACCTGATAATAAAGAATTACAATAATCTAATCTCGAGCTAACAAAAGCGTGGATCAGTTTCTCAGCATCACTCTGAGACAAGATGCTCCTAATCTTGGCAATATTACGCAAATGATAGAAGGCAGTCTTAGAAACAAATTTAATATGGCTGCACGGTGGCGCAGTGGTTAGCACTGCGGCAGCACAGTTTACCCTTGGCCGGGGGATTGTGGGGATCGTGGGATCGTGGGTTCGATCCCAGCCCCCAACCAACAGTGATCTGTGTGGAGTTTGCATGTTCTCCCCGTGTTGCGTGGGTTTACTCCGGGATTTCTCCGGTTTCCTCCCACATGCCAAAAACATGCATGTTAGGTTAACTGGCTGTTCTAAATTGTCCCTAGATATCTGTTTCCTATAGGCCCTTAGAATAGAGGGTTAGTATTAATGAAAGCGCTTTGAGTGGTCTTTGTGACTAGAAAAGCGCTATATAAGTGCAGGTTAGTTAGTAGTTAGTTAGTAATATGTGAATTGAAGGACAAATCCTGATCAAAAATAACTCCAAGGTTCCTCACAGAGCTATTAAGAGAAAGAGTAACTGCATCCAAACTGAAAGTTTGATTTGGAAAGGAATTTCTAAGGTTTTTTGGACCAACAAGAATGACTTCAGTCTTATCTGAATTTAATAGCAGGAAATTACAAGTCATCCAAGCTTTGATTTCCTTAAGACAGGCTTCTAACTTGGCTAATTGATTACTATCATCTGGCTTCATTGACAGGTATAATTGTGTGTCATCTGCATAACAATGAAAATGTATACAGTGCTTTCTAATAATGTTGCCTAACGGAAGCATATATAAACTAAAAAGAGTAGGGCCTAGCACAGATCCCTGTGGAACTCCATGACTAAGCTTTGAGTTGAAAGAAAACTCATTATTTACATGAACAAACTGGAACCTATCAGATAAATAAGATCTAAACCACTGCAACGAAGTTCCATTAAGTCCAACATAGTGTTCTAATCTATCAAGTAGAATATTATGATCGATAGTATCAAAAGCTGCACTAAGGTCTAAAAGGACAAGTACAGAAACTAGTCCATTATCAGATGCAATGAGGAGGTCGTTAGTGACCTTCGCTAAGGCTGTTTCAGTACTATGATGGATTCTAAACCCAGATTGAAACTCTTCAAGTAAACCATTTCCCTGCAGGTGGTCAAATAATTGCGTAGCAACAACTCTTTCTAAGATTTTTGAAATGAAAGGGAGATTAGAGATTGGTCTATAGTTAGCTAAAGCTCCTGGATCTAGCGTTGGCTTTTTGAGTAAGGGTTTAATTACAGCTGTTTTAAAAGCCTGCGGTACATGGCCTAAAGTTAATGAAGAATTGATTATATGAAGAATAAAGCTACCAATAAGTGGGAAGACTTCTTTAAATAACCTAGTAGGAATAGGGTCTAAAAGACAAGTTGAAGGTTTGGATGAGGAAACTATTTTGTCTAACTCACAAAGGTCGATTGGAGTAAACTCATCAAGACAGACATCAAAAGAAGGAGTTGTAGTAGTTACAGTATTTAAGTTAACTGTGGGAAGAATCTGATTGATTTTACCACTGATGGATGAAATTTTATTATTGAAAAAGTTCATAAAGTCCTGACTAGTAAGCTCTAAGGGAATGCTAGGATTGACAGAGTCCTGACTCTTTGTCAACCTGGCTACAGTACTGAAAAGAAACCTGGGATTATTCTTGTTCTCTTCTATTAATGCAGAGTAATAACTTGTTCTAGCTTTTCTAAGAGATTTTTTTATAAATTAAAAGATGATTTCTCCAAGCTAAATAGATTTCATCTAAATTAGTAGAGCGCCATTTTCTTTCTAATTGACGAGTCTTCTGTTTTAAGCTACGAGTTTCTGTGTTGAACCAAGGAGTTAGAAATCTCTGATTAGACTTTTTCTTTTTTAAGGGGGCCACCAAGTCTAGAGCCTGATGCAGAGAAGCTGAAACACTATCCACCATGTTATCAATTACAGAAGGAGCAAGCTGTCTATAGCTTATTTCCGTTGTGTTGACACATGGCATAGAGGAAACAATCTGCATAAATTTGGAAACAGCATCATCTGAGAGGCATCTACTGTAATAATATTTTTCTTTAGGAGCCAAATAGTCAGAAATAGTAAAATCAAAGGTTAACAGACAATGGTCTGACAGTACAGGGTTATGAGGAGACACTACAAGATTTTCTATTTCTATGCCATATGTCAGAACAAGGTCCAATGTATGGTGGAGGTAATGAGTAGAATTTCCTACTTTCTGAGAAAACCCAATCGAGTCTAATATCGAATTAAATGCCACATTAAGGCAGTCACTATCTACATCCACATGTATATTAAAGTCCCCTACTATAATTATTCTATCAGATTTCAGCACTAAATCAGCTAAGAAATCAGCAAATTCGGATAAAAATTCTGAGTAGGTTGATGGGGGACGATAAACTATGGCAAATAAAATTGGGTTTAACCTAAAATTGCTAAAGTGCCCAATACTGAGGACCAGGCCCTCAAAGGAATTATAACATGTTTTTTGCTTTACATTAACTAGTAATTTGGAATGGTAAATTGTTGCTACTCCTCCTCCACGACCAGAACTTCTGGGATTTTGACAGTTTAAATAACCAGAGGGAGTTGATTCATTTAAACCAACATAATCCTCTTGCCCTAACCAAGTCTCTGTAAGGGAAATTAAATCAATCTGATGATCAATTAACAGATCATGGACTAACAGAGACTTGGGAGTTAGAGACCTAATATTTAGTAAACCACATTTAATTTTTAAATTATGAGGAGGAACAGAGGCCAAATCATTCAATTTAGAGGCTTTATGTTTAATTTGAGTTTTACCAATGTTTTGCTTTATCACTTTGGGATGCTTATGCATGATATTTTTTTCACTTTGGAGGGAGCAGACAACGATTCTCTGATGGGGAAGACAGGGGCTAAGCTGAGGGGTGGCGGATGAAGAGGAGCTGCAGAGAGGCGTGTAAGACTGCGACTCTGCTTCCTGGTCCCAACTCTGAGTAGTCATGGTTTTGGAAATTTGGATAAAGAAGATGCCAGATTGTTAGATAAATGAGAAGCACCATCCCAAGTGGGATGAATGCTGTCTCGTCTCATAAGACCAGGTTTTCCCCAAAAAGAGCTCCAATTGTCAATGTAGCCCACGTCATTTTTAGGACACCACACAGACAGCCAGCGGTTCAAGGATGACGAGCGACTAAACATGTCATCACTGGTCAGATTGGGGAGGGGCCCAGAGAATACTACAGTGGCAGACATCGTTTTTGCAAAGTCACACACCGATTCTACATCAAGTTTGGTGACTTCCGACTGCCGGAGACGGATGTCATTAATGCCGGCGTGAATAACAATTGTGGAGTATTTACAGTTACTTTTAGCCAGCATTTTCAAATTTGACTCGATGTCGCCTGCTCTGGCCCCAGGAATGGATTTGACTATGACCGCTGGAGTCTCTAGGTTCACGTTTCTGACTACAGAGTCGCCAATGATCAGAGTTTTTTCCTCAGCGGGTGTGTCGCTGAGCGGGGAAAAACGATTAGAAACGTGAACAGGTTGGTGGTGAACCGGGGCTTTGCGACTAGGCTTCCTTCTCACCGTCACCCACCCAGTCTCCTCGCTGCTGAGGAGAGCCGGGAAACCGCTGACAGGGGGGCCTAAGCTAGCTAGCTCCGCTGCAGCTAATGGGCGTCCGTCGAGATTAACTGGCACAGACGGTGTTTCAATGCAGCGGAGCCGGGATTCCAAATCAGACAACCTCGCCTCGAGCGCCTCAAAAAGACAACATTTATTACATTTACCGTTATCGCTAAAAGAGGCAGAGGTGTAGCTAAACATCTGACAGAGAGAGCACACCAGAGAAGGAGAGGAAGGAGAGCTAGTAGCCATAGCTAAAAGCTGGAGAGCAACTACACAGGCAGACAGCAAAACAGGAAGTGACGATACGTTACGTTACCACAAGGAAGTGACGATCCTCAGATCCTAAGATAAACTTTATTGTCCCTCAAGGGGAAATTTGTCTTGGGCTTGTCACCTGTGCTGCAACCACACAATCCACACATACACAATGGATGTAGTACATAATAAATGAAATAAAACCCAATAAATCATACAAGTACATACATACATAAATATATAATAGCAGTCATTAAGAACAGGAGTTATAAGTGTCCCTGACCTATTTGTCTGAGTTTAAAAGTTTTACTGACATCGGGTTAAATGAGTTCTTGTATCTATTGAACCTGCACTTGGGGACTCTGTATCTCCTCCCTGAGGGCAGCCGCACATATTCATTGTTTAGTACATGGCTCATGTCCTAAATGCTCATGTTCTTTGGCTGATGAACTCTTCCAAAGGATCTGGAGCCAAATCATGCTGTACTTTATAAATCAAATTTAAATCTGCAAATGTATGAAGAGTATCCCAGTTTAAAAGACTGTATTTTTTTAAAATTGCACAATGATGATAATGCCTAGGTTTTTTATCCATAACTCTGACTGCTTGTTTGTACAAAACTTCCAATGTTTTTTTTTGCACTCAGACCCGCCTGGGACCAACTAGTTAAGCAATAGCTGAAGTGACTAGAATCATTGAATGCAAGTATATTTTTGCGGCTTCAGTTGACATTTCATTTCAAATTGCATGAAAATTTGCAAGATTTAACTTGATTTTTTTTACACAATATAGCAATATGGGCTTTAAAAGAAAGCTGTGAATCTATTATTAACCCAAGATATTTGTATTGGCTAACAATTTGTATTTTCCTCCATTAACATGTATGTCAGGGTCAGGTGACACTATTTGTTTTAGTGAAATACATGCCTACAGTTTTAGAAACATTTAACAGTAGACAGCACTCCTGCAACCAAGTTGTAACACAGGACATTGTTTTACTAAGTTTAGCAGCAACAGTGTCTTTGGAGCGACCATGAACAAAAAAACCCAAAACGTGTCGTCTGCATACATTAAACATTCAGCATTAGGACAAACAGTGTGCAAATCATTAATATAAAGACTAAATAAAAGGGGGCCTAATAGTGATCCCTGAGGGACTCCAGAAAGTTAGGCTAAGAGAATCAGATCTGCAGTTGTGAACTGATACAGATTGTGTTCGATCATGCAGATATGATTTAATCCAGCTCACAGCGTTGTGAGAAAAGTTAAATTTAAAAAGCTTGGTAAGAAGAACAGAGTGATTTCCTGTATCAAATGCTTTCCTGAGGTCCAAAAACACCACCTCTACAACTCCACCCTTATCAAGGAAAGATTTTATTTTCTCATTGAAGAGGCATGCAGCCATTTCAGTGGAATGCTTGGATCTAAAACCAAACTGCATGGCGTGGAGAGAGGGGGAACTACTGTTAAAATAATGGACAATCTGCTCTGCCATCCATTTTTCTGAAATTTTGGAAATAGCCGGAAGAATGCTTATTGGTCAGTAATTATGCAGAGAAGTTGAGTCACCAGATTTAAAGACAGGAGTAATAATAGCAGATTTCCAGGACTTTGGAAAATGGCCAGATGAAATTGAAAGATTAATGATTGAGGCAATAGGAGTAGCAAGAGCTGAACCCAAATCTTTGAGCATGTTCGTGTCCATTCCAAAAACATCCTTTGCTTTAGATGGTTTGAGTGATTGAATTAAATCAATAACTTTGGTCTCAGTAATATTTGTAATGGTAAAAGACTGCGTTGCAGACAATACAGGGTATTCCTTCCTTTGTTTTACTATAAACTTATCAGAAATTTCTGACACAGATTCGATGAAGTAGTTGTTAAAAGCATCAGCCATCACTCGAGGTTCCGTCAGGATGTTTCCATTTAATTGAATTTGCATTAGTTTTGTTTTGTTTTTTTGGGAATCACCCAATAGTTTTTTAATATAATTCCAGGTTATTTTAGAATTTCCCCCTGCACTGTTCAAAACAGTAATGAAAAAGTCAGCTTTAGATTTTCTTATTTCTTTCACTACCCTATTTCTCAATGAAATAAATGGGTGCCTGTTGCATCCTGATTTAACTGACAACTTCAAAAAGTGATCTCGTTCTTTCATCAATTTCAGAATAAATTTGTTTAACCAAGGACGACCATTCTTTCTAGCTTTTAGTTTAATTATCCGTGTATATTGTATAATAATTTGTTGTATTTTTTTTTTTTTTTTGCAAATTTAGAACAATCCTCATCTAAATTTTGCCAACGAGTAATTCATCCCAATTTACTTCTTGAATTGAATCTTGAAAATGTTGTTGTTCCTGTTTTGGTATCCTGTAGAATTCAGTGGCAGCCAAGGATCTGAAGCACTTTTTATTTAATTTTCTTGTGACCATTATAAGATTGTGATCAGACAATCCTGTGAGCATTTTGTATGACTTCAAAATCCTTTCTGGCCTATTAGTAAAAACTAGATCAATCTGAGCGCTAGTGGAGTTTGTAATTCTGGTAGGGCCATTAATTACCTGAGTCATATCCATGTCATCCATAACCTTTTTCAGATTTTTCCTAACTTTATTGACTTCCCAATTAACATTTAGGTCACCCATTATTATTACCTCTTTTGCAAAATTAAGTTGTTTCAATAAAATTTCCAGCTTTTCATAAAAATCTACATTTGATGAAGGAGGCCTATAAATAACTACAAGAGTAAAAGACATTTGCTGTGACAAAGAAACCGTTAATCCAAGAAATTCCAATCCATTCTCATCTGTAACATCTATCTCATTACAATTAAAAGTATCCTTGGCATAAATCAAAACACCCCCTCCCTTGGAGTCCTGTCTGTCTGTTTCTAAACATTTTATAACCAGGTACAAGAATCTCTTAACTGAAATCTCTGACTATAATGCAATTTTCTTTTCAAGAAAACTTACAAAACAATGGTGTATTAACTCACCTAAACAATCAAATATAAACACTATTCCCCAAAACCAATAGCAAAACTTTGAAAGAGCACGAAAATAAATAAACTGGGATAATCTACTCTACTGTGAGGATACTGATCTCTGCTGTGAGATACTCCATCCATCCATCTTCTACCTCTTTTCCGGAGGTCCGGGTCATGGAGGCAGCAGTTCAAGCAGAGAAGCCCAGACTTCCCTCTCCGTCAACTGCTCCAGCATTCCAGAGAGAGTACCAAGGCCTTCCCAGACCAGCTGGGAGACATAGTCTCTCCAGCGAGTCCTGGGTCTGCCCTGGGGTCTCCTTCATGGGACGTGCCCGAAACACCTCAAGTGGGAGGCATCCAGGAGGCATCCTGATCAGATACCCGTACCACCTCAACTGGCTCCTTTCAATGTGGAGGAGCAGCGGTTTTACTCTGAGCCTCTCTCGAATGACTGAGGTCCTCACCCTATCTCTGAGGGGGAGTCCAGTGATCCTACAGAGAAAGCTCATTTTGGCCGCTCGTATTCACGATCTTGTTCTTTCGGTCAATACCCAAAGCTCATGACCACAGGTGAAGGTGGAAACCTAGATTGACTGATAAATCGACAGCTTTGCCTTAGAGCTTAGCTCCCTCTTCACCACAACAGACTGATACAATGTCCGCATCACTGCAGATGCTGCTCTGATCCGTCTGTCAATCTCTCGCTCCATTCTTCCCTCACTTGTGAATAAGACCCCCAAGATACTTAAAGTCCTCCACTTGGGGCAGGAGCTTGTCCCCAACCCAGAGAGGAAAATCCACCTTTTTCTGGCTTAGGACCATGGACTCGGACTTGGAGGTACTAATTCTCATTCCAACTGCTTCACACTCAGCGGCAAACCATTGCAGTAAGACCTGTAGGTCATTGCTGGATGAAGCCAGCAGGACAACATCATCTGCAAACAACAGAGATGAGATCTTGTGGTCACCAAGCATGACACCCTCCGTTCCCTGGCTGCGCCTAGAAATCCTGTCCATAAAAATTATGAACAGAATCGGTGACAAAGGGCAGCCATGGCAAAATCCAACTCTCACTGGGAATGAGTCAGACTCAGTGTTGGCAATGCGAACCAAACTCTCACAATGGTCATACAGAGACCGAATAGATTGTAACAACAAGCCCGATACCCCATACTCCCGAAGCACCCCCCACAAAAAAACACGAGGGATGCAGACGAATGCCTTCTCCAAGTCCACAAAACACATGTAAACTGGTTGGAAAAACTCCCACAAACCCTCAAGGATTCTCGAGAGAGTAAAGAGCTGGTCTGATGTGCCACGGGCAAGATGAAAACCACATTGCTCCTCTTGAATCTGAGGTTTGACCAACGGCTGGACTCTCCTCTCCAGTACCTTGGCATAGACCTTCCCAGGGAGGCTGAGGTGTGATCCCTCTAAAGTTGGAGCACACCCTCCGGTCCCCTTTTTTGAAGAGAGCAACCACCACCCCAGATTGCCATGCCAAAGGCACTGCCCCCAACCTTCACGCAGTGTTGCAGGGGCGTGTCAACCATGACAGTCCCACAACATCCAGGGCCTTGAGGTTCACCAAAGAGATTTTTAACCACCTTGGTGACCTCAGCCCCTTTGATGGGCGAGTCATCCCCCTCGTCCACAAGCCCTGCTTCCTCTGTGGAAGGCGTGTCAGTGGGATTGAGGAGCTCCTCAAAGTATTCCATTCCACTGCCCAATGATATCCCTAGTCGAAGTCAACAGTGCCCCATCCGCACCATACACAGTGTGGACAGGGAGCTGCTTCCCCCTCCTGAGCCGCCGAACAGTTTGCCAGAATCTCTTCGAGGCCGACCAAAAGTCTTGTTCCATTGCCTCACTGAACTCCTCCCACACCCGAGTTTTTTCTTCAGCAACCACCCGAGCTACACTCTGCTTGGCCTGCCGGTACACCTCAGCTGCTTCGGGAGTCCCACAAGCCAACCAAGCTTGATAGGACTCCTTCTTCAGCTTAATGGCCCCCCTCACCACTGGTGTCCACCACTTGGTTCGCGGGTTACGACCACGAGATGCCCCGATGATCTTGCGGCCGCAGCTTTGGGTAGCCCCTTCAACAATGGAGGTGGAGAACATGACCCATTCAGAGTCAATGTCTCCAGACTCCCTCAGAATGTGGTTGAAGTTCTCATGGAGGTGTGAGTTGAAGACATCCTGGACAGGGGCCTCAGCAAGACGTTCCCAGCACACCCTCACTGTACGTTTGGGTCTACCAGGTCTGAATGGCTTCCTCCCTTGCCATCGGATCCAGCTCACCACCAGGTGGTGATCAGTTGGCAGCTCTGCATCGGTCTTCACTCGAGTGTCGCAGGTCTGATGACATGAAAACAAAATCAATCATCAACCTGCAACCTTGGGTGTCCTTGTGCCAGGTGCACATATGAACACCATTATGCTTGAACATGGTGGTTGTTATGTACAAACTGTGGTTAGCACAGAAGTTCAATAACTGAACACCACTCGGGTTCAGATCGGGCAGGCCATTCCTCCCAATCACCCCCCTCCAGGTTTCACTGTCGTTGCCCACGTGCACACTGAAGTCCCCCAGCAGGACAATGGAGTCTCCAAGAAGAGCACTCTCCAGCATCCAAGTCAGCGAATCCAAAAAGGGTGGGTTCTCTGAACCATCATTTGGTGCATAGGCACAAATGATGGTCAGGACCCGTTTCCCAACCCGAACGTGCAGGGAAACAACCATTTTGTCCACCGGGGAAAACTCCAATATAGAAGCATCAAGGTGGGGGGATACAAGAATACCCACCCCTGCTCGTCACCTCTTGCCGAGGGCAACTCCAGAGTAGGCCAAGCTCCAGCCCCTCTCCAGCAGTGGAACCGGAGCTGTGTGTTGAGATGAGGCCGACTATATCTAGCCGGGATCTCTCAACCTCGTGCACCAGCTCAGGCTCCTTCCCCACCAGAGAGGTTCAATTCAATTCAATTTAACTTTATTTATATAGCGCCATTTCACAACAACAGTCATCTCATAGCACTATCAACTGTAGGGAGGACACCCACAGTTGCAGAAAGACCCCAGCAATCAGGCGATCCCCTGTGAGCAAGCACTTGGCGACGGTGGAGAGGAAAAACTCCCTTTTAACAGGAAGAAACCTCCAGCAGAACCAGGCTCAGGGAGGGGCAGTCATCTGCTGCGACCGGCTGGGGGGTGAGGGGACAGAGAAGAAGAAAAGAACAGACATGTAGAGAGCAAACAGCACGATGGGGACTCAATCTATGGGAGAGAACAAACAAATGTTAATGACCAGCAAAAAAAAAAATATTTCATAGAGAGTGAGGAAAGGAGTGAGGCCCAGTGCATTACTGGAGGTCCACCGGCTGACTAAACCTATTAGCAGCATAACTAAGAGAGGTGACATTCCATGTCCTAAAAGCCAGTTTAGGAAGCTTGGGATCAGACCGCCAAGGTCTCCGCCTTTGACTGCCACCTGATCCACATAGCACCGGACCCCCATGATCTCTCCTGCAGGTGGTGAGCCCACTGGAGGGCGGACCTATGTAACTCCTTCAGGCTGAGCCCGGCTGGGTCCCGTGTGCGGAAACCCAGCCACCAGACGCTAGCCTTCGAGGCCCTTCCCCAGGCCTGGCTCCAGGGTGGGGCCCCGGTAACCCCATACAGAGTGGGGTACACTGAATTCTTGTTCTAGCATTCATCATGAGAGTCTGTTGGATTGTTCTTACTCTGGCCCTTCACCCAGGACCAGTTTGTCTTTGGTGACCCTACCAGAGGCAAACTGCCCCAGACAACATAGCTCCTGGGATCACTAGGGCACGCAAACCCCCCACCACGATAAGGTGATGATCCATGAGGGGAATGTGAGACACTAATCAGTAATATTAAAGAGGTGATTCTGTCCTTCTCCAAGAAAGGAAGCCATTGAAAAAGAAAAAAAATATTTCTCTTCCATGGCTCACCTCTGATTGTTTTAAATTAATGAAAAGGAGGGACCAACTACTTAAAAATTTGCAAAATTTGGGTTAATTATAGACAGGCAAAACTTCACATCAGCAAGAAATAAAGTTACTTCAGAGCTGCGTAGGATCAACGCTAACTTTTTCATCAACATCATTGATAGTGCAAACAGGAATGGGCAAAAGATCTGGCAAAATATTAATAAACTGGGAGACAAAATAAACATGACTCCAAAAACTTAGAACTAAATATTAATAACCAGCTGATGAAAGACCCCACATTTCTTTCCACAGAGTTAAACACATTCTTTATAACATCTGTAGGAAATATATACAAACATTTTGCTTCTCCTGACTGCATCTCCAACCCAGTAAATCATAGCCAACTTTCAACATACACCAAATATCTGAAACCGAGGTAGGCAGCATCATCAGCTCCTTGAACCTCTCCAGTGCTAAGGATATTAATGGATTGGATGCCAGTTTTTTAAAAACCCACAATGACACCTTGATTCACCCAATCATGCATTTAATTAATTTATCAATAAAACACTGTTGTGTCCCTGTGACTTGGAAGCTGGCGACAGTTACCCCAGTTTTCAAGGCAGTCGTTAGAACCACGATGAGTAATTACAGACAAATCAGCATCTTACCGATTATCTCCAAAGTTATAGAAAAATGGGTGGCTCAACAACTGATCATCTCAACGATAGCTCAACACCTTTACATCCCATGGAATTCAGCTTCCGTGAGCATCATTCAACTGAGACAGCATTGGCCCTGTTTGTAGAAAAAGTTAAGCATTCCCTTGACATGTTTGGTTGACCCAGAAGCAGACGCGGACTCGAAATAGACACAATTATCTTTTATTATAAAGAGTGTGAGTGTGAATGTGTGCGTGTGTGCAGGAGTGAGGCAGCTGGGTGAGCAGAGCACAGTCAGACTGGCAACCCTAAGAGAGAGCACAGACAGGCGGATGAGTGCATAGAGGTTAGGAGGGATGCACCAGTTAATGTACAGTCTAATGAGTTGGTTGGAGAGCTGAAGCGCTGAAGAATTCCCAAGGGCTCCAGGCCAGCTGCTTTGCGTCCAAGCTGCCATTGCTGATGAGGTGAAGCAGTGCAGGTTTATACAGTGCTGGTGAAGTGTGAGTTGTGCTCAGGTCTGCCGCTAGGAGGAGGAGGTCCGTCTCCAAGAGGCTACCACCTGAGCACGGGAGAAGGAGTGGAGCATAGATGTGCAGGAATAACGAGGCCTTACTTATCGGTGGGGAGTTCAGACTGCCAGTAGAAATGACGGCCAGGAAGAAGCTGAGGAGATAGAACTCCAGAGCAGGATGAGTTGAAAGGACGAAGAGGTCCTACCAGATCGTTGGAGCGTTGATGTCTCAGTGCAGACCAGAGGGCAGTGTGGCTTACAGTAAGTAGGCTGCTTGATGAGGGATCAGGTGTGCGTGCAGCTGTGGAGGTAATTAGGGCAGCAGGCACACAGAGCGGATCATTACAGTACTCCGCCCCTACGGGACGCCTCTCGGTGGCCGATCCAACTTACCCGGGTGCGTCCGGTGGAAGTCTCTGATGAGCTGTGGATCCTTCATGAAGGAAGGACACACCCAGGACCTCCATTCTGGACCATAACCCTCCCAGTCCACCAGGTACTGTAGGCTACGACCCCAGCGTTGGACTTCCAGGATGGAGTTGACTCTCCAAGTGGGGTCACCATCGATCATTACCGGTGGGGGGTGGCATCTTGGGAGGGGGGCACAGAGGGCTGGAGACAAATGGCTTGACCTATGAGATGTGAAAGGTGGGACAGATGCTGAGGGAGGGGGGGAGACCCAGGTGCACAGCGACTGGATTCAGAATGTGTGTAATGGAAAAAGGACCAAAAAAACGCTGTGACAACTTCCTGGATTCAGCTTTGAGGTTAATGTTCTTGGTGGATAACCATACCTGCTGCCTGACCCGGTAGGGCGGAGCCGGGGTCCTGCGGTGTTTGACAATATTGGCGTTACGGTCCACCGAAGCGTGGCCCAAGTAGCCCTCCACAGCTGGCGGCAGCGCTTCATGTGGGTCTGCACGGAGGGCACCGTGATGTCTTGCTCCTCCTCAGGAAACAGTGGGGGATTGTATCCCAAGGAGACCTTTTTATAAATTAGGAGATGATTTCTCCACACTAAATAGAATGGGGACAGACCTGTGGCAGAGAAGACCATGGTGTTGCGTGCATACTCAACCTATGGCAGATGGGAGCTCCAGGATGCTGGATTGGAGGTGGTGACGCACCGTAGCACTGCCTCCAACTCCTGATTGGCGCGCTCACACTGGCCATTACTCTGGGGGTGGTACCCCAAGGACAGGCTTACCGTGGCTCCGATTGCCTTACAGAAGGCTCTCCACACCTTCGAGACAAACTGGGGACCACGATCGGACACGATGTCAAGCGGGATGCCGTGAAGCCGCACCACATGGAGGACGAGCAGGTCCGCAGTCTCCTTGGCTGTGGGAAGACCCTGTAGAGGGACAAAGTGAGCCGCCTTGGAGAATCTGTCCATGAGAGTGAGGATGATGGTGTTGTCAGCAGAGGAGGGAAGCTCCGGTGATGAAATCCAGTGCCACATGGGACCAAGGTCTGCTGGGGGTGGGAAGAGGATGGAGCAGGCCCGCGGGAGGAGAGGAGGAAATCTTGCCGGTGGCGCACTGGGGGCAGGCCCGGACGTACTCCCCAATGTCCTTCTGTAGAGATGGCCACCAGAAGGTTCTATGCAGCAGGGCCACAGTCCGTACCATCCCGGGTGACACAGGAGCTTAGGGGAGTGGGCCCAATTGATGACTTCACCTCCAACCGCTGAGGGCACATACATCCTCCCCGCTGGCTCCCCGCCCGGGTCAGCCTCGGTCTCCTGCGCCCTTCTGACCTTCTCCTTTATGCCCCAGGATAGGGTGCCCACGATACATGAAGGAGGTACCACGGGGTGTTCAGTTGCTTGGCCGTCCTGAGGTACCGTACTCCAGGTTCTTATGGTCAGGCCAAACGACAAACGGCTGGGAGGCCGCCTCGAGCAAGTGGCGCCACTCCTCCAAGGCCAGCTTGACCACCAGCAGCTCACTGTCCCCAATGTCATAGTTCCCCTCTGCCGGGGATAGGCAGTGGGAGAAGAACGCACAGGGGCAGAACTTGTCATCCACGGGAGAGCGTTGAGATAGGACCGCTCCCACTCCGGAGTCCGAGGCATCCACTTCCACCAGACACTGCCGCGCGGGGTCCACTTGAGCCAGGATAGGAGGAGAGAAGGACAATGATTTTAATTCCATAAAGGCTGCCTCCGCCTCCCCCGTCCACCGGAGGGGCACCTTGGTGGAGGTGAGGCCAGTGAGGGGTAGGGCAATGATACTGTAATTTTTAATGAGGAGGCGGTAGAAGTTGGCAAATCCCAGAAACTGCTGTAATTGTTTCCGGGATGATGGAACCGGCCACTCTACCACTGCTTTTACCTTGGCTGGGTTGGTGATGATCTCATTTTGAGAGATGATGAATCCAAAGAATGAGGTGTAAGGGGCGTGGAACTCGTACTTCTCAGCCTTGACAAATAATTTATTTTCCAGTAGACGCTGCAGCAGCCGCCTGACATGAACCCGATGTTCACTGAGGGATCTGAAAAAAGATGAGAATGTCATCCAAGTACACAAACACAAAAGAGCCCAAGAAATCCCTCAAAACATCGTTGATTAGACGTTGGAACACCGCGGGAGCATTAGTCAGTCCGAATGGCATCACAAGATATTCAAAATGGCCACTAGATGTGCGGAACCTCGTCTTCCACTCATCCCCCTCTCTAATCCTCACTAGGTGGTATGTGTTGCGGAGATCTAATTTTGTGAACACAGAGGCCCCCTGGAGGGAATAAAAGGCGGTATTGATTAGGGGAAGAGTGTACTTGTTCTTGATAGTGATGTTATTTCTTTCCAGAAAATCAATGCAGGGCCTCAAAGAACCATCCTTCTTTCCCACAAAGAACCTCCCCCCCGCCCCCACCGCCGAGGAAGATGGCCGAATAATGCCCGAGCTCAGGGACCGCTTCATGTATTTCTCCATTGCCTCTCGCTCCGGGACCGACAGGCTGTAAAGGCGACTGGAAGGCAGCGGAGCCCCCGGCAGGATGTTAATGGCACAATCGTATGGGCGGTGGAGGTGAGTGACAGCGCTTGTGTCTTACTGAAGACGGCACCAAAGTCATGGTATTCGGAGGGGACTTGGGACAGGTCAGGTGGGGGTGCATCAGAAACACAGAGGGACATGGAAGGAGAACAAGCAGCAGACTGAAGGCAGGCACTTAGGCAGAAGGAACTCCATGAGATGATGTTACCCGAACGCCAATCAATAGATGGGTTGTGCAGCCGAAGCCATGGGTACCCCAAAATAACCAGGGAGGCTGAAACGGGAAGCACAAAAAACCTGAACTGCTTCCGGTGATTGCCCGATATCAGCACAGACACAGGAGCCGTTTGCTTGGTGACAGTGGCGAGCAGAGCATTGGACAGAGCGATCAGCTTTAAAGGAGTTTTCAGCTGGTGGCAGGAGAGCCCCAGCCAGGTTGCCAGATTTTTGGAAATAAAGCTCTGCTCAGCCCCGGAGTCGATGAATGCATGAGTGGAGATTTCATGATGGTTGTGTATGAAGCGGATGGGAAGCAGAAATTTGGTAAGGGGATTTTCCTTGAGTGAGTCTGTGAATCCCCCTACTGTGACCCACAGACCCCCCACCCCCACCCCCTTGGCCGAATGGGGCAGGAAACCAGCTCATGTTCCTCACTAGCACAATATAAGCACAGCCCAAGCTCTCGGCGGTGCTGTTTCTTGGCCGGAGGCGGCTTGGACTGGCCCATCACCATAGACTCCTCAGTGTCAACAGAATCAGAGGGGGGTAGGGCCAGCAGGGGGGCGCTGTGGGGAGCAGTGGAAATGTGAGCCAGAGCGGCCGGAAGGTTGATGCTTGTTGGCCCACTCCCTCAGTCGATTGTCAATGCTAATAGCTAGGGTAATTAGCTCATTTAGTCTGCTAGGCTTATCAATGCGGGCGAACTCGTCCCTCAGGCTAGGGCTAAGACTGCGAGTGAAAATACTACAAAGGGAGGCATCCTCTCACCCCACCTTCGCTGCCACCACCCGGAAGTCTACAGAATAGTCGGCCACCAACTTATTCCCTTGCTTAAGATTAAGTAGCGGGGTGGTGAGCACACTATCTCGGTCCGAGTGGTCGAACACCTCATTGAATTCACTCACAAACTGGTCGTTAAGTTAAGTTAGCATAATCAGACCGAGCCAATACCGCATAAGCCCAATCTAAGGCCAGCCCCTTTGGGAGATTGACAACATAGCCAATGCAGCTGTGACTAGTGGGGAAATCCCCTGGCACATGCTGAAAAACTATCCCACACTGCAGCAAAAAACCCCGTGCTTCCCCTAGCTTACCGCTAAAACGTGTAGGTGTGGGAACTGGAGTCAGCCGGGACTGCGGAGAGAGGGAAGGGGATTGGAATAGAACAGATTGTCCCTTAAAACACGTGCACCAAGTCTATTTGGATGGATGCCATCTGGCCTCATAAATGATGGGCGGTTCCAAAACAGGTTGAAACTGTCTACAAAACCAATGTTAAAAGTAGGACATGTAGAACACAACCAGGTATCAAGGCTGAAAGTTCTGCTAAAATAATTGCAACCTTGTCTGAAAGGGGCCAAAGGCCCAGAAATAAACACACATCTGCCACAGTTCATAAGAGTGGACAGAAGGCTCTTGTAGTCAATCTTTAAGATCTCCGACGTTTCATGTGGGATGTTGTTGCATCCAACATGCACAGTGACAGTTTTAGCGAGGGGGAATTCATTTAATAGGTCAAGGGTCAGAGCCTCAATGTCTGACACTTTAGCCCCAGGAAAAAAATTAGTGACACAGTGTTCCCGCTGGAATACTGAAAGGGTTTTTTAATACTGTAGGGCCTGGTCTTTTGGTTTTTATTAATTCCTGCCTTAGTTCAAGATTTGTCCCACCTGCTTTTAAACATGCGGTGGTTAGGTCCCTTCTTCAAAAACCTCACCTTGACCCTTCAGTTTTATCTGTTACGACCCGAGCGCTGGTTCTGATAGCGCTCGGGCCATGTCCAACTCGCTGCCGGCCTTGACAGCTGCGGGCTGTATTCTGGCCTCACTGGGCTCTTATTGTGAAGGTGCTCGGTGGGCTTCCGCCTGTCAAGGCTGGCCAGCTGTGTGTCATTGCCGTTTGTTAGTGCTTCGCCTTTATAAACTCAGCACTGGCGACGGTATGACGCAGGAGTATCGTCGAACTTTCCTTGTCAGGAGTATCGTCTAATTTTCCTTGCCAGACGTTGGTCAACACTTCGTCAGATCTTCATGTCAGGTTCGTGATCTTTACTCATGTCATAGTTTAGCTCGTAGTGGCTGGGGTTAGCCCTACGAGCCCAAGTCTTGTTAAATGTGTGTTTTGCCCTGCGGGGTTCATAGTCTTGTCTTGTCACGTGTGTAAATAAATTAACATCATTGCCAAGCTCACTGGTGGACTCTTTGGCGTCTCTTGGTGATCCGCGAGGATCACCACATGACAGTATACTCCTGCCAGGATGTCTAAACGGAGGCGCCACACTGAGACGCCGTTTCACCGTGAGTTTGTGCCTGAACTAGACTGTTGTTCTCCCCTGTCTGAGTGTCTTTTGCTGGGAGAATGCCGTCCTCCAGGGGCCGCTGTCGGCGCCTGGGCGGGAAGCTAGCGGAGGTTCTGGAGTATGTGGACTGCACGTTATTCACCGCTACGCTGTGCGTCGCTCCCAGCGACATTCACAGGCATTTGGACTACGCTGTGAAGTTTCTGGACAATCTCCCCCTCGACTATGACGATGACCCGGAGGTGATAACGAGGTGGGAGGAACTCGCCGTGCAGCGCGAAGTACTTTGTGGGCTGGAGGAGGAAAAGAGCAAGAAGCAGAGGAGGAGGCATCCTCGCTCCCCGCGTTGGAGTTCCGTCCCCGTCCCGGAGCTGGTCCAGGAGTGCGCACCGTCTGGGGACCGACGACGACGTCGGTGCAATGGCGCGGGCAATTCGCAGCAGAATCCCCGGCTGGACTCGCTGCCGGCAGAGCCCATCAGCGAACCTCCGAGAGCAGCCCCTCCTCGTCTTCCCAGGGGGCCTTCTGTCGCCATCCAGCGGGGCGAAGGAGGAACGACGTCTCCCACAGCAGGAAGCATCTCAAGCCCGGGAGGAAGGCAAGTGCACGATAATTTGTCACACCTTGATTTTGTTCTGCCTTGTCTGACTCCTGGGGGTGGAGTTCGGGGTTCGCAGCCTCCCGAGCTCCCTCCACCTGCTGTGGATGAAATTACTAAACCTGCTGCCTCTGTGTTCTCCCCCGCTGAGCGGTCCGCGATGCCAGGCCAGCGTCGTCGGATGAAGAGGGCCCCCGCAGTGCTAGAAAGCCTGGATCCGGCCCTGCAGCCACGCTGTGGACGGAGGAGAGGAGCGGACTGCGCCCGGAGCCTGAGCTGACGGAGAAGCGTCCCCGGGTCTCCTCGCCAGAGCGGTCCGAGCCAGTGGGTCGAGGGTCCCCTGCCCCCACGCCACACGGGTCATCGCCGTGGACAGCAGCGCGGGAGGAACCTCAGGCTGCAGATGAGATCTTCCCAGCTGCGGAGCCCGACGCAGCTGAGTGTGAGTCTGCTGACAAGAGTCGCCCTGAACCTGGATCGTCGGAGTCCTGGGTGGCAACGGAACCCGAGTGCAGGCAAGTGCTCCCTCTTGTGTCTCTGTCCCCTGTTTTGGAGCATTTTTGCCTGCCTCTCGGGGAGGCGAGTGAGGAGCAGCCGTCTGCTGCGCCTGAGCTCGTCTCACTGGGTTCCGCTGCTACCGGTGATTCTGATCCCGGTTTTCCTGTCCCTGAGCTTCCTTGCAGTGTCGCTGGCGGGGAACGGGTCGGAGTCACCGAGTTGGAGGTCCCAGGTTCGGGGGTGGAGATCGTCAGCGGAGCTGCACCGACCCAATCGGGGTCCACCGCGGGTGCGGTTCTGGCCCAATCGGGGTCCGACGTGGGTGCTTCGGAGGCCCAATCGGGGTCCAACGTGGGTGCAGCTGGGACCCAATCAGGGTCCAACGGCGGTGCAGCGCCGTCTTGGTCCACGGACGGGGGAGGAGCTGCAGAACTTTCTCCGTCGAGCGGATTACGGGCTCGCCCTGCTCGTCTGTTCCTTTTGAGTCACCGCCCCTGTGCATCATTGCCGGGGGCCGTGGGGGCTCCTGTTTGCTCGCCCCGGCTCTCCCGAGTTGTGTCCTCGTCAGGGAGGCCGCCGCGGGTTGTTGTTGCCCTGAACTGGTGGCTGAGGGACATGGGTCGGCCGCCGGAGGGGCTGTTTCGCCAGTTCGGCGCCTCGGTTCGGCCATCCGACCTACTGTGTGTGTCATCGAGCGACCTGGTTCGACCACCGGAGGAGCGGACGTGCCGGGCATTGGACTCTGGTGAGCCGCCTGGTCATGTCTCGCCTCATATGACCACCTGCTGGCTGTTGGACGCGGGGAGACCACCTGAACTGTTTCTGTGACACTTGGTCTCCGCCGGTCGGCGTGAACTGTCAGGGGGGTAGTGGTCGTGTTTCTGGGTTGTTCTGGCTGTGATTGTTCTGTTGTTGTTGTTTTTTTCCTCCTTGCTGTCCGGTGTATTTTGTGCTTTATGTCTTGCAGTGGCCTTAATTTGTAGTGTGTATACTCAGATATGTGCCAGTGAGTATTCTGCTTCCGTATTTGTTTTTTTTTTTTTTTTGAAGACTCTCATGTGTATTCACTCAGGGGGGTGTGTGTCATCTTCTTGTGTAACATGTGGCCCAAGATTTATTTTTTCTCGTGCTGCCTTGTGTTTCCTGTACTTTAGTTGGGGATTTTTGGCAATTGGGTTATGTTCTGCTGTTGCCTTATTTTCATCTGTGTGATTTATCTGATTTGTATATTTGGTATTTTGTCTTAGGCCTTGTATCTAGTCTTTCTGACCTAGTAGTTCCGTTTTTTGGGGTTTCGCCATGTGCATTTTCTTGATTTATGCTTAGTAGTTAGTTTTGTCATTGTCCTGGATGTGGTTGTCACTTTTTGTTTCTGGTTTTGGGTTCTCTCCCTCCGCACTTACTCCCAGCCTCCCACCCTGGGGGGGGGGGGGGCAGGGTGGTCCCTTGGGGTGTTCGGAGTCTGCCCGTGGAGGGAGGGTACTGTTATGACCCGAGCGCTGGTTCTGATAGTGCTCGGGTCATGTCCAACTCGCTGCCGGCCTTGACAGCTGTGGGCTGTATTCTGGCCTCACCAGGCTCTTATTGTGAATGTGCTCGGTGGGGCTTCCGCCTGTCAAGGCTGGCCAGCTGTATGTCATTGCCGTTCGTTAGTGCTTCGCCTTTATAAACTCAGCACTGGTGACGGTATGACGCAGGAGTATTGTCGAACTTTCCTTGTCAGGAGTATCATCTAATTTTCCTTGCCAGACATTGGTCAACACTTCGTCAGATCTTCATGTCAGGTTCGTGATCTTAACTCATGTCATAGTTTAGCTAGTAGTGGCTGGGGTTAGCCCTACGATCCCAAGTCTTGTTAAGTGTGTGTTTTGCCCTGCGGGGTTCATAGTCTTGTCTTGTCACGTGTGTAAATAAATTAACATCATTGTCAAACTCACTGGTGGACTCTTTGGCGTCTCTTGGTGATCCACGAGGATCACCACATGACATTATCTAATTTTAGACCCATTTCTCATTGAGAAGTTTCAATCTGGGTTTAGATCTCGTCACAGCACTGAGTCTGCCCTGCTAAAGGTGCACATTGATATTATGATGTCTGCTGATGCCAAATGCCCCATTGTCTTAGTGCTGCTAGATCTTACAGCAGCCTTTGAAGCAGTAGACCATACTATCCTTTTGTCCCGCCTGAATCACCATGCTGGCATCCATGGCACTGCACTTAAGTGGTTTGAATCCTACCTATCTAACAGAACTTTTTCTGCAATGATTGGTGACATGTCTTCATCTAGTGCCTCTCTTTCCTGTGGGGTCCCACAGGGCTCTATACTTGGCACTAGTCTGTATTCATTATAGATGCTGCCACTCGGGTCAATAATAGCCAGGCACAATATGTCTTTCCACTGCTATGTGGATGATTTGCAGCTTTATTTACCTTTGAACCCAGAACAAACAAACTCACAAAGTGTTCAATTGGACTGCATCACTGACATGAAGTTGTGGTTAAGCCAAAATTTTCTCCACTTAAATGAAGAAAAAACAGAATGTATTATGTTTGGGGATACTGTAACGGCTGGCTTTGGCACCCTCTCTTTAAGGCTCAGTTCAGCTGTCAGAAATTTGAGGGTGATTTTTGACAGCCATTTAAAATTTGATAAACAGATTGACAATGTAGTCAAGATGAGCTTTTATCAATTACGTCTGTTATCCAAAGCCAAACCTTTCCTGAGCCGTCATGATCTTGAGATAGCCATCCATGCTTTAATCACTTCTCGACTTGATTACTGCAATGCACTTTATGTTAGCAACTCTCAGTTTTCTCTCGGCCTCCTTCAGCTTGTGCAAAATGCAGCGGCCCGTCTTTTGACCAACACAGCTAGGCGAGAGCACATTACTCTGATCCTTTTTTCACTTCACTGGCTTCCAGTCCATTTTAGAATTAATTTTAAACTTTTGCTTTTTTTTTTTAAAGCTCTTAATGGCCTTGGTCCGGTTTATCTGTCTGAGATTTTGACTGTCTGTGACCAAGGCAGGGCTTTGAGATCATCCAATCAGCTTTTGCTGGATGTGCCTAGGTCAAGGTATAAACATCGGGGTGACCGAGCATTTTCTGTTGTCGCCCCCAGGCTCTGGAATAATCTCCCCCGTGACCTACGTGCTATCTCTGACCTAACCCTTTTTAAATCAGAACTTAAAACATGTTTGTTTAGAATGGCTTTTAATACCCAGTAGTGGTTATATTTGTCTTGACATTTGTTTTTATTTTATTCTTATTTTTATTTTCAGGTATTTATTCTTATTTCTTTGTTTATGTTATTTGTTTTTAATGCTGTGTGTGTTTTGAATGCTGTTTAACTTTCTGTAAAGCACTTTGGTCACCTACGGGTTGTTTTAAAGGGCTATATAAATAAAGTACATTACATTACATTACATTGCCTTAGTGGTTATTTTTCCTTTGTCGTATTATCTGGTTTGATCTCATTTTGCAACATTTCTTATTTCCTCGTTCATTATCCATTGCCGCTTCTCCTTCCAGTTTGTGCCTTTATTTTGACAGCGCTTTGTACGTACTTCCTCTCCCAGCTCAAGTTCGTGGGCTGTCACAGCTGTCAGTGTTTGGCTTGATTATCCTCGCTCCTGTCACCAACACCTGTTACCAGTTGTATTTTTTCCCATTTGTCCTATTTAAGGAGGGCGGCACCACTTCTTGAAGCTGTGTCCTTCTCGGTGTTAGACGTTAATTCTCTGTCTTTCCTCTCATATCCAGACAGAAGTTCTCTGTCTCTTTTCTCTCTGTTTTCCGTGTAGTTCTGACGTGCGTTCCTCGTCTTCACCGGTGTTTCTGTTCACCTTAGCCACAGTGCTATTTTGGACTATGCTACCCCATATCCTACTTTTGCCAAGTCCTGTAAGTTTTATGTCTTTGTTATGTTTTGTGCTTTTTGTTATTAAACTGAAGCAACTCACAGTTCAGCGCTTGGGTCTTCCTTCCACCCCTGTTGGGCGATTTATGACAGAAGGACACAGCCAGTATGGACCCAGCTGCTGTAAGTTGTTTTTTTTGTTTTGTCCCTCCGTATATTTTTGTTAAGGTCCGGTTTTTGCAGGGATGTCAGTTCACACGGACTTTAGTATTTTTGGGCTGCACAAGGTGGAGTGTTGGGCGGTGGAGTTATTGGAGGACATTATATTGGACACTCGTGTTGTCCACACCCAAGGAAGTTCTGCAGTGTTTGGACACTGCGGCACAGGTTGTAAGATAAGATAAGCTAAGATAAGATAAGATAAGATAAGCCTTTATTAGTCCCACAATGGGGAAATTCCAGGATTGCAACAGCACAGGGATAGCAACACTCAGAGCAATAATTAAGAAGATACGGAAAATATAAATAAGAGCAGTGGATATACATACATACACATAAATATATAAATATACTGTACACTACTGTTCAAAAGTTTGGGGTCACTTAGAAATTTCCTTATTTTTGAAAGAAAAGCACTGTTTTTTTCAATGAAGATAACTTTAAACTAATCAGAAATACACTCTAATATCTAATATACATTGCTAATGTGGTAAATGACTATTCTAGCTGCAAATGTCTGGTTTTTGGTGCAATATCTACATAGGTGTATAGAGGCCCATTTTCAGCAACTATCACTCCAGTGTTCTAATGGTACAATGTGTTTGCTCATTGCGTCAGAAGGCTAATGGATGATTAGAAAACCCTTGTGCAATCATGTTAGCACAGCTGAAAACAGTTTAGCTGGTTAGAGAAGCTATAAAACTGACCTTCCTTTGAGCAGGTTGAGTATCTGGAAAAAATTATTATTTCAAATACAAATCATTATTTCTAACCTTGTCAATGTCTTGACTATATTTTCTATTCATTTTACAACTCATGGTGGTAAATAAGTGTGACTTTTCATGGAAAACACAAAATAATTGTCTGGGTGACCCCAAACTTTTGAACGGTAGTGTATATACAAAGTGCGGAGCATTGTAGCAAGATGGAATAAACAGCATAAACGTCTACTTAGTTATCCTGCATAGTATGAATATGTACCCACACATATTGTCACCCTCCATAGCGACTGATATTGTCCTAGTTGTATACTGGAGGGGACCATTTGTGTAAGACTGTTGCGTCTTTTGCATTCAATACTATTAGGTCATCACGTTTTTTTTGCTATCTCTGTGAGCAGCCCTGCTTAGGTTATACAGTCTAAAAGCTGTAGGTAGGAAGGACCTGCGAAACCTCTCGGTTGCGCACCTAGGATGATGTAGTCTACTGCTAAATGAGTTCCTCAGTGCGTTCAATATGTCCTGCATAGGGTGGGACTCGGACTCCAGCAGAGAGTATATAGTTAAGATAAGATAAGCCTTTATTAGTCCCACAACGGGGAAATTCCAGGATTGCAACAGCACAGGGATAGCAACACTCAGAGCAACAATCAGAAGGCAAGAAAAAAACAAGCAAGCAAGAGCAGCTAATATACATATGTACGTATTACTATAAAATATATATATATACACACACACACAGACACACAGTGCAGAGCATTGTAGCTGGATGGAATAAATATATGAATATATGAACACACAGTGCAGAGCATTGTAGCTAGATGGAAATATGTAAATATATAAACACCCACAGTACGGAGCATTGCAGCTAGGTGGAATAAATATGCAAGTATATAAACACACACAGTGCGGAGCAATGTAGCTAGATGGAATAATATGTAGATATATAAATATATAAACACACCCAGTGCTGAGCATTGTAGCTAGATGGAATAAATATGTAAATATATAAACACACACAGTGCAGAGCATTGTTGCTAGATGGAATGAAACAGCATAACCGTCTACTTAGTTATCCTACATGGTATGATTATGTGCCCATACATATTCTCACCCTCCATAGCGACCGGTATGTTCCTAGTTGTATGCCGGAGGGGACCATTGTGTAAGTCTATTGCATCTTTTGTATTCAAAAAACTATTAGTTTGTTACGTCTTTTTGCTATCTCTGCGAGCAGCCCTGCTTAGGTTGTACAGTCTGACAGCCGTTGGTAGGAAGGACCTACGAAACCTCTCGGTTGTGCACCTGGGATGATGTAGTCTGCTGCTAAATGAGCTCCTCAGTGCATTCAGTATGTCCTGCATAGGGTGGAACTCGGACTCCAGCAGAGATGACAGTTTAGCCACCGTCCTTCTCTCTCCTATCTCCTCCATCGGATCAAGGCGCTGCCCCAGGACAGAGCTAGCTTTCTTAATCAGTTTGTTCAGTCTCTTCCTATCGGCTGCAGTAATGCCACTGCCCCAGCAGACCACTCCAAAAGTGATGGCTGATGCCACCACCGTGTCATAGAATGACTTCAGCAGCGCCCCTTGTACACCAAAAGACCTGAGTCTCCTCAGCAGGAACAGCCTGCGCTGTCCCTTCTTGTAGAGTGCATCAGTATTGTGTGACCAGTCTAGTTTATTGTTCAGATGAATACCCAGGTACTTATAGGATGTCACCATCTCGATGTCTGTTCCCTGTATATTTACTGGTACTGTGAGGGGCTGCCCATGCCTGCGGCAGTCCACCACCAGCTCCTTAGTTTTCCTCGCGTTGATCTGGAGGCAGTTCCGATGGCACCAGTCCACGAAGTCCTGGATAAGCCCTCTGTACTCAGCTTCATCTCCATTGGAGATGAGGCCAACGATTGCAGAGTCATCAGAGAACTTCTGTAGATGGCAGTGTGTTGTGTTGTGTGAGAAGTCCGCAGTATAAAGAGTGAACAGGAAGGGAGCCAGCACCGTTCCCTGGGGGGCCCCCGTGCTACTGATGATCGTGTCGGACACACAGTCCCGGGTTCTCACAAACTGAGGCCGGTTCGTGAGGTAGTCCAGGATCCATGATGACAGGTGCTGGTCCACCCCTGCGCGCAGCAGCTTGTCCTTCAGGATCATCGGTTGGATGGTGTTGAAAGCACTGGAGAAGTCAAAGAACATGATCCTCACCATATTCCCGGGCTTCTCCAGGTGGGACAGAGAGCGGTGAAGGAGGAAGATCACCGCATCCTCCACCCCAATGCCATGCTGGTAGGCGAACTGGAGTGGATCCATCGCTGGTTCCACCAGGGGGCGGAGGTGAGCAAGGAGCAGTCTCTCCAGGGTCTTCATCAAGTGGGACGTCAAGGCCACCGGTCTGTAGCTGTTCAGGTCTTTGGGGTGGGAAGTTTTTGGTACAGGTACCACACAAGATGTTTTCCACAGCTGTGGTACCCTCCCCAGTTTCAGGCTCATGTTGAAGATATACGTCACAATCCCACACAGCTGGTCTGCACAGGACTTGAGGAGCTTTGCGCTGATGCCGTCCGGTCCCGGCGCCTTCCTCGCCTTGATCTTCCTCAGCTCCGTCCTCACCTGGGTCCTGGTCAGGGTCAGGATGGGGGGCTGTGTGTTGGGAGTGGGGGGGTGTTGGTGGAGTGGGGAGTGGGCAGCAGGACTTGATTTCTTTAGAGGCAGCAGTGGTTGTTGAGCAGTCAGGGGGGAGGGCGGTTGGTCAAATCTATTGAAAAACAGATTCAGGTTGTTCGCCCACTCCCTGCCCCCTGTGGCCTGGGGGGAGGTATTCTGGAGCCCCGAGATGGTTTTGAGGTTTCTCCAGACCCCGCTGATGTCGCTCTGTTGCAGCTTGTCCTCCATCTTCTTCCTGAAGCTGTCCTTGCCTTCTCTGATCTTTCTCCTCAGCTCCCTCTGTACGGACTTCAGCATCTCCCTGTTCCCTGACCTGAAGATCCTCTTCTTCTCTCTCAGAAGTGTTTTTATCTCAGGGTTGATCCAGGGTTTGTTGTTTGAGTGACGCCGTATGGTCTTGGTGGGAACGGATTTGTCCACACAGAAGCTGAGGTAGCCCGTGAAGGTGTGAATGAGGCCATCGATGTCCTCACCATGTGGATCGCAGAGCTGCTTCCAGGCGGTGGCTTCAAAACAGCCCTTTAGGGTGTCCATTGTCTCCTCAGACCATAACTCCACAGTTTGCATGGCCGGAGGTTGTCTGTGCACTAGGGGTTTGTACACCGGCCGGAGATGAACCAAGTTGTGATCCGATCTCCCGAGTGGGGGGAGTTGTGATGAGGTGTACGCCTCCTTAGTGTTTGCGTAGAATAAATCCAGTGTTTTATTGTCTCTAGTGTGGCATGTGACATACTGGGTGAACGTGGGTAGAATGGGAGACAGTGAAACATGGTTGAAATCGCCTGAGATGAGGAGAAGAGCATCTGGGTGTTCTGTCTGCAGCCTGCTGGTTACTGAATGGATGACGTCACGTGCTGTCCCAGCGTTCGCCGTCGGATTTGCATAAACAACAATGCAGATCACGTGTGAGTGTTCTCTCGGGAGATATGTAGGCCTCATGCTAACAGCTAGCAACTCAATGTCTTTGCTGCAGTGTCGTTGTTTAACAGTGATATGTCCCGGTCTGCACCAGTTGTTGTTAACATACATTATCACTCCACCGCCCCTAGCCTTGCCACTGTCTGGTGTTCGGTCAGCTCGTATCATGTGAAAACCCTCCAGCTCAATGTTAGCATCTGCTGCTAGTTCAGTTAGCCACGTCTCAGTAAACAAAAGGAGAGAGCACTCCCGGTATGTGCTATCATAACGGGAGATAGCCGCTAGCTCATCTAACTTTCCCAGTATCGACCGTACATTTCCCATGACAACAGATGGAAGGGAGGGTCTGTACCTTATATTTTTTGTCCTCCGCCTTACTCCAGCCCGGCAGCCGCGGCGTTTTCGCCTCAGTTCTCTCGGTATGTCGAGTTTTTCCAATGGGACCGGGTGGCGGTTGAATGCTAGCAGCTGTTCTCTGCTGTATCGTATCCTGCTATAAACAGTGGCTCCGTCCACCGGCTCAGGAGACTTTTAGGACGATCTGTGTGTCCGTGATATAAGTGGGGTGAAAAAAAAAGACGGATCAAAAGAGAGAGGAAGGGAAAAAGACTCGGAATCGAGCCGCTGTTGCAAAAGGCAGCCTACTCGTGTGGCGCCGAGAGAAAGGAAAAAAAAAAAAAAAAAAAAAAGTTATAGAGGCATACCCCAGCCTGTGGAGTTACCTGGAACTCATGGCTCTCCTCGTCTCAGTCTTCCATTCTCCACGTATGCTCCACAGGCTGGAGAGGAACTCCCTTCTAGCTGTATCTGGGCCGACGAAGAAGCGTCCCCTGGTGTGGAAGTCTTGCTGTGAGCCTGTGTCCTTGCCTGCTGGCCAGTCCGCTGTTCCTGGAGAAACTTTGTCTGGCCCACAGCAGCAGCTACCATCACACCCCGGGAACTAAGGCAAGGACCTTTTCATTTCTTAACACCTATGAATGGTCTTGCCTTATTCCTAGTGGTGAGGCTCAGCGGCAGCAGCCCAATTTGGCTGAGCCCTCACCGCCTGCTGCTGTAATCATACCTTCATCCTCACTTGCTCCTCCCATGTCCCTCTCCATTTTTCCTGAGTGTCCGCAGGTCCTGGGAGGGAGCCGCCGGACGACGGAGGGGTCTGTGGTTCCAGAGGGTCCTGATCCAGCCCCGCAGCCATGTCCTGCATGGGAGACGAGTGCCCCCTGTGTCCTGAAGCCTGCGCCGACAAAGGAGTGTCCCCTGGTTTCGGCATCGCGGGACCCGGTGCCATCGGTGAGGCGTTCCCTGGCTTCGTTACTCAGGGCTGGGGTTCCATCTGCTTCAGCCACCACATCTGGAGGTCCATCAGTGTCAGTCATCACATATGGGGTTCAACCAGCTTCACCTGCCATCATGCCTGCTGCGTGGGTTGCCACAGCAGAGTTGCCAGAGTCCTGGACGGTGGCGGAGCTTGAGTCTAAGCAAGTACTCTGTTCTGTGTCTACACAATCAGTTCTAGAGAAATCTTGTCTTGCTCGTGGTGGGGAAAATCAGTTGCAGATGCCCTCTGCTCCTGAGTTCTCCTCGCCGGGCTCCACTGCTGCCAGTAATAGTACTCTGGTGTCTGTCTCTTCCTCCCCGTCTGAGGTGGGCGTGTTGAAGATGGATTTCCAGATGAATGGATTCGAGACACCCCAATCTGATTTGCTGGAGTCCTGGATGGTGGTGGAGCTCGAGCTAAGGCAAGTCCTCTTTTTTGTTTTCACATTATCAGTTTTAGAGAGGTCTTGCTTTGCTCTTGATGAGGGGAACCAGCTGTAGCTGCCAACTGCCTCTGAGTTTTCCTCATCGGGCACGCACAATAAGCGTGTGCATGTGAGTGGTTTGTCAGGAAACATACGAAGCGGGGGGCCGGTCGCAGTAGGTCTTCCCCCGGGAACCCCGAGCAGGCAAGGCAGCACCACCAACCCCCACAGGGTACAAACGTCCGAGGTCAACAAGCCCCAGAAAAGCAAGGCATCCACTCCCGGAGGGACGATTGAGGGAGGCCAGGTTGCCAGGCGGCCAGAACTGCCTTATTTCTCGTACAGTGGGCCTAGGTTTTTTGTATGCCACTTTATTTGTTCTCTCTTGTTGGTCTTGAGTGAGATTTTGTTTTGTCCCTCCTAGCCTGGTTTCCCGCACCATCCTACCGGATTTGATTATTGTTCTATTCCCGCTTGGGGGGAGGGTTGGTGTTTTTTCTCTTTCTTGATGTTACGTTGGGGTGTCCGGATCCACCCTTTGAGGAAAGGGCTCTGTCATGATGCTGAGCACGGGTGGAGAGCTGGTTTTGATTATTTTCTGTAATTTCCTCACTTCTGCATTGTATTTGATATGTATGATGATATTTGAGTTGTCTTTTGTTTTTCTTTGTTCTTTAGCATTCCTGTTTCTTAGTTTAATTATTCCTAGTCCTGTCTAGTCTGTTATTATGCCTATATCCATCTAGTTTGGTATTTTTATTGTGTACATTCTGAAATGAACCTACCCTCACCTTTTCTTTCCGTCCTCCTTTTGTAATGTAGTATTTCTGTAATTGTATCTCTTGCTTTGTATTTATCTTATCCTTGCCTTAGTGGTTATTTTTCCCCTTGTCGTATTATCTGATTTGTTCTCATTTTGTAACATTTCTGATTTCCTCATTCATTATCCATTGCCTCTTCTCATTCCGGTTTGTGCCTTTATTTTGACAGCACTTTGAATGTACTTCCACTCCCAGCTCAAGTTCACAGGCTGTCACAGCTGTCAGTGTTTGGTTTGATTATCCTCACTCCTGTCACCCACACCTGTTACCAATTGCGATTTTTCCCATTTGCCCTATTTAAGGAGGGCAGCACCACTTCTCGGTGCTGCATCCTTCTCGGTGTTAGACGTTAATTCTTCTTCTTCTTCTTTTAGATTTGATTGGCGGTTGGCAACCAGCTTACAGATGCATTACCACCACTGATTTGATTATCATCCCTCTATAGCTTTGTATAAGGAGTTCTTATAAGGAGTTCTGAAAACTCCTTATGTGTGAAAAAAATTATTGTCCTTGGGCTGTGTCCTTGAAGTTTCTGGTTCCTCGCCTAAAACATCTTTTCTCTTGTATCCAGACTTGAGTTCCCCGTCTCTTTTCTCTCTGTTTTCCGTGAAGTCCTGACGTATGTTCCACATCTTCACCAGTGTTTCTGTTCGCCTTAGCCGCAGTGCTAATTTGAACTATGCTACCTCATATCCTACCTTTGCCAAGTCCACTAAGTTTTGTGTGTTTGTTGTTTTGTGCCTTTTGTTATTAAACTTAAGGAACTCACAGTTCAGCATTTGGGTCTTCCTTCTGCCCCTGATGGGCCAATTTTTGACACTTTGCTGCTACTGGCTAACCACCCTTTGAAGCCTCATTCGGCTACAACCCCCTCCTCCTCATTACCGAGAGGGATATTACTGTGCCATCCATCCGGCATCACGTCTAGAGGTGTTGCTGCATCTGCATCACCAAGGTAGCACTCCTTCAAATGGCTGACCAGAATCGCAAACAAGCTGACCAAAGGAGGAGCACAGCACCCACCTACATGGTTGAGCAGAAAGTTTGGCTTTATATCAAGGACATTCTGCTCAAGACTGATTCCAAGAAGCTATCCCCTTGATTCATTGGACCCTTTCCCATCTCCCAGATAGTCAACCTGGTTTCAGTTCGACTCAAACTCCTTCCCAACCTCTGCGTCAACCCAATGTTCCATGTATCTCGTATCAAACCTGTCTCCACCAGTTTCCCCATCAAAGCTGCTGGCTTAGTCTACAGGGTCAGCTGGTTCATGAATTCTTGTTGCTAGGGTTGGTGAGTCCAGTTCCTCATTGAATGGGAGGGTTATGGGCTGCAGAAACGGTCCTGGGTCCCGGGGTCCTTTGTCACGGACGCCCACCTCATCTGTGACTTTAACAGGAGACACCACAACAAGCCTTGGGCACCAGAGTTCGCCCCTTGAGGGGAAGGTACTGTCATGGTTTGGCTGCACACTGCTTCTCTCCCTCATTAATTAATCTCCTTCTCCACAGCTGTGCTCACCATCTGCAAGTAATCAGCCGACTCCTTAAATAGCCCCAGCGTCCTATACTCTTCAAGAGATCGCTGATGACTTCATGCTGCCTAGACCTATGTGCAGCCAGGAGCTCTCCTCCAATGCCCCTGCAAAGGAAAGAGAAGTATTCTTTCAACTATTATTCCCTTTTCCCCTCCTCCAGGACTCCCCAGGCAGACAGTGGACCCAACCCTGATGGATTGAACCCCCGAACTGTAGAAACTTCACCTGGATCCTTTACCCAAACCCTGTAAGTGCACTTACCAGTGTTCCCTAACCTGTCTCCCTTTTCTCCCCAAGCATTCACCTACCTTGCTGTGACGCTGAGGGTTCCAGCCTCTCCTTCACCACCCAGCTCCCTCACAGCACCTGTAAGCAAACAAGCAACCATTAGTACTGTGATGATTCCCGATTTTCTGCTAAACTAACCGTTGGTCTCCTCTCTCTCTTCATAGGGTTGCCAGACCTGTTGTTACAATTCTCTTCTTGCACATTTATTAACAAAATCATTGTTAACTCGCTACCAGTTTTTTTCTGTAGTCCACTTTTGGGTCTATTACTATTGAAATATGACAGTATAATGTATTAAGCTATTTTACAAGCAAGTTTTTGGGCAAAAAATTCATTATACTTTGTTTTTGGCCAAGGGATAATGTAAATTATAATGGCTCAGAGAGCTGCATCTCTCTCTCTGTGTTGCAGCTTCACAATTTACACCCATTATTAAAAACTAATAATGATCCCTCATGGATCGTCACCTTATCGTGGTGGGGGGTTTGCGTGCCCCAGTGATCCCAGGAGCTACGTATGTTGTCCGGGGCAATTTGCCTCTGATAGGGTCACCCAAGACAAACTGGTCCTGGGTGAAGGGCCAGACTAAGAACGATCCAACAGACTCTCATGATAAATTATATATCAAGGATTCAGTGTACCCTGCCCGGTATGGGGTTACCAGGGCCCCACCCTGGAGCCAAGCCTGGGGGAGGGCCTCAAAGGCTAGCGTCTGGTGGCTGGGTTTCCACCCATGGGACCCGGCCGGGCTCAGCCCGAAGGAGTTACATGGGTCCGCCCTCCAGTGGGCTCACCACCTGCAGGAGGGATCATGGGGGTCCGGTGCTATGTGGATTAGGTGGCGGTCAAATGCGGAAAACCTTGGCGGACTGATCCCAAGCTTTCTAAACCTGCTTTTGGTACATGGAATGTCACCTCTCTGGTGGGGAAGGAGCCTGAGCTGGTGTAAGAGGTTGAGAGATACCGTCTAGATATAGTTGGCCTCACCTCAACACACAGCTCCGGTTCCGGAACCAGTCTCCTGGAGAGGGGCTGGAGCTTGGCCTTTTCTGGAGTTGCCCCGGGCGAGAGGCGACGAGCAGGGGTGGGTATTCTTGTATTCCCCCTCCTTGCTGCCTCTATATTGGAGTTTTCTCCGGTGCACGAAAGGGTTGCTTCCCTGCGCCTTCGGGTTGGGAAACGGGTCCTGACCATCATTTGTGTGCCTATGCACCAAATGATGTTTCAGAGTACCCACCCTTTTTGGAGTCTGTGACTGGGGTGCTGGAGGGTGCTCCTCTCGGAGACTCCATTGTCCTACTGGGGGACTTCAATGCGCACGTGGGCAACAACAGTGAAACCTGGAGGGGGGTGATTGGGAGGAACGGCCTGCCCGATCTGAACCCGAGTGGTGTTCAGTTATTGGACTTCTGTGCTAACCACAGTCTGTCCATAACGAACACCATGTTCAAGCATAAGGGTGTCCATATGTGCACCTGGCACCAGGACACCCTAGACTGCAGGTCGATGATCGATTTTGTTACTGTGACATCAGACCTGCGACCGTATGTCTTGGACACCCGAGTAAAGAGAGGTGCAGAGCTGTCAACTGATCACCACCTGGTGGTGAGTTGGATCCGATGGCAGGGGAGGAAGCCATTCAGACCTGGTAGACCCAAACGTATAGTGAGGGTGTGCTGGGAACGTCTGGCTGAGGCCCCTGTCCGGGAGGTCTTCAACTCCCACCTCTGGAAGAACTTCAACCACATTCCGAGGGAGTCTGGAGACATGGAGTCTGAATGGGCCATGTTCTCCACCTCTGTTGTTGAAGTGGCGGCCCAGAGCTGCGGCCGCAAGGTGGTCGGTGCATCTCGTGGTGGCAACCCCCGAACCAAGTGGTGGACACCAGTGGTGAGGGGGGTCATTAAGCTGAAGAAGGAGTCCTATCAAGCTTGGTTGGCTTGTGGGACTCCCGAAGCAGCTGAGGTGTACCGGCAGGCCAAGCGGAGTGCAGCTCGGGTGGTTGCTGAAGCAAAAACCTGGGTATGGGAGGAGTTTGGTGAGGCCATGGAACAAGACTTTCGGTCGGCCTCGAAGAGATTCTGGCAAACTGTCCGGCGGCTCAGGAGGGGAAAGCAGCTCCCCATCCACACTGTGTATGGTGCGGATGGGGCACTGTTGACTTCGACTGGGCATATCGTCGGGCGGTGGAAGGAATACTTCGAGGATCTCCTTAATCCCATTGATACGCCTTCCACAAAGGAAGCAGGGTTTGGGGACGAGGGGATGACTCGCCTATCACAGGGGCTGAGGTCGCCAAGGTGGTTAAAAATCTCCTTTGTGGCTGGGCCCCGGGGGTGGACGAGATTCGCCCTGAGTACCTCAAGGCCCTGGATGTTGTTGGGCTGTCATGGTTGACACGCCTCTGCAACATTGCGTGGAGGTCGGGGGCAGTGCGTTTGGCATGGCAAACCGGGGTGGTGGTTCCTCTCTCCAAAAAAGGGGGTCAAATAGGTTCATTTTGTCTTCTTTTAATTATTTATCTTTTGTTCTTATAAAAGACAAAAATAAAATAGAAAGGAGATGTCTTTACCTTCTTAACATGTTTCGACTGCACACTGCAGCCTTCGTCAGAAGAGTCCGCTGATTGCTGTCAGGTGACATTTATCAGCTGACTTTTGTAGGCGGGGCCAGCTCAGCAGATCTGTCAGATCCACCGAGCCGGCCCCGCCTCCCGCCGTCAGATGGTCTCTGGAGAATGTGATCCCAGGTGTGGGAAAGCATAAAGGCACCCAGGCTCCCCACGGGAGGCGGGGCCGGCTCGGTGGATCTGACAGATCTGCTGAGCTGGCCCTGCCTACAAAAGTCAGCTGATAAATGTCACCTGGCAGCAATCAGCTGACTCTTCTGACGAAGGCTGCAGTGTACAGTCGAAACATGTTAAGAAGGTAAAGACCTCTCCTTTCTATTTTATTTTTGTCTTTTATAAGAACAAAAGATAAATATTCAAAAAAGGGGACCGGAGGGTGTGCTCCAACTTTAGAGGGATCACACTCCTCAGCCTCCCTGGGAAGGTCTATGCTAAGGTACTGGAGAGGAGAGTCCGGCCGTTGGTCGAACCTCGGATTCAGGAGGAGCAATGTGGTTTTCGTCCTGGCCGTGGCACATCGGACCAGCTCTTCACCCTCTTGAGAATTCTTGAGGGTTCGTGGGAGTTTGCCCAACCAGTTTACATGTGTTTTGTGGACTTGGAGAAGGCATTTGACTGCTTCCCTCGTGGATTTTTGTGGGGGGTGCTTTGGGAGTATGGGGTATCGGGCTTGTTGTTACGAGCTATTCGGTCTCTGTACGACCGTTGTAAGAGTTTGGTTCGTATTGCCAACACTCGGTCGGATTCATTCCCAGTGAGAGTTGGACTCCACCAGGGCTGCCCTTTGTCACTGATCCTGTTCATAATTTTTATGGACAGGATTTCTAGGCGCAGCCAGGGAATGGAGGGTGTCATGCTTGGTGACCACAGGATCTCATCTCTGTTGTTTGCAGATGATGTTGTCCTGTTGGCTTCATCCAGCAATGACCTACAGCTCTTGCTGGGACGGTTTTCTGCTGAGTGTGAAGTGGCTGGGATGAGAATCAGCACCTCCAAGTCCGAGTCCATGGTCCTCAGCCGGAAAAAGGTGGATTGTCCTCTCTGGGATGGGGACAGGCTCCTGCCCCAAGTGGAGGAGTTTAAGTATCTTGGGGTCTTGTTCACGAGTGAGGTGAAAATGGAGCGAGAGATTGACAGACGGATTGGAGCAGCATCTGCAGTGATGCGGATGTTGTACCGGTCTGTTGTGGTGAAGAGGGAGCTTAGTTCTAAGGCAAAGCTGTCGATTTACCAGTCAATCTACGTTCCTACTCTCACCTATGGTCACAAGCTTTGGGTAATGACCGAAAGAACGGGATCACGGATACAAGCGGCTGAAATGAGCTTTCTCCGTAGGATTGCTGGACTCACCCTCAGAGATAGGGTGAGGAGCTCAGTCATCCAAGAGAGGCTCAGAGTAGAACCGCTGCTCCTCCACATTGAAAGAAGTCAGTTGAGGTGGTATGGGCATCTGATTAGGATGCCTCCTGGATGCCTCCCACTTGAGGTATTTCAGGCACATCCCACTGGGAGACCCCGGGGCAGACCCAGGACTCGGTGGAGAGACTATGTCTCCCAGCTGGTCTGGGGACGCCTTGGTATCCTCTCTGAAGAGCTGGAGCAGGCGGCGTGGGAGAGGGAAGTCTGGGCTTCTCTGCTGCTGCCTCCGCGACCCGGACCTCCGGAAAAGTGGTAGAAGATAGATGGATGGATGGATATTAAAAAAATAGTAGTATTTACAACTACTATGCATGCATGGGGCTGCACGGTGGCGCAGTGGTTAGCACTGTGGCAGCACAGTTTTACCCTCGGCCGGGGGATCGCGGGGATCGTGAGATCGTGGGTTCGATCCCTGCCCCCAGCCAACAGTGATCTGTGTGGAGTTTGCATGTTCTCCCCGTGTTTGTGTGGGTTTACTCCGGGATTTCTATGGTTTCCTCCCACATGTCAAAAACATGCAGGTTCGGGATAAGGGGCGCTTGCGCACGCAGCGACCGGCAGCTGGTGGCTTGTCACCAGACTGCAAAACAAATCTACCTACGGGTACAAAAAAAAAATGGTCTTACCTTTTCTTGTAAATGAAGTAAATTTGCCCATCCTTCTGGACTTTGTTAAAAAAAAAGTGTTCTTAAATCCTTTTTAGTTTTAAAAAATCTTGTGCTTATGGGGTTCAAGCATGCCCCCTCTCATTGGGATAATGGTACTGCACAGCCTCTTATTGTGATTTTCAGCCTCACCTGCTTCCCCTGACCACACGTCACCGCCCCTTTGCCCTGTGTCCCCTGAAGTGCCCTTTTGGAGATTTTTTTAAAAGGTATAGATTTTAATTTTGCCCCACGGAGACACCAATTGCCGATCAAATGTTAATGTCTGATAACCAGTGTTGTGCAAGTTAATAAAAAAAGTAACTAGTTACAGTTACCAGTTACTTCTTTTCAAAAGTAACGGATACTTACCAATTACTGCATGATTAAAGTAACTATTTACTTGAAAAAGTAACTTTCATGTTACTTTTAAATGGATACTTAAATCATCTTGCACACATAGCAGGATAATTTAATGGATTACATTATGGACTTATTAATATCAGGCTGAAAACGGACTGTTTCAGACAGAGCTTTTAAGATAAGCCTTTATAAGATAAGCCTTTATTAGTCCCACAACGGGGAAATTCCAGGATTGCAACAGCACAGGGATAGCAACACTCAGAGCAACAATCAGAAGGCAAGAAAAAAAGCAAGCAAGCAAGAGCAGCTAATATACATATGTACATATTACTATAAAATATATATATACACACACACACACAGACACACAGTGCAGAGCTTTGTAGCTGGATGGAATAAATATATGAATATATGAACACACAGTGCAGAGCATTGTAGCTAGATGGAATAAATATGTAAATATATAAACACCCACAGTACGGAGCATTGCAGCTAGGTGGAATAAATATGCAAGTATATAAACACACACAGTGCGGAGCAATGTAGCTAGATGGAATAATATGTAGATATATAAAAACACAGTGCGGAGCATTGTAGCTAGATGGAATAAATATATATATAAATATATAAATATAAACACACCCAGTGCTGAGCATTGTAGCTAGATGGAATAAATATGTAAATATATAAACACACACAGTGCAGAGCATTGTTGCTAGGTGGGATGAAACAGCATAACCGTCTATTTAGTTATCCTACATGGTATGATTATGTGCCCATACATATTCTCACCCTCCATAGCGACCGGTATGTTCCTAGTTGTATGCCGGAGAGGACCATTGTGTAAATTTTTTAGAACATGTTCAGTCTGCTTTATCCTGCCTCGAGAGCTCTTATTGTGGAAAAAAATCTGAAGAAAATCAACACAAAATTGCCAGTAATTTCCAGATTTTGGAGTGAGAAATAGGGCTTGTGGTGTGAGAGGGAGGGAAAAAAGAGTGAGAATCACTCCATAAGAGTGAATTTGCAACACTGCATAAAGCTGTCCATGTCTTACCTTTAATATTATGGATTTAGTCTGATGTGCAGTGATCCAAAGAAAATGTCCATTATCCACAGTCCAAATGTCTGCTGTGACAGAGACATGATCCAGTCCCTTAAATTCCTTTTGGAGATCAAAATCCATTTTTTAATAATCTTTATCTAGGTAGCAAGTAAATGTGTTTTAACACCAGTGGATCACAGTCTCAGCTGTTTGATGGAAAATGACTGTCATCAGATCTTCATTCTGTAACAACGCATCTGGCAATCAGCCAGTTTAATTCTTGCTGGGTCACAAACTGTCCAGCTGCATACCTGTGCTTGAAATCCAGTGTGGCTGTTCAGATAGCGTAAATCCACTAATAACAGGGCGTTAACATAGCATAGCACTAGCTTTGAGCTTGTTGCTGTTCAGGCACTTCTGATGATTGCAGTCGGTTTCACATGGCCCACCAATATGCTTTTGTCCTTAACCGTAACAAAGGAAAAATAATCTGTATTTCCACAAAAAATAAGTAGCTTCATCTTTTCCCAGCAGGAACAAGCTCCATTTGTGGCTGCTGGCTGCAGCAGTGAAGAGGCTCTTTGCAACACGCTGACTGACGGGTGCGTCAGTTGCGTAGGTATTTATTTGCAATAAAAATATCTATCCATATTAATAAAACGAGTAACGCAAGTAACACATCTGATCAAATTTCAGTAACTTTGACGCATTACTGAAGTTTTAAACAATAATTTCCTTACACAGCATGTTACAGCAAAAGTAGAGGTGTTACAGTAACGCGTTACAACGCTCCTGATAACTATATTTTGATATCCAAATAAGTCTGTGTGACCTGCGCCTGGGACCCAAATGCCCCGCCCCCATCCCGGCTTCACGTGCTGTGCACACACCTCATCAGAGCAGCTGCAGCCTGGTTTCTGTGTCTCCTCTCCTTCAAACTCAGTCAGGTTGCTGTATTTAAGCCTCTGCATTTTTTGTTGCTGTTGTGAAAGTACACACAGTATGTGATTTATTTTTTTAACAAGGGGGTGTCAGGGCATGGACTGGGCCCCAGGTTCTCATTCTGATTTATTGTTTCATTTTCCTTGTTACCTGAACATGGGGTCCCAGCCCCTGTCCTCGCTTTGAGTTTACTTCATTGGATTTTCTGCTTTTATTATTATTTGTTAGATTCATGATTCTGTTCTTGGTTCTCAGTGATTATTATTATTATTATTATTATTATTATTATTATTATTATTATTATTATTATCAGGGGTTTGGTTATTATTAGCATTATTACTGTCATGGTCTTGTCTTCCCTGTTCATGTTCTGTGTCTCCTCTGTCTGTGTTCATCTGTGCAGCCCTGCCCCTCCTGTCACCTCTGTTTTCCTCATGTGTCAGTTGTCAGTCATGATCAGTTTCCATTTGGCCCCGATTGTGCCCACCTGTTCTGCATTGTTTTGATTGCCCCCTTGTCTATTTAAGTTCTGTTCCACTTCTGTTCTGCTTGGGCTCCTTTTGTCATATGGCGTGCACAACACGCTCCTCGTCCTGCCTGTATCCTGCCGCTGTTTCGATTCAACTTTATTTATACAGCACCATTTCACAACAACAGTCATCTCATAGCACTTTCAACTGTAGGGGAAACCCCCACAATTGCAGAAAGACCCCAGCAATCAGGTGATCCCCTGTGAGCAAGCTCTTGGCGACGGTGAAGAGGAAGAACTCCCTTTTAACATGAAGAAACCTCCAGCAGAAACAGGCTCAGGGAGGGACAGTCATCTGCTGCGACTGGCTGAGGGGTGAGGGGATAGAGAAGATGTAAAGAACAGACATGTAGAGAGAAAACAGCACGATGGGGACTTAATCTATGGGAGAGAACAAACAGATGTTAACCCTTTGAGTGTGTATGGCGCACTTCTGTGCCCGTCAGCTAATCAGTCTAACAAAGCCTGTACAGCTGAATAGAGTGTGAAATGTACAAACCTTTTAACACCACTTGGTGGCCGAAAGGTGTGGCTTTTCACTTACCGCGAGAACTGGAAATGGTCCAATTCAAAAAGTAGGTCAAATCAGCGATGAAGCCCGCCCCCTTTCATTCTGGTTTTTGACACGGAGGAGACAGTATGGCGAGGAAAACACTCTCAGCTGAAGAGGTATTAGCGCTTGTATTCACTGCTCCTGGGTCAGAGGATGAGCTTAGCCTTAGTTCGTTTTCTGAATTAGAGTCCAGCTCTGATTATGTGCCTTCGGACAATGGTGCAAGCAGTTCTGGCGAAAGTGGAGATGGGCATCTTGAGCATGACGCTGCAGCTGCGTTTTCTGTGTCCAGCCGTGCCCAAAATGACACAGGAGCCTCATCTGCAGAATGTTCTGCTTTGCCAAACCGTGGTCGTGGAGCAAAACGGTCCAGAGCAGCCCGTGGGCGACGTTTTGCTGGGCAAGAGCGCACAGCCGGTGCGCTTCGACGTGCGCCAGGTGTGCACTGTGGCAGGACAACAATGGGTAGTGGCGATGCGGCGAGAGGTTTGGACATTGACGGCTGGGAGCTACTTAGAGATAAAGAAGTTTATCAGCCGTGGCTAAAAGCATTTGAACAGCCAGTTGGATATGGTGGAGAGAAGGACCTGTCATCTGCGCCCACCATTGATTTTGTGTCGCTGTTTTGGACTCCGGAATTCTGGATGCTTGTGACCGACGAAACAAACAGGTACATATTTGCTGTATAAAATGTGTTTTATTTGCTTCATTTTAGTTTAGTGTGAAACAAATGTGCCATGAGATTTGAGGTTTTTTTTCAATGATTTTTAGTAATTTTTTCAATGAAGGGCCAAGAGGACCATGTTGTGACAGTGTGACAGCAAAATTTTTTTGTTTTGAATGATTTTTTTGTAATTTTAGCAATGGAGGGACAAAAGGCAAAGTGGTGACAGTGGTGAAACAAAAATTGTCCATCCATCCATCTTCTACTGCTTTTCTGGAGCGGTAGAAGATGAAGGGACAAATGAAGGGACAAAAGGACCATGTGGTGACAGTTGAAACAGACAGGTAAAATTTGGATTGTTCCAATATGCAAATTATGTCCAATTATGCACAATGCATGGATGCAAATCCACTTGGCAGACACTTGGGTTCCTCTGCAACATTTTTGTAATTGGGACTTTGCATCTATTACCGTTCTGGACCTGTAGTGTTATAAAATTTGGATTGTTGCAATATGCAAATTAGGTCCAATTATGCACAATGCATGGATGCAAGTTCACCTGGCAGACACTTGGGTACCTCTGCAACACTTTTGTAATTGAAACTGTGCATCTAACTATAATCATTCTGGAGCTATAGTGTTATAATAAAATTTGGATTTCTGCAATATGCAAATTAGGTCCAATTATGCACAATGCATGGATGCAAATTCACCTGGCAGACACTTGGGTCCCTCTGCAACATTTTTGTAATTGGGACTTTTCCTCTATTACCGTTCTGAAGCTATTGTCATTTGAAAATTTGAGGTCAAACTCTGCGTCTCCCATTGTACTTTTGGAGATTCTAGGTATTACAAGTAATCCAGCATTTTGGGAGTGTAGTGCTCTGTTAGGATAATAGGGTAGTATCAGATCTTTTAAATGAAAAGGGGCCTGATTGTTTAGAGCTTTGAAAGTGAGAAGAAGGATTTTTAAACTTAATTCTAAACTCTATAGGAAGCCAATGAAGGGAGGCCAGAACCGGAGAGATATGATCTCTCTTTCTTGTACCTGTTAACCCTTTAACTGCCCAGATTAAATGGACGGGTCACGCGTCCCCAGTGGCACAGCACAGCAACTGCACGTGTCAACTTATTGACGTGCCCCGGCTATACTGAGAATTTGTACAAATCTCTATTGATCTGATAGTTTAGAAGGTGGCAGACATGTGCCGAAGGAATCATGGCTGACATGGAATATAGCAAAGAAGGAGAAATTCTCATTATTCTTCTTAATGAATAATCCCAGGTTTCTTTTCAGCACTGTAGCCAGGTTGACAAAGAGTCAGGACTCTGTCAATCCTAGCATTCCCTTAGAGCTTACTAGTCAGTACTTTATGAACTTTTTCAATAATAAAATTTCATCCATCAGAGATAAAATCAATCAGATTCTTCCCACAGTTAACTTAAATACAGTAACTACTACAACTTCTTCAACTGATGTCTGTCTTGATGAGTTTACTCCAATCGACCTTTGTGAGTTAGACAAAATAGTTTTCTCATCCAAACCTTCAGCTTGTCTTTTAGACCCTATTCCTACCAGGTTATTTAAAGAAGTCTTCCCACTTATTGGTAGCTTTATTCTTCATCTAATCAATTCTTCATTAACTTTAGGCCATGTACCGCAGGCTTTTAAAACGGCTGTAATTAAACCCTTACTCAAAAAGCCAACGCTAGATCCAGGAGCTTTAGCTAACTATAGACCAATCTCTAATCTCCCTTTCATTTCAAAAATCTTAGAAAGAGTTGTTGCTACGCAATTATTTGACCACCTGCAGGGAAATGGTTTTGTCGTGCGGTGATCATCGCAGATCACCATAAGACGCCAAGAGTCCACCAGTGAGTTTTGCGATGATGGTTTATTGACACACAAGATGAGACAGGACTAGACTGTGAGCCGTTCTTGGCACAGCCACACATAAATCAATACTTGGGCTTGCAGGGCTGCCCCCAGCCACTATGAGCTAAACTGTGGCATGACAAGGGATAACAAACCTGACATGAAGGTCAAACGATGCACTGGCAAGGAACGTTGACAATACTTAACAAGGTTTAGACAAAGTCTGACGATCTGACAAGATGTTGACCATACTCCTGCAACATTACTGTCGCTAATGCCCGCTTTAAGAAGGCGAACACTAACAAGCAGTAATGACACACAGCTGACCAGCCTTGACAGGCGGAAGCCCCACTGAGCACCTTCACAATAAGAGCCCGGTGAGGCCAGAATACAACCCACAGCTGTCAAGGCCGGCAGCGAGTAGAACTCAGCCCGAGCGCGATCAGAACCCAGCGCTCGGGTCGTAACAGTACCCTCCCTCCACAGGCGGGCTCAGAACACCCCAAGGACCCACCCCCACCCCCCAGGGTGGGTGGCCGGGGGTAGGATCGGAGGGAGAGAGACCAAACCCAAAGACAAAACAGAGACAAGAAAAAACGACATACAGGACAATGACAAGACTAACTACCCAGAATAAAATCAAAAAATGCACATGGAGGAAACAAAAAACCAGAACTACTGGGTCAGAAATATTAAACACAAGACCACAACAAAAAACTAAATATTCAAAAAAAAACCCAGACAAAATACAGAGGAAAAACAAGGCCACATAACACACGCTAGGGCAACTGCAAGACATAACCAAAACACAAAATACACAGAACAGCAAGGACAAGAAAAAAAAAAAAGACAGAACAATCACCGTGACGGATTAACCCAGAAAAACCACTATCCCCCCAACAGTTTATGCTGACCGGCGGAGACCAAGCGCCACAGGAACAGTTCAGGTGGTCTCCCCGCGTCCAGTAGCCGGCAGGTGGTCACAAGAGGCGGAACATGACCAGGCGGCTCACCAGAGTCCAACGCCCAGCAAGTCCGCTCCTCCGGTGGTCAAACCAGGTCGCCCAAAGACACACACAACACGTCGGGTGGCCGACCCAAGGCGCCGAACCGGCGAAACAGTTCCTCAGGCGGCCGACCCGTGTCCCTCAGCCACCAGTCCTGGGGAAAAACAGCCCGCGGCGGCCTCCCAGACGAGGACAACACTCGGGAGAGCCTGGGCAAGCGAACAGGAGCCCCCACGGCCCCCGGCGATGATGCACAGGAGTGGTGACTCAGAGGGGACAGATGACCAGGATGAGCCTGTAATCCGTTCGGCGGTGAAAGGTCTGCAGCTCCTCCCCCATCCGCGGACCACGCTGGTGCTGCACCTCTGCTGGACCCCGATCGGGTCCCAGCTGCACCCACATCGGGCCCCGATTGGGCCGGAACCGCACCCACAGTGGACCCCGATCGAGCCTCAGGTGCACCTACGTTGGACCCCGATTGGGCAAGATCCGCACCCACGGTGGACCCCGATTGGTCCTCTGACGCACCCACGTCGGACCCCGATTGGGCCAGAACCGCACCTGCGGCGGACCCCGATTGGGCCTCCGGTACACCCACGTTGGACCCCGATTGGGCCAGAACCGCACCCACGGTGGACCCCGATTGAGCCTCTGATGCATCCACGTCGGACCCCGATTGGGCCACGGCAGCATCCACGACGGACCCCTACTGGGTCGGTGCAGCTCTGCTGACGATCTCCACCCCCGAACCTGGGACCTCCAACCCAGTGACTCCGACTCGTTCCACGCTGGCGACACTGCAACAAGGCTCAGAAACAAGAAAACCGGGATCAGAATCACCGGTAGCAACAGAACCCAGCGAGACGAGCTTGGGCGCAGCAGACGGCTGCTCCTCACTCGCCTCCCCGAGAGGCAGGCAAAAATGCTCCAACACAGGGGACAGAGACAAAAGAGGGAGCACTTGCCTGCACTCGGGTTCTGTTGCCACCCAGGACTCCGACAATCCAGGTTTAGGGCGACGACTCTCGTCAGCAGGCTCCAACTCAGCTGCGTCAGGCTCGGCAGCTGGCAGGATGTCATTTGCAGCCTGAGGTTCCTCCCACGCTGCTATCCACGCCGATGACCCGTATGGCGTGGGGGTAGGGGACCCTCGACCCACTGGCTCGGACCACTCCGGCGAGGAAACCCGTGGACGCTTCTTCGTCGGCTCAGGGTCCGGGCCACAGTCCGCTCTTCTCCTCCGTCCATGACGTGGCTGCAGAGCCAGATCCAGGCTTTCCAGCACTGCAGGCCCCCTCTTCATCCGACGATGCTGGCCTGGCGTCGCGGACCACTCGACAGGGGGGAACACAGAGGCAGCAGGTTTAGTAATTTTTTCTACAGCAGGTGGAGGAAGCTCGGGAGGCTGCGGACCCCGAACTCCGCCCCCAGGAGTCAGACAAGGCAGATCATAATTGAGATGTAACAAATTATGCACTTGCCTTTCTCCCAGGGAAGAGATGGTTCCTGCTGTAGGGGACGTTGTTCCTCCTTCTCCCCACTGGATAGCGACAGAGGGCCCCCTGGAAGGACGAGGTGGAGCCGCTCTCAGAGGTTCGCTGACGGGCTTCGCCGGCAGCGAGTCCAGCCGGGGATTCTGCTGTGGGATGCCTGCGCCGTTACGCCGACGTCGTCGTCAGCCCCCAGACAGCGCGCACTCCTGGACCAGCTCCGGGACAGGAACGGGACTCCAACGCGGGGAGCGAGGATACCTCCTCCTCTGCTTCCTGCTCTCTTCCTCCTCCAGCCCACAAAGTATCTCGCGCTGTGTAACAAGTTCTTCCCTCCTCATTATCACCTCCGGGTGATCGTCATAATCGAGGGGAAGATTGTCCAAAAGATCCTCAGCGCAGTCCAGGTGCCAGCGTACGTCGCTGGGAGTGTTGTACAGCGTAGCGGTGAATAGAGTACCGTCCACATACTCCAGAGCCTCTGCTAGCTTTCTGCCCAGGCGCCGACCGCGGCCCCTGGATGACGGCATTCTCCCAGCAATAGACACCCAGACAGGGAAGAACAACAGTCTAATTAAGGCACAAACTCACGGTGAAAAGGCGTCTCGGTGTGGCGTCTCCGTTCAGACGTCCTGGTAGGAGTATACTGTCATGCGGTGATCCTCGCGGATCACATTAAGATGCCAAGAGTCCACCAGTGAGTTTTGCGATGATGGTTTATTGACACACAAGACAAGACAGGACAAGACTGTGAGCCGTTCTCGGCACAAACACACATAAATCAATACTTGGGCTTGCAGGGCTGCCCCCAGCCACTACGAGCTAAACTGAGCCATGACAAGGGATAACGAACCTGACATGAAGGTCAAACGACGAACTGGCAAGGAACGTTGATGATACTTAACGAGGTTTAGACAAAGTCTGACGATCTGACAAGATGTTGACCATACTCCTGCAACATTACTGTCGCTAATGCCCGCTTTAAGAAGGCGAACACTAACGAGCAGTATTGACACACAGCTGACCAGCCTTGACAGGCGGAAGCCCCACCGAGCACCTTCACAATAAGAGCCCGGTGAGGCCAGAATACAACCCACAGCTGTCAAGGCCAGCAGCGAGTAGAACTCAGCCCAAGCACGATCAGAACCCAGCGCTCGGGTCATAACAGGTTTACTTGAAGAGTTTCAATCTGGGTTTAGAATCCATCATAGTACTGAAACAGCCTTAGCAAAGGTCACTAACAACCTCCTCATCGCATCTGATAATGGACTGGTTTCTGTACTTGTCCTTTTAGACCTTAGTGCAGCTTTTGATACTATCGATCATAATATTCTACTTGATAGATTAGAACACTATGTTGGACTTAATGGAACTTTGTTGCAGTGGCTTAAATCTTATTTATCTGATAGGTTCCAGTTTGTTCATGTCAATAATGAGTTTTCTTTCAACTCAAAGCTTAGTCATGGAGTTCCACAGGGATCTGTGCTAGGCCCTACTCTTTTTAGTTTATATATTTTTTCGTTAGGCAACATTATTAGAAAGCACTGTATACATTCTCATTGTTATGCAGATGACACACAATTATACCTGTCAATGAAGCCAGATGATAGTAATCAATTAGCCAAGTTAGAAGCCTGTCTTAAGGAAATCAAAGCTTGGATGGTTTGTAATTTCCTGCTATTAAATTCAGATAAGACTGAAGTCATTCTTGTTGGTCCAAAAAACCTTAGAAATACCTTTCCAAATCAAACTTTCAGTTTGGATGCGGTTACTCTTTCTCTTAATAGCTCTGTGAGGAACCTTGGAATTATTTTTGATCAAGATCTGTCCTTCAATTCACATATTAAATTTGTTTTTAAGACTGCCTTCTATCATTTGCATAATATTGCCAAGATTAGGAGCATCTTGTCTCAGATTGATGCTTAGAAACTGATCCACGCTTTTGTTAGCTCGAGATTAGATTGTTGTAATTCTTTATTATCAGGCTGTCCTAAAACATCTTTAAAAAGTCTTCAGCTGATCCAAAATGCTGCAGCAAGAGTTTTAACAGGTACTAGAAAGAGAGATCATATCTCTCCGGTTCTGGCCTCCCTTCATTGGCTTCCCATAGAGTTTAGAATTAAGTTTAAAATCCTTCTTCTTACTTACAAAGCTCTAAACAATCAGGCTCCTTTTTATTTAAAAGATCTGATACTACCGTATTATCCTAACAGAGCACTACGCTCCCAAAATGCAGGATTACTTGTAATACCTAGGATCTCCAAAAGTACAATGGGAGGCAGAGCCTTCAGTTATCAAGCTCCTCTCCTGTGGAACCAGCTGCCAATCTGGATTCGGGAGTCAGACTTGATCTCTGTTTTTAAGAATAGGGCTAAAATCTACCTTTTTGATATAGCCTACAACTAGGGAGGGATCATGTGTTTCTGAACCCTCCCTTAGTTATGCTGCTAATAGGTTTAGTCAGCCGGGGGACCTCCAATAATGCACTGGGCCTCACTCCTTTCTTCACTCTCAATGAAATAATTTTTTTTGCTGGTCATTAACATCTGTTTGTTCTTTCCCATAGATTGAGTCCCCATCGTGCTGTTTGCTCTCTACATGTCTGTTCTTTTCATCTTCTCTGTCCCCTCACCCCCCAGCCAGTCGCAGCAGATGACTGCCCCTCCCTGAGCCTGGTTCTGCTGGAGGTTTCTTCCTGTTAAAAGGGAGTTTGGCAATATTACGCAAATGATAGAAGGCAGTCTTAGAAACAAATTTATTATGTGAATTAAAAAACAGATCTTCATCAAAAATAACTCCAAGGTTCCTCACAGAGCTATTAAGAGAAAGAGTAACTGCATCCAAACTAAAAGTTAGATTTGGAAAGGTATTTCTAAGGTTTTTTGGACCAACAAGATGACTGAGCTTTGAGGTGAAAGAAAACTCATTATTGACATGAACAAACTGGAACCTATCAGATAAATAAGATGCAAACCACTGCAACGAAGTTCCATTAAGTCCAACATAGTGTTCTAATCTATTAAGTAGAATATTATGATCGATAGTATCAAAAGATGCACTAAGGTCTAAAAGAGCAAGAACAGAAACAAGTCCATTATCATATGCGATAAGGAGGTCATTAGTGACCTTCACTAAGGCTGTTTCAGAACTATGATGGATTCTAAACCCAGATTGAAACTCTTCAAATAAACCATTTCCCTGCAAGTGGTCAAATAATTGCATAGCAACAACTCTTTCTAAGATTTCTGAAATGAAAGGGAGATTAGAGATTGGTCTATAGTTCGCTAAAACTCCTGGATCCAGCGTTGGCTTTTTGAGTAAGAGTTTAATTACAGCAGTTTTAAAAGCCTGTGGTACATGGCCTAAAGTTAATGAAGAATTAATTATTTGAAGAATAAAGCTACCAATAAGTGGGAAGACTTCTTTAAATAGCCTGGTAGGAATAGGGTCTAAAAGACAAGTTGAAGACTTGGATGAGGAAATTATTTTGTCTAACTCTGAAAGGTCAATTGGAGTAAACTCATCCAAACAGATATCACTTGAAGGAGTTGTAGTAGTTACTGTATTTAAGTTCACGGTGGGAAGAATCTGACTGATTTTATCTCTGATAGATGAAATTTTATTATTGAAAAAGTTCATAAAGTTCATAAAGAGCTAGTAAGCTCTAAGGGAATGCTAGGATTGACAGAGTCCTGACTATTTGTCAGACTGGCTACAGTGCTGAAAAGAAACCTGGGATTATTCTTGTTCTCTTCTATTAATGCAGAATAATAACTCATTCTAGCTTTTCTAAGAGATTTTTTATAAATTAAAAGATGATTTCTCCAAGCTAAATAGATTTCTTTTAAATTAGTGGAGCACCATTTTCTTTCTAATTGACCAGTCTTCTGTTTTAAGCTATGAGTTTCTGTGTTGAACCAAGGAGTTAGAAATCTCTGATTAGACTTTCTTTTTTAAAGGGGCCACCATGTCTAGAGTCTGATACAGAGAAGCTGTAACACTATCTACCATGCTATCAATTACAGAAGGAGCAAGCTGTCTATAGCTTATTTCCGTTGTGTTGACACATGGCATAGAGGAAACATTCTGCATAAATCTGGTAACAACATCATCTGAGAGGCATCTACTGTAGTAATATTTTTCTTTAGGAGCCAAATAATCAGAAATAGTAAAATCAAAAGTTAACAGACAATGGTCTGACAGTACAGGGTTATGAGGAGACACTACCAGATTTTCTATTTCTATGTCATATGTCAGAACAAGGTCCAACGTATGGTGGAGATAATGGGTAGAATTTCCTACTTTCTGAGAAAACCCCATCGAGTCTAACATTGAATTAAATGCCATATGAAGGCAATCACTATCTACATCTATATATATATATATATGAAAGGTCCCCTACTATAATTATTCTGATTTCAGCACTAAATCAGCTAAGAATTCGGCAAATTTAGATAAAAACTCTGAGTAGGTTGATGGAGGATGATCAACTATGGCAAATAAAATTGGGTTTAGCCTAAAATTGCTAAAATGCCCAGTACTGAGGATCAGGCCCTCAAAGGAATTATAACATGTTTTTTGCTATACATTAACTAGTAATTTGGAATGGTAAATTGTTGCTACTCCTCCTCCATGACCAGAACTGCTGGGATTTTGACAGTTTAAATAGCCATAGGGAGTTGATTCATTTAAACCAACATAATCTTCTTGCCCTAACCAAGTCTCTGTAAGGGAAATTAAATCAATCTAATGATCAATTAACAGATGATGGACTAGCAGAGACTTGGGAGTTAGAGACCTAATATTTAACAAACCACATTTAATTTTTAAATTATGAGGAGGAACAAGGGCCACATCATTCAATTTAGAGGCTTCATGTTTAATTTGAGTTTTACCAACTTTTTGTTTAATCATTTTGGAATGCTTATGCACTATATTTTTATTTACTTTGGAGGGAGCAGACAATAATTCTCTGATGGGGAAGACGGGGGCCACGTTGAGGGGTGGTGGATGAAGAGGAGCTGCAGAGAGATGTGTTAAGACTGTGACTCTGCTTCCTGGTCCCAACTTTGAGTTGCCAATATTTTGGAAATTTGGATAAAAATGATGTCAGATTGGTAGATAAATGAGACGCACCATCCAAACTGGGATGGACGCCGTCTCGTCTAACAAGACCAGGTTTTCCCCAAAATAAGCTTCTATTGTCTATGTAGTCCACATCATAAACATGTCATCACTGGTCAGAATGGAGAGGGGCCCAGAGAATACTACAGAGGCAGACATTGTTTTTGCAAAGTCATACCGATTCCACGTTAAGTTTTGTGACTTCCGGCTGGGTCAGCCCTCAGCTTTCCCTCCGCTATAATGAAGCCAAGGAAAGAAGTGGAAGACGTAGAAAATTCACACTTCTCTGCCTTGACGTACAATTGATTCTCTAAGAGCCGCTGTAACACGGCCCTAACATGGGTCTCGTGCTCCTCTGGCGTGCGAGAAAAAAATCACAATGTCATCTAAATAGACAAAAACAAACCGATTAAGCATGTAGTGGAGGACGTCATTGATTAAATGCTGGAAAACGGCGGGGGCATTAGTTAGACCAAAAGGCATAACTGCCCCAGATGAATTTTGAACGCCGTTTTCCACTCGTCCCCCTCGCGTATTCTAACTAGGTGGTAAGCATTACGTAGGTCGAGTTTAGAGAATACACGGGAATGCTGCAGGAGCTCGAAAGCGGAGTTCATTGGGGCAGAGGGTATTTGTCTTTGACAGTGATGGCATTAAGCTCCCGATAGTGAATGCACGGACGCAACGACCCATCCTTTTTGCCAACAAAGAAAAACCCCGCCCCTAGGGGAGCCAAGGATGGCCGAATGAGGCCGGTGTTCAGCAAGTCTTTAATGTACCTCTCCATCGCCTCCCTGTCAGGACCAGAAATGCTATAGAGTTTGCTGGACGGCAACAGTGCACCCGGAAGGAAGTCAATGGCGCAGTCGTATGAACAATGTGGGGGAAACGCTAACGCTCGCGACTTGCTAAATACCTCCCCGAGGTCGTGATAGACCTTGGGTACGCGGCTGAGGTCCGGTGGCTCAACCTGAGGCGAGGAGACGGAAAGGGACGGGGAACACTCGGCCGAATTTAGTCACGTAGCCAAACAATTAGTGCTCAAGGAGGTGATTGAATTTTGTGCCCAATTGATCATAGGATTGTGCCTCCGGAGCCACAGGTAACCAAGTACCACAGCATGAGAAGCCTGTGGAAACACGTAAAAAGTCTGCTTCTCACGGTGGTTCCCAGACAAATGGACGGATAACTGCACCGTGCAATGAGTAACAGACGCCACTGTCTGGCCAGAAAGAGTAAACACAGAATGGGGAGCCGGCAGTTTAACTGTTGGAATCCCCAGCTCGTGCACCAGCGTAGAAGAGACGAAACTACCCTCCGCCACGGAATCAATCAGGGCGGAGACCCTCCTCTCGACCCCCGGTAGGTGGATGTGGGCCAAAATGGAGAAATTACCGGGGGGATCGGATTGAGTCCCGTCCGCCAGATCCCCTGTCGCTACTGATGGGTCGATTCCTCTTGGCCGAAGGTGGCATGTGTTCAACTTATGGTTCAAAGAACCGCAGTAGGCACATGCCCCGATCCGCCGCCGTTGCTTAACCTCTGCTCGCGGAAGATGAGCAGAGCTGAGCTCCATAGGCTCGGGGTTGGGCTTGCCTCGGTCAGTAGACACCGGGGAGGAATGAGTGATGGGCCGGCGAGAGGAGGCACTGCGCTCCCAAGCGTGCTCCCGGTATCGATTATCTAACCCGACCGCCTGATCTATCAGGCCGTCTAAGGTGGCGGGAATGGTGTGAACCGCCAAGTCATCCCGGAGGCGAGGGCTCAGACCCTGGAGGAACATGCTGCGTAGTGCAACCTCATTCCACCCAGAATCTGCTGCCTCAACCCGTAACTCCATCGAGTAGTCAGCCACCGACTGGCTGCCCTGACAGAGTGACAGTAGATGACTTATGATGTTCCCTTCACTCTCAGAACGGTCAAAGGTGTGGGTAAACTCAGCCAAAAATTGGTCAAACGTTGGAAGTGAAGTTCTCTGACTATCGGTAACAGCCCATGCCCAACTAAGAGCGCGGCCCCGAAGGAGTAGAACAAACTGATGAATTTTAGAGATGTCATCCAGGAACTCCCCCTGCACCTGCCCAAAATAAAGCCGAACCTGGCATAAAAAGTCCTTGCATTTCCCCACCTCCCTCGCGTACGGGGAAGGAGTGGAAAGAGCAAGGGTTCGATAGATAATAGAGAAAGGAGGAGCAGGTGAAGGTGGAGTAGCCGGGGCACCAACACCGACCAATCGATTAGTAATGACATTCAGCTGCTCCGCAATTGCCTGCAGCAGCTCAGTGTGCTCAGCCACCTGCCTCTCTGTAACGTCGAGGCGGTGGAGCAAGGAGTGATCGGTTCATGATGATGCACCTGCCAGGTGGTGACTCTGGCTGGCTTGTTCTGTCATATTAGCTGGACAAGCCACCTGAGTGCAGCGTGCAATCACCAAGCGAACACAAGAGAAACGTTTGACCTTTTATTATAATGTTTCAGTAAAGCAACTTGAGGAGAAAAACGTCAGTCACTTGCCATATAAGCAGGAGCACTGCGGAGAACAAACGAGGCTGATTAGAGAGGAATGGAGATAAAGTGGGAAAACAGATAATGTTACTCACGTGGAAGATGGGAGGAGACCAGCACAGAACTCAGCGAAGGAGAAGTACCAGCAGGTGGAACTGCCGGACAGGGAAGATGAATGGGTCTGACTGGGCGAAAAGGGAAGGCTGCTTTGAGGAGAAGCAATTGGCTGGCGAGTGCACCAATTCCCTGCAGACGCACCACTCTGTTGGCAGCAACCTGGAAGAGATGAAAAAAGACAAGATCGTTAGCTGATGTCATAAGACCCACACCGCTTACGATGAGCCGTTGTTGAGCAGTATACCCAAACGAGCCAGCGTTGACTCACTGAAGGTAGCTTCCTTGTAAACGCTGGCAGGCAAGAATCAGCAGGTGTGTCTGATGAGAGAGCCGATGAGCAGGAGGGAGGGGGTGAGCGCTCGCCACACATGACAATTTATTTGAATGGCAATTAAGTGGCAGATTTACTAAGGCAGCGCAAATTAGCAAATGCGCAATTTAGACAGAGCGCGTCAGGGACTGGCCAATTTTTGCCAGTGATCTACTAACAACAAGCAAAATTATGAACCCAGACGCAGTCGCTTCTTTTCAATAATGCCCATTGATCCACCAAGAGCACCGCAAAATTGCGCACAGGCACAGCTGATGAGGAAGCAGGTCATCGACACATGCACAGCCAGTTAGGAGGAGCATAATATATAAAGCATTTATTTTAACTTTTTGTTTAAGCAAAAACCCCACTGAAATATTTTATTTTTGTTTATTAAATTTCAAAATTTAGATTTTCATTTAACATGGCAGACTGTTTTGTTTAATATAAGATAAGATAAGATAAGCCTTTATTAGTCCCACAATGGGGAAATTCTATGTAATAATTTACATAATATGTAAATGAAGTACTTGTACCTAATTTAAAAAAGGACTACTCATGAACAAATTTATTATTTCACGAACGTGTTTATTTTATTAACACTAGAACCATCAAGATGATCTGATGGAGACTCTGGGGATTTATTATGTGAAAAACTTTGATAAAATCTACCGGTCTCCCAGTTCACAACTTTTTATAAATGCCATTGAGTTACGGTGTTGCAATTTTGGGGGAACGTTTCTATGTATCTGTGCACTCTTTTTGTTAATAATCTCATTGTTGTTTCCCTCCTATACTGTGTATCCTAAACTGGGAGAGAGAAATAGAGAGAAGAGGGAACTGAATTACCGTTTTATGCACAGCAAAAAGAAATGCTGGAAATATAGAAATGTGGATAGAGGAAAAAAAAAACAAAGAAAATTAGCAATGTGGAAGACTTTGCTTCAAGAGTGAAGGAGAGCTGATAGGAAAACTCCAGAGCCCAGTCTGAACCTCTTCAGAAAAGAGAAAAAAGTCACCATCGGCTGACACCATCTGTATGTCTACTGCAGGTAGGAAGGGCTCCTACTGTATCCTATCTTATGGATACAAATTCATGTAGTAGGTTATATACAATAAAAACAAATGAAATTAAAAAATAAACGAACAAACAAACTGCTGGCTGATGTCCAATTCAGCATAACACCGATCTCTGTGAGACTGTTGATATTCATATAATCTGTTCTTCTATCATGCCAAATAAAGTCAAGGGCAGAGAGAAGCTTTTGCCACGCGCTCTCGGTTCTTGACAGTGTTTCCTCCTGGCACCAACAATCGCTATCATGCTAGGCGCAGATGAATTAAGACAAGCTTTTTGGGGTATTAAATCCTGGTGCATTTAGCAGGAACCTGACAAACGCAAACCTTAGTAAATCACCTTGCGCCAGTCATTTAACCACTTGCACTCCGGGCAATTTTCCTAAAAATGCCCAAAAAAAAACGTGCCCAAAGTAAATCGAAAGCTGTTATTCAACCCTTTGCAGCATCTTCATGGGGTTGATCTCATTTAAAAGAAAACACTTTGAATTTTTTGGCAAAAAAAACATAATCTCTCTACGTGCTCCGGCCACTGAGTTACAGTCATCTAAACATACTGAACTTGAAGAAAAAAAATTTGGACACAGTGTTTTTTTGGATACAAATGCTTGTAAATAACACACAGCTGTCCGATCCGGCAGGAAAATGCAACAGAAATGTAGAACCAAGTGTTATCCAGCTGAGATCCAAATTTGGTAACAATACCACAAAAAATGAATATTTTACACAGCTTTGTTCTCAGGTAGTTCCCAGGCGTTATGGAACTGTGCCAAATGGCACAGTTTGGAAAAACGTCTGTAACTTTTGAATAATTCAATGTAGAATCTTCATTTTAGGCTCTAATGAAAGGTCACACTCAGGGCTGTGTCTGTGTGTGTGTGTGTGTGGGCGGGGGGTCGTCCCCCCCCCCCCCGCTACCGAGGACCAAATTCGGCCCTCGCTACATGACGGAATACACTCTTTTTTCTTTTTTTTTTTTCCTTGCATGTTTTCACAGCGGCTCCCCCCCCTCGCTACTGTGTGTGTGTGTGTGGGGGGGGGAACCGTGAATGGACCGTGAATGCCCCCCCTCCTCGCTACAGAAGAGGGCCCTCGCTACATGATGGAATAGACTGATATGCTTCCTCCCGCGGACCGGGGAGTGCTCGGACCGTGCCCCCCCCCCGCTCCTCTTTTGCAGCGGGGGGGGGAAGGGCGTTCACGGGCCGAACACGGCAAATGAACCGTTTATCGCGGCGCACGCACTTCGTGCGCAGTACAGCTGTAATTTACCGATCGGTCAAAAGTCATTTTTGGATTACAGTTTTCAGGGATAAATAATAATTTAGCTTATAACACCTTACCTCTTCAAAGCAGCAGAGTCGTGGCGAACAGCTCTTCCCACGCGTCAGACGAACGCGACGCTGCTCCGCTCGTGGATCCCGATCAACATAATTCCATTACATATTGCCGTTTTGGCGAATGATTTACGACTTTTGTCGTCGGCCTCCGTCTATTCTGCTGGAATGAGTGTAGGTCCCACTTGTGGGTGTTTTCCATGCTGCTGGGTGAGCCTGGGTCTGTAGTAGATTTGTACAGAGTCCTTCTGCAGCAGTAAATATCGCTTCACCCAGCCAGAATTTCTGTGCTTCAATTGGCTCCTGCGTTCACAGTAGGCGGGTCCTCCTTCCTAGATTTTCATTCATTGGCTCCTCAAGGTTTCAGAAACCTAATTCAAGGCTCTTATTAGTCGAATGAGAGGTCAATCAGATGAACTAATCTGTTCGCGGCTGTGTTTGCAGATTTTTTTTTCAGTGGCGCTTGGAGGGCACACCACCTACACCATCACCATCAATATCCTTATCATGCGTCATGCGCACGAGGGCGCACGAGCGCGCTCTCGCGCGCCCTCGTGCGTCATAGGACGCAGAGACTTGCCCGCCCGCGGAACAACGGAGCGCAAGTGGTTATTAAATACTCCCTCAAATTTGCGCGTTGACATGACAACGACCACAAATACATATATACAATGAGGCCAGGCGCAAAATTAACATAGTCCACACCTTTCCACCGCTAATTTTGCCCTGCGCCCTTTAGTAAATCTCAACAGCAGTTTTTTAACGCCAAAACAGGGTTTTGCAATAGTGCAGCACGCAAATGTTTATTTATTTATTTAAAGGAAAAACCTTTTTCAGATTTTTGCAAAGATTTATTTATTTTGAACAGATATTTATTTTTTTCAATGGAAGCTTTGTTCTGTAAATACATAATGATGAAGACGATGTTCTCTGTGTGAGATGATGATTTTGAAAAAAAATCAGTGGGGTATTAAATATCTCCATGTGTATAGGCATTAAAGCAAAACTGATATATAAGTAAGTATAGTAAGATATGCACTAGTATAGGTAACTTCACTTTGTTAGGCATGCTCTTTTTTTTGGTTGAGCATCTACCCCTCGAAATGTCTGTGCAAGTCAGTGGCGACAACAACTGCAGTCGTGTTTGCGATAACCGAGTCTTTTACATCACTGTTGAAGAATTTTGGCCCGCTCTTGTTTTCAGCCGCATTGGTGAGCTTGAGCTTCAGCTCGTTCGGGAAATGCCAAGACCGGGGGTTGGTAGCAGCCGCGGCCCTCGGGGAGGAGAACAAGCTGCTCTACTTGTCGGACGCACTCTCGGGGAGGCAGTTCCTCGTTGACACAGGCTCCCAGTTGAGTTTCATCACACCTTCCTACGCGGACAGACTAGCTGGTTCCGGAGGTCCCCGGGTGACAGCAGCGAATGGCTCGGAGATTAAGACCTTTGGTGAGAAGACTCTGCTTCTGTCTCTACACGGCCGTACATTTGAGTGGACTTTTGTTGTAGCAGCAGTAAATTTCAATATGTTGGGAGCTGATTTTTTGTGCTCACATGGTTTGTTGGTTGATCTCGCTAACAGGCGCCTGGTTAATGCACTTTCTTTTGATTCTATCCCCTGTACAGTGCGAGTGGCCCCGCTAACAGCACAAGCCAACGTCACAGCTGCAAGCGGTAAGTTCCACACACTGCTCACTCAGCTCCCAGCACTCACGGTCCCCACATTTTTGGCAACAGTCGCTAAGCACGGGGTGGAGCATTTTATTACCACTACCGAACCGCCCGTTTTTGCAAAAGCTCGGCGCATGGACACAGTTAAGCTGGCCATAGCGCGCAAGGAGTTCGCCAACCTGGAGAGGTTGGGCATCATCAGACGTTCAAAAAGTCAGTGGGCTTCCCCACTACACATGGTCCCGAAAGCTAACAGATCATGGCGACCTTGCGGGGATTTCTGCAGGTTAAACAACGCTACAGCGCATGACCACTACCCAATCCGGCATATCCAAGATTTTTCCGTTCATTTGGCAGGGGCGCACGTTTTTTCTAAAATAGACTTGGTCCGCGGTTACCACCAAGTCCCAAAACAGCAGTAATAACTCCGTTTGGCCTATTCGAGTTTTTACGCATGGCATTCGGACTTAAAGGGGCTGCTCAGACGTTCCAACGCATGATGGACGCGGTGCTTTGCGATCTCCCTTTCGTGTTCGTCTACTTGGACGATATTTTAGTAGCCAGCGCGTCAGAAGACGAACATGAAAAACACCTGGCCACAGTTTTCCGAAGGTCGAGAGATCACGGGTTAATAATCAACCCAGCGAAGTGTCAGTTCGGGGTGGTGCAGATCGATTTTTTAGGACACCGCGTCTCCCCCGAAGGAGCAGTTCCGCTTCCTGACAAAGTGCGCGCGGTGGCAGATTTCCCCCGGCCACAGACGGTCAGGGCGTTGCAGGAATTTTTGGGAATGGTGAATTTTTATAACCGTTTTCTCCCCCGTGCAGCGCAACTCATGCAGCCGCTGTATGCCGCGCTCAAAAAAAAGAAACCCGCGGATAAGGTCGAGTGGTCCCCGGAGCAGGACCAAGCATTCTCGGAGGTGAAAGCAGCCTTGGCAAAGGCTGCGTTGTTGGCACACCCAGACCCAACGGCCCACATAGCGCTCACCACTGACACATCAGAGGTGGCCATAGGGGCGGTCGTGGAGCAACATGTAGCCGGGGTTTGGCAGCCCCTCGCATTTTTCAGCAGGACCTTGTGCGATAGCAAACGTAAATACAGCGCATTCGACAGGGAGCTGCTGGCTCTCCATTTGGCCATCCGCCACTTTCAGTTCTGGCTAGAAGGATGCTCTTTCACCGCGTTCGTTGACCACAGACCGCTAACATTCGCGATGGCCAAGGTTTCTGAACCGTGGTCAGGCCGGCAGCAGAGACAGCTGGCCGCGATATCAGAGTTTACCACTGATATTCAGCATGTGGCGGGCAAACTCAATGTAGTGGCAGATTGCCTCTCGCGCGCCGTGGCGGCCCCAGTCAGCGTAGGGGTAGATTATGCAGCCATGGCCGCAGAGCAGGTTGGTGACGCGGATGTGCGCGCGCTTCAGTCTGGACCAACAGGGTTAAGGCTGGAGAGCAGGGTGCTGCAAGACGGCATGCCCCCCCTAATCTGCAATGACTCCACTGGACGGCCGCGTCCAGTAGTACCGACCGCGTGGCACCGCCGCATTTTTGACTCGGTTCATTCCTTGGCACACCCTGGAGTGCGCGCGTCGGTCAAAATGGTAGGAGAGAAATTTGTGTGGCCGAGCCTCCGCAAACAAGTTAAAGAGAGGGCAGCAGCCTGCACGGCGTGTCAGCAAGCCAAAGTACACAGGCACACGAAGGCTCCTTTGGAGCCGTTTCACATTCCGGCCAAGAGGTTCGATCACGTTCATGTGGACCTCATGGGCCCCCTCCCGCCGTCACAAGGGTGCACACACCTTCTGGCAATGGTGGACCGCACCACGCGCTGGCCTGAAGTGGTCCCGCTGGCATCAACCACGGCCGAGGAGGTGGCGCGCTTCGGCGTTCCGTCGGACATTACGTTCGACAAAGGCCCTCAATTTGTGTCTGAGCTTTGGTCGACAATGGCCCGCAGCCTGGGTGTCACAATTCACAGCACAACCGCGTACAATCCGCAGGCGAACGGGTTATGCGAACATTTTCATAGGTCATTGAAAGCGGCTCTCAGAGCGTCACTGACAGATGCAGATTGGGTTGACAAGTTACAGTGGGTGTTATTGGGGTTGCGTTCTGCGCCTAAAGAGGACTTAGAAGCCTCCCCAGCGGAGCTCGTGTTTGCGCAGCCACTCCGGCTGCCTGGGGAGTTTCTCCCAGATAACCCTGCGCCAGACGCCTCCCCGTCTCAGCTGTTGCGGAGTAACATAGACTCAAGCACGCTGCCCGGCCCCGTGCACCACAGTTTTCCGCGCGTTTTTGTGCCTAAAACTTTAAAGAACGCAGAGTTTGTTTTTGTTAGACACGATGCGCATCGAACCCCACTGCGACCACCTTATGACGGACCGTTCAGAGTGCTAGAAACAGGGGACAAGCAGTTTTTGCTAGATTTGGGGGGTAGGAAAGAGAAAGTTGGCATAAACAGACTCAAACCCGCTTTTGTGGTGGCAGAGGAGGAAGTGCTGTTGGCGAGGGCCCCGCGGCGAGGTAGACCACCGCGGGGGGCTTCACAGAGTAATGTTTCCCCAGAACACCCACAGGTGCTGACAAAAGGTTTCCACCCCCAGACGGCAAACCCCCAGCATGACAGCGCCGCAGAGACGTTGAATCCCAGCTACAGCAGATACGGCAGGAGACTGAAGCCTAGACAGCATGTGGACTGATGTGTATTGATACTATCACGGCATGCATGTGGTTATTCTCTTGTTTGTTCTAAAATGTTGGGGGGGCTTTGTGTGGTGGGCACACATACAGGACCTGTTTTGTGACTCACATTTTAGGTCAGAACAAAGGCAGAGCAGCTTCCTTGGTGATTACAGGAAGCTGCAAGAATCTTAGCTTTGGTATGCAAGGCTTGAGACTGTGGGGGGTTTAATTATAGGATTAAAGAAGGGATGCATTGTAGACAGTGGAAGTGATATCATGGAGAGAGGATGCATTGTGACTGTCTTTATAATGCAAGGTGGTCTGTGATACATGTGACCTGTGAACTGTAAGAGTCCAGATATTTAAGGACGAGAGTTTACTGTGTGGATCTCTTTTTCTGCTTTGAGATGATTGTGATGTGAATAAAGCTGACTTGAGAGAGAACTCTGCCTCGTCATTCTCACATCCCCACTCCCTGGCTCCAATACTGACAGACTCTGGGTCGGGGGTCTGGGGATTATTTCTTTGAACTTAAGGCTTTAGGGGTTGTTTAGTTATTTACACTTTATTCATTGTATTTTCATTACTTGTTTTTTATTAGGGCCCGAGCCACTGATGTCATTGGGCAAGAGCCCTATTGTATCCGCTGCGTTTCTTCTTCTTTTTTTTTTTACCCCAAACAATTGCATTTTTTACCCTTTAAATGTTAACCAAGACGCAATTTTTTTTGCACACCGCTCAGACCTGGCAAAAAATTTTATAAACTGGAAAAAATATGTGCCCCCCCAACCCAAATTTTTGTGGGTGGGGCCAAACATACAAGGTCAGTGGAGACTGCTGATGCTAAAGTTTGCCATACAGACACGAAATTCGGGTGTGCATCACCTCAAGACATCCAAAAAATCCTCATCTGATTTGGACCAAACTTGGCACAAATCATACTAATCCCACTCTGAACACGTCTGTATATAAATATTCATAAAATTGTCACATCACCACCTATTGCTGACATGAGGTACTGCACAAAATCGTATCAACTTTTGCGCAAAGCAGTCAGAATGACATGACATTTTCAGTGGTTTCTCAGAGCACATTGGATTACCCTCAGTGGAAGCCATTTTTGTCCTGTGATCATCACAGTTGCCATGGAAACCCACTCCTTGTCATTCAATACGTTTTTTACTTTGGAAGGTTGGGAAAATCCAAGCGTCACGAAATGTGGAATGTAAGTAAAATGACTCTCTTCTGTAGTCCTATATGGGTCTGCAACACGTACCTAACATGTAAGCGCTGCCATGGCCATATGTCAAAGTTTCCCTCCTGGCAAGACGTCGGACAGCTGTCTCTTGGACAAACTTTGTCCAATTTACCCCATAATTGCTACAATGGATCGTAAGCCCGCCTTGCATGCTCCTACATAAAAATCATTGACAAAATTATAGCGCCACATACTGCTTACAAGAAAATACTTCGCCAAATGGTTTTCTTTATTATTCACGCAGCGCTTGCCGCAACAACGGGGAATTTGCTGGGTCCAACGGGCAGCGGGGTCCACGGGCATGCCGGGGGCGAGGGCCTGCTTCAGTTGCTTACAGCTTTAATTTTTCATTATTTTTGAAAGTCAAAGAAGTGCAATAAAGGGGAGAAGTTTAGTTTTATTTTTGTATTGCATTTCCTTAACATGCATTCTAATGGGAAAAAATGAATTTATTTTAAATATTTTATATCAGTTATTGTGGAGTGATCATTTTGGAGACTTTGTTTATTTAAGAAAAAAATGTTACTGTTGTATTATTTCTGAACAAAAAGTTTTATTTTAATAAATGTCACAATCTGGTGCACGGGCAGGGGCCGTGCCCAGTTGTCAGATTCGTTATGTCTTTTTCTGTTTGTTTATTTTTCTGTTCACCTTGTTTGCTGTATTTGTTTGCTGTTTTTGGTTAGTTCATTATTATTTTCTGTATTTCCTTTCTGGTTTATTGTTTTGATTCTTGCGGGTGCTGTGACAGCTCGCGCATCACTTGCGGTTGTCAGATTCTGTTCGCAGGCTGTCACGGCTGCCAGCAATGATCGCCACTCATGACCTCGCAGGTGTTGTTAATCTGGGGGTTTCCCATTTAAGCAGTTGGCACCACTTCCCTGGCGCAGCGGCGTCAACTACTCCAGTCAGGATTTCCCTGGACGACTTCACAGCTAAGTTATTATTTTCCTGTCTTTGCTCACATCCTTTGTTTAACTTAGAGTTCCTCGCCCCAGCCGCAGAGCTGTGTTTTTCGTTGGTGTATGTTTGGTATTTTGTGTTTCTTTCAGTTAATAAACTCGCAAACTCACAGTCTACGTTTGGTGTCCTGTTTGCCCTCAGAGAGGGCTGTTCATGGAGGGCCGTTCATGAAAGGTCATGAAAATTCATTCAGGTTTAGTAATTTGATGATGCACCTACCTTAATTATTAAAAAGTATTGGTATAGGATTGATATCAGTGACACTGGCCCTGTATTTACTTGGTATTGGATCAATACCAAATCTTGCTGTATTGCACACCTCCCAAAGGGACATGCCCGAAACACCTCAAGTAGGAGGTGTCATGGAGGCATCCTGATCAGATGCCCAAAAAACCTCAACTAGCTCCTTTCAATGTGGAGGAGCAGTGGTTCTACTCTGAGCCTCTCCTGGATGACTAAGCTCCTCACCCTATCTCTAAGGATGAGTCCAGCAATCCTATGAAGAAAGCTCATTTCAGCTGCTTGTATCCATGATCTCATTCTGTTGGTCATTATCCAAAGCTCATGACCATAGGTGAGGGTAGGAACATAAATTGACTAGTAAATCGACAGCTTTGCCTTAGAGCTTAGCTCCCTCTTCACCACAACAGACTGGTACAACGTCTGCATCACTGCAGATGCTGCTCTGATCCTTCTGCCAATCTCTCACTCCATTCTCTCCTCACTTGTGAATAAGACCCCAAGATACTTAAACTCCTCCACTTGGGGCAGGAGCTTGTCCCCAACCCAGAGAGGACAATCCACCTTTTTCTGGCTGAGGGCCATGGACTCGGACTTGGAGGTACTGATTCTCATCCCAGCCACTTCACACTCAGTGGCAAACTGTCTCAGTAAGACCTGTAGGTCATTGCTGGATGAAGCCAACAGGACAACATCATCTGCAAACAACAGAGATGAGATCCTGTGGTCACCAAGCATGACACCCTCCATTCCCTGGCTGCACCTAGAAATCCTGTCCATAAAAATTATGAACAGGATCAGTGACAAAGGGCAGCCCTGGTGGAGTCCAGTTCTCACTGGGAATGAGTCCAACCGAGTGTTGGCAATACGAACCAAATTCTCACAACGGTCATATAGAGACCGGATAGCTTGTAACAGCAAGCCCGATACACCATACTCCCAAAGCCCCCCCCCCCCCCCAACACACACACAGATAAACCACGAGGGACGTGGTTGAATGCCTTCTCCAAGTCCCCAAAACACAAGTAAACTGGTTGGGCAAACTCCCATGAACCCTTGAGGATTCTCGAGAGGGTAGAGAGTTTGTCCGATGTGCCATGACCAGGACAAAAACCACATTGCTTCTCCTGAATCCGAGGTTCGACCAACGGCCAGACTCTCCTCTCAAGTACCTTAGCATAAACCTTCCCAGGGAGGCTGAGGAGTGTGATCCCTCTAAAGTTGGAGCACATCCTGTGGTCCCCTTTCTGTCAGATGTTTAGCTACACCTCTGCCTCTTTTAGCGATAACGGTAAATGTAATAAATGTTGTCTTTTTGAGGTGCTCGAGGCGAGGTTGTCTGATTTGGAATCCCGGCTCCGCTGCATTGAAACACCGTCTGCGCCAGTTAATCTTGACGGACGCCCATTAGCTGCAGCGGAGCTAGCTAGCTTAGGCCCCCCTGTCAGCGGTCCCTCGGCTCTCCTCAGCAGCGAGGAGACTGGGTGGGTGACGGTGAGAAGGAAGCCTAGTCGCAAAGCCCCGGTACACTACCAACCTGTTCACGTTTCTAATCGTTTTTCCCCGCTCAGCAACACACCCGCTGAGGAAAAAACTCTGATCATTGGCGACTCTGTAGTCAGAAACGTGAACCTAGAGACTCCAGCGGCCATAGTCCAATGCATTCCTGGGGCCAGAGCAGGCGACATCGAGTAAAATTTGAAAATGCTGGCTAAAAGTAACTGTAAATATTCCACAATTGTTATTCACGCCGGCATTAATGACATCCGTCTCCGGCAGTCGGAAGTCACAAAACTTAATTCAAATTCAAATTCAAACGTTTATTTCAAACTCAGGGTTCATATTACAAATAGATAAATAAATAAAGTATATACAGATCAGCAGACACTCGGCGCTCTTGTAACAACAAAAAAACATAATGGGCTCAGTGTAAAATGGAACGCCACCACTTTCAAATGCTGGAATGAAGTGTGAGTGACGAGTTGACAATTGCTGATATAAGATGATTGTTACATTCCAGCAGTCTTCTCAAAAAACTGTAAACATTCTTACGTATCAATTCTCCAAAAGACGGAATGTTCACAGACACAAACAGCTTGCTTGCACTCGACCTTCGTGGTACATTTAACAACCTTCTTAGGGAGTTATTATATGCAATGCGGATTTTGTTCCTAACAGCAACATTGCTATTAAACCATAACGGCGAGCAGTACATTGAGGTACAGAAGGTCTTGAACAACATACATTTGACTTCAGGAGAACATCTATGGAAATTATGCAACAGTAAATTGGTTTGAGCGTACAGTTTCCTGAGATGCCTGTTACAATCAGCATTGGTCTTATCAGATTCAATCCACACACCTAGGTATTTGACTTTTTCGACAAAGTTCAAGCTATTACCACAAAGTGACATAACAGGATTCGACGTATTGACGCCCTTTGGTTTGAAAGCCATACACATAGATTTAGTACAGTTGAACAGGATGTCATTTTTTTCACCAAATTTTTCACATACAGAAAGGAGATGTTGCATCGCTGCGGTAGATAAACTTAACAAACAGAGGTCATCAGCGTAGAAAATGTGATTTAACAGTGCACCGTTAAAGGAGCCGCCCACATTAGTATTGTTCAACAGTATGCAGAGATCATCAACATAGACATTAAACAACAAGGGTGACAGTATACCACCTTGTTTAACACCGTTGGTCACATGAAATTTGGATGAGGTGACATTGCCCCATCTAACAACCATAGACTGCCTTCTGTACCAGTATAGCAGGATGCTAACAATGTAAATAGGGATACCTCGATCGATCAATTTTCTGAACAAACCCCAGTGGTTAATCCTGTCAAAAGCTTTGCTAGCATCTAGGAACGTAGCGTAAACACTAGTGGAGTGGCTTCTGAAGTAGTCAACAAATTCATGGAGTAGGTAAACAGCCTTGTCAGTTGAAAGAGCTGATTTGAAACCAAACTGATTGTCGTTTGTCCACAGATAATCCTCAATTCTGTTCAGAAATAAACCCTCTAACAGTTTAGATATAACATTAGAAATAGCTATAGGTCTGTAGTTGTTCATGTCAGAAAGACTGGCACACTTGTTTTTCACCAAAGGAATAATAACAGAGTCCATCAACATGTCTGGCATGTAACCATGAACAAACATACAGTTAAAACACATTGACAACAAAATACACAAGTTGAAATCGGCGTTGATGAGGCATTCACTGGTGAGACAGTCAGGGCCAGCTGATTTGCCTTTCTTAAAAACTTTGATCAGTGAATCAACTTCAACAGGAGTAACCGCAGAAATATCAGAGGCATCAAACATATCGTTGTACAGACGAATATCATGCATAACAGAATCCTTCATTGAAACATTCTTGACTGAGTTGAAAATGGCTTCATAATGACATTTCCACTTTTCAGCAATATTAACGTCACCAGTCACACCATCAATAGTGTTTGATCTGACAGACCGGTGGGAGCTCATAGCCTTCATTTGTTTCCAGAATTCTACCATGTTCAGTTCACTCATGTGATTAGCTAGCTGGTCACATTTGATACTTTCTTCATTGCGCCTGCATGCTCGTAGAGCATATTTGAACCTAGCCCTGCAATTTTTCATGTTTTCAAATATTGGACCAGAACGTGGTTTGCTATTACTCCTCCACCACAAAAAAGCATCCCGGGCAGCTGTGTGAGCCTCGCTAACTACATCATTCCAGCCTGTGACGTTATATTGGGTGGCCACACTGTGACTAGGAATGCATTCACTCACACAGTAATTTAGGGCATCAACAATATCACTGTAGAACCTGTCAATATCGTCCCTGTGTGCCGCACAATTACGGTCGTGACACCTGATGGCGTCCATAGGAGCACGGATGTTACAGAGTTTCCTACGAGTAAGTTTCTTATATCTGGACAGGTCTGACGCTGTGGCATCACGCCATTTGTATGTTCTACTGCTCGTTGTGGCTGAGGGAGCTTCCCGGGGGCCGTTTACAGCACTAGATACCTCAATATCTATGGATAAGGGTACATGATCAGAACTCACATAGTCAAGCAGAACTTTGATATTGGATACGTTATCATGGCCTGAGGATGTAGTCACACAGTGATCAAGCCATGATGTGGAGCCGTGGGCCAAGCTAACATGAGTAAAGGTATCACTTGGTAGGATAATCCTGTCCGAGATGTGTAGGGAGTAACTCTCACAAAAAGACACCAGTTTGTTTCCAAAACAACTAGAACGTGCTGTATTAGCGTTGAAGTCACCAATTGTGAACACATATGGAGTTGGAAAGTCCTCGGTGATACGTTTAACAAGACTCAGGCAGTGCAAGTATTCATCCAAGTTTTCAACATTGTCATAGGGGAAATATACACATAATATAAGACAGTGAAAGTCACCCAAGTTGACTTCAATACCTATAACTCTTAAGCAATCGTAAGTTTTCACAACACAACTGTTCGCAAGTGACTTCCGCCATAGGATACCGACGCCGCCATAGGGGCGACCTAAAATAACACGTTCTTCCGTATCCATAAAGGAGACACCTTGTCCTATAAAGTCACCATGTAATCTACTCAGAATAGACAATTCGTTTTTGAATAACCAGTGTTCCTGCAACAACACAATGTCATGGTTATCACATAAACTGGAGATCTCATTAAATGAAGTTTTTACATTCTTGCAGTTAAATGAACATATTCTAAGGTTGGTCCTACTATTGAATGCGTATAATGACAAACACAATAATGACAGTCACATGTTGATCATTTCCTCTCAAAAAACTGTCGGAGGTATAAACCAGATGGCCATACATTTTTGTCAAGCAACTTCTTGCTGCAACTGGCAGGACATGTAATCTTAAAAGAGGCATAACCATCATACTTGGTTTCTAGTTGCTCAATCTTGATATTGTCATTTAATTTAACATGGGTTTTGATGTAGGACTGTACATGATGGGGTCTGGTGGTGGGGTCAAGTCGACTGATGAAGACTTGGTGCATCTTATGACCTTGACCTTGACTCTGATGTCCGCCAGACCTCCTACCAGACTTTGGTACAACGCGTAACTGTGGGTGGGGGCGTGTCTTGTTGACAGCCTGTAGCTGGTTCGTGGTCTGCTTGTCAGACGGTTGGTTGTCAGACGATTGAAGAGCATCAGCATAGGACCTCCTCTTCTTCTTGGAACGACAAATAAATATATTAATATAGAATCGGTGTGTGACTTTGCCAAAACGATGTCTGCCACTGTAGTATTCTCTGGACCCCTCCCCAATCTGACCAGTGATGACATGTTTAGCCGCTCGTCATCCTTGAACCGCTGGCTGTCTGTGTGGTGTCCTAAAAATGACATGGGTTACATTGACAATTGGAGCTCTTTTTGGGGAAAACCTGGTCTTATGAGACGAGACAGCATTCATCCCACTTTGGATGGTGCTTCTCATTTATCTAACAATCTGGCATCTTTTTTATCCAAATTTCCAAAACCATGACAACTCAGAGTTGGGACCAGGAAGCAGAGTCGCAGTCTTACACACCTCTCTGCAGCTCCTCTTCATCCGCCACCCCTCAGCTTAGCCCCTGTCTTCCCCATCAGAGAATCGTTGTCTGCTCCCTCCAAAGTGAATAAAAATATAATGTATAAGCATCCCAAAGTGATAAAGCAAAATATTGGTAAAACTCAAATTAAACATAAAGCCCCTAAATTGAATGATTTGGCCTCTGTTCCTCCTCATAATTTAAAAATTAAATGTGGTTTATTAAATATTAGGTCTCTAACTCCCAAGTCTCTGTTAGTCCATGATTTGTTAATTGATCATCAGATTGATTTAATTTCCCTTACAGAGACTTGGTTAGGACAAGAGGATTATGTTGGTTTAAATGAATCAACTCCCTCTGGTTATTTAAACTGTCAAAATCCTAGAAGTTCTGGTCGTGGAGGAGGAGTAGCAACAATTTACCATTCCAAATTACTAGTTAATGTAAAGCAAAAAACATGTTATAATTCCTTTGAGGGCCTGGTCCTCAGTATTGGGCACTTTAGCAATTTTAGGTTAAACCCAATTTTATTTGCCATAGTTTATCGTCCCCCATCAACCTACTCAGAATTTTTATCTGAATTTGCTGATTTCTTAGCTGATTTAGTGCTGAAATCTGATAGAATAATTATAGTAGGGGACTTTAATATACATGTGGATGTAGATAGTGACTGCCTTAATGTGGCATTCAATTCAATATTAGATTCGATTGGGTTTTCTCAGAAAGTAGGAAATTCTACTCATTACCTCCACCATACATTGGACCTTGTTTTGACATATGGCATAGAAATAGAAAATCTTGTAGTGTCTCCTCATAACCCTGTACTGTCAGACCATTGTCTTTTAACCTTTGATTTTACTATCTCTGACTATTTGGCTCCTAAAGAAAAATATTATTACAGTAGATGCCTCTCAGATGATGCTGTTTCCAAATTTATGCAGATTGTTTCCTCTATGCCATGTGTCAACACAACGGAAATAAGCTATAGACAGCTTGCTCCTTCTGTAATTGATAACATGGTGGATAGTGTTTCAGCTTCTCTGCATCAGACTCTAGACTTGGTGGCCCCCTTAAAAAAGAAAAAGTCTAATCAGAGATTTCTAACTCCTTGGTTCAGCACAGAAACTCGTAGCTTAAAACAGAAGACTTGTCAATTAGAAAGAAAATGGCGCTCTACTAATTTAGATGAAATCTATTTAGCTTGGAGAAATCATCTTTTAATTTATAAGAAATCTCTTAGAAAAGCTAGAACGAGTTATTACTCTGCATTAATAGAAGAGAACAAGAATAATCCCAGGTTTCTTTTCAGTACTGTAGCCAGGTTGACAAAGAGTCAGGACTCTGTCAATCCTAGCATTCCCTTAGAGCTTACTAGTCAGGACTTTATGAACTTTTTCAATAATAAAATTTCATCCATCAGAGATAAAATCAATCAGATTCTTCCCACAGTTAACTTAAATACTGTAACTACTATAACTCCTTCTGTTGATGTCTGTCTTCATGAGTTTACTCCAATCGACCTTTGTGAGTTAGACAAAATAGTTTCCTCATCCAAACCTTCAACTTATCTTTTAGACCCTATTCCTACCAGGTTATTTAAAGAAGTCTTCCCACTTATTGGTAGCTTTATTCTTCATATAATCAATTCTTCATTAACTTTAGGCCATGTACCGCAGGCTTTTAAAACGGCTTTAATTAAACCCTTACTCAAAAAGCCAACGCTAGATCCAGGAGCTTTAGCTAACTATAGACCAATCTCTAATCTCCCTTTCATTTCAAAAATCTTAGAAAGAGTTGTTGCTACGCAATTATTTGACCACCTGCAGGGAAATGGTTTACTTGAAGAGTTTCAATCTGGGTTTAGAATCCATCATAGTACTGAAACAGCCTTAGTGAAGGTCACTAACGACCTCCTCGTTGCATCTGATAATGGACTAGTTTCTGTACTTGTCCTTTTAGACCTTAGTGCAGCTTTTGATACTATCGATCATAATATTCTACTTGATAGATTAGAACACTATGTTGGACTTAATGGAACTTCGTTGCAATGGTTTAGATCTTATTTATCTGATAGGTTCCAGTTTGTTCATGTAAATAATGAGTTTTCTTTCAACTCAAAGCTTAGTCATGGAGTTCCACAGGGATCTGTGCTAGGCCCTACTCTTTTTAGTTTATATATGCTTCCGTTAGGCAACATTATTAGAAAGCACTGTATACATTTTCATTGTTATGCAGATGACACACAAATATACCTGTCAATGAAGCCAGATGATAGTAATCAATTAGCCAAGTTAGAAGCCTGTCTTAAGGAAATCAAAGCTTGGATGACTTGTAATTTCCTGCTATTAAATTCAGATAAGACTGAAGTCATTCTTGTTGGTCCAAAAAACCTTAGAAATTCCTTTCCAAATCAAACTTTCAGTTTGGATGCGGTTACTCTTTCTCTCAATAGCTCTGTGAGGAACCTTGGAATTATTTTTGATCAGGATTTGTCCTTCAATTCACATATTAAATTTGTTTCTAAGACTGCCTTCTATCATTTGCGTAATATTGCCAAGATTAGGAGCATCTTGTCTCAGAGTGATGCTGAGAAACTGATCCACGCTTTTGTTAGCTCGAGATTAGATTATTGTAATTCTTTATTATCAGGCTGTCCTAAAACATCTTTAAAAAGTCTTCAGCTGATCCAAAATGCTGCAGCAAGAGTTTTAACAGGTACTAGAAAGAGAGATCATATCTCTCCGGTTCTGGCCTCCCTTCATTGGCTTCCCATAGAGTTTAGAATTAAGTTTAAAATCCTTCTTCTTACTTACAAAGCTCTAAACAATCAGGCTCCTTTTTATTTAAAAGATCTGATACTACCGTATTATCCTAACAGAGCATTACGCTCCCAAAATGCAGGATTACTTGTAATACCTAGAATCTCCAAAAGTACAATGGGAGGCAGAGCCTTCAGTTATCAAGCTCCTCTCCTGTGGAATCAGCTGCCAATCTGGATTCGGGAGTCAGACTCGATCTCTGTTTTTAAGAATAGGGCTAAAACCTACCTTTTTGATATAGCCTACAATTAGGGAGGGATCATGTGTTTCTGAACCCTCCCTTAGTTATGCTGCTAATAGGTTTAGTCAGCCGGGGGACCTCCAGTAATGCACTGGGCCTCACTCCTTTCCTCACTCTCTATGAAATAGTTTTTTTTGCTGGTCATTAACATTTGTTTGTTCTCTCCCATAGATTGAGTCCCCATCGTGCTGTTTGCTCTCTACATGTCTGTTCTTTTCTTTTTCTCTATCCCCTCACCCCCCAGCCAGTCGCAGCAGATGACTGCCCCTCCCTGAGCCTGGTTCTGCTGGAGGTTTCTTCCTGTTAAAAGGGAGTTTTTCCTCTCCACCGTCGCCAAGTGCTTGCTCACAGGGGATCGCCTGATTGCTGGGGTCTTTCTGCAACTGTGGGGGTTCCCCCCTACACTTGAAAGTGCTATGAGATGACTGTTGTTGTGAAATGGCGCTATATAAATAAAGTTGAATTGAATTGAATTGAATTGAATTGAAAAGAGGAACCACCATCCTGGTTTGCCATGCCAAAGACACTGTCCCCGACCTCCACGCAATGTTGCAGAGGCATGTCAACCATGACGGCCCTACAACATCCAGGGCCTTGAGGTACTCAGGGTGAATCTCGTCCACCCCTGGGGCCCAGCCACCGAGGAGCTTTTGAACCACCTTTGCAATCTCAGCCCCTATGATGGGCGAGTCGTCCCCCTTGTGCACAAGCCTTGCTTCCTCTGTATGGAAGGTGTGCCAGTGGGAAGTATTCCTTCCACTTGCCGACGATGTCCCCAGTCGAAGTCAGCAGCGCCCCATCCGCACCATACACAGTGTGGACGGGGAGCTGCTCCCCCCTCCTGAGCCGCCGGACAGTTTGCCAGAATCTCTTCGAGGCTGACCGAAAGTCTTGTTCCATGGCCTCACCGAACTCCTCCCACGCCCGAGTTTTTGCTCCAGCAACCACCCGAGCTTCACTCCGCTTGGCCTGCCGGTACACCTCAGCTACTTTGGGAGATCCACAAGCTAACCAAGCTTGATAGGACTCCTTCTTCAGCTTAATAGCACCCCCCCCCCCTCACCACTGGTGTCCACCACTTGGTTCAGGGGTTGCCACCATGAGATGCACTGATGACCTTGTGGCCACAGCTCTGGGCAGCCACTTCAACAATGGAGGTGGAGAACATGGTCCATTCAGACTCCATGTCTCCAGACTCCCTTGGAATGAGATTGAAGTTCTTCTGGAGGTATGAGTTGAAGACCTCCTGGACAGAGGGCTCAGCCAGACTTTCCCAGCACACCCTCACTATACGTTTGGGTCTACCAGGTCTGAATGGCATCTTCCCCTGCCATCGGATCCAACTCAACACCAGGTGGTGATCGGTTGACAACTCTGCACCTCTCTTTACCCGAGTGTCCAAGACATACTAGAATAGAATAGAATAGACTTTATTTGTCATTATAACAAGTACAACGAAATTAAAATGCAAACCAGTCAGTGAATTAAAAGTAAAAAGAAGCTTAAAAAGATTATATGCATTACTAATTTTAAACATCACACACACTCAATTTCACAGTTTCAAACCTCATGTTCTGCTAGAGTTCAGTGAGGTAATTGCGGTCGGATAAAAACTGTTTTTGAATCTGTTTGTCCTTGTTTTAATTGCTCTAAACCGCCTTCCTGATGGTAGTAGTTGGAAGAGAGCGTGACCGGGATGGAATGGGTCCTTCGAGATTTTTTTGTGCCTTTTTAAGGCAGCGGGCATGGTGCAGATCTTCAAGACTGAGGAGAAGGCAACCAACAATTTTTTTGGGCTGTGTTGCTGACAGTCTGAAGAGCTTTTTTCTGAGCTACCGTGCAGCTGCTGAACCAAATACAAATACAATAAGTTAAAATGCTCTCAATAGAGCAACGATAAAAAGACAACAGCAGTCTCTGACAGATGTTGTTTCCTCTCAACAACCTGAGGAAATGTAGTCTCTGCTGGGCTTTTTTCAGCAGCTCAGTTGTGTTCACCCCCCATGTCATGTCCTCCTGAATATGGACCCCCAGGAAGCGGAAAACCTTGACCCTCTCCACACCCGTACCACTAATAGTCAGAGGTTGAATGTCTGTTTTATTTCTTCTGAAGTCTATGATGACCTCCTTTGTTTTTGTGACATTTAAAAGAAGGTTGTTGTCCCCACACCACTCTGTCAACTGCTGCACCTCACCCCTAAAACCGGTTTCATCTCCCCCAGAGATGAGCCCCACCACTGTGGTGTCGTCGGCAAACTTGATGATGCTGTTGCTGTGGTGTATGGGGGTGCAGTCATAGGTGTAAAGGCTGTGCAGTAGGGGGCTCAGCACACAGCCTTGTGGGGAGCCGGTACTGAGACTAATGGTGGTGGACATGTGAGGTCCCACTTTAACCCTCTAGCTGCGATCTGAGAGGAAACTTTGGATCAAGTACAAATGGAATATGGAAGTCCTAATTCCCTGAGTTTGGACACCAGTCTGCCAGGGAGGATGGTGTTAAAGGCGGAGCTATAGTCCACAAATAGCATCCGCACATAGCTATCTGGCTGCTCCAGGTGAAACAGGGCAGCATGGAGGGCTGTGGCTACAGCATCCTCAGTGGATCTGTTGGTTCTATAAGCGAACTGGTGGGGGTCCAAACACTATGGGAGAAGTGATATAATGTGGGCTCTGACAAGCTTCTCAAAACACTTCATCACCATTGGAGTCAGAGCCACTGGCCGGTAATCATTAAGACTGGTAACATTGTGTTTTTTGAGTATAGGAATTATGGTGGAAGATTTTAAACAGTGTGGGACAGTAGACTGTGACAGGGACCGGTTAAAAATCCTAGTAAAGATTCCAGTCAGCTGGTACGCACAGTCCTTCAGCACACGCCCGGAGACACTGTCAGGTCCAGTGGCCTTCTCGGATTGACCGCTCCCAGAACTCTCCTCACCTCATACTCCTTGACAATGAGGCTTGGGCTACTGGGAGCTGTGGGCTCCGTTGTTGTTTCTATCACTGGAGGCTCCACCTCAAAACGAGCAAAGAAAATATTCAGGTCCTCTGCCAGTGAGGGGCTCCCTGCAGCCGCTCTAGGGTTGGCTCTGAAATTAGTGAGCTGCTGCACCCCCTCCCACACCTGTCTGCTGTTATTACTATCCAGGTGGTCCTCAATCCTCCTCCTGTATTCCCTCTTGGCCTTCCTGATGCCTCTTTTCAGGTTAGCCTGGGCTAAACTATAATGAGCCGTGTCGCCTGACCTGAAGGCAGCTCTCCTCTCCCTCAACAGTTGCTGGACCTCCCGGGTCATCCAGGGCTTTCTGTTAGGATAAATCCTGATGTCTTTCTCAACTGTGACAGTGTCCATGCAGGTTTTAATATAACACAGCACACTATCCGTAAATATGTCCAGGTCTGGGTGTTCAAAAATGTCCCAATTTGTCCTATTGAAGCAGTCCTGCAGCTGCAGAGTTGCACCATCGGGCCATGTTTTAACTGTTTTTGTAATAATAGGAGCAGTTTTCCTGAGCGGTACATATGCTGGGATTACACGTTGGGACATGTGGTCAGACTGGCCCAGATGTGAAAGTGGGATGACCCTAAAGCCCTGCTTGACGTTGGAATACAGTTTATCAAGTGTATTTGCTCCCCTAGTAGCACAATTAACATGCTGATGGAACTTGGGGAGCAGCTTTTTCAAGTCCAAATGATTAAAATCCCCTGCTACAACATGCACAGCCTCAGGATGTAAACTCTGCTGTTTGCTCAGACTGTCATATAAATATCCGTTAGCCACGTTAGCACTAGCATCAGGTGAAATGTATACAGTGGTTTCCATGACGACGGTGAATTCCCTCGTTAAATAGAAGGGTCTACATTTTACAGTCACATATTCCAAGTCTGAGGAGCAGTGACTGTCTACAGTCGCCGTGTCTGTGCACCAGCTGTTGTTAATGTACATGCAGAGCCCACCTCCTCTGGTCTTCCCGGAGTCCCTAGTTCTGTCATGCCGCTGTACGGTATAGCCTGCTAGCTCGATAGCATTGTCCGGGATGGATGGTTGAAGCGAAGTCTCGGTGATCAGCAGAATGCAGCTATCCCTTATCGGTTTCGTTGTTATCTGCAGCCTCAGCTCTTGTTCAAGAGTGCTCTGATGTTTGAGATGAAGAGACTCGGTAGCGGTGGTCTGTGTGGCTGCCGCCGTAGTCTAGCTAGCGCCCTGGCCCGGCATCCCCGCTTCTGTCTCCTCTCTCTCCGCTGCCGCCGGTGGCTCCTCTCTGGGATGGTAATCCACGGAGCGCCCGGTCCCCTCGCTATCAACGCCGGTATGTCATGCAATCGAACAAACTCGGCTGTAACATTCTGCTTGCATGAAACTCCAATCGTAAGGAGCTCATGCCGGCTGTAGTTGTTTTTAGCCCAGCCGCTGCAACTGTGTGCGCCGCCATTGTGCCATATAAGTGCACCATTGTGCCATACTGTCGCAGGTCTAATGACATGACAACAAAATCAATCATCGACCTGCAATCTAAGGTGTCCTGGTGCCAGGTGCTCATATGGACACCCTTACACTTGAACATGGTGTTTGTTGTGGACAAACTATGGTTAGCACAGAAGTCCAATAACTGAACACCACTCGAGTTCAGATCAGGTGGGCTGTTCCTCCCCATCACCCCCCTCCAGGTTTCACTGTTGTTGCCCACATGTGCATTGAAGTCCCCCAGTAGGCCAACAGAGTCTCCAAGAGGAGCACCCTAAAGCTATCCAGTCAGAGACTCCAAAAAGGGTGGGTACTCTGAACCATCATTTGGTGCATAGGCGCAAATGATGGTCAGTGTGGGGAGCATGAAATGAAGAAGCTGAATTGTTTCATGATTCAGGTTTTAATATTGTAGTCACATCCCCAACATATCTCTCAGGAACAGAAGAGAGTGAACTCAGTCAGAACCCCCTTATTTATACATACCGGTACATCAAAAGCCAAATCACACATCCTTGTCAAATCCTCTTATTGATCATAACTCCCCCTCAATGTCCTTCAGTCCTCCACCTGGCCCCAGGGGGTCAGGAAGTCTTTTCAGGTCCTTACCGCCGTGTCTCCGTCTCCCTGCTGTTCTTCACCGGCAGTCCAGACCTATTGTCCTCCTCTAAGACGTGAGGTCAGTCCACATATGCAATCTTAAACATCCCCTTGTGCTTATACATATGTAGGCATGAATACATGAGCCACAGCCCCCCCCCCCCCCAAACGTCGAAGAATGGACAATATATTTGGGTTCACAAAATATGATGACATCAATGGCATAACTATACAACTTGATCACATTAAAAAAATTCAGCGACCACATCAACAGCATAGTCTATACAGCATGATCACATTAACAATTTGGTGATAACACCAACAGCATAGTCTACACAATGTGCTCGCATTAAAAAAAAATTCAGTGATAACACCAACAGTATAGCCTATGCCACATGATCACATCAAACATCAGTCTGTACGTCGTCTGGGTTTCAACCGTCTTCTGAATCTGCTGTACTTAGGCCTCGCCGTCCCAGCGGTGCTGTCCTGCAAAGAATCTGCAGCCTGAGGAAGAGAGTGGTTATTTGATCCCTGCGGGGGGTCCGGGACGTGTTCCCTGGGGAGTCTGCCACATCGAGGTGCCCTCGCCACCCGTACAGACTCGTCGTTCATCACAAAAGCAGGCTTTAGTCTGTCAATACTGACTGTCTCTTTCCTGTCTCCTAAATCTAGCACAAAATGCTTATCACCAGTTTCCAGCACCCTAAATGGACCATCATATGGCGGCCGGAGGGTCGGTCTTAAAGCCTCGTGCCTAACAAAAACGAACTCGGCATTTTTTAAAGCCTGAGGAACAAACACCCACGGAAAAGTGTGATGAACGGGGCCCGGGAGCATGTCCGCTTCCGTGCCGCTTAGTGGTGTCAGAGCTGGGAGCACGCATTCGCGGAAGTAAAAAGAGCCTTGGCTGATGCCACGCTTTTAGCCCACCCCAAACCATCGGCCCGCATAGCGCTCACCACGGACGCATCGGATTTGGCCATAGGGGCGGTCGTGGAACAACACGTGGACGGAGTTTGGCAGCCGTTAGCATTTTTCAGCAATCCTTGAACGAAACCGAGCGCAAATACAGCACGTTTGACAGAGTGCTGTTAGCGCTCCATTTGGCCATTCGCCATTTCCAGTTCTGGCTGGAAGGTCGGTGTTTCACGGCTTTTGTCGACCATAAACCGCTCACTTTCGCGATGTCTAAAATTTCAGAACCTTGGTCGGGCCGGCAGCAGAGGCATCTGGCCGCAATTTCGGAATTTACTACGGACATTCATCACGTCGGGGTCACCAATGTGGGGAGCGTGAAATGAAGAAGCTGAATTGTTTCATGATTCAGGTTTTAATATTGTAGTCACATCCCCAACATATCTCTTAGGAACAGAAGAGAGTGAACTCAGTCAGAACCCCCTTATTTATACATACAACATCAAAAGCCAAATCACACATCCTTGTCAAATCCTCTTATTGATCATAACTCCCCCTCAATGTCCTTCAGTCCTCCACCTGGCCCCAGGGGATCAGGAAGTCTTTTCAGGTCCTTACCGCCGTGTCTCCGTCTCCCTGCTGTTCTTCACCGGTGGTCCAGACCTATTGTCCTCCTCTAAGACGTGAGGTCAGTCCACATATGCAATCTTAAACATCCCCTTGTGCTTATACATATGTAGGCATGAATACATGAGCCACAGTCAGGACCCGTGTCCCAACACGAAGTCGCAGGGAAACAACCCTTTCATCCACGGGGAAAACTCCAATATAGAGGCAGCAAGGTGAGGGGATACAAGAATAACCACCCCTGCTTGTCGCCTCTCGCCCGGGGCAACGTCAGAGTAGGCCAAGCTCCAGCCCCTCTCCAGCAGACTGGTTCCAGAACCAGAGCTATGTGTTGAGGTGAGGCAGACTATATCTAGCTGGTATCGCTCAAACTCATACACCACCTTAGGCTCCTGTCCCACCACAGAGGTGACATTCCATGTCCTAAAAGCCAGTTTAGGAAGTCTGGGATCAGACCACCAAGGTGTCTGCCTTCGACCACAACCTGAGCCGCATAGCACCAGTCCCCCATGGTTCCTCCTGCAGGTAGTGAGGCCACTGGAGGGCGGACCCATGTAATTCTTTCGGCCCGGCCAGGTCCCATGGGTAGAAACCCGGTCACTAGGCGTGAGCCATTGAGCCCCTCCCCCAGGCCTGGCTCCAGGATGGGGCCCTGGTAACCCCATACTAGGCGGGGTACACTGAATCCTTGTTCTAACATTCATCATGAGAGTCTGTTGAATCGTCTGTTTCTTTCTGCATGTTTGTTTTTTTTCCTTATACATCTGTGACTTTTTCATTGCCCCCCCCCCCCCGTTGTAATCACTTTTTTGGTGGTGGTAGTGGGGTGTTGTCATACACTTGAGACAATTTTCTTATAAATTATATTTTCCTCATAAATTTGTGACCTTTTCTGACAACTTTTTAATCATAGATTTATAATGCTTTTCTCATTCATTTGTAACTCCTCCATTCCTTTGCAACTCTGCTTGAATAGAATGGTAAATGGCATTCACTTATATAGTGCTTTTATTCTCATCTCTTGATGACCAAAGCACTTTACAGATCCTGCTATCCACCCATTCATACACAATCACACACTAGAAGAACAGTGAAACTCAATAAAGTGACCAAAAATGCAGGATTTCTGGTGAGAATAAGATATAAATAAGCACATTTATCTATAAGCAATCTTCAAATCAGTAAAGTCAAAAGCAACTTGGAGAGTACGTCCAAATTTTCTTGAGTAAATTGTTTTATTTTTCTTACAACATGTACTGAAAAAGAGTAATAAGTATCCTACAGTAAAGCTCCTCATGCAAGTATAATTTTATGAAAAGCTTACTTGAGTACATGCATATGAGGAAATGCAACTAGTCACTACACAACTGTGGTCATCTGGATCCTGAAACCTCTTCTCAATTCTGTGTAAGGAAGACTTGTATATGAATCCACACTCATGCATTCATATGATTGTTCAATGACTCACAGTTCAGTCATACCCAGGTGTGTTGGTTTTTAATCTCAGTATTTATATCCTTAGTGCAATAAAATGCATCCTTCCAGTGCATGGATTTTATGCTTCAGTCAAACCCACATCTGTTTACATCAGTATTTATGTTCAAGGTCTCTTCATATCAACATTTCACATTAAGATATTTTTTCTGTGAGAAAACATATAAGGATAGAGGAATCATTTTTTTTTTTTTTTTTTTTTTTTACCACAGAGACCAGGGAAGAAAAGTACCTTGTGTTCATTTGTTTGAATCAAGAAACAATTCTAAAACACCATCATTCTGATTTTTTTCTTTTTAAACCATCACCACACACTCATTGGTGTAATTCATGGTTAGAACCCTTATACGAGGTCACAAAGGCTCATTTCTGTACTATCAAAACCTAGTGATTCGTCTTGGTGTTTGTTTCTGAAAGTTCACTCTTATTATCATCACAGTAACACATGCACAAAACAGATTCAAAGAGAAAACACAAGCAAAGGTAAACCAGGTAATGTTTTAACTTGTGTTCTCAGTGATGTGAAAAGAGAAAGAAAATCCTCTTTTGATTCATCATCTCATGGATCGCCTGCAACTTGAAAAAGAAGAAAAGCGAGCCTCTCTCTCTAGAAATCATTTATTAATGCATAAATAAAATGTGACAGAACACATTTCTACATTTTTTTTAAAGAATTCAGCATCATTTCTTCTTTTCTATACACTTTGTAGCAAAACAACACAAGTAAATAAATGTTAGTTCAAAGGTTTACTGATGGCAAAACAACCTTTTAAGGTGTTTGTTAATTTCTTTCATTTTCAGTCCATAAATGATCGGGTTACAGAGTGGACTGTACACTAAAATTTGCATTGTCATAATAAAACGTGCAGTTTTAGGTAAACTGGATTCTATTTTAACTATGATGACATCATAAGAAAATAAAATAGAGTAGTTAATCAAAACCACAAGGTGAGGTAAACAGGTCTGTGTGGCCTTTTTTCTGACTTCTCCACTACTCTGATAAGCTGATGTTCCTACTCTGATGTTCCTTCTCAAGATGGCGACCGGGATGGTCACACTTTTTCAGTGCTGAGACAAAGTCACTGATTTTGCCATTAAAAGTGGCTGGCCTGCAGCGATCGGCGCTCGTGGCGAACACGCACGGGCTGAATTGCCACCTCCGTTGGATTGCCCTTTAATCGCCTTTCTCCAGCGACTTCCTGCGCCTTCCTGAAGCGATTGCTAAGCTAACACTAGTTAGCTTAATGCTACCTGAAGCGATTGCTAAGCTAACACTAGTTAGCTTAATGCTGGCGCCAGTCTCTAAATAACTAACCTACAGCGATCGGATATACCTCCGGTGGATTACCCCTTTGATCGCTTTTATCCGGCCACTGTGAGTAAACTGACCAGCGATTCCAGCGCTTCCTTGTGATTCACTGATGTGCCCTACCTGAAGCGATTGCTAAGCTAACGCTAGTTAGCTTAATGCTGGCGCCAGCCATTCCACCTAACACCAGCCTGAATCAAAGCCCAGCTGCGAGGCCCAGCGGAGATACTACCAGGCAGGCGGCTATTTGTTTGACGGGGCTCAGCAGAGATTTCACCCAGGCAGACGGCGGTAGGCGGCGGTGCCCAGCGGAGGACTTACCGTGACTGCAGCGGCGGTGTGCGACGAGACTACCCGAAGTGATTGCTAAGCTAACGCTAGTTAGCTTAATGCTGGCGCCAGTCATTCCACCTTACACCAGCCTGAATCGAAGCCCAGCTGCGAGGCCCAGCGGAGATACTACCAGGCAAGCGGCTATTTGTTGACGGGGCTCAGCAGAGATTTCACCCAGGCAGACGACGGTAGGTGGCGGTGCCTAGCGGAGGACTTACCGTGACCTCAGCGGAGCTCGGTGGCAGCGGCGGTGTGTGACGAGACTCGGTTGGAGGAGCGGGACGGGAGACCAGTTACGGCGACTATGAGCAACGAGACCAGCAACGGAAGGGGCTAGTTGGCTAGCTGAGGCCCAGCTGGATTCGAGGACGATCGGATCAGATTCTGGCGATATAAGCAGAATTTATTTTACTATCCACAGATTTTCTTTTTCCTTCTTTCCAAGAAAGACTGAAGATGGCTGCCACCGGATTAAAAAGTGGGCTGATGGGCACCACTAATAAGCCTTCTCTACTTCTCTACTTCCTCTTCGTTTTGTCTTTGTGTGTCTGGACCTGCAACAAGAAGGATTTTCCGACAAACTCAACCAAAGGTGAAGTTAAAAAGTTTTATCTGTATGGATTTGGGCTTGGTCATCTCACCCTACACTCTATGTGGTCTTTAAAAGCCCTGAGCAAAAACTTCCAAATTAAGGCAAACATGGCTGTTAAGCAAAAATCACAATATGGCAGAGGATATACAATTAAAGTTCTGTTAGTTCTGCTACTTCTGGGAGGAGATATTCACCTTAACCCTGGACCTGCCACTATTAAACAGCAGACCACTGGGTTAGCACAAAACCGAGCTGTACAAAAGCAAAAACAACATTTATTTTTCCAAACTGTTAATCATGCACGAGTTCTTTGGGACACCAAGGCTAAACCAAAGGGGATCCTCGGCGGTCATTTAAACATACGGAGCATAATCCCCAAAAGAGATGAGATTTCGGTGTTGCTGTTGGACTCAAATCTGGACTACCTTTGTCTCTCAGAAAGCTGGCTACACAGTAACATAGACACTAATATGATCGATATTGTGGGCTACCAGTGTTTTAGAAAAGACAGGCAGGTAGGGAGGGGAGGAGGTGTTTTAATTTACATCAAAGAGAAATATAAATGTCAACTGGTTGATTTGAATACTTCACTTGAATGTTTAGCTGTGAATGTATGTCTCTCTCCGGTAATGAATTTCAACATTGCAGTAGTGTACAACCCACCGTCACACAACTCTTCCTTTTATAATGAATTAAGTGATCTGGTTAAACAACTTGAGAAGAACAGAGAAACAATAATTCATGGTGACTTTAATATCAACTGGTCTGATAAAAAAGACAAACAAAAACTGAAAAGCCTCATGACTAAATTTAATTACCAGCAAATCATCAAAGGACCCACCAGGATAACCAAACAATCCAGAACACTTATTGACATGGTATTTACTAATAAACCAGAACGAATAACCAGAACCTATAATCTTGTAACTGGTCTCTCAGATCATAACATGGTTCTTGCTGTCAGGAAACTTACTAAAAAGCGACTACAGTATTTTGGGGGAGTCGATATTGACAAATCAAATTTTATTATCCCCAAATCAAAAAATGAGGAGTTTGAACATTACTTAGAGAATCAAAATTGGGAGCAGCTCATGTCAACATGTGAAGTAGATGATTGTTGTAATTTTATAACTGCAACAATCACAAAGTCTATAGAAAAATTTTCAAAGCAAATTAAAAGTAGACAACAGAAGATTAGCCTACCATGGTTAAATAATGAAATAAGAAAACTTATGAAGAGACGAGACTATGCACTGAAAACATCACTAACCTCCAAACTACAAAATGATCACCTTGTGTACAAAAGTTTAAGAAATAAAGTGGTACATGAGCTGCGAAAATCAAAAATATCTTATTACAATAAACTGATAGATCATGCAAAGGGTAACAACAGTTCCCTATGGAGGCATTTAAATAACTTAACTAATAAAAAAAACGATCAGAAGGGGGTAAAGGAACTTAGAATCAATGGCAAGACCGTCAGTGACAAGGCTACTTTGGCAAATGAATTTAATTCACACTTTGTGGGCTCTGTGGAAGACTTAACAAAAATTTTTGTGCTGCCAAATGTGCTCAACAACACAAATTCCATACTTCCAACAGACACTTTTCACATTGATGAGGTAAATGAGAAGTTAATTGCTGGTATTGTTAAAACACTGTCAAACTCAAAAACTAATGATATCTACAATATGAGCACCTCCTTTCTCAAAATGCACAGCAAAATATTAATCAAACCACTGACTCATCTCATTAATCTCTCCATTAGGTCTAGTACATTTCCATCTGGCTGGAAAAAAGCTGTCGTCATACCAGTTCATAAATCAGGCAGTAAAGACGATATATGCAATTACCGCCCAATCTCTATCTTACCAGTCCTATCTAAGGTTCTTGAAAAAGTTGTAGCTACACAGCTGATAGACTACTTACAAGACAGTCAACTTCTTCATCCACATCAATTTGGTTTTAGACCAGGATACTCAACAGAAACAGCAAATTGTTGCCTTATTGAAAACGTCAAACAGTCCTTGGACAGGGGTAATGTGGTAGGAGCTGTTTTTCTAGATCTCAAAAAGGCTTTCGATACTGTAAACCACAGTTTGCTTTTATCCAAAATGGTATCTTTTAACTTCTCCCCAAATACATTAGAATGGTTTGCATCTTATCTCCAGAATAGAGAACAGTGTGTAAAAGTTCACCAGGATAAATCCTCATTTTTAAACAACCGCATGGGTATCCCACAAGGGTCCATTCTTGGTCCTTTACTTTTCAGCATTTTTATTAATGACCTGCCGTTACACTGCTCAGCTGCAACATGCCAACTTTATGCAGATGATGCAGTTATTTACACAGCTGCCAAGACTCCAGCACAGGCTGCAGATGTACTGTCTACAAGTATGGTTGATGTCCAATAGTGGCTCCTCAAGAACCATCTATTGCTGAACCTTCAGAAAACAGTCTCAATGTGCTTTTCAATCAAAAAATGTAACCTGCAACATTTTAAAGTTAATATACATGATCATGACATCAGTTTAGCTACAGAATTCAAATACCTTGGCATTGTACTAGATCCTCAACTCAAATTTAATCTTCATATAAAGAAAATTTCAAAAACAGTAAAAAAAATCTGAACTGCTTTAAATTAATTAGATATTACATACCTTACGAAGCAGCTGCACTGTATATGCATTCTATGGTTTTTTCTCATATATCATACTGTTTGACAGTCTGGGCTCAAGCAGCCCCTTCCACAATAAGACATATAGGTTCATTATATAATCAAACCCTATAAATCTTGGACAAAAAGCCCATTAGGTGGCATCACTGTAATGTTTTAAAAAAATACAACCTATTGAGTTTTGAGAGCTTCATTGACCTCTGTCTTCTGAAATTAACGTTCAAATGTTTCCATAAATCAGCGCCCGAGCCACTTGCTGGTTTTGTCCAAAGACAGGACAGCAGCAGAGCCACCAGGAGTTCTGTTAACAATAACTGTAAAATATTCCACCGCAGAACCACATTTGGACAAACAGCTTTCTCTATAAAGGGCAGTCACATCTGGAACACAATGCCAAATGAAATTAAAATAATAACGGACTTTAAAACATTCACTAAAAATGTTAAAAACTGGCTGAAAAATAAACAAGAATGTACTCATGTATGAATTAATTGTCTGCAAAGTGAGAGTGAATGAAGGGAAGGAATAAATGTATTTGTTTATAGTGAGTGACGGAGGGAGGAAGGCCTGAAATAGGCAAATGTGAGTTATGTTATATGTGTTAAATGTGAGTCAGGCTGTTATATTTGTGTATTTATAATATTTATAATATTTATGTTAAATGTGAGTCAGGCTGTTATATTTGTGTATTTATAATATTTATAATATTTATAATTGTGTATTTATAATTTGTCTGCATTGATGTATGTGGTTATTGTGTATATTTTTTATCTTGATTCTTTTTTCTAAAGCCCATCCAGGGACAAGAGTTGCAAATTAGCTAATAGCTATACACTCTATGTGCAACACATCAGATTGATTGTCTTTGATTAATTGTCTATGTTTATTGCACTGTCCCTGTCAAATAAACTAATCTACTACTACTACTACTGCTATTATAATAATCCTGATGTATGTAAAAATGATGAAAAGCAGTGGCAAAAGCCCAGTGTTAATGAGAACTATTATGCCATATACAGACAGGATCCTTGAAGCCACACAGAGACCATAGGCTGAATTGTTACAAAATATACCTTTCAAGGTAGAGTTGCAGAGTTTGCTGTTGATATTCACAAGAACTGGCACTGCAATATGACCAGCAGGCACAAGCCAAGCTAAAACCAGTAAAACAGTAACAGTGGTTTTCCTCACAATTGTTACATATTTCAGAGGGTTACACACAGATATGTACCTGTCATAGGCCATGGCTGCCAACAGTAAGAACTCAGAACTGCTTAAAGTGTAAAAAATAAAAATCTGCAAGAGACAGGCTTGATATGATATAATCTGTTTCTCAGACAAGAAGTCAATCAAGAGCTTTGGGTAGATGTTTGTGCTGAAAAGAATAGAGTTCAGTAACAGAGCTGCAATGAAAACATACATGGGCTCGTGCAGGTTCCTGTGAATGACAATCAGGCGTATGATACAACCATTGAATAAAATGATCAGAATATATGCTGTGAACATGAGCAAAAAGTAAAGGTACCTGTATTTGTGTACTTCAACATGACCACCAAGCGTTACATATGTCAAATTTAATTCAACATCCATTTAGGTGACAAAAATAGAAAACAGTCAAACTAGCAATCTAGGATATCACAAATATTCATACCAAATCATAAGATTTACTTACCATTTACAGTTGGCACACGTGTTGGCACAGAAAATAGGCATACCAATGATTGTGCGATGATTTTATACGACTGTATCACTCTCCGCGGATCTCATTAACCATTGCTAAAGACGTCATCACCCTCACAGAACTCAGGAGAACTGAACCTACAGTCAGCACAACTACACATGTTAAAAACAAACAAAAAAATAGGTTTGTAAAAACTTCAGATAAAGGTAAGTACTTCACATGTTAATTATTAGACACACAAGAATTAAAGTTACATAGTAATCTTTATCAAGGACACTGTGGAAGGTAACACTGGAGGCCAGTTCCAACAGGCCACACAAATCAAAGGTGATCCTCCAGTTATTTTTCATCTATGTTTAGATCAGCTCAAATCAAGGGAACAAACAGTGAATATGCGTTTTACTATTAATGCAATGAAAAAATGGCTTTGTGCTGACGAAAAAGCACACAAAAATGTTTTCATAACTCCTTTAACCCCTTGCACTCCAGTCAATTTTCCTAAAAATGCCAAAAAATAATGTGCCCAAAGTAAATCGAAAGCTGTTCTTCAACCCTTTGCAGCATCTTCATGGGGTTGGTCTCATTTAAAAGAAAACACTTTGAATTTTTTGGCAAAACAGTCATAATCTGCTCCGGCCACTGAGTTACAGTCATCTAAACATACTGAACTTGAAGAAAATAAATTTGGACACAATGTTTTTTTGGATACAAATGCTTGCAAATAACACACAGCTTCAGATCCGGGCTGGAAAATACAACAGAAATGTAGAACCAAGTGTTATCCAGTTAAGGTCCAAATTTTGTAACAATACCACAAAAAATGAATATATTACACAGCTTTGTTCTCAGGTAGTTCCCAGACGTTTTGGAACTGTGCCAAATTGTGCCAAATGGCACAGTTTGGAAAAACGTCTGTAACTTTTGAATGATTCAATGTAGAAGCTTCATTTTGGGCTCTAATGAAAGGTCACACTCAGGGCTGTGTCTGTGTGTGTGTGGGGGGGGTTGCCCCCCCCTCGCTACAGAGGACGGAGTTCGGCCATCGCTACATGACAGATTACACTCGGATGTGGCGATGTGGCCACAGCAGCGCAGTCACCGCGGCTCCCCCCCCCCCCCCCGCTACAGAATAGTCGTGGCGGGGGGGGGCGTTCATGGTCCAGAGGCGGCGAATGAACCGTGTACCGCAGCGCACGCACTTCGGACATCGTGCGCCGCACAGTTGTAATTTACCGATCGGTCAAAAGTCATTTTTGATTACAATTTTCAGGGATAAAAAATAATTTGGCTTATAACACCTTACCTCTTCACAGCCACATTGTCCTGGCCAACTTCTCTTCCTCATTGTCAGACGAACGCGACGCTGGTCCGTTCGTGGTTCTGGTCTCGCGACCCGGTCAAAACATAATTCCATGATTGTGGTTTTGGCGAATGATTTACGACCTTCGTCATCGGCCTCCGTTGGTCTATGATGACCATATAAGAGAATCCTAAACATTCTGCTGGAATTAAAAAAAAAATAAATAAAGCACTGCCAGTGGCTGCTGAAGCAGTATCTCTTCACCCAGCTTTAGACAAAACAGCTCAGCGAACTTCTGTGCTTCAATTGGCTCGCTGCGTTGGTAGGCAGGTCCTTCTTGCTAGGTTTTCAGTCATTGGTTCTTCAAGGTTTCAGAAACCCAATTCAAGGCTCTTATTAGTCGAATGAGAGGTCAATCATATCCAGTCTGTTCGCGGCTGTGTCTGAAGTAGAAGAACTTTTTTTTTTTTGTCAGTGTACTCTCGTGCGCCCTCGTGCACTCGAGGACGCACGAGAGCGCCCTCGTGCACTCTGGGACGCACGAGAGCGCCCTCGTGCACTCTGGGACGCAGAGACTTGCCCGTCCGCGGTACAACGGAGTGCAAGAGGTTAATTGTTCAGAGGTGTTTGGGCATAACATGCAATAACCCAATCAGAATGGCTCCTCTTCTCACCTTTTACGGACAGAGGGGCATGATCTAAGGGGAGTTGCTGTTGTAAAGGCGTCTACCTTTTAGGGCAGATGGGGAAAAGACATGCTCATTTGTGAAGTGAAAATGCATGCAGAAATCATTGGTCTGTGCTGCCTATTATTAAGCAAGGCATTGGTTACAATTCCAGGCACTAGTTAGTTAATGCTTGGGTAACAAGCAGATGGAGAGATGGGTGGAGCACTACTCCGACCTCTACTCCAGACAGAACACAGTGACACCGTCAGCCATTGATGCCATCGATTGCCTGCCATCCATGGATGAACTTGACGCCGAGCCAACCATCGACGAACTCAGCAAGGCCATTGATAGCTTGGCTGCTGGCAAGGCACCCGGCAACAACGGCATACACCCCAACCTGATCAAGCACTGCAAGACCGCCCTACTGCTGCCATTGCATGACGTCCTCTGCCAGTGCTCGAAGGAAGGTGCCGTACCACAGGACATGAGGGACGCCAAGATCATCACCCTCTACAAAAACAAAGGGGAGAGAAGCGACTGCAACAACTACAGGGGCATCTCCCTCCTCAGCGTTGTTGGCAAAGTCTATGCACGAGTTGTTCTCGTTCATCTACAGAAGCTTGCCGAACGTGTCTACCCCGAGTCTCAGTGTGGCTTCCGCGTTGAGCGATTGACGGTAGACATGATATTCTCCATCTGCCAACTCCAGGAGAAATGCAGAGAACAGAACATGCCCCTGTACGTCGCCTTCATCGACCTCACCAAAACGTTCGATCCGGTCAGCAGAGAGGGCCTTTTCAAGATCCTGCCAAAGACAGGATGCCCACCAAAGTTGCAAAGCCTCATCGAATCGTTTCACACCAACATGCAGGGGATAGTGCAGCACAACGGCAACGTCTCAGAGCCATTCAACATACGCAGCGGAGTGAAACAGGGCTGTGTACTTGTGCCAACCCCCTTTGGGATTTTCTTTGCTATGCTCCTGAGGCATGCCTTCAGCACAGCAACAGAGGGATTCTACCTGCACAGAAGATCTGACGGCAGGCTTTTCAACCTCGCCCGCCTGACAGCCAGAACCAAAGTACGTGAGGCTCTAATCAGAGACATGCTGTTCGCAGACGACGCTGCAGTCGTGACCCACACACAGCAGGAGCTTCAGACCCTGATGGACCGCTTCTCCCAGGCATGCAAGGACTTCGGGCTTACCATCAGCCTGAAGAAGACTAACATCTTGGCGCAAGGCACGAAAGCACCACCAACCATCACCATTGACGACTACGAGCTGGAGGTCGTGAATCAGTTCACGTACCTGAGGTCCATGATCAGCAGCAACCTCTCCCTTGATACAGAGATCGACAAGAGGATTGGAAAATCAGCCTCCACACTCGCTCACCTCACCACACGAGTGTGGGAGAATCCCAAACTCTCTGTCAAGACGAAGATGGCAGTATACAACGCCTGCTTCATCAGCACACTGCTCTATGGGAGTGAGACGTGGACAACATACGCCCGGCAGGAAAAGAGACCGAACTCCTTCCACTTGCGCTGCATTCGCCGTATCCTGGACATATCCTGGCAGGACAAAGTGCCCAACACAGAAGTTCTGTTCCACTCCGGCTTTCCCTCCATGTTCACTCTACTCAGGCAATGCAGGCTCCGCTGGCTAGGCCACGTTCACTATATGGAGGATGGCAGAATCCCCAAAGACATCCTCTACAGAGAACTGGCGACTGGCAGGAGAGACGTTGGCCGCCCACAGCTGCACTTTAGAGACGTCTGCAAGAGATACATGAAAGCCCTGGAGATCAACTCAGAGCGCTGGGAGGACCTTGCAATGGACCGCTCCAAATGGAGAGGCACCCTGACCAGACAGCTCAAGGCGGGTGAAGAGAAACTGACTGCTGCAGCAGATGAAAAAAGGACCCGCAGGAAGAACCGCCACAGCTCCAGCAGCACGGAGACCACCCACAGGTGCGACCTGTGTGACAGGGACTGCCATTTGTGCATTGGCCTGTTTAGCCACAGGCGGTGCTGTTCCAGTAGAGTAGACGTTTAGGATTCTCTTCCATGGTCATCGTAGACCGATGGAGGCCGACGGGGTAGTTATTTAATAGAGGAGGAGGAGAAGATGACTGAACACTTGAATTGAAGCTAAATTATTTTAAATTTAGTAGTGTATTTGGATGCATGCCTGATTTGCTCTGTTCCCCTATTTTGCAACACATAGACATGAATTGGTTTGATAGTGTTCTCTTTGTCTGTGGGAGAATGGAGGTGATGATCCGTGTCCGTATGTTCACTGGCCATTGCGCTTCACCAAGCCTCCGGCTCACGTAAATGGTGTTCACTTATATAACGTTTTTTCTCATCTCTAGATGACCAAAGCGCTTTACAGATCCTGCTATTCACCCATACATTCACACACTGATGGCGGCAGAGCTGCCATACACAGGTGCTGGCCTGACCCACCAGGAGCAGTAGTAGTAGTAGATTAGTTTATTTGACAGGGACAGTGCAATAAACATAGACAATTAATCAAAGACAATCAATCTGATGTGTTGCACATAGAGTGTATAGCTATTAGCTAATTTGCAACTCTTGTCCCTGGATGGGCTTTAGAAAAAAGAATCAAGATAAAAAATATACACAATAACCACATACATCAATGCAGAAAAATTATAAATACACAATTATAAATATTATAAATATTATAAATACACAAATATAACAGCCTGACTCACATTTAACATAAATATTATAAATATTATAAATACACAAATATAACAGCCTGACTCACATTTAACACATATAACATAACTCACATTTGCCTATTTCAGGCCTTCCTCCCTCCGTCACTCACTATAAACAAACACATTTATTCCTTCCCTTCATTCACTCTCACTTTGCAGACAATTAATTCATACATGAGTACATTCTTGTTTATTTTTCAGCCAGTTTTTAACATTTTTAGTGAATGTTTTAAAGTCCGTTATTATTTTAATTTCATTTGGCATTGTGTTCCAGATGTGACTGCCCTTTATAGAGAAAGCTGTTTGTCCAAATGTGGTTCTGCGGTGGAATATTTTACAGTTATTGTTAACAGAACTCCTGGTGGCTCTGCTGCTGTCCTGTCTTTGGACAAAACCAGCAAGTGGCTCGGGTGCTGATTTATGGAAACATTTGAACGTTAATTTCAGAAGACAGAGGTCAATGAAGCTCTCAAAACTCAATAGGTTGTATTTTTTTAAAACATTACAGTGATGCCACCTAATGGGCTTTTTGTCCAAGATTTTTAGGGTTTGATTATACAGTATAATGAACCTATATGTCTTATTGTGGAAGGGGCTGCTTGAGCCCAGACTGTCAAACAGTATGATATATGAGAAAAAACCATAGAATGCATATACAGTGCAGCTGCTTCGTAAGGTATGTAATATCTAATTAATTTAAAGCAGTTCAGATTTTTTTTTTACTGTTTTTGAAATTTTCTTTATATGAAGATTAAATTTGAGTTGAGGATCTAGTACAATGCCAAGGTATTTGAATTCTGTAGCTAAACTGATGTCATGATCATGTATATTAACTTTAAAATGTTGCAGGTTACATTTTTTGATTGAAAAGCACATTGAGACTGTTTTCTGAAGGTTCAGCAATAGATGGTTCTTGAGGAGCCACTCTTGGACATCAACCATACTTGTAGACAGTACATCTGCAGCCTGTGCTGGAGTCTTGGCAGCTGTGTAAATAACTGCATCATCTGCATAAAGTTGGCATGTTGCAGCTGAGCAGTGTAACGGCAGGTCATTAATAAAAATGCTGAAAAGTAAAGGACCAAGAATGGACCCTTGTGGGATACCCATGCGGTTGTTTAAAAATGAGGATTTATCTTGGTGAACTTTTACACACTGTTCTCTATTCTGGAGATAAGATGCAAACCATTCTAATGTATTTGGGGAGAAGTTAAAAGATACCATTTTGGATAAAAGCAAACTGTGGTTTACAGTATCGAAAGCCTTTTTGAGATCTAGAAAAACAGCTCCTACCACATTACCCCTGTCCAAGGACTGTTTGACGTTTTCAATAAGGCAACAATTTGCTGTTTCTGTAGAGTATCCTGGTCTAAAACCAAATTGATGTGGATGAAGAAGTTGATTGTCTTGTAAGTAGTCTATCAGCTGTGTAGCTACAACTTTTTCAAGAACCTTAGATAGGACTGGTAAGATAGAGATTGGGCGGTAATTGCATATATCGTCTTTACTGCCTGATTTATGAACTGGTATGACGACAGCTTTTTTCCAGCCAGATGGAAATGTACTAGACCTAATGGAGAGATTAATGAGATGAGTCAGTGGTTTGATTAATATTTTGCTGTGCATTTTGAGAAAGGAGGTGCTCATATTGTAGATATAATTAGTTTTTGAGTTTGACAGTGTTTTAACAATACCAGCAATTAACTTCTCATTTACCTCATCGATGTGAAAAGTATCTGTTGGAAGTATGGAATTTGTGTTGTTGAGCACATTTGGCAGCACAAAGGGGTAATCTGGGGGTTGAGTGTCTTGCTCAAGGACACTTCAACATGCAGACTGCAGACAGAGAGGGAATCAAACCCCTGGCCCTCCAATCAGTAGTCGGCCACACTACACCTGCACCACAGCTGGCCCATGTGAGCCCAACAAACTTTGCGCTGGTGAAAAGTACAAAAAGGTTGTCTGAACTCTCTTAATTATTCAGAGATGTGTTTTGGGTATAACTTGCAATATCTTAATTAGAATGTTTCCTCTCCTCACTTTTAATATGCATGGGTGCATGATCAATGATGGTATTATGAAGGGGTTTACCTGTGAGGACAGATTGATTTTGCACCAAAGAGAGTGATGTGCTCGTTCACAAAATGAAATTTCCTTAGGGGCCATCTACATTTAGAGTCTGATTGATTAGCATTCTAAACAGCAACTGATAAATCACCCAAGCAGTTGAATCCAGCAAGCCATGTCATTTAATATTGTCTACAGGACCTTGAAAAGAATGAAATTCTTAAAAAAATGATTCTGTGCCACATTAGAGTACAGTGACAATCAACTACATGTCCCACAAAGCACTGCAATTTGTCATCACTTCAGTGATTGCAGTGTTTCAACATCAGTCATTACCATTATCCAATACAAGTAATTTATTGGACCACTCCTGGTCTTGACCTTCACCCAGGAACAATTTGCCTTGGGAGACCCTACCAGGGGCAAGTTGACCCAACAACATAGGGGATCCTGGGGATCATTAGGGCATGCAAACCCCTCCATCATGATAAGGTAGAGGAGGTCACATCCAGTTGCGCTCTCCCCCCACACACTCATCCACACATTCACCCTTAATACTTGGGGCAGCCGCGGTCAACGTGCACCAAAGCAGGGGTGCGTGTTGGCCGGGGAGACCGCCAGTGCAGACTAGCAGCCACACCCTTGCCATCCTGCGCCAGAGCAGCTGTGGCCACAGAAGCAGACCACCATCCCCAACACCCACCCGGAGCAACTGGTCAACGGACCACCACAAGCGCTCTGCAATGCCAACTTATATGCAAACTGCCACACAAATCCGACCCACCATCTCCACTCATCACTCCCTCACTGTCATGTGTCTGGGGACTTATGTCATTCCAGACCCCAGACACAGATTATTGTTGTATTTTGTCTCCTTGTTTTGTCCACTTATTGTCTAGGTTTATTCTGTGCCCTGTTTTTCCTCTCCCTCTTCCTCCAAGCACTCCCCATTGGCTGCTCAGCTTGTCGCTACAGTGAGCATCCTGTAATCAGCACACCTGTTGTAGTTACTCATCTGTATTCACTCTGTGCCATTAGTTCAACGTGTATTTATTCCCTGTCAGTTCTTTCACTCATTGTCATGGCGTTAGTCTGTATCCTGCACGCTGTCTGCCACTTTGTTCAGTAATCTCTTCGTGTTTGGACTACACTCTCTTGGGACTACATTTGGTGGTGTTTTTTCCAGAGCCCAGCTGTGCTCTGACCCATTCATGTAAGTCCTCCTTCTCCCGGCTCATATTTCTTGTTTCCCCCAGTGGCCAGCTTTCCCCTGGGGTGTGACGTGAACTTTTTCCCCATAGCCAACCCGACTCAACTGAACTGTGCTTACCTGCTGTGTTGCTTATTATTTGATTACTTATGATGGACACATTTTTGTATGATTGACTGTTTGTTAATAAAGCACACACTTCACCTGCAAGTGGGCTCGTCTCTTTTCATTCATGCGTGCGTAAAAGCACACGTACGTGACACTCACTCTCACTTACTCACTTGTTCCCTCACTCTCACTCCCTAGCTCGCACCTATTCATTCGGCAGCACCCAGGGATTTTGACAGCATGATGGGCCCTAGACCACCAGTCAGGCCCCCAGGCCCCCGGCAGAAGGAGGGCAGCAGGAGTGGGGGAAGACCTCCACCCCCCCATCCCCCATGCACAAATCATGATGGGTGAGTGCTAGTTGTGTGGTGTGATTGTGTGCAGGTGTATGAACTACCAAAGTGCCATTAAAATTGGGGGGATGGTGTGTTGGAGCACCTCTAGCCACTGCTATAGGCAGTGGGGCTCCCATTCCCCCAAGCCCTCAGTGTCTACTGTGGAATTGAAATTGAAGTGAGGGTGGCCCCACTGTGCAGTAGATAGAGGGATCCTCTTCACCAACACAGTATGGCACACCCTCACCCCAAAACCCTAAGTGTATCCAATAAGATCTACAGTATGTTCCACCCAGATATGGGGTTGGAGAGGTAAGACTAGGAAGGAGGCTGTCCAAAAAAGCCTGTCCCCCCCCAGAAGCCAGTTCCCAGGCTGGCTCTGGAGGCCACCCACTGCCCACAGATCCCAATGCAGGGCGAGGGCGTCCAGGCCAAGCAGCCCAGGACCTGCCAGCGTCACAGCCCAGCGCTCCCCAGCACCACAGGCATGATTGAGCAGCCACACTCACACATCTTGTATACACAAGCATACATAATAATAATAATAACAATAATGAATAATGGGCTGGACCCATACAGCACTCCACATGCTAAGCCACACCCAAAGTGCCCACTGCAAGCCCACCAACCACCCACCCCAGACATACATCGACAGCAACAGACTAGCCTGCAGCCACAGCTTCCCCGGGGCAAATCAATGGAAATGTGGCCGCCAACCCGTGCCAACGGTCCTCCCGGCTACCCCCAAGCACCCACCCACACCTATACCCAGTGCCACGGACACCGGAGGCAAAGCATCCCAGCCCGTGAAATAATGGCAGTATGGCCAGGAAGAGCAGGACCCAAAGCGTCACCTTCCAGGACATCAGACGGTCCACCCCACCCCCTGCCACCCACGAGATCTTCCTGTCCATATACACACACTCCACCCCTGCATCTCTACCCACAGGTACATGCGCGCGCACGCACACACGCACGCACGCACGCACGCACGCACACACACACACACACACACACACACACACACACACACACACACACACGCACGCTCACCATCACATACATTACTGTTCAAAAGTTTGGGGTCACCCAGACAATTTTGTGTTTTCCATGAAAAGTCACACTTTTATTTACCACCATGAGTTGTAAAATGAATAGAAAATATAGCCAAGACACTGACAAGGTTAGAAATAATGATTTGTATTTGAAATAATAATTTTTTCCTTCAAACTTTGCTTTCGTCAAAGAATCCTCCATTTGCAGCAATTACAACATTGCAGACCTTTGGCATTCTAGCTGTTAATTTGTTGAGGTAATCTGGAGAAATTTCACCCTACGCTTCTAGAAGCCCCTCACAACCCTCAAACCCTCTATGGCATGTGTGCACTGTCCACATGCCATACCCTGTGGACAGTGCATGGCATGGCGTTGCAAAATGGAGTGATAGCCTTCCTTATTCAAAATCCCTTTTACCCTGAACAAATCTCCCACCTTACCAGCACCAAAGCAACCCCAGACCATCACGTTACCCCCACCTTGCTTGATAGATGGTGTCAGGCACTCTTCCAGCATCTTTTCAGTTGTTCTGCGTCTCACAAATGTTCTTCTGTGTGATTCAAACACCTCAAACTTCAATTCGTCCGTCCATAACACTTTTTTCCAATCTTCCTCTGTCCAATGTCTGTATTCTTTTGCCCATATTAATCTTTTTCTTTTATTGGCTAGTCTCAGATATGGCTTTTTCTTTGCCACTCTGCCCTGAAGGCCAGCATCCCGGAGTCGCCTATTCACTGTAGATGTTGACACTGGCGTTTTGCGGGTACTATTTAATGAAGCTGCCATTTGAGGACCTGTGAGACATCTATTTCTCAAACTAGAGACTCTAATGTACTTATCTTCTGGCTCAGTTGTGCAGCGGGGCCTCCCACTTCTCTTTCTACTCTGGTTAGAGACTGTTTGTGCTGTTCTCTGAAGGGAGTAGTACACACCGTTGTAGGAAATCTTCAGTTTCTTGGTAATTTCTCACATGGAATAGCCTTCATTTCTAAGAACAAGAATAGACTGTCGAGTTTCACATGAAAGTTCTCTTTTTCTGGCCATTTTGAGCGTTTAATCGACCCCACAAATGTGATGCTCCAGATACTCAACCTGCTCAAAGGAAGGTCCGTTTTATAGCTTCTCTAACCAGCTAAACTGTTTTCAGCTGTGCTAACATGATTGCACAAGGGTTTTCTAATCGTCCATTAGCCTTCTGATGCAATGAGCAAACACATTGTACCATTAGAACACTGGAGTGATAGTTGTTGGAAATGGGCCTCTATACACCTATGTAGATACTGCACCAAAAACCAGACATTTGCAGCTAGGATGGTCATTTACCACATTAGCAATGTATAGAGTGTATTTCTGATTAGTTTAAAGTTATCTTCATTGAAAAAAAACAGTGCTTTTCTTTCAAAAATAAGGAAATTTCTAAGTGACCCCAAACTTTTGAATGGTAGTGTATGTCCATCTACACCCACACACAACACACATACCCACATGTTCACACACATGTATATGCATCCATATCCACACCCACACATATAACATACGAACTCACACAAACCCATACTCATGCACACTTTCACATTTGCATGCATACACACACTCACACATGCACGTATACACACATACACATACACACTCACCCCCCGCCCCCATCCTGGGATGCAGACACCTGTCGGGGAGGACACAACCCCATCATGCTGGGATGCGGCGGGGTCGACCTGCACCACTGCCACTCAGAATCTTTTGCTGATCTGTGTTTCACAAAATTCCTGACAGAATCACGAAAACCCATAATCTATTAACTGGAATTCTCTGACTATAATGCAATTTTCTTTTCAAGAAAACTTACAAAACAACGCTTTATTAACTCACCTAAACAATCAAATATAAACACTATTCCCAAAAACCAACAACAAAACTTTGAAAGAGCGCTAAAAGAAATAAACTGGGATAATGTACTCTCCTGTGACGATACTGATCTCTGCTGTGAGATGCTCCATCCCTCCATCTTCTACCTCTTTTCCGGAGGTCCGGGTCACGGAGGCAGCAGTTCAAGCAGAGAAGCCCAGACTTCCCTCTCCCCAGCCACCTGCTCCAGCATTCCAGAGAGAGTACCAAGGCATTCCCAGACCAGCTGAGAGACATAGTCTCTCCAGTGAGTCCTGGGTCTGCCCTGGAGTCTCCTTTATGCGACGTGCCTGAAACACCTCAAGTGGGAGGCGTCTAGGAGGCATACTGATCAGATGCTCATACCACCTCAACTGGCTTCTTTCAATGTGGAGGAGCAGCGATTCTACTCAAAGCCTCTCCCAAATGACTGAGGTCCTCACCCTATCTCTGAGGGTGAGTCCAGCAATCCTATGAAGAAAGCTCATTTCAGCCACTTGTATCCACAGTCTTTTTTGGTCAATACCCAAAGCTCATGACCATAGGTGAGGGTGGAAACGTAGATTGATTGATAAATCGACAGCTTTGCCTTAGAGCTTAGCTCCCTCTACCACAAAAGACCGGTACAATGTCCACATCACTGCAGATGCTGCTCCGATCCATCTGTCAATCTCTCGCTCCATTCTTCCCACACTCGTGAATAAAACCCCAAGATACTTAAACTCCTCCACTTGGGGCAGGAGCTTGTCCCCAACCCGGAGAGGACAATCCACCTTTTTCTGGCTGAGGACCATGGACTCGGACTTGGAGGTACTGATTCTCAATCCAACCGCTTCACAATCAGTGGCAAACCGTCGCAGTAAGACCTGTAAGTCATTGCTGGATGAAGCCAACAGGACAACATCATCTGCAAACAACAGAGATGAGATCCTGTGGCCACCAAGCATGACACCCTCCATTCTCTGGCTGTGCCTAGAAATCCTGTCCATAAAAATTATGAACAGGATCAGTGACAAAGGGCAGCCCTGGCGGAGTCCAACTCTCACTGGGAATGAGTCTGACCCAGTGCTGGCAATATGAACCAAACTCTCACAATGGTCGTACAGAGACTGAAAAGCCCCATACCCCATACTCCTGAAGCACCCCCCAACAAAAAAACACGAGGGACACAGTTGAATGCCTTCTCCAAGTCCACAAAACACATGTAAACTGGTTGGAAAAACTCCCACAAACCCTCGAGGATTTGCAAGAGGGTAAAGAGCTGGTCTGATGTGCCACAGCCAAGACGAAAACCACATTGCTCCTCTTGAATCCGAGGTTCGACCAACGGCCAGACTCTTCTCTCCAGTACCTCGGCATAGACCTTCCCAGGGAGGCTGAGGATTGTGATCCCTCAGAAGTTGGAGCACACCCTCCAGTCCCGTTTTTTGAAGAGAGGAACCACCACCCCAGTTTGCCATGCCAAAGGCACTGCCCCCGACCTCCACGCAATGTTGCAGAGGCGTGTCAACCATGACAGCCCAACAACACCCAGGGCATTGAGGTACTCAGGGTGGATCTTATCCACCCCTGCGGCCCGGCCACCAAAGAGATTTTTAACCACCTTGGTGACCTCAGCCCCTGTGATGGGCAAGTCGTTCGCCTTGTCCACAAGCCCCGCTTCCTCTGTGGAAGGCGTGTCAATGGGATTGAGGAAATCCTCGAAGTATTCCTTCCACCTCCCGATGATATCCCTAGTCGAAGTCAACAGTGCCCCATTCGCACTACACACAGTGTGGACAGGGAGCTGCTTCCCCCTCCTGAGCCGCTGGACAGTTTGCCAGAACCTCTTCGAGGCCGACCGAAAGTCTTGTTCCATGGCCTCACTGAACTCCTCCCATACCCGAGTTTTTTCTTCAGCAACCACCCGAGCTACACTCTGCTTGGCCTGCCGGTACACCTCAGCTGCTTTGGTAGTCTCACAAGCTAACCAAGCTTGATAGGACTCCTTTTTCAGCTTAATAGCCCCCATCACCACTGGTGTCCACCACTTGGTTCGGGGGTTGCCACCACGAGATGCCCTGACGACCTTGCGACCGCATCTTTGGGTAGCCGCTTCAACAATGGAGGTGGAGAACATGGCCCATTCAGACTCCATGTCTTCAGACTCCCTCAGAATGTGGTTGAAGTTCTCCTGGAGGTGTGAATTGAAGATGTCCTGGACAGGGGCCTCAGCCAGACGTTCCCAGCACACCCTCACTATACATTTGGGTCTACCAGGTCTGAATGGCATCCTCCCTTACCATCGGATCCAACTCACCACCAGGTGGTGATCAGTTGACAGCTTTGCATTGCTCTTCACTCGAGTGTCCAAGACATACGGTCATAGGTCTGATGACATGATAACAAAATCAATCATCAACCTGCGACCTAGGGTGTCCTTGTGCCAGGTGCACATATGAACACCCTTATGCTTGAACATGGTGTTCAATATGGACAAACTGTAGTTAACACAGAAGTCCAATAACTGAACACCACTCAGGCTCAGATTGGGCAGGCTGTTCCTTCCAATCACCCCCCTCCAGGTTTCACTGTCATTGCCCATGTGTGCATTGAAGTCCCCCAGTAGGACAATGGAGTCTCCAAGAGGAGCACTCTCAAGCATCCCAGTCTGCTACACAAAAAAGGGTGTATACTCTGAACCATCATTTGGTGCATCAGCACAAATGATGGTCAGGACCCATTTCCCATCCTGAAGGTGCAGGGAAACAACACTTTCATCCACCGAGGAAAACTCCAATATAGAGACGTCAAGGTGGGGGGATACAAGAATACCCACCCCTGCTCGTCACCTCTTGCCCAGGGCAACTCCAGAGTAGGCCAAGCTCCGGCCCCTCTCCAGCAGACTGGTTCTGGAACCGGAGCTGTGTGTTGAGATGAGGCCGAGTATATCTAGCCGGGATCTCTCAACCTCATGCACCAGCTCAGGCTCCTTCCCCACCAGAGAGGTGACATTCCACGTCCCAAAAAACAGTTTAAGAAGCTTGGGATCAGACCGCCAAGGTCTCCACCTTTGACCGCACCGGACCCCTATGGTCCCTTCTGCAGGTGGTGAGCCTACTGGAGGGCGGACCCATGTAACTCCTTCAGGCTGAGCCCGGCTGGGTCCCATGTGCGGAAACCCGGCCACCAGATGCTAGCCATCGAGCCCCTCCCCCAGGCCTGGCTCCAGGGTGGGGACCCAGTAACCCCATACTAGGCGGGGTACACTGAATCCTTGTTCTACTATTCATCATGAGAGTCTGTTGGATTGTTCTTAGTCTGGCCCTTCACCCAGGGCCAGTTTGTCTTGGGTGACCCTACCAGAGGCAAACTGCCCCAGACAACATAGCTCCTGGGATCATTAGGTCATGCAACCCCACCACCACCACCACCACCACCACCACGATAAGGTGATGATCCATGAGGAGGATGTTAGATACTTATCAGTAATGTTAAAGAGGTGATTCTGTCCTTCTCCAAGAAAGGGAGCCATCGGAAAAGAAAAAAAAAATATTTCTCTTCCATGGCTCACATCTGATTGTCTTAAATTAAAGAAAAGGAGGGACCAACTGTCATGATGGCTGCCAGGCCATCATCAGCATCATCACCATCAGCTGCGCTCACTCCAGCAGGTGGCAATCAGCGGGCTTTAAAAGCCCGACGCGCAGACTCCTCAGCACGGAGTCGTCTGTCTTCCTTGCCAAGCAATGCACCAAGATCTCGACCTCAAGTCAAGAAGCCAACGCCAAGCCAAGCCAAGCCACGTAAGCAGATCCAGCACTCATCATCTGCAAGTTCTATCCCCTGTGCACAGGTGGACCTCCCAGGTGGCGGACAATCCTCCTCAGCTGACGAGGCCCAGCCTCCTCCTCCTCGGAGTTCCTCCTCACCCCCGCAACGCCGGGCACCTCGAGCATTACGTCACACGGACACCAGGAGCCGGACAAACTTACACTGTGGGACCTGCAAGTAAGCCCCTGCCACATATGCACCGTTGTTGTTATTTGTACAGCAGTAACCTTTGTGCTTGTGTGTTTCCAGGGTTTCCAGGTTACCACAAGACGTGCTCAGCTCCCGTGACCAGACAAACACACATACATGCACTACACTCACACTTTGACAATAAAAGATAATTTTCTGTATTCACTCGTGTCAGCGTCTGTCTCTTGGGTCGTAAATCATGTCAGTACGACTCCGTCAGGATGACCCAACAGACAGCATGCTGTCGCACCGCTTAAACACTCTCAGCGCACGAGTTGACATGATTTCCCATCAACAGACTGTTATCTTAAACCAATTAACACAAATTAACAGCCGGCTGGATTGCCTGGAAGGACACCAGGCGTTTCCCCCGGCCAGCGGGGAGCCTTCAGCACCCGCAGCTACTGCTACTAGCCAAACAAACCCACCATCCGCACATCGCCTCACTCCTGTTGCAACCCCCGCTCATTTTAGTGGAAAACTCGGGGAGGCAGGAGGGGTTTTGCTGCAGTGCGAGTCTGTGTTTCTCCGCGTCCCGGGGAACTTTGCCACTGATTTGAATAAAATTGGATATATTATCAACTTGCTGGGAGGCAGAGCCTTAGATTGGGCTTATACTCTGATGGCCAAACCAAATTATCCACTTTTGACTTACCAGCAGTTCGTGGCAGAGTTCATGGAGGTGTTCGATCATGTTGACCGGGGCGCGGTGTTAACCGAACGGCTGCTAGGTCTTCGGCAGGGCAGTAGATCTGCCTCCGATTACTCCATTGATTTCCGGGTATTAACTGCTGAGGTTGGGTGGGGGGAACCAGTGCTCTGTGGAATCAACCTCCGCAGTCTTAGCCCTGAGTTAAGGACGAGCTAGCAGCACGGGATAAACCAGACAGGTTAGGGGAGTTAATCTCCCTCACCATCAGTCTAGATAGCAGGCTAAGGGAGCGAGCGGCCCAGTGGCGAACAGCTTCCCGTTCAAGTAAATCTCGCCCTCACTCCGTTAGGTCCTCCCTCCTCGCTCTGCCTTCATCTGAGGAACTTCCGGAGCAGGAGGATATGATTGTGGGACAATCGGGTATTACAGCGGCTGAAAGACAGCGCCGCAGGGAGCAGGGGTTGTGTTTCTAATGTGGTAATGGGTCACATGGAGTAGTGGACTGCCCGTTGAAAGGGGAGGTCCGTGGATCAAAGTAGGGGGATTTGTGGACAAAGATCAGGAAAAACCCCTCACTAGTTGCCATGTCCCCATTAGACTCCTCCACAATCATAAGGAACACACCACACATGCCTTAGTTGACTCAGGAGCTGAGCAGAATTTCATCTCCCGAGACCTGGCAACCCTGATGGGCCTCAGCTGTCAGCCCTTATGCCCCCCTGTTCATCTTGTCACCCTATCTAAAGCGTCATTGACATCAGTTTCCCACCAGACGGCCCCTGTGTCTGTAATAGTCTCTGGGAATCACAGGGAGGAAATACGGTTTCTGGTTCTGCCCATCTCCTCTTCACCTGTCATCTTGGGGTACCCCTGGCTTCAGCTACACAACCCCACTTTCAACTGGCAAGTTGGGAGAATCACGGCGTGGAGCTCGTTCTGCCTGAGCGCCTGTCTCCAGTCAGCGGCGTGCGCCCCCTCGGTCCCGATGCTTCCTCCCTCGACTCCTCCTCCGGACCTGTCCAAGGTGCCTGACATCTACCATGACCTGGGTCCGGTGTTTAGTAAGTCACGAGCGCTGTCCCTTCCCCCCCATCGCCCGTATGACTGTGCAATCAATCTCAAGGCTGGGGCCCCTCTCCCAGCGAGCCGCCTGTATAGCCTGTCAGCCCCGGAACGCGAGGCCATGGATACGTATATCAAGGAGTCTTTGGCTTCCGGTATCATCCGTTCCTCGTCCTTGGCCGTAGGCGCAGGGTTCTTCTTCGTGGGGAAGAAGGACGGCTCGCTGCGCCCCTGCATCGATTTCCGGGGTCTCAATGATATCACGATCAAAGACGAATATACACTCCCCTTGATGAACACTGCCTTCGATTCCCTCCAGGGGGCGTCATGGTTCACCAAGTTAGATCTACGGAACGCCTATCACCTGGTGTGTATTCAAGAAGATGACGAATGGAAGACTGCTTTCCGGACCCCAAGCGGCCACTTTGAATACTTAGTGATGCCGTTTGGGTTAACCAACGCTCCGGCGGTGTTCCAGCGCCTAATAAATGACGTCCTCCGGGACTTTCTGAACTCCTTTGTCTTTGTGTACCTCGATGATATCCTCATCTTCTTGCGCACACTGGAGGAGCACCAGGTGCATGTACGCCGGGTTCTGCAGCGCCTCCTGGAGAATCAGTTGTTCGTCAAGGCGGAGAAATGTGAATTCCACACGGACTGCACCTCCTTCCTGGGATTTATCATCGCCCGTAACCAGGTGCTTCCCGATCCGGACAAGGTCAAGGCGGTGGTGGACTGGCCCACACCTACATCCAGGAAACAGCTGCAAGGGTTTTTAGGGTTTGCCAATTTTTACTGGCGTTTTGTGCCTAACTTTGGAAACATCGCCAGACCCCTGACTGCGCTCACATCCCCGAAGGTCCCCTTTCGCTGGAGTGAGGAGGCTGCTGTGGCATTTGAGAGACTGAAGGGAGAGTTCGCCTCGGCCTGTGTGTTGACCCAGGTGGACCCGGAGCTACAATGCCTGGTGGAGGTGGACGCCTCGGATTCGGGGGTTGGGGCCGTTCTCTCTCAGCGCTCCCCGACGGATGGAAAGATCCGACCCTGCGCTTACTTCTCTCATCACCTAACACCTGCTGAGAGGAACTACAGCATTGATGACAGGGAGCTGCTGGCCGTCAAACTCGCTCTGGAGGAATGGAGGCACTGGCTGGAGGGGGCTGCCCAGCCGTTTGTCGTTTGGACTGACCATCGCAACCTTGAATACCTCAGGACGGCCAAGCGGTTGAATGCACGTCAGGCCCGCTGGTCACTCTTCTTCGGTCGCTTTAATTTTACTATCACCTACCGGCCGGGAAGCAAGAATGGTAAGCCTGATGCCCTTTCCAGGCAGTTTGACGTGCCATCCTCTGACAAGCAGGAGGAGACTATCCTGCCATCTGCCTGTGTGGTGAGTGAGTTGTCCTGGGGAATCTGCGACAAGGTCAGAAGAGCACAGGAGGTGGAGCCCGATCCGGGTGGGGGCCCCCCGGGTCGTCTATTTGTTCCCCGTTCTGTCAGAGTCCAGGTAATAGAGTGGGGTCATGCGTCCAAACTGGCGTGCCAACCAGGTGTGAGTCAGACCACTGACCTCCTCCAGAGGACCTTTTGGTGGCCAGGGCTACGGAAGGATTTTAACAACTATGTCCGGGCCTGCGCTCAGTGCGCTACTGGAAAGAAGTCATCATCGGCCCCGGCAGGCCTGCTGCACCCCTTGCCCATCCCTTCCCGCCCCTGGTCCCATGTGGCCATGGACTTCATGACCGGTTTGCCCCCCTCCGGCCACTTCACGACTGTTTTGACAATTGCGGACCGCTTTTCTAAAGCTGCCCACTTTGTGCCTCTCCGGGGGTTGCCATCAGCACGGGAGATGGCGGACCTTCTCGTCCTTCACGTGGTTCGTCCTCACGGGATCCCCGCTGACATCATTTCGGATCGAGGGCCACAGTTCGTGTCTCAAGTTTGGAAGGCGTTCTGCATGGTACTGGGGGCCACGGCCAGTCTCTCCTCTGGATACCACCCGCAGAGCAATGGCCAGTGCGAGCGGGCCAATCAGGAGCTGGAGGCTGTGCTGCGCTGCGTCATCTCCTCCTGCTCCTCCAGCACGTATCTCCCGTGGTTCGAGTACGCTCATAACACCACGGTGTCCTCGGCCACGGGGATGTCCCCCTTTAAGGCATCATTGGGGTACGATCCTCCTGTGTTTCCTGAGGAGGAGAGAGAGGTGGCGGTTCCGTCTGTACAGGCTCACACCAGGCGTTGTCGACAGATTTGGTCCATCACCCGCAGAGCCCTCCTGAGAACCACGGAACGCAACATTGAGGTGGCCAACCGTCACAGGAGGCCCGCCCCGGATTACAAAGTGGGTCAGAAGGTATGGTTGTCCACGAGAAACATCAGTGTGCCTGCCGAGAAGCGTAAGCTGACCAAGCGCTTCATCGGCCCTTTTGTCATTGTCCGCATTGTCAACCCTGTGTCTGTGCGTCTTGTTCTCCCCCCTCACATGCGCATCTGCCCCACTTTCCACATCTCCCAGGTCAAGCCCTACATCGCCGACCCACTGTGCCCGCCTCCCGCGGCTCCTGTCCCCCCGAGGATGATCGATGGCCATCTGGCCTGGGGGGTGACAGCAATCCTGGACGTCCGCAGGAGGGGTCAGGGCCTTCAGTATTTGGTGGACTAGGAGGGGTTTGGTCCTGAGTCCCGCTCCTGGATACGCCCTGCGTTGATCCTCGACAAGCAGTTGATCCGCGATTTCCATTGGGCGCATCCAGGTAGGATTGGGCAGGTGCCTGGAGGCACCTCTAGAGGGGGGAGTATTGTCATGATGGCCGCCAGGCCGTCATCAGCATCATCACCATCAGCTGCGCTCACTCCAGCAGGTGGCAATCAGCGGGCTTTAAAAGCCCGACGCGCAGACTCCTCAGCATGGAGTCGTCTGTCTTCCTTGCCAAGCAATGCGCCAAGATCTCGACCTCAAGTCAAGAAGCCAACGCCAAGCCAAGCCAAGCCACATAAGCAGATCCAGCACTCATCATCTGCAAGTTCTATCCCCTGTGCACAGGTGGACCTCCCAGGCGGCGGACAATCCTCCTCAGCTGACGAGGCCCAGCCTCCTCCTTCTCAGAGTTCCTCCTCACCGCCGCAATGCCGGGCACCTCGAGCACTACGTCACACGGACACCAGGAGCCAGACAAACTTACACTGTGGGACCTGCAAGTAAGCCCCTGCCACATATGCGCCGTTGTTGTTATTTGTACAGCAGTTACCTTTGTGCTTGTGTGTTTCCAGGGTTGCCAGGTCGCCACAAGACGTGCTCAGCTCCCGTGACCAGACAAACACACATACACACACTACACCCACACTTTGACAATAAAAGATAATTTTCTGTATTCACTCGTGTCAGCGTCTGTCTCTTGGGTCGTAAATCATGTCACCAGCTACTTAAAAATTTGAGAAATTAGGGTTAATAATAGACAGGCAAAACTTCACATCAGCAAGAAATAAAGTTACTTCAGAGCTGTGTAGGGCCAAAGCTAACTTTTTCATCAACATCATTGAGAGTGCAAACGGTAATGGGCAAAAGATCTTGCAAAATATTAATAAATTAACTGGGAGACAAAATAAACATGACTCCAAAAACCTAGAACTAAATATTAATAACCAGCTGATTAAAGATCCCACATTTCTGGCCACAGATCTTAACACATTCTTTATAACATCTGTAGAAAATATATACAAACATTTTGCTTCTTCTGAGTGCACCTCCAACCCAGTACATAATAGCCAGCTTTCAACATACACCAAATATCTGAAACCAAGGTAGGCAGCGTCATCACCTTCTTGAACCACTCCAGTGCTAAGGATATTAATGGATTGAATTCCAGTTTTTTAAAAACCCACAATGACACCTTGATTCACCCAATCATGCATTTATTTAATTTATCAAACACTATTATGTCCTTGTGACTTGGAAGCTGGCAACAGTTACCTGTCATGAACCGAGCTCGTGTTTCCTGTGGGCTCGGTTCTGATCGTTCCTGGTGGCTCAGGCAGTGGGTTTATCATGTGGTGTTATGTTTTGATTTCACGTTGTTTTCACGTCTGTGTATGGTTTCTGGTCATGCCTGTAGCTGCCGGCCATGCCCCCTCCTTCTCTGGCAATCAGCTGTTCGCCCCCGTAATTGTGTTTCCCGCGCCTCACCCAAGTGTTCTCAATTTGTTAGGCCAGCGGTGTTTGTACTTAAGCAGCTCTTTGCTAGACAAACACCGCTTGACCATTGTATGTGTTCACACAGTTGTTCTCCACTGTGTGACCGTCACGTCTCGGAAGAATCGTTTGTATGTGCTCTCTGGGAGACTGGGATTACTTGGACTGCCCCTACACTGTGAGTAAACTGTCAGTGTTTCTGTGCGTAGTTGTGCTGCTATGCTTTCTGTAGCATTTCCCCCTGTGCAGCACAACTACTACGCTTTGGCTGTCGCCCAGTTGTGTCCTCCCGTGTCTGTTGGGCATCCTGGAGAACTGTCAGTTTCACCCGAGCTGTCTTGTCTTTTGTGTATTCATTTTTGTATTAATAAATGTGTGTTTGGTGTAACTCTGCACGTGAATCCATTCTTCCTTCCCCTCCTCCTTGCACAGTGGTGAAGCGCACGGGGAGCTCATGACAGTTACCCCAGTTTTCAAGTCAGGGGTTAGAACCACTATGAGTAATTACAGACCAATCAGCGTCTTACCGATTATCTCCAAAGTTATAGAAAAATGGGTCGCTCAACAATTAATCGATCATCTCAACGACAGCGCAACACTTTTACATCCCATGCAATTCGGCTTCCGTGAGCACCATTCAACTGACAGCATTGGCTATGATTGTAGAAAAAGTTAAGCATTCGCTGGATAACAATAGTTGCGTTGGAGCTGTATTTTTAAGATAAGATAAGATAAGATAAGCCTTTATTAGTCCCACAATGGGGAAATTCCAGGATTGCAACAGCACAGGGATAGCAACACTCAGAGCAACAATCAGAAGGCAAGAGAAAAACAAGAGCAGCGACCCGGTAAGGGCACAAAGGGAAACAGCAAGTCAAAAAACAAAGAAAACAAACAGGAAATAAGACACAGAACAAAAGCCGAAATCAAAAACAAGGACACCATAACTATACCATACATCCGAGGGATCACGGAATCAATTCAAAGGATCATGAAAAAATACAAAAGAAACACAGCAGTAAAACCACACAAAAAAATTAAGACAGTTTGACATGGTTAGAGACCCAGGAGACAGACGCTGACACGAGTTGATAGCAGACAATTATCTTTTATTAAAAAAGTGTGAGTGTAGTGTGTGAGTGGATGAATGTGTGCTCGTCTGGTCACTGGAGCTGAGTGTGTCTTGTGGTGACCTGGCAACCCTGGAACACACAAGCACAAATGATTACTGCTGCTCACTAGAGTTAGCGGTTTTATGCTGCAGATGCTTACTTGCTGGTCCCACTGTGTAAGTCTTGCTGGCTCCTTGTGTCCGTGAGATGTAGTGCTCGAGGTGCCCGGCGTAGCGGGGGTGAGGAGGAACTCCGAGGAGGAGGAGGTAGTGCCTCGTCAGCTGAGGAGGATTGTCCGCCGCCAGGGAGGTCCACCTGTGCACAGGGGAGAGAACTTGGAGAGGATGAGTGCAGGGTTTGCTTACGTGGCTTGGCTTGGCTTGGCTTGGCGTGCGCTTCTTGACTTGTGGTCGAGATCTCGGCGCATTGCTTGGCAAGGAAGACAAATGACTCCGTGCCGAGGAGTCCACGGGTCGGGCTTTTAAAGCCCGCTGATTGCCACCTGCTGGAGTGAGCGCAGCTGATGATGATGATAATGATGACGGCCTAGCGGCCATCATGACACAGTTATTAGTACACCCCAAGGACTGAATAGAACACGAGAAAAAATGCAATGTAATATATGAAATATCATGCATATCATGGAACAAAACCTACATTGGAGAAACTGGAAGACCATTCACCACAAGAAAAAAAGAACACCAGAAAGAATGTGAGAAGGAAACACAAGGACTACTCACAAGATCACAAAAAGAAAAGGCAGAACAAGAAACATTAAAATCAGCAATATCACATCACTGCAAAAGAAATAATCACATCATGGACTGGGACAACGCAAAAATTATTGTATCAGAGAGCAACAGACACAAACGCTGGATCAAGGAGGCCATAGAAATCAGGAAGCGGGGAAAAGATACCATGATCCGAGATGAGGGGGCCTTTATGCTTTCCCACACCTGGGACCACATTCTCCAGAGACCATCTGACGGTGGAAAGCGGGGCCAGCTCGGTGGATCTGACAGGTCTGCTGGGCTGGCCCCCTTCTACGAAAGTCAGCTGATAAAATGTCACCTGGCAGCAATCAGCTGACTCTTCTGACGAAGCCTGCAGTGCACAGTCAAAACATGTTAAGAAGGTAAAGACATCTCCTTTCTATTTTTGTCTTTAATAAGAACAAAAGGTAAATGAAACTTGGACTGTCTACAGAGTGCAGGTGAAGAAACTCCACATGTACATGATGAGACACCTTCAAGCCATAATGAACATCTCATGGAAAGACAAGATAGCCAACAGAGAAGTGTTCAAACAAGCTGGTCTACCATCAATGGAGGACATGCTAATACAGATGAACCTGAGATGACTCGGACATGTTGAGAGGATGGACCACCGGCGTCTCCCTCGGCAGTTACTCTGCTCACAGTTATGCAAAGGCAAACGCAATCAGGGTAGACCAAGGCTCAGATTTAAAGACACTGTAAAAAGAAACTTGAAGTTTGACATAGACAGGAGTTCCTGGCAGCAGAAGGCTAAGGACAGAGCTGCGTGGAGGAATCTGATCAGACCTAAATGAAACAGTCATTGTCGCCCCCGACAGACTGCTATGATGATGATGATGATGATGATGTAGTTTGATGTAGTTTCATTCATTCAACTTCTTCCGCTTAATCCTTTTTGGGTCACGGGGGGGGGGGGATAATAAATTTGATTATTTATTCATTTGATACACTGTATCAAATGCTTTTTTAAGATCCAGGAATACCCCAACTGAATACTCTTTATTTTCAATGGCAGTTGATATTTTTTTTCTATAAATTCCATTAGAGCAAATGCAGTTGTCCCCTTGTGTCTGAACCCATATTGCTGCTCACACAATAAATTATTCTTCATTATGAAGTTGTCAGTTCTCTCACAGAATATTTTTTCAAATATCTTGGAAAACTGCGGCAATAGTGAAATTGGTCTATAGTTTGAAAATTCCCCTCTGTCGCCCGTCTTGTATATCGGAATTACTTTACCTATTTTCATTGCATTGGGAAATATACCTGTTTGGAGAGACAGGTTACAAATATGACGTAATGAAGCCACTAAGCATTCAATGATAGTTTTGACTAAAAGCATGTCAATACCATCACAATCCGTAGATGTTTTACTTTTAAACGATTTAACAATTTCAATGACCTCTCTCTCGTCTGTGTTCTTTATGAAAATGGAGTCTTTTATAGCAATGTTTTTGCTTATTGTATCACCTGTAGGTGCCATAATGGGTATTTCTCGAGCCAAATTAGGACCAATGTTAACAAAAAATTTATTAAATTCATCTGCAGGTGAGACTGCATTCACACTCTGAGTCGTAATTTTATCAATTACGTCTGTTATCCAAAGCCAAACCTTTTCTGAGCCGTCATGATCTTGAGATAGCCATCCATGCTTTAATCACTTCTTGACTTGATTACTGCAATGCACTTTATGTTGTCATCTCTCAGTTTTCTCTTGGCCGCCTTCAACTTGTGCAAAATGCAGCGGTCTGTCTTTTGATCAGCACAGCTAGGCGAGAACACATTACTCCGATCCTTTTTTCACTTCACTGGCTTCCATTCCATTTTAGAATTAATTTTAAACTTTTACTTTTTGTTTTTAAAGCTCTTAATGACCTTGCTCCGGTTTATCTTTCTGAAATTTTGACTGTCCGTGACCAAGGCAGGGCTTTGAGGTCATCCAGTCAGCTTTTGCTGGATATGCCCAGGTCAAGGTATAAACAATGGGGTAACTGAGCCTTTTCTGTTGTTGCCCCCAAGCTCTGGAATAATCTCCCCCCCGACCTACGTGCTGTCTCTGACCTAACCCTTTTTAAATCAGAACTTAAAACATATTTGCTTAGGATGACTTTTAATACCCAGTAGTGGTGACATTGTCATAAACCTCCGTGCACCATGGCTCGGTGCACGAGAAAGAGAATGAATAACCCAATTACAAGAGAGTTGATGGTGCACTTATATTAACAAACACGAACAAAATACCAAGTGCAGTTATCACAAAGTTCAGTTCAGATAAACCCCACAAATACAGAGAGATGCAATGATGGATGTTGGGCCACCAAACATACCGGACACCTGCCGAATGCTCTACAGCCTGGTGAACACGGAGTCTAGTGCTGCAGGGCTGCGTTACGCACAAAACAGGAAGGGTGTGCAGCCTAGTGCTGCAGGCTGCCAGCACAAGAGAAAAGGCAAAAAGACACTTACAGGTCTGGAGCTAATCCAGGGCGGAACAAAGCAGTCTGGTGGATGAGGATAGGAAGCTGAGGCAGCTGCGAACACCCAGCGATTGATCATCTGAAGATGTCGGGCTGAGAATGTGAAGGGAGTGATACGTCATTCATAGAGAGCTAGCTGCCATGAATGAGGGTGAACGCCCCGACAATCTCTTTCCTCTGGAGTGGCAAACAAATACTCCTGAAGCTAACGAGGAAAGAGATTGCCAGTGTGAGAATGCGTGGGCAGAACTGATTGGCACCAGGTGTGTGAGAGGGCACGTGAATGAGAGTGAATGGAGCGTGTGCGTGTATGTGTGTGCATGTGGGTGTGTGTATATGTGTGAACACTCGTGACATTGCAGCTGATTGCACTAAACAGGAGGAGGGGGCGTGCCTGAGCTGTCAGAGGAAAACTAGGGCAGAACATAACAATGAGAATGAACTGGTTTTGCCCTCCAAACCCAGATTCATGACCCCCCCCCCCCAGGGGTGGATTCTAGACATCCCAGTACCCTCAGCCAAAAGGAAAAGAAACAACACCCCTCAAGGGAACCTCTCCTCCTGGCAACAAACACTAACCCAGGGTGTGAGGTGGGGGAAAACCGGTTAGGAGGGAAGCAACCAGTGAAAACACAGTCAGAACAAAAACAGAATAAAGAGAAAACCCCTCCTAACACCCCCCCAACCTGGAACACTAACCCCCCTCCCCCGAAGTTCAAAGTTCAGGGGGTTGACCTGAGTCCCAGGCCCCCAATATGGTGAGGAATGGCAGATTGGGTGGCCTGCCCAAGTCCCAAGTCCAGCAGGCGGCCCGTGGGATAGTGTCTGGTGACCTGCTCGGGCTGATGGGCCACCCGACCCATAAGCCAAGTCCTTTGGCTGTGGCTGACCAGCGTGGTGGAGCCACCAGGACCTGAGAGGAGGGTGGAGAAGCAGCCTCCAAACTCGGGAACCTTGGCGGCAAAGCCAAGGAACAGGAGCCCCCCCTGCTGTTCGAGGCTTGTGGCAGGGGGACCGTAGCACCCGTGATGGTCCTGGTCTGGGACATGGTTGCATCCACGATGGTCCCCGTCTGGGATGTGGCTGCACCCGCGGCAGCTCCAGCTGGAGCCCTGCTACACCAGCAGTGGACTCCAGCTGGGGCTCTGCTGCATTGGTGGTAGACTCCAGCTGGGGCTCTGCTGCACCAGTGGTGGACTCCAGTTGGGGCCCTGCTGCACTGGCTGTGGACTCCAGCTGGGGCCCTGCTGCACCGGCGGTGGACCCTGGCTGAGGCCCCGCTGCATCCATGGTGGGCTCTGGTTGGAGCACTGTAGCACCTGCGGTGACCCCCATTGGGGGCCTCATTGTTCATGCGGTGGCCTCCCCAGCGAGGGAGGTGATGCTCCTCACGTCCTCCCATGTTGAACCCCGATCCTCGGTTGCCTCCAGCAGGTCTCTGGCGACCTTGGCCAGAGGCTCCGAGCCTAAAGAGAGAGAAAGAGAAACTGGGTCAGGGTCGCCAGCAGCGGCAGAGCCTGGTGTGGTGGTCCTGAGGGCTACTGTGAGCTGCCCCGGGTCCACCTCACCATAAGTCAGGGAGTGTGACATTAATATTGACACTCCTGACATAATGGAGCACACTTGCCTGACTTCTGGTTCCACTGCCGTCCAGGACTCCGGTGATTTAGGGTGCGCAGGTTCCTCGAGTCCATTGGGTGCTGGATACCCTTTGACCTCTTCCGGGACAACTGGACCCTCCTCATTGTCCATGGGCAACCCAGGTTGCGGCGGCTCCTCTCCGGTGACCCTAGGAAGGACCTCAAAGGAGATGGGAGAATGGAGATGGTTAGGGTCGCCGGCAGTGGCAGAGCCCAGCAAGGAAAGTTCAGATGCAGCTAGAGGCTGCACCCAACTTTCCTCCCCAAGAGCCAGGCAAGAACTCTCAACACATGACAGGTGAACTACAGCAGAGATTACTTGCCTGTGCTCGAGCTCTACTGCCGTCCAGGACTCCGACGGTGCCGATGATGATGTTCAGGGTCCAATCGGCTGGAGGTCTGGTCCAGGGGATGGCTCTGCCCTGGCAGTCCCCACAGCAGGCATGATGGTCTCCTCCAATGAAGCTCCTAATGCTGGTAACCTTCCCGGCATGAAGTCTGGAGGTGGAGACCTGGGTGGCACTATGTCCGAAGAAACTGAAGTGGGGGGTGCTCCTTCATTGGCACCCGCTTCCAGTCAGTCACAGCGCTCCTCCTCTGGCCATAGCGGTTCTGCGGGGTGCAGTCCTCCAGCACTGTGCATTCCCTTCTCCCCCGATCGTCGAGCTCCATGGCTGGTGGACACTCCAAGTCAGGGGATGGAGATACAGAGGAAATAGATGAGTTTGTCATAGGAGCAGCAGGGGGAGAGCATTCAGGCGACTGCATAGCCTGAGGCTCTCTGCCAGGGGACAGACGAGGCTTATCCTTAATGAATAAGATTGAACGAAAACCCACTTGCCTGGTCTCCCAGGTCTGAATGCTGGCGGCTGCTGATGGCGTGTTGTCCTCCTTCTCCATGCCCATAGGTCTTCTAGGCTCCACAGTGGTTGACGTAGGGGCCAGCCCGAAATTCACGGAGGTGGGCGGGTCCGGAGTGGCACGCACAATCCCTCCGGCGGCTGGGGTGGATGACCCAATGACAGGAACTGTGGCTGGAGGTGAAGGGGCATCTGCTGGTATGACAGCTGGCACTGAGGGGAGCTTCGCCGCAGCAGCGGTCGGGCTTGACGTCCGATTAGGAACCGACGATGAGGTGATGGGCCTCTTCCGTCGCTCAGACCTAGGATTAACCTCACGCCATGTGGTTGACTCCAGGCAACCGACCGGTAGGGAGTCAAAGGAGACAGAAGACAGGGAATAAGGAGCCGGGACAGCAGCCGTTTGGGGAGCTTCAGCAGGTAACAATTTCTGAAGCTCCTCCACAGGAATCTGATTAATCATCTCAGGAGACATTGCAAGAGAACAGAGATGAACTTGCCTGAATTCCTGACTGATGATGGTGTCCACTGCTGCCTCGGTGTCCTGCTTCGTCCACCCAGGAGTAGGACAGGAAGTCCGGCGAGGGGAGGAGCACTCCGACTTGGGCGGCGAGCAGCGGGCTCCGGTTCTCTGGGTGCACGTCGTAGGAAGCTACGGTTGAGCTCTGATGGCCCCTCCTGTCATCTCCTCCAGCTGTCGGCGTGACTCGTGGACCAGGGTGAGAAACAACATCAACCCCGGATATTTCCAGAGACCAGGGCACGTCTGGAGCACCCTGACAGCTATGTCAAACAGCAAGAATTTCACCTCCGGGGAGTTGGTGGCTTGAGCCAGGGAAACGAATACCACAGCTCGATCAGCCACTCCACACTCGGGGCTCAGTCCAAAAACGGAAAAATCCATGGAGACAACTAGAGGAAAAAAGCACTAAGGAGAAAAAGCAAAAATTCACTTGTGCACCACTTCTCCACTGGGCTTCTACACTGGTTGGGGCATTCTGACATAAACCTCCGTGCACCATGGCTCAGCGCACGAGAGAGAGAATGAATAACCCATTTGCAAGAGAGTTAATGGTGCACTTTTATTAACAAACACGAGCAAAATAACAAGTCCAGTTATCACAAAGTTCAGTTCAGTTAAACCACACAAATACAGAGAGATGTAATGATGGATGTTGGGCCACCAAATATACTGGTCGCCTACCAAATGCTCTATAGCCTGGTGAACACAGAGCCTAGAGCTGCAGGGCTGCATCACGCACAAAACAGGAAAGGCAAGCAGCCTAGTGCTGCAGGGCTTCCAGCACAAGAGAAAAGGCAAAAAGACACTTACAGGTCTGGAGCTAATTCCAAACAGTCTGGTGGATGAGGATAGGAAGCTGAGGCAGCCGTGAACACCCAGGGATTGATCGTCTGAAGATGTTGGGCTGAGTACGTGAAGGGAGTGACAGGTCATTCATGGAGAGCTAGCTGCCATGAACGAGGGTGAATGCCCCGACAATCTCTTTCCTCTGGAGTGGCAAACAAATACTCCTGAAGCTAACGAGGAAAGAGATTGCTGGTGTGAGAATGCGTGGGCAGAACTGATTGGCACCAGGTGTGGGAGAGGGCATGTGAATGAGAGTGAATGGAGCATGTGCGTGTGTGTGTGTGTGTGTGTGTGTGTGTGTGTGTGTGTGTGTGCGCATGTGTGCGTGTGTGTGTTTGTGTGTGAACACCTTCGACAGTGCAGCTGATTACACTAAACAGGAGGAGGGGGGGGCGTGCCTGAGCTGTCAGAGGAAAACTAGGGCAGACCATAACAATTTTTTTAAAATGTTTTATTTATTTATTTTTTTTGTTACTTATTTGTACCCGTAGGTAGACTTGGTTTGCAGTCTGGTGACAAGCCACCGGCTGCTGGTCGCTGCGTGCGCAAGCGCCCTAAACCTACATGTTTTTGGTGTTTTGAGACTGAACTGGGTTTGCCCTCCAAACCCAGATTCATGACAGATATTTGTCTTGACATTTGTTTTTATCTTATTCTTATTTTTATTTTCAGGTATTTATTCTTATTTCTTTGTTTATGTTATTTGTTTTCAATGCTGTGTGTGTTTTTAATGCTGTTTAACTTTCTGTAAAGCACTTTGGTCACCCACGGGTTGTTTTAAAGGGCTATATAAATAAAGTACATTACATTGCCTTAGTGGTTATTTTTCCTTTGTTGTATTATCTGGTTTGTTCTCATTTTGTAACATTTCTTATTTCCTCATTCATTATCCATTGCCGCTTCTCCTTCCGGTTTGTGCCTTTATTTTTACAGTGCTTTGTATGTACTTCCTCTCCCAGCTCAAGTTCATGGGCTGCCACAGCTGTCAGTGTTTGGTTTGATTATCCTCGCTTCTGTCACCCACACCTGTTACCAGTTGTTTTTTTTTTCCCATTTGCCCTATTTAAGGAGGGTGGCACCACTTCTTGATGTTGTGTCCTTCTCGGTGTTAAACGTTAATTCCCCGTCTTTCCTCTCATATCCAGACAGTAGTTCTCCGTCTCTTTTCTCTCTGTTTTCCTTGTAGTCCTGACGTGCATTCCTCGTCTTCACCGGTGTTTCTGTTCACCTTAGCCACAGTGCTGTTTTGGACTATGCTATCCCATATCCTACTTTTGCCAAGTCCTGTAAGTTTTATGTCTTTGTGATGTTTTGTGCTTTTTGTTATTAAACTGAAGCAACTCACAGTTCAGCACTTGGGTCTTCCTTCCACCCCTGTTGGGCGATTTATGACAGAAGTACACAGCCAGTGTGGACCCAGCTGCAGTAAGTAGCTTTTTTTCCCCTCCAGTATATTTTTGTTAAGATCCGTTTTTTGCGGGGACGTCAAGGACTTTAGTGTTTTTGGGCTGCACAAGGTGGAGTGTTGGGTGGCGGAGTTATTGGAGGACATTATATTGGACACTCTTGTTGCCCACACCCGAGGAAGTTCTGCAGTGTCTGAACAGTGTGGCACAGGTTATAGAGGCATACCCCAGCCTGTGGAGTTACCTGGAACTCACGCCTCTCGTCGTCTCAGTCTCCCATTCTCAATGTATGCGCCACAGGCTGGAGAAGAGCTCCCTACCAGCTGTAGCTGGGCTGATGAAGAAGTGTCCCCAGGTACGGAAGTCTTGCTGTGAGCCTGTGTCCTCGCCCACTGGCCAGAGGGCCTCCGCTGTTCCCGGAGAAGCTTCGTCTGGCCCACAGCAGCAGCTACCATTACACCACAGGAACTAAGGCAAGGACCTTTTCATTTCTTAACACCTATGAATGGTCTTGCCTTATTCCCAGTGGTAAGGTTCAGTGGCAGCAGCCCAATTTGGCTGAGCCCTCACCGCCTGCTGCTGTAATCATACCTTCATCCCCACTTGCTCCTCCCGTGTCCCTTTTCATTTTTCCTGAGTGTCTGCCGGTCCTGGGAGGGAGCCGCCGGACGACGGAGGGGTCTGTGGTTCAAGAGGGTCCTGATCCAGCCCCCGCAGCCATGTCCTGCATGTTAGAAGAGTGCCCCCTGTGTCCCGAAGCCTGCGCCGACAAAGGAGTGTCCTCTGGTTTTGGCATCGCGGGACCCGGTGCCATCGGTGAGGCGTTCTCTGACTCCGTTACTCAGGGCTGGGGTTTCATCTGCTCCAGCCACCACATCTGGAGGTCCATCAGTGTCAGTCATCACGTATGGGGTTCCACCAGCTTCACCTGCCATCATGCCTGCTGCGTGGGCCGCCACAGCAGAGTTGCCAGAGTCCTGGATGGTGGTGGAGCTTGAGTCTAAACAAGTACTCTGTTCTGTCTACACAATCAGTTCTAGATAAATCTTGTCTTGCTCGTAGTGGGGAGAATCAGTTGCAGATGCCCTCTGCTCCTGAGTTCTCCTCGCTGGGCTCCACTGCTGCCAGTAATAGTATTCTGGTGTCTGTCTCTTCCTCCCCGTCTGAGGTGGCCGTGTTGGGGATGGATTTACAGATGAATGGATTCGAGACACCAAAACTTGATTTGCTGGAGTCCTGGACGGTGGTTGAGTTCGAGCTAAGGCAAGTCCTCTTTTTTGTGTTCACATTATTAGTTTTAGAGAGGTCTTGCTTTGCTCTTGATGAGGGGAACCAGCTACAGCTGCCAACTGCCTCTGAGTTTTCCTCGTCGGGCTCCACTGCTGCCGGTGATATTGACTTGGTGTCTGTCTCTGGTCTCTTGTCTGAGTCCTCGTCTGGTTCCACTGAGGGTCCTCCGCCTTCACCTGAGGTCACCGAGGGTCTTCTGCCTTCACCTGAGGTCACCGAGGGTCTTCCGCCTTCACCTGAGGTTGCTGAGGGCCATCCATCTTCACCTGAGGTTGCTGAGGGTCCCCCACCTTTGCCTGAGGTCGCCAAGGGTCCTCTGCCTTCGCTGGAGGTTGCCGAGGGTCCTCCGCTTTCGCCTGAGGTCGCCGAGGGCCATCCATCTTCACCTGAGGTTGCTGAGTGTCCTCTGCCTTCACCTGAGGTCACCGAGGGTCTTCCACCTTCGCCTGATGTCGCCGAGGGTTCCCCGCCTTCGCTGGAGGTTGCTGAGGGTCCTCTGCTTTCACCTGAGGTCGCCGAGGGCCATCCATCTTCACCTGAGGCTGCTGAAGGTCCTCTGCCTTTGCCTGAGGTTGCCGAGGGTCATCCGTCTTCACCTGAAGGTTCTGAAGGTCATCCATCTTTGCCTGAGGTCACTGCTGATCAGCTGTCCTCACCACCTGGTTTCCTCACTGATCAGCTGTTTCCTTCGTCTGGTTCCCCCGCTGATCAGTCAGCCCCCTCACCTGGTTTCCTCACTGGTCAGCAATCCTCTTCGCCTTGCTTCTTCGCTGGTCAGCCATCTTCCTTGTCTGGTTTCCTCGCTGGTCAGCCATCATTTCGTCTGGTTCCCCGCTGATCAGTTGGCCTTGTCGTCTGGTTTGCGCGGCGCAGTCCCTGCAGTCCATAGGAGGTATGGGATTCAGTTGCGGCCTGCAGGAGGGGGCGTGTCATGCCCTGTGGCCCATTGGCTCAGGGATGTGAAAAGACCACCCGACGGACTTCGTCATTTGCTTGGGTGGTTCAGGAACTCTTGGAGACCACCCGACTTATTCCATCGTGTGACCTGGTGGTCTTGGGATTCCAGCAGGCCACCTGAACTGCCTTATTTAATTTTTTTCCCCCTTGTCCTGTCAGGCAGCTAGGCAAGTAGAACAGGGATCTGTCACCCTTATTGTGCCAAAACAGACTTACTTTGCCAAGAGGAGCTTATACAGTACCTAACTATGTATTGTGTGTTATTGTAAACTCCTCCTGTAATAACTTTTAATATTTTATTTTAATTATTTTACCCATGGAAGACCCGACAAGATGGGGAAGAGGGAAAGGAAGTGTGTGTGTGTGTGTGTGTGTGTGTGTGGGTGGGGGGGGGGGGGACAGACAAAAAGACAAACAAACCAATAACTAAAACAACAAAAGACAAACTGCTTCTTCCACTGAAGATGTCTCAACACGAGTCTGGTTTCTACACCTGTTAAAAGAGAGACACTTGTGCTTGTACATCTGCATGTGTATATATGAGAGCACGCACAAAATAAGTGTGTGCATTGAGTGGTTTGTCAGGAAACATATGAAGCAGATGGCCGGTTGCAGCAGCTCTCCCCCTGGGAACCCCGAGCAGGCAAGGCTGCACCACCAACCCCCACAGGGCACAAACGTCCGAGGTCAGCAAGCCCCAGGAAAGCCAGGCATTCGCCCCCGGAGGGACGATCGAGGGAGGCCAGGTCGCCAGAACTGCGTTATTTCTCGCACAGTGGGCCTAGGTTTTTGTAAGCCACTTTATTTGTTCTCTCTTGTTGGTCTTGAGATTTTGTTTTGTCCCTCCTAGCCTGGTTCCCCACACCATCCTACCGGGATGATTATTGTTCTATTCCTGCTTGGGGGGAGGGTTGGTGTTTTTTCTCTTTCTTGATGTTACGTTGGGGTGTCTGGATCCACCCCTTGAGGGAAGGGCTCTGTCATGATGCTGAGCACGGGAAGAGAGCCGTGTTCATGCTTTGAGTTTGGTTTTGATTATTTTCTGTAATTTCCTCACTTCTGCTTTGTATTTAATATGTATGATGATATTTGAGTTGTCTTTTGTTTCTCTTTGTTCTTTAGCATTCCTGTTTCTTAGTTTAATTATTCCTAGTCCTGTCTAGTTTGTTAATACACCTGTGTCCATCTAGTTAGGGCCTGAGCCACTAACATCAGTCGGCGAAAGCCCTATTGTAATTGCTCCATTTATTTATTATTATTATTTATTATTATTCTTTCGCTAAATGATCGTATTTTTCACCCTCTGAACATTAACCAAAACACGATTTTTTTGATAAACCGGAAAACATATGTGCCCCCCCACCCCTAATTTTTGTGGGTGTGGCCAAACATACACAAACGTTCAAGATCTATGGAGACTGGAGACTGTAAACTTTGCCGTAGAGACAAAAAATTTGGGTGAGGTGTGCATCACCTCAAGACATGCAAAAAACATAATTGTAGCCCATACCCACCGTGAACAGGAAGGCCGCCATCTTGCCTCAAAGTCGCCCCGCCTCCAATTCAGAAAAAAGTCACACCTTGCATTTGAACGAACTGGTTTGGTATTTTTATTGTGTCCATTCTGAAATGAACCTACCCTCACCTTTTCTTTCAGTCCTCCTTTTGTAAAGTAGTATTTCTGTAATTGTATCTCTTGTTTTGTATTTATCTTATCCTTGCCTTCATGGTTATTTTTTTCCCTTGTTGTATTATCCGGTTTGCTCTTATTTTGTAACATTTCTGATTTCCTCGTTCATTATCCATTGCCTCTTCTCATTCCGGTTTGTGCCTTTATTTTGACAGTACTTTGAATGTACTTCCTCTCCCAGCTCAAGTTCACAGGCTGTCACAGCTGTCAGTGTTTGGTTTGATTATCCTTACTCCTGTCACCCACACCTGCTGCCAATTGGGATTTTTCCCATTTGTCCTATTTAAGGAGTGTGGCACCAGTTCTCTGTGCTGCATCTTTCTCGGTGTTAGACTTTAATTCTTCTTTTTCATGTATTAGATTTGATTGGCTGTTGGCAACCAGCTTACAGGTGCATTACCACCACTGACTTGATTATCATCACTCTATATCTTTGTATAAGGAGTTCTTATAAGGAGTTCTGAACAACTTCTTATGTGTGAAAAAATTATCCGTCCTTGGATTGTGTCCTTGATGTTTCTGGGTCCTCACCTAAAACATCTTTCCTCTTGTATCCAGACTTGAGTTCCCCGTCTCTTTTCTCTCTGCTTTCTGTGAAGTCCTGATGTATGTTCCACATCTTCACCAGTGTTTCTGTTCGCCTTAGCCGCAGTGCTAGTTTGGACTATGCTACCTCATATCCTACCTTTGCCAGTAAGTTTTGTGTCTTTGTTATGTTTTGTGCTTTTTGTTAATCTTAAGGAACTCACAGTTCAGCACTTGGGTCTTCCTTCTGCCCCTGATGGGCCAATTTATGACACTCTGCTGCTACTGGCTAACCACTCTTTGAAGCCTCATTAGGCTACAACCCCTCTCCTCCCCACTACTGAGAGGGGTATCACTATGCCATCCATCCGCCATCATGTCCAGAGGTGTCGCTGCATCTGCATCACCAAGGTAGCACTCCTTCAAATGGCTGACCAAAGGAGGAACACAGCACCCACCTACATGGTTGAGCAGAAGGTTTGGCTTTCCATCAAAGACATTCTGCTCAAGACCGATTCCAAGAAGCTATCCCCTTGATTCACTGGACCCTTTCCCATCTCCCACATAGTCAACCCGGTTTGAGTTCGACTCAAACGCCTTCCCAATCTCTGCATCAACCCAATGCTCCATGTATCTCATATCAAACCTGTTTCCTCCAGTTCTTTGTGGCCCCCATCAAAGCTGCTTCCTCCCCCCGCCATGGTTGATGGTGGCTTAGTCTACAGGGTCAGCTGGATCACAGCTTCTTGTTCCTAGGGTAGTGGAGTCCAGTTCCTCATTGACTGTGAGGGTTATCAGCTGCAGAAACGGTCCTGGATCCCGGGGTCCTTTGTCATGGATGCCTGCCTCATCTGCGACTTTAACAGGAGACACCACAACAAGCCTTGGGCACCAGGGTTCGCCCCTTGAGGGGAGGGTACTGTCATGGTTTGGCTGCACACTGATTCTCTCCCTCATTAATTAATCTCCTTCTCCACAGCTGTGCTCACCATCTGCAAGTAATCAGCCGACTCCTTAAATAGCCCCAGCGTCCTCCACTTTTCAAGAGATCGTTGATGACTTCATGCCACCTAGACTCATGTGCAGCCAGTAGCTCTCCTCCAATGCCCCTGCAAAGGAAAGAGAAGTATTCTTTCAACTATTATTCCCTTTTACCTCCTCCAGGACTCCCCAGGTGGACAGTGGACCCAACCCTGGTGGATTGGACCCCCGAACTGTGGAAGCTTCACCTGGATCCTTTACCCATACCCTATAAGTGCACTTACCAGTGTTCCCTAACCTGTCTCCCTTTCCCCCCCAAGCATTCACCTACCTTGCTGTGACGCTGAGGGTTCCAGCCTCTCCTTCACCGCCCAGCTCCCTCACAGCACCTGTAAGCAAACAAGCAACCATTAGTACTGTGATATATTCCCGATTACTGCTAAACTAACCATTGGTCTCCTCTCTCTCTTCATACGGTTGCCAGACCTCTCGTTGCAATTCTCTTCTTGCACATTTATTAACAAAATTATTGTTAACTCGCCACCAGTTTTTTCTGTAGCCTACTTTTGGGTCTATTATTATTGAAATATGACAGTATAATGTATTAAGCTATTTTACAAACACGTTTTTGGGCAAAAAATTCATTATACTTTGTTTTTGGCCAAGGAATAATGTAAATTATAGTGGCTCTAGCCATTATAATTGGCTATAGCTGCATCTCTCACTCTGTGTTGCAGCTTCACAATTTACCCTCATTATTAAAAATTATTAGTAGTATTTACAACTACTATGCATGCATGGCCTTACCTTTTCTTGTAAATGAAGTAAATTTGCCCATCCTTCTGGACTTTGTACAAAAAAAGTGTCCTTAAACTCTTTTTAGTTTAAAAAAAAAAAATGTGTGTTTATGGGGCTCAAGCACACCCCCTCTCATTGGGATAATGGTACTGCACAGCCTCTTATTGTGATTTTCAGTCTCACCTGCTTCCCCTGACCACACGTCACCGCCCCTTTGCCCTGTGTCCCCTGAAGTGCCCTTTTGGAGATTTTTTTAAAAGGTATAGATTTTAATTTTGCCCCACGGAGACACCAATTGCCGATCAAATGTTAATGTCTGATAACCAGTGTTGTGCAAGTTAATAAAAAAGTAACTAGTTACAGTTACCAGTTACTTCTTTTCAAAAGAAACTGAGTTACTTACCAATTACTGCATGATTAAAGTAACTTGTTACTTGAAAAAGTAACTTTCATGTTACTTTCAAATGGATACTTAAATCATCTTGCACACATAGCAGGATAATTTAATGGATTACATTATGGGCTTATTAATATCAGGCTGAAAACGGACTGTTTCAGACAGAGCTTTTAGAACATGTTCAGTCTGCTTTATCCTGCCTTGAGAGCTCTTATTGTGGAAAAAATCTGAAGAAAATCAACACAAAATTGCCAGTAATCTCCAAATTTTGGAGTGAGAAATAAGGCTTGTGGTCTGAGAGGGAGGGAAAAAAGAGTGAGAATCACTCCAAAAAAGTGAGTTTGCAACACTGCATAAAGCTGTCCATGTCTTACCTTTAATATTATGGATTTAGTCTGATGTGCAGTGATCCAAAAAAAATGTCCATTATCCACAGTCCAAATGTTTGCTGTGACAGAGACATGATCCAGTCCCTTAAATTCCTTTTGGAGATCAAAATCCATTTTTTAATAATCTTTATCTAGGTAGCAAGTAAATGTGTTTTAACTCCAGTGGATAACAGTCTCAGCTGTTTGATGGAAAATGACTGTCATCAGATCTTCATTCTGTAACGATGTAACTGGCAATCAGTCAGTTTAATTCTTGCTGGGTCACAAACTGTCCAGATGCATACCTGTGCTTGAAATCCATTGTGGCTGTTCAGATAGTGTAAATCCACTAATAACAGGGTATTAGCATAGCATAGCACTAGCTTTGATCTTGTTGCTGTTCAGGGACTTCTGAAGAAATAAACTTTTTTAAAAACTTCAGTAATGCAACAAACTGTCATGGTGGCCGCTTGGCTGTCATCAGCTCCAGCTGCGCACACACCTGCCGCCAATAACCAGCAGGCTTTAAAAGCCAGTGTCACTGACTGCTCTGCATGGAGTCGTCTGTCTTCCTCGCCACGCAACGCGTCACGGACACGGCGTCAAGCCAGAGCTACTACAAAGCCTCTTCGCCAAGCCCCGTCACAAGCATCAGCAAACCTTACCTTGTCAAAGTAATTTCCCCTGTGCACAGGTGGCCCTCCCTGGCAGCAAACTCGTCTCCCCTGACAACGGGGCTTCTCCTCCTCCTCCTCGGATCTCCTCCTCACCTTCACAGTGCCAAGCTCCACGCTCACCCAGCCACGTCAAGTCACGGAGTGGACAGAAGTCTCACAGCGGCACCTGCAAGTAAGCAGCACAAATCATAATTCCCCGTTGCTGCGAGCTGCATTAATCCCTTGTGCTTGTGTGTTTCCAGGGTTGCCAGGTCGCAGTTAGACTCGCTCAGCTCCAGCTGTCTGTCAGCATCGCACTCATCCACACATCCACACACACTAACTTCACTGGGTTAATAAATAATTGTCTAATCACGCTACTCGTGTCAGTGTCTGTCTCCTGGGTCAAGCAATCATGTCACAAACCTAATAAAACTAGTAGGAATCATCATGTCCCATAGTAATGGTGACTACATTTTAATTGCTAGTCATTAAAACCAAACACATATGGCTTTATTGACTGGGCAACACCATTGTACACTAAACATACATACACTGCAATGATTTCTTGAGACGTTTATAAATTTCACTCATTTTGAGTCCATATATGAAAGATTTAAAAAGGGATGAAACAAAATTGCTTGAAAAGTCAATATTAAGCGGATAGTTTTTGGAACATGTGATTCCAGACAAACTAATATTACCTCAAATACAACAAAACCGGAAAAAATGATCAAAACCAACAGGTGTGGTGAACAGGTCTGTGCAGCTTTTTTCCTGACTTTTCTACAACTCTGATATGATATTCTAAGTATTCTGGAGTAAGAAAACAAAATAAAAAGCAGAGGTAGAAAACCGATATTTATCAGGATGAACACACCATATACAGATATGAATAAGGAGGAGATGCACTGAAGCTTGTAACCTGAATTGTTGCAAAATATTGCTTTTAAGGTAAAGCTGCAGAGCTTTATTTTAGAGTACAGCACTACAGACACTGTATTCTCCAAAGCAGGTATAAGCCAAACTAAAACCAGACAGACATTGACTGCTGTTTTTCTCATAATAATTGGATATTGCAGAGGTTTGCATATAGACACATACCTGTCATAGGCCATGACTGCCAACAGTAAAAACTCTGATCCAACCAAGGTGTAATAAGCAAAACCCTGGAAGAGGCAGAATGAGTAGGATATGGTCTGTTTTTCAGACAAAACATCAGATAACAGCTTTGGGTAGATGGTTGTGCTGTAAAGAACAGAATTGATGAGTAGAGCTGCGATGAATATGTACATTGGCTCGTGAAGGGTTTTGTGAAACCAGATAAGGCACACAATAGTGAAATTACAACAAAGTAAAAGACAGTATAGTGCAAAAGTTAACAAAAAATAAAGATACCGATATCTGTCCAATTCTACATACCCATCAAAGGTAATAATATAAGTTATATTGTTATCTGCATCCATAAAGGTTCTCCAACATGTTAATGGTAACCCATTCAAATATAACAGGCATTAGTTATGGATATCTCAAAAAACAGGTGTTTTCAATACAATACATTTCCAATACTTCTACCACCAATGTCAAAGTTAGAGAAAGTACAATGACTGACTTTGGCAGGGTTTTAAGATTTAGAACAATCCTCAATGGGTCTCATTAAATTTACAACCAACATGTAAACATCTTCAGCTCACCTGACCCACAGGCATTCCAGTTTTCTGTAGGGATCATAATCTTTGTTCAAGTTATTGTACTTCCTCTTAATGGGGTCATTGAGTGAAAAATTGTTTTTGTAGGTTTTAACTTTCTGAAATGTATCTATCAGTTATGTGATTATCAAAGAAATTGTTATGGCCTGAACCCTGATTCCATCCGCACTCGAGTTGTCCAGTATTTTCTCTGTTCTTATTTCTGGTCTTGTTGTATGGCCTTCTAGGGCTTTTACTTTGACAGCGTCACGGCGGGACGTCCGGCTGTTAAAGTCGAGCCGCACCGTGACAGCTGTTTGTTATTTCATTAATTATATTCTCCTTTTCTGATTGGGTTTGATTTATCATTTAAGGGAGCAGCTGAGGCTCACTCCTCGCTGCGACTTACACAGCTTTGTGCACCTCCGTGTACGCGACTGGAGTCCCAAACCCCGGCTCTGGTCTTTCCTGTGATTCTTCCTCATTCCTCGCAAGTGTTCTTGTACAGCTTAGGCTCTGACCTCACCCCTGCTCATAGTTTATCCTCTTAGTCTATGGTCTTGTGTGTCTTAGTCTATGTTCGTGTTTTTGCCCCACGTGGCTGTTTATTTTGTCATTTTAGTTTGTTGTTAATAAACATGCAAACTCACTGGCTGGCCTCTAGCGTCTCAATGATGCCCCGCAAGGGACGTCCATGACGGTAGATTGCAGCCAAACGAGATGCCGGTCACCGTGAGTTTGTTTTTGGCTTGAGTTTTTCCCTTCTCTGGGTGCCAGTATTTTTGATGAGAGATGTCAGCATTCGAGCGTGGGTTTTGCCCCGAGTGGTTGTGGGAAGTGGATGATCACCTGTCCAACGCCCATCTGCTTATGCCCATCCACTCTGCATATTGGCACCTGGATCTTGCACAGAGGACACTACTACGCTATCACCTGACCTCCTTTCCAGAGAGGAAGGAGAGAGTGACGGTGATAGTGGCGCTACGGGAACAAATAGAGAGGGCGGCTGAGAAGCTTCCACTTCCTTTCCGGGACACGGTCATCCCGACGAGGGGGAAGTCTCCTGTGCGGGCCACTCTTCCACGAGGTTCCCATCCACAGCGGAGGAGGAGGACAGCTGGGACCCCTTGTGAAGAGACATAGTGGGTAGCTGAGCTCATCAGGGGCCGCTTGGCTGAAGCTCGTTCTTCCTCCCATCCCAGTGACATCCAAAAGATTGTGGTGGTGGCAGCTAGACTGGTGAAGGTCAATTCTGAGCTTCATTATTATCATGAGTACGCCAAGCTGCTAGCCTCCGTTCCTGCGCAGCAGCGGCGCTTTCCTGACCTGAACCTAGCCTCGCCCTCTGCCGGAAGACGTCGCCATCCCCCGGTGCCAGGAATAGACTGTCGGACGAAGAAGGAGCCTGCGGCCCTGAAGAGCCTGGTGCCAGCCCCTCAGCCATGTCACGGGCAGAGGAGGAGGACGGACTGCTGTTTGGAGCCTGCGCTGACGATCAAGCGTCCCCAGGTCTCCGTGGAGGTGCAGTCGGACCCAGCAGGTTAAGGATCCCCTGCCACCATGCCATGCGGGCCTTCGGCGTGGGCTTCAGTGCCGGGGAGTTCCCAGACTGTGACGACCTGCGGAGCCCGCTGTAGTCCAGTCGGAACCAGGAATGAACCTCCAGATCTTTGAGCCTGGATCGTCAGAGTCCTGGACGCCGGTAGAGCCCAAGATCAGGCAAGTGCTCTATTTTGTCTTTCTCTTTTCCGTTCTGGAGCATTATTGCCTGTCTCTCGGGGAAATGAGCCGGGTGCAGCCAACCGCTGCATCCAAGTTTGTCTTGCCGGGCTCTGCCGCTTCCGGTGATCCTGATCCCAGTTCTCTTTGTTCCTCTGAACCTTTTCCCAGGGTCACCGGAGACAAGTCAGCTGTGGTCGTCATGGAGGTTCCAGGTTTGTGCTCGGAGGTCATCCCTGGTGCTGTGCCGGCCCAATCGGGGTCCACCAAGGGCGCAGCTCCGGTTCGGTTCGAGGTCGGTGAAGGAGCTGCAGATACTCTGCCATCTGACGCCAGACTGGCCTCTCATCCTTCCCCCTATTTCCTTCCACCGGGTGCCACTGGGGTTCCCCGTATTTGGCTTGGCTTCCCCTCGCTGTCCCTCTTGGTAGGGAGGCCGCCTCCGAGCTTTTCCCTCTGGTCCTGGTGGCCTAAAGACGTGGGTCGGCCGCCCGGGAGACTGCTTCGCTGGTTCGGCATTCTGAGTCGGCCGCCTGAAGGACTGCCTTGTTGGTTTGGTGACCTGGTCCGGCCGCCTGAGGTACTGTTTCTCCAGGTCTGGGACTGGGGTAGGCCACCCGAACTGCCTTTTCTTTGGTCAGTCATGTGGAATCTGCATGCGGGTAGACCCCTGAACTGCCTTTTTTTCCCCCTCCCCGTGCTCTACCTGCCGGCATCCCTGTAAGTTGTGTATTATTTTCCTGTGAGTTTGAAGGGATGCTCTCTTTTTCTTTGCTTGGTTTATAGGATTGGACTATATCTATAGTTTTGCTGGCCTACTCTGTAGCTATTGAGGTTTTTTTTCTTCCCTTAGTGTTTATTTGGTACTTGTGTATTTTTTGAAATGTACCTGCATTTTGGTTTTCGTGCTTTGGTTTTGTTTTTTTTTTTCGTTTCTTTTTAGTATTTGTATGGTTCCTGTATATTTTGTGAAGTGTACCTGTATTTTGGTTCCCTTGTTTCCTTACCGGGCAGGATGTTATATATATTTTGGTTTATTCGATTCAACTGTGCTTAAGGATTTCATGTACCCTGCCTCTCACCCAAAGATGCTGGGATAGGCTCCACCCGCCCCACAACCCGAAAAGGATTAAGTGGAAGAAGATGAATGATGATGAATGAATGTTCTACCTTTGATTTTCTGTGTTTAAGCTTCACCATTTTATTGGTTATCTTTGTCACTCATCCCTTGTAGTTTTTTTTTCTTTTCCTTTTGTGTCACTGTAGTCATTCTGGATTTTCTTTTTTTTTGGTTCTCTCCCTCCTGGCCTGCTTCCTCCTCCGCCCTCCCTTTGTCAGCCCTGGGAGCCTTCTGGTTGGGGGGGGGGGGGGGTGCTTGGATGTTACGTTTGCGCCTGGAATGCCCCTTGTGAACGGGGGGTACTGTTATGGCCTGAGCGCTGATTCCATCTGCGCTCAGGTTGTCCAGTATTTTCCCTGTTCTTATTTCTGGTCTTGTCGTATGGCCTTCTAGGGCTTTTATTTTGACAGCGTCATGGCGGGACGTCCGGCTGTCAAAGCCGAGCTGCGCCGTGCTGCGCCGTGCTGCGCCGTGCTGCGCCGTGCTGCGCCGTGCTGCGCCGTGCTGCGCCAGCTGTTTGTCATTTCGTTAATTACATTTCCTTTTCTGATTGGGGTTGATTTATCATTTAAGGGAGCAGCTGAGGCTCACTCCTCGCTGTGACCTACACAACTTTGTGCACCTCCGTGTACGAGACTGGAGTCCCAAACCCCAGCTCCGGTCTTACCTGTGATTCTTCCTCATTCCTCGTAAGTGTTATTGTACAGCATAGGTACAATAACCTCGCCCCTGTTCATAGTTTATCCTCTTAGTCTATGGTCTTGTGTGTCTTAGTCTATGTTCGTGTTTTTGCCCCACGTGGCTGTTTATTTTGTCATTTTAGTTTGTTGTTAATAAACATGCAAACTCACTGGCTGGCCTCTAGTGTCTCAATGATGCCCCGCAGGGACATCCATGACAGAAATATCTGTTATGTCCTAAAATAACCACTAACCAGAGGAGAGCTGAGGAGGAACATTTCCTCAACAGGAACTCTTGTATTTATATGTCCAGCCGTAGCCTGCCTGTCATCACACCGCCCCGCCCAGACCAGGCTATGGCAACCCCGAAGGTCTAATTTCCTTATGTTATAATATTAAAGCATTCACTTCTCTTTACAAAATTCACAGCCATGATATTGCTTTCCGCTCCAAGAAGTCATTCTTGCATACAGTAACAAACACTTCTGTTTGTTCCTGTTCGTCACTAAAAGGTAAACAGCACTAGCCTTGATACCTGCTCGCTTATTGGCCAGCCTAGCTATGGATTATGTAGATGGGTGGGGAACCAAAGACATTAGCTTAAGTGCTAACAGTGGTACTAGGAAGCTTGCTTATCAAGTACAGTTTATGTTGTTATTTTCCTTCAATTTCAGTCACTCTAATAGACATCACTGTTTCCACCTGGTTCATTAATCCACAGTTGATAACACTGGTCAACACCAAATTTATTGTCTAAGTTTTTTTTAGCTGATTTAGGACAATTTTGATGTGCTGAATCCAAAAATCACATTGATTTTGCTCAATCAGGTCAGCTTTTTGAATTATGGCCACATATTGTTTTATATGTTTTTGTTTACATGTATGGGTATTTTCACTTTATATGATGCAAAATTCTTTTTTATGTCTTGAAATTCTCTGAATTTTGAACAATGATGACGTAGCATTCAATTTACATGTACTTACCTTTATATAAAGGTAAGTACATGCACAATACTAAGTAAGTACAAATTTTTACTTAGCACCTGATTGAGAGAAATGGATGTCATTTTCGGATTCAGCGGTGCAAAACTGTCTTAAATCAGTTGAAAAAACACAGACAATTAACAAAAAAAATATTTTTGTAACCCTGTGTAATATAGCTTGTTTCATTCGGTCTTTTTTTTTTTTTTTTTTTTTGGATGTTTTCACCATGATGCGACATTGAACTATTAGCACCACCAAGGCAGCTAGCTGAAGCTAGCAGTTTAGCCACTCTTAGCTCACACTCTTAGCTCATTCACTAATGCTTCTGTGCTTATTGTATGCCAGGAACCGGTCATATCCTATCGATCACTGAAACCACACATTCTATTTTCTGGCATTGCAATTTAGACGTAAATAAAAACAGGTTTAAAGTCAGTGTCAGCTGTCATTTTAATTTTCATACTGTACATTACTGAATAGCTGTTGATCTCATTTACATTTTCAGTTTTAATTGTGAACTGACAGGACAAGCATATTATTATTTTGTTTTTCTTTTTGAAATAATGGTGGGGATGTGGATTCACACCAACAAATCAGAACATACTGCTGGATATTTTACTTGTTTTTAATTGTAAAACACAATTATGTGTCTGGTGTATGGTCATGTCTCACCTGATTAATGGATTGCACAGTTCTCATCATTGCTTAATGAGAATAATCCACTGTTGGGGGCTGCAGACTGATTTACTTGTTTCCACAACAAATCTTTGGTCAGTTTTATTTCCTAAACACAATAATTTTCATGGTATCATTTTAAGCCTATTTTACAATTACTGAGTACTGTAAGTCTTCATTATACTCCATTTTGCAATCACAGAAAATAGAGGGTATGCGTATGATGTCACTGGACGGAACTCATGTCAGTTAAAAAACACTGGGTGGCAAAAATGAGTGGCAGCATTAGGGTGTATGCAGTAAAACACAAAAACTACACACAATATTCAGTCCCAGCAGTACACAGAGTACATGCTTGTATTGTGGAGAGCTAATCTCATCATTCTATCACGATTAATTGGCAAAAAATTAAATGAATAAATGATTAAATTGTTATGAGTCTGAGCACAGTGTATCCACCAGCAAAGACTCTTAATTTATGTTTAAGTATTTTTTGTCTATCTTGACTACTTTTGCCTATTTTTGTGTTTATTTGAGCCTTCCTTCTTCCCAGACACTCCCCCCAGTCACTCATTGTCAGTTTCCTTGCCATGTCAGCTGTGAGAGATCTGGTAATTAGGTCACTTGCTCACTCAAACAATTCACACCTGCAGCTCATTGTTCCCCTGGGTATTTAAGCACTGCCTGCTCACTGTTGTACTGTGGCTATATTGAATCAACTTCTTGTTTTGCCTTTTTGTATTGTTGGTACTATTTTTGCACTTTGTTATTTTTGTTAATAAATGTCACAAACTCAATTCAGCACCTGGGTCTGTCTTTCTGCCCCACAGGGCGTTTATGACAGAATATAGCCACCAGTTAAAAGACCCAGCTGTTGAGTCTGTACATTTTTTTTCCTTTTGCCTTTTTTTTTTTTTTTTTTTTTTTAAATTTAAGTTTTTGTAAAGGGTATACAGGTCGTTACAGCAATGCAGTGTTTACATTTTCATCACATGTTCCCTTATTTTCTGATATCTGACAACATTGGAAGATTAATTCTTACAACACCCCTTTTTTTTTTTTAAAGTGAAAGAAAAAGTGAAATTAAAGAGAAAAAAAAACAAAAAACAAATAACAAAAAAAACAAACAAACCAGTAAAAAACAAACAAAAAGAAAAAGTAAGTAAATAAAGATAAAAGAGCATCTGAGTAGTGTTGGAACAAAGAGCGGAACCATTATTGAAATGGTATTTGTCAAAGATTAGATCTAATGGAAGACACATATGCGGTCCAGGGTTGCCAAAAGTTCATGAACACATCCATGTCCTGTCTCAGTGCGAATGTCAACTTTTCCATCGAGTAAATGTCTTGGATCACGTTAGTCCAATCTTCAGGTGTAGGACAGTCCTTCAACATCCATTTTTTAGTTAGAGCTTTTTTGCTTGCCAATATTAAAACACTGAATAAGTATTTTTCTCCTCGTCTTTCCAGTGAGTCCGGTAGTAAACCCAAATACAAAGTTACAAAAGAAAAGGGAACTGTAATTTTGAATATTTTCCCCAATATTGTCTGTACCTTGGTCCAATATTGGTGGATAACTGGGCATGACCAAAACACATGAAAATGATTTGCAGTCTTTTCACCACACAAGCGCCAACAGTTCAATCCCTTATGGGTAAATTTGTTTTGTGCAGGTGTTCTGAAAAATCTTGCCAAGTTTTTCCATCCAAATTCTCTCCACTGCAGGGATGAGGTACTTTTCCATTGCTGTTTATTTAGCTTTTCCCATATTTCCAGTTGTAAAGTGAAATTCCCCTCTTTTTCCCCATCTCTCTTTTATATAAGATGTGTTGTCTCCTTTTAAGTCTTGAAGACCTTGGTATATTTTAGAAATGTATCTGATCCCTGGGATCCCTTTATATGCCATTAAGAAGACCTTCAGAACACCTGACTGGGCCCTTTCCAAAACCTCCTTTTTAAGTATATTGTTTATGTGGTGTCTAAGCTGGAAGAACCTGTAAAGGTCTTGATTTATTAGGCCTTGTTTTTTCAAATCTTCAAAACTTCTTAAGATTTGCCCTTTAAAAAAATCGTAATATTTTATCAGCCCTTTCTCCTTCCACTTTTTAAATCTGGTGTCTGTTTTATTAGGAGTAAAGTCCTGATCATAGGCGATCCATTGCAGAAGTCGATAGGGCTCTTTAGTTTGATTCTCTCTGACTATCTTAAACCAAATTTTTAGCGGGGTCTCTATCCACGGGTTAGTGTTATTCAAAAGCTTAGGTAAGACATTGTTCCCTATTATCGCCTGTAGGGGGATGTCACTTGTTATTTGGCATTCGATCTCCTTCCATTGTGCAGTGTAGACTGGGTTACATAACTCTACTAAAGTTTTAATTTGTGCGGCTTTAAAGTAGTCCCTGATATTTGGCAGCGCGAGCCCACCTTTGTCTTTGTTTAGCTGTAGGGTTCTATATCTGATTCTAGGTCTCTTGCCCTGCCATATGAATCTTGAGATCCTTCTGTCCAGCTCCTGCCATGTTTTTTTGGGAGGTTCTACCGGTATTGTTTGGAAAAGGTATAGAAGACGTGGAAGTATATTCATTTTGACTGCTTCAATTCTTTGTGCAGTACCCAAGAATGGTATCATATTCCATCTTGCTAGGTCAGATTTTATTTTTGTCACCAGTGGATCATAGTTTAGTGATATAATTTTGTTGAGTTGTTTCGGGATATTGACCCCCAGATATTTCATAGATTCCGACTCCCAGTTAGTTTTGAGTTTGCTTAGTGAATAATGATTTGGGTCATAGTTGAATGTTAAAACTTGGGTTTAATGCATATTTAATTTGTACCCCGATAAATCTCCATACTCTGAAAAAACTGAGGTTAGTTCTGGTAAAGAAGTGTCCGGCTGCCCTAGGTATATTAAAATGTCATCAGCAAAGAGTGCTATTTTATGTTCCTTCTGACCAAGTGTAATACCTTGAATTTTTTGGTTTTGTCTTATCCATTGGCTCAGAGGTTCTATGAAGATTGCAAAGAGCAGTGGAGACAGGGGGCAGCCCTGACGACATCCTCTTTCCAGTTCAAAAGATGATGATAAATTACCGTTAATCCTTATTTTAGCTGTTGGTTTTTTATATAATGCCTGTATAGTTCTAATGAAGTTGTTATGAAAATTGAAACTGGATAAGATTCTATATAGAAAAGACCAGTCAACCGAATCGAATGCTTTTTCAGCATCTAATCCCAATATGACTGCATTTAAGTTATATTTTTTTATATGATGAATTATGTGTAAAGTGCGTCGAATGTTGTCTTGTGTCTGTCTTTGTCTTATAAAACCTGTTTGGTCTAAATGAATTAGGTCTGTCAGTATATTTTCTAACCTTTTGGCAAGGATAATGGTAAAAAGCTTATAGTCCTGATTTAGTACACTGATTGGTCTGTAGTTGGAGCACTCTAGGTTATCCTTTTCAGGTTTAGGTATAACTGCAATGACCCCTTCTCTCCAGGAGGGGGGGATTTCCCCTGTGTGGAGGACATAATTAAATGTTTTCAGGAGGAGAGGAGATAGTTGCTGTTTAAAGGTTTTGTACCACTCTGCTGTATAGCCATCAGCTCCTGGGGATTTGTTAGCTTTAAGTTTCATAATTGCTTTTTCCAATTCTTTAGGATGTATTTCTGACAGTAGTGTTTTATTTTGTGACTCCGTAAGTTGGGGAAGGTTTAATGTGTTTAGGAATGCCTCGGATGCGTTTTTATGTTTTTTGTGGGAGTATAAGTTCTTATAGTAATTCTCGAAGTTTTTAAGAATATCCTGAATTCTGAATTTTATTTCCTTTGATACTGGGTCTCTGATTTTGTAGATTGCTCTTTCTGTTTGATGTTTCCTCAATTTATAGGCTAGCAATTTTGCCGATTTACTGCCTGCTTCATAGTATTTTTGTTTCAGAAATGTAAGTTTCTTCTGGATTTCTATTGTGTAGATCTCATTTATTTGGTTTTTAATTTCCTTAATCTTGAGCGAGTCAGTAGAATGAGTGTTGCCTTTGTGTTCTTTTTCTAGGTTCCTAAGTTCTGACTCTAATGTGGATAGTTTTTCTTGTCTTAGTTTCTTTTGGGTTGCCAGTTTTGCAATAATCTTTCCTCTTATTACAGCTTTACATGCATCCCACAGTATTAAAGGGGATACTTCTCCATTATCGTTATCTTCCAAATATCTGAGAATATCTGATTCCAATTCATCTTTCAATGGTCCTTTCAGGACATTTGAATTTAACCTCCAAGAAAATGTATTATTTGTGTATTTTTGGATATTTAAGTCCATGTAGATCGGACTGTGGTCGGAGAGATCCATCAGTCCTATTTTACATGTTTTTACTCTTCCAATGTCTCTATTAAACATAAAAAAATAGTCAATCCTTGAGTAAGATGAATGTGGAGTTGAGTAAAATGTATAGTCTTTTACACTGGGGTTGAGTTCCCTCCACACGTCACAGATTCCCAATTCTTTTAGTAGCATCCGAGTCTTCCTGTTTTGGGTGTTATTTTGATGTGGGGAATTACCAGAAGCATCCCAGTATGGATTCAGTCTAAGATTGAAGTCCCCACCACATATCACTAAACCTTGAGCTTTAGTTATCATTAGGTCGAATACATTTTTATAAAATTTCCAGTTAGCCCCTGGGGGAGCATACACATTCAGCAGGGTGATATCTTCTCCCTCTAGCCGCCCAGTTACCAAACTGTATCTCCCTTCTTTATCTTTGTGTTCTGATTTTTTTTCAAATGTAATTTTGGTTGATATCAATGTCGCTACTCCCCTCCTCCTCCCTGATTTATATGAAGATGAAGAGATCATTTTAAACTCTTGTCTACTGAGTTTATTGTGTTCCACGTCTGTTAGGTGGGTTTCTTGTAAAAGTATTATTCCTGCTTTGTCTTTTTTCATTTTGCCTAGAATCTTGGATCTTTTAACTGGATTCAGGATTCCTTTTACATTATATGAAATTATTTTGGTTACACCCTGTTTCTCCATTGTGTTGTTTTGTTTAGTATAACTGTGTGGTGGCCTTCTTTTGTGCTACTCAGAAACTGAAAGAACATTAAAAACAAGAAAAACATTAAGAACATAGTGTAAAAAACTTTAAAACAAAAAGCTGTCATAAGAACTTCCTGAGCTGAGGTCTTTTTAAAGACCCTGTAAGAGCCTTGATGGAGTGAAGGCTCTGAGGGAAATTCCTCAAACTCTGTTACGTGTTGAGGGCCCTCTCTTACCACTGAAAGTAGTCCCATGCTTTTAACGTGAGTTTCAGAACCCAATCCAAACTTGTAATGATTTTTTTTTTTTCCTTTTATGCCTAAACCCTGTGAAATTGTGTGCACCCTCCCACCCCCATCACATCAAACATTCACGCAAAAACAGTATTTGTTAGTATGAGGAGAACATGTGGATTATTGTCACATTTCTATTTTAACAATTTTTTTTTTTTTTTTTTTTTATTACAAAGACTTATTTGTTTCAAATAATATGATTGTTCCATGAAATGTTTTACCACATGCTGAATATGCATCTCCTTTATTGTTTGTTACCTTGTATGAGGGGGGTTGGATGTGCGGATTGATTCAAGAGAAAAGAAAAAAAAAAAAAAAAAAAAAAAAAGGTCGCTATTCCAACCTGAAAACGGATAGTTTATCCGCGACGCTCTGGTGCTGGGTTTCCCGCTGCTGGTCCGTGGATTTTGAAGGTCTTTGTGTTGTCCATGTTTGCGCTTTGATCTTCTCACTCGGGTCTGCTGCGGGTTTAAATACCGTTACCGGGAGCCCTCTTTTCGCCATGTCAGCTGTTGCTTCTTCCGCCGAATTATAGAGACACGTTTCATCGCCGTAGAAGACCCTTAACTTCGCAGGAAATGGTGTCTGAAAGCGCAATTTCTTCTCTCTTAACACCTTTTTCGCGTCATTGTATTCCCTGCGCTTTTTAAGGACCTCCGGGGCGTAATCGTGTTCCACGTAGACTTTTCTCTCCTGGTGCATAAATCCTTTTTTCTGCCAGGCCAGTCTTACAACCTCTTGTTTTATTTTGAAATTGGAAAATCTTACCAACACCGAACGTGGGGGCGCTTCCGCCGCCGGCCTAGCGGCTAATGAACGATGTGCCTTTTCTATCTTCAAGTCGGTGGTTTGTGGAATATCCAATTTCTCTCTTAGTAAGGATTCCACGCATTCTGCCATTGAGTTAAAACCATTTTCGGTTCCTTCTATCAGACCATGAATTCTTATGTTGTCTCTTCTTTGTTTTCCTTCTTGGTCGGTTAGCTTAGCCTCTATAGCTGCTTGTCTTTTGCATAGGTCTAGCACAGAATCTTCGAGCACTTTTATTCGATCCTCTGTTTCCAAGATTCGGTTCTCGGCCTGGTCCACTCTGCTGTTTGTCCTTTTCAATTCTTCTCTGAATTCCCGAAATTCGGCCGTAACATCTCGGCGAAATCGTCGTAGCTCCTCAAATAGTGATTTCAGGCTAACCCTTTTGTTAGCTATCACCAGTTCCTCGTCTTCTGAACGGAGATCTTCCAGTTCGGATTCTCCGGCCGATACGTGTCCTGGCCTGGAGAATTTCAGTTTCTTCTGTTTTCCTTTAGACATGATGATTTTGTCTTTTGATTTTCACTCCTCCAAAAATCTGTTAAGTTTGATTTTCAAGGTGTTATCCTGGATTGGGTCTGAGAACTTCAGTGTTAAGCTGCAGTCGCCATGGCGTCCAGACCGGAAGTCTGCCTTTTTTTTTCCTCTCACGTACTTCATCTGTCGAGCTCACCATGTCTCCAGCATGTTGGTTCCAGGACAATAAAGGAGGATCGGTGCCAGGGGATCCCAGCCTGGTGGAGCAGTGGGGAACTCTCTTTATCCAGGACTGCGTCTCCGACTCGCTTGCCTCTCGAAACCCAAAGAGAGTCCTGTAGAATGTGGAGGCAGCGGTCGAGAGACTTAGGGAATTTCCTGGGCTAAGGAAATATCCAAAGTTTAAGGACGTGTTGGCTACGCTCGCTGTCCTGCAACAGTCCTTTCCCTAGCTGACGTGGGGGGCACCTCCAGCCAAACTGGTGCCCACATGAAGACGCACTCCATGGAAGAACGCCTCCAGTGTGCCCGCTCCTCCTCCGGCTTCATTAGCTCCACTACACCAGTGTTGTCCCAGTCCGGATCGCCGGAGGAAGCCCTCCGCCTCTGCCACCGGCAATCCCCTAACACCGAGCCAGACAAATCCCGCAGCAGTTCTCTCTTCTTGCTCCTCTTCACTGGCCATTCTGCCAGCCTCCTCCTCTGCTGCTGCTACTCCCGTCTCGTCAGCATATCCTCCTGCTGCTGAGAGGTCCTCCAGGTTTTCCCCGGCTACACCCACCTTCGTGTCTACAGGAGCGGCTCCTCTACAATTCACAGAGGGGTCCAGATTCACCATAGACATGGAGAGGGATGACTATGCTCCTGCTTCAGCGGAAAACATCGCCCACCGGGATGACAGGCAAGTGTCATTAATTTCTCCCTCTATTTATGATGATATGTCTTGCCTGATTCCCGGTAGGGAGACTCAGGAAATGCAGTCCCCTGAGCTCTCCTCACCTGCTGCAGTAAACTACTCCTCACTTGCCCTCTCCGTGTCTCGTCCATCTATCCCTGAGTGCCCGCCGATCCTGGAACTGAGCCGCCAGATGATGGAAGAGCCTGTGGCCCTGGAGGACCCAACTCCAGTGCCAGTGGTGAGCAGTACCCCAGTTGCCATGCCGAAGGAATCACCAGCGTGGGTCACTTCGCCTGAGGACACCAGGACTACAGCTACCAACATGCCTGCTGCGGAGACTGTCGCAGCAGAGTCCACATCCGAGCTTGACCTCCAGAGGACCGAGCCCGAGTTGACATCATCACCTGGATTGACGGAGTTCTGGACGGCGGTGGAGCTCGGGCTCAGGCAAGTGCTCTCTGTTGTCTTCCTCTTATCTGTTTTAGAGTAATCTTGCCTGGCTCTTGCTGAGGAGAGCCAAGTGCAGCTGCTTGCTGCACCTGAGCTCTCCTCGTTGGGCTCCGCCGCTGCTGATGACCCTGACTCCCCTTCTCTATGTGTGCCTGAGCTTTCTTCCAGGGTCACCGGGAATGATCCAGCACAACCAGAAGTCTCCATGGGTCCAGGCTCACTGCCCGAGTTTGCTTTGGGTCCTACTTCCCCCACAGTGGTCATCATGGGTGTCCTGTCCCAGTCTGGGACCTTCGTGTGTGCAGCTTCAGCCTAAGCCTGGTCCACTGTGGGTGCAGCTCCTCCTTTGCCCGAGGCCATCATTTGCATCCCTCCTTCCCTGTCGGGGTCTCTATGTGTGCTGCGCCCCAACCTGAAGCCAATGTGGGTACTGTGTTCCAGTATGGGTCCACCATGGGTGTTGCGCTCCAGCCGGGGGCCACCAAGGGTGCCGCTTCACTCCTGCCTGGAGCCACCGAGGGTGCTGTAGAGCTCCAGCCTGGAGCCACCATGGTTGCTGCAGAGCTCCAGCCCGGAGCCACTGCGGGTGCTGCAGTGCTCCAGCTCGGAGCCACTGTGGGTGCTACCATGTTCCAACCCAGAGCCACAGTGGGTACTGCAGTGCTCCAGCCTAAGACCCCGAGGGCGTCATGGTCCCCCTTTCTCTGCCACCAGACACTGCCGTGGTTCCCCTCCTCAGGGCCTTCATCCTTTCATTAAGCCTCCTCGTGGGGAAGCCACCTCCTGAGTCACCCCTCTGGTTGTGGTGGATGAAGAACTCAGGCCGGCCGCCTGATAGACTGAGCTGCTGGACTGGGTGGCCTATGTTCTCTTGCAGGCCACCCAACTAATACCACCTTGCCATCCGGTTGGCCTGGGATTTCGGCCGGCCACTTGAACTGTTTTGTTCATTTGTGTTAGGGGGGCCTAGGGGCATGGGGTAGTGTGGCCGTGGGTCCTGAGTGGGCCTTGTCATTTTTGCCCCCTCCTTACCTGTTTCCCCCACCTCCCACCTGGGTTTGTTGTTGCTGTACCTTTTTGTCTTGGGGGGGACTTTTGGTGTTTCCTTGGGGTGTCTGGAGTCTGCCTCTTAGAGGGGGGGGGGACTCTGTCATGAGTCTGAGTGCAGTGTATCCACCAGCTCAGACTCTTAATTTACGTTTAAGTATTTTTTGTCTATCTTGACTACTTTTGCCTGAAGCCTGAAGCCTGAAGCTTCAGGCTTCAAGCTGGGGAGGCTGTGGTACCTGTACCAAAGACTTCCCACCCCAAAGATCTGAACAGCTACAGACCAGTGGCCCTGACGTCCCACATGATGAAGACCCTGGAGAGACTGCTCCTTGCTCACCTCCGCCCCCTGGTGGGACCAGCGATGGATCCACTCCAGTTCGCCTACCAGCATGGCATTGGGGTGGATGATGTGGTCATCTTCTTCCTTCACTGTTCTCTGTTCCACCTGGAGAAGCCCGGGAATGCAGTGAGGATCATGTTCTTTGACTTCTCCAGTTCTTTCAACACCATCCAACCGATGATCCTGAAGGACAAGCTGCTGTGCGCGGGGTGGACCAGCACCTGTCATCATGGATCCTGGACTACCTCACAAACCGGCCACAGTTTGTGAGAACCCAGGACTGTGTGTCCGACATGATCATCGGTAGCATGGGGGCCTCCCAGGGAACGGTTTGGCTCCCTTCCTGTTCACCCTTTATACTGCAGACTTCTCACACAACACAACACACTCCCATCTACAGAAGTTCTCTGACGACTCTGCGATGGTTGGCCTCATCTCCAACGGAGATGAAGCTGAGTACAGAGGGCTTATCCAGGACTTCGTGGACTGGTGCCATCGGAACTGCCTCCAGATCAACGCAAGGAAAACTAAGGAGCTGGTGGTGGACTGCTGCAGGCAAGGACAACCCCTCACAGGACCAGTAAATATACAGGGAACAGACATCGAGATGGTGACATCCTACAAGTACCTGGGTGTTCATCTGAACAATAAACTAGGCTGGTCACACAATACTGACGCACTCTACAAGGAGGGACAGCGCAGGCTGTTCCTACTGAAGAGACTCAGGTCTTTTGGTGTACAAGGGGTGCTGCTGAAGACATTCTACAACACGGTGGTGGCATCAGCCATCACTTTTGGAGTGGTCTGCTGGGGCAGTGGCATTACAGCAGCCGATAGGAAGAGACTGAACAAACTGATCAAGAAAGCTAGCTCTGTCCTGGGGCAGCGCCTTGACCCAGTGGAGGAGATAGGAGAGAGAAGGATGGTGGCTAAACTGTCATCTCTGCTGGAGTCCGAGTTCCACCCTATGCAGGACACACTGAATGTACTAAGGAGCTCATTTAGCAGCAGACTACATCATCCTAGGTGCACAACCGAGAGGTTTCGCAGGTCCTTCCTACCTATGGCTGTCAGACTGTACAACCTAAGCAGGGCTGCTCGCAGAGATAGCAAAAAGATGTGACAACCTAATAGTATTGAATGCAAAAAGATGCAATAGACTTACACAATGGTCCCCTCCGGTATACAACTAGGAAAAGACCGGTAGCTACGGAGGGTGGCAATATGTATGGGTACATAATCATACCATGTAGGATAACTAAGTAGATGGTTATGCTGTTTCATTCTATCTAGCTACAATGCTCCGCACTGTGTGTGTTTATATATTTATAATTTATTCCATCTAGCGACAATGTTCCACACTGTGTTTATACGTATATTTGCATATTTATTCCATCTAGCGACAATGCTCCACACTGTGTTTATATATTTGCATATTTATTCCATCTAGCTACAATGCTCCGCACTGTGTGTTTATATATTTACATATTTATTCCATCTAGCTACAATGCTCCGCACTGTGTGTTTATATATTTACATATTTATTCCATCTAGCTACAATGCTCCGCACTGTGTTTATATATTCATATATTTATTCCATCTAGCTTCAACGCTCCACACTGTATGTGTGTTTATATATTCACACACTTATTCCATCTAGCTACAATGCTCCGCACTGTGTGTCTATATATTTATGTTTATATGTACATATGTATACTCGCTGCTCTGTTTTTTCTTGCCTTCTGATTGTTGCTCTGTGTGTTGCTATCCCTGTGCTGTTGCAATCCTGGAATTTCCCCATTGTGGGACTAATTAAGGCTTATCTTATCTTATCTTTTGCCTATTTTTATGTTTATTTTCTGGTCTGTTGACCTTGAGCCTTCCTTCTTCACAGACACTCCCCCCGTCACTCATTGTCTGTTTCCTTGCCATGCCAGCTGTGAGAGATCTGGTAATTAGGTCACTTGCTCGCTCAAACGACTCACACCTGCAGCTCATTGTTCCTCTAGGTATTTAAGCACTGCCTGCTCGCTGTTGTATTGCAGCTATATTGAATCAACTACCCATCATTCCACTTCTCCCAGCCTCTGAAGTGTTTTTACTTCTCCAGAGTGCTCCCTGTTCTGAGGCTCATTCTATAAGTTATTCTTGTTTTGCATTTTAGTATTGTTGGCACGATTTTTGCACTTTGTGTTGTTGTTGTTAATAAATGTCACAAACTCAATTCAGCGCCTGGGTCTGTCTTCCTGCCCCACAGGGGCGTTTATGACATAAATATTCTTAATCAGTTTTTCACTTACCATATGCTCCTTTGTCTTTACCCACGCATTACTACAGTTAAGTGAATGGTGTGGTATTAACATCTAAAGTAAAAAAAAAAAAAGTACTCTGCACTGCTGTGACTAAATATTTTGTGATTTTTATGTTTTGCAGCATAGAAAATAAAGCTGCCACATGTGATTGCCACTCAGTGCTTTGTTGCTATGGTAACTGCTCTATAACTCCCAAGAACTCTATTCCAATGCATCCTCTCTATAGAGAACACGTATTAGTCCAGTGTGCATGGGAGCAAGAGTGACTTAAGAATACAACTATTGCACGGGAACAAACTTCGACCTGTGTGCAGTCAATTGCTCTTGCTGTAGCTCATGGGAGGTGTCACCTGTGCCTATCATCTCAGCAAGTCCCCTCATTGGTGTGTCATTGCTTGTGATTATTTCCGCTGCTTTTGTCCCTCATTCTCCATCTTATATCTTACCATGCTTTCTTAATTTCATTCATTCCCCTTGTTTTATAGACAGCATTGACTCTCACATATCTTTCCACATAGTAATTAGTTCTTATAATGCTGAAATTTAATTATTGCCTTTCATAAAAGTGGTATTTTGCCTGGTCCATTAACACAATTAATTCCCCTGGATGTAATTCCTATTGTGTTTGCAGGTCAGGTTTTTTTTTTTTTAACTCTAAAGGAAGAAACATAAAGTGAGACATATAAAATACCTCTTCCACAAGTTTACATCTGCGTAAAAACACAATTTTTCTTCAGTAAATCACCTAAAAATGCTACAAAGGAAACACAAAGCCCAGGTAATCAATAGGTCTGAGAGAGCCATCCTTGTTTCCCACAAAAAAGAAGCCTGCCCCCGTTGTCAAATAATACCTGCACTTAGGGAGTCTTTGATGTATAGTGTAATTACCTCCTGACATAACTGGCTGACCCAGAGAACAGACACAAGCTCCAGAGTAGGTTCAATAATATTTATTGTCATAATGTCAGTGTGTGGATGCGTGTATGTGTCGTGAATGTGGATGTGAGTGCGTGGATCCGTGGACTCGTACAGCTGGGAGTGAGCAGAGCGCTGTGCAATCTGGCAACCCTGAGAATAGAGCAGAGGCACAGTGTTAGCGCAATTTCTCACTGAGGTGTATGGGAGAAGTTACTGAGGCTTACTGTTACAGCTGCGGTGGAAAATGAAGGTCAGCCCGGAGGCAATCCTGAAGGACAGCGTCTACCACCCAGCACTGCTGACGAGAGATGGTGTGAAGGAGAGAGGTAGGCGAAGTCTGCCACCTGGAGGAAAGGATTCTGCTGCCTGGGAGTTCCGCCTGTGCACAGGGGATAACGCAGAACTGGTAAGAAGAATAATGAGCTTACTTGGAGATGAGGAAAATCCTTTCAGGCTGAGGCCGAAATGGCAGGGATGACGAGGGATGAATGTTTGATTGGAATGAAGAGCGCAGAACTTCACGTAGCCAGGGAGACAGACGGCTCCATGCTGGTCTTGCAGACAGAGCAGGTTATATAGCCTGTGAGTGATGGGGAAAAGGTGTGCGCACAGCTGTAGCAGATAATGGCAGAGAGCGAGTCATCACAGTACTCCCCACCCCACCCCCAGAGGTGCCTCCTGGCACCTGATCCAGCCTACCTGGGTGCGTCCGATGGAAATCCCTGATGAGATGACTATCCAACACGAAGGATGGATGCACCCAGGAGCGCTACTCGGGCCCATACCCCTCCCATTCCACCAGATACTGCAGGCCGCGACCCCAGAGGCGGACATCCAGGATGGAATTGACCTGCCACGCTGGGTCGCCGTCGATCACCACTGGCGGAGGTGGAGACCTGAGAGGGGGACAGAGAGGGCTGGAGAAAAAAGGTTTGATCTGTGACACATGAAACATAGGACAGATGCGGAGGGAGAGGGGGAGAGTCAGGCACACAGCCACAGGATTAATAATCTGCTCAATAGGAAAAGGCCCAATGAAATGCTGAGATAGCTTCCTATTCTCAGCCTTGAGGTTAATATGCTGTGTAGAAAGCCAAATCTGTTGACCCACCTGGTAGGGTGGGGCCAGTCTCCTGCGGTGATTAGCCACCCTGGAGTTGCGCTCTGCCGTGCTTTGGAGCATTGCCCGGACCGTCCTCCATATCTGTCGACAGCATTTTAGATGGACCCGGACAGATGGCACGGCGATGTCCACCTCCTCCTTGGGAAAAAGCGGGGGATCAGAATCAGAATCAGAATCAGAATCAGGTTTATTGCCATTGTTCATGTGATACACAAACTAGGAATTTGTCTCGGTGCCATGCTGCAACATTAAAAACATAATGAGAAAAAGGGATAAACTAAAAAACTAAAGGACTAGAAACGTGCAATAAGTGTAGAAAAATAAGTAATAATAAGTAATAATAATAATAATACTAGTAATAATGAGTAGTACTAGTCAAGGCAGTTTAAAAAATTAGCATGTAGCAGATAATGTGAAGTACCACATAGTGCAGTCAATAATGCAACAGAAAAACAGTGATGAATGACATGAGTCTGGTTGAGCTGCTGTACATAGTGCACGAGAGTCAAAAGTCACTTAGTGTTCAGCAGTCTGATGGCAGAGGGGAAAAAGCTGTTCATGTGCCGAGAGGTTTTAGTCCGAATGGACCGAAGCCTTCTACCTGAGGGGAGGGGGGCAAACAGCACGTGACCAGGATGTGAAGGATCGGCTATGATCCGGCCAGCACGCCTCCGGGTCCTGGAGATGTACAGGTCCTGGAGAGATGGAAGGTTGCAGCCTATCACCTTCTCAGCAGTGCGCACGACGCACTGCAGCCTTAGTCTGTCCCTGGCAGTGGCTCCTGCGTACCACACAGTTATGGAGGAGGTGAGGATGGACTCGATGATGGCCGTGTAGAACTGCACTAACATCTTGGTGGGTAGCTTGAGCTTCCTCAGCTGCCGCAGAAAGAATATCCTCTGCTGGGCCTTTTTGATGAGGGAGCTGATGGTTGGCTCCCATTTGAGGTCTCGGGTGATGGTGGTGCCCAAGAAGCGGAAGGAATCTGCAAAGGTGATGGGAGAGCCTGTGATGGTGAGGGGGGGCAGGGGGGACGTGACTTTCCTGAAGTCCACAATCATCTCCGCTGTCTTCAGAGCATTCAGCTGCAGGTTGTTGTGGCTGCACCAGGACACCAGCTGGGCCACCTCTTCCCTGTAGGCGGACTCATCACCGTTGGAGATGAGCCCGATGAGGGTGGTGTCATCCGCAAACTTAATCAGCTTAACAGACTGGTGGGAGGAGGTGCAGGAGTTGGTATAAAGGGAGAAGAGTAGGGGGGAAAGTACACAGCCCTGGGGTGATCCAATGCTGATGCTAACAGAGTCTGAGACAGACTTCCCCAGCCGCACATGCTGTCTCCGGTCCGTCAGGAAGTCGGTGATCCACCTGCAGAGGGAGTCAGGCACGTTGAGCAGGGACAGCTTGTCCTGGAGCGGATCGGGGCGGATGGTGTTGAATGCGGAGCTGAAGTCCACAAACAGAATCCTGGCGTAGGTTCCCGGGGAGTCCAGGTGCTGCAGGATGGAGTGGAGGGCCAGGTTGACTGCGTCGTCCACAGACCTGTTAGCACAGTAGGCAAACTGCAGCGGGTCTAGGAGGGGTGTGGTGGTGGACTTGAGGTGAGACAGGACCAGGCGCTCAAAGGACTTCATGACTACAGAGGTGAGCGCTACAGGTCTGTAGTCGTTAAGTCCAGTAATCCGTGGCTTCTTGGGGACAGGGATGATGGTGGAGGATTTGAGGCAGGTCGGCACGTGACATTGCTTAAGGGAGGTGTTAAAAATGTCTGTGAAGACAGGAGCCAGCTCTTTCGCACAGTGTCTCAGGGTGGAGAGAGACACACCGTCCGGCCCGGGGGCCTTGCGCGGGTTCAGTCTGGAGAACTGTCTGTGCAGTGGGATTGTAACCCAAGTAGGATTCAAAAGGCAACATGCCGATCGCTGATGACACTGTGGAGTTGTGGGCGTACTCGATCCACAGGAGATGCGTGCTCCATGGCGCAGGGTTGGAGGAGATGACGCAGTGCAGCGTGGCCTCCAGTTCTTTGTTGGCTCTCTCACACTGTCCGTTGCTCTGTGGGTGGTAGCCAGAGGATCGGCTCACCATGGCAGCCAGAGCATTACAGAACGATTTCCAAACTCGAGACACAAACTGGGGACCCCGGTCAGAGACAATGTCAGAGGGAATCCTGTGTAGCCTCACCACGTGTTGCACAAGCAGATCTGCTGTATCCTTTGCCATGGGCAGCTCCTGCAGGGGGATGAAGTAGGTGGCCTTGGAGAAACGGTCCACTATAGTGAGAACAACAGCGTAATGATTAGATGGCGGAAGACCAGTAACAAAGTCTAGTGCAATGTGCGACCAGGGTCGTGCGGGACCCCCCCCCCCCCCCAGGTGACAAGTAAGCCTGGAGGAATGAGCCCAGTGAATCACCTTGTCCCGAACAGGAGAGGGATCATATAATTTACCTGCTGGCCCTCCTGCGCCCTCAAGACCTTTTTCTTCACATCCCACGAGAGGGCGCCCATGATGCAAGATGACCGGAGAATGGGCTGCTCGCACGCCTCCATCATGTCCAGAGCAAACTGCCTGGAAAGGGCATCTGGCTTGGTGTTCTTCGACCTGGGCCAGTAGGTGATGGTAAAGTTAAAGCGCCCAAAGAACAGGGACCAGCGGGCCTGTCGGGCGTTAAGGCATCTGGCTGTTCTCAGGTACTTCAAGTTTTTATGGTCTGTCCAGACGACGAACGGCTGGGCAGCCCCCTCCAACCAGTGGTGCCACTCCTCCAGCACGAGTTTTACTGCCAGAGGCTCCCTGTCTCCGATATCATAGTTCCTCTCTGCCGGCGACAACCGGCGAGAAAAGAACGCATAAGGCCAGACAACCCCATCCACCGGGGAATGCTGGGAAAGCACAGCCCCCACCACTGAGTCCGAGGCGTCCACTTCCACCAGACACTGAAGACCGGGGTCCACCTGCGTCAGGATGGGGGAGGATGAGAACTGCTCCTTAAGGGTAGCGAATGCGGCAGCGGCCTCCTCAGTCCACCGGAAAATCGTCTTGGGGGAGGTGAGGTGGGTCAGGGGGAGAGCAATGATGCTGTAGATGTTAATAAAGCAGCGGTAGAAAATAGCGAACCCCAGGAACTGTTGGAGTTGTTTCCTGGGGGGGGGGGGGCAATCCACCACCGCCTTCACCTTGCCGGGATCTGGGATGATCTGGTTGTGAGAAATGATGAAACCGAAAAATGATGTCTTAGAAGTGTGAAACTCACATTTCTCGGCCTTCACATACAGTTTATTCTCCAAGAGTTGTTGCAGATCCCGCCTCACGTGCACTTGATCCTCCTCCACTGATCGGGAGAAGATTAATATGTCATCGAGATACACGGAGACAAATGACCCCAGGAAATCACGTAGTACGTCCTTAATCAGGCGTTGGAAGACGGCCGGAGCATTGGTCAGTCCAAATGGCATCACCAAATACTCAAAGTGACTGTTTGGAGTCCGGAACCCAGTCTTTCATTCATCCCCCTCCCTGATCCACACCAGATGGTACGCATTGCGGAGGGAATCAAAGGCCATGTCCATCAGAGGGATGGTGTACTTATCCTTAATGGTGATGTCATTTAGGGCCTGGAAATCGATGCACGGCCTCAGGGAGCCATCCTTCTTTCCGACAAAAAATCCCCCCGCCCCCACCGCCGAAGATGACGGACGGATGATGCCAGAGCTGAGGGACTCCTTAATATACGCATCCATAGCCTCCCGTTCTGGGACAGACAGGCTGTAAGGCAGCGGAGCTCCAGCCCGGAGGTTGATGGTGCAGTCGTAGGGCCGATGAGGGGGAGAGACAATGCCTGAAATTTACTGAACACTACCCCCAGGTCATGATATTCGGGGGGACCCCAGTGAGATCGGGAGGAGGGGTGACGGGAGTAGCCAAGGGCTTGGAAGGTGAACATGCAGTGGACTGCAGACACTCACTTAGATAAAAAGGGCTCCAGGCATCTACCTTACCAGTGCGCCAGTCGATGGAGGGGTTATGGAGCCGGTGCCAGGGATAACCCAGGATAATTGGGGAGGCCGTAACTGGCAGGATGAAAAGGCTCAGGTCATCCCGATGGTTCCCGGAAATGATGACAGGAGTAGGAGCAGTTTGCTTAGACACCACCGTCAACGGGGCTTTAGATAGAGCAATGAGCCTCAGGGGTGTCTTCAGAGAATGGCAGGGAAGCCCCAACCGGGTTGCCACTTCCCCTGAGATGAAACTCTGCTCAACTCCCGAGTCCACCAAGGTGTGTGTGTGCAATATTCTGTACGATTGTGCATGAACCTGATGGGTAAAAGACACTTAGAGAGGGGATTGAACTGAGGTGAGCCCGTGAGACCCCCTACTGCAACTCAAGGGCTCCCTCTTTTGGTCAAACGGAGCAGGATGTAATGGCATGTTCATCACTACCACAGTACATACACAGGCCAAGCTCTCTACGGCGCTGTCTTTCTGCCAAAGGTAATTTAGTTTGTCCTATTACCATTGGCTCTGAACCTTCAGCCGACTCAACCGAAGGCAAGACCAGTAAAGGTGACTGAGAAGAGCAGCGAAACTGGGCACCCGAGCATCCGGATGTCTTCCGCTCAGCTGCCCACTCCCTCAGCCTGTTGTCTAAACTAATAGCTAAGGAAATTACAGCTCCGTTAGCCTCTCCGGCTTCTCCAAGCGGGCTAGCTCATCCCGCAGGCTTGGGCTCAGACTTCTAATAAAGATGCTGCATAACGAGGTGTCTTCCCACCCCACCTCCGCCGCCACCACCCGGAAATCGACAGTATAGTCCGCTACGGACCTGCCCCCCTGTCAAAGATTTAACAGCCGGGTGGTGAGCACATTATCCCCGTCGGAGTGGTCAAACACCTCATTAAACTCGCTAACAAACTGAGTAAAGGTAAGGTTAGCGTAGCTAGGTATAGACATAACTGCATAAGCCTACGCAAGAGCCCGCCCCTCCAGTAAATTAGCAACATAGCCAACACGGCTGTGATCGGTTGGGAAATACCCAGGAACCCGTTGAAAAAAAATCTCACACTGGAGAAGAAACCCCCGGACCTCACCTAATTTGCTATTAAACCGAGTGGGTGTGGGAACCGGTGTGAGTCGGGCCAAGGGAACCTGACTAGCCTGGCTGGGTGGAGAGCTCACAGGCGCCAGACCGCTACTTGAAGCTGAAGGAAATGCCTGCTGTCTGGTCAGGCGATCCAATCGGCTGTTAGTTTGGACAAGCTGATTAAGAATTACTTGCTGCTGATAAGGTATTTGGTCTACTCGAGCTTCTAAGTTGTTTACTTGGTGTGTAAGTGCGCTGTTTGCTGGGTCATTTTGACAGAGCCGTACTGACATAATTGGCTGACCCAGAGAACAGACACAAGCTCAAGAGTAGGTTCAGTGATGTTTATTGTAATAATGTCAGTGTGTGGATGCGTGTATGTGTCGTGAATGTGGATGTGAGCGCGTGGATCCGTGGACTCATACAGCTGGGAGTGAGCAGAGCACCGTGCAATCTGGCAACCCTGAGAATAGAGCAGAGGCACAGTGTTAGGGCAGTTTCTCACTGAGGTGTATGGTAGAAGTTACTGAGGCTTACTGTTACAGCTGCGGTGGAGAATGAAGGTCGGCCCGGAGGCAATCCCGAAGGACAGCATCTGCCACCCAGTGCTGCTGACGAGAGACAGTGCGAAGGAGAGAGGTAGGCGAAGTCCACCGCCTGGAGGAAAGGATTCCGCTGCCTGGGAGTTCCGCCTGTGCACAGGGGATAACGCAGAACTGGTAAGAAGAATAATGAGCTTACTTGGAGATGAGGAAAATCCTTCCAGGCTGAGGCCGAAACGGCAGGGATGACGAGGGCTGAATGTTTGGCTGGAATGAAGAGCGCAGAACTTCACATAGCCAGGGAGACAGACGGCTCCGTGCTGGTCTTGCAGGCAGAGCAGGTTATATATCCCATGAGTGATGGGGAACAGGTGTGTGCGCAGCTGTAGCAGATAATGGCAGAGAGCAATTCATCATACCTCCCCCAAGAAGGTTATGTAATCGGGGTGGCTGTCAGTTTGTCTGTCTGTTTGCAGGATTATGCAAAAACTACCTGATGGATTTTGATGAAATTTTCACCATAGGTAGCCCTTGGGCCAAGGATGATCCCATTAAATATTGGTGATGATCTGAGAGGGCATAGCTGTACCAAAGCTCTTATCTTCTCACAGTCTTTTACGAAGAATACTCCAAAACTACAGGATAGTGTAGAAAAATATGAAATTAATAAATATGATCAGGTATAAATTATTTAATTTAAATTGATGTATGGGAATCTGAGATCAAATTTCGTTTCATATACACCAGAAAAGTTATTAACACTCGTAGGGGCACCAGCTTCTATCTTTAAGAAGCAATTTTAATTTTAATTTCACTTTATACCTGTTTAATCACTCAATAAATTAATTAATAATCAGTCTCAAAATTTTTCCGTGAATTCGATACCTGGGCTTGAAACAGACTCAGAATGAAATAAATTCTCACTTCTCTCATTTTCACATATTTATTAAATGAAATGATTAACAGATATTGCAGTAATTTCATTAACCATAAAATCAATCTTGTAAATGATAGATTAACAATGTCAATATTTTCGGAACCAGGGTTAAACTGAGAAATGAATTTCTATCAGTTTGAGTTAACAGATTATGGAAACAATGCAAATTTATGCAGAAAGTTTACTAATTATATGAAAAGTCCTGGATTAATCTTAACCCCTTGCACTCTGGGCAATTTTCCTAAAAATTGGGGGGGGGTTTGCCGTGTTGCCCCCCCCCCGCTCCTCATCTGCAGCGGGGGGGGGGGGCCTTCACGGTCCGAACACGGCAAATGAACCATTTATCACGGCGCACGCACTTCGTACTTCGTGCGCAGTACAGTTGTAATTTACCGATCAGTCAAAAGTCCTTTTTGGATTACAGTTTTCAGGGAGAAATAATAATTTAGCTTATAACACCTTACCTCTTCACAGCAGCAGAGTCCTGGCGAACTTCTCTTCCCCATTGTCAGACAAACGCGACGCTGCTCGGCTCGTGGATCCCGATCAAAACATAATTCCAATATTGCGGTTTTGGTGAATGATTTATGACCTTTGTCGTCGGCCTCCATCGGTCTATGATGACGGAAGAGAATCCTAAACGTCTATTCTGCTGGAATGAGTGCAGGTCCCACTTGTGGGTGGTCTCCATGCTGCGGGGTCTGTAGCAGATTTGTCCAGCGTCCTTTGTTTTCATCTGCTGCAGCAGTAAATCTCTCTTCACCCAGCCTGAATTTCTGTGCTTCAATTGGCTCCTGCATTCACAGTAGGTGGGTCCTCCTTCCCAGGTTTTCATTCATTGGCTCTTCAAGGTTTCAGAAACCCAATTCAAGGCTCTTATTAGTCGAATGAGAGGTCAATCAGATGAACTAATCTGTTCGCGGCTGTGTCTGCTTTTTTTTTTTTTAGTGGCGCTTGGACGCCACTACATCACGATCACCACCTACATCACCACAATCTGGACTATGCGTCCTAGGACGCAGAGACTTGCCCGCCCGCGGAACAACGGAGCGCAAGTGGTTAAGAAAATAAAAACGGAATTTTAACCAAAAGAAGAGTTATGTTAAGGGCTTCTTAATTTGCATCTGATTAGATATACAAATTATTACCGAACCTCAGATGTTTAATTCAGCAGATGAATTAAAGCTTGCAGCTCACGTGATTCCTCGTTCGGCGTTTCCTCAGCCCAAGATTTTGTGGATGTTAGGGGAAATATCTGCCTGCAGATATTTCAGGGTCCACAGTTCGAGTCAAGCGATCGAAGTGGCTGGATTTTGGCTGTATGACCCACAGTTGTAACTTGGATCGGAGCCAGATGGTGCCGACGTTTCTTCAGCGTGTGATGAAGAGAGCTGCGTGTTTTCTCCTTCGTAGACAAGCGGCTCCAGAGGTCTTCGAGAATAATTAGATCTAATCAGATCTCAAATTAGAAAAAGACTTTCGGACTTTAGATAAAATAATAGCTTCTGGTGTGTGATTGGTCAAGAAAAATATTATAAAAATAAAGTCAAGATTAAAACTTACATTAAAATGAAAACAAACGGTGGTTTTACAGAAAGTTTAACAAAGAAAAAGAGATAAATAAAAATTGAAGTTTAACTCCGATTAAGAATTGAGCTCAAAGAAATAGGAATTCCTAGGCATTTAAGAGAAAAAGAAAAAAACATTAAAATACAAAGTTACATAAACAAATTACGAGTTATCTGCTCTGTGCTCGGAAAAGCAACACGTGGTAGAAGTCTTTGTTCAGACAGTCCTTTGTTCTTCCCAAAGTTCTTTCTTGCTGTGTGTAAACAATGGACAAAGAAGAGAGACAAAAGAGAGCGACAAACGGAGGCGAAAGAACGTCCCAAGAGCGACGTTAAAAGAGACGAAAGTGCAGAAAGAGCCGAAAAACGAAGTAGCAGGGGGTTTCCCTCCTTTTATAAGTTCTGTTGAGCTTTCGTTGGCTTCCGGGTTGACCGGAATCTCAGCCAATGAGCGTCCTTCGTGGGCGGGCTTGACGAACTTTAGTCCAATGACAGGCTTTGTCTGTGAGGGACCAATAGGATGGAGAAGCTGGGGCTCAGTGAAGGCTGGGTGAAATTTGATACCGGTCACCATGGATACACACAATTTTAATACACTGGAATATGCTTTTACACACTTATGTATAACTAAGCTAACCTTAGTATAAGCAGTGCTTCTAAATCAACATGCAGGAATAAACATTCATTTAAACATTTTTAACATGCATATATATAAAAAATCACAGATTAATGCATTTCACACATATTATTGATTTTCCACATTAAAAACATCAGAGTCCATTTGCTTTTCAAGTCCTGAAAAGAAGGGAAGATTTAGAATTGAGTTTGTAATAATGTACTTTCAAGTTCACTGGTTAAATCCAGCATGTTCCAGAGTTTAAGGAAATTAACTGAGTTGTGGATCTGTGTAGGCCATGAAGGCTCCTCAGGTCTGTTCCATGTCTCCATGTTTATGGGGGCAATAAAAAGAGTCAAAACAGGAAATGCATTAGTTGAATTCTTATACTGGTTTTAACAAAGGAATGGGATTTCAGCTGTGGCCTGGGGTAGAAAATCAGTTCTTGACCGTCTTACTCCTGGGTGAAACAAAATGTCTTTAAGCAGAAGAATAATTATTGCTGAGCCAAAGTGAGATGATGCTACAGTCCCCCCCCTCTGGTATCAATGGTGACGTTGATTCAGCATTGATAGCAATCCTAGGCATCAAATCCCAATTTGGCGAGGCTTGATCCAAATGCTGAACTAAAGTTCTGATGTCGATAAGTCTTAAGCTTGTAAACAGTATCTATTCCAAAGTGTAGGTCCTTAAATTTGGTTTTCTGAAAAACTTCTAGAAATTTTCAAAAATAATTTGGGCATGACCAAATATAAACATTGTATAATTGTCTAGGATATACTAAAGTTCTGCATAAGCCTGTAAAGACTTAAAAATTCTGGGTACAAAAAAGGGTGAACTAGAAGTATGTGGGTTTTGACATACTTGATATAAGTGTTTTGGGTTTGCTGAAAAACATCTATTCAAAATTTCAAAAACAGTTTAAGTGTGCATAAAATCTAAATAAAGTATAAAGGATTATTTGTATATACACATGCATGTATCCAAAAATCTTTGTCAAAAGCAAAAATTAAATTCTTTCATATTTGAGGTAGATGTTCAGACTAATCAATATTGAGGTGACTCAAGGAGGTTCAAATTGAATTTGTTTAGTTAGACTAAACCATGGTTCCACAGATGTCCAAATCATAGGGTGTTTGAGGCTTTCGTTCAGAAAAACTGAGTGGGCATAGGATGTCGTTATCATTGTTTGGATGGCAATGAGAAGTAAATTTGGATTTACTGCGAAAAGGATATGATGAGAGAGCATATTCATTGCTAAAGCGTTAACTGAAAAGCTAATGTTTCTAGCTACTTCTGAGAGTAACATAGACATTGGCTGTGTGTGAGCATAGTCAATCTTTAACACAAAGAGCAAAGGGTTCAAGACCTTGTTGAGTTTGATTGAAGCTTCGGAGCAGGCATTCAAAACCAACACAGTGTCTTGTAAGATTTTGGTAACAGCTTGTGGTTCAACAACCTGGCATTTCGGTTTAGCGGTGTTGACTGAGTTAACAGTGGGCATGCTAAGGCTAACAAGAGGCTCTAACGATGAGGCTGTTATTAAGAATCCACCCGAGGATCTTTGACCTTTCGTTTTGGCTTGGCCCAATTCTGTAACAGTGGGTGTGATTGCTAGGCAGATGGCTAAACTGATAAACAGGAGGGCCATCATCTTGGCAGACATAAAAGTGAGTAGTTTTGGATCTTAATCTTCTTGTTGATCTTTCTTTAGATACCTGGTTGGCAAATGAAAATTCCTCTCGGAGGTAGAATGACTTCTTTTAGAGAGATAGATGTACTTTATTGATCCCAAACTGGGAAATTACAGAATAGAGATTAAGAGATTGAACTCTAAACCTTGTGCTTGTTTTTCACCTTTGATGGAGTTTTAAGGTTATTAACTCAAGCTAATGGTGTTGAATGTTTTTGCGTGTACTATTTGATAATGGTAAGTTGATTGAAGTTTATTAGATTTTACAGAGGTCTTTGAAATTAGTTTAAGGGCTAATTTGGTTTTAATACACCCTTTCCTTTCTGGAAGTTTTGATGCAGTTAACTAATTGTTTGGAGAAATTTGACTGAGTGCACCTGAGGCTAGTAGTTAGCTACAGTTATTTCGCAGACCTAGGTTTGATTTTAATCTTATTTATTCAATTCAATTCAATTCAATTCAATTCAACTTTATTTATATAGCACCATTTCACAACAACAGTCATCTCATAGCACTATCAACTGTAGGGGGGGAACCCCCACAGTTGCAGAAAGACCCCAGCAATCAGGCGATCCCCTGTGAGCAAGCACTTGGCGACGGTGGAGAGGAAAAACTCCCTTTTAACAGGAAGAAACCTCCAGCAGAACCAGGCTCAGGGAGGGGCAGTCATCTGCTGCGACTGGCTGGGGGGTGAGGGGATAGAGAAGAAGAAAAGAACAGACATGTAGAGAGCAAACAGCACGATGGGGACTCAATCTATGGGAGAGAACAAACAGATGTTAATGACCAGCAAAAAAAAAATATATATTTCATAGAGAGTGAGGAAAGGAGTGAGGCCCAGTGCATTACTGGAGGTCCCCCGGCTGACTAAACCTATTAGCAGCATAACTAAGGGAGGGTTCAGAAACACATGATCCCTCCCTAATTGTAGGCTATATCAAAAAGGTAGGTTTTAGCCCTTTTATGGACTTACTTTGACAGTGTTGTACCCAACAAGTCCCATGGGGTTTTGGTAAAGTTTGCTCTGATTTTGGTGAGCCCATTTGAAAATGGGGTCCTGGGTTTGGCACTTGAGTGGCCAAAGTTTGTTGGTGACAATGCATGAATTCATCCACTCGGGCAGGAATTTAGGAGAGATTTTCCTTTCCTGTAAATTTATTTCAGGTGTCTGCGGTACGAATGTGGGGTGGAAGATCTTGTCTCCCCTTCACAGTTTGTCATGCGAGAGTTTATGATCGTTGTACGCTTTGTGTTGTTTGGCGAATCGGTCCTAATGTTTTTGAAATACAGCCTTGGGAGCTTTGTATGTCGTTTTGACGCAGAGTTCTGCAGCTGGAATGTTATAGGCATTGGCAGTCATCACCCCCCTCTGGTTTCGAGGAACTCTGAGCGGTGGCGATGATGGTTCGTCGGAAGCATGAACAGGAGTGCCATTGTATAGCTGCAGAGAAGGTTGTGTCTCATGAAGTAGTTTTAGGTTTGATATGTCAAAGGGTTTAGATGCGGGCAGCACATGTACCATTTTATCCAACCGGTGTTTGATGGTTTTATGGATCATTTGGTTGCAAGGTTGATTGACTGTGCGCCTTGCATTTGCAAAAGTTGGGTTCATCGTTGCAAAAACTTGAGATTTCAGAGGGTCTAGAGAGCCGGTTGGTGTGGCTCTTGTGACCATGCAGGCCTCATGGGTGGGTGGGTGGGTTTCAAAATGTGACACCACCATTGAATCGTGGGTATCAAGGGTTTCAAGGGGGCCATTTGGGGTTTTCTGCTCGGCCGTTGAGTATTCAAGGTCATGTGATTCCTTGGTGTGACCTTGTATTTGAAGGTGACTTTTGACTTCTTTAGGACAGTACTCACCTTGGTCTTGGGGGTCGCTTTCACTCGGTTGCAGTTGTTCCAACAGTGCTAGTTGTGTGAGACTTGGGGTGTCCAAAGTGTTCAGAACAAAGCACTGTGATTCAGTTGTCCTTGTTGGGTCAAACGGGAGAGGGTGTTGCGTTTGAGCCCATAGTTTGAGGTTCTTGAAATCAACCAGTGGCTCAAAACAGTTCAGTAGGTCTTTGCCAACAAGCAATGGAATGGCGTCAAGTTTGGACACGTAGACCGGATGTGTCAAGGTCATGGGTCCAATGGAGATGTTTAGTAGCGATACGCCCAACAGGGTTGTTTTAGTGAGTGCATATGTTCGCACGGCTAATGAACAGGGTTTCAGTTTCAAATATTTGTTAGCGCAGTTAGCGGCTACACATAGTTTTTCAAAAAGGGTGTGTGACATGAGAGTGATGTCAGCAGCGGTGTCTAAAACAGCGTCCTGACACATCATGTCTTCAAGGGTCAGTGGACGGTAGAATTTCTGTGCCGCCCCCCTCTCGTTTAAATTGCATAGAAATTGTGGAACCGCTGGTTCGACACAGAGTTGCGACATGTTGTTAGAGGAGTGGTCTGTGACCTGTGGTTGGGCTGCCATAACAGCACTGGACTGCATTGAGTCCTTTGGTCCTTCCTCATTTGCATGAGGGATTTTCTTCTTGCATTTCCTTCATTTGGAACACTTGTTTTGAGTTGGCACAGCTGATATAGCTAGAATGTTAGCAGTTTTATTCTCTTTGTAGCTTTGAATCTCTGCTAGGAGGTGTTTGACAATTTCAATATCTTCTCTACTGAAAGTAGGAGTTTCTTCTTCCTTCCAAGGTTTGTGATAGGTCTCTGCTTCTGAGCTTCTGTGATGGATGGAGACCATTTGTCGTGGTTACGCGTGTCTTCATGTCGGTATCTGTCATCATGGTAGTCCGTATCGCATTCTTGTGACCTATCCCATGGATATGATCTACGATGGTAGTCGGGTTTTCGCAAAGTTGGTCCAAAGTGATATCCAGAGGACCTCGTTTGGTTTTGACCTTGATGAGGTCGGTTGGGAAAATGCTTCGGCTGTTTATGTACTCGCAGTGTAGGAGGTGGAGTAGAGCGAGGAGCTCTTTCCAAATCCAAGGTGTTAGATGCATCACTAATAGCTAGCACTGTGGCAGGCTCAGCAAGCTTGTTGCGACTTTGTTGCTGTTTTTGGAACGCGTAGTGTGCAAACTCTCTCAGCTGACTTATTGAGTTTGACCTTGGGTTAGCTGTATCTCCCAGGTAATGACTCACAGTGGGATGGAGGTTTTGGATGAAGAGGGTCTTGAAATTGTGGTCTTCTTCCATCCCTGGTGTATTTTGAGATCCAAAATATGCAAGTAGGAGTCTCTGGTAGTAGGCTTGTGTTGGCTCTGAGCGTCCTTGCTTCACGGCTAGGGCTGCGGTTAGCTCTGCTTGTAGGCAGTCGTCGGAGAACTCCTTTTCGATGGCTTCGCGGAGCAGCATGTAGTCTGCTTTGATGTTTGTCGGCTATCTGTCTATGAATTTTGATACTGACCTGTTAGATGTTAGTTTGATCAGATAGATGCAATCGTCAATTGTAGCATCAGGATACTTATGCAGGTAGTAATCAATGTCCTGTAAATAGGCTTTGGCATCAGGTGAACCCGTAGGTCCTGGATCAAATTTGGTGATATTTTGCGCGATCTTGTCAAGGTCGCGGTCTGAAGGGGCACACGCACACTGTCCACGCGGTCGTCCGTATTCGAAATGGGAATCGGGCGAGGGAGCGCGATGGATGTCCCGGTGTTCATGTCTTTCCTTTAGGAGCAGTTGACATTCCTTGTAGTCCTTCTTCACATTTTCAAGTTGACCTTCAACTCTTCTGAGTTCCTTCTTTGTGTCTTGAAGGGCATCTTCAAGTTCATTGTTGTCTTGATGAAGCACGTCATTGTTATGCATCAACTGTTTATTTTCTTTCTCTGCACGGTCCAAATCTTGTACCGCTTCATCAAGTTGATCTTGAGTTTAGTCATTCTTCTTTTGAGATTGTTCCAAATTTTCCTTCAGGGTTTAATTCTCTTCTTGGAGAGAAAGGATCATTGTTTGTTGATTTGCTAGCTCGTTCTCGGCTACCTTTAATCTTGCGACTAATGTTAGCGCAAACTTACCTAACACACTGTTGAGGTCCTTGCCTTCTGGTGGCTTTTCAGTGTGTTCATTCAAAAGTTCTTCAGTGAGTTGCTTCAATTCTTCGGGCTGTGTTTCCTTGACCCACGTTGTGAAGCTAGAAATTAAATTAGAAGTCCATGCTTCCAATGCTGTTTGAAGGTCATCCAGTTTGGTAAATTGGTTGGTTGTCTGCTGACTCATCATGTTTAACTGTTGTTGTTATTTAGCTTTAAAAAAAAATCAACTTGTTGATTATTCTTTAATTTGTTCAACAAAGTTTAACCTTGAGTGTTTTATTTTACAAACGTGAAAGTTGAAAGTTCCTTTAGAATTTGTTTCAACTTGTAGGCTTGCAGGATGGGAAATAGAATTTTGAAATTATTTAGAAATAAGATAAGATAAGATAAGCCTTTATTAGTCCCACAATGGGGAAATTCCAGGATTGCAACAGCACAGGGATAGCAACATTCAGAGTAACAATCAGAAGGCAATAAACATATGTCCATATTACTATAAATGTATATATATAGACAGTGCAGAGCATTATGGTTGGTTGGTGAATGTGCAGCAGAAAGTCTAAGCTCTCTCTTAAATGTAGAAATGTAGAGATACTTCAATTAATTCGTTCATTGAAACTGTATGTTGATAAATAAAGTTGATTTGAAATTGGATTGAATTTGTTTCACAAAACAAAACTGGAATTTCAGTTGTGTGGATTGACTTCTTTACTTTGATTTTCAAAGTCTAGTGTTGGAATTTGTCATCAATAACTAGCTTTAGAATTTTGTAGAATGTCACTTTGAAAGTGAGGATTTTATTTACAAAAGAAATACAAAACCAAAAGAGGCTAAATGCTTTAAAGATTTAAGATTATAAGTTTCCACTTTCTTTTAAAGTTAAGGCTTTCCTTTGGTTTTATTTGTTAAAGCCTATTTTCATTTGAAGCATTAAATGTTTAAAATATTTACAAATTAGAAACAAGTGAATTGTTTGAATATTTGGTGTCCAAGGATTTCTTAGGAGTGAAGCCAATAGTGATCTGTTTTGATTGTCATTTATAAATTTCTTATTTACAGAATAATCAATGTTTGCACCTTTTTGACTTTTCTTTTAAATCCTTGGAAAAATTTGAAAATTATGTTGGTTGGTTAAATGTTTTTCTTTTCCTGTCGAGAAAACATGAACCCAGAAATGACACAATGAGTTTATATAACACCTAGAGCTTCTATTAAGTGTTAATTGCTTAATGTGATTTCCTAAATTTGAGAAAGAGGAAAAAGTATAAATATTCAGTAAGTCTGTAAATTTGTCAAAATGCACAGATTTAATCCTACTTTAATGTTACTCTTGAGTAAACATCAGCATTAGAATCCTTAAACTAAAACTGGGTTTCTGTGGGAAGGGATTCACACCATATCACATTTAAAAACAGGAAAATAAGCACACATATTTGTGCAACTTTTTGCTTAAAAGTGTGTAAATATGTTTGCTTTTAGCTTAAAAGATTAAAATATGTGGTTACATAAGTGATTAAATACAATAGGGGTGTTTATGTATGTTCCTGCTATAGGTATCTATGCAGTGAGTGGGGTCTCACCACTGAGAAAAACTTTCAAAGCCAATAGGTCCTTTTCCTTTCTGTTCTTGGCATAAAAGTTTGGATTAGTGTTAAATTTAGTTTATTCCGAATAATATGAATTGCTTTGAAGTTACCTTGAAGACTTAATTTGGTTATAAATCGTCTTTAAAGATTAGAAGTTTAAATAAAAATTGCAGTCCCTATGTTTCACCACAAGATGGAGGCAGTTTTCGTCTGCACTTCCGGAAGAGGAAACCCAATGACAACACTTGGGGAGTCAAGGATTTCTACTCAAAATGGCGGCTACAGGGAACTTGCTTTACCTAGACTTAAGATGGCGTCGCTTGGCCGATCTACACATGCGCAGTTTTCGTGCACAGCTTGATGGTCACGCACGCGACTGTGAGTGTGCACAAGTGACACGTGGATGCAGCGCGAGCTTCAGTCCATAAAACCACGCCTTGCTTTCCAAAGGCGGGAAAACTTCGGTCTCCCTAAACTTTATTCAACAACTTTATACAATGGTTAATTCAATTAAATCCCCTAAGGGTTTGCTTCACCTACGGGGTGTTTGAAATAATGGGGAAAACAAATAGGATTTCTTCGCTATTTTGTTCCAGGCCTATTTTAATTATTCAGCTTGTAATCATGCTTCTTAAGCATGCATTAAACAAGTAACTGACCAGGATGGTGGGGTCTCTTCACCCCCACCCCTCTTGGTATCACACACACACACACACACACACACACACACACACACACACACACAGAGCAGTAATCAGGGGGGCGAATTCACCCCCCCTCCCCCATGACACAGAGACAAAGACAATAGACTGGCTGCAGACAAATGAACCACCTTCCTAAATTCCAAGTCGACCAAAATCACACACAGCTTATGTATTAATTTCTTTCATTCTGAGTGAGTCAAGTTCAGCCAGGCCTCACACGGGGCACCATAAATATGGAGAAAAATATGAAATTAATAAATATGATCAGGTATAAATTATTTAATTTAAATTGATGTATGGGAATCTGAGATCAAATTTCGTTTCATATACACAAGAAAAGTTAATAACACTCGTAGGGGCACCAGCTTCTATCTTTAAGAAGCAATTTTAATTTTAATTTCACTTTATACCTGTTTAATCACTCAATAAAGTAATTAATCAGTCTCAAAATTTTTCCATGAATTCGATACCTGGGCTTGAACCAGACTCAGAATGAAATAAATTCTCAACAACTTCTCTCATTTTCACATATTTATTAAATGAAAGGATTAACAGATATTGCAGTAATTTCATTAACCATAAAATCAATCTTGTAAATGATAGATTAACAATGTCAATATTTTCGGGAACCAGGGTTAAACTGAGAAATGAATTTCTAGCAGTTTGAGTTAACAGATTATGGAAACAATACAAATTTATGCAGAAAGTTTACTAATTATATGAAAAGTCCTGGATTAATCTTAAGAAAATAAAAATGGAATTTTAACGAAAAGAAGAGTTATCTTAAGGGCTTCTTAATTTGCATCTGATTAGATATACAAATTATTACCGAACCTCAGATGTTTAATTCAGCAGATGAATTAAAGCTTGCAGCTCACGTGATTCCTCATTCGGCGTTTCCTCAGCCCAAGATTTCATGGATGTTAGGGGAAATATCTGCCTGCAGATATTTCAGGGTCCACAGTTCGACCTTTAAAGTCAAGTGATCGAAGTGGCTGGATTTTGGCTGTATGACCCACAGTTGTAACTTGGATCAGAGCCAGATGGTGCCGATGTTTCTTCAGCGTGTGATGAAGAGAGCTGCGTGTTTTCTCCTTCGTAGACAAGCGGCTCCAGAGGTCTTCGAGAATAATTAGATCTAATCAGATCTCAAATTAGAAAAAGACTTTCGGACTTTAGATAAAATAATAGCTTCTGGTGTGTGATTGGTCAAGAAAAATATTATAAAAATAAAGTCAAGATTAAAACTTACATTAAAATGAAAACAAACGGTGGTTTTACAGAAAGTTTAACAAAGTAAAAGAGATAAATAAAAATTGGAGTTTAACTCCGATTAAGAATTGAGCTCAAAGAAATAGGAATTCCTAGGCATTTAAGAGAAAAAGAAAAAAACATTAAAATACAAAGTTACATAAACAAATTACGAGTTATCTGCTCTGTGCTTGGAAAAGCAACACGTGGTAGAAGTCTTTGTTCAGACAGTCCTTTGTTCTTCCCAAAGTTCTTTCTTGCTGTGTGCAGACAATGGACAAAGAAGAGAGACAAAAGAGAGCGACGAACGGAGGTGAAAGAGCATCCCTAGAGCGACGTTAAAAGAGACGAAAGAGCAGAAAGAGCCGAAAAAGGAAGTAGCAGGGGTTTTTCCTCCTTTTATAAGTTCTGTTGAGCTTTCGCGGGCTTCCGGGTTGACCGGAATCTCAGCCAATGAGCGTCCTTCGTGGGCGGTCTTGACGAACTTTAGTCCAATGACAGGCTTTGTCTGCGAGGGACCAATAGGATGGAGAAGCTGGGGCTCAGTGAAGGCTGGGTGAAATTTGATACCGGTCACCATGGATACACACAATTTTAATACACTGGAATATGCTTTTACACACTTATGTATAACTAAGCTAACCTTAGTCATTAGCATAACTTTATAAGCAGTGCTTCTAAATCAACATGCAGGAATAAACATTCATTTAAACATTTTTAACATGCATATATATATAAAATCACAGATTAATGCATTTCACACATATTATTGATTTTCCACATTAAAAACATCAGAGTCCATTTGCTTTTCAAGTCCTGAAAAGAAGGGAAGATTTAGAATTGAGTTTGTAATAATGTACTTTAATCCCTTGCACTCCGGTCAATTTCCCTAAAAACGCAAAAAAATAACATGCCCAAATTAAATCCAAAGCTGTTCTTCAACCCTTTGCAGCATCTTCATGGGGTTGGTCTCATTTAAAAGAAAACACTTTGAATTTTTTGGCAAAACAGTCATAATCTCTCTAAGTGCTCCGGCCACTGAGTTACAGTCATCTAAACATACTGAACTTGAAGAAAATAAATTTGGCCTGGGTGTTTTTTTTTGGATACAAATGCTTGCAAATAACACACAGCTTCCGATCCGGGCTGAAAAATGCAACAGAAATGTAGAACCAAGTGTTATCCAGCTGAGGTCCAAATTTTGTAACAATACCACAAAAAATGAATATATTGTACAGCTTTTTCCTCAGGTAGTTCCCAGGCGTTTTGGAACTGTGCCAAATTGTGCCAAATGGCACAGTTTGGATAAACGTCTGTAACTTTTGAATTATTCAATATAGAAGCTTCATCTTGGCCTCTAATGAAAGGTGACATTCAGGGCTGTGTGTGTGTGTGGGGGGGGGGGTTGCCCCCCCCTCACTACAGAGGACGGAGATTGGCCATTGCTACATGATGGATTACACTCATGTGGCGATGTGGCCACAGCGGCGCAGTCACCGCGGCCCCCCCCCCCCTCGTTACTGTGTGTGTGTGGGGGGGGTTCCCCCCTCGCTACAGAGGACGGAGATCGGCCATCGCTACATGATGGATTACACTCATGTGGCCCCCCCCTCGCTACAGAATAGTAGCGGGGGGGGCGTTAACGGTCCGGACTCAGCGAACGACCCGTGTACCGTGGCGCACGCACTTCGGACATCGTGTGTCGCACAGTTGTAATTTACCGATCGGTCAAAAGTCATTTTTGATTACAATTTTTTCAGGGATAAAGGATAATTTAGCTTATAACACCTTACCTCTTCATAGCAGTGTCCTGGCAAACTTTTCTTCCTCATTGTCAGACGAACGTGACGCTGGTCCGCTCGTGGTTCTGGTCTCGCGACCCGGTCAAGACATAATTCCATGATTGCGGTTTTGGCGAATGATTTACGACCTTCGTTGTTGGCCTCCGTCGGTCTATGATGACCATAAGAGAATCCTAAACACTCTGCTGGAATTAAAAAAAAAAAACAAAACAAAAAACCACTGCCTGTGGCTGCTGTAGCAGTCTCTCTTCACCCAGCCTTTGTAGACAAAACAGCTCAGCGAACTTCTGTGCTTCAATTGGCTCGCTGCGTTGGTAGGTGGGTCCTTCTTGCTAGGTTTTTAGTCATTGGTTCTTCAGGGTTTCAGAAACCCAATTCAAGGCTCTTATTAGTCGAATGAGAGGTCAATCAGATGAACTAATCTGTTCGCGGCTGTGTCTGCAGCTTTTATTTTCAGTGCGCGCTTGGACGCATCTCCATCATCCGTCCTAGAGGGCACGAGGGCGCTCTCGTGGGCCCTTGTGCGCTCTGGGATGCAGAGACTTGCCCGCCCGCAGTACAACGGAGTGCAAGAGGTTAAAGTTCACTGGTTAAATCCAGCATGTTCCAGAGTTTAAGGAAATTAACTGAGTTGTGGATCTGTGTAGGCCATGAGGTCTGTTCCATGTCTCCATGTTTATGGGACAATAAAAAAAGTCAAAACAGGAAATGCATTAGTTGAATTCTTTAGACTGGTTTTAACAAAGGAATGGGATTTCAGCTGTGGCCTAGGGTAGAAAATCAGTTCTTGACCGTCTTACTCCTGGGTGAAACAAAATGTCTTTAAGCAGAAGAATAATTATTGCTGAGCCAAAGTGAGATGATGCTACAGTCCCCCCCTCTGGTATCAATGGTGACGTTGATTCAGCATTGATAGCAATCCTAGGCATCAAATCCCAATTTGGCGAGGCTTGATCCAAATGATCCAAACAAAATGTCTTTAAGCAGAAGAATAATTATTGCTGAGCCAAAGTGAGATGATGCTACAATAGATTTGGATGAAATTTTTTACCAGAGGTGGTCCTTGGGCTAGAGAGGAACCCATAACATTTTGGTGATAATCCGAAAACACATACCTCCACCAAGGCTCTTATTTTCGCACCTTGTGTTAGCAAGAATCCAGCAAAACAAACCCATTACATTTTGGAGTTGATCCATGAGGGACGGAAGGAGCCTTGGCCAGGATATGCACTCTGAGTACTTTTCTAGTTTTTTTTTGTCATTCAGATTGAGAGTGCATATAACAGCCAGCTGGATGGAAAAGGAGCATCAGGGAGGAGGTCGATGGGGCAATCGTACAGTCGATGAGGTGGAAGACTTCCTACTGTTCAGAGTTCAGCGTGTTCAGCTTAGGTTTTTTCCCCGTCTTTAATGCACTGGAATTTCTTCAACTGCTATATGACATTATGCACTGTAGATGGAAAAATATGCATATCCCACCAATCCCTTTGCAAAGAACATAATATTTTATCATTTCCATACTTTTGTCAATATTTACCCCTCAAAGACTATTTTTGTGTATTAACTCACAATTACAATCACCTGTTGATATCACCTGTTTGAAATCACATTATTATTACTATTAACCTCATCACTTGCCCTAAATTGCTCCCTGTAAAAACATTTTTTTGACGCTGTTGCCTGCCTGAAACACAGTAATGGATGTACATGTATGTAAATATGAAATGAAGCTGAACAGAGCAAAAAAGAAATATCTTGGGGTCACACTGTATATAATAAACTAAAGTCCAAGTATATTTAAGAAATGCTCATAAGGGTGACATACATAATTCTGTGTGAAACAAATATAAGGAGACACCAGTGTTGTTTTACTTTTTCTTTAATACATTCTTTACAGAACTTTAAACCTCACATAGAATACAATCATGCAATAATCACATAAAATCAGGAAACCCATGTTTGTAATCACAGTACTTTGTGAAATATATGCAAATATAGAACAGAACCTTTAGCTCCTGTGAAATAAACCTTTTATAAACATTTGTAATACAACAAATCCCATAAAATGAGTATGAATCACCATGTCTCATAACAAAGCTGACTATATTTTCATTGCCAGTCATGAAAACCAAGCACACATGCAATGGCTGGACAACACCATTACACATTAAACATACATACACTGCAATGATTTTTTGAGATGATTATAAATTTTACTCATTTTGAGTCCATATATGACAGGATTTATGAGAGGGTGAAACAAAATTGCTTGAAAAGTCAATATTAAGCGGACAGTTTTTGGAAAGTATGTTTCCTGTCTAACTATTATGACATCATAGACAACAAAACAGGAAAAGTTGATTAAAACCAGCAGGTGTGGTAAGCAAGTCTGTGCAGCTTTTTTCCTGACTTCTCTACAGCTCTGATATGATATTTTAAGTATTCTGGCATAAGAAAACAGAATGAAGAACAGAGGTAGAAGACCGATATTTATCAGCGTGATTACACCATATACAGATATGGCTATGGAGGGCATACATTGAAGCTTGTAACCTGAATTGTTACAAAATATTGCTTTTAACGAAAAGCTGCAGAGCTTTATGTAGGCATACAACACAACAGACACCGCTATCTCCAAAGCAGGTACGAGCCAAACTAAAACCAGACAGATATTTATAGATGTTTTTCTCATGATAGTTGGATATTGCAGAGGTTTGCATATAGACACATACCTGTCATACGCCATGGCTGCCAACAGTAAAAACTCTGATCCTACCAAGGTGTAATAAGCAAAACCCTGGAAGAGGCAGAGTGAGTAGGATATGGTCTGTTTTTCAGACAAAACATCAGATAACAGCTTTGGGTAGATGGTTGTGCTGTAAAGAACAGAGTTGATGAGTAAAGCGGCAATGAATATGTACATGGGCTCGTGAAGGGTTTTGTGAAACCAGATAAGGCTCACAATAGTGAAATTACAACAAAGTATAAGACAGTATAGCGTAAAGATAACCAAAAAATACAGATATCGGTATCTGTCCAATTCCACATACCCATCAAAGGTAATTATATAAGTTATATTGCTTTCTGTATCCATCAAGGTTTCCCAACATGTTAATAGCAACCTAATCAAGTACAATAGGCATTTGTGATGACTATCCAACAAGACAAGCTCAAGAGCATTTCCTCAACATATTTCTAATACTTCTACCACCAATGTCAACGTTAAATAAAGTACAGTGACTGACCATGGCATGGTTTTTAGACTCAGAACAATCCTCAGTGGGTCTCATTAAATTTACCCCACATGTAAACACCTTCAGCTCATCTGGCCCACATGCATTTCTTTTTTTTCTGAGATCTTCATGTTTGCTCAGTCAAAGTGCTGCATGGAAAGATACAGTGCTATTATGATTGTAGACATTCAAATACTGGTGTCTATACCAAAAATCGGTCTTTTGCCATCACTCAAAACGCTTTGGTCTCTATTATAACAATCTATAGTACACATTTGCACCATGCTTTCCTTCTTGCACCATTGGTTCTGTTGCTTTCTAGCATTGTTGTTTTCATCCTTTATGCCCTCATCATCCAAATAACTGAATGTGTAAATGTTTTGTGCTCATCAGAGCTGACTTTTTTTTGTAACTTTGTTTTTTATTCATTTTTCATCGTACATATTACATTCAGAACACAGTGCGAAACTCTAAACAACAGCATTTTCCATCTCTATATATTTAAAAAAGGAACAAAAACATACAATCAGACAAATGTCTGGACTGCATGGTGGCGCAGTGGTTAGCACTGTGGCAGCACAGTTTACCCTTGGCCGGGGGATCATGAGATCGTGGGTTCGATCCCTGCCCCCGGCCAACAGTGATCTGTGTGGAGTTTGCATGTTCTCCCCGTGTTGCGTGGGTTTACTCCGGGATTTCTCCGGTTTCCTCCCACATGCTAAAAACATGCAGGTTAGGGATAAGGGGCGCTTGCGCATGCAGCGACCGGCAGCTGGTGGCTTGTCACCAGACTGCAAAACAAATCTACCTACGGGTACAAAATAAGTAATAAAAAAAAAATTAAAAAAATATTTCTAAGTTCTTCTGTTTTTTTCAGTGTCTTTGGTTATTCTTGTAATTTCTGTCTCGTTGTTGCACTTTGTAGTGTGTCCATTTCCACCATTTTTTTCATATTGTCCTTCTTGCATTCTCTGTCAAAATGTTAGTTTTTCCATTAGACGTATGTTCTCAACAATGCCTGTCCATTGCTCTTGGTCAGGAAGAACTTCTGATTGCCATTTTCTTGTGATTTTTTTTTTTAAACATGCAATCAACATGATTTTAACTAGATATCTGTCCTCAGCCCGTATTACATTGTCACTTTTAAGATCACATAAATACATCAAGTTACAGTTCAGTGGTATATTATATACTAATATCCTCTGTATTGTCACATGAATAGATTTCCAGAATGATGAGATTTTGCTGCATTTCCAAAACATATGCGAGTGGTCTGCATTTTGAGCCCCACCGCCCCTCCAGCACATAGATTTGGTATTTGTATATTTTCTTTGGATCTGTGGTGTAATGAAATAGCGAATCAGGTTTTTCCATCCAAATTCCCTCCATGTCCTTGAACTTATTGATGTGTGTTGTGCCCGGCCTCCAAGAGGTCAAGCTCAGGCTCCCAGTCCACTGCAGACGCCTCCACAGCTGGCAAGATGGTGCTAGCAGTCCCGTTGTCCTCCTGTAGTGGCTCCAACGCTGGGAATTCGTCCGGCGTGGCTGCAGGGGAACCTCTCCATGCTGGCCCCAGGCAGGAATCATCCAAAGCCACTGGCTCCTCCACCATCTGATGGCCCTGACCTTGGGCTGGCAGGCCCTCAGGAAGAATGGGAGGAGACATGGAGAGGGGGAAAAATGGATTAATTTTTGTAGCTGGAGGAGAGGACCTAGTGGACTGCTTAAACTGGGCCTCTCCCTCGGGAGACAGGAAAGATTCAATACTACTTCATGGAATAGAAAGAAAAAATACTTGCCTGTCATCCCGGTCGCTGGTTTTAGCAGCTTCAGACAGCAGACAGTCATCGCTCTCCGTGTCAGCGGTGACGTGAGCCGCTCTGCAGACTGGTGGAGGATCCGTCTCCATGACGACGGAGGTAGGTGTGGCTGGGGTGAGTTCAGCGGACCTCATGGCAGCTGGGGCAACAGTGATTGCTGCAGACGAGGAGGGCTTCTCCCGGTGTCTCCTAGGACAACGCCGAGAACTGGGTGCTGGAGCTGGAGGAGCCGGGATTGGAGCGGGCATCTCACTCTGGCGGGAGGCAGGAGCCCCGGGAGTGCTTGACCCTCGACGCGAGCTCGGTCTTCGTAAGGGGTTTCCTCACCCCTTCGCCGCACCCACGCCATAGCACTGCCAACCACTTAATCCTCTCCATTCCCTCGGCATGCCGAGCGAGCTGAGGGAATCGCTGGACCGCTGCCTCCGCCAGACCTACGTACCAGAGATTATCCTCCGGGGTAGAATACACGCTAGCCGATGCGATGAGCCCGTTGATGTCCATTAATGCTCTGCAACAGTCCCATCCCAACCTCAAAGGATAGCTGCGGGGCGCCAAATCCATGGCCAACTCCAACACGGCTCAGTCTCAAAAAATTACACAAAAAGAAGAAAGGGGAAAAGGATGTGTGGGTGTACCCGCTAAGTCCTTTTATTCCAGCTGGGTCATTCTGTCATGAACTCCGCATGTGCTTTTCCACAGCGCATGGAGGAGGAGGAAAAGGATGAGGATTTATACGCTGAGTTACACCACACACACATTTATTAAGTACAACTCACTGATAACAGTCACACTGTCAACAAATCACAATAGCTCAGGAGTCCTCCAGGATGCTCAACAGTCAGAGGTGAGAATACTGGGGAAAGCACACACACAGAATATACTCACATGGCCGGAACCCGTCCGAGTAAGTCCAAAGCACAAAGTGACACAGTCCTTTAGATGAGACTCCATATGATGCCCGTTAATGAAGTACAATGACCCAGCAGTGCATGACTGGAAAAAGGCTCCTTAAGTACATGCAATGCTGGCTCCACAAATTGGGCACACTTGGGTGATACTCCATAGAATACTCCATAGATTCTCTATGGGGTTTAGGTCAGGACAGTTTGCTGGCCAATCAAGCACAGTGATGCCATGATCATTAAAACAGGCGTCACTGTGTTTGATTGGCCAGCAAACTTTCCTGACCTAAATCCCACAGAGAATCTATGGAGGATTGTCAAGAGGAAGATGAGAGACACCAGACCAACAAAGCAGACGAGCTGAAGGTCACTATTAAAGCAATCTGGACCTTCATAACACCTCAGCAGTGTCACAGCCTGATCACCTCCATGCCACACCCCATCGATGCAGTAATTAAAGTCACGAGCCGAGCCGGCTTGGATTTCCCCTGCTCAGTCTTGATCTCTCTGTGGGTTTTGGTTTCATTGTTTATGTGCAATTTGTGTATTCCTGTACTGATTCTATTACTATAGCCACTGTCTGAGTGGCAGCTGTTAGTCAGCCTCGGTGACCTACCTTTTCCCATGCTGCTGACAGTCTGTCGGTCCAACCACGCCCCCTCGCTCTCCTTATTTCCACCAGCTGTTCCCAGCCCCGGTAATTATCTTTCCCGCGTCTCGCTCAGGTGTGCCCAATTTGTGTGGCCAGCGGCGTTTGTATTTAAGCGGCTCTTCTCTAGACAAACATCGCTGGGTCATTGTATGAGTCACTCTCGTTTTCCGTGGTGTGACCGTCATGTCAGGAAGGACTTCTGGATTATGCTCGCCGGGAGAATTGGACTTTCTGGACTGTTCCTGCTTGTGAGTAAACTGTTGCGTTTCTCTGTGCAGTCGCTGCTACACTGTACCTGAAGCGTTTCCTCTTGCAGTGATTCTGCTACGCTTCAGGTGGCGTTTGTTCTCGCAGCGTAACCGCTACGCTTAGGCTGTGCAGTTTGCGTTCCCCCGAGTCAGTTGAGCTCCCCGTAGTCTTCCCCGCTCTCCCGAGTGCATTCATATTGTATTGTAAATTACTTGTTCGTCTTTATTAGTGAACAGTATATGTCAATAAATGTGTGTATGGTGAAACCCTGCGCCTCAATCCATCCATCCTTCTCCTCCTCCGTGCGCTATGGTGAAGCACACGGAGAGTTTATGACAATTAATCCAAAAGGAGCCCCGACCAAGTGCTGAGTGTGTACATGGACAAACTTTTCAGTCGGCCAATATTTCTATTAAAAAGCTAGTTTTTAAAATTAATTCTATGTAATATTCTAATTTTTTGAGAAACTGAATTTGGGTTTCCATGGTCTGTAAGCCATAATCATCAAAATTAAAATAAATAAACACTTGAAATATATCACTCTCTGTGTAATGACTCTCTATATATATGGGTTTCACTTTCTGAAATGAGTGACAAAAAATATTGAACTTTTTGATATTCTAATTTTTTGAGATGTACCTGCATGTTTAGAGCAGCTCAGATCAAGGGAACAAAGAGTGAATATGTGTTTTGCTATTAATGCAGTGAAAAAAAAAAACCTGACTCTGCTGAAGAAAAGCACAAAAAAAAATATTTCATAACTCCTTTAATAGTTCAGAGGTGTTTGGGCATAACATGCAATAACCCAATCAGAATGGCTCCTCTTCTCACCTTTCACAGGCAGAGGGGCATGATCTAAGGGGGACTGCTGTTGTAATGGCATCTACCTTTTAGGGGAGATGGGGAAAAGACATGCTCATTTATGAAGTGAAAATGCATGCAGACATCATTGGTCTGTGTTGCCTATCATTAAGCAAGGCATTGGTTACAGTTACAGGCATAAGTTAATGCTTGGGTAGTTATTTAATAGAGGAGGAGGAAAAGATTGAACACTTGAATTGAAGCTAAATTATTTTAAATTTTGTACTGTACGGCTGCGTGTCCACCAAACGTGTTTTTTGTCACCCGACCGCCCTGAGCATTTTTTTTTCAGCATTTGTACACTGTGCTATGGGGGGAAAAAAGTCCGTGCCCTGTACCCCTGCAACAGCTTGTCACTCTCAGCTCATCACTCCTGCTTTTCCTATTGTCAGACTTTCTACAGATTTTTTAATAGCTGTCTCTAAATAACAATGGACAGGAAACATTTTCTAGCAGCTCTGGATGTAAAATATGATGACACGGAAAGCAGGAGTCTGAGTACAGACTAGTACTGGTGTCCTACAGTGGGGAAAAAAAGCATTTAGTCAGCCACCAATTGTGCAAGTTCTCCCACTTAAAAGATGAGAGAGGTCTCCAATTTTCATCATAGGTATACCTCAACTAAGAGAGACAAAATGAGAAAAAAAAAATCCAGAAAATCACATTGAAGGATTTTTAATGAATTAATTGGTAAATTCCTCTGTAAAATAAGTATTTGGTCAATAACAAAAGTTCATCTCAATACTTTGTTATATACCCTTTGTTGGCAATGACAGAGGTCAAACATTTTCTGTAAGTCTTCACAAGGTTTTCACACACTGTTGCTGGTATTTTGGCACATTCCTCCATGCAGATCTCTTCTAGAGCAGTGATGTTTTGGGGCTGTCGCTGGGCAGCATGGACTTTCAACTCCCTCCAAAGATTTTATATGGGGTTGAGATCTGGAGACTGGTTAGGCCACTCCAGGACCTTGAAATGCTTCTTACGAAGCCACTCCTTTGTTGCCCGGGCGGTGTGTTTGGGATCATTGTCATGCTGAAAGACCCAGCCACATTTCATCTTCAATGCCCTTGCTGATGGAAGGAAGTTTTCACTCAAAATCTCACGATACATGGCCCCATTCATTCTTTCCTTTACACGGATCAGTCGTCCTGGTCCCTTTGCAGAAAAACAGCCCCAAAGTATGATGTTTTCACCCCCATGCTTCACAGTAGGTATGGTGTTGTTTCTCCTCCAAACACGACAAGTTGAGTTTTTACCAAAAAGTTCTATTTTGGTTTCATCTGACCATATGACATTCTCCCAATCCTCTTCTGCATCATCCAAATGCTCTCTAGCAAACTTCAGACAGGCCTGGACATGTACTGGCTTAAGCAGGGGGACACATCTGGCACTGCAGGATTTGAGTCCCTGGCGGTGTAGTGTGTTACTGATGTAGCCTTTGTTACTTTGGTCCCAGCTCTCTGCAGATCATTCACTAGGTCCCCCCATGTGGTTCTGGGATTTTTGCTCACCGTTCTCATGATCATTTTGACCTCACGGGGTGAGATCTTGCGTGGAGCCCCAGATCGAGGGAGATTATGAGTGGTCTTGTATGTCTTCCATTTTCTAATAATTGCTCCCACAATTGAGTTCTTCACACCAAGCTGCTTACCTATTGCAGATTCAGTCTTCCCAGCCTGGTGCAGGTCTCCAATTTTGTTTCTGGTGTCCTTTGACAGCTCTTTGGTCTTGGCCATAGTGGAGATTGGAGTCTGACTGTTTGAGGTTGTGGACAGGTGTCTTTTATACTGATAATGAGTTCAAACAGGTGCCATTAATACAGGTAATGAGTGGAGGACAGAGGAGCCTCTTAAAGAAGAAGTTACAGGTCTGTGAGAGCCAGAAATCTTGCTTGTTTGTAGGTGACCAAATACTTATTTTACCAAGGAATTTACCAATTAATTCATTAAAAATCCTTCAATGTGATTTTCTGGATTTTTTTTTTTCTCATTTTGTCTCTCATAGTTGAGGTATACCAATGATGAAAATTGGAGACCTCTCTCATCTTTTAAGTGGGAGAACTTGCACAATTGGTGGCTGACTAAATACTTTTTTGCCCCACTGTATGTCCCACACACACAGCAGTTCTGATTGGCTACTTAAGGTCTGACATTGACGAGCTCAGCTGCAGTCTCTGAAAAGTTGAACTTTTTTCAACTCTGAGCGTGGCCACCGCCGAAAGCATTTCAGCGCCGTGGGCGCTCAGCGCTGTAAACATTGGACTACATAGAGAATGAATGGAAAATAGCCGCCCAGAGTTGAAAAAACGCGTTTGATGGACACGCAGCCTATTTGGATGCATGCCTGATTTGCTGCTTCCCTATTTTGCAACACATAGACATGAATTGGTTTGATAGTATTCTCTGTCTGTGGGAGAATGGACGTGACAATCCATGTCCGTATGTTCACTGGCCGCTGCGCTTCACCAAGCCTCCAGCTCATGTAAATGGCGTTCATTTATATAGCGCTTTTTCTCATCTCTAGATGACCAGAGCGCTTTACAAATCCTGCTATCCACCCATTCACACACACATTCACACACTGATGGCAGCAGAGCTGCCATACACAGTTGACCCTGCTGGTCTGACCCACCAAAAGCAACTAGGGGTTCAGTGTCTTGCCCAAGGACACTTCAACATGCAGACAGCAGACAGAGCAGGAATCAAACCCCTGACCCTCTGATCAGTAGTTGGCTACTCTACACCTGCACCACAGCTGGCCCATGTGAGCCCAACAAACTCTGTGCTGGTGAAAGGTACAAAAACATTGTCTGAACTCTCTTAATTATTCAGAGATGTGTTTTGGGCATAACTTGCAATATCTTAATTGTCACGATGGCCCTCACGGACCATCACAAGACGCCTCAGTCACCAGTGAGTTTGCAGTGATGTCTATTTACAGTGAGGGATGGACAAGCACAGGATACATACAGTGAACAGGTGATGCCTGGGCCGGGGAGCACCCGATGCGCCAGACGAGATAATCACAAAGGTAAAGTCACACAGAGCGTACCTTAACAACGGGACCGTTAACAGACGGGTAACAGGGGATTCCCAAGTCCATTAACCACAATGAGCAAGGAGAACAGGAACACAACAGGAATACAACAGAGATTAACAGAGACTGCCGCATTGGAGGACATTCAGCACCGGCTTTTATCTCTGGCCGCTAATGACCCCAATGCGGCGCAGCTGCTCGCAAAGACAGCAGCGCAGCAGCTGACTTTGACAGCAGGGAGCTCCCCCGGGCACCTTCACAATAAGAGCCCGAGGAGCTGGAAGGAATCCTCTGCTGCCAAAGCCAGGGAAATAAGATATGAGACTCGAGTGTGGCCAGAACCGACACTCGGGTTATGACAGTACCTCCCCCTCGAGGCCGAGCTCTGAGCGGCCCGAGTAACACCCAAGCCCCCAGGGTGGGTGGATGGGGCGCTGGCAGGAGGGAGAGAGACAAAAAAAAAAGACAAGCAAATAACACGACTAACCAGGCAGTAGAGACAGGGGAAAAAAAAACATACTCCCTTGAATGTGGGTGACAAAAACACAGTCAAAATAGGCAGTACACCTATTGGCAAAAACAAATCGACATAAGGTGGAGGGAAAAGAACCACCAAACCCAGAAACAACGTAGTGAGCCACAAAAACACAAATCAATCCCCCCCCCCCCCCCGCACACCCCAACAGTCCCTCAGACGAAATCAGAAACCCGGGGAGGGTGCAGTCCTTACCCGGAGGGATGGGGGCAAAAGGTTCGGGGGGTCGTCCGGCATCAAAAAGGCCACAGAACAGGGAGGGGAAAAGAGGACAGTTCGGGCGGCCTACCCCAGTCCCATGCTCGGAAGCAGAGAGTTTCAGGCGGCCGGAGCAGGTCGCCACACAGGAAGACAAAAATGTCGGGGGGCCGGCCCAGAGAACCAAACCGGCGAGACAGTCCTTCAGGCGGCCGCCCCGCAACACCAGCCCACCAGAGCCGTTGGGAAGAAGCAGCCGGCGGTCCCGCTGAAAAGGGGAGAGACGAGGGGGGACCGGGCGGAGCATTCGGGACCCCAACGGCCCCAGATGGAGATGGGTAGCACTCCTCAGGGAGACGAGGAGGATGACGGTGGTGATGAGGGTGACGAGGGGAATGAGCCTGTCCAGCATCCGGTGGCCGGGGATCTGCAGCTCCCTCACCGAATCCAGGACCCGCTGGTGCAGCACCCACGTCGGACCCCGATTGGGCCTCCGGAACCAAACCCACGGTGGACCCCGATTGGGCCTCCGGAACCAAACCCGCGACGGACCCCGACTGGGTCGGCGTGGCACCAGACTCGACCTCCAACCCCGAAACCGGAACCTCTGGTGCAGCAGGCGAGAGCAGCCCCTCGCCGGCGACCCTGGGAGAAGGCTCACAAGAGAAAGAAAACCCGGGATCAGGATCACCGGCAGCGCCAGAACCCGGCGAGATAAGCTCGGACGCAGCGGGCGGCTGCACCCGGCTCATCTCCCCTTGAGACAGGCAAAAATGCTCTAAGAGGTGAAGAAGAAAGATAAAACAGAGCACTTGCCTGAGCTCGGGTTCTGACGCCGTCCAGGACTGCGAAGATCCGGGCTCAGATGTCAGGAGGTCGTCCTCTGGCTCCCACTCAGCTGCGTCGGGCTCAGCAGCCGGCATGATGGTGTGTGCAGCTTGAGAGTCCTCCGGCAACGATGTCCACGCCGATGGCCTGCAGGGCGTGGTGGCAGGAGAACCTCAACCCACTGGACCGGACTGCTCCTCCGTGGAACCCCAGGGATGCTTTCTTATCGGCGATGGCTCCACGCTGCAGTCCGGTCTACTCCTCCACCCACGGAGTGGCTGCGGAACCGGAACCAGACTCTCCAGAACCGCAGGCCCCCTCCTCATCCAGCGACGTTGGCCTGGCGTCGAGGACCGCTCACCGGAGGGAGACACAGAGGAAGCAGGGTTAATACTTTCATCCACAGCAGGTGGAGGGGGCTCGGGGGGCTGCATACCCCGAACTCCACCCCCAGGAGTCAGACAAGGCAAAACAATATCGGAATGAGAGAAATTATCGTGCACTTGCCTTTCTCCTGAGGGTAAGATGGTTCCCGCTGTGGGGGACGTCGTTCCTCCCTTTCCCCGCTGGATGGCAACAGAGGGCCCTCTGGGAAGACGAGGTGAGGCCACTCGAGACGGTTCCGGGATGGGGCTTGCCGAAACGGAGCTTCCGAGACACACAGCAGCCAGGATAGGCGACGACGAGGAGAGGGCGACAGCCGGGGTCAGTCGGGCATGGAGCGCTGACGGGACAGCAGGCGAGGGCCCGGGAGAAGACGAGGCTGCGGGGATTCCCCTCTGACAAGGCGCAGGAGTGACAGCTGTGTGGGGGGTTGAGCCCTTGCGGCAACCCGGAACAGCATCCAGACGGGGTTCTAGCCGAGGTTGGGAGCCGGTGTGACGACGGTTCCTTGTAGGGGGTGAGGCGAAGGTGAGATTCGGAAATCGCCGTTCCTGAGCAGAAACAGCTGCAAGCAAGTCGGCAAACTCAGGAAACTCACGCAACGCTGGATTCCTCTCCACCAGTCTAACCGCCGCCACCACATGCTTCATAACCGCTGGTGGATTCCCAGCAGAGCAAGCAGCAGCCAACCGATCCCAGATCTTGTCTGCTGTCAGCTGCAGCTTCTCTGGGGGAATCCCGAGTGACGACATGCCTGATGGGAAAAGACCTCCGGATGGTGCGAACTCCCGGGCCGGAACGGAGGCAGGAGCGGGATCCCGAAGCGAGGGGCGACATCTCCTCCTCTTCGGCTTCCTGCCGGGATTTCCCTCCAGCCCAAGGAGTATCTCGCGCTGTGCAGCGAGTTCCTCCCACCTCGCTGTCACTTCCGGGTGATTGTCATACTCGAGGGGGAGATAGAGCAGAAACTCCTCAGCGTAGTCCAGATGTCTACGAATGTCGCTGGGAGCGTCCAACAGCGTAGCGGTGAAGATGGTGCAGTCTACATTCTCCAGAACCTCCGCTAGCTGCCTGCCCAGGCGCCGACAACGGCCCCTCGATGACAGACAAGTAGGAACAAACAGTCCACTACTGCAAACCACGGTGAATGGCGTCTCAATACAACGCCTCCTCTCCGGGCGTTTGGCGGCAGTCTACTGTCACGATGGATGAGGACATTCAGCACCGGCTTTTGGCCGCTAATGACCCCAATGCGGCGCAGCTGCTCGCAAAGACAGCAGCACAGCAGCTGACTTTGACAGCAGGGAGCTCCCCTGGGCGCCTTCGCAATAAGAGCCCGAGGAGCTGGAAGGAATCCTCTGCTGCCAAAGCCAGGGAAATAAGATATGAGACCCGAGTGTGGCCAGAACCGACACTCGGGTTATGACATTAATTAGCGTGGTTTCTCTCCTCACTCTTAATAGGCAGGGGTGCATGATCAATGAGATGGTATTATGATGGGGTCTACCTGTGAGGACAGATTGATTTTGCACCAAGGAGACTAATGTGCTTGTTCACAAAGTGAAAATTCACTTAAGGGCTACCAACATTATGGGCCTGATTGACTAGCATTCCAAACAACAACTGATAAATTGCCCAAGCAGTCGAATCTGGCAAGGCATGTCATTTTATGTGTTCTACAGGACCTTGAAAAGAATAATATTCTTAAAAGGATGATTCTGTGCCGCATTAGAGTACAGTGACAATCAACTATATGTCCCAAAAAGCATCGCGGTTTGTCATCAGTTCAGTGATTGCAGTGTTTCGACATCAGTCATTACCATTATCCAATACAAGTAATTTACTGGATCACTCCTGGTCTGGCCTTTCACTCAAGAACAATTTGCCTTGGGAGACTCTACCAGTTGCAAGCTGACCCCAACAACATAGCTCCTGGGATCATTAGGGCATACAAACCCCTCCACCATGATAAGGTGGCAATCCACAGAGGGGGAGATCAGAATCACACAAGAATAAGACCAAGACCAAGTTGAGGCCAACCCCACTGTGTATTTAGGTCTTAGCCTTGGTTTCGACTTGGTCTTGAGAAGGTCTTGACTACAACTGTTATGTCTCGAAATAGGACAATGAAGGCTGGAGTTGTACTGAACCCAAATTTTATTGCAAGACACACAATGATGGTACAAGTGCTGCAGTGGCTAACATGCAAGTTAGCTGCTGACTACTACAGGCTGTGGCTGGTTTAGAGTGGAGCACCGAAGAGGATGACTTCTGCCAAGAGTCCCCTCAAATAGACACAGCGTGCTGACATCTCCCGTGTGTCAAACCTCACGTTCCTGCTGTCTGCTGTTGTTAATGTCAATACACAACATCTACCTCCCCCTTGGAAAAACCTAAAACATTATCAATATTATGAACTCTTACTATTCACAGCAGATTAATAACATTCACAACAGGTTTTTTTTTTTTTTAACAAGCAAGGGAAAACAGAACCTGGGCACCGGGTACACCACCGGTTGACCCTGCACCACTGGGTGGATTATTCTGCCACCGTGAACCAGTCGTGCCCTACTAAACACATCAAAACAGAGTCACAGTTGTGGTTTGAGTTCGGTGGTGGTGGTGGGGGCTCTGGCGACTGTGCGGTGGGCATGGCCCTGTAGGTGCAGGCTGCAGTTGACCTGGATGCCATCTTGAATGATTGGTCATCTGGAAAGTGGTTGGCTCCAACTGTGTTGCAATCTGTCTCGATGGGGACAGAAACATCTGCAGGCCGTCTGGGCATTCGGATTGGTGGACCCAAACCCAACCGAGCAATGTGAGTGGCAATCTGTTTGGCTGCACTCAGCACTACTGCTCTCTCATCCCTGATGCTGGTTGCTGCTGTGGTGGGGTGACTCTCTTGCTGGCGGAAGGACGTGACCCCAGTTGGCGTTGTCCCGCTGGATCCTGCTGGGCCATGAACTCTCTATCCCACAGCACTGCAGCAGCTCCATGCCGCTGACGCTGGACGCAGATAACAGATGAGTCCGGTTTCTGCCCTTTGTCCGTGCTGCCCTCTCCTTGAGATGTCAAGCTCAGAGTCGCTGTATCCCCGTCCGGGTGTGTTATGCTCCTAACATCAGTGTCCCCACAGAGCCCCTGGAGAATGAACACCAGGAGGACTCCTGACCCATAGAGAACCTCCAGTGATACGGTCCCTACTATGCTGATGTGTGTGTGCCCGTAGCCATACAGACCCGTTGGATTCTTCTCAACAGGATGGTTGGAACAGAATTTCTTTACTGTAACCCAGTTCATCACTGACTTCATAGCGGCGGTGTCCTGCAGCAACGGTAAGCTGATATCGTCTAACCTCACTGTGTGCCACTTGTATGCCACCTCTCTGGAGCCCACTGCTTGGATGGTGGTTGTTGGTGGTTCTTTTGGACTGGATCACGGGCTTGGTGTCAGTCATGAATGTTAATGTAAATTGTGATGCACAGAATCGCATGAGAGATGAAAATTCTATGCTCTAAGTGAACTGTGCTTATCAGGCCTTGATTCGGCGTCCTTGGGAGAACTCATTCCTCCAGGAGAAAAGATAAGGCAGAAGGGAGTTTTGGCTTTTCTCTAACCCAAACATTCTGATGTGCAGCAATCTGAACTCTCCAAGGACAACGTCATCATGTGACTAGCATGGAATTTTACCATCTGACATGAATTGAAGAGAGATGAACTCTGTGGACATGTTATCTATGTTTAGGATACCATGGACATAACATCTAGTCGTTGCCTAGGAGATGAATTTTGTTGTCCACCAGTAACTGATACTGACACTTCACACTGCATCCACGAACATCACATGACTGACACACACACACTGGTCTCTCTCGCTCTGTTAATGTGTGTAACTGTAACTTGTCTGCTATGTGTGCAATTAGAGGATTTTTTTTCTATGCGATCATAATCTTGCTCACTTGAGCTCTATTTTGATAACTATGCTTTTTTCTCTCTGCCCAATGTGTCACCCCCTCCCCTTCCCCCTCTTTACCCCCACTGTACAGGCGCCTGTCGGCTGCCGCGTCATTAGGGAGCGCTTAACATGAGCGCATCTTAATGTCAAGTAAAATTCCTCGTATGTGTAAAAGCCTGCTTGGCAATAAAGTTCATTCTCTCATTCTCATGTCAATCGGCACACTTTGGTGAAGTGACTGAGCTTGCCACAGCGTCTGGATAGCTGCCCCCTGGCCAGGCAGGATCCTGCTCGCTCTCAGTGCCTCAGGGAGCTGCAGTGACCGCATGAATGATGTCCCATGATGTTCCTATGTCCTGCAACGTTCACCTCAGCATACTCTAAGCAATTTGTGGTGTTAACAGATACTTCTTCTGGGGTAACTGCATAAGCTAGCGAGATTTGTTGTTGTGGCTCACCCAGTTGTAATATTAGCTTGTTGGTGACCTCCAACTGGAATGCCAACTCCACTGCCTTCACCAGCGGCAGGTCATCGGGTGTCCTGATTAGCTTTTACCACAGCCGCAGGTTCCTGGTGTGCTCCGCTAGCTGGTCCTGCACCATTTTGTCCTCCAGTTTCCTAAACCTGCACCTGCTCACCAGACAGCGGAGTCCGACTCGTCCAGCCATGTCACTCTCTGACCAGGGTGCCAGACACAGGTCCATCTTCAGGAAAATGTTGGGTTTTCATCCGGAAGGCCAATTGTTCTCCTCGTCACCATTTATTATGTCTGGAAATAGGACAGCGGTGGCTGGAGTTGTACTGAGCCCAAACTTTATTACAAGAGACACAATGATGGTACAAGTGTTGCAGTGGCAAACATGCAAGCTACCTGTTGACTACTACAGGCTGTACCTGGCTTAGAGTGGAGCGCCAAAGAGGACAACTCCTGCCAAGAGTCCCCTCAAATAGACACGGCATGCTGACGTCACTCGTGTGTCCGACGTCACATCCGTGCCATTTGCTATCGTTAATGTCAATATACAACAACAACACCACCTAGATAATAACTACATTGATCAGACCCTGATCAGGGCTGTTCACCAGGTTAGGCTAACCTATCTGTTTTAGTTAGCCATTCCTGTCCTGGAAAGCCATGGCTCCCTCTCCAACCTGTGTCAGCTGTGTTTCCCTCTCTAAGCAGGTTTCTGAGTTGGAACTGAGACTCTCTAACCTCTATAAGATTCGGGAGGGTGAAAATCATCTGGATTACTATCAGTTTTGGACAGATATCGGCGCCAGCGATGGACTCGCAGCTAGCAGAGACGGCTACTTACCTGGGTGAAATTAACATATCGCCATCCACTTCCACCCCTGCTCCGGTCACCTCAGCTGTCCAGGACTTCAGCACCAAACACTGGCTTCAGCTCAGAGCTAAACCCAAAGCCCTGGGTGGTTCTTCACAGCCTCAATGCATTCTCTGGACCATGGTTGGGCCCAATAGCAAATGTCGGGGATTGACCAGACATGGCCGTGCCTCCTCCCTTCCCCTTTTGCTGGAAAACAGACTCAACATCCTTTCCCTGGAAGATTTCCTCCACCTGGACATTGATCTTCCTCCCATGGCCGCCCCTCCTCCTTCAGTAGCGGCCCAAACCCACAAACCCCGGATCAAAACTACCTTAGGTGTGCCAAACTTTACACAAGCTCCAAAAAGAAGAGAGCGCTACCCCCCACATCACGCCTGCACCGGCACCTCACCACCACAGCAGCAACAACAATGGCAAAACTATCCACCAGTTCAGAAGCCACCAACAAAGTCCCTCCAGACGGAGCTGGTAATTTGTGACTCATTAATGAGGAACGTCAGAAGCATGTACGGTGTTACAAAATTTTTTCCTGGGGCTAAAGTGTCAGACACTATAATATAGCAGTTCAAGAAATCTGAAGGAATTCCAGTGCATTAAGGACAGGGGAAAAAACCTAGGCTGAACACTCTGAACAGTAGGAAGTCTTCCACCTCATCGACTGTACGATTGC